>JAKULF010000007.1:0-2400000 GCA_022661535.1 Eutypa lata
TAACCCTAACCCTAACCCTAACCCTAACCCTAACCCTAACCCTAACCCTAACCCTAACCCTAACCCTAACCCTAACCCTAACCCTAACCCTAACCCTAACCCTAACCCTAACCCTAACCCTAACCCTAACCCTAACCCTAACCCTAACCCTAACCCTAACCCTAACCCTAACCCTAACCCTAACCCTAACCCTAACCCTAACCCTAACCCTAACCCTAACCCTAACCCTAACCCTAACCCCGCAAGTCCGTAGCCCATGAGGTTCGTGGACAGGGCCAGCAGGATCTGGTAGGCGAAGGAACTCGCGTAAGACTGTCCGAAGTAGCGGTCCAACCATTGCGTGAAAACTTTAAGAGAAAAGAAAATCAGTTTCAATTTAATGCTTTTGTTTATCAATTCTCTTTATTTTTTTCCGATTGGCGCCACTTACCAATATATCTCGAACTTGGCATCACCATACCGACGCTCGCCATGATAAAGATAAGCATGTGCTCCTTTTGATTAAACCTCCCGGGGTTTAAACTGTACCGGACGCCGAAAAGAGTGAACCCGATGTCTGGAAGAAGCTTCTCGGCAGCCTTGCCCACTGGAAATGATAGAAGTTAAACCACGGACGCGTCCAAATTGATCGACGGTTGGCGGACGCTAAACAGTTGGTTGATAAAAGCCAGCAGGACCACGAAGCTTAACCCTATCATCCACGCCCGAATGGTAGATGAAGGGAGACTCGGGTCGTCCACTAAAGGGACCACGGCGCGCACTTCGGCGTAGGGTGAGTTAGTAGTGAGGAACGAGACTTGAACCTTGAGTACTGATATATCATGGGTGTGAGACTCAGGGTTACCAAGGATATCTGTGCTATTGCTCAGGAACCGCTGCAAGCGACCCAAGACGCCAGAGGGAAAGTTGGGATCGCTGCCGTAGGTGAACAGGATATCTTCAGCTCCCTACAGACAGAATAATAACGTTAGATCACTGGTTGCCTTATACATAATATGCCGATCTGCAATTCAGTTTGGCCGCTGTCTCACCTTACGGACTTCCTCTAGGGTTAGCGTTGTAGCATGGTCTCGAACCTCCAGAACTTCTTCGACAGTCGCGCCAAGTTCCCTAACATGATACGACAGGATACGTTAGTAACAAGCCCTATAAGCCCTTTGTAACATTCAAGTCGTTGGTGTTAATTACCTGGCGACATCCTCAACGGAAATCTTGAAATCGAAGTCTTTCTCGGTATCCTAGGTACTCGACCTTATCGTTAGTTCCCTTACGCATGGCAGTGAAGGTTAAAGTCGACTGCAAAGTACTTACATTAGAGGGATCATCGTTGGTAAGCGTGATAGCATTACGTGTTTAGGATTTTATAAATCAGTTTCTTATAAATAACTAGCTTTATCTAGCCACCTTGTTGATCCTAGGGATCCACACACCTAGGTGACGCATACGTTTAACGATAGCTTTATGCGAATACGAATATGGTAAGTAATTAATGCGTTTTGTAATTAATATATATAAAACTTTTAAGTTTTTTAAATTTAAATTATTTTATAACGAAAATATTATTAATAATTATATTATAATTATTATAAATTCCTTGCGTTTTATTAAATCTTATAAGTTATAAGCTTTAATTTATATTTATAATAATTTATTTAATTAAATTATTTTATTTAAACTTTCGTATAAATTATTTTATAATTATTTTTAATAATTATAATATTTATTATTTATTAATATAAATTAACTTAATTTATATTTATTATTTTATTTAATTATTATACGTTTAACGCTTTAAAAATTATTATTATTTTCGATTTTATTTAATGTAATTATTTTTTTAATATTACATTTTCGAATTTATTTATTTTTTTATATTATATAATAACTTTAATTATTAATAAATTATAATTTATAAATATTAAAAATTAAATTAATTTTTATAAAAAATAATTTAAAAGCCGTTATAAGTAATTAATTTAATAAATTTATTAAGTAATAAAAAAAAAATATTAAAGTTATTATATAATTTAATTTTAAGAAAAATCTTTTATAATATATTAAAAACTTAATCTTTATTAAAAATATATAAATTAAACTTTAATAAGTTTATAAACTTAAAAACTTTAACTTTAAATTTTTTATTTTAAAGAAATTCATTAATATTATAAAATAATATTTTAATAAAATTAAATTATTTTATAATAAACTTAAATTTAAAAACTTAACTTTTTTTAATAAAATAATTATAATTTAAATATTAAACTTATTTATTAAAAATTATAATGTTATAATATAAGTTATAACTTAAGCTTTTAAAGATAACTTTAAAGCTTATACGTTTAATAATTTAATTTCGTTATTTATTAACGAGTTTCGAACTTTAAAATAAAAAAAGAATTAAGTTAACGTTTTAAATAATAAAAAAAATTAACGTAATAATAAATATTAAATTTATTATATATATTATAAAAGTATTAATTATATCGATAAAGATTATTATTTTTTTTATTTAAATAAAGTATTTAAAAAATAAAAAGATAAAAAGAATAAAGTAACGAAAAACTTAAAGAAAAAAAAATAACAAGTAATAAAAAAAAAATATAATAATAATACTTTTAAATAATAATAATAATTAAAGTTAATTATATTTTTAAAGCGTAAAAAGTGCGAGTAAAAGTAAGTTAATTTATTTAATTTTTTTATAAAGAATTTAAATAATAATAATTAAATTAATATTATTATTATAAAACTTAATTAAAAGTTATTTATAAAGTTTATAAAGATTATAAAACTTAAAAAACTTTTTTTTTTTTTTATATTTACGTTAAATAAAGATATAAAGATTAATTATTTTAAAGTAAACTTTATAATTAATTAATTTAACGAAATATATATTATTAATAAAGATTTAAATTATTTAAATTTAAAAAAATTTAAAAAGTTAATTATATTAAATTTAATAATAAATACAAAAGTAATATTATATATTATAATTAATAAAAATTACTTTTTTAATTATCGTATAATAAATTATATAATTAAGTAAGTATAAATTAAATTATTTATAATAATTAATATTAATGATTTTAAATTAAAATATATTAATATAAAAAGATTTTATATTATAAAAAACGTGTTATTTATATTTAAATTAAAAATTAACTTGTTTTTAATTAATAAATTAAAAAAGTATTATATTTTTATAAACGAAAATATAAACTTAAAGCTTTTTAATAAGCTTAATAAATAATTAATTATTAAGAGTTATTATTAAAAAAGGTTATATTATATACCTTTTAAAGTAAAAAGAAATAATAAAAGTTATTTTAATATATTAATAATTATTAAAAAATAATTTATAAAAATAAATTTATTAAAAACCTAGTATAATAAATTAAGGTATATATTATTTAAGTTATTAATTAAGTTTTTAATAATTAAGCGGTTAAAAGTAAATAAAGTTAATTTTATAATTTATAAAAAATGAAAATATAAAATATGTTTATAAATTATATAACGATAATATATTTATAAAAATATTATAAATTAAGTAAAATATACGGTTTTATAAAAAGTTTATAATAATATAAAAAAGTTATTACTTTTAATATACGATTATTATAAATATTATATAATTTTTTTAAATAAAAAATTAAAGTTTTTAAAAATTAAGTTATTAAAGATTAAATTAAAAGTATTAAAAGCTTTTAATATTTATAAATTAAAAGTCGAAAATTAATATAATATTAAAATTAAAGAATTTTTTATTAATAATAATATTAAATACATTAATATTAAGTTCGAAATCATTTTAAATAATAATGAAATTATTTATTATAAAATATTTATTTATATTAAAAAACTTAATAACTTTATAAAACGTATAAATTTAACTTTAATAAATAAAATAAAGATATTTTTTATAATTTTAAAGCTTTTTAATTATTTATAAAAAGAAGCGTTATTAATAATAATGTATTTATATAACAAAATACTTTATAAATTATTTAATTATAAAACATCGTTTAAAATATATTATCAATATATTATTTATATAAATCATTTAATTATTTAAGGATTTGAAATATATTATAATATTAATTAATATAAAATTAAACTTAAATCGCGTATTAAAAAAAAGGTAATTATAAACTTTAATATTAAAAATTTACATTATAAAATTTAAGATTTATAAGAAAAAAAGACTTTATAATTTAAAAATATAAATGTATTAAATAATTAATATATATAATTAAATATTTTAAGTATTATTATAAAGATTAACTTTAAAATTAATAACTTAAAAATTAACGTTAAAAGCTTAAATTTTAAAAATAAAGCTTTTAAAAAATTTATACTTTATAATTAAAATAAAGAAAATAACTTTAATTAATAATTTAATAATAACGATAACGTTATAAATTAATTATAAATATTAATTAATTTAATTAATAATTTTAATTATAAGTTTATAAGCATATAATTAAAACAAAGATATAATATTAAATTAATTATAAAGAAAATAATTATTTTTAAACTTAAATTATAAAAAAATAAAAATAAATTATTTAAAACTTTTAAATTTAATAAGTTTATAAATTAATAATTAATAATAATATTTAACAATATATTAATACGGTAATAAATTAACATTAATAATAACATTTTAAATTAAAGTATTATAAAGTATATAAAGGTTAATATAAATTAATTATTATTTATAATAAAGAATATACTTTTATTTACGATATTAATTAATATAAATTTAAAAGATAAAAAAATAACTTTTATATTATTAATAATTATAATTATTAAACCCTTTATTTTTAAACGTATTTTATAAGCTTTTAATTTTAAATTATAATTAAAAGCTTATAATATTAAAGTTAAAGAATTAAAAGGTTTAAACATTTATACGATTATTAATTTATTATTAAATAAAATTATTATAAAAATTTAATAATTATTTAAAGTAAAGCTTATTATTAATATATTAAATATTAAGCTTAATTAAATAATTAATATAAAGAAAATTATACGTTATAAAATAAAGTTTATCGTTTAAAAATATATATAATAATTAAAAGTTAATTACTTAAACCTTTTAATATAACCGTTAAATTTAAAACTTAATATTTTATATTAATTATAATAATAAATAAAAGATGAAATATAATATAATTTAACGTATAAAATGCATTTATATATTTTAATATAAATTAAGAAATTTATATATAACTTTTTAAAAATTAAGAGTTTAAAGTTATTAAGTAAAATAAAATAATTAAGTTAAATAAGGTTTTATACGATTTAAAACAATTATTTAAATTATAATATAAACATTTAATTAAAGTATTTAAAGTATAAGGATTTATTATATTTTTATATAATAAAAAGGTTTTTATTAATAATTAAATTATTATTATAATTATTTATTATATAAACGATTTATTTATAATTAATTTTATAAAAACTATTATAAATTAATTAATTAAAGCTTTTATAAATAAAATAAAGCTTAATAAAATAAGCTTTATAATTATTTATTTAAAAAATAATATAAAAATAAATCGTATTATTAAAGTTATTAAAATTTAATAAAAACGTTATATTAAAAAGTTATTATAACGATTTAATATATACGATAATAAAAAGATTATTTATATTAATATTTTTATTAACTTTAAAGTTAAATTAATGAAATTTAAATGTTAAGTTTTAAAAAACGAAATTAATAAATATTAATAATAAATAAAATTATTATTATATTTAACTTTAAAAATTAAACTTAATATTATTTTTAATATATATTTATTAATTAAATTTATAATTAATTTAAATTTTAATTATTTTATTTAATTAAATAAATTATAAAGATATCTTTTTTAATATTTTAATTTAAAAAGTATATATAATTATAAAAGTAATTTAACTTTAAAAATATATTTAAATTTCGATTAAACGAATAATTTAAATTAAAAAAGATTAATAAAAGCATATATTATTAACTTAAAAGATTTAAAAGTATTTAATCTTATAAATTAAATATCGTAAATTTTAAAAATTATAATATTTAATAATTATAAAGTTAAATATATAACATTACGAAAAACTTTTAAAAGAATTATATATTTAAATAATATATTTTAATATTTAAATAATACTTTAAACTTAAATTATAATATTAAATTACTTATTATATTTTATAATAATATTAATATTATAAAAACTAATAAAAATCTTAAATTTTATAAAAAAATAAAATATATAAATTTATTATTTTATTATAATAAATCTATTATAATTAATAAATAAATTATTATACATTACGTTAATAATATTAATTAATTAATAAATTATTTAATTAAATTATTTTCGAAATCTTTATTTATTAAATTAATAAAAAACTTAAAAATAATTAACATTTAATTAATAATAATTATTTTTATTTTATAAAAAGTTTTAATTATATATATAATAAAATAACTTTTTTTATAATAAATTTTATTCTTTATTAAATTAAAAAAAGATAACTTTTTTTATTTATTTATATTAAATGAATATAATCCTTAAAATAAATTATTAAATATTATTTTATATAATAAACGTAACCTTTAAAAATAAATTATTAAATTAAATCTTATAATAAATATAATTAAAAAATAAATCATTATAATACCTTTATATATAACTTCATAAACCTTTTTATAATTTTTTATAATTAAAGTTATTACTTTAAAAAAAGGTTTAAGATTTTATAAATTAATTTTTTATAAATAATTAATTTTATTTAATTACTTTATTAATCTTAAAGATTTATACATTTAAATAACGCATACGTTTAACGATAGCTTTATACAAATACGAATATAATAAGTAATTAATACGTCTTGTAATTAATATATATAAAACCTTTAAGTTCTTTAGATCTAGGTTATCTTGTAACGAGAATATTATTAATAATTATATTACAATTGCTATAAATTCCCTGCGTTCCACTAAATCCTACAACGTGGAACGGACTTTACTTCTGAGACAGCCATTATCGAGATCGGCGAGAGTTAAGAACGAGGAACCGTTGAGCAAGAGAGCCGCTTTCAATTTCCCTATGTCGAATCCGACTGAACTATTTAAATTAACCAAACCATCATACCCTACTCTCACATTACCGCCACCATGGACTTAAAACGATGTATTATTTCTTCTCGTTTGGCTACATATCTTAGTTCCCGGCATTGTATCCTGTTATGGCCTCGGGGGCCGTAACGCCCTAGTCATAACCATTTCGAACCTAGTATAATTCGACCGAGATTTATTGTTTTAGATGCTTGTGATTGGTTTAAGAGTGATGTTATAATACATTCCTAGCATGCTATCATTCATTCTTATCAAGACGTAATGTGATGTTGCAAGAAACTAATACGGTGTGCCAAGAGGTTCGGCTTCGCCCTAGAATAATATTACCCCAAAAGTGTTTTGATATCTTGGCAGATATGCACCTGTAACCACGTCCTCTAAAATGATAGGTGATTATATATCGTAAGCCGCTTTATAGTACCCACGGGGTATAGCGTAGCAAATCACCCCCGACTTAGTGTGGAGAGTGTCGCGGCAGTGTCCGACGTACTAAACCGATCACGCAATGACGAGGTCTGGATTGTCTAATCAGAACACGGGACTGATTACGGGCAGATGTTCCAACGACCACCTTCAGAGGTACATCCGACAATGATGGTATGTAACAGCAGTCATTTGAAGAAGTCGTTGACTACCTTTTGCACCTAAGTCTCGCCTTAGGAATAACTTCACAATGGCGGCACTTGGAAAGGAAGCCGTGGGGTCTCCCCCGCCATATGTCTATGAAGAGCCAGTCAGTTAGAGGAGGAGATTTTGAGTGTCTCGGAGACTCCGTTCACTAGCCTTCACTTTGTCTTTTTGTTTGGAGTAGTAAGCTTGCTCAATAAATCCAGGGCGCTGATTGATATCACAACTGGACCGGCAACAGCCCACTCCGCTGAGGAACACTTCCAGGAAGGACTTCAGCAATGTTACGTTTCAAATGAAGTAGAACTGAATGGTCTATAATCTTCTACGGTGTGTTCCACGAACCCACGATGGGAACCAAAAGCCGGGCAGAGCAAGCCCATCGTGCTCTAGAATGCCACCCTCTTTGACGGAGATTCGATCATTCCGGATGCGATCGACATCGTATTCGATGAGGGATTGATTCGCTCTGTCTCACCCAGCGGGGAATCTAGCTTTATTGCCTCTTTGTCGAAAGAAGACAGTGTGGAAGTGTTAGATCTACATGGGAAGTTTGTGACCCCAGGCCTGGTTGACATGCACTCCCACCACTTGGAGAGCTCTTTCCCTAAACTAAGGACCACCGGTGATATAAACGAGGCGCCAGGCTTAAGGCCCATCACCCCTTTTGTACGAGCGATCGACGGATTCAAGCCGTACGACCCGGCGATCAAGATCATCGCGTCCGGCGGAGTGACAAGCTCCTTGAACCTTCCCGGCTCTGCTAACATCGTTGATGGCGAGGCATACCTAGTGAAGAACCTACCTACGCCAGGTCCGGATGCCGAGCCGATCGTTGAAGACTTGCTGTTCGATTACGGTCTGGCCCCGACGGAACCGCGACGGCGGTATCTGAAGCTAGTGTGTGGGGGGAATCCCAAAGAGAAATACAGCCACACGAGGCTGGGTCTCGCTTGGCTACTTTGAGAGCATCTTAACAGAGCTCGGGAGCTCAACGATCATCAAGAGGCCTGGTGCCGGGATGCTCTAGATATCGCCCAGGGTAGTAGAGCATTTGGGAATGCTGGGCGGGTTTTCCATTTTCTATCCATTTTGGGGACGCGGCCGGAAGATTTCGAGCTTGAGACAACACTTGCCCTTCTTCGGGGAGAGATTAACGTAAATGTACATTGCTATGAGCCCGAAGATTTTGAGAGTATTCTGTCCGTCTTGCATGAGTTCGGAGTCCACGTCAAGGCATTCCACCATGCTTTAGATGCCTGGAAAGTTCCGGAATTCTTGAAAAGATCAGAACCGTAAGTGCCTCAGGCAGCTACTAAAAATCCAGGAGCGGGTGTGTGTATAACCCCTCACGCATTGAAGCCTTAGTGATCTTACATGGTGCATAGATACCAGGCCTCCATCGCCCACTCCTATGGACTTCCTGAGATCAAGGCTTTACAATCCGTCACTTCCATCCCGGCCCGATCAATCCAGCAGGATCATCGCGCCGGATATGCTTAGCCAGGTTACGATGCGAACCTGGTCATCTGGGACTCTTACCCCTTGTCCGTGGGAGCAACTCCATCTCAAGTCTTCATTGATGGTTGGCCGCTCCTTGATTCCGAGCTTGTGTCTAAGATTCTACCTACAGGTAATATAGTGACCAATGTTAATTGTCGGCTCCTAAGGCGAAACCGACTGTAGATGAGTCCCGAATAGCGCTCTGCGAAAATGGACGAAATGCTGGGAGATTGCTCTTGACGGGTATTTCAAAGGTCCTTGCGGATATCCCGGTAGGTAAAGAGGTGCAAGGAATCGATAAAGAGAGCCAGCTTGTGATGCTTATTGACAACAACCGCATATCATGTATCAATACTTACTCTGCGTGCTCTTCTATTTTAAGCCATGACGACGAAGACGAAACCATAACCATCGATCTTGAGGACGGTTACATCACCCCGGGCTTAATTGCCATTGGGAATAACCTCGGGATTCAGGATATTTCATCAGAGCCATCAACCGGTGATTGGAGCGCGGATAGCGATGCATTGGCTTCGCACAGTACGGCCTGCATTTCGGCGGGAGAGGTCTTGGACGAGCACGGATTGGCGGCGTAACCAAGGCAGTCACAGCGCCGGCCTCCAGCAGAGAGTTGCTGCGAAGTGTGAGACTACGTACGAGCGAAAACGCGACTATCTTGAATGGTGGAATCTGGAGAGATGAAGTTGCCTTACACGTTACCACCGGACAGGCGGGCAAAGGTGAGTAGCCTGGTTGGATACACAAGTCAGGTCTTCTCATGTTAGACATTCAGTATATTGACGGGAAATCGACGGGAAATCGATGGGAACCGGAACACCGTCGAATTCCCCTAGAATCGAGAAGTTAAGACAACTCTTCATGGGCGGTAGAAACGGTCAAAATTCTCCTCATGACGTGTATGCCCGAGCTGTGAATGAGTCGCTCCCCGTCCTCATACATGCAGTCAATCAGGTATTACTCCTCACATTACCATCTCTCCTACCAATCTAAGGCTGTGAAAACTTGACTTATATGCGGTTGAGCATGTGCTGGAAGTACATCTCAAGGTCATCCGGGAGACATCTCAACCGCCTTTGTAGCTTTGAAAGTCGTCCTACTCATTCAGTCCCCGTAGTAGTTCTCGAACAACTAAGAAAACCTACAGCAAAACACCATTGGTCTTCTCACTCATCTCTACAGCCAGTTCCTCTGCGTGGTGTTCTTGCCTTGAGCCGTAAGAACCGTTGATCCTCTAATGTGCCGTGGTATATTCTACCATATCACCCTTGGTCTTCTCTTCCAGCACCAGAATTGGCACATTCAGCAGCGCAATGTTGTTCACAAACACATTCCACTTCCGGCTCGACACATAAAACTTTGCCGATGGCGATCTCTATAACTGTTCTATCAGGTTGATTAGCTCGAAACAGTCATTTCCCTCGTATTCCTCAAGACCATCGATGAAGAAATAAAATCGAGAGGAATCAGCTCTCTCGGCAAAAGCAAGTTTTATGCCAGAAAGGAGCTCATTTGATCTCCATGACGGTGATGGCAGGTATGAATCACGGTCTTCCTTCCACCTTGTCGGGCAGGCTCGCCTAGTGGTGTCCGGGTTCGTGCATAGAATCTGGAACAACAAACTTTGGAGGAGACCTTTCCATGACTTCTGCATCCGGTTTCCATGGTTCCAAAAGAAGAAGCTGTGGAAAAATTCTTCCCAACTGCCCACTGTTTGAGCAACTGTTTAGTCCGGGGACTATCCGCGAGATACTTTAGCGAACTGGCTTATTAATCAAGACAGCCTTTAATAAGCCAGTTCGCATCTAACAGACTTATTAAAGGCATCATTACTGCATTGTGCTGCTAAGAACCCCATGTCACAGTTTTGAGGCAGCTGTTGGATGTATGGGTCGATGTTGCAGTCGCTGACCAGAACGCTGACCAGGACGAGAAGACACTGCTACATTGAAGCTATTAGAAGTGGTTATTCTGTAGCGGTTAGTCTGCTGTTCCCAAGAGGTGCCAGATTCAGTGCGAATAATAGTCACGGTAAAACGCCACCATATATCAATCCGGACCTGTTGTCCGGATTAATCAGGATAATCGCCCTCGTATTCTTTGCTCATCCGGTCTTTGAAAGAAAGGACCGTGCTGAGTCATTCTACCTTGATACCGAAGACCCCAATAGCGAAACTCCCTTGATCATCGCCATGGAGTGGAACAGACAAGCCCACGGAGTAATTGAATATCAATTTTATACATACGTCTATATCGGGATCTTACGAGATTACCCAACTCCTCCACGAGAAGGCGAACAAGATCCCCTACAATAATGAACGATACTACATTAGATATATTCGCCATCAACTCCGGAATGAAGCTGACGCAGCTGCTTCTATTCCGACAAACATATCTAGAGACCAGAGACAATCGGCAGCAAACAACACTAATGGCGGTTGCCTGTGGAAGCTCAATTTCTTGGTTGAAAATGTTCCTCTACCAAATAGCTAACCTTGACACATACATATGGATTTATGCCTATCTTTTAATCTTGCAAGGGTGGCATGGATGGGATATTCCACTTGCTTCTCAAGGCGGGAACCCTGGTCAAAGGTCCGAACTTGCTCATTCTGAATGATTTTCTTACCCTTGCCTTCAGCCAGTTACCGACCACGATGTTAACTACAGTGCCTAGTCCTATGGAGTTGCTCATGTTCATAGAAGCTGACCTGAACAGCCTGCTTTGGATATTTTCACGGATTTGGCTTGTTAATAACAGAGATTTATGCAACCTTTGTTGATTGGGCGTACTACTCCTATGTGAAGCATTAAACTAGTACGAATTATGACGCCTCTTGGATATGTCCCTTTAGATCTCCCGAATATTTGCGCAGCGCCCTTAAAATATCTGGTAATAAACTTTCCATCCACAACCGGTACCCCTCCTTGTTTAAGTGAACATGGTCATCAAGATGCAGATCTTCCAAAACCTCCCGAGGTCTATGTGAGAATAACACTGTTGTACTCCCTAATTCCTCATTTACCGACTGCGTTAGTGTCTCCAGTTTTTGATTCGCATCGTCCACCAAGCTATGTGTGATGTCCTTCCGGTAGAAAAGTTCCGTCAGCAACACCTTCGTCCCAGGCCTCGAGATTTGGAGGACTGCTTGTAATATCAGACGCAGTTTATCCACGTCGACATCTGACAGGCCTTTCTTTGGATGGAGATTGTTTGTCCCAGCATGTATAACCCACAGGCTGACGTTACAAGACTTTAACATGTCTAAGAGCCCAGTGAGTGGTTGTCGCTCTTTGGAGAACTCGTCGCCCACTAATCGATACAGAATATTCTCATATTTGTCGCCTCCAACCCCAGCATTAAACACATTGCTAAGCCTAGTGATGCTTTGGTTGGTTAATGAATCATTGAGTGATATAATGCACTTCTCGCTCAGAATGCTCCCAGATGGCCAGGACTGGAATCCTGAAGATTCCCCTGTTGTTGCCATGCGCTCTATCATGGAATCGCCGAGCAGTACGACCTCTGGCCCACCTGTGCATGTTTTGAGGAACGGGATGTGGGAATTCGCGGATGTTCCGAATGATCGTTGTTTGAATTTGGCAACCGACCTCAGCGATTGCTTGAGGCTCTCCGCAGAGGCGACCTGGTTATTGCTATGAGACTCCGTGGGCATTTTGGATGTGCTCTCGATTTATAAGCTGACTTGGAAGGCAGAGGAGATTAGATTGTAGAAAGTAGGTCTTTCGTGTATCGTTTATGAAATCCTTTGCAAGACGATCTGATGTTGCTTTAAAGTTTAATTTTAGTTACAAGTCATGTCATTTAATGTAGATATGATTGTATTGAGTGGCTGTGTAGCAGGGTAATTAAACTTGAGTGTGAAGCGGGGCGCAGCAACTTAGTTGACTCACTCGGTGTGGGGTGAGTAATATTAATATAGGTGCTGCATGCAGCTTCTTACACGTCCGATGTTACTACTTTCGATCACCTCGCCACTCTTCTCGCCGGCGGCTGCCTCTGTATTGTGTGTTTAACAAGTTCCTGATACTATCGCCGGCGCCGTCTACGAATTCTGGGATAACTCTCTGCACATTACTCTATCAATAAGAAAGCTGCGCACCCTAGTTTTGGGTGAGGCTCATGACGGTAGACCTTGCTACTTGGTCTAACACCCTGGAATTCGGCAACGCATCTAACGGGGCGGGGAACTCAGTCACCTGCCTAGTGTAAGATATCATTATCTCCGGAACTAAGACTCTCAAAATGAGTTTCACTAATGAAAGCATCAGCTGGAACGCTCACAGGGATGGCTACTATAAACTCATTGCAATACAATAATTGAGCTTCTAGTCGGGTGGAGTCTAAGCCTTGGCCCTTCACTATTTGAATGATGAACAGAAGACATGTGCTTCGTTCCTCTGAGACTCCACATGAATATACCAATTCTCCTCTTCCAGTGCCACTCGGAGACTGTATAAAAGGTAGAATGTGGTCCTGCTTCAAGCACGGGATGGATTATTACTTTACATCATATGCATTGTACGGTCGGTGGTCTCTCACCCCTTTTCTAGGACCTATACGCTGCGTACCTCGGTCAGTCACCGTTGTCCCACCTGTTTGATAATTTTGTGCATTATTTCTCGACACCAGTAGTTCTGGGACATCTGATCTCTGGAAGTCGAGTTGAATGGTAAGGACTATCTTCAATTCCCGTTGGTGCCTACTGTTCACTGCACGGCATCAACTACTAGCACGTTATGACACGCACTCGACCGTCATGGCCCCTTTTCGAACTTCACCATCAGCCATTGTGTACCTGGCTTGGGCAACGGTGATTTAGGCTTCTCAAGCTCCGATGAAGTAAGAAACGAGTGCCCCAGTCCCCGGGATTGAGGATATGATAGGCCCGACAAGTGCTACAGCCTTTTGTCTAGGTTAAGGCTCACCCTTTTCAACGTATCTAATATGCGCTAGAAGACATTTGGGAGTGTGGGATGCGATTGGTTTGTTTCGAGCAAGGCGGCCGCTTATTAACCTTCAGCCACGAAGCAGCAGTGTGCTGTCAGTTTCAAGTCTTCTAGTGCGTCAGTGGATGAGTGAGCAAATTGAACTCACTTCGGAATTATTTAGGGATATGGATATTCCTACAATGAAAGAGTCTCATCTTATGTAATTCATTTCACTTGTGACATATCTATATTGTGAATTAAACTTCGAGTTTCGTATGACAGACCAGTTACAGAGCCGCCAACAATGTAAATAACACGATTTCAGCTATCCCGTCACACTCCATGAGAGCTACGTCTTTCAACAGAATCTTGTAGGCTTCAATAGCTGTGTTGCCATCAATTGAATACAAGAAAAGGGGCTGTCCCACTTGTACACTGCAAACGCGATTTATCACAAGGGTGTTGTTTCACAACATCTTAGATAAGCGAGCCTTGGATTGTGACGAGGGCTGTAGGGCTTGAAACTGAGGTTTTATTCGACCAATAATTTTCCTTGGTCCTAAAAGTCGATGAAGTCCTTCTATCTGCTGTATACATATCTCTAATGTCCTTCGGTCGTCCTAGGCACTGATAATAACTGTTGGCTTTTATCAGGAATCTACGCATTTCTGAGTCGTCGTATAACCTGCAAGAGTTGTCATGTTGGTTGTCTTTGCAGATATCCTGCAGCTAACAACACTTGGCATACGACTTAATTTAGGACACCCATAAAAATAACCATAACAGACCATGCAACGAGCACACAATTGCACGACATACCCTAGTTCGTCACATTGTCGCTTTTTTTCTTCTTCTAAGACGGGGTAGGGAGTTAAGGGTGCCTTTCCATGCTCCTTTCTAATAGGCAAAGCATGAGTGGCACAGCAGTTAATCACCTCCCGTAATTGGGCATACACACCACCCCACAAAGTACATAAGAGCCTAAATAGCGAATGATACATAAGTCTTAGAGGAGAGCCTCTGTTTCCATGGACCCAATTAAAATATTATCCTAAAAGACGTAACTTCGTAAAATCAATTCGGATTAGAGTGCCTATACTATCACAAATGGCAAAAACCACCAGAATATACTGGTTCGCACCGACATCGATGGTAACTGGACTGTCTGCGGGAATTCTTTTGGCCCTGGGTCATCACCTTTTTTATGCATCTCTCGCTGGAACACACGTTACCGAAGATAGTCAGCATTCAGTATTAGGCTTTGAAATATCTAGCCAGCAGTGGAATACCGCCGTCGGCATGGCTTTCGCTTTTATCGTCAAAGCATGTTTGCTGTTTGCCGTGGCAGTTGGGTATGCGCAAGTCTTTTGGCAAGCTATCAGACACTCCCAGAAGGTCAATACACTAGGGGATGTCGATGCTATGTTCTCTAGTCCCTCTAATCTTATAGCGTTCGGGAGATGGGCGATTTGGTGGAGACATCCCTGGTTATTGCTCATCGTGCTAATAGGATGGTAGTATAACCTAATTCACTGGCCATATAATTGGAGAAAAGGCTAACATAACAGCAGGTTTCTTCCTGTCACCTTTGTTATTCCTGCTGCTACTCTGTCGGTGGTCGTGTCCAGAGATATCAGTTCGGCCACACAGACTGTACCCAATGTCGACTTCACAAGCCTCAACTACTTGGCTGGAATGCCGCCATCGGCAAATATTTGGTACGACTCAGAAGATGAGGGCTACTCGGAGTACTTCTACAACGGCCCTAGTATTGAGGTACAAAAGATTGCCGCGGCCGTTGCTGCTTGGGGTGATATCTTACCTATTCAGCCACCAGGGACCAACTCGAGCTGGACGTTAGATTTCTACGGCCCATCCTTGAGCTGTGAGTCAATGGAAGATACGTTTAGAAACGACGTGGAGAAAAATATTGCAAAGTGGCTATGGAATGGCACAACTAAAGGCAGCAGGAATTGCTTTACACCATATGGCTACCTTGCATGGACAGCGAATTCTCCTGACGAGCAGCAGGCTAACGCAGAGTGGAATACCTCCCCAATGCCTTTTATAGATAGCAGTTCTGATAACTCGACCATTTTTTCATCTGGCTCTCATCTGGGTCCCTTTTCTCCAATCAACTTGGCGGTTATGCCACAAATGTTTGACATCATTCAAATGTCATCACATTACACATTGAAGAGTTGTTGGACAGACGAAGAGACATCACCATCCCAGCCTCTCGGTTCAATGAATACGACAGTTTTCTTGCAATGTAAATTGCGTAATGCCTCGTATACCGCTGCATTCAATTACGAATCTGGTTCTCAAGAGGTGGCTTTGCAAGTGCGCGACGAGGAAGAACTTGGAACTTTGGGCAAGGTTCTAGGGCCGCCACCATTATACGATAACCAATCACCCAACAACATTGTGGGTAACTGTTACAGGTTAATAGAAAGTATATATGATCTTCCAAAGGATACCAGCCCATGTACCTTTGAACCTGCTCTGCTTCGATCTCTTTCATACACTGCTATTATAGATGCCTTTCGACAAATTGTCACGGGTTCGGCGGCCCTTAACAGCGGACTTTATCTTGATGCGGATACGGATATTGTCAAATCAGTCTTGATAAACACACCGGAGCTTGAATTCCTGTGGAATAGCATGAATGGGAATGTTTTATCATCAAATCTCCAAAACACCTTCCAGCAAACCAACGCGTCCAGGGGCGAAGCATTATCGAATGCCCAGAACCATAATTCTGGAGAAGCTCTTTCAGCAACCATGGAAGATTTATTCCATAACATGACCATCAGCTTGATGAGCTCTCAACTTCTTCAGTAAGTCATCTAGTTACCCGGAAAACGTAATATCAAATCACCCTAGACCAATTTCCCCGGTTATATATTCGTAGCTAACTGCCATGAAGACCTAACATGACGTCGGAATTCGCACCTCCCAAAGCTAATGTCACTATTATCACGTATGCAAACATATACAGCTATTCCGCAAATAGGCTGTGGATTGCCTATGGGGTTGCAATCTCTGTCACTATACTCGCTTGCCTTATCGGGCTGCTGGCTCTCTACTCCAATGGCGCCAGCTTCAGTAACAACTTCTCTACGATCTATCGGACCGCAATCGGTACTGTTCTGAACGTTCCGATGACCCTGGAAGATATAGATGGTGTAGATCCACTTCCTAAGTATCTTGACAGGGCCGAAGTCAGCCTGATAGGTCCTGTAATGGTGCCACTATCGGAGAATTGGACAGACGGTACTATGGAATATGTTGGTAATGAGTCCTACCCTGAGCCGAACTTCCATGGTAAAATGCATGATCCCCATCAGCATGAGTATGACGGCGTCCCAGACCAGGACCACGAGAGTGGGTCATGATCCTTCGTCTTGAGCCGGACACCGGACACTTTGCTGAAATTGATTCGGAGAGTCAATACTGAGGAAGGTGTGGTGTACTACAGTATAGACGATCACCGCAAATTATATGAGAAGAGAAAGGTAACACCAGGGTTCGGAGGAAAGAGGTGGGCGACTAATGTTTTACAGAATAGTATACACATAATGATCCAAACAAGGGGTTCTCCCAGTATTACTAGAACCAAAAAATCTTACACAATCTCATGTTACCATGTCATCATCAAGTGTGGGCCCTGTTGCAGGGGGTCTGCAATAGAGAGCGAATAGAAAGTGACGGTCTTGTGTTCGCTATGAAGGAATGTAACCCTCCAGTGGCGCAAAGGTCTAGCCTAGACGAATTATAATAGCTGACAGCTTTAAGTTCTAACAGGGCGTTTACTTACAATATATTTATCAAATTGGCGCATTTACATACCTGTCCGAGACAGGTCATACTATAACCGTAACAATGTCGGAACTATGAATGGGTTGCTATAAACTCCTTTTATCTGTCAAATTACTTTGCTTTGCTGTATTAAATACAGTGTGGCGTTTAAAGGAGAGCATAGGATCAGGGTAGATGGATTAATATTCTGGGATTCTAGAGGTATTTCGGAATAATTATCTCTGCAAACCACGGGGTGCTCTATAATTATTTGCGTCATCATACCCTTATTACTATGGGTAATCCTACTATCATTTGTTTTAAGGGCAGAAGATCGGACTACTCAACCTTTAAGACCTCCAAACCCCTATCTGACTTGTGGCATCAGTGTAAATAGTTTTAAACATTCAAGCTGTCACCATCTTGCAATGTTCTTAAGAATATGGAGTTCAATAGACGCACACAAGCCACTGATATTTGAAGTGGTTTCAATTTGCCTTGGAGACCATATTATGTGGATTTATGGAGAAACAGATCAGTCGGGAGATATTGTCCTCGCCGAATGTAATTGTAGTAAGCACACAGCCTTTTTTAATTCGTGCTACCGTCATGATCCTACTGTCTTTTTGTTGGTAAAACATGAATGTCGGAAACGCCGCCGTATAAAAGTCTGTCTGCTGATGCCCCCAACGGTGAGCTTACCCCCCCTCCACCTGGTTCACCGAACTAATATTGGATGCTAGTTTGGTTGAAACTAGGGAATTGTGACCATTCATTGGAACATTCTTCCAACTGTTACATCTTTGTCAGCGTATAATGTCACTTTGTCTTGATGAATGACGAAGCCACAGTAGCCTCGTGACATTCAATGTTGTTTTACAAGATATAACCATTATGAGAAATGATGATCCTTTCTGCTTACGCACTTCTTCAAGGTAGGATATATGGCAAGAAGCATAAAGCATTATATAAAGCGAGAGTTGTCTCAACTATGAGATGAGTAGATCACCCTTTTCAGGTCAAGCCTTAATGGTGACAACCCCATTGAACCATTAACATCTCTAAGCCCAATACTATTATCGACAGCATCCTCGACAGCATCCTAAACATCATGAAAGTGTTCAGTTACAGCCCCTCTCGCCTTGCCGTGGCCCTCATGAGTCTTAAGTTAGCATTAAGCGCAAACCTCAATGTAACCGCCATAACCGCGCAGAATGGCAGGTCGCACTTTGAATGCTGGCAATTAGCTACACCCTTCGTCTCTTCAGGTCAATTTGGATTAGTTGGAACCGAAACTTCTGTTCTAGGAGACGTCGCCAATATAACATACAATGTGGTTCCGTCTGGGTTCGATAGCGGATTCCATACAGCACCTTTCAATCAGTAAGTCGCGTTTCGCATATTGGTAGCGTTGCTTTAACGAAGTCGGGGTGTGAAAATAACGGCTGACTAGAAGCAGATGGGTTGTTGTTCTGAATGGACTGGCTGTAATTACACTACCAAACAACAGTTCCACTACATTCACGACGGGCGGGGGCGAGCTAGGTCTGCTTTTTGCTACGGACACAGCAGAAGTCAGCAAAGAGGGACATCGTAGCGTTTTTCCAGGTGTTGATGAAACTCTCCTACTGCAGGTTCCAAGTCGCGACGGGGAAGTTCCAAAGCATCAGGTTTTGTACGATGATGCTCCGTGTAAGGGGAGTGAGTTCGCGGAATTAAGGGGCTGGGCGACAAGTAATTAGTGCGCGGCGGTTTCACACGGTTCAGTAATACAATGACTTCATACCTACAACTGACGGTCAGTTGTAGGTATGAAGTCATTGTACTGAGCATAGATGTGTTCGGGTTTTCACCTACTAACTTAGAGACTGAGTCGAGTTTACAACCCGTAGTCCTATTGACACAATTATAGCTCCTGTCCGAGTTGGTGTATTGTCAGAGAATGGTGTAGTTCAGTGTGAATGACGGAGATAACTAGGTATCAATAGGCTATTTACTCCATAGTCGAATGATGTAGGAGCTTAATTATATCCTAACCGGAGAATAAACCTGACCATGAAGTAGTTATGATTGACGATCGACTTGTTTTGGCTTCACCTGAATATAGGTGCGAGGATAGCACAATAAAGCGTGATCTCTATGAAGAAGACCCTGATGGCATCTATATCTCTTGACGCGGGTAATACAGATGCATAATGTGATGTACCAAGAGCCTATAACTGCTCGGTCGCCGTGTACTGGCTGGCGTGGTTAGCAAAACCGAGGAACTCTTTCTGAAGTTTGCTTCCCAGCTGTTAATATTTATCGTGGATTAACCAGTGGTTCAAATCATTATTGGGCGCTCCAACACACCATTACTATGAAGTGAGTTTGCACAAGAAAGCCATGTACCATCTACATCTAGGAAACGGATGCAGTTAAGACAATGCGATTTTTGTATGGTTTTGTTGGCGCTCATGGAGCCTCAGCCCATTGGTGACATACAATACTGTAGAGCTGCTCTCTTCTAACCACCTGAACCTACTCTTCACCGTTAAAAAGATTTTTGAAACTTACTGCGAAGACAGTAATGCCACGGAGGGTGTCTGGAACCTTCTCCAACCAGGCATCTTCCATCGCCTCTCAAAGTTGAGGTTCAACCTCGAAACTTCAGGGATTCCAAATCCGGGCTGCCAAAGGCCCGCCTCTTATGAGACGGAAGAGTGGGAAGAGTCATCGCGGATGAACTACAGTAACAGACAGATGCAGATCATGCCGTTCCGTGCTCTTTCTCATCGAAGCCTTTCACCGAACTCAACCAATGAACCCCTAATATCAAGCTGAGTCTCATTGTCTCACCCTTTATATAGACCCACTTTGATAGCCTAAGGACCTCCTGTCCTTATGCATACATACATGGGGAATAAAGATGGATGGATTAGCGAGACCTCCACGAACGGGTGCTACGACATCAGATCGCGAACCCCCGCCCGCTTCAAATCCCACTACCTCTAACTTATTTTTTCTCATATTGCTCGCCACGTTTATGCGTCACGGCACTAATGGGAACCATATTGCTGTGTTGGTTGAACTTGTCGTCGAGGTCATCACTGCCCTCGCCGCACCCTAGTTCAACTCGCCGTCCTCCTAGTACTCATAGTACTCGTTCATATCCCTGAAGCGAACTGTCCGGGGCTCCCGATCCCGACCATCGTCATTAGGCTTGCGAAGAGCACCTTTCAGAATACGGGTCTGGCGTTGACCATTAAGAAGGGAGCACTTGCTCCGTTCATGGAGGGGCTGCTGACCGCAGTAACACAGCTTGAACTCTCCAAGTGTGGTAAGATTCATTAGCTCTCGCTGTCGTGCTGTCTGATGTACGCTAGCTGCCGATATCCTTCCCAATTCCCACATCTGCTTCTCGGTAACACCTGAGGCGGAGCCCGGGGGCCGGTGTGAGTGCAACTGTGAGCGAGTAAAAGGAGAGATGGGTGTGCTATCGCTTAAAGATAAGTAATAGAGGCGTCCGAAAAGCTCGTCCGGATTGGTGGAAGTGACGGCGCCAGTATCGGACAAAGCTCCATCCTGCCCTCTGTCACCAGGAGCTGCCCTTTTCAGGGAGCTAATGAACCCCCATTCACTGCATCTCTGGGCATCTGACGGGGCGTTGGCAGACGACTGATTGCCGGACAACTGGTCGGTATCAGTTCTTTGGGGTTGGGTGTGCTGCGGCGCCGCTATCGGTAAATCTTGAGAAGCCCAGTGAGACTCCATTTGGTTTCCTCTATCACCCAATCTATCAGCACTGCGTGATAATTCGCTAATCGTATCGAGGTCCTGCGAATTCGAGTTTGATCTAGAGGATATCTCGTGCCCCCAGTGATCGAACAGTCCAACCACGCAGTCAGTGATTGCTGTGTCAAGGTCCTTATCTTCAGCCTCGAGGATTTGTCTGACGTTTTCGATGTTGATCTTAGGTATTCTATCTTCGGGCTCCTTGTGAACGAAGTGCTCACAATCCTCCCAAAGATCCAGACCTATTATGAAGCGATATCAGTTACTGGACAACAGTGTGGTAGTTATTCGGAACATTGACATACAGAATCTGTCACACAAACTCTTCAACAATCTGTAGCAGAAAATTGATGTCGAGTAGCCATTCTCCGCCTTCAAGAGCTTGATCTTTTGCTGCTCGAGGCCAGCTCGAAGAGCCCTATTAAACTCTGGAACATCAAAGTAATCCCTCTTGCCTCGAATTGGGAAATCTATTATTGGTAATAATAGCGTTTGAACTTCTTCAAACTGGCTGGTATGGTATTGTATTTCTTGATCTAGAGCTGAACTCATGATGATTGATGATGATGATTTTGATATTGTATGATGGAAGAAAGCACAAGAAGAAACAAAGGTTCAAGTCGTTTTATCTAAGTGGGAGTAATGGTTGCCTACCAACATAATAAAAATGGGGCTCATTGGAATTACACCAAAAACGGCCAGCCACAATGTACCTAGGTATTTGGACATCACCAGTGACCATATGCAAATTCTGCCTTACGAATACAATGCATTAAATTCCCTGCATTATTGTGAGATGTATTTTAACTGATGCCTTACTAATTAGCAATAACCATGATCGGAATACTTTAAGGTGAGTAATGCTTCAAGGTATATGCTACCACTATGCTGCTACATGAGTTATGAACCAATATTGTATTACATGTTACTATCTTAATTCCCTGACCACTCTGTCCTGTCTTCCTTAGCCACTACGCTACATTGAATATCCGGCCTGTTGCAACAGTGAAAGTAATGCAAATGTGAACAATGGAGGTAGAATAACATCACAAGGCAGCCAATCAACGTTAAGCTTGGCATTTAGATAGTCCCCCCTATTTGGACGTTTGATATGTATTTGAAGTAGAATATTGTAACATGCTTGAATAAAGATCAAATGGGCTAATAGCTACTGACAGTGATATTGTTGCTGTACTAGAAGGCACTTTAATACTGTCAGTTATCATTAAGTATTAAGTGTAGCCGATAATTTGTCCCGTAGGAGCATAAGGTAGAGATGTCTGTATGTATGAAATGGTAGAGCACCAAGCTGTATGTAGCAAGTTTAACAGGGGTCCGTGGGCCTATTGAGCATCGTTGAAGACTTGTAGCTTTAAAATTCCGGAGTTTAAGGTGAATGAATTACTTGGGAAGAAGCAGTCAAGAAAAGAATTCCAGGAAGAAAAAAAAAAGATACGTACCCCGCGCAGGCTGACCACCCTACCGCCCCACCCACCACCTACTATGTATGTACCTACCTACAAACTGATCATACTTAAAATCCCCTTCCCTTTAATTTTTCTTCCCTTCTTCACAATTGTCAACAACAACAACATCAACAACCAATATGTCTCAGAACAGAGGTTACCAAAATAATCAATGGCATCGCAGACCTAGAGACTCCGTCTCTTCGTCTAACAATTCAGAATCAACCTACCGTGGCAATGCACCTCAGCATCAGCAGAGCCTAACGCGCGCGGGAGGTTTCGGACGGAGTGAGTATGGTGCCATGGCACCTCCTCCTCGCCCGACCCAAAATCGAGGACAGGATGGTGCGTTCATAAACTATTCAACTGGACCCATTCATGTTGTCGTAAACAATAGAGAGGGATCAGGGCTTGATACGTGGGCGACTGCGTGGAGTCAGACGCAACCCTACCCCAATTACCCAACACACGCACCGAGTCCTTCTCCGCAGTTCGGCTCACGCGCTGGAACGCCTCTTGGTACAAGGGGTTCTAGCAACACCCGTGAGCAGTCCGGAATGGGCAGGGGTGAAGCAGCGGACACAGCAAAGAAGGTGCTTGTGCATGATATTCTGGTGGATTTTCTCTTGCCGCACCCTGAGCACATTCCGTGCAACAACTGTGGTAGAGTCGGGCATCAGCCGTCACAGTGCATAAAGGCAGATTCAAGGGGTTTGATGGCCAAGATCACATGCTCTCCTTGCAACACTGACGCTCACCTGTGGGTGAACTGTAGGAGGAGGCTTGCTCTCCCTAAGGATTTACGTGGGTGGTTCGATTACAAGTTCACCTTCTTGGATCGTTTGGCCAAGTGCCCTCAGGGTGGAGGCTTAAAGTGGGAGAAGCAGATCCGGCACATCAAGCCTGGAACACTAACGCCATACCGGGACATATTCGCGAGCCAGCTATTCCTCGGCGACAAGGCACCTGACTGGAGGACATTCAGATATACTGGAGATCCACTCACAGACGCAGCTATTCTCCCCCAAGACCACGATGCGGCTGAACAACTGTACAACAAATCGATCCGCCCGGCACGACAATTGCAATCTAGATCTCAGTCACAAGAGGACCACTTGAGAATCAAGGAAGAAGAGGACGTGTTTTTCAAGAAAGAGGAAGGCTCGGATATTAGCGATGAGAAGGGCCTATATATCAAAGAGGAAGAGGAAGAAGAGGACCCTGTTGGAACAAGTGGGAGCCGCCCAACAAAACGTCGACGGCTCGATGCTGAATTTTAACTCACTCAATCTCGATCTCTTGAACCTGTGATTAGATAATCACACGAGGATAATACAAACGAGTGGGTAGGGCTAGTAGCTCATTGTTACGGAGTGAACGACGGCATATCAGTATATGCTACCTAGTATGTAGTCAAATGAAGCGAATATCAATCCCCCTGTTTAGTACATTATTGAAACTGTGACTTGTCCTTCCACGTAATATCTAATCATAATCATCTCACTTAGGGGTCCAATGGCACATTCTATTGTGGGAGTAAATCCATCGGAGTTGAGTTCTAGTCTAAACTATGTTCCTATTAAAACTACTGTTGGCACACCTTATCTGGTGACTCCGTTGATGTGTAAGAAGCAACTGGCAACTGGAAAGCGGCAACCTCATGTAGATGCGTGTAAAACTCCCCGTCTTATTCGACTGAGCCGGCATGATCGAAGTGGAATGAATCTGAAGGCCGAAATATCACAGAGTACGCGAAGGTAGTTGTGTCCTGAAAGATCAATGTTAGTTTATTGGATTCTAATTTGCGAGCATAATTATTGTGAGACTTACTAATGGCTACTTCAACAAGGACATCCCTGCCTTAACAGAGATCACGGTTCTCAAGCCCGGGTTGCGAACTTCGCATCACCTTGCGTACGGACTTCTGCATTCCGACAAGTGTCGGAGGCCGACGACGATGTTCGGTTTCGCTTTCCGCGGCCGCTCTTCTCTTGATCGGCGCCGGCTTCGGGAGACTCTTGATGTCGGAGAGTACGATATACTCCTTCCATGTTTACCTCGAGTTCGTAGAATTCCTTTATTACCTCTCTGTAGGCGGGTCTCTGGTTGGGACGGGATGGAGCTCTGACATAGAAAAGCATATAATCCTTGCCAGTCGCCCCAAGAGAGAAGCATTGGCCCTCGCGCTGGAATCCTTGAGGGGTGATAGGCTCGCCTTCGGATGAGTAGAGGTGGACAGATTCATTCTGGCTATCGCAGACGACAACTGCTACTAGCTTGTAGTTGGCCATGCTCTCCCCAGTTTGGGGGAGGTCGTAGTTACGCTCACGCTCATCTGCTTCGTCAGTTGGCCCTCTCGCCTCTTCGAAGTTCTCGTTCTCCTCCACTTGTGTGAGCTGTGGGCAATCCACGCTGATCTCTCGGAACTGCTCGAAGGCGCCTGGCATGTCTGCCTCGGGTCTCAGGAGTACTCAAATGATGGCTGGCTTATTGGATGTCCACAGGTACTGGGCCTGACCATACTCGGCAACACCAAATCTAGAGCTGATCAGCTCCCCTAGGTTCGACTGTCCGTTCCAGTGTACTAGGCTATCCCGTGCCAAGACCTTCAAATCGACCAAGTTGCGCACAGGTGAATGATGCCAGCTCGATGAGTCTGTAGCCCTTTTGATGTGGAAAGGTGCGAAGAGAAGAAAAGGAGCCCGGCGCCAGAATGAATTATATGTTATATCGTGCTCCTCGAGGGCTAGGAAGGAGAGGTCGTTACCTCTGAGGGCCCCCGCCTGGATAGTAGGACTTCAAGATAGAATACCGGATAGCGTGTGAGGGGTGATGTTTGGTGGCGTCCTCACTGAAATTCGACCACGTCCACCGGATCAAACGCCGCTCGCTGCCTCCATCCATATCGTCTAGGGCGAGGAATTTGGGATTGAGGAAGCAGTATAAGTATCTGATAACTACCGTCAACAGGTCCAGCCCGAGCGTGGATTTGATGTAATCTTCCTTCGGCATGTTCTTGGCGCATACCGCATGAAACCGGTCTGGGACCGAATTCTGAAGCAGGAAATGCTGGGCATTTTTGTCGTTTGGAAACGAATCCCTAACATCGGTCAGGTGTTCGTCCATATCTGCTCATTTAACGATACAGATTTGAAAGGTAGATTCTTAATGTATGGATGCACGTGTGTGTTAGATAATTTAGGTTGTACAATGCCTGGGCCGTGGTGGAAAGGGGGGGTTAGCGGCGGGACGATCTGTGGATCCGATCTAGGTAGGTACGTACCCGCGGGACGTATATTGGTGTAGGCCACCTGATAGGGCTGGTTAGTGGGTTGGTGGGTTTCCCCCAGGTAGTAATTTTGGCGATCTTAGCGCACCAGATGCAAGTATTGTACATACATACATACATACATACATACATACATACATACATACATACATACATACATACATACATACATACATACATACATACATACATACATACATACATACATACATACATACATACATACATACATACATACAATGTACATACCTACCTCTATTTGTCTACCTACCTACCTTATATTTACCTACACACCGTGACCTTCAAGCTGCAGAAATTGAAAGATGGAACACACTGCACAAGTAGGATTTGAGCAGGCTCTGGAGTTCCCTGTAGCCTACAACAACATCCAAACATTCAATAGATCATTCCTCTTCTGCTACCATCAATCAACTTTCCTACCAGACCGAGACTTGGACCCATCACCAGACAATCAATATCGCCATTGGAATATATCGCCAACCATTATTTCTATAATTGACGAAGAAGATGATGACAGCAATGAATATCGATCAGCTAGAAGATCGTTTCAAAAGTTCAGGATGGGCTCCTAAGATGACAGAAATCCAGGAGTTCATCAAAGAGAGCAGGAAGCTACCCGTCTCAGCTATGTATCTCAAAGGGCCACACGACACAGGCAAAAGCACCACTCTACCCATGTACCTATTATCGATGATCAAGACATGGCCAGAGCTTGTCGATAGTTGTGTTATGTACCTTGTTGGCAACCCGATCGAGGCCCGCATCCTAAGAGAGTACCTGGAAGAGACGTTCGGCAGATGGTACAGCAATGCCATTGAGAATAATATCCTAATCATCACGGACTACGCCGAGGGGATTGGCATTATCGACAAGATAAATGTAAACCAGACCCACCGTGACATGATTATCCTCATGGACCTGGAGATCAATCCTTCGACCTTCGGAGAGTTGATCTTCGCCAGGGTCATGCAGTGGACTTCGGAGTGCCGCCACACAGACAGTGCCTGTCATCTTGCTACCATTGCAGCGGCATCGTTCCACTGCGGTCGCACGATTGAGGCGCTACAGAAATGGACTGGAACCGCGCCTCCTGTGATTGAGATTCCTCCCCAGCGGCGTAGTGTCCGCTCTCAGCGCTGGCGTGATGGGTGGTCTCTAAACAATTTCCTCAATTCGATTCGACCCGATCTTGTCGATTTTACCAGTGGTTCCGGCCTGGTGACTGATGAAGCTGTTCAAAGTCAGTGTATAGTCAGCAACGCCGACGCTTTCAACTACAAAAAGAACCCTACGCACACCCGAGGTTGTAGCGAGTCAATATTTAAATCTATCGCGTCGTCGAAGGTGATTCTCATCAAACCCTCGCTGTCGTTCTCTACTAGGAGCGAGCGTCTACGCTACTTCGTCTCCGCTGGCGTCGAGGATACCCTGTTGTTCGACCTGCACACCAGTCACGTTTTGCACACTACGAGACAACTAAGCCGAGCAGAGATTGAGAGGGAGCGGTCTTGGCTTCTAAAGTCGGTGGTCCCCTTGGAAGAATCTGTCTTCTTCCAGAAGTTCTCTACCGACGAGGAGCAGGCCAGGCCAGAGACGATACATTTCGACTGCCGCGCCTACAATGAGCAGCTGACATGGACCGTGTTGAGCATCCTCCAACACTGGCCAGGGACACCCATCTGGCACATGCCTATCAGGGCGCCCGTGGATGACAGAGCTATCATAGAGACATGTCGCCGCCTGGTCACTATCGGATGTGTCGAGCGACTCGACGGCCCCGCAGGTCGGTATCGCGTTACTCGTAGGGGCACGCGACTCCTCAACCTGTGGGTCAAGGATGCCAAGAACATGGGGGACTTCCAAGTCGCTTACCTTCTAGCTACTGTCATGGAGAAGACCCATCAGTACTCTACAAACCTGAGGCGTGTGTTAGTCCGCATCGCGGCTATCGCTACTACCCCTCTGAGAAATTTCGTCAGTAGAAAAGACCAGGAGGGCACATGGAAGTGGCGAGGTCGTGACGAAGAGGATGCCCAAATCCGATCTGCCTGTGCTGGCATTGGTGCCGCGAGAATCGAGAACGGGGCGGTATGGACAGCTCTCGCCTTGTGGCAGAACTGGAAGGCGAACGGACGCCCAGAGCGCGGCTTGCAGGTTCCCAGCTGTTTGAGTTGCAACTGGGAACAGGCCAAGTCTATCCTCGAGCTAGTCCACGCTTTTGAAGATGAGGTTGGAATCTCGCATTGCTCTGACGAGTTACGGGATACTGATCTCACCGATGACGAGGTTAGTGCCGTCGAGATTGAGTTGATGTGGGCATGGCTACATCAGATTGCTTTCTTCGACCCGGCTCCTAGACCCGGAGTATCATCGAACACTATTATAACGGATGTCATTTGTGGAAGGTCGTTCACAGCCGGACCGGGAAACATGATTAACATAGAGGTCAATTTTGGAGGCAAGGACAAGGTTGAGCACGAATGTGTCGGATTCTTCGCCGTCTACTTTGGCCTCGAGAAATCCAAGCTAGATGTATATACAGCTTCGGATCTAACTGTCATCCCAATTCGTCATTTTTCTGACGTGTACAAGCAGACGGGGATTAAATACCCCGAAGCTGTGGTTACTACGTATCCTATATTCTCTAGATAGTTGAATGGATATACACAAGGCCGCTTTGTTGCGGCTATCCCTAGACTAGATTCCCATCCTCACATGCATCTAGGGGATATGGAGCTTGCTACATAAGTTAAGCACCTAAGACATGAACTGCTGGGGATATCAGCTTAGGTAGATAGGTACTTAGAGGTAGATACTCTAGGTGGTAAGAAATGTGATGCTGTGTCTGTCGTACCTACCTACATGTATATATATATATACAGCCTCGCCAAATGAAATTTTACAATCATATTTGAATGCTAATTATTCTTTACATGGTAATAATTCACTATCATCCCGAAACAAGATCTATAAAGCATCCTTTTTGATAATAATTTGTTTTTTGAAAGATTGATTACATGTCCGCTATGTAGGTGACCGAACCTAGGACTAGGTAAGTATGTATCTAACTTATGTACATACCTAGCGCTCTAGGTGGTGGTTGACGCATGTGTACATATGTAAGTGCAATACATACATGTATGTGCATACCTATAATTCACTTGTTGCGCTGGAGCTCAAGGATCCATTAGAGGTAGCACCTGGAACCGATACTCTAACTTACGCCGCCAACTGACCTACCATATCTTCTGACAGTTTCTGGTTACACGTTAGACCCAAACAATTTTACTTATTTCTCCCTTTATACGACTTAAATGGCACCGTCAAGGAACAGAAGGACACTCCGTCGAGAGACACGCATATTCGAAGGTCCTGCGCAAGCCGACCAAGAATTCGTCGATCGTATTCTAGCTAGTTCGAACCTAGAGCTCAGCCAGATGACAAGCGGATGGACCGAAGAAGACCCAGAGTCTACGCAGGATGATGGATACGAGAATGACGACATATCATCCGGGGAAGGAGGACCAGAATGGGATTGTGGGTTCTCGTCCTCCGATGAAGTTGGTGAAGAAGAGCCTCCAGACCCTTCGAATAGGGACCAAATCTCCGTCAGAGTACTGGACGCATCCGAATCACAGACGATGCTCAACACTATCGGCCCCGGACGATACACTGAAGGCTGGACCGATGCAGATGAGAGTGTGCTGCGGGCGGAGTGGTTAAAAGACCCCATAAGAAAGCGATGGTGGCAGTACGTGCACAAGAGGCCAGAGCCAAATCGCTCAACCCTCATTCTGTGGAAAGTGTGCTGTCGCTTCCTTCGCGTCTTCCCGACCCAGATTATTGGCCCTAACTCTCACGTTCAGTTCGAGCGTGACCGGACTATCTGGCCAGCAATCTTTTGCAAGCGCTTGCAGAGCCTAATAGTCCATCCTATATTTGCTCACGACTACCGCCTCTTAGTCCTGGGAATCATGTACGTGGCTATGTGCAAAACGGACCACAGGGGTCCGGTGCCCTGGCGAATCCCAACGATGGACGGCTTCCTCAATCGATTCCTATACGAGATGGAGAGGAACGATGGCTCTCGAAGGATCGATATTTGTCGAGAGACAGCCATCGATCATTGGAGGGATGCCGGGGACCAGGTCATCACGTCACCTTACTACCTGCTTTTCGAGCAGATCGAGAAGAAGGCGCTGCAGGTCAACACCGAGAGCGATCGTATCGCTGTTAGCAATGTCACATTCAATGTGAACCACGAGCACTTGAGGGATCTGTGGAAGGCAGCCAACAGCATCGAGGTCCGCGGACAGCCGGCGTTTCGTCTTCGGCTGTCAGAATCCCAACGGACCATCGCCAACTTGGCATCGGCTACCACAATACCGAGTAGCTGGATTGATCTCTATCACCTGCGCAAGAATATTGAGATTAGGGGGAGGCGCCAATGCGTAATCGATAGCAGAAGGGATGATGCTAAGACCAGTAGTATCAGCCCTTCTACGATTGCACCAATACCACCAGCGTCTAGTAGTCAGACGGAAGCTAGTGAACAGGAACCGAGCAGGCAGATCAATATGGGCACGGCATCGAATGTCACGACTCCTGATCTGCCCCGAGACCAGGTACTCGAACTGGTGACTCGGGTTCTAGGCGCCGACGCAGCGGACGCGGCGAGGGCAGTCGGAAGGATGGATGGTCTCAGGCAATCGCAGGGCATTCTTCCCTCGATTTGCATGAAGGCGATGAAGGTCCAACCAAGGCCAAGTCTTTCCATTATATTAAGCAAGATTCCGGTGAGGAAACCAGAATTATTGCCTGATCTATCAGAGAATCCGATCATCGACCTACCACTTCGGGGTTTATTGGTCGGAAGAGATCATAGTATCACCTCCGATCCATCTAAGATTCCCCATATTATTAGAGACATGGAAGCTTCGTCAATGTCGAGATGTATGTACGATGTATCCTCACCATCTCTCGCCCCTTACGTCCCGCTGAATCCGGTTGAGGACGATTGGCGCGATGCAGAGGAGTCAAGTAGCAACCAATAGAGGGAATTTCGGCCAGATCACATCGGTCATGTGATTCGTAGCATTTAACCTCATCCAACTTCTTAGAAATCAATGTGGCTTTTACTTCGATTCAAGGCTTACCAGGGTGAGATTCATTGTAGTCAATATTTCTAGAGTCTTCCAGTTCAAACCTACCCTTAACGATGTCTTCCATGTTCAATGCTACACCATTCGTGATATTTCAACCACATACATATATATTGTGATTTGTCAAGCATTAACGAAAATGTGAGATTACGTTATGTGCAACTAACTATTACCACCTAACTATTACCACCTAACTTGTACCTAGCTGCCTATATATGTACCCGATGTTCCGTACAGATGTTACATGCTGACAGGATAGTGCTTCGCTCCTTACCATTATATCTCATAGATCAAGTAGACTTACCAACATAGGTTTAACGTAGCGATAACCCCACCAATGTATGTAAGCAGGTAGTTGGATATTTGTCGGGCTGAGACAGAGATGTTCTGTTTGAGGTTCACTATAATACATCAAATATTCCCTTATTACGAGCAACATACGAAATGGAAACATACACACGAGAGATAACATCTGTTATCCAATTAATAAGATTACTGAGTGAACAACTCAATAGTGAGCATTGCAGGGTCCCGGGATTCCTAGAGTCACGCTTAGACTGCATCGATGCAACCATCATAGAGGTCAACAAGGCCCACGAGAAGCTCCTCAGCAGCATCAATGACTTTGAGTCTCTTCCTCGGAGAGTTAAAGAACTTGAACAAGAGAAGAGTATCCTTAAAGAAGGTCAGGGATCTCTTAAAAAAGGTCAAGGATCCCTAAAGAATGATCGAGAGGCCCTAAAGAATGATCAAGAATCTCTTCGAAAGAAAGGTGAATCTCTTCAGAAGGACCAGGAATCCCTCCATAAAGACAGACAATGTCTTGAGAGGGATCAAGGATCGCTTCGAAGCGATCAAGAATCTCTTGGGAGAGATCGAGAATCTCTTCGAAAGGAAGATGAGTCTCTTCAGATGCGTCAGAGGGCTTTTCGAGAAGAGCTTGAAGCCTTCGAGAAGCGAGAATCCACTCTACAGGATGACATCTTGCGTGTTCAAAATGACATCTCAGATGCTGTGGTAGCATTGAATGACAAGCACAAGGCGCTCGAAGTGAAGCAAGAGAGAGAGAGGAAAGAATTCGCCCTACGCAACGACATCTTAGGTGTGAAGAAGGATATCTCAGCCGCTATCACGGTTATAGATGAGAAGCTCAATGCGGTCAGCGCAGGCCAAAAGGGGCAAGAGGAGAGAGAAATCTCCACACAGAATAGCGTCTTGGGTGTTAAAAAAGACATCTCAGATGCTGTCACAGCATTGGATTATAAGCTCAGTGGGCTCAGCTTAGACCAAGAAGAGCGAGATACCCTTAGAAGAGAACTATCTGACGAGCACGATGAAGCTGGACGACTGACTGGCCAGAAGAACGTTCTAGCCAGTCAATTGGAAGATGAAATAGCCGAGACTCGTCGACTAGAGAAGGACCTCCAAGATGAGAAAGCTAGCCGTGACAAAACTTGGTCTGAGGTATGCCTTACCCACGCAGCATATGTGCTTGCAGATAATGAGCGTACATGGCTGAGTGAAGAGCTTCGACAAGCTAAGCTAGGCATTGAGAGGTTGGAGCAAGACCTTCGAAGGGAGAAAGAAGATAGTACGACCGCAGCTACTATCATCAATATGAACTTAGATCGGCAAAGGGCTATGTCTTCGCAGAGGGCTCACGTGGCTGCACAGCCCAAGAGTATGCCTACCACCGCCGACTTGGGTGTACAGACCCAGAATATGCCAACTACCTACGTATGCTCGGCCGTGCAGACCGAAGGTGAGTTGACAGGGCAGCAGACAACCGAGGTAAACTCTCTATCCGGAACCAAGAGGCCGTTAGCCGAGTCTTCGTCCCAACAGACACAGAATACAACACCTGTTACGGGGGTTGAAGGTGGTGTGACGTTTGAGGATAGTGGCGTACCACACAAGCGCCCCCGCAAGTCTGCCATGGAACATGGTAATGAATGGCATGAACTTATCAGTGATATGGCCGATTTCATGTTCCGAGTGAAGCTAGTTCTCCATGGTGATACGAGTTTGAGAGAAGTTTACAAGCAATTAGCAACTCTCTGCCACGATGGTCATTGTAGGAACTATCTTCGAATCTTCACCGCCAGTGGATACGAGCAGCGCTGGTACTGCTTCGCTCAACTAGTCGAATATGGTCACGAGTATGCTGGAGCCGAGATATCCGAGATAAATAAATGCGAGACACACCCTAATGGGTGCCTCCAGGTCTCGAGAGGAGCTGACTCTACTATAATATGTAGGCAGGGGGCATCTAGCCACAACAGCTGAGCTATGCTAGGTATTGGATCTTCACCTTCACGAGATTGACTTTAAATATTTTGAGGCTGGCTGTTAGTAATATACTACAACTTGAAGGCGTATCTTAGATTTCTCGTGAAATTATGTTAATTTCCTCTGTATATATATGTATCTAAATTGTGAGTCCACCAGACTGTGACTTTGTTCTTACTACCAAGGCACGGAAGATTACAGTATCATAGTCTGCCTCTAATATGACTAACTTAGATCTAGCTTAAGACTAAGGGCGAGTTCCTGCTCTTAAGAGTGAAGGATAAAAGGGGGAGACGCACCTTTCGGTTCGAGTTAAGACGGACCAGAGAGGACCTGATCCCCTGTTAGAATCCCTCCCGGCAGAGGCCTCTTCGGTACGCGGTGGTCGTGCTAGGGCGATCTGTGAACTGGCCTCGGAGACAAGCACCTACATATTCGGCATGAGCACGACAGCCAATATGGAAGCGAGAATCCGGGCGACGGCTTCTCGCGGGAGTAGAACTGGGCTTTAGGCTGGGATCCGAGTCTCTTAGGCTAGGAGGACTCCATACCTGGAGGGGATGCCATAGTTCAGGTGGTCAAGCAGCCTCTATCGCGCTTGTACCGGCCATATTAAGTCTAGCATAAAGAAACTAGACGCGAGCAGAACGCTTTATCACATATAAGTCCGACAAGACTAAGTTCTTTCGTTATTTAAGATTAATTAAGCAGATACCCCTATACCAGTATTAAATACATGAACCAAACTAGTTACATATCAAGATCATTTTTCCGAGTTCCCATCATCCCTTGAACCCTAGTAGTAGCCTATGTTCTTATGATCCGTTGTGTCATGTTAATCAACTTTAACTGACAGTAACACGAGTGCGGCCAAGATTAGGCATAAGTGCAAAAGCACTAGATGTGTCGAATTTTGTAGTAACCCGGACGGTAGGTATGTAAGTACCGGCCTCGTGGTAAGTGTAGAAAGCAGTGTTATCCATAGATGGCTCGGTGAATTCTCCAGTTCCATTGAAATCCCATTCAATCGAGACAACCTCACCTGCGTCCGGTGGTACGTCAACAATAACTTCAAAGCCCACCTGCTCGCCAATTCCAGCGCTCGATCCACCGCTCCCGTTGGCTTTGTTCTACAGCGGACTTGGGAAGGACAACCTGGCTATCCGAGACTTCGTAAACGGTAGAGCTGGGGGGTGGAATGCCATCATCTACCCATGCACTCAGGAAACGAAGAGCTTGGTTATAGAGGCCTGTAGGTGTCACCCTCCATGTGCCACTGCGACCGATACCCGGATGCCCATGATCGGCGTTGTCGTTATACCAAAGTCGGAAATTATCATCGAAATCATCACCTAGAGCCGCATTAGACCTGGGATTTATACCAGTCCGCATGCCAGGGGAAAGCATCGACATCAAGAAGCGCATCAATGACGATAACCTTTCCCCGTATCTTGCCAGTGTCTGTGCCACCCCCCGAAGATGAAATTGCTACCACCTTGGCAACTTCCACATCACGTCGAGGATAGATGGGCTGACCATCCGCATCTAGGAACTGGTCGAAACCGTAGAATCCCTCGCGCGAAGGCACCTGGTAGCGGTGAAAGGCATGGAGCGCAAGATACCACCGGTTGTCAAGTCGCACTTTGGCTCCGCCGACTAACCCCTTTAGCACACTCGCGGTATTTCCATCGCTGAGCACAAGAGTTGCTCCATTCAGAGAACCGGCGAAAGACCCAATGGCAGTTTGGTTCTCCCCTAGAAGATTGAATTCAATACCAGTTGTATCCAGATCAGCTGGGATGCTATCTAGAGATAGGCTGATGGGATCACCACTGGCATTTCGCTCAACTTCCTTGATCGTCGCACCATGGTCCACTTTAGCAGCACGAAATATGTCACCAAGTTCCGAATTTTCCGTTCCTAGGTATCCAGTCTTTGACCAGAAGTCGTCAACGTAGGTGGGATCTTGCCCCTGGGGGATGTTCATGAGCAGAACCAAGTCCGTCGTATTCGCGGTCACGTTGAAGTTCTCCCAAGCACGTTCCGGGATTCCCATCTTAGTGACTTCCAACCAAACCGCCTTTTCCGTGTCGCTGAGAATAGATAACACGTCACCGCTGCCACCAGGTCTTACGGCCTCCTGAATTTCGGAGGACTTATTTCGCAAGACTAGCCCTCCAAGAGCACGAGTAGCCCAGTTATTCGGGATCGAGACCGGAACGGCCTGAACGATAGGAATGCCACCATCCCAGACTCCTTCGGTGTTCTCCATGGCGCCAGCCGTCTGGTACGAACCGCCGCTTGCACCATAAACGTAACCGTAGATCCGGCGCGACGGCTCACCATAGAAATCGGCCGCTACAACCTTGGAAATTTTGGCTGCAGCGGCGTCAGCACGATAGCCTATTGTTCCGGTGATTTGTACCGTATATGCCCCGCTTTCCACACCGAAGGCAATGGTTTCGGCTTCGGCATCCTTGGTGAAGGAGGGATAGACTGTCTGAAAGAAACGGCCATCCCAGTTTGACTTCTGGGGGAAATATATGTTGAAATCGACAGTTGCTCCTTCAAAATGGCCCGAGTATAAGGTGTATGGAGTCGTTGAGTTTTTGAAGGTCTTGCTGTTGATGATGGGCTGGTTGTAATCTGGGTCGATACAGTCGGCTGTCACCAGCATGGGTCCATTTGGATACTGGATTTTGCACTCGGATTCCAAAGCCACTGTACTCGTGACAAGTGTTGCGAGCGCCATGAAGGCTTAGAACCTCATCTTAGAACTAAGATGCTAAACAACTAAGGTATAAAAATAGCGACGTATGGTCTCGACGCGCCGTGTAGTCGATGGTTTTACCCTTAATTGGAAGAATTTTAAAAGTTATCAAATGGACACATTAAAATGGTAACATTATATACTGTACCGGTTGCAGACGCGTCCAAGTTCCCATGAACCTACATGGAGAAAAGGGGTTTCTCGCCACGGCTTCTTTCGGCACGCGACATATGCCAAGTAGAAGATTTCGGCATACGTCCTACCGTTTCTCTTGGCTTGGAAAAGCACTGTCTAAGCCTCATGCGATCGACAGGATGTGGACGAATATTTTCTTTTTCGCTTTAATAAACCCGAGTCAATGGTCGCGTAGTGCTATTGATTTTCGCATTTCAGTACGAAAAATACCCACCCATCCAATAAAACTTAACAGCGCCAATACAGCTCCACTACGATGATACGTGTGGGTTATGTTATTCTCTGTAGGCATACATATAGAGTAGGAATGAAATCATTGCCGGGTAATTGCGTATTTAGCAGATAGAAAAAGCCTTGTCCAACCTACGTAAATCATTCATTCTGGTTAGGTCACGTTAGGCAGGTTGGGTTGACACCCTTTACATGAATGCTTATTCTATTAGTGTCTCGGAGGTATTTTCTATAATTGAACGACTGACTTTACCCCTTACCCCTTACCCCTTAACGATCGTAAATGACCCACTAGACAACTGCATTCTCTAAGACAAGCGAATGTAGACAATACTATTATTTACCGCAAAGCAAAATTCTTTTGACAAAAAAACTATTCTTCTCTCCTCATCTGCTGGGACGTTATGTATGATTTAGGCAGTGTAAAATACACGTAATACGTAGTTTTGCCGGTTAACAGCGTAGCATTGCCAACGAATAGTTCAGTCGCGATGCCAAACCCGTATATATAAACTCTAGTTAGTGATTAAACCCTGTAGCCGGCTTAGGAGAACACTAGATATTATTCCTTCATCTTATAACGCCACAATTTCTCACCACCATCTACGAGGTGGCTATACTAGGCATTCTGTGTTGGCCTTCAAGTTGCCCGGTCTCAATAACCCCTAATCCAACTCCAATATAATTTTCATAGTATCCCTGGCCCGACCTCCAATCCGGACCCATGGAGATATTACCGTACGTCCCTAGAATGCAACATGACACGGTTCGGCATCGACTTCCCATGTGGTCGAGTCCGTATTCTGCGACAGTCACTCTATCCCATGGTACGATTCCAACAGCAATGAGTCTTTCTCTCCACTATTTCTAATTCTTCGTGAATCCCAGGTGCCAATTCAGCTCATACTGGACGGCCATGTCCTATAGAAAGTGAAATGCCAGTAGGGAAAATTGCCATCACCAACTTCCTCAGACTGGGGACAGCGAAAGATATGAATGGATTAGCATGCCTCCCCAATTTTGATAGATGATACGAAATCCTCTCCAGATGGCAATGAGATTATCAAGATTTCGATGAATATATTGGCAGTTCAAAAGGATTCATCTCATATTTTCTCGTGTACTGTTAGAACGTCTGTGTGCTATCTAGTCGTAGAATACAATTTGAATGTCATACTGTTCATATAGATCAGTAGATAGCATAAGATACTCATGACCAGCACAATGCCTACCGTGAAGAGTGACGAGGAGCGGAAGTGGTTATTTCTGAAAAACGCCAACGACGTCAGACAAGGTAGTACATGGTGTATCAGTGTTCGGCATATCAAATACAACTTCTACCTCTGACTCCAGATTTGAGGCGACCAGATTTCTTATGAGTCCCACAAATACCAACGAGCCATAAGATCAAGCAATCATTGGTAAGAAGGAAGTGTACACCTAGTGAATAGCCCTTTTCCCTACAGCTGAAGATTTTCCGTTCATGTGAAATCTCTATGTGATTAACAAACTTCAGTTTGAGGTAGACAAGTAAAGAGATGCAGTGACTACCTAGGACGATCAGATGGAAAATTGTATTTTCGACCTCACTTACGCAGTACCAAGTATCAACCACTCACCTTCGTAAAGCAGGCTGGTAAATAAATGGTGGGATTAGATCAGGTCAAAGCCGTTGGCACTTCAGAGTTGCACATGTGTAATGTAATGTACATGTCTTCATACGATACACACAGATCAAGCGTCATGTCAAGACTTTTTGGTCTTATATGCCCAGAGTACAGTACGTTGATTCAATGCTACTTTTAATTAGATCATTCATTCATTTATATTCATACCATGATCAAATAAACGAGGTCAATCATCGAAGTCTACTTATTACGCTCTTTAGCAATAGTCCACTTGCCAATCGGCATCTAAATTAGCTATCTTATTAGGACAGAATACTTGCGATGGTGAAGAGGTTGCTGCATGGTTCGTGGCGGGGTAATATGGCTGCACAGTTGCGGCGCAGCATTCCTTCGTCTACAGACACTTTAAGGGCACGATACGCGTAATAAGTAAATTATTCGCTTTATTTAAAAAAAGCGTAAACTCTTTTTTATAAGCTAGTTTTACGTATTGCTTACGTAATAAAACAACAATATAACAATAACTTTTACGAATCGCATATAAACTTAATTTATTATATAAATAAATTAATTTAAAAAAAATTATTTAAAAAAAAACATTAAAATAAAAATAAAAAATTAAATTTTTTTAAATTTTTTTTATTAAAACGTTTTAAAAAAAATAAATAAATAAATTTTAAATTATTTATAATATATATTTATTTTAAAATTAATATTATAAAAAAAAAATTTAAATAAGTTTTATTAAATTTATAAAACTTTTTATTTATAAATATTTTAAAAATATAATATATATAATAAATAAATTATTTATTTTATTTTAAAAAAATATAAATTTTTTTTTATAAATTAATTTTACGTATTATTTATATAATAAAATAATAATATAATAATAACTTTTACGAATTATATATAAACTTAATTTATTATATAAATAAATTAACTTAAAAAAAACTATTTAATTTATATTTAACTTATATTAATATTTTTTATTTCTTTTTATAAAAAATAAAAAAAAGTTATATTTAAAATATAATAAAATTATATATATAATTATTCGAAAAATATAACGAATTTATATCGTTTAATTTTATTATCATTTAAATTTTATTATTATATTAAAATTATTTTATTATTTAAATTTTATTATTTTCGAAATATTTTTATTTTAATTAATTTTTATTTTTATTTTTTAAACTTTTTTTTTAATAATAATTAATTATATTATTTTTTTTTATATAAAAATAATAAGTTTTTTATATTACGTTTATAAATTATAAAAATTAATTAAATTTAAAATTAAAAGTTATTATAATTTTTATAAAAAAAATAATAATAAAATTATCGTTATAATTATTATTTAATTTTATATTATTAATAAAAATTTTCGATTTTTATAAAATAATAACGAATTATAAAAAGATTATTAATAATTTATAAAATAAAATTTAATTAAATATAAAAAACGTAAACGTTTATATTAATATTATTTATTATATATCGTTAAAATAAATAAATTCTTAATTTTTATAATATTAAAACGATATATTAACGAATTATAAAATTTAAATTATATTTATATTAATAATATTAAATTTAATAACGAAAAATATATTTAATATATTAAAAATCGTATTAATAATTATAAAAATAAATATATTTCGATATATTAAATTTTAATTTTAACGAAACTTTTTTAAATTAATTATACTTTATTAATATTTTATAATAAATATTTAAACGATAAATTTATAAAATTAAATATTAAACTTTTTTAAACGTTTATATTATTATTTAACGTAATTATATTAATATAAATTTATATACTTTTAATAAATTTATTAATAAATTTATAAACTTTTTAATTTTTTATAATACTTTTATAACTTTATAATAACTTATTAATAAATTATAAAATAAAAAAATTTTATAAAGTTTATTAAAAATAATAATAAAATAATTAAAATATTAATAAAAATAATAAAAATAATATTATTTTCGTTATTATTAATAATAATAATAACGATAATAAAAATAATATTAATAATAAATAAATCGATTATTTTATTTAAAGGTTTTTTTTATAATTTTAATTTTTATAATATATAAATAAATTATAATTCGTTCGTAAATAATACGTTAAAACATTATAAATAAATCGTAAAAATATAATTTCTTTAATTATTTTTTTTATTTTAATTTTTTAATTTTTTCGTAATTTTTTATTATTATTAATAATTACTTATAATATAATTATATAATATTCGTAATATATATATAATTCGTAATTATATATAAAACTTTTCTTTTTATTTTACTTTTAATAAAATTAACTTTTATTTATAAAAGTTATTTTTATTTTATAATTTATATTTTTATATATTTTTAATTTATAATTTTATTTATAAAATTTATTAATAAATTTGCTTTTTTTATAAATTTATTAATAAAGTTTTAAAATATTTTTTAATTATATTTAATAATTAACGATTTAATAATTAAATCTTTTATTAATTTATTTTTAAATTAAATATATTTTATATTATTTTTTTTACGAAAATTATAATTTATATACGTTTTTCGTAAAACTTTTAAATTAATTAATTTATTTTTTAATATTATTAAACTTTATTTTTATATAAATAACTTTATTTTTAAAGTAAATAATAAACGTTAATTTAAATTATATATTAAAATTTTAAATTAATTTAATAATCGTTTTATATATTTTATTAAATATATTAATTCGTTTATTATATTAATTAAAATATTAACTTTTTTTCGTTTTTTATTCGTTTTATTTATACGTAATAATATATAAAAGTAATTATTATTTTATAATAATTAAATATATAACGAAAATAATTTTAATTTCGTAAATTTATATATATTTTATATATTCTTTTTTAAATAAATAATTTTTTTAAAACGTAAAAAATCGTATTATATTATCGTAAACGTCACGTTTATTATTTATATATTTTAAAAGTTTTCGCTTTATATAATTTTTTTTATAAGTTATTTTAATAATTTAATATTAATAAAAATTTTAAATAACTTTTTTTTTATTTATAAAAAAAGATATATTTTTTTTTATATAAAGTAATATAAATATTATTTTTTAAGAATTATTATATTTAAATTTAAATTAATATAAATCGATTTAAAAATTAATAATTATTTAATAATTATTTATTTTTACATTTTAATTAAAAGATTTTTATTATATATTTAATTTATTATATATTTAATTTATTATATATTTAATTTATTATATATTTTTAAAAGGTTATTATTATTATAAATTAAAAAAAGATTTTTTATTTTTAATATTATTTTTTAAAAGCTTTTATTATTAATTTATATTTATATTATATATTTTTCGTTAATTTTATTTATATAAAACGAATATATTTAAAATTTTAAAAACGTTTATTTACTTTTTAAATAAAGGTTTTAATTAAATATATATTAAAAAGCATTATTAATTTAAATATAAATTAATAATTATAAATTTATTTTTTTTAAATAATATATTTATAAAGTTATTATTTATTAATATTATTTAATAAATTTAAAGATTAATATTATAATTTATTAATAATACGAAAATATTTCGTAATAAAAATAATAAAATTTTATTAATCGTTACGATATAAAAAAATATAACTTTTTATAAGTTTTAAAAACTTTTTTTTAACTTTTAAAATTAATAAAATTTTATTTTATAAATTATAATTTATTATATTAAATTTAAAAAATTTAATTAAAGAATTTAATTAAAGTTAAAAGTAATTAATAATAATAAAATTATTTAAATTATCGTAATATTTACTTTTATTTATAAATTTTATAATAAATTATATATTATAATAATTTAAATATTTAAAAAATTCGAAAGATTTAAATTATAAAATTTAAATCTTTTTGCTTTTTTTTAAAAATTTAAATTTTAAACTTTATAAATTTATTATTACGTATTACGAATTTTATAAATTTAATTATTATATTATAAGTTTTTTATATTAATTATTATATATAAATCTTTTATTTAATTATATATATATATATTTAATTTTACGTTTATACGTAAATTTAATCGATTTATAATTTAATTAATTAATTAAAGTTATATTATTTAATTATATTATTTAATTATATTATTTTAAAAATTTTTAAATAATTAAAGTTTTAAAATTATAATTTATAAGTTTATAAATTCGAAAAATAATTAATAAATAATTAATAAATTTATAAGTTATAAATTTATAAATTTATAAATTACTTTTATATAATTATTATAATTATTTATAATTTAATTATAAAATAAATTTATAAATTTATAAATTTAAAAATTATAAGTTTAAAAGTTATAAATTTAAAAGTTATACGTTTAAAAGTTATAAATTTAAAAGTTATAAATTTAAAAATTATAAATTATAAATAATTAAAGTTAAATAACTTATAAAACTTAAAGAATATATTTAATTAAAATATTAAATTATTTTTAAAATTAATTAAAAAATTAACGTTAATTAACTTTAAATTAACTTAATATTAAATCTTTATCGATTTAAATTTAATTAATTCGCGAAAGATATTTTTATTAATATTTATTATTTATATTAATTTTAATTTTATTTCGAATTTTACGATTAATTTTTAAATAATTTAAAATAAAAGATTTTTTAAATTTAATTAATATATTTTATATTATTATATTTATTAAATTAATTTAAATAATTATATATATAATAATTATTTTAAATTATTATTTATTTTTTTATATATAAAAAAATAATTTAAAATAAAAGATGTTTTAAATTTAATTAATATATTTTATATTAATATATTTATTAAATTATTATCGTTTTAAATACATTAATATATTATTTTAATTTAATTATTATTAATTTTTAATAATAAATTTATATTAACGAAATTAATAAAAAAAAAATTATTTATATTAAATTTAATTTATTTAATATTAAAAGCTTTTTAATTTTAATAATAATGCATTTATAAATAAAAAAAAAGTAAATTTATTTTACTTTTATAATAAATATATATCGTTAAATTTCGATAAAAAATTATATTATTAATAAACGTTTTACGTAATATTTATAAATAAATATTTAAATTTATTCGATTTAAACGTAATTAAAATACGTTATAAATTCATTAAAAAACGCGTTTTAATAAAACGATTATAAAATAAAAATTTAAATAATTTATTAATTTTTTTATTTCGTAATAAAATATTTTAAAATTTTATTAATCGTTACGATATAAAAAAAATATAATTTTTTATAAGTTTTAAAAACTTTTTTTTTAATTTTTAAAATTTATAAAATTTTATTTTATAAATAATAATATTTATAATAAAATACGTTTTTAATTTTTAACTTTTATTAATAAATAAAGTGCTTTAATAACGATTTATAATAACAATAAAAAGTTAAATATCGAAAGTATTTTAAAGTATTACGTATAACATTTAAAATATAAAAATTAATATATAATTCGAATTTATAATTAAATTAATATAAACTTTTTTAAATAATAATATAAAATTTATTTTTCGAAAATTATTTAAGATTAATATTTATTCGTATATTTTAATATAATAATAATTTCGGTTTTATAAATTAATAATTAAAAGATTTATACGAAGATAAATATATTATTTATAACGACGTTTTATTAACTTTAACTTAAAGAATTTATAAAAAGAATCGATATTAATAATAACGAAAAGCAAACGAACTTTTAATGTTATTAAAGATTATAACGATTACGTTATTAACGATACTTATTTTCTTTCCTTTATTAAGTTAAGTTATAACTTAATATTTTACCTTTTTAATTTAATTGAAATTTTAATAATTAAACGATTTTTTTATTTATTTAAATAATTTTATTTTAATAATAAAAAAGCCGTAAAACTTTATAAATAAATCGATTACTTAAGTTAATTCCTTAGCGTTATTATATTAAATCTTTTCTTTTTATCGAAATTAAATATATAACTTTTTCTTTTTTTTTATCAACATTTATAAATCATTATAAGTTTAATAAATCTTTTATAATAATAAATAATATTAAAAATATTATATATAACTTCATAAAAAAAGCTTAAATTAAAAAATAAGCCGTATTAATAATGAAAATTTAATAATAAAAGATAATAAATTAATATTAAAACGATATAAACGTTATTATAAAGTAATTTAAAAATATATAAATATAAAATTTAAGCTTATATATAAATAACCATAACGTTAAGATTAACTTTAATTATATAATTAATAAATTAATATAAAGTAAACGTATAAACGTTATATTTCGATAATAAATAAATATATAATTAACATTTAATGAAATTTATATAAAATAAGCGTAAATATTAATAAATGCGTAATTATTAATAAATATAAATTCATTTATTTTATAATATTTTAACGCCGTAATATTAAATGTAAAAAACGTATTATTTAAAGTAAAATTAAATTTAATGTTTATTTTATTAAAGCTTTAATCGCAAGGTTTATTTAAACATTTAATATAAAATAAATAAATAAGTTATTTATTTCTTTTTTCGTTTAAATATATAAATATTTATTTTTTTCTTTTTTATAATATTAATTTTATAATAAGTTAAGTTATACATTAAGCTTACTTAAAATTTCCGCACTTTTTACAACTTAAATAATTACACTTTATAAATTTTTATTATAACATTTATAAATAATAATTTAAAACTTCATCGATAATTATTTTATTAAAAAGTTATTATAATTTAATTAATATCGAAATAACGAGATTAAATAAACGAAAAGATCGTGTTTTTTTTTTTTGCATTATTATAAAAAAAGTTAATAAATAAATAAACTTAATAAATAATATAAAAATATATAAAATATAAGTTTTAATAATTTAAACTTAAGTAATTTAAACTTAAATAATTTTAATTATAATATTTAAAGAACTTATTTTTTTAAATCTTTAAAAATAAATAAAAGTTTATATAAATCCGTTAAAAAAGATTTTAAAAAAAAGTAAAAGAAGTTTTTTTTTAAAGTTAAAAAGGAAAATTACTTTAAAGGTTTTAATAATTAAAAATTTTAGCGTAATGTTTTAAGTTTTACTTTAAAAAAAGTTAATTACGAAAAAAATATAAAGTTATTTAAATTCGTTAAAGTTAAGTTTATAAAAGTTATTATAAAAATTTATAAATAATATTTTTAATAATTAATTATAAATATAATTTTAAAAATTAAAATGTTAAAAATCTTATAATTTATTTTTTTAATAATTAATATAATATATTAACGAAGTATTTAAAATGATTTTTATAACTTTAAATATAACGAAAAAAATCTTTTTATTTTTATTATATAATTTTAAAAATATATAAAAAAAATAAAGTTAATTAATATAAAATTAAATAAAGCCGTTTATATTACGATATTTATAAGCGTCGTAAAAGATAAAGTTATTTATTAATATAAAATTATAAGCTTTATATTACGAATAATTAATTATTTTATTTATAAGTTTATTAAAAATTTTAATGTTAAATTTTAAAATCAAGTAAAAAGTATTAATAAATCGTATAAAGATATAAAGTTATATATTTAAAAGAATAATAATAATAAAGAAATAAAGAAATTAAATTTACGAAAAAAAAATCGATTTAATAAGTTTTTCGTAAACGATAAAAAAAAGCTTTTTTATTTTAATTATAATAAATATAAATATATATTTCGATATTATAAAAACGAAAAACGAAAAAACGATAATAATAAAAACAAAAATAAAAATAAAAGTAAAGTTATTAATAATAATAACAGTTATAATAATTATAATTATTTAATTAAACTTAACGATTCAATAATTTCGATCGAATTTAAAGATATATATAAAGGTTTTACTTTTTTAATTATTGTTTTTATAAAGTAAAATATATTAAAAAAATTATTTAAATAATATAATAAATTAATCTTTAATGTTATATATTAATAAGTTAAATTAAAAGGCGTTATAACTTTAACTTTTATTAAATAAAAAAGCGTTAAAAACGAAAAAAATATTAAAAAAGTCGTGCAAAAAGACGTTTTAAACGTTACAATTATCGCTTATTAAATAATAATTTTTTAAATATATTTTATAAGTAATACGAAGAATTAATTATTATAAAATAACGGCTTAAATGTTAACATTATTAATAACTTTAACGATTTAATTAAAGAAACGATTAAAAGTATTAAATAAAATTATTTTATTATTAATATCAAAGTAAGTTTTATTTACGTTTCGATTATTAATATCGCCGTATAATAATTAATTAAGTTTAATAAATCTCGTTTAAATTTAATAATATCGTATACTTTAATTATTAAGAAATTTTCGCTTAAGATACTTTTTAATAAAATATAATATAAAAAAAGCGATTATTTAAATTATAATATTTTAAAATTATCGAATAAAAAAGTTTTTACAATAATTAATATAAAAAGTTAAAAATTTTTATTATAAACTTTTAATATACTTAAACTTAAGATTAATAATAATAAATAAAAATACGTATTAAAAAGTAATAATAATAAGTTAATTATCTTTTAATATATAATATTTAAGCTTAATAATAACGAAAAAATTATAATAAACGAAAACATTATAAAAAAAATCATTTTATAACATCGTCGATTTTATTATTTTAATATTAAACGCTTAATTTAAATTATTAAACGATTTTATAATATAAACTTTAAACTTAAAAATATTAAAACCTTGTTTTATACGACTTATAATATAATAAAAATAAAAAAGTTTTTATTAAAAAACGTTTAAAAAAGATTAATTTATATAAGCGAAATTATATAATACGATATAAATATAATATAATTCGTGTTATTACGTAATAATTTATATTATAATTTAATAATTAAAGATTATAATCGATATTATAATATAAAATCAATGAAAATTAAAGGCGATATTTAATAACATTTACGAAGTTATATTAAAAAAATAATTTAATATTTTATTAATTAACTTTTTAACGAAAATAAAAAAAAAAATAATTTAAGTTTTAAAATTAAATAATAAACGAGAATTTAATATATTTAAAATAAGCGAATTTTATAAAAAACGTAATATTAAACTTCGATTATTATTATTTTATAATTAATATTAAAATAAAGTTATAAAATACATTATTAAATTTATATAAAATAAAGTTAAAGTTTACGTAATTTAAATAAAATTTTTTATATATTTTTAAAATTACGTTATAAAAGTAATTATTAAAATAATTAATAAAATAAGTTAATTATTAATTAAAGATATAATCTTTATAAAGATTTATTAAAAAAGTTTAAATTTTAATAATAATTATTTATTTCGTTATAAGTATTTATATATTTTAAAATTACGTTACGTTATATTTATTAATTAAAAAAAAAAAGTTTAATTTAAAAAATTAATTAATTAAAGTATAAAAAGCATTTTTTTAAAATACGAAAAAAAAAGTAATTATATTATATAATTAATAAAAAAAAAACGTTTTTTTATAACTTTTTATATTATAATATATAAAGATTTTACGAAATTAAATGTTTTTTTTAATTTAAAAAACATTATTTAATTATTTTTAAAATAAATTTAAAAACGACTTCGTTATCGAATTAATAAAAAAAATAAATAAAAAATCGATATTTAAAACGATAATAATAACGTTATATTTAATAACGAAACGAATAAGGAAAATAAAAAATAATTTATTAAACGTAAACGTAACCGTTCGAAAAAAATAATTTTTAAATTTTATATATATAACGCTTTCGAAGAATATTTTAAAATTATAATTAAATTACGTTAAATACGATTTATTTAAAAAGGCGAAAATATTAATAAATATAGTTTTAAATTCGATTTTATTAACGATAATATTATAAACGATTAAAAATACGAATTTACAAGTTTTAATAATACTTTTAAAGTAATAATACGAGCTTATTTTTATATATAAATAATGTTTTTATTTAAAGAAAAACAATACGGTATTTTCGAAAACCTTTACGAAATATTAAACTTTTTTAAGTATTTAAAAATATATAAATTAATAACGATAATATTTAAAAATAATTCGTTATTAAAAAAAGCCTTAATAAGCTTTAAAAAAAACTTATAAATAAAAGTAATATTTATAAAAATATAAAAAAATATTAATTAAAAATTATTTAAATTTACTTTATTAATCGAAATAATATATAAATATTTAATAAACGTTATATAAATATTACGAAAAAAATTTATATTAATAAGCGATTTCGAAAAATTAAAAGTTTATATATATATAAAAGAATTTATATAACGAAAAAGTATTAATTATAATAAAATTATTATAATTATAATTTAAGTTATATATTAACGAATTTTTATAATTCTTATAACTTTATATAATTAATATATTATATAAATAGATTTTATTATAATGTATTTTAATAATAAATTAAAAAAGAAATTATTTATAAAAATGTTTTTATTATTAAAAAAGTATTTCGACGTATATTTTAAAAAAAAAGAAAAATATAAATACGATTTAAATTATATTATTTAATTAATAAACTTTTTATATAAACTTAAACAAGTTAATGTAATTTAATAAACAAAAATTAAGGTTATTTTAAAGTAATTAAGCTTTATAATTTTAATATTAAACGATGTTATTTATTTAAATTTTAAAATAAATAATATTATAACTTTATACGTTAATAATTTCTTATTATTTAACGTAAATAAAAAACGTTTTACGAAGTTTACGAAGGTTATTGCCGAGATAATTATTATTAAAAACTTAAGCGAAGTTAATTAGTTTTTAAATATTCGTATTATTAAGTTAAGTTTTATTAACGATATATATTTAAATTAATAATAATATATTAAAAGGTCGCTTTAAGTAATAAATATAAACGATATAAAGTTATTATTTATTTCGTTTATTTTAAATTATAAATAATATATAATTTAAAATTAAAAAATTATTATTAAAAACGAAATATTTAAATATATAAGTTTAATTAAAAAGTTTAACTTTTTAAATTATATAATTAAATTTAATATAATTTATATAACGTTTATTTAAACTTAATTTATAAGTAATTCGTTATTAAAATATATAAATTATATTAAGCGTTTATTAAAATATATAAGTAATATTATAAATTTATCGATTTAATATTAAGCTTTAAATAAAAAATATTTATATTATAAATATAATAATTTTAAATTATTCAAAGTAATGAATTTTAATTACGATAATAATTTTAATTTAAATAAATTAATTATAAGTTATATATTTTATATAATAAAAGTTTTTATTATATAAATCTTAAAGTTTTAAATAATTATTATTCGTTATATAACGAAAGCTAAATATATAACTTTAAGTATTATAATAATAAAAGTAATTAATATTAAAAACTTTTTATAAAAACTTAATTTAATGTTTAAAAAATTTATTATTTTATTAAAAAATAATATAAATATATTAAAATAAATAAAAAAGATTATAATGTTTAAAAAAAAGCGTTATATTTAAATTAATTATTATTATATATATTAAAAGGTTAATAATAATTATATTAAAATTTAATATATTAAAACGAATAAAAATTTAATAAATAATTTTATTAAACTTTTTAATTAAAAAGCTTTCGGCGAATTCGTAATAAAGTTAAGCTTAAAATTAATTTAAAAGCCGTTTAAAAAATTAAAAAATATATTAATTAATAAATAAATTAAATTAATTAAAATAATAAAAAAATAATACTCGTTAAACTTTCGTTATAAAAAAAGAAAATCGTTATTTTTTAAAACCTTATATTACCGCGGCATTCTTTTTACGATTATTATATTTATTTAACTTAAAAGCTTTTTTTTTTAACATTTAATTCGGAAAATTTAAAGCGACTTTTAAATTAACTCGGCTTTTATTAAATAAACTCGTTTTTATTAATTGTTTTTTTTAATATTTATAATATATAATATAAAAAAAGAAATTAATAATTAATAACTTTTAATTAAAGTTTTTCGTTATTTTTAAAGTTAAAAATTCCGGATTTTATTTAATTTTATATAATTAATAATATATCGATTAATAATATCGTAAGTTTTATATATAAAATTAAAGGATTTATTAATAAGTAATAATTTAATTAAACTTTAAGCGTATATATACGAGCGAAGTTATTAACATTACGATGTAAATAAAGCCGATAATCGAATAATTAAATTACGAAAATAAATACGAAAGTTAAAAGTTCGATTTTAATAAATTTATAATTTAATTTTTTAAGTTTTTTAAAGTTTTAAAGAAATTAATCGCTTATTAATATAAAAGGACGTGTTAATAAATAAAATGCCTTAATAACGATTTATAATAATAATAAAAAGTTAAATATTAAAAGTGTTTTAAAATATTACGTGTAATATTTAAGGCATAAAAATTAATATATAATTCAAGCTTATAATTAAATTAATGTAAACTTTTTTAAATAATAATATAAAACTTATTTTCCGAAAGTTATTCGAGATTAATATTTATCCGCGTATTTTAATAACTTTAAATTAATTATAATAAATTAATTTAAATTTAAAGTTAAAAATTAAATTTATATAAAAATATTTAAAAGTAAAGAAATAATTACTTTTTTTACTTTTTTTTATTTTTTTTATTTTATACGAAATTTAAACTTTAAGTTTTATAAATTTATTATTATATATTACGAATTTTACGAATTTAATTATTATATTAAAAGCTTTTTATATTATAAGTTATATTAATTATTATATAAAAATCTTATATTTTATCTTTATATATATAATTAATTTTACGTTTATATATAAGTTTAATCGATTTATAATTAAGTTAATTAATTAAAAATTATATAAATAATTAAAGTTATTATTATTTAATTATATTATTTAATTATATTATTTTAAAAAAATCTTTAAATAATTAAAGCTTTAAATTTATAAATTTATAATTTATAAAATTATAAGTTTATAAATTATTTTTATAATTATTATTACGATATTAAAGATTAATTTAAAGTTATAATTACGGCTTTATAACGTTATATATAAGTCGACGAAACGATATTTATAATTTAAACTTTTTTTTTTCTTTTTTCGTATAATAATAATATATTTATTTATTATATAAAGTTATTCGATATTATAATAATTATTATAATTATTTATAATTATAATTATTTATATATAATTATAAGTTTATAAGTTTATAAAATAATTTATAAATAATTAATAAATTTATAAATAATTAAAGCTTAAGTTATAAGTTATAAATTTATAAATTATAATTATTTTAAAATTATTATAATTATTTATATATAATTATAAATTTATAATTTTATAAGTTTAAAAAATAATTAATAAATAATTTATAACTTTTAAATTTATAAATAATTAAAGTTTTAAATATAAGTTATAAAATAAGTTTATAAGTTATTATAATTATTTATATATAATTATAAATTAATTATAAATTTAAAAGTTATAATATAAAATAAGTTTATTAATCGTTTAATTATTATTATCGTATAATTATTATTATTTATATTAATTATTATAACTTACGTTAATTATTATAATTCGCGTTAATTATTATAACTTTTATAATTATTATTATTATATAATTATTATAATTAATTATATTTATAAGTTTAAAAGTTATAAGTTTATACGTTATAAAATAAGTTTAAAAGTTATAAGTTTATATATTATAAAATAAGTTTATAAATTATTTAATTATTATTATTTATAACTTTTAAATTTATAATTATTATAATTATTTATAATTATTATAATTATTTATATATAATTATAAATTAATTATAAAATACATTTATAAATTATTTAATTATTATTATCGTATAATTATTATAATTATTTATAATTATAAATTTATAAATTTATAAATTATAAGTTTATAAATTATAAAATAAGTTTATAAGTTTATAAGTTATAAATTTATAAATTATAAGTTTATAAATTATAAATTTATAAGTTATAAATTTATAAATAATAAATTTATAAATTATAAATTTATAAGTTATAAAATAAATTTATAAGTTTATAAATTATAAGTTTATAAATTAAAAAATAAGTTTATAAGTTTATAAATTATAAGTTTATAAATTAAAAAATAAATTTATAAGTTATAAATTATATATAATTAAAATTAAATAATTTATAAAACTTAAAATATATATTTAATTAAAATATTAAATTCTTTTTAAAATTAATTAAATTATTAACGTTATTTTAACTTCGAATTAAAAGTTATTAATTAAATTTTAATTTATTTAAATCTTTTATTAATTAAAATTTAATTAATTTTAATATAAAACTTTTTATTAATTATTTAAATCGTATTAACTTTAATTTTATTTTAAATTTTATAATTAATTTTTAAAAAACTTAAAATAAAAATATCTTTTTAATATAAATATATTATAATATATTAATCGTTAATATTTAATTCTTTTTTAATTTCTTTTCGAATAATTTAATTATTATTATTATTATATCGATTTCGATTTTTAAAACATTAATATATATACTTTCTTTATTTTTAATTTAATTTTAAATTAAACTTAATATATTTATTAAACGATTATAAATTTAATAAATTTAAATTAAAATATTTTAATTTTAAACAAATATAACGAAAATAAAATCGTTTAAATAATACGTTAATGTTATATTAATTAATAAAACGAATAATATTTAATAAAAACTTTTCGTAAATATATTAAAAATAAATAAAGTTATACGAAAATTAAATAATAAATAATTTTCGTAATAATATTTATTTTTTTATATAAATTTAAATAATTAATATTACTTTTATATTATCGAAATAAGTCGAAATGTATTTTTAAAGTTTCTTTTAATTATATAAATACTTTATTTTATTATTCGAATTAATTAAAATACTTTTATTATTATTATATATTTTAACGTATTATATTTAATTAATATATAATTATTTATTAAATTACTTTTAAAATATAATAAATAATAAATTTAACGTTATTTATTATTCGCTTTAAATATTAAGCTTAATAACGAGTTTAATAATTTTAATTTATTTTATATTAATAATATTTTTTTTCGTTTAAAATTTATTTATAATTAACTTTTAATTATTTTATAATCTTTATTTATAAACTTTAAGTTTTTAAATAAAATTAAGAAAAAAGTTAAGTTATATTTAATATATACTTCGTATATTAAAATGCTTTTTAAATTATTTATTAAATCGTTTAAATAATATTATAACGTTTTATATTAATGTTTTTAAAATAATAAAAATAAAAATAAATATAATAAAATCGTAAATAAATTAAATATAAAAAATATTAAGTTTATATTTATAATTAAACGAAGTTTTTATTTTTAAAAACGATATTATATTATATAAATAATTTTTAAAATTAACGTATTTTAATTAATTATTAATTTTTTAAATAATTATAATTTATTTTTAATATAGTTTTTTAATAATTAAAACTCGTTTTTAATATAATTATTTAAAGTTAAAAAAACAATTATATTATTTTATTATTATTTTTTTATATAATTTAATATTTTATATTTCGTTAAATTATATTTTAAATATTCGTAATAATAATAATATATACTTTAATCGATTTCGAATATATAATTCGTTATATTTTAATAATTATAAATTATTAATTAAGAATTATTACTTTTTAAGCTTTTTAAATTTCGCGATATATATTTTAATTATTTAAAAAATATAAATTAAAACTTTATTATTTTTAATTTAAAATAATTTATTTTAAACGTAATATTTATAATTAATTAAAAATTTACGAAATAAAATATTAAGAAATATCGTTTTATAAAAATTATAACGTATTATATTACGTAATACGTTTTATAAAAAATTATTAAGTTAATTATATATTAAATAAAATTAATTATTATAAATATTATATATAAATATTTCGAAAATAAAATATTATATATTTACGTATATTATAAAAAGTAATATATTTAAATTATTATATTATTTTTATAATAATTTAATTTCGAAGTAAAATTTACTTATATAATTTAATCGGTTTTAAATATATATAATTAAAATTATAATTTAATTATTATAAAAAAAATATTTATTTAAAATTTAATTATTTTTAATAATTTTAATATATTAAGTTAAATTTTTTTAATAAAGATTATTTTAACTTTAAAAAACTTATTAAAAGCTTTAATTATTATTAAAAAAAGTAACTTATTAAGTTTAATTTATTTAATATTTACGATTACTTTTATATAAGCTTTTTATTTAATAATTATAATATAATAATAAACTTTAATTTTTTTTTTAAATTAATTAATTTTTAAATATTAAAAATATTCGTTTTAAATATATTAATATAATTACGTTTTATAAGCGATTTATTTTTATTTAAAATCGTTATTAATTTAATTTATAAATCGTTTAAATTTAAAATTAATAATTTTAACTTTTATAATTTTAATATTATTTTATTATTATTAATAAATTATTAATTAAGTTAAATATTATAATTTTCGTTTATTATTATAACGAACGTTATTAATAAAAGTAAAATAAATATAAAGTTTTTTTATACGTTTTTAATATTTTTTAAAAGTATTTTTAAATTATATACGTTTTATAAATATTTTAAATTTAAATAAAAATTTATTTTAAGTTTTAAATTACGTTTTAATTTAAAGTTACGTAAATTTATTATATAATTACGAATTTCGAATTATTTATAACGCGTATTTATTTTAAAATTAATATTATAAAAGAAAAAAATTTAAATAAATTTTATTAAGTTTATAAAACTTTTTAATTATATTATTTTATTAATTCGTATTTATAAGTTATTTATTATAATATTTATTTTAATATAATTAATATTAAAAAAGCTAATTAAGATTTCTTTAAAGTTATATTATGCGTTATGCCCGCCCTTTTTCCAAATGGTTAATATACAAAATACCTACTAAGGTAGTAGTTAACACACCCGTCGATGACCCGGTTTACACCGCTTTCCTACTAAAGTAGTTAAATACATAAAGTACTTTGCTTACCTACGTAGTAATTCTTCACGACAAATACAGCCCTGTAAAGTCTCACAAATTATCTATGATCATTGCGGTAATAACCACAATGAGACCCATACGCCATCGCAATCGCAAAATTAACACATGTCTAGAATGTCGACGATTGAAGAGAAAATGTTCAAAGACTCATCCTTGCACGAATTGTGAGAAGACCGACCGAGATTGCGTTTTTCCCGAGTCACTTACTCGAGGCTCTGGATCCCCGAGTTCGACGCCTACTTCCGATGGCAACCAAACCATCCATTCAGATGCAGGTGGCATTATACACCAAGCTACCAGCGGACCTACCGGTGCACCTACTTCAGAGCCGGTTCCATGGCGGAAGCCTCCAGATATCTGTTTGCGGATTGGGAAGTTAAGCATTACAGAGCGCATCGGAGGTGTGAATAGAACAGATATTGTCTCGTTATTCAATGACATACTCGAAGGTAGTGGTCATCAGTCGATTTCTGCTGGTAACCAACTTTCAGCTCCAGTCGTGGCCTGGTTTAAGCCCCATACAAAGCTACCCCTAGAACGACTACTATGTTCAATTCAGGTGGACGATCTGAACTGCGATGAGAATATGCATATACCTGATGTTTATCAATCCGTGCTAGTCGAGCGCTTCTTTATAGCTGTCAGACCAGTTTGTCACGCTGTCTGCCGGGAAGATCTTGATGCAGTGGATCATATTACTACTGCACTTCGGTTATGCATGATATACGCTGCTGCAGTTAGCTTGCCTGTCATTGACAGCTTGAGGTTATTTGGTATACCAAAAGATCCCCTCGTCAAGAAGGTCAAGACCGCGGCCGAGAACGCACTTTGTTCGATCGGTGTCTTCGAAACGGTCGATGTTAAACTTTTCCAAGCCTTGCTCATTTACCTCACACCACAACTCCTTTCAGAAGTGTCTCGGTCCCATACTATATTCCTCTCTGCGGTGACCAGACACTTCCAGATATCTGGGTACGATCGCCATCTAGAATCTGACCTTCCTCGCCAAGTCCACTTGAAACGCAGTCTATGGCAGCATCTCTTATTCCTGAACATCCGAGCAACAGAGGCTGTTGGACCTGAAACTGCCCTAATCGATGACCAGACTTCAAAGATGCCGAACTTCAACATCTTAGCTGATGGATGTGGCGACTATTCAAGCCGAGATTCGATAATAACTCTTGTCAGATACGAGTGTTATAGGGTCCATCGCAGAATATTCCTACTTCGAGAGTTAATGAAGAGCGGCGAAGTATCACCCGAATGTGCGCTACAAGAGATAGATTCGCTCGTGATACGTGTTGAACAAACATATCTCCAAAATCTCGATCCAGACATCCACGTGGAAAAGTACGCTAAAATTATCGGAACGCTCCTCCTGTCAAGAGCTATCTGTATGATTCGATATCCATTATGGGGAAATTTCGATCCTTCGTCTACGAGCATAGATGTACGGAACAGGTATGGTTTCTGTTTCCTCCCGACTCTAAGACGAAAACTGACCTTCTTCTGATGTTTCAGATCAGTGACTGCAATGCTTGATTTAATGGAGGCAGCACTCACTCTCGAGACTGATCCAGACCTTGCTGTGTGGTCATGGTATGCTGGGGCCTACCAGCAGTACCATAGTATCTTACCCATGCTCTGTTTTGTTTATTTAGATCCAAACATTTCGGACGCTGAAAGAGTCATGGCCATAGTAGACCATATCTTTGGGCAATCATCAGCATCTAGATCTTCTCGGGCCGCCGAGATCTTACAGTCTGTCAGAGACAACGTTGCGTCGTTCCTGTCTGTTATCAACCCGGTTATACAAACCTCAGCCAGAATATACCATGCACTTGATATGCTTCATGATGGAAATCTTATGGTAGATCCAACTAACAATCCTGTTGGTGAGGTGGATTCCGGACGGTTCGAAGACTTAAATCAACTTCAAGAGATACAATCAAGCGAGGGGTTTTGGTATCCATGGCCGTCGTGGGATGGAGATTTCCAGAGCTGAAATAGGAAACTGATTTAATTTTAGATGGCCCCATTGGAAACCCTAGAGCGACTGTACTTTAAGACATGGACAGCCACCAATGACTGATTATCAAAATGTACTTCATGAAGAAGGATTGTCTTGGCAGCGGATGTGAGCGGGTGTAAGCGGCTTTTAAGTATCGACCCGCTCTCAGCCTCGACGGTAAAGCCGCTTGACCCCTATTATAAGGAACATAACCTTTACATTACGTATGATTGCTTACATGGTAATCTGGTGTTGGCCGCTTAGCGTAAAGGCATCCATCCGTCAAGAGAACAGACGCCTACGACTCTATTATGTATAAATAAGCACAGCTTCCTCCTCACAACAGTGGGGTGGGATGAGTAACAATTCGACACACCATTGTTAGTCCTTGACCCGACCCTAAAGCTTCCTTGTCATCTTTATCAAAATGCGCTTTACGACTTCTCTACTAGTGGCAGCCAGCTTCATCTCAGTTGCCTTTGGGTGTCTTCCTGCACGAGACGAAAGCAACACAGGAGAATACCCGTACCCAATCATTGGAAGCGACGAAGCCTCTGATCCAGCAACGACAGGCTACTTCATAAATCACTTCAGCTTGAATGTCAAGAACCTCACCCGAAGTTTGGATTTCTACAATCAGATTTTCGGCATGAGGCACATGTTCACTTTACGCGCATCGGAGCACAGCAGCATCGCTTACATGGCACACAGTCAGGCAGGAAGGAATGGTACTGGGTATCAGACAGCAGCTGAAATGATCCGCGACAAGAATAACATGGCGGGACTTGTCGAGTTAATTCATATGGACATCCCAGGCCTCGATATTCCGGCTTCCACTGAAAAGTCGAACACGTTCGGTCATATCGGCATGGTTATGCCTGACATAAAGGCCACTCAGGAGCGCTTGGAGTCTTTCGGCGTCACGGTATACAAGAACACTGGGGACATTTTGCCTGACGAGGGCCCTCTAGTTCGAGCCTTCGCTGTTCAACAGATGGAGGAAGTCTATCCAGAGGAATATGAGGCGGTATTAGCTGTCTTGAACGAAGTGAGCAAACCTTTGATCTTTGCCAGTGATCCGGATGGCAATTTGATTGAAATCCAGGTCCGGGATGGTCCTTCCATTGTTTAGGGACATGGGGATGGGACGATTGGGACTTGTCCCCTCTAAAGAAGTGCTGAAACGGTTCACCAACCCTTGAGTTGGGCATAGTAAATAGATTTATTCCTAATTATTCTGGGGGGTAGGATACTTGTGTGTTTTTTTAGCTCTTCTAGCGCTTCTGGCTCTAGGAGAGCTAGAATTCGTTACAAAGCGACTGAGGATTGTCGACATGTTCGCTAGTTGACCCTGATACTGGCTTGTATAGACTGTAGTGTAATTTGTATCATCATGAGCTTGAGAACTGATTTGGTGTAAGCGACCGGCCATAACAAATAGTTCGTCGTGTGTTCCGTCGCGGCAGCCGTCAAAATAATCCACCGTGAAGGGGGCCCTTGTCGCTACAAACTACCACATAGTCCACATAAGAGTCTGATGTGTTAACCAATATTATTGTCGTTAAAGGCTTTCTGTCAGCTTCTTGATCGGTTTGACCCAACAGGCTACTCTTGTACCTACGTATACATTAAGATGTAGCTATTTCAGTTGAGCCATCTCAATGTCATGTCATTATCCCAAAACACGATTCATAATCAGTGAGTCTGGCTAATACAAACCGTTGACAGATTCCATGGTGATAAGGCTAACTATAGATTCTTGAACTTCACTCCAAGTTGAACTACTGAGGTTCGATGGATTTGTCATGACCTGGTCGCCTCTTAACTTATATCTCCATTATATGTCCGACACGTTGCCTATATAGAGTTAATTGAACAAGCAAAATTCACGTTCCGGTTTTTATACCACAACGTAATGAAGTTGTCCCTCGCTCATCCTATCCACGACGCTTTATTAAATGGGAGCATTCTTGGCAATGGGCTCACCTTTCGGAACCATCTCCGACAACAAAAGCTCGCTTCGGTCGGATACGATACGATCTTGAAGAGTAGCATTTCCTTAATGTCAACGAGACACGATGAGCTTAACTATTAGTTGTCAAGTGGGCCGTATTACGCGGGTATTTATCACGACCCACACACTTTACCACGGACAAGGGAACCCTTATCCCCAAGGGGGGATGGCGCATTTTACGGGCTCCATTATATCCGCAGCGTCGGGTCGGCTGGTGCATTGGAGGTCATATCGCAGTCCATATTAAGATAAGACGAGTTAACTTCGGCTGCAGGTACCGAAGGCATGACTGACGTTGTTCCTCATCATGGGATTTACACTTAAAGAGGCAGACGGGATCTCCTGTCCAGAGCAAAGGTCCACTAGGTCTTTTCGTCTAATTACGCACGTAGTCAGATTGTAGAATTGTACTTTCACCATGACTGGTATATTCTGGAGATGGCTACTGTTATTCTTACCAATTGCTACAGCACTTACTTCGACTACTTGGACAGCTGAGAGTGGAATTCGCTATTATGTGCCCCATATCGAAGTGGTATTTACGCATTGATCTTCTCGCCTCCATTTCCATCGCTAATATAATATCTATAGTCCAGAATATCCGGTGTGCAGGCCATTATCAACACAGAGTTCACACCCTTTTCTGTGGTAACATCCGATGGTGCAGAAACTGGCAGTTACATTGAACAGCAACTGAAGCGCTTCGGGTCTATAGATGATGTTTATTCTGAAGAATTCTCTCACTGTGAGGTTCAAGTCAACTTCAATAGCCGGCGTCGAAACTAACGCGATTAGTGGTCTACGTCCAGGGATCGAAATGCAAACCTACCATAGCAAACGACTATTCAGGAAATGTTATCCTATCCAGCAAGTTTCCGGCTACTTCAAAGCTCATTCCTGGACCATACTTCATGTCTTGCACTGGATCTGTCTATAGAGCATATCGATTGTATGACGATCCTCAAAGTGCTTTCACAACCGGTCTGATCTCTTTATCTGAAGACATGTTCGAGGAGGTAGCTGCAGCATCATTCTCTGGCCAAGCCGAAGCGGCAATCCCAGTACCATCTCGTTTATACTTTCAGACGACGGACGATAAACCCCTTGCTGGCGTGCGCGTCGGAGTCAAGGATGTCTACCACATCAAGGGTGTGAAAACAGGGGCAGCCTCGAGGGATTACTATAGTCTATATCCTCCTAGAAACGAGTCAGCACCATCTGTACAGAAATTAATAGATCTCGGCGCTATTATTGTCGGGAAAACTAAAACATCGCAGTTCGCTAACGGTGAAAATCCGTCTGCTGACTGGTAAGCTTTCTTGGAGTGAAAGGGGCCAACGTGGAATCAGACTGATAGGAGGAAAATAGGATTGAGGTTCTTGCTCCTTTTAACCCTAGAGGAGATGGCTGGCAATACCCATCTTCATCTTCATCTGGAAGTGCAGCTGCCATGGCATCATATGACTGGCTGGATGCAGCTATTGGAACAGACACTTCTGGGAGCATGCGATGTGGGTGATCTACCTCCCTCCTCCTCCTCTCTTTCTACCTTGTGTCCTACATGTTACTAATAGAGTCGAATAAGTTCCGGCTGCCTACAACGGCATCTTCGCTGGGAGACATAGCCATGGCGGAATCACAACCGATGGTGTCGTTCCCGTGTCGACCACTCTAGATACGCTAGGAATCTTCACACGGAGTGCCAAGAATCATAAGAGGTTTGTCCAGGCTTGGTACGATGAGAATACATACAAGACCTATTCCAACTTTCCGAATACAATCTATCGCGTCATGAATTCGACTCTCAGCGGCTTTCCAGTTACGTCCAACCAGTCACAGGAATTATATGATTCGTTCATTGTAAAGCTTGCCGCTTTCCTAGATGCAACAGTTATTGACTTCGAACCATCTGTTGCCTGGCGTGAAAGTGGACCAGTTGCTGAAGAGCTCTTGACCTATACGAATATGGTGAGATTACATATCTCATACAAAACGAAGTTGCGGTAGACAAGAAGCTTATATTTATCAATGCAGTCGTACCTTGCTATCGCGTGGTGGGAGCAGGTTGAGTTATTACAAAAGCCGTTCTTCAAAGACTGGCAAGCATTTACCAATAGTAATTCCAAACCCCGGATCGGACCGAAAGCTCGAGCATCGTTTGACTATGGCACCAACAATGTTACGGCGCAGAGATACGACGAGGCTTTAGATGTCAAAAGTAAATTCACTGAATGGTGGAGCGAAGTCGTTAACCCCGCGGATGAGGAATCTGTACGTAATTCTGTCGTGCCCTTGTGTCTAGCCCTTTATTTCATAATACCTCCCAAGCTACAATTACAGGTTGTTCAAGCATATGTTCCTGAAGCGTGTAACTCCCCTTGCCTTTGGCTCCCGTTGTATGTTTCGATATCTAGACGAATAATACCTACCGACCGTCCGGTTAGCTACAATGACAATGACAATTACTAACTCCAGTTGTTACAGTGCTCCAAAGCAATATACGTTTACCCCGTAGGCGCCAAAGGTAGAAATTTGATACCTCCGTCAGTACGGCAATTGGAGACTAACAAGACATATCAGGCTCCCCAACTTACCGCGACACGTACCTCTCTCCTCCTAACGTCGTTGTGAATTGGCAAGTCTCGCATGCAGCTGTATATGCAGGTCTCCCTGATTATGCTGTGCCTATTGGACAAGTTGAGTATTTGAGCCGGCTCACCGAGGTCAACGAGACTCTTCCGGTGTCCATTGGGATCGGTGCAGCTCGCGGATGTGTAAGTTTATTTCAAGCAAATATCAGGTCTTCAGTTGATTCTCCAGGCTAATACTAGTATAACTTCTGTGTAGGACTGGATGTTAGCGAATCTCATGACCGAAATTGAGGCAGCTGGTATTACTTCTCCTGTTACAACAGGACAAGTAGCATTTTGATTTTCCAACTGTCACATTGTTGCGCTTGGCCTAACCTGCTTGGATCCGTAGTTGGCTATATGTTAATGATTAGTTTTCAGCATACCTACAGAAGCCAAAATCGGATGCTTTTGATATTCGGATACGGTGTCTCTTAGCATAGCCTAATAAATCACAATAATACCTTCAGATGTCAATATATATAAAAACCCACCTATAAGAGACTGAACATACGTTCCTTGCACATTCAATATCTTGGTTATAACAATCAGCAAGGATATTACCTTCACGAAAATGTAGTCAAAGCCACCATTCTTCATCTCAGCAGCTCTTGACTCGTCACTCTTCTATCTCTCAATTCACGTTGGTTTGAGCAGGGAGGAGCAAGTCAATAAACTTATCTCTCACCACACCCCCTTGCACCCTCCGAATGTAGATGCTATCTGGGCTATGATGTTGATCTTAAGCCTGAAAGTCAAGGTTGATATGATAACCTTATGACTCCTGGCCGTTCCTGAGCATAGCACAATCCTTCGACTTGGATTAGGTGGATGCTTACTAGCAGGGGTCAGCTATAACTTACAGCATATTCGCAGGTTCGCATGTACATTGGTGGCACAGCTGCGCTAATATATCTACTTACAACCATCTTTCCAACTTGCTTGAGTCATACCGAGTAAAGCTTCTTTAATGCCGACAGACTATGATGAAATAAAACCGAAAAAATATAGTTGATACTTCGTTATCATATATTCAACATCACGGATGAAACACGGTACCGCGTTGAAGCGGCTGAACAAAGGAGCCGGTGCGGTGGAATAAAGAGACCGAGTATCTGGGGTTGCTGTATGCCCCATGTTTACTAAGGTTAGTGCAAGAGCTGAGAACTGCGAGGCTAACCTAGGGTGTTAAACGAAATCAATGAGGTTCAACCTGTCTCTCTTATATGGAATTTCAAAAATAGGCATTGAATTTGAATGCGCGCTTAATGATTAGAGTCCTTGGGGCAAGACATAGTATTGTCACCCACTCATACTTATGAGACCATGGCTGCCGGATCTTATAAATCTTAGATTGATAAGCTTGGCTTGGATTAAGGGTAGGGAATGGGTACCCGTGGGTAAAAAAAAAACCCCGTGGATATCCATGGGTCCGTGGATATCTAGTTATGGGTCCGTGGGTATTTTGCCGTGGGCGGGCTTTTCCTACCCTTAGCTTGGCTTGGCTTGTAAGAAACATGACGTGTGTCCTTGAATCCCGCATAGCAGTAGTAGGTTGCCTTTTTACTAAAATCCACATTTACATATCTTTTAATCGAGTAATCTTGATATGATTGAATCATTCATGATAAAATAGCGTCGGTCCAGGCTTACGGTGTCAGTGAGATCGGCCTTAAGCTCAACGACGTTGCTTAGCAATAGTTATGTGGGTTTCAGTCTCCTCGATACCTCGGAACTGAGAATAATTACGCAGGGACGGCGAAATTACTAGCTTCTGCCTCACTTGCCCAGTATGGTAGTGGGCGGCATGGTATCAAACGGACTCGTGTTCATCCGAGCAATGGGTCATCACCTCTCTCCGATGATATGAATTTCTCTAGGACATACAGGTACAGCCGAAAACCTCTACTCTAAGGATCCTAAGGCAGACTAGCATGAGCCTAACAATGAATATAAATATGGCATGACGGTCTCAAGTATGGCTGAATCAAAGTGGATTAGACAATCATTCGACTATATTACCTTAGTATAGCACAGCATCATACAGCAGTACACCACACAACACCACACCACACATCTAGTTACAAGTCAGAATTCATACACAATGTCGTCAACAACCGCAGTACCCCGTTTCGGTTCCAAGGCTACCAAGCCAGACTCCAAGCCGCTCGGAGAACCTCTGGTGTTTCCATTCTCCAAACGATCAGCGCAAAACCGGTTCCTCAATGTGGCCATGTCGGAGCGCATGGCTAGCTTTGACGCAAAGGATGTCGGATCGCGAGGCATACCATCAGAGAAGCTGGTGAAGCTGTACGAACGATGGGGTGAAGGTACCTGGGGCCAGATTCTCACCGGAAATGTCATGATTCACCCAGAGCATCTCGAAGCACCAGGGAACATGGTCATCCCATCCGATGCGGAGTTCCATGGCCTACGTTTCGATCGATTTGCGGCCCTCGCCACGGCCTCTAAGCGCCATGGAAGCCTCATCGTCGCACAGGTCTCCCATCCGGGAAGGCAGACGAACGATACGATCCAGACTCATCCCATAAGTGCGAGCGCAATACCACTGGTTGCACCTCAGATGGGAGTCTCGTTGTAAGCAGTTTTGGGGTTGATTTGTCTTGCTTTTATAACATATCTCTGGGACACCATCGAGTATGGACTGAAGTCGATACACCTGAGTCACAGTTCATGCTCTAGCATCATCGCTCAACAATATAGGAAGTAGCTAACTCTGGATTCTTTAGTGCTGTTCCACGTGCAGCGACGCGAGAGGATATCGACAGTGTGATTGAAGGGTTCGCACATGCAGCCGAATTTCTTGAACGGGCCGGATTTGATGGCATTGAAGTTCATGCCGCTCACGGATATCTTCTCGCACAGTTCCTGAGCCTTCGATCGAACGAAAGAACAGACGAGTATGGTGGGAGCCTGGAGAACAGAATGCGTTTAATTCTCGAGATTGCGACTGCCGTCAAAAAGAGAGTGAGCCCCAGCTTCATCGTAGGGATCAAGGTCAACTCGGTCGAGTTCCAGGATAAGGGGTTCGCTCCAGAAGAGGCGGTGTTGCTGTGCCAAGCTCTGGAACGTGCTCAGTTTGACTACATCGAGACGAGCGGCGGCACGTACGAGTCTCTCGACTTCCGGCACGTGAAGGAGAGTACGCGGGCACGCGAGAACTTCTTCATCGAGTTTGCTGAGCAAATCGGCAAGGCGCTCACGACCACTCGTCTGTATACCACTGGAGGTTTCAAGACAGTAGCGGGGATGGTGGACGCCTTGCAATACGTAGATGGAGTAGGTATAGGTCGAGCAGCGACACAGGAGCCAGATCTACCCAAGAGTATTTTGGCTGGTCAAGTTGAAGGGATCATGAAGTACAAGCTCGGGGAAGACGACTTCGTGCCGAGACTCATGTTTGCTGTACAACAGATCCATCAACTAGGCGAAGGATTAGAGCCTGCTGACTTGACGGACGAAGAGGTCGTGGCTAAAGGTCCTCAATTTCCGCTACAGTAATGGTTTCGAGATGAGGAGTAGGTGGATGAGGTAGAGAGATGGGTTTTCATATCTTTATACTTAGTGTTATAGAATGTATTTTCGCTGAATAAACACAATGAGACTATTGACTAAATGAGGTGAAAGAAGAATGTGGCTATCGACACACAAATGTTTCAATGTAGTTGTTTAATGGGAAGGTCACGATGTTGTTCAACAGTGAGGGTGACTTTTCTTGTCCGAGGTCGGAACGCTTACGAAGTGTACAGGTATACATATGTATCTAAGTAGCATATCTATAAATATCCCACAAACAATTGTATTATTTCACTTATATGCAAGTATTAACACAGTTAACGCCAGAAATATATATATATATATATATATATCAGTGAAGAGCAAACTTATTATTGTTGCGTTGAGTATAAACCTTTTAGAGTAGTACTCGTACTGAGCTCCTTTCAACAGCCGGCAAACCCGCTTAAATAGGTGCTAAGCAAGATTAGTGATCGTCTCTCCTGAAGTCGCTGTCAGCATCTTGCAATCAACTGCTAAACCTGACTAATCAACCCCACCAAATGACCTAATTGCCGTGAACGTGAGTAAGTAGTAGATACCAAGGTAAGATGACACCGAGCCGCGGGACGGAGCTGGCGGAAGCAGATTCCTTATACCTATAATGTAGGTTCGGCATTCACTTGCAGAAATACACATTTATCATAGGATATTACAGAGCAAAAGATACGTGTGGGAGATAACTTGAATTTATATTGCATGACACCATCGGGCACGACGCTTATTCATTAGCCCCGCTAACTAAGTTGCATACATACTTCTGTACTGCCAGTTAACTACTAGACAATTCTATTCAGAGCGATTCCTCTTACATATATCCAAGACATCTATTAACCTTATACTTATACTTATCCAACTTATCTATTTCACGCCGTCTTGTATTGATCTCACTTGGATGAGAGACCTCCGATGCCATGCCCGATCTCCGACCAACAACAGTGGACAGTGGGTCACTCAATGAGCAGCAGGGACAGCAAGAACAGAAACCGCGACACAATCAATGGCATGAAGAGACCACAGATCTTCCATCCTTCTACTCGCCACGATCACAGCCAGTCAGAGATCAAGATGATGACTCGAAAACAACAAAGCTGAATCGAGACGAGCTGTCTCTATCCGGCGTTTCTCTCCAACGTCATCCACATCAACAGCCGCACCCACACCCACAGTCGCAACCTATCAACTCTACTACATCTACCCCTCCATCCTCGTCATCCGATGCGGTTCAACCACCGCCCCCGACCCTCCTCTCTCCCGCCTTCACACCTCCGGCGACTCCTGGCACGGCGACACCTTTCGGAGAACAGCCGCAACCGCGCGGCATTCCCGTCGATTCATCCATCCCTTCCGGTGGCTGTGGTACAAAGCGACCGCGACTCCTCGAGACCCTCCCCGAAGTCGAATGTATTGTGCGCGCGCGAATACCCACCGTTACGGGCACCGAGATGTTCCTGCACCTGTATACCAACAACGTAGACAAGAAGGAGCACCTCGCCATTGTCTTTGGCCCACAGATCAGGAGTCAGTCGCTCGATGCGCCGCGCGAGGGCGAGACCGAGATGGATCGTATGGTGAGGGGAGCATATACCGGGAGGCTGTACCCTGGGAGGACGAAAAGCGGCATGTTAAGCAGCCAATGGCTTCCTGATGACAGCGCTGAGCCATCCACGTCCACCGCCAGCAACCCGGATACCCCACTGGTTCGCATACACTCGGAATGTTACACGGGCGAGACTGCGTGGTCGGCGCGCTGCGACTGCGGCGAGCAGTTGGACGAAGCGGCGCGGCTCATGTCGCTGCCAGGGAACACGAGCGGCGGCATCATTATTTACCTGCGCCAGGAGGGCCGGGGCATCGGGCTCGGCGAGAAGCTCAAAGCCTACAACCTCCAGGATTTAGGATCCGATACGGTCGAGGCGAATTTGCTACTACGGCACCCGGCGGACGCTCGGAGTTACGGTCTTGCGACGGCGATGCTGCTGGATCTCGGGCAGAGGGACATTCGGTTGCTGACGAACAATCCCGATAAGATCAGAGCTGTTGAGGGGCCCAATCGCGAGGTCCGCGTCACGGAACGTGTTGCTATGGTGCCGCTTAGCTGGAAAGGGAAGGGTGGGTTTAAGAGCCGTGAGGTGGAAGGCTACCTGAAGACAAAGGTGAGTGGATTATCATGTGCCCTATGATCCTCTTCCAAGCGGCAATAGGCCCGATATCGTCTCTATATGGTATATCAATGACTAACATGAAAACAGATTGAGAAGATGGGACATATGTTAGAAAGGGGCAGCATACCCTCGTAGGCTAGATGGGGCCTACTGCAGGTTTGGTCTGAGTTGTTCTCATGATCAGGGGCTTGGATATCAAGGATTTTAAAAGCATATTCACTAGACCACCACGTAAGATAGCGAAGTCGTGTATCTACAATCTACATTGCATATTTACATATTTGTATAGACCAAGTATCATAGGATATATCTTGATCACTTCCCTTACCAATTGAAGAGTCTTGTGGTTTAATTGTGAATGTCTTCAGTATCGGGAGTATGGGTACCTACATGCATGCATGTAACCATCAACGATAACACGGACAAACGCACCAGCGCACATACGTACGCACATCCTCAGTGACTGCCCCGCTATGTCTCACTGCTGAATTGACGATTTAAAGCCAAAGTAGGCATAGCGTTAAGCCCTTCCCGCTCTGTCACTTCGCTAAATGCACTGAGACAAGCCGGGATTAGCGCGTATCCCAGTTCGAGTAGCGCGTTGCTTGCCCCACCGTGTTTTTCGCGAATGGCATCAACTGAGTCTGTCTGAAGATTCATCTCATGTAATTACATCTAACATCCAACACCCAACATTTATCTCGACGATCACAATAGCACTTGCACGAAAACAATAAGGAAACGAACGATATCATCAATTCTCTGCGGTAGGAGCAACAGCTCTGATGCTGTAACCGCCACAATGAACGACAAGATCATCCGTCTACGCGTTGTCGTACAACGTAATGGCCTTCCAGATAATAAGTTCATGCTTCCTGTATCTCTTGAGGACGACCCGACCATAGCAAAGCTTCTCGAACAGATAAACAGTACATACTTCCCCATCGAGAGTGATCAGTGGGGGTTGGAAGACTATTCAGTCTATCGTCAAGCTCCTGACGGGAGCAAGTTCGAATGTCTACATTTCTCCACTATCCAGAGCATTTTTAGAGACGACGATCAAGCTCTTATCCGCCCGCTTCAGACAGATGATATAAGAAGACGAAGAATCAGCGGTCGATATCAGATCTCCTCGGACGGCAAACATCTTGTCGACGGTATCCCATTCGGTCGTCCGTTGCTCCGAGTCCCCGTTAGCCGTCCACCCGTTTACATCCCTCCCCGCAAGAGACGCAGATTAATCTACGGCCAGGACGAATCTGCAGGTCAGGATGATGAAGATGGCGATGGTGAGGATACGCATATGCTATTGCTCACAAACGGACAAGGTCGACTCCAGGATGAGGATGAAGAGGAAGAAGAAGACGAGGACGATGACTACAACGACAACCGTGATGGCGACGACTTCCAAGACGATGCGCAGCAATCCACAAGTATAGAAGCAGATGACGACCCCACAGAAGACGATTCGGAGATGGATGCTGACGAGGATCTTGCGGGAGAGCTACAAGGGCTTGCAGAGGAGAATGCAGAGTTGGGGGAAAGAGATCAGGAAGAACAGGCACCTATTGAGAAGCCTCAAAAGGGACAAAATCTGGATCTAGAAACTTCAGACAAGATCTCGGTATTACAGTTTGCCTTCCCCTCGGCACCTTTAGCTATCTGCGAGAAAATCCTTTTAGCTAGCGATGATGACCTTATGAAGGCATATACAACCCTAAGCGACGGGTTTCTACCAGAGCTGTCGGATTCCGCGACCCTTGCGAAATTTCACTCAGGCCCTGCTAAGTCGAGCCCCCGTCGACGCAGGAAGACGGCGGCCAATGCGACAGCTCTTACTGTAGCCAAGGACAAGGAAAAGATTCAGGATAGCAACAACGACAAGAACCTGTCAGGCGATGAGGAGGAAGAAGCTGAGGAAGTTTCGTCATTCGTTCGTCAGTTTGATCACCGTGGCCTACCGCCAGGTTCCATCTCTTCTGGCAAGGGACTCTCCCATATGGCTACCATTTCCGGCTCATTTACCAGTAGCAAGTTCAGTGGCGATAGCGAGGCCACTTCTACGACTTTGGTAGATAGTAACGGAAGTAAACCGAGTCCTGAAAAGACTGTTGGAGAAGACGAGGACGAGACATCAAGCAGTGGTACTAGCTCTAGTTCTGAAGACGGAGAGTCCGAAGGAAATGACGATGACAGCGACGATAGCGACGGTAATGATTCTTCTGATGAAGGGTCCGATGACGGCGTCGATTTCTTTGGTGGAGATTCCGACTCGGATAGTAGTGATGCCAATGGCAGCGATTCTGGTGATGAAGGTGCTCAAGCAGACTCGTCGAGCAATGCGGGTATGGATATGGTTGAGTTTAGGGGCAGCCACAAACGCAGCCACGACAGTGACGATCACAACGACGGTGAGAGTGACAGTGCCAGTGACAGTGGTCCGGAAGAGGCGACTACAAAAGGTGGCACGCTCAACAAATCTCAGACGCGCGTTAAGGACACAAACGGTGCACAACTCAGTAAAGCAGCAACAAGTGAAGACAGCAGCGACAGTTCACCCGATGACTCATCATCAGATGATGATACATCTGACGAAGAAAGCAGTGAAGCTGAGTCTAGCTCTAACGATTCCAGCTCCGATTCAGACAGCGATGAGAATCCCCAGGAGAAATCGCCTGCCCCAGTTGCTTCTAAGCAGACATCTACCATAACTCCAACCACATCTAGCACATCGACCTCGGCAAGTCAGGCAGCTGCCACAAACGCTGTCAAAACACAACTTACTTCAGTACCTCCAGGACAAGGCAAGGAGCGCACGAAAAGTCGCAATGCTCGTCGAAGGGCGTCTCAAAAGGCGAAGAAACAAGAACAAGCACAATTGCAAGCCGGGACAGCCCAGACAAACATCCAAAACACCAGTGATGATCCTGTTCCCACGCCTTCCGCAGCTGACAAGGGTGCTACTGACGAGCAATTGTTGTTTGAAGCGAAACGGAAGGCATTACTAGACGCGCTTGCTAGTGGAGGGGTAGAGGTTGACTCCAAGGGTGAAATGATCTCCGAGGATAACGCAACATCAGATACACAGGCCAGCTCCAAACGAAAACGAGATGAAGTAGAGGTACCTGTTACTCAGGATCAGACCCCACAAGATGCATCTATCAGCGAACCAGGCACCGCAGAATCCGATGCTAGTCAGAAACGACGTCGTTTGGATGTGGGAGCTGGACGTAGACTTCTTTTCGGCGCCTTAGGTCTACGTAACCCCAAGGGCAAGGATGACGCGGAGAAGGTACGCGCAAAGCTGATGGAAGGCGTCCGACCCCTTACAAATCACAGACTGGAGCAGGAAAAGTCTGGTCCAAAGCAGTCAGATGTCAGCGTCATAGAGCCCGCCGAAGACAAAGATCCCGAAGCATGGCGAGATCTAATCACCTACCGAGCGGTGGAGTGTTGTCAGGAAGGCGTAGAACTCAGCGAGCCTCCTTTCCCGTTCGTGCAGCGATGGGATCCCCAGCAACAGAGCTCTTGGTTCCACAAGAATTCCGACAAACATGGCGGGCGCGGCAAGCGGGCAGAACGCAACCAATCTCATTTCTACCAGGAAGACCGCTCTTCGCGTAAGAAGAGGCAACATGATGAATCTTTCGAATGGGGCGGGGAAGGTTATGATGAGACGTTCAACGGTATTGAGGATGAACCTCATGGTGGAGATGATGTACAGCTCAATTACGATGATGTAGTTGAGCCGGACCAGGAGATGAATGATACTACGGCAGAAGTGAGCCAGTTCACTGACTTGGATGACCTACCGTCCTTACCTTCCAATCTATCCAGTCTTCCCATACTACGTCCTGGAGAGGTAAAACCGGGCATGGTAATAACGTGGAAGAAGTGGTCGTGTTCCGCGACGACGAGCTGGCAGCCTCAGCTGTCTGATGTCACCGGGGTCGTGGTGAGAATTGATGACGATGCAACGGGTGTCGAAGTGTGTCTAGCGAAAAGAGATCGTGACCTTGACGGCAACCAGAAGCGATATGACCCTGTTACCGGTAAACGTGTCTACGACAAGTTTGAAGCCCCTGATCTCGACGAAGACGATGGCGCTGCGGAAGACGAAGACGAAGGATACCGTACACTCAGCTTTGCGGAGATGCTAGAGCCGAAGATCCTTCAGCAACCCTTTCTTTTCGTAGAAGGTGATAAGCCGGCGGAAACCACATCCCCAAACCATCCTTCCGAAAGCGATGTCCCAAAGGTACCAGAAAAATCGAATGAAGAGGTATCAGCAGAACCCGAGGCAGAGAGTCATGTTACTGAATCATCATTGCCAGTTGTAGGGGATAACGGAGACGTTGATATCGATGCAAGTGTAATGTCACCTGCACCAGCCACCGAGCCAGCAAAAGAAGAGGAAGTTCGAAATGCGAGCAATTCAACAGATAACCAGCCAGGTCAAGGTCAGGACGAAGCAGACCTTTCGATGTCTGATTTATCTGGGATTAGCAGCCCTTCCAGACAACTACACGAGACTACGAGTCAAGCCATCGATGCCACATTCCATGACCCATCGGCCGTCGAGAGTTCGGGCTACAAAGGTGATGTCGATACTGAAGCAATTGATACCACCGCACCCCTTTTATCAGATCCTGTCGATTTACAAGAACAATCGTCTGCACCAATATTCGGTACTGACGACGAGGTCATCACTGGTACTCCGAAGGTGACGTATGCTAAGATGACGGCACCCTCATCAGTCAGTAGTGTTCGCAGTGGGCGTCAGCTAGACTACACAATGGATGAAGATGATGATGGCCCAGATTCACTCAGAGTTACGGAGGCAGATGACGAGGTTCATGGGGTCTCAACTATCCTAGGCGCTGATGATAATAGTCAGCACGAAGAAGAGGAAGAACAAGAGGACATTACTACACCCACACCATCACCTACCAAACTATTCAGTTCGGACCAAGTGACTCCTTTGAAGGCAAGGGAGCAGTCATCAAGAGCTCCCTCCACCCCGGGTTCCCTTGCTTCCATCAACACGATCTTCTGTACAGCAAGAACATCTCGCCAGACGCAGAGTCCTCTGAAGTCTCAATCGCAAATCGAGAACACCCCAGGGGATCCCATAACAAAGACGAAAAAGGATTTAGACTACGAGGAGGCGATGCGGATGTTAGATGAACAATCGGTCGATGAGCAAGACGAGGAAGAATCCTCCAAAGTCCCAGATAGCTTCCGTCCCATCGTCGACAACGATGACAGCCAGATCAGCGTAGATGCAGTTATCAAGGACGAGCAGCTCTCTTTACCTAAACTCCGACGACAGCCCACTAGCACCGAGACCAAGATATCGCCTCCGCCGCCTAAGAGGCCGACACGAAAGCCACTAGAAGATCGTCGGAAGGAGGCCTCGTCATCACAGTTCAGCCTCCCTCCCGGGACACAGGTTATCGACCTGCTATCGTCTAGTGATGCGGAGCAGGAGCCCGAGCCCCAGTTCACCGAGGACTACGCCGATGAAGAAGTCGACGAGACGTACTCGCCGAGAGTGAAATCGTCTTCTAGCTTGCCGAAAGGTCCGGGATGGATCAAGAAACCGGCACTAGATCGCACTCGCAATGCCAGAAGCTCGACGGCGCCGTTCGGCTCCAGGCAGGTGGGAAGCAAGGGGCTATCCGCGTCCCAGAGCCGGAGCCAGAGCCAGAGTCAAAGTCAGAGTCGTTGGTCTACCTCGAACTCGCCTCCGTCGTCATCCCTCCCGGCGGACTTGGGTCGAAAAGGGCCCGGTGTGAGTGGGAAAGCACGCAGGAAGACGAGCGCGAGGTTCTAATATTAAACGTCAGGAGGATCATGTTGTATCAATAGCTAACTAGCATTCGTGAGGTTTCTCATTCATATTTGGTGGTTTGATGTCTGTCTGCCCCGTACAAATCGTACATAATGTTAATGACAGGTGGCGGTGGATATTGTTACGGCTTCCATCCGTTTTTATCTCGGCAGTAGGCCGTGTCTTGCTTTATTATACCTACCTTCCTATACAGAAGGACTTGCTGAAGAGGGGCGAAGTTTTCATTAGCTGATTCTAGTTATTGACAAAGTTCTTGGCCATAACATAACTACTTTCAAGTTAGATTTAGTTGCAAGTTATGAATACATTAATAAGTCAGTCACATGTGATACTTCTACTTCCTGCATTCCGTGCCAGCAATGTTGTTGATGTTCACATTGATATAAATTTAATCCTCTTCTACTTAGCAGGTCATTTTCGAACCCAAAAGAATTTTGATGGGTGCAGTGCCAAAGTTGAGCATCCCTCTTAAGGTTTCAAGACTGGGAGTGATGTATAATATAAACCATAAATAACTAGGTAGTTTAGAGACCAGAAGTAGATGTCACCATGTAGGTGTTGGGTCTTATCACATCCCCCACCATCTCCCATCTCAACAAGAGAAAAAAAGAGAGGCGGGAACTAGCGAACAGAAATATGTACACGTGGATTCTATCGGCTCGGTCCGTCTGTGCATCCAGTCGTTCGTTGTTTCTTTGTTGCTTAGTATGTATGTATGTAGGTTTATTCATTATCGGGCTGATAGCACACGTCATATCTAATTCTATGCTGCCATGTTATGGTCATGCCCTGCTGCTGTCGCTGCTGCTGTCGCTGCTGCTGTCGCTCAATTGCTTCGCGCACCGCCCTTGGCTTCCCTCAGCTCGTTCATCTTAGCCACCCGCTTCTTGAACTCTTCGTATTGGCATTTCTCGTAGCTGTGTCGCTCGTTCTATACATCCGAGTACAGGGTTTCAAACCCCCAACTGGTTAGTCAAGACTTCCATATTGAGAGAGAGATAGAGGTTCGGACATGACATGACGCACTTCGCACTTCCAGGGCAGGTAGTAGGTGTCGACCCGACATCGGTTCAGCGGGATGAGCAGGTTCGCGCAGCTGTCTCGGTAGGCGATCGGTAGCTTGGCATCGGCCATCTCTTGTCTTGTGGCCTCTGTTTTTCCTCCGTCAGTATATATCCTTCTACCCTTCTTCTACCCTCCATTTGGTTCGTTCGGTAGATCGGCTTGAAGACCATAGATGTGCGGTGCATGAGAGTGTTCAATGCTTACTTGCCGGGGCGTCCGACGAGCTGAGGAGACCCATCGTGTGTGTGTGTGTGTGTGTGTATGTTGTGGATGATGTGGATTGAACGCGACCGGTCGTGTTATGAGGTAGGTAAGAGGCGAGTAGAGGACCGTGTTTGGATTGTCGTCGTCGTCGTCAATGTGGAATTAGAAGTTAAATGGCGGCGGTTTGAGGCTAACTATTGGTTAGTTCATCACTTAGTACTAGGCCTTTCTTCGTAAGGCGGCTGCGCCACCTCACTTGCGGCGGTGCAGTTGCGGTTAATAATCACTTTTTTATTTTATAAAAAAGACAAATCGTAAAGGGTTTGAGGGTTTTATGCAATTATTTTTATTAATAAAGAACTATAAATATATTAAATTAAAGTTATAAGAGCCGAGTCAATAACGAGTCATCTTTCAACTATTCTTCTCGCATAAGAGGTATCTGCCCTGACAGCAGCCTGCGTTCATCATCATTCATCTGGGGCCATTCGCTGTACCTGACTTGGAGTGGCGTACGCTGCCAGCAATCTTGAGCAGTCACCGAGCACCCAGCGTCTACTAACGTGCGGATAACATCTGTCGACTCCTGCATTCGCTCTGCTGCGTAGTGTAGAGCATTGTACCCAGAGTGATCTGTCGCATTTACCTCAGCCCCGGAGTCGATTAGGAGCTTGACAACTCCCACCGTAGAAAAATTGGCTGCGTGGTGGAGGAGTGTGCGTGATCGCCGATCCTTATAGGTGATATTTGCGCCATGTTGGAGAAGAATCTTGCAGATGGTAAAACCTTCAATCCTCCGATCTTGCACGGCTTCCAGGATCGGGGGCTTTTCTCTTTCTCTTCCTTGAAGGTTGACACCTCGTATTGCTAGTTTCTTGACGGCCTCGACGTTTCCGCTAATAATTGCGGCGTATAAAGGGCTCAATCCGAAGTCAGTCCTAGCCTCGATGTCTATGTTTCCCTCGATTAACTCTAGCATAATCCTCTGGATATCATTTCTGATACCTTTTCTTAGAGCTGGGTCGACGCCTTTAGGTATAAGTATATGAAGAGCACCTTCTCCCTGTAAGTTTGTCGCATGTGGGTTCGCGCCGTGATCCAACAGCATCCTCGCGAAGTCCAGCCGCACGTTTCCCAGCGAGACGAGAAACGGCGTGTTGCCGTGATCGCCACGGGTATTCACGTCGGCCTTGAAATCAAGAAGTAATGAAACCAATGCGATACATGGCTTTACCTCTCGAGATACTGCAGTCAATAGGGGTGTGTTGCATCCTTCAATACCCTCCACATTGTCCCCCCGATGGAGGCATGCTTCCACACATTTAACTAAACCCTTTCTAGTAAAAAAATGTAAAATACTTTCATTCTCCCTCAGATCCAACGTATCCCGAAGCAAATGGGCAGGTTCTTCACCGTGGAGACATTCAAGTCTATTCAGTAATTCAATCGATGATCCGCCATGCTCTTCAGCTTTCAAGGCGTGCTCATAGATTGAGCGCCTACAGTACTCTCCGATATACGTGAATTCCGACCAGTCATTCGCATTTTCAAGTATTTCTATGCTGCCATGGAGCAGCAGCATGTGGCTGTACGCGAGCGGTGGGTCAGGAAGAGCCGGATCCACCAACTTAAGACCCTTTCCAGTCAGAAAGAACTCTCTGGTAGTCTCGTGTATAAATTGTACTGTATTCGTATATGAACTATAATCGATCAGGCCTCTGGAAGCGTTTCTGATGTATTTCACGAGACGCTTTTCTGAGGGCGGCTTGAGATTCGTATAGCCCCAGGAAGCGAGAGTTTGCCACGTCCACTCTTGAGAGAGCAGAACCGCTAGGCACATGCACCTGATATCCATTCCGTCGGCTAGGAGGACCCATTGGATCAGTCTAATGGAGAATTGTCTCTCTTCGGTCTTCAGATTGCTGCAAAGCTCACAGTATAGATCTTCCATTCGAGAAGGAACCGAGTGCAGGCGTCGAGTGAGCACCTCGATAGGCTGTCCGGTGTCAAGGTCTCGCAGGAGTAAGTCAATGACTAAAGCCGCCCATAAGAAGACCCCGGCTGCTTTTTCGATGAGTTCGGGCTCTAGCTTCATTAGTATCTCCCTGTCGGTTTTCTCAATCAAGCTGAACCGGTCTCGGACGTAGGAAATGATATCAGCTTGGTTTGCGGCTTCCACTACGACCTCCGGACAATTATCAATGCTTATTGTTGGGTAATGCCTACTTGATAGACAGACGTTCAAGTCAAGCCCCGACGCTAATGCCGTCGCGCATATTTCTGCAAATAGGTAGACAACCTCTCGGACTGTGTTCTCGTCGCACTCATCAAGCGCATCACAGAAGATGATGGTTCTCCTTGGCTTATGCCTCTTGAACACCTGCTTGAGGAAGGACTCTAGCTCCGGCCTCGCCCAGGTCACTTTTTGGTCGGAGATCTGCGCAACCTTCCGGCGCTGGTAGAGCTTTAGGAACTCGGCCAGAATTACCTCATCTTGGTAACAAATCTGGCGGATTATCGCTTGAAAAAGCCCAAGCGGTGTCTTCTCAAGTGTGCTTCCACGACCATTGAAGAAAAACCCCGCCACGGTAGCGTTAGGTACCTCCAGTTGTTCGGTTCGCAAGAAGGCATCCTTCATCAATGTTGACTTTCCAGAACCTGGCTTTCCCTTTACCCATAGAAGTCCACGGTACTCATCCACTCGGTCGCGCATGCACCAATGTTTATATTCCATTGATTGATAGAACCAGTCACAGGTGTCTGTCAGGGCCTCCTGGATGTTTTGCTGTCGGTTTACCATCATGGAAAACGCTAGCGAGTCTAAACAAGCTATGAATTTGCAAGTCAACATTTACCTTCAGCCAGCATAGTGACTTGCATACCAATTTCTATTTCTGACATTTCGAAGCGCGTATCTGTGTAATTGTTAGTGGAGGATTCAATACAGGTCTAGTCTGTACCTCACAATTACTTAAATTGAGGATTCTCCTCAACTCGCTGCCGACCTTTATATAATTAACGTCTCGAGGGCCACTGTAGCGGGCCATGTCCCTATGATTTGCCTGAAGTGACTCTGCTCGCTCTCTTGGATCGTCAAGTGAAGACGAGCTATCCGGAACAATCTGCAAAAACACTCGTCAATAGGTAAAGGGCACTGGCATCAGGTTTCCGCCGAGGTATCACCTTTTCATTAAGAAGTCCCACGCTGACCCCAGTCATCGGCAGGCTTTCTTGGAAAGTCTTCACCTGGAACTTGCGCGTCCTCCATTGCTGGAGGAAAGACTCCCTAGACAATTCTAACTCGGGAGAATCAACACCTAAGGCTCGAACGATGCTGGAGTTACTGTCTATGCGGAGCAGTGTACCAGCAACTTTCCTCATCGTATCTCCCAACTTGGCAAATTCTGCGCTCCCACGATGCGGTGTTCCGAGAAAGACGACCCCCTTGGTGCAGCCGATGATATCCTGGAGGCTATCATCTTCGGCATGCTGGGATCTGCGAAGTACCTCTTTCACAACCAGGCCACCGAGAGAGTGCGCGACGAATATGATACTTGTCCCCAACCTTCTTTGCCGCTCGAGCGAGTATAGGAAGTCCTTTGCATGACCAAATAGGTTCGATTTATTAGTGGCCGTGAAGCCCTTTGTGACAGCCGAGTCGTATCCCCATACCATTATTCGCGCGTTCGGGCAATCGGAAGGCAGAAGATCAAGCGGCCAGTAGACAGCCTCGTCGGTTTGGCTTTCGCTTTCTGCCGGCAATGTCTGGTGACTTCGAGACCGACTAGAACTACGACTTCGCCTAAACGGACTGGAAATGGCTTTCAAGAAGCGACTTTGCTTCGGCTTCTTCGTGGGCTGGATTACTGCATCATTCGAGTGTGGAGAGGCAGCACCCGCGTTCACACTCAGCCCATACGTCCAGGTGCGTCGGGGGTGACCCTGGAGGCCGTGTACGAGAATGATGCTACAATCAAATCAGCCAACTCCAAACACATAAGGCTGAAAACGACAGGAACACTTCTTGCCACTAACTCTGCTATTGGTGCAACATCAGCCGGCTCGTACAGCACCGTAAATCCGGTATCGCTAATGGTAACGTCTTTGTTGTGCGACATGTTTCGATCCCGTCGCGAAGAATCGGGCGGGGTTGATTTACGGAGCGGTGAAGATCACAAGGCGCTGAAATAGCAGCACGAGGCTCGTTACTACCATACTATCTTCTTTGTGTGGAACCCCCATCTTGCAATACCACCTTAACTTTTGCCTCATTCATCAGGCCTTTCTTCGTTGAGGGGCAAGGGGGCTACGCCACTGTTTTGCTGCACCGCTGTAGCATACAGCATGGGTAAAAATGCCCGCCAAGAGCCAAGTCAACCTATCAGCCTATGTAACTCTGCCATTGATATTTCACAGCAATCCCTAGTTATTGGCCAGATCAAACATGCTTCGCCATCTTGTCAAACTTCATGCATACACATAATATAGTATAGTTGGATTTATACCGTATATAATGTAATGTACTTTTGGCATATTTACCTCCCTGTATACGCATGGCAATTAACGCAGACCACTATCAACCGAAAAGACCTCATGAATGATGCCATAGACATGGGCTAGTTAGGTAGCTTCCTCTTGATACGATTCAGCCCCAAAACCTCCAGACACCTAACTACCTAGTTCGTATAATACGATCTACCTAGTTATAATCAGTGATCGCATCACCAAGCCACGGTACTGGGTTCTATCGTGAAAAGCTTTTCTGCCTTTGACCTGCCTATTTTGCAACCGAATTCCGGATGTCACTGCGATTCCATATTTGCCGTCAATTGTAATCTATAGCGATCTCATAATATACTGGGCCACCTACTGATTCGGGGCAAGGGCCAATGCGACGCTACAATCTTAACCATGAGCTTGTCCCGCTTAGCTCTCTCGCCGTTCCGTGCTATTTATGAAATCTGATTGCTCTTTATGCAACCAGAGCGAACCAGCTCCACTCGAGGCTAGTTATTTATTTTCTAGTGAACGGCTTGCTGCCGCATGCTTGATTCCCCGCCATCCATCCATCAGGGTAGCATCTCCACCTGACTGACCTACAGTATTGATGAAGGTATGGAATTAGCCTTATCTTACCCAGCTCACGCAGTGACAGCTAACTACATACCGTAGTAGGCCATAAAGTTGTAATTGTAGTGCGCTATTGGTTCCATCTCCCCCGGTCCTTAATACTCGCATCTCACATGCTGCAAGGGTCGAGCGGGGCCCCTTGCAGGAATCCGGATCGATGTAAATTGGGGTGGGTGATGTAGATCATCAACATTAACTCCCTACTAGCCATACTCAATAAATACGAGCTTCTTCCCCCCGTCATGATGAAGGATCCTCTTGAGTCTTGTAGCATCTCGGAGTCCATCCGTTGGAAGTGTCAAGATGAAGGTTTCCGTGCTGCAGTCAGTCTTCTCTTGCGTCCTAACTATTAGGACTGCTGTTGCATTGACGCCTCCCGTTCCGATTCCCCCGCCGGATAAACTCGAAGAGAACGTATTTGCGGCTCTAGCAGATTCATCCCAGTCAGAGACAGGCATCGCCTATTTCGAACAGTATATCGACCACGACAACCCGGACTTTGGCACCTTCTCTCAGACCTACTGGTACAATGCGACGTTTTGGAAGGGACCGGGAAGCCCCGTCATCCTGTTCACTCCGGGAGAGATCGCAGCTACGGGTTATACGGGTTATCTAACCGATGCAACCATTACCGGCTTGATCGCAAAGGAGGTAGGTGGTGCGGTTGTTCTCGTGGAACACCGTTACTGGGGAAACTCGACTCCATATGAAGAGCAGTCGACGAAGGCTCTGCAGTTCCTAAACCTTGACCAATCCGTTGCCGACTTCGTTCATTTTGCACGGACGGCCAAGCTGCCTTTCGACAAAAACGGTTCATCGAATGCAGAAAGCGCTGTGCGTATATCCACACTCGTTCCTAGGTAGTCGTTAATTTGCCATTCCACGCTAACACGAACTTCAAGCCTTGGATCTGGTCTGGTGGTTCATACTCCGGCGCGCTCGGCGCCTGGGTTGAAAGTGTAGGTTATATAACCCTAATCCTCGGGAAGACGACAGCAGTAGACCTTTATGACTAATCGTGGAATGTAGCTTGCGCCGGGAACTTTCTGGGCGACTCATTCCAGCAGTGGTCCAGTCCAAGCAGTCTATAATTACTGGGAGTACTTCTACCCGATTCAGCAGGTAAGCATTTCCGGGTCTCTCGCGATCCTGCGTATTAGGTACCTAATGCTAGGGAGCTTACGCAAAACCTAGGGCATGCCGGCGAACTGCTCCGAGGACTTTTCCGCTGTTATTGACCACGTGGATGGCATATTCCTCCACGGCTCGGAGGAGGAGCAAGCAGATATAAAGCAAATGTTTGGACTGCAGGACGTTCCACATGGTGACGATGCGGCGGCGGCCATTTCTGCTCCGATATGGGCGTGGCAGAGTATCCAACTCTATTCGGTCCGTATATGGCCTCAATTGATTCCCTATCTCTCCTGTCGACGCGTGCTAATGCGACACTCTTAAAGGGTTACTCAACATTCTATCAAATGTGTGACGCGATTGAGGGGTTTGCGCCTAACGCTACTGCGTTGAAATATGGTGACGGGGCTGTCGGCCTAGAGAAAGCCCTCCCTAATTACGCCAAGTGGTACACCACCAATTATCTCCCAGGTCGTAAGTATATAATTCCTATTTCTCTTAATTTGATTTGATTTGATTTGATTTGATTTCACTTGAGTCGAGTCTATTCACTATACTGTCCAGCACCATATACAAGCTTACACTCCTTTTCTAGTTTGCGAGTCATACGGATATGACGACTGGCAAGGGGAAGACAATATCCTTTGCTTAGACACGTATAATGCGAGCAGCCCCATGTTTATGGATTGGACCGAATCAAATGCGTTCGCTCGCACCTGGGCCTGGATGACTTGCAATGACCCCTTCTTCTACTGGCAGACGTAAGTCGCATCCACATGCACAGATCTATAAATAGGCCCTGTAGAGAGTCTTAGTTAACGCGCCACGTGTAGCGGAGCACCAGAGGACCGTCCAACCGTCTTCTCACGGCTCGCCAACGCCGAGTACTGGCAACGGCAGTGCGAGCTCTTCTTCCCCCAGGAGGGCGAGTACACGTACGGGTCGAAACGAGGCAAGACGGCCGAGATGCTCAACGAGCACACCCAGGGCTGGCATCTGGAGGACACCAAGCACCTGTTCTGGGTGAACGGCGAGTTCGATCCGTGGCGGTCCGCGTCCATGGCCAGCGAGTTCCGTCCCGAAGGCCCCATCGAGTCCACCCCCGAGGCCCCGGCCATCCTCATTCCCGGCGCGCGCCACTGCAATGACCTGCGCGTCACGAACGCTGATGCCAATGAGGACGTCAAGAATACTCAGGATGCTGTCGTTAAGCAGATTGCTGAGTGGACTGATGAGTTCTACAGCTCCGGGAAGGGTCGTCGTGGTTTGCCCAGGAGGTCTTAGATCATTCGTCGGAGCATCAGATGAATTGAGACGAGACGGTATGGTATAATCCAATTGAAAACTGCCGTATTTTAACGACTACGTCTCATTGTTCCTCTACTCGACTTTGATATTTGTAGTTAATGTTAGATGCCCGATAATAGGAGGTCAAATCATGCTATGACAGGCTCAGCAAAAAGGATTTAACGTTTATATTTATGCTCAACTTGACTGATCACTCCAGCTCCAGTGATAAATTTTTGTCCTATAATTAATGTGTGCCTTCTATTAGCCATGCTATACAAGTAAGCAGCTAGTTATGACCGTTCTTAGCTCGTACACCAAAGTATGTTGCTGAAGACCCAAAAGAATGACATCAACGCTCACCGACATCTCATACCACCGAGGACCCTGTTGCATTTCACCTGCTAATATAGAAATCCCTCCTTTTGTACCTAGCAACTCGATATCAAGCCTGAGCCCAAGTTACGTGGCGCTCTTATCTATCTGGTCCTTAACACGCTTTTTGTTCCTTAACATCATATGACCCTCCTTTGTAGTTGTAGGGGACTACCACCCTCCCTTGCGAGTCCGGTTTCAGTGGTTCCTGGTTCTGCTAATATCATCATCTGGAGAAGGTAGCACGTATGGCATCTTCAAGTAGTAAATATTTTTCCCATGTCACTTCCATGTCCTTCTCAGGGGAGCTCCGGGTCCGTTCAGGAAAGTTATTACTCCTTATTAACCGAATCATTTTGAACGGCGTGGCATCTTCATCGGAAGAAGTGTCATCAGCCGTACAGCTATCCTGGCTTGGTGCCGGTCTCTTGCGCTTTCGGTCTCGATGTAGAGATGAAACACTCGGGACGTTGCTTGAGCTTCCCATCTCCTCGTCACTCAGTTCTTCGATGACGCGGTCAAATCTAGCAGAACATGATATGCTGTGTGGCCTGTTAGCTACTTATACTATCAGTTAGAACATCACTTGGTGAGGACCATACCATTCAATATTTCGGTCCGCTGTGTCGCCAAGGGGGATGTTGCATCTCGGGCATGTTTTCCTACTCCATGTAGGTTTCGTCTTACACAAAATAGACATGATTACCACTTGCCCCGGTAAGAACGACCGGCTCCAATCAGAAGATATCTTGATGTCATGACTCATGCTTCGCTCTCGAAGCCTATAGCTGCGTCGAGCCACTCTTCTAGCCCCTTCCCGATTCTGAAAACGCGCAGACAGAACCCCTTGGAATGCGTCCCAGGAATCTATAAATCGGAGATGGACAGGTGCCTCACGCCCAACCGCATCGATCAATGTGAAGAACTCCTCGCTGACAGGACGTTCAAGCGTTGGTGTGAGAAGAGCTCTTATGGAGGCGACGTCGGTGTGTATCCGTAGGCAAACCCGCATGATATTAGCCGTAAGCCGCACCAGCTTTGAGCCCGTCTCTTTCAATGGCTGGATGTGGTCGATTATCGCGGCGATGAGAGTTGTCGTACGATTATCAACTTCGTCGAGGTGGACTGTAACTTTGTCATTGTGTAGGCTCGAGAGCTTCCTGAGATCATAGTATGAGTCGCCACGCTTCTTAATCCATATGGATTATCTCAGCATTCCATCAGAGGTGGTCTAGTGCATACTCACATGTTTGCTGTTATCAAAAGCATGGTAACGGTCTGCGTATGATGCATGACTTCACTCTTAACCTTATCAACCGCGTCCTTCTTGAAGCTCCACCTGATCTTGCTAACGGCCCCTTTAATGCTACCGACGGACGCTCCGGAGCCTAATGCAGCATCATACTTCTTGCGGTTATTATCGATAAACTCGACTACATCTTTCCGACATTCCTGCGCTGTTCGCTTCCCTGTCGCTCGAAGGTCTTCGAATTCGGGTGTAGATGGAAGTTGTTCGAATATCTTCGCTGCTTCGCAGAGCGCACCGTTAAATACGCATAGTTCGGAAATAAGGTCTTGATAATTGGTCGCGGACCCTCTGCTACCATTTAAAGCGCGGATGACATCAGTAATGAGGATACTGACTGAGATGAAGTCGCCAACCGCTCCGAATGTAGGACTGAATGGCATCTTATGTGTAGGCGATTGCAGGTTTAGAAGTGTACTTGGTCAAGGTTGCTAACAGGAATAGATGTAAATGCAATTCCTTCGATTTCTATGCATGATATGATCAGGCTATCCGGCTATGCAGAGCGGAGTATTTTATTGGCTTATTCTCTTCCTGTGAGACCCTGGCGAAAAGCCTATCACCTGACCATTAATACATGTAGCATTGCAATCGATGCAACATAAAATGTTCAATAAGCATAGAGTGAGTCAGGAAGTAGAAAAGAGGCAGTCAATAGATGCAGAGTTAAAATTAATGCTAAGATGCATGTTATAATGCCCAGGAGCAAAGTTATTACCTACTACATAGATCAAGACGCAAATTCATTGCAGTTCATTTATACCATAGAAATGAAGAAGAAATAATTGTAATGTCGTTCTAACCGGTCTATAGAAGCTCCGGCTGTCATGTCGTTGAAATAGACACAATGCAATCTCCAATTCCTCTCTGCAAGATCAAGTCACGGCCTGGTGTGCCCTCACACTTGGAAAACTATCTCGAACTTAGTGCACGTGCTTCGATATCATCAACAATCCCGTATGGCCAGCCTCCTCTAACGATCGGATTTATGACTGATGACCTTCCTTTATCCGCTGTATACACCATAGAATATATAGCATAATGGCCACTTTGCTGGCCACTTTGCAAATACGGAGGGTCGGAGGATCTTGAAAACATTTGGCGTAACGCTGGCAGTGAGGTACCTATCAAGGCGACGGCTAGCTCAAGCTGAGACGGAATCCACACAGTTGTCCCATAACATTCCCATTGTATAGGAATATATCGGGACATCTGATATTTTTTCCCTATAGTTTGTTAAGAACAGCATGTTGGTATTAGGTCATGAAATTAACTTACATTTGTGATCATCGGGTTTGGAATATCCAAAGACGGTAACAAAATGACCAAATTTATATGCTGCTACAATGCTGGCACTAACAAAGAGTATGAGCCTTTCAATGTCTTATTGTCCAGGGTATTTAATCAAAACAAATAAGGAAAATTGGGGAAATAGGCAGATTGAAAAGTAAAACTTACGCAGTTCCAAGAATAAACATAATAGCAACGCCAATACGATGTTGAGTTGCCACTGGAAGTTTGAAAATATGATACATAGGAAATACAAGTAGAATAAAGTCTAATGCGCAGCTAGTGCTATGCAGTGCAAGCTGGATGACGTTATATAACCCGTTGTTACAGTATTGCCCGTTTTCGAGTTGTCGATCGAGAGGTGACCAGAACATAGCGAATGGTTTGCAAATAAATCCGGGAAGAATAAAGAATATAGCCATATAGACACATTGCAATACTAAGAGCGTCCAGAGCGTATACCTCGTCCATCGACTTGCTGCGAATATCCTCATGTAATTTAGGAGAATGGAAATGCGGATCAAGCCGGACATGGCGGGATATAACCAAATATAACCAAGCATTCCCTATACTATGGGGTTAGGGCAAAGGACAATACAACACTTTCATTTGACACACCTTATACCAGATTGAAAACTCAGCAACGGTAATTTCCCACAGGGGCTTTCCAACCCCAGCATGGAGGTTCACATATGCTGCCATAGCTGTCCAGCCGATGAAAATAATCTAGTGTCACCTGTCAGTGCATAGGACCATTTGAAGTTTTAGATCATACTCTTACAGTTGCCGGAATGATAACATAATCCTCCGCCCTCATGACACCTAGGCGAAACCTAGTTCCAAGACGAAGAAGAACTGTGAACGTAGCAATAACACCAAGTATGATGCAAGAAGCAGCTACCGAATAGACCTTATGATCATCATTAATGGTCAGCGGAGGTTGTATAAGTGGTATTGGATCTTCAAAGGGAGTTGCGCTCGGGAAATGGGTCATGGTGGGCTATGCAATTGAAAACACAATCAGGGATCCTGCAATTTCAAAAGTCGTGAGGGATCCATGATTAATAAGGTGGGCGTCAGATCAAGGGAGGATGACTTCCCGAAAAAGGGGGTGAGTAGTCGTCATCTAAGGTCGCAATTAACGGCACAGTGGGCAGAATTTGCCATAGTATTTGGTGCCCCCAATGAATCCCTATTGAATTGGGCGGTGCTGGATGACCTGGCCAAAGAGAAAATGGTTACATCGGCGTAGTGGTACAACAGCCAATTACTATGCCTCACTGCTTATATGCCTTACGTTTTTGTGGTGCCTGGAACGGTGCAGGTTGCTCCAGTGCTACGCCTTACGATCCTTGGAGACGATTCAGCTCCTTCATGTTGAGCTGCACGTTACCATGCAGCCTGCAGGCACCAATCTGACGCTTAGGAGTTAAGTGACAATATTGATTGCTAAAATAGACGGCGTTAAAAAGTATTGCAGTCGTGCATCAAGACTAGTGATTCTTGCTGCGCTCTGACAAATAGTTGAAGAGACAGAATGTGAAAATACGGTCCTCCTTGAACGATAACATTGAGACTATACGGGTTGTTCTTCGTGAGACCACACTTACTAAATAGTGCAAGGCATTGTTAGCAACTCTTTTCACTCACTACGTGAGACAGGTTGATTGTGTAGATATACGGTCTGACGGGTAATTCTTGACCTGTAGCTAAAAAGAAAATGCAAAAATTCTGTATGGGGCTTACTGATACGTTGGCCCCCAAGGAATCAGAATCATATGCGATTATTAAAATAGGGTATTCAAGACACTTACCTGCGCTGGACGGATATGATGCACCCCGTTCCCATTTTACACACTTACCTATGTAAAGGGGTGCTCAAGCTGGAGATTGGGGGTCAGAATGGCGGGCTATCGCGGGGTATACTTATGCCCCCACCTCCTTCCGGTCGAGCAAGTCGATAGGAATCTATAATAAGTCGGAAAATTAGTATCGAAAGACATCGAAATTATATAAGAAATAATTTCAGTCTTTCGCATTGACTAGAGAGAATAGCCAAGATATATAATGCTATCCTAGGAAAAATCACGGTTTAATTACATAGGTAACTGGTAACCGGTTATGTAAGGGATCATTAAATGAAATGAATTCTGCTGTTAGTGATTAATATGTAAACCTTGCAAGTCTATATACACATTATTCATCACGATAGTATCAAGTGAAGCATATCAATAATTGAAGCAAGGGGTTCCGCAGTGCTAGAAAGTATACGAAAATGTAATTATACTCATAGCAAGACCGCTGTTATAATAGAACCGAGGAAGTAAAGTGCTGGGCTGATTAGGAATGAGTGCACCGGGGCGATGAGAACCGTCAATATGATCATAATATATTGAACTTATTTAAAACAACACCGGTTACTATGAGGACGTGCTTCGGGTTTAATCAGTTAATATGCAATAGTTGTCATTAGGAGGCAACCCCTATTTAAGGGGTAGAATATACGGTAGATGTTATGTAAGCGACGTAAATAATCATCTTCATGACGCTAGGTTATAAATAGTCTATCGGACTTCACGTCGAAAATTTTATACATTTACTTAAATGGTAAATTAACAAGCATCTATCAACTTAAAAGAATGGTTAAACATAAATAATTAACCTCTTTACGTTTGAAAGATCATGTGCAAGTTTATTATTATTATTATTGAAAGGAACCTGGTGACAACTAGCAATATAAGCTACCGTCAATCGATGCAACCAGATAATATTGTGCATTAGGGTGACCTGATGGATCTCTAGTAAGATAATGCTAGCTTCTGTGCCTCTTTCCAAGCATGTTGACATATCTACACAAGATTCTAGCCGAGTCGGTGAAGCCATCTCCCTGGAGTTCTGTTGATCGACAAAAAATATAAAGCCGATAATTAAGTACCAAACAAGACAGACATGACATTACCCGAAATGTTGAAATGCAAAATAAATGTAGCAAAGTTCAATACTGACGCTTTTCTGTGGCCAGCACACCCCAATCCCCATTTGCCAATCTCCTATTTTTATCTTGTCCTTTTCCCATTTACCCTAATGCTCGACCTATTCTATGTCCCGCCAGAGTGAACATGTATCTAGTGGATGATAGCCACTGAAGGTATCACACCTCCTCTTGAAAAGTCGATTCCATTTTTTACAACACCACCTGAATCCACAAAGATAGAAATGAGAAAGAATGACAGGAGAAAAAATAAAATAAACGGACCACGGCTCAAAACGATGGATTGGTGTACAGTACAAGTTATTATAACACTACCCCGTGTTCTTTACAAAGAGAAAGTTCTTTAAAAGCAAGGTCCTAACAGGCAATATGTGCGAATGCGGTGCCGACCCCCCAAGGATGTATGATCAATCCAATGAAGTTGCATACGTATATGTCAAAAGAAAAAGGCGATAGGGGTTGCAACCAGGAAATCACCAGATGTCGGATAAGGTAGACAGGCGGATAGGACGCGTAGAAGGTGGCGAAGCCGCCACAGCTACACGAATTAGCCTATGAATCGAACCATCTTCGTATTTCTTACGAATAGATTGAATCCTAACGCCCATCTGCATCCGGGAAATCAAGGATTGGAGGAAGGCCCGACACGCATGTGGCTTGAGTTGACAAGAAAGGAAATCAGCGAGAACATTGTGTAGAATAGATAGTGATGGGGAGAGAAATGATGCCCAACGGCATGATGGAATAGACAGGGAAGTTTTGTTCTTTTTTGAAGGCATCGGATACGCCACCGACAATGCAAGAAAATGACACGAGGCAGATGACTGGGGTACTTTTTTTTTCTTTTTCTTTTTTTTCTTTTCTGAAACAAAGACAGGAAGAAACCTCTCCGCAGGCAACTCTTGGCACGACGATAATGGCTGACAGGCCTGTACCTGACAGCAGACCGTGGTAGCTGCCCAACCACACCTAGCTAGGCTGGCTAACCCCGCCCTTACCCCCCTTAGACGGTCGCACGGCATAGAGCCATCGCCCTAGACCCTAGCCAACCGGAAGGGCGAAGGCAGGGAGGTGCGTCGAGAGCGGCAGATCACCCCCCACCCCTAAGGCTTCCCGCAGATCGTCGGTGGCTTTCTGCGTGTGTGTGCGAGTTGCCGTTGTGGCCACTTCTCGTTGCCGCTGTCGTAGCTCCTTCGACGACGGCACCATGCGATGCTGATGGTCCCGAGACCACGTAACCTTGAGCGTGTTGGGAGTGGTGGTGGTTGTGGTGGTGACTGTGGTGGTGATGCGATCCGGGCACGTAGATATGCCCGTTCGAGAGCGTGTTAGCCCCACCGCTCGAATGCGAATCTCGTCTAGCGCTGTCTCGATCACTATTATATATGTAGCTGACGCTCGTGCCGGAATCGTCCGTCGATCGGAGGGATTGGTCGTTAGTGTTGTACATATCCGTCGCGCTGCTCGTGCTGCTGCTGCTGCTGGGCTGATAAGAGGTGGTGTCAGATTGGCTGGCCGACCGATGCGAGATATTGGAAGGGACAGTACCCGTAGCAGTGTAGGGTACTGGGGACTCGAAGCTCGAGTTCAGACCGTACGCATCAGAGACCGTGTTAGACGAAGATGTGTGGGGAGCGGTGGATTTCGACGAATACTGATCCGGGATCCCATCAGTCCTGTAAGAGGAATGCGTCGGGGTCCTAGTAACCTGTGGGAGAAGGCGATCGGAGGGAACGCGGGTGGACGAGGTGCTAGGGAGGGAGTCCGCCATCCCGGAGAGCGAGAAGTTGGGAGAGTCGCTGACGGCTGGGCGGTGTACCAAGCTCCCATAGCTATATCCAGAGGATTCAGGGTCAACGTAAACCGATTTGCTAGAGCTGTAGCCCCTGTAGCCCTGCATCATGTGAACGGGATCTTGGTTCATCATCTGGTAAGGGGGGTAGTTCACGTATTCCACACTATCGTCCGGGTATGTGCTCGTCCATCCCGAGACCCCCGCGTAGTATCCTTTATTACCATATGGGTACGAGCCTTGACGGTAAGCCATGACATCTCCCGCCGGAAGGTCGGCAGAATACTGCTGGGAGACGGAGCTTAGTGGAGAAACGGCGGATGGGCGAGTTTGGTGAGCTTGGAAGGCTCGGGACGCGTCGAGGTTGTACGCGAAGTCCTGGTCTTTGAGGGGGGTTTCGGTGGAGGATACCTGCGAAAGGAAGACAGGTCAGATGACACGAGATCGGTCTTGACGAGAGCCCGAGGCAGCACGATTACCCGTAAGAAGAGACAAGGCTCGTGGCCTGCATTTTTGCAGTTCGAACACGGACCACCGTTTCCGGGATCGCCGCTGCATCGAATCTTGCGTTTGCGACAGCGATTGCACTTTGGTGTGTGGCCCAGAAGTCAGCATTCTTGATAGTTCTAGTAGAAGACGGCCCGCTCGAAGAAGGAAGAGAAACTCACCGCTACCGCGATACGCTTGCGCGGCTGTGATGATTCCGATTCTTGCTCCCGGTCTGTCATGATGGGAGTTCGACTGTCGTGGGATGGAAGTTGAAGACGGCGATCTTGATAGCCAAGGGGATACGGAGGGCAAGCGCGGCTATATCGTCTGCCTACGTCGCTGGTGGAATAACAAGCAGGAGTCACCATGGTTCTTTCGCCACCTCCTATAGTGTCCGACGGGAGGGCTAGAGATAGAGAGCTAGGTAGGGAGGGGGAGGGTAGAATGAGGCCGCGGTCGGTCTCCCGAGATGGCCACGTTCCTATCCGAGGGGGTTTGTCAGAGCCAAAGAGAATTGGTCTCGCTCTGCGACCGAGCGCAAGAGATTAATGAGGAGAACGATGCAAAATCGAGCAGAGAAACGTACCCGGAAGAGGGGGGGCGGACGGGTGGTTTGACAGCTAGGCGTAAGTTTCTCAGCCCTGGAATCTCAGCTTGATGAGTTCGAGGTTCACCAGGTCTTTCTTGTTGTCAGACTCTGATGTTTCAAAGAGCTGATCATCAAACTTGGCGGTATGCGGAAGCCGAAAGGAAATGTTGTCATTGTAGATTTGGGGAGAGATGAGGAGAAGAAGGGGAGGAGGCTGCAAGCTCCTTTGCTTGTTATACTTCGTACGACTGTGTTCAGACATGGCTCGACGTCCTTGTTTGCAACTACGATAGAGAAGGTCTCTCTCTTCAAGGCCTAGCACTAAGAGCAGGTTACTTCGAAAGGAACCAGCAGACGAAGCCTCTAGCCAGAAAAATTTCATGACAAGGTGGTTTAAGATGGGCCTGGTGTACGGTAACACAGACCAAGGGTTATGAAGCGGCATGTTGCATGCATCTAAAAAAAATGAGGGTATGCATGAGATATGACTGCCATGTGTGGGCTGCAAGTCCCAATGTCTTCTAGTAGTATCCGATGCATGTCATGACCCTGTCTCAACGTTGAAGAATCTATACAAACAGTCAGGGGTCACAGATCCCGGGGGCGATCTAGAAGTTGAGGCGTAGTATAGATGGCCAATCTCGATTCGATCTTTACATGGGTGATATATACAGAGTATCTTTGGGGAGGGGATGTGCTTATATTGGTCTGAGACCGTCTTTTATTTCATTCGTGCTGTCCTGAGACGAGTCCAGGGACCTGGTCTCACTCCGTCAGATGCAGTGGAGACGCATAAGAAGCAAGGTCCTAGCCTAACTGGGGATGCAATCTTCTGGAAGTAGCAGTCACTGTCTCTGTTCTCAATTAAAGTAAGCTGGGATGTATATTGATGTGAGTGCCGGTGAGGAAGGGGGAGGTGGAAGGGTGGAAGGGGAAAGTGCCATCATCGCGTGATATGCCACATCGAGAAGTCCCCGGGCAGTACAGGATGGCTTGGGAGAGTGCAAACGGCGCCGGTTGAGTTGTGCATATCGTCTGCAGCACTCCCTAAGTAGGGGGAAATAAGGTCGGCGGCGGCTGGGCTGTATTTTGATTGTGCAGGCAGATCTGACAGATAACGAATAGCTAGTCACCTTCGCCTGTCTGGGGCACGCTTTCAAGCAAACATGACGAGGCTCTCTCTCTCTCTCTTTCTCTCCATTCATCGTTACTTTCCTCAACGGCTCTCGTCCTACTGGATAAGCAAACGTGAAGTGAAACATAAACTAAAAAGGTAGACCTGGTTGGCCTGGCGGCAAGTGTAGTATTACCCATAGCTCATAGGGTCAAAGACATAGCTGAATGGCAAGAAACTTCTTACGTGACGCAGATATTCGTAGCTCGTTGCATAAGTGCATCGATACCTCGTATGACATTACGCGTGACGAACGCTCCTCCATCTCTAAGCAGAATCTCTCTGAGCCGTACTTCGTAGAACTAGTTAGACCATGCTCACTTAGTCCTAGAGTCATGCAGGTAAGGAAAATCTCGGCGGGGTAAACTAGCTACAACCTAGGAAGAGTTACGAAACCCTCACCATCGCCAAGCATACTATACTATACAATATGCCGAAGCCATTGGCCCGCTAGACATAAACAACACCGGGGGCCCTGTACGAAGTATGTACAGTACGCACACACACACACATATACACACATACACACTCACTCTTCGTCAATATGACAGGGCTGATTTATTCGTCATTCGCCATTCGCCATTCGAGGCACGACAGCAAACTCTTCGCTATGAGTCGAAGAGCAGCAATAAATAAGTGCGTACGTGCGTGCGTGCGTGCGTGAATGTCATGTTTGCTGTCAGTTGTTCTGCAATGTGTATGCTATCACTTTTCATTCCCCAGCACGACGCAAACGAGAAGAGTCTAAAGGATCGCAGATCCGATAGTTGGTGACACGAACCTGCTCCGCTGAATTCCGGATTCCTCACTCGGCGTTTGGTGGTGCGACCTTGGGATGGACCGTCTCCAATTCATATCATAGGCGCTGGCGCTCGCGCTTGCTCGGAGAGAAGAAGAGAGGGAGCACACAAGCTTGTCCGTCATCCTTGAATAGAAGAGGGCTCGTTTCTCTGGGGCCTAACCTACCTGAGTCACTTGACGTTACCGGATAATAGTATGTAGGTAGTATGTAATAAGAATAGAAACAAACGCTTAGACACCAGAGCAAAGAAAGACCTGCAGGAAGGAGCGTTGCGGGTCAAAGAGAATAGAGTATCGTATCGTGCCTTGCCTTTGCCTTGCCTTACCTTGCCTTGGCTATAGCTAGGTAGGTAGCTAGGTAGGTAGCTAAGTAGGTAGCTAAGTACATAGCTAGGTAGCGAGGTAGCCTACGGGAAGTTTGCGGGTCTATGAATCTCTCACAGCCCTGCCACTGACCTGTCAGTTGTTTAGTAGGATAAATCGGCCTAACTAACAGAGATATTGTGGATCGAGTCGATAGGAGGGTCAGATAGGGTTGAGCCCAGAGATCCGATTTGACCATCATATCGAGACCTTCGGCGCTAGGTCTACTACCCTAATAAATGCTACGAGCAGGGATAAATAAGCAGATGTCTTGCGGAGATAGATGATATATCTGCAAAGAATGCGGGACGAGCCTTGTAGTTTGCAGATGCCGCGCCGGTCCTGCTTAGCTGCTCATCACCGGAGGGAGGGCGGTCGCTAAGCTCGGCACCACTTCGATGCGGACAGGTAAATATTATTCCCCCATGTCGATATCAAGCAGCGAATGGCACCCACCAATAGACCGAAAGTAAGAAAAGGTTTACGCTCTAACCGGGAAGTTGGGGCTCCAGGAAGCGAGTGCACCGCCTACTTAATTATGGTGACTGTGGCCTCATAAAATGGCCCTTCTGTAGGCTTCTACCCGTACATTTTGATTGGACCAACCAGGGCCTATTATAAAAATGATATACTTCCCCACCAATGAAGACTACATGTGCTAGGATGGAATACTTAATACAAAATACAAAGCTTCTAACCAGAAGGGTACGTTTCGTTTGGAGGGTTTCGTGGGGGTCTAACCAATGATGGATCATGTTTAAAGGGGGGGGAAGAGAGAGAAAGAGAGAAAGGAGAGTATCGGTTGGCAACTATGGCAACTCGTGTCGATATTGAGTAACTTACAAATCCCCCTTAGTGGCGGCACGGCATGATATTAACATACAGAGTAGTGTTAACCGAATAATTACACAGCAAACCCGGGCAAATAGTATCTGATGAAGCTCTCGGGGGCGCAGGAATAAAACAAAACCCCCCCCAAAAAACCAAGAAGCATCACTCGTCACTCACTGGCAGAAAGTCCACATGGCCGGTAGCTGCTGCCAACGGAAATTTTCGCCCAAGGGTGACGGGTGAATGCATAGACCGCTGCCACTCATTCTTGAGGGTGCTGCAATCAACCGCAAGCTGTACTACTTGCCACGAACGTGATTGGTTGAGATCTGGCCACAGGTCTACAAGAGCTTGGGGGTAGGATAGATATGGTCGTGTCAATCGCAATGCCAGATGAAAATGCATCGGTTCCCATTCCCAGCTCGGTGGGAAGACCAATGGAATATCCCCCTAGAACCCCTCCGTATCAATCAATATCTTTAGCTGTGGAGAGAAGGAAAAAGGGGGGGCCAGGAGTGGCGCTAGGCGTTTCCCCAGAAATCGGATATGTTTCAGAGCTGCCGGAAATCTACTTGGGTTAGGTTGAGTTAGGTTAAGTCGTTAAGTCAAGATATGATGAGCTGAGGGACTGAATTGCCGTGCGGTTTAGGACTATAATACACTCCGTGATGCACAACAGGCGGTACTCCTCGCTCTCTGCAATGCTGATGTCAATGAATAAACGAATAAGTGGATCACTAAGGTAATGTCCAACTTATTCTGTGACGCAAACTGACGAGTTAGTTATGAGCTCATACATAACTAAAAAGTAGGGAGTTTGGTTCGCAGCATATCAATGCAACTTGACATGTATACTACGACACCATGGGGGGGACCAGCCACTACACCTTCCCTCTGTCTGTCCATATCTCTCTCTCTTCTCCCTAATGCAGTTCTCCTACCTATACCTCTACCTATATCTCATCAGCCCCATGCCCTTCCCTGACAAAGAAAATGACGGGCCTAGCCGGAGTTCCGGTGTATAATCACGGTCTGGAATGAATCGAAGCGGAAAGGGGCATCAAAAGCGAGAAGGTCGAGGGATCTGGTTGGCTTCTTCCAACCCGTCTAGCGTCGACTGTGGCAAGGACCCCTTTAGAATTAGATGTAGCCATCCAGAGAGACCAAGACAAGAGGGAACAAGACATGATTGATGCTGAAGTTAAGATCTCGGTCCGGACCAAGCAAAATGAGAGGAGCTGAGCGGTTGTGCCAGTTGAGTGACACAAGGGCGGGGCTCCTTACGGTCAACGGTCCAACAGGCGAGCGGCATCGAAGGTATCGAATCTGGAAACTGGGGGCGATGGGAACCGCATCCGAAGTGAGCAGGTTAGGTAGGTTAGGTACCTTCTTTTCGATCGTGAACTATATAAATAGAGACCGTGGGGTCGGATAGTTCTGACGACAGACATTCCAGGGGTTCCATATTGTATGTGGGTATGTAGGTATATAGGTGTGTAAGTAGGTAAGTAAGTAGGTAAGTAGGTAAGTAGATAGAGAAAAGGGCTCGGTGAACGATCGGCATGGCACTCTCACAAATCTCAGTTAAGCAGGTAGCTTCGTGAGCCCCCACATCGGGAGAGACATCATGTCGCGCTTAAAGTCTGCAGAAGTCATGTTGTTGGCCTCGGTCGCACCAAGGGGAGATGCAAGTTCCCACGATATCTGATTCTGGAGCCAACTCTTAGCCGCTCCCCCATAGTAAGTAACTAGACTACCGCATACTAACTAAGTTGGTAGTTGCTTCGTAGCCCAAGAAGCGAATTCAAATGTCGGACAGACGACAGCTGATGTGAGTGGTACCAGCCACTTGGCATGTTCAACTCTCAACCCACTGCCTGGCCTCTTCGATGCGGATAAGGGTTGCCGGGAAATATCGTAGCAAGGGCGAGCGAGGGTGACATTGGTGCCTGACCAAGATGTCATGTAGGAATGAGCCGATAGTTTAGATTTTAGGCGTTAAACGATCGTCTGAAGTTCCTATAGTTACGTACATGCAGACATTGCATACTTAGTGACCTAGTTACATACATAGTTACATACATAGGTACATACCTAAGGTAACGTGTATGGGTTCCGTCTGCCATGGAACGTATGTACATAGGCCGGGGAAGCATCCGCACGTCATCATCATCGTGCACTTCATTTTTCTCTTTTTATTTTATTTTCTTTGTTTTATTTTGTTTTTTAGTTAAGGGGGAGAGGGGGGGGACTTCTCGAGTGCGGCGGCTGGCGACCGTACTTTACGCGTCCCTTGCATTACTTACCCGCTTCCATTATTCCATGGGGGCTTCTTCAAGTAGATCGTATCCGAGTCATAGTGTATATTAGTTACTCAGACAAGCATATGGAACCTTGATTCAACGCGTCCAAGCGCTGAAGAATACACACGGCTGTCAAGATCGGGATGTTGTCGTCTACCTATGTACAATGTAGGTAGAAGTAAATATGGAAAATCGGTGGGTCTTTTAAGAAGAAAACACGGGGCTGACGGGGGTGCCCAGCACGCACTCACGCGACCGCTAAGGAAAGGCGGCGATGGCCGACTGCATCAGAGATCCAATGTGGCTGGATACATAGTTAGAACCCTTGTTCGATCTTGCCTGTGGCGGTGTTTACAGGGTCTTATACAACATCAGGCGATATTTCTATCCCGGACGGATTGGGCAGAATATCAATTATATTGACCTGAGATATACAATTGGGCTCTCTTTTACTTGAATCAAGTTTGTATCACTGAGTACTCACACATTAAGTATTGCCTATGAAAATATGATGGCTATGTGAAAACTACGGGAAATAACAACCTGCTCGTTCTCTGGCTGTTGTCATATTTAAATTCCATCTACAATACCGGCTGACTATGTATGCTCAAGGCTGCAATGCTTGCCTAGTCTCTTCTTACTCGTAGGTAGCAAGCGATTCTCTCTGAGTGACTTGACGTCTCGACATATAATTGTTTCCATTGTAGCAACGTCTAATTCTCTTAGATGTCATGGGAGTTGTTATGCCATCTGAAGGCCCCTTTCATCCTATAAAACTGGGTCTCTTCTGCATAGCTTAGTTCTACGATAACTCAAAACATATCCTTATTATGAATCAAGTAAGAACATATGTTCAACATAGACTAAGGATCACTAGAGGCTACTTCAACAGGTCTTTCATCATAGACTACCTTCTTATCCTCCCACGGACCTTATTAATAAAGCTATTATAGCTATACTAAACGATAAAATAACCCCCACCAACATAGTAAGAGATGCAGCTAAACCTACCATCTAGTTATCCGTGTAAGCTAGCGGTGCCTAGGAAGCAAGTCATGATCCTCCCAATATAACTACCTATGTAGACTACCAAACTACTTAGGCACCGTCCATACGTATGTAAAGAGCGATGTAGTTATGTATAATCCACCTACCTTGATATTATTCCGGTCGTCCGAACCGGGGAACTAACTAGTGAGTTGACCCCTTGCTAAACCAGGCGGCCCGGGCCTTCAGGATCTATTCCCCTTAGACCCGGCTCCTTGATGCAGGACCGCCTAGTTAGAGGTTTCATGAAATCGAAAACCAACAATCACGATCGCGCCAAGTTTCGGTAGGACATGCTTCATCAGGAGACAGACATGCCAGTCAGGTACCGCCGTGGTGGATCCATGGACCCCTTTGTCCAGAATACCTACTGCCTACTGCATCTTCAAGCCCCCCTGGCTCCGAGGCAAGTCTGCCATCTACATGCCTCCCTACAAGTAGAAAATAGCCTCAACACCAACTGTATACTACGCTCAACTACCAGTTAGGTAATACTTAGTAACTGAGAGATGGTTGGTGGTCGTGGTGGTGGGGACTTCCTAACTCCACCTTCATCCTGCTGCTCTCTCTGGCCGAAAATCCACTCGAAACGCGGTTCAAGCCACTTACTTCCCCGGGCATGGTATTTTGGTTGGTGAAATCCAACAGGACTACTGCCCGTCGAATCCTAAGCTTACGACTTCTGGTTGTTAGCCCCGGGCATCTCTACAAAATTTTGCTGGGACTACAACACCACCACCACCACCACCACCACCAACCGACGATCCACGAGCCAAAGAGGAATGCAGAAGGAGTAGGAGCACACCGCAAATACAGCTCGACGGACATGCTTTCGTTCCATCTCCGCGTGAGAGTATGCTTGTCGACTATGCAATAGTTACTTACTTAAGCCTATGATGCGGGCAGAACACCGCTAGTTCTTGCTATCATCCGCCTATGGAGATAGGGGAAGAAGTGGGAATGCCTTACCGACCCTGGCAAACATGTGAATCAGGGTAAATCAGGTTGGTTGAAGAGGAAGACTATTCAATATAGGTAAATTAGCTATGCAGAGTAAAGGAGTAGCAGGATCGAAGCGACAAGCACATTGGAGGATCGTGTGTATTTCCATCAATGATATGGTATATTCAGTACAAGGATCGACTGAGGACAAGCATCTATTTGCGGTTCTATCATCAAACTTATCGCTCTTTACAATTCCAAGTCCATCTCCTTGGTCCGGGCGTTGGTAGCCCGCACAGACACTTAAAGGCGTCAAACATCAAGTTAACGCCGGAAGTGTTGAGATACGCTACGAACCTGAATAGACTAGATAGATAATGCCCAACTGCGGTCAAGGAGCTGATTTGATAGCAGAACATGACTCCCAGATGCTGTATGGACGTGATAGAGCAGTTTCAAGCCGGAGGTGAAGGTCACAAATCATCCGGGTTTGATTTTATGATTGAAGTTGCCGGATGGGACGAGCAAGAACGCATTTCTCACATGCGTCGATATTAGATAGTGCGACTTATTCAGGCTCTCGTGATGTACCAACCTCATACGAGGGCAGGTTACATCCTGTCAACACAAGCAGCTCGTGTATTGTTAGTCTGCTCTGCACATCCTGAATGAAGGGGGAGGGAGAGCACGATACTACACATGTCCCTCTCCTTCTTAGGTTATAAGGGGGCTGGCTTGCTAGAGTAGGTAGTCCGTAGATGCTGTATTCATTATCAGTATGGTATTAGACCCTGAGACAATCTTGGTAGATATGAATCATGGATCATAGAGGCCGGTACTAGTGATCCAATTACCTGGAGCGAGTAGTGTAGTGAATAAAGATGAGATGATCTGCTGTAGACCGCCTATCTCCGCCGATAATCATCGCGGCCCCGACCTCTGTCTCTGTCTCTGTCTCTATCCCTATCTCTCCGCTGGCGGTTATCATCGTTCCGCCACCCATCTCTGCGACGGTCATCATCTCTATCCCAGCGGTCTCGGTTCCTGTCTCGGTCCCTATCTTGGGGCTGATTGTTTCTCCTTGGACTTCTACTCCGTCTTCGCTCGTCCCTCCCCCTGTCCCTGTCCCTGTCCCTGTCCCTGTTCTGATCTTGTCTATCAGCACCGCCATCGCCGTTAGGTCGTCCGTCGCGGTCATGTTCCCGGTCCCGAGCCAGAGGTCGCCTATCATCCCGACCCCTATTAGGAGGGCCTCCTCTGTTATCTCTGTTATCTTTCTCGCGCTGATGGCGGCCGCGCATCTCCTCCTCGCCGTAAACCATGCTATAGCGTTCGTCGTCCTCGTCGCGGATATCGTCTTCCACGCGGTACTTCCTCCACTTCTCGAGCCCTTGGACGCCACCCCATCCGCCGCCTTCCCTTCGTTTGCGCTTGGCGTTCTCGCCGCCCCGCCACACCTCAGCGAGCTTGCTGACGCTCTGGCTGAAGTCCACGTGGATGCGACGGTCGTCGATGAGGACGTCCTGCATCTTGAAGTAGGCGGATTCGCAGGCGCCCTTGTCCTCAAATTCGACAAAGGCGTACTGCAGGCTGTCGCCCGTCTTCTTGTCGCGGATCACCTCGCACGAGAGGATGGTGCCGAACCGGCTGAAGATCAGCTCGAGGTCGGCGTCCGTCGTGACGGGGTTGAGCTTGCAGACGAAGAGGACGTTCTCGGGTGGTTTCACCTCGGCGAAAGGTAGATCACCCATCATCTCGAGAGTCAAGGCCTGGGCGCGCGCTTCCCTCTCGCGTCGTACCCTTTCTGCCGTCTCTTCGTCGACCTCGTCATCTAGGTTCGCATCATCGGCGATTCGTACGGTGGCCAGCTGGGCCTTGGAAGGAGTGGGCGACTGGCTGGGTTCCCTGAGCCCCGGGGGATCATCGTAAGGGTCGTCGAGGATGACGGTATGTTTTATGCGGATGTCTACCAGGGGGTGTCCCTCCTTATCTGTGATGGCGCCATTGATAGTTTCCAACACGTCGAACCCCTCGACAACCTTCCCGAATATAGCGGCTTTTCCATCTAGGTAATCGGTTTCATCGCCTAGAGTGACGATGAACTGGCTTGCGGCAAGACGCACGTCAGGATCAGAGGGATGAGGCGCAGTAGCCATTGATACAGTACCTCTTTCGGCATGCTTTAATTTGGAGTGGAAAGTAGCAGGAAATGTCTTTTTCGATGGGCCTGATAGTAGTCCCCATATCGAAGAGCCTCCATCGGAGTTTTTGGAAGTCGGGCCAAGAGGGTCGCCGGTCTGAAAGGAGAAGTTCTGTTGGACGGAGTGAACAGGAGAGAAATTGTAGTATTTTAACTTGCAGAGTTTAAGGAAGCTGTTGTTCGTATTGGTTAGTATCTTGAATTTATTATGATATGTAAATCCTGGAGAATAGAGAAACATTGACATTGACATTGACATTGATATCACTTACTTTTCGCATTCCTTGGGGGCGTATTCGACAAGAAGATCGATGACGATATCGCCGGCGCTTGTTTCGAGAAGCACCGACATGACTTTCTATACGTCCCGATGGGGATTAAATCCGAGTGTATAGGTTAGACATACAAGACAATGAAGGATATGGAGATGGAGATGGATACGTTGAGGATAGAGAGAGGCAAACCGCCATCGAGTACAACCTACGATGTAGTATCGAGGTGGTTACGTATCGTCGTATTGTCCCACTTCAGCCTTCCGTGTCAGATCGCGTCTGGCGTGGCTGACCGTGATCTACACAGCCACGTGATTAACGGTTGTGTGGGGATTGCGGTGGCTAAGGATGTAGTTACATAAGCTCATTGAACTTATTGGTGGGGGTGAACTCTCTAAGCTAATTCGCGTTAGGTACTTTTCAGTTCGTAGCTTCAGCTTCTTTTTATTAATTTAGAAACGAGATGCCCGATTGCATCATCATCACCACTTCGACTTCCATACCACCCACCCTGTCCCTTAAATATTATTATTACGCTCTTTTTCTTTATCCCTTCTATCCCTTCCCGAGGTCCTTTCGTACCAGCCTGCCTACCCACCTACTAGATAATATGAAGGTGAGCAAATTAATGCACCGAGACCTTCCGAATTTCGTAACTATGACACGAGAAGGACGTAAAGTAGGTGGTCAGAGGAAATTGTTGAATGTTACATTCTCATCTCGCTGAATCATTTCGCTGAATCTCATTTCGCCGAGTCTATCTACCCTCTCATCCGTTCCCGCCTCTCGATCTATCACTCTGTCTCAGTAGCAGCTATGATAGATAAGTCGGGACCTTGACACTCATATAGACATATCATATTCCTACGGGAATCGCTTGGATAGGTAGTGCATGCGAACGTAGTGAATGGGCATGTAGAGGTAATATATAGCATGTATGTATGGATGGACGAATTAAATAACGTTTAATAAGATAAATATATTGTCTTGTCAAAAGCAAAACTACATCTGCCTATCTACTCTATACCGTCCGCCAATGCCGCCGCATATGCGCGTGCATGGTGACCAATGCAACGCGATAACCCTGCATTGTGATGAATGCAACAATAAAAATAAAAATAACAAAAAAAACCTGTTCGTGATAATGCTCCCAACGCCCAAAGAGGTCTACCATCCATCACTATGATGAAAGACGGCCGACCAACCCTCTTCGAACCAACCATAGGTACGACGTGACGATCTCGTCATTTATGAATAAACAAATAGGTATCAACCGAAGAACAAACCCCAAAACTGAAGTGTAAGTGAGTAGGTACCAAAGCCTAATCAATCCAAGAGCCAAGCTCAAGCCCAACCCCAACTCAAATCAAATCAATCAACCAAACCAAGCCGGGCCATACAATGCCTTTTCCTATCCCATCCCAACCTGACCTGCCCTATCCTAATCCCATGCTACCCAGGAAAACCCTAGGATGCCACATCACGCCTACCGATCAACCACATCGCTGGCTCGCTCTAGAGTCGCTATTACTTTTCCTCCCCTCCCTCGTCTCCCTCCCCTTCTCGTGCTGTGATTCGACGAACCTCTGCAGTGCCTCCCTGGCCTGTCTCGTCTTCTAATCGAGACCACTGCTGCCGCCGCTGCTCCTCCGCCGCCTGCCGCAGCGCAGCTCCTTCTCCGTCTCGAGGAGGCGCGTCTGCACCCAGGTGCGGGTGGCGCGGTCCTTGCGCACGGCGTCGCAGTTGAGGAGCTCCGTCAGGGTGCGCTTGATGCCCTCGTTGACATCCGAGAGCTTCTGCTGGCCTGCCGCCATCTCCTCTACTAGCGTCTCGTCTAGCACCGGCTCCAACGTGCTGTGTGAGTTCCGATACCCTCCGAACCCCGACCTCGAGGATCTCCGGTGGTGGTTGTTGCCCCAGGACGGTGGGCTGCTGGAGAATGACCGCGTGGGAGAGAGCGACGGCGATGTGACGGCTGTGGATGACCCAGTGTAGGATGGGCAGAGGTCGTGCATTTGTTGTAGTAGTTCTTCGTGTTGGTTATGTAATAATAAATACTTCTGCATAGCGAATTCTGTGTTGTGGCCCGTGGGCGATTCCAAGTATGACTCCATGTCTTCTTCGTCTTCGTCTTCGTCTTCTTCCTCGCTGTCCCGCCGACTTGTAGACCCGATAAGATAATGGTTGTTGATTCTCCGTGGTGTGGCCAATGGCAAGCTCATCAGGAATAGAAGAAAGAACAATAAAACCTCCCTATTCCTTAGGTATAGCCAGTGGTAATTGTTCAAGCGTGAAAGGGGGAGAAAAAACGGTGGAATTTGAAGTCGTCGTACACCTTCCGATCGCTCGCGATGGTGTGCTGGGTATAGTGGGAGAAGTGGGTTCGACCGAGTAGCAAGTAGATGGCTGCCCTGTCGATCTTAATGGTGCTTCCGTGAATTGCCTTCTTTTTCTAGGATGATCGACGGCAGGTAGCGGAAGACAAGAAATGGACTCAATACAGAAAGGAAGGAGAGTTCTCTGTATCCCGAAAAGATTTCTTTCCTTTTTAATAAAAAAGAAAAAAAAAGCTTATTGACATAAAACAAGCTCCCCCTTTGATATCGGGTTGGACCCAATTTCCCTCAAGAGATATGAGATTCCGATTTCGATTGTGACAACGACAGGGGTTCCGGAGCTAATCTCGCCCCTGTTTAGTTCTTGGCTTAACTATTTACCACCACGTAATCTCCAGACGAAGGTTAGACTCGTCTAAAGCTTGGTTATGACAAGACACACTGTACTACAGACAGTATTGAATATCAGATCAGCTGGTGGCTTTAGAGCTGAGAAGGGTGGTTCTGAATCTCCAAGGAGCAAATAGCGGTATATAAGGTTTGATAAGTGTCAAGCGACGGCATCCAAAAACAACCAAGAGCCGGACTGAACTAAAGTGCTAGTGGGGAGAATAGCCTAGCCAATTCCACGTAAGATGGCATGCACACTTGGCAATAGCGTCAAACCAGGTCGTTTGGTGGGTTGAGTGGTTGTTCGATCGTAGAAGAGGGTGGGCTGGCGGGTCGACCTAGGCGAGACTTCAAGTTTGAAGGAGTGGAGTTGCTCTCTTCTTTCTCTTCTCTTCGTTTCCTTTTTCTTTTTCGAAGATACAAAACGGCGGAGAGGACCGAATGGTGGCAACCCGCGTTGTATAGTGGTAGTACTTCGTAGGCCTATCAAATGGTATAAGAGCCTAATGCACTGGTACGGTAGTATGAGTATGTAGCAGTACCCGGAGATTCTTTGTCCAAACCAGGGACTAAGCAGTACTATAATAGAACCCGTTGACGATACCGAGCTAGGTATGTAATAAATGTTGAGCTAAGAGGGGAAGATAATGCACCAAAAATGTAACCCATTCAAGAGCATTCACACCAAGCTTGAATTGGGTAGCTTCAGCTTGATGCGTTGGACAGTTGGTGGCAACAATTATTCAACTAAAAATTGGTTGGTGGCGTCTATATATGCATATGCGTCCTTCGCTAGCAAAATTTACCATTCAAGGTAAAAAATTCCGTCTTGTCGGGAACGCAATGGAAGGGGATGCAAGGCGGATGTCGCTTGTCGCGTAGGTGGGAAGTTTACTCCGTGAGAGACAAGTAAATAAGTATGCGTGGGGTGTATGTATATATGCAGGTCGAGTGTAGAAATAGAAGGGGAGAGGGAAAGTAAAACATGTCGGTCTGTCCGTTTGTTTGTTTGGTCAATTAATTGTAACCAAGAAAGCCATCTGGTGTTTTGTTTCCAAGCTGAAGATATCCAGTTACAAATCGTCGTATGTATGAACATGCAACTATCCAGACATGCCAGAGTAAAAACCGGGGACGGCCGAGATGGGAAAAGCAGTCGACTGGAGTCTGGGGATGGCAATTGGGGTTCGCGCACTAAAATTCGATTACGTGGGTGAATCACGATCACGTTGTATATGTACAGTAGTATATACGGTACGTACGGTATGAGCTGATAGCTCCCGTCTTCCCTTGACGTAGCTCTGCGATGTGTTCCGAGTGGTCGGAAATACCCATGTAGCCTCTAGTCAGGTAGCCTCTTCTGCAAGCAGGCGGTCGAGACTATAGAAATGGCTAGAAATGCAGCTTCTAACTTTCTTTTTTGTTTGCTAAAAACATGTGGTGTATTTCGTAATGGCGTATGATAGGAATGCGAAGTTTAGCTTGGCTGTGAACGGCAGGCAAGTCTAGGCTTGTCTAAAAGGTGTGTTGGCTGGAAATAGTAACAAGCAAAAATAATTTATAGCTTCACGATAGTATGGGGTAAATCCCTAGTAAAGTATGGGGTTGACAGGCGACAGGTAGGCTAGTCATGCATGTCTTGCTATCTCTTAAGAGAAAACAGGTGATGTTTTAACATTTAAATAACGTTCTCAAACGATTTAATCGTTCGAAAGTGGTTACATGCTTCCTACATTCCTTTTTATGTGTTTTAAAACCCGGATGATTATCAATGACGTCGAAAATATTCCTAAATTGTTAAGAACTTCAGTGTTATCAAGAGCCTAAAAGTGATTAACACATATAGTGTATATAACACGGACCTTATGACTATGCCGAGTAACAAGATGACGGCCAGAAAGGTCCGGATGGAATTGAACGTACGAGGGATTGGCTGATTGCAAGTTGATAAAACAGCTCTAGCCTTACATATGATGTATTGTACATCTTGACATTTGACGGGCCTTACCGAAATAGACCAACATTTTTTTGGGGTCCGTTTAGTTAGAGTGTGACGTGATGCCATATACCTAGTTAAACTTAAAAGTTGCCTGCCTGCCTAGAGGCTACAAAGCCTACAATATGTCAAATAGACTTAATAGATTTCCGACTTTCTAACTGTAGAATTTGCGTTGGAGCGCCTGAAGAAAAGACCACCCAGCCATCCTTCTCTCAGCCATGTCGATCTCGATTTCACTCAACTACATTATCTCATGACGATACATATCAGTCCCTAAAGCTTTAGAGGCTAGCGTCTGTCTGCCGCCTTGCCGTTGCAACCGTTCTGCTTTGGTTATCAGCTTATTTACTTAGTACCTATCGCATATCAACCTCTTTTTGCCCTCCAACGACTTCGATATCAAAGATTTGATCGCTTGTCACTCGTACGGCGTCATATTGTGCCTGCACTCCACTTTGCACCCGTTGAGATGATCAAGATGACGCCTTACATATGGATAGGGCCAAATATGTAGATGCAGCAACCATCCGATCTTTCTCTATCTCAAACTTGTGTCCATACATGTCGGGACAAGTTTACTTTTTGCCTTGAGATACGTTGGAGGGTACTAACATAGCTCCGTACCTAACCCTACCCGTCCACCATCCCGTCAACCTCTCTACTTATCTACTGGATATGTAGCTTATTCAAAATTCTCCAAGCCTGGCTGCCTGGTAAGCGGGAGAAGAGGCAACTCTAAAGGTAGATTCTACACTACTTCTAACATGACACGATGCGTACATACCTACCACGCTGTCCTGATGCTGTCAGCCGCTCTATTCGTGCTACAGTATTTTGAGTGTACAGTTGATACTGTGGTACTACTAACTATGTGCCTCACAGGAAGAAGAAAGGTTGGTTTCAGATACGGCGATCAAAAGCTTATTGTATCTATGAATACATAGCGGTTATACATACGTATTATTACAGATGAGAAGAGTGTTAAATGATGTGTACATCTCGTAACAAACATACAATGACTGACTACCTTGTGGGATTCTTTGAGAATCCTCTCTGCCTCTTTCATCATCAATCTAGTGGCGATGACTTCATCGGTTCCCCAAGATGTTTGTTTCATCAGCAAAGCCCCCTGCCCCATCAACCCCTGACTCGTCGTACAACCGGCGTGTGTACTTAGCCTTGTCGGCCTGCCTCCCCGGAGAATGCTCCGGCGTGGGGGGCCAATTACCAGGGAGGGCCGGGCTTTATCTTCCGTCGGTGTACAATACAAGGGAAGTAGTTATTGTGGGTTGGCTCCCTTTCGGGATGACATGTTAGCGCCTTTCTAAACAATTCCTGGAGGAGTTGGAAGCTTTCAAAGCCCTTTGAGCCTGAGATGCCGTTCGCTCTTGTACACATTTGGGCCAGTTAGGGAAACACCTTGATTTCCGCTTGGTTCTTGGTATCACGGATAATATGTCGTACTACCCCTCGGTGGACCAGTTATCTTAAGTGTCTGTGAATGACGGGTCGGAAGCTCGGCATTCAACACCACGCGAGATCGACGAATACCTACTCTAGAAGCCAATACCCCTGCTGCAAAAAGCCACCACGTACCGCGCTGACGGTAACTACCCAGCTACCTAATCATGTATGTTCGAAGTATGTATGTAGGTACAATCAGCCATAACCCAGCAGCCCAGCTACTATGCAGCTATGTATTGTACAATGATGTAGGCAGCTACCTACATACCTCTAAAACCTTACTTTGAAGAAACAGTTTGTCCCTTATTACCATCTGGCTAATTCGCATGAGAGGCGGATGAATATTGCAAGTGTAGCTACATGATGTCGCCATCAAAACAACAGATACGTATCAATTTGAGCAATTAACAACTCACACATAACAGCTGACTAGAAGTAGTGACGTCATGCTGCAACCATCACTGTAAAGCTAAACACCACCTTTTAAGTTTGTGTAAAGGTTGATATGACAGAGCGCCCTCTGATATACTATCAATTGATCTGGGCAGTCTGGCGTGCAGTCTTAGGCATGATGTTTTTGATATCTGTATGAAATGCAACTCCCGATTATCCATCGATATATGTTGGATACTTATGAGCGCACCACAGGCTGTAGGGTGGGTAAGGTATGGGTAGCTCCAAATAGGGGGTTGGCGCCCTTCACGAACTTCTAGTTAGTATTAGGTGCGCCTTTTGGATGGATATGCTCAAAGCCCCACCGACCCCTCATCGCGCCATTAACTTGAGTCCCCGCGATTGCTTTGACTTCCGACCTTGCTGACCAATCTAAGTGAATAAAAAGGTGTAGTATAGCTTAGCCCTCCTGAAACGGAGATGAGGAGCATATCATGTACATGATAAGAAGTTCAATAGTGCACATCGTGTTAGTGACGCTTTGTTTGAGCTACGCAAGCCTTAGGAGAGAACTTCACGAGAACTCGATTTCATTTTAGCACCATGACGACGTCAACTCCATCTAAGATCCTCCTCGTCGGGGCGACGGGCAATATCGGCAAGTACATTACGAACGCCATACTCTCATCAAACCCACCGATCGCTCAGAAGGTATCTATCTTCACCTCGCCAGCGACAGCGTCCAACCCCTCCAAGCAGGCTCTTTTGTCATCTTGGAAGTCGCAGGGGCTCACGGTCATCAAGGGAGATCTCCGCAATGCCGACCATGTGGCGAAGGCGTACGAGGGTATCGACACGGTGGTATCAGCCGTGGGACGAGATGGACTGCTGGAACAGATCGAGCTGCTCAAGCTAGCCGAGGCCAGCAGCAGCGTGAAATGGTTCTTCCCTAGCGAGTACGGCACGGACATCGAGTACGACGCCTCCTCGGCGGACGAGAAGCCTCACCAGAACAAGCTCACGGTGCGCCGTTTCATCCGAGAGAACATCAAGAAGCTCAAGATCACCTACGTGGTCACGGGGCCCTACATCGACATGTTCTTCCGGCTCATGCCTGGCGCCGAAAGCCCTGGAGGCTTCGATTGGTCCTCGAAAAAGGCAGTTGTAGTCGGGAGCGGAAACGAGAAGGTGGGGTTTACGAGCATGCCGGAGTAAGTGGGAAACATCACGTACCAAAGATATTGATTGACTTGAATATGAAAGTCTACGGGGAACTGACTAGTTTGAATTCTCCACAGCGTTGGCAAGTTCGTAGCCGCGGCGCTCAGACATCCAGAGGTATCACAAGGCAAGGCGCTCAAGGTGCAATCGTTCGTGGTGTCGCCTAATGCCATCCTGAACGAGTTCGAGAAGCAGACGGGCACAACATGGACAGTGGAGCACACGCCTATCGAGAAGCTCCGCAAGGAGGAGAAGGAGAGGTGGGAGAGCAAGAGCCCTAGCGCGACGCTGTATACGCTTCGGCGCATATGGGGCGAGGGCAAGACGCTGTACGAGAAGACGGATAACGAAAGCCTAGGGCTTCGAGATGAGGACTTGGAACGGCTGAGTACCGTTGTTGGGAGAGCTGTGAAAGGGGAGGGGTTTTAAGGTCTTTTGACATTGTATTCAACGGTGTCATACAAGTCTTTGAGCAATGGTAGTATCTGGTTACTCGATAGAAGATGGATACCACCAGGTAACTACAGTAGCCTGTAGCATACGTATACCTACATACATAAGTACATATTGAAGTGAGCGCGCAACTTCTTGAGACAAGAACATTGAATTTATGTTCCGATCTTTGATTAATGCATAAGAGGTTTAATTCATTATCATTGTCTAGCTCTAACTTGTAGTGGATCCTAGCGCAAAAAAATATCGGAGATGACCCACTATAAAACTCAATGCCAAGAAGTCGGCGCATTGAAGGCCGATGCGCATCCCAAAATTTTTATTTTCTTCAGAATCGAACGCTTATTCTCGAGTTTCAAAGTCAGTCAATTGAGTCTCACTGAGAAATTCACAATGTCAACCGCCATGGCAGAGAACAACGAGGTCGAGGCGCCTGTCTCGGATCGAAAAGAGAAGTCAGGGAAGAAATCTAGATCTAGGAAAAGACATCGCGATACCACGGATACCGCAGAGGCAGAGACAGAAGGCACTGAACGGAAGCACAAGAGGTCCAAGAGTCATGTCTCTCCCGAAGATACAAGTCATATCATCACCGATCAGACCGAAATACCAGTAAACGGGAATGGTGACAGTAAGAAAGAGAAGAAATCTAGAAAATCCAAGAAGGACAAGAAGGACAAGAAGAGACATGAGTCGCAAGAAGAAGAGAAGCCAGAGTCGGCCGTGATACCCAACAATCAAGACAAGAAGAAGGAAAAGAGGAGGAGACTTAAAGATGGAGCAAAAGCCAGTGAACCTATGGATATTGATTCTACGCCAACCCAGTCGAAACCAGTAGCTAAGGTCCCCTCAGATGAAGCTTTTCCCTTCTTCACCCAAACTGTTTCCCAATACCTACCATTATTTCCTCAAGGCATGATTGAGCCTATAGAAGGATACGCAGAACAACATCTTCGACCATTACTCAATCGATACGTTCCGGCCTTCCGCGGAGTCTTGCTAGCATACCGCAATCCCAGAATCGGAGAAGCACCAGGCAAAGGGTCCTTGACGGAAAATAGCGAGTTTGAGGAGACCGCACTCCTCGAATCTGTCGACGAGTATGCTGTGGGACTTGCGTGGCTCACCGTCGAAGCAGATCTTTTCTGTCCGAAACGTGGCAGCTGGATGGAAGGAACTTTAAATCTACAGAGCGAAGGGTTCATTGGAGTCATTTGCTTCGATATGTTCAACGCCTCCATTGAGGCATCCAGACTTCCCTCAGGTTGGAAGTGGGTAGATCTGTTATCGGGTTCTAAGGACAAGGGTAAACGGCAAAATGGCAAAATCGATGCAGAGGCTGAACTACCGACAACCGATGCTACTCAAGACGAGTCCCAGGATGAAGCACAGGACGAGGCCCAGGACGAGAAAGAAGACGATGGGACGAACCAAGCTCATTCTACTGGCTATTGGGTGGACGAGAGCGGGTCCAAGATAAACGGAAAGCTGCGGTTCCGCATCAAGAACTACGAGGTCGGCTCGATTGGCGATTACGGATACCTGAGCATCGAAGGCACGATGCTAGACGAGGAGGCGGAGAGAGCGAAGGTCGCCGATGACATAGAAACAGATCGGAGACGGAAACTCAAGCAGGGAGGAGGAGTTATACGCAAGCCCTTCAAGCGCTTACCCGAGTTCAGCATGACCAAGTTCGGGAAAGATGATGAGCAGGATGACGACATATTACGCTCCATCGGGTTGAAATCAAAACGTCCCGAGGGTGGCAACACAGCGGAATGAGGCGAGAGGTGTTGTTTTGAGATGTGGATACGTCAGCAGTGGGAGGGAGTGAGCGCAAAGGATACCAGAAAGAGTTCGAGCCTCGTTGGCTTATGTTAATGAAGAACCTCCCTAGCAGCCTTCCACGTATTGATTTCTAGTTAACGAATATGATTAGCAGCGAATGATTTGCTGTCTAGACAAATCAAGTTCCTCTTTTGCTTTGTGCTTGTCATCTGCCCGCATTTTATGCACGATGGAATAGTGATAGACAAACTCCATGCATAGTTCATTCGAAATTCTGCAGAGTCATTACTGAGTTCCTCCGCGCTATAGCTCCTGATTACCTATATACCGAAGAAAGCTGTAATGGCAATATGGTTCATAATAGGACACGTCTTGATGGAAGATTTAGCGACTTCCGTCTTACTGTTTCACCATTCTTACATGCCCTGTCATACTTTGCTAGTATGATGGGTAGATAGGCATTTAAGGTAGTACGAATCCGAAAGCAGAAGTACTTAGTCTAGGAGCGAAGGGACTAGACTAAAAGTTGACTTCAAAAATGTTGGGAAGAGGCAGCTCGGATATCGTCTACGAGGGTGCTGCTGGCAAGAATGTTTCAGTGAGGGAGCACACTAGAAATATCAGCTGCAGTAGATCTATTTCGTATTTATTGACCTTGTAACCTATGATTACTACGTTACAATTGTCTTGTAATAATAATCTGGCAACGAAGCTCCTTAATACAGCACTGTAACTGCGTGGTGTGGTGCAATTTCCATCCATCTCGTCGCCACATGAGATAACTCTAGAGTTTCTTCTTTCCTAGATATCTTCAACCCGCTTCCATCACCACTTACCTCATCCTCTCCATCTCCCCTGTGACTAGCTTGATACATATTACAATGTGCTAGTAGCAATCATCCTTCTATAAAAGTTCCCAGCCTCCGCTACTGTATGATGATCGACATAGTCCAGAGTTCATCGTACATGTGACCTAGTAGACTCAGTCCTTAACCATTTAGCTATCCTAGCGGCTCCTGCCCCTTGGTCACCACTGTATGCTTGTGTATTCTGCCTTTAGTACTAGACTAGAAGGCCGATACATTACAATCCAGTAGCCAAGCGCTCATATCTTTGTGTCACGATATCTTGACGTCGGCAGTCAAGGACATGAAATGTGAAGCTCACGGTACACGTCGATGATTCTTCAGGTGACCCAACCATTGTTTTCCAAACCATCGCAAGATTGGTCCAGCTCATTCACATATTCCGAAACTCTGTCCATAAGCCAACCAGATCGTATGAGGGACCCCTTTTCGAAGTTGCTTTTGTTTTCATCTTCATCTTCTCCTTGTCTGGATTCTTCTGTCTTCATACACTTCCCGGCTGCGTTTGAATACTCTAAACACTGCGACTCTACCGCATGTCCCAGCTGTAACTGGCTGGAAATAGAACATCGTCCCTGGACATGGGAAAACTGGATGCATGAAGGTTTGCTCTCGCATGCGCGTTGGCAATCTTCAAATGAGAGGTATGCTTTTCGTTCAGCTGGAGAGAGCGAATTCCTCTCTTCATCTGTGAGTTTTGATAGAATTTCCTCGCTGTGCTGAGTCTCACTAGACAAATTGTCCCACTCGGTTCTTTCAGGCTTCAGCTGATGACGTATCGTGCCCTTGAATATGTCTCGGAAACGGAGAGTAGTCCAGCCATGGTTTTTATGATTCCACTCTTGTTCAAAGTGCCATATCGCGTTGAACTCGGCCTCATTCATGTGGTGAAAGGTCGCGGGTGCATAGCACCAAGGCTCTCTGCCCATCTTGGATACATTCCAGTTCATCGTAGTCAGGCTATCCCCCTGGAGATTAGGATATGCCCAGAACAAGTCAATGCCCACGTCTTTGAGAGCTTTGCCTAGTATCATATCCCCTGCCCATTGCGCCTCGGTGTATTGGTCGTACTCTTCTTCATGGTCTCTCCAATGTTCTGTGACTTGCTTCAAAGCTGGGCGGGAAAGCGCAAATCCAGCACCCCCATAGGCAAAGAGGACATCTCCGATGAACATGGATTTTCCAATATAATGAGGCTGGTCGGCATCAAACTTCGAGAGGTATTCTATCATGGTCTGCCATACCATGTAGGTGTCCAACTCCATGAACACAAACCACTTGGCATCAGGCTTGTACTGGAGCGCGCGATCGACCATGGGGAGGAACTTCCACTTATCGAGCTTCCAACCAGGGTTATCTACCGCGCCTGTCTGGCCGCTTCCAAACATGGTCTGGTATTCCAAGCCTTCCCTTCCACTGGCATGGAGCTGGTTGTACAGCTTGAACTCAGGCACAGTGTCCTTCAAGGTATCATTGACTTGGTCGAGGACGTCGTAAATGTGGTGACCTTGTATGTCTTCCTCGAAGTCTGAGTAGATGACATAGTCCGAGACACATTTTAGAGTAGTTTCGAGCTGGATTGGAAGCTTCTCCAGAGCTTCTGTTGCACCTGTTCTAAGGACAAGGAGGATATCGCTCTCTACAGGTAGCTTGCTGCAGATGGACACCACGGGCTTACCCCATATAACAGAAGCTGGAAGGGAGACGGGAAGAAGATATAAAGAAACTGAAATAAATAGAAAAATAACTAATATGATTAAGCTTGGTCGAAACCTCCGTGGCTGCACTGGTTTCCGTAACATGATGACTGAGTAGGAGGCTAGCTTCATGGACCTTTATTACTGGGTATAATCGTAGTTATCGATGAACGAGAGGAATAATGAAGCAGACTAACTAGATTAAAAAAAACCAAAAAAAATAGAGATCACCCAATACTAATTACTTATACATTACACTTTACTATATCTACCATGTGAAGTGCATCCTCTATTCGATGTTGGTTCGTAGGTAGCTACCCCCCCTTACTCCCCGGACTAAAAGGACGGACCCCTGTCTCATTGTTATGATGTTGGTAATTCAAACTCACTGAATAGTACCAAAGACAGAACACCCAGCTCTAATACTCGATCGGAATGGTGACTCTCTTTGAAGATCCTAGGCGACTAAGCGCCCTGTGGTTCCGAGAGAGCGGTACTGCCGCTGGGACTGGCGCTGTCCTATCATATTTCGATGCCAAGCACTGTTGGAACTTGTGAGCTACTCTACAAGGCCCTTTTCCTCTTTTTATCTTAAGCGATTGCTACATAAATATGCGGCCAGTAGGAAGTATCTAAGAAGGTTTACCAATCATGAAGCGGAAATAGAACCCATTGATTCAGTTGATGCAAGGAACAGGACCTTACTGTATGCTGTGAAGTATAACCTTGAAGGTTATATATCACGTGTACTACCAATGGAGCATCACTTACGTTGGACTATATGGATAATAGTCGATTACAAGACCATACTTAAGTAAGTCCTTATAAAATGGTAATACGACGATCCTGTAGAAGTATTAATAGGGTCGGAAGCTTCACGCCAAGCTTAGGTAAGGGGACAAGGGGGATACCCTAACTACATAGGTACCTCTGCCTTCTAGTCCCCGGCAGCCCGGGTTGCTTATCAGCTCAACTCAGCAGCTGATAACATCACCTGAATGACGACCCCACGACGTAACTTCAACCTACCACCTACCTCTAGTTAAGAGGTAATAGACATCAGTTACCTGCTTGCTACTGCATACATGCCTACCTGTGTATACCTACATACATCGTATCGCCTGGAAGGTAATTTGAACTTCTTCACTAGAGGTAGGTGCAGCTGTAGCTGTAACACCGGCACATTGTTTATTTGTTGATCTGTGTGAGCTTCAATGTTGGAATTTCAATCCTCGTTCATAGCCTAAACTTCGACCTACATGTGTTTTCCCGTTCATCCCGATGGACAGATCGTGATCGCTGTCAAACCAATAGCACCCCCTACGTCCTCATCGCATGGGATTAGAAAGAACAGAGAATAAATAAATACATTACTTTATTACATACGGTTATATGATCACAATATGCCTTCCACCGACTTGCAGCAGGTCGTTAGGGACGTGTCGAGCTACTTGATCCTATTGATCCTCATCTCTACATTAGGTCCGCTGCAGTTTGGTTTCCATCTGGTAAGATATTCATTCATTCATTCGACTACCCCCAAAATCTGCCAGAATCCACCTACGTACTAGTACACAAATACATAGAACTAACCTGTCTACTTACCTACCCAGGCTGAGCTCAATGCCCCCCAAGATGTCATCTCCTGCCGACTGAAGAAAGCCGTATCATCTCGGCTCTATGCCTCCTTAAACTCGCTCCTCACATCCTCGCCCCCACACGACGCAGCGACCACCATCACCTCCGCCCTTCCCGACTGCATCCCCATGAACGATGCCCAATACGCCGTAGTGTCTAGTATGTTCACACTCGGCGGTCTTCTCGGGGCGCTCACGTCGGGACCGCTAGCCGATTCCCGCGGCCGCATCTTCGCCATGCGTCTGACGAGTCTCCTCTTCGCCGTCGGCTCCATCATCGAGACCCTCGCCGGCTCCATCGCCGTCATGTCCATCGGCCGCATCATGTCGGGCGTCGGCGCCGGCGCCGCTACCGTCATCGTGCCCATGTACATCAGCGAGATCTCACCCCCCGCCGAGCGCGGCTTGTTCGGCGCCATGACCCAAGTCAGTATCAATGTGGGCATCGTGCTGACGCAGACCCTCGGCTACTTCCTCAGCTACGGTTCCGCCTGGCGCTGGGTCCTCGGCGCCGGTGTTATGATCGCCGCCGCTCAGGGTGTCGGCACCCTGTTCATCCCCGAGAGCCCCGCTTGGCTCGCCGCCAATATGGGCGCCACCCATGCGAAGCGCACCCTGCAGCGGATTCGTGGTAGGAACTACGATATCGGCGAGGAGGCTTCTACTTGGGGAGCTGCTGTCGGTTTGCCCGAGGAGGCTGCCGCTCTGCTGGATGACGACCGCCAGGCTCCAGCTACTGGTACTGCTCCTGCCGATTCCGACGGCTCTAGAAGGCCGTCAACCGGCACTAAGGCTACTGGAGGTGGTGCGAAGAGTGGCCAGAATCTTGGTTTCTTCGAGGTCGTTCGCGACCCGTTCTACCGTCCGGCGGTTATCGCTTGCGTCGGGGCCATGGCTTCGCAACAGCTGTGCGGCATCAATTCCATTATCATGTACTCGGTCTCTCTGCTGCGGGATCTCCTTCCCGTCAACTCGGCGCTGCTCACCATCATCATCTCGGCTATCAACCTGATCACGACGCTGGCGTGCTCGCCGCTGCCGGACAAGCTCGGGCGGAAGACGTGTCTCCTGATCTCGATCGTGGGGCAGGGCACGAGCTCCCTGATCCTGGCGCTCTCCATCCTCTTCGACACGCAGATCCTCTCGGCCATCATGGTGATGTTCTTCGTGGCCTTCTTTGCCGTCGGGCTAGGCCCTGTCCCCTTCATCCTCGCGTCCGAGCTCGTCGGCCAGGAGGCCGTTGGCGCCACCCAGTCCTGGTGTCTGGGGGCGAGCTACATCGCTACTTTCCTTGTGGCCCAGTTCTTCCCGATTATCAATGTGGCGCTGAACCACCGCCTCGGCGGCGCCGGCTGGGTCTACTTCATATTCACCGTCCTGGCTGCCCTGTGCGGCGTATTTGTCTTCTGGCGCGTCCCCGAGTCCAGGGGCAAGAAGGATGCTGATGAGGTTTGGGGACGGACGAGACGGATTGATTGATTGATTGATTGATTAGGCTAGTGGAATTAGGCGATAGTGCTCGTGTATTGTGTAGTTTGCGCGGTGTGAGTTTGTTACATTATACCTAGAAAACATTGCCTTACCGAAGAGTCACTCTGTATTATGGTACCCTACATACCTTCACTATGTGGGTAGGTAGGTTACTTTCAGGGCAGCAGATATACCAAAATGAAATACGTCAAGTTTGTGTACAACTGGTTATATTCCCACTCTACATTCCACTTATGTACCTAGTTATGTAGTCGAACGCGGTCTACGTAGTCTCTGATGCTTAATCATAGTCTCGATTTGCAGGATACCAGCCCGCACGCCATCCACAACGTGCAATACCTCGTACGCGAACACACCATCGACCTCCTCAGCGGCAGCCTCCCGGATGATCTCCTCGAGCCCCGCCATGCCCGCACACCCCATCACGATGACGGTTGTCTGGTGGTCGCTGCCGAGCAGCCGCCTCGTGGCTTCTTTCAGCTTCCGGCGCACCACCTCGGGCGACACGCCATTGTGGAAATCAGATGCGTTGAGCCCCGTTGATTGCACGCCGGCGAACCTGCTATTCGGTTCCGTGCCAACGCCGCTGCCGCCGAGGAAATGCCGCACGCCCTCGCTCAGGTGGTCCTCCCAGAATTTGCCCGTCGTCACGATGCCCCATCGCTGCTGCTGCTGCTGCTGCTGCTCCGCCTGCCACCGTCCGTAACTGTTGGTCTGGGGGGATGCAGGCGCAGGCGCAGGGGGCGGTGTTAAGGGTGGTAGTAAAGAGAGAGCGGTTAGAATGCTCGCCTCGAAGATCCCTATCACGGCGGCACGCGAGGAAAGCTGCGATAGCTTCTGGACGAGAGGGTGCACGCTGAAGCAGGCGACCAGGATGCCGTCATACGCGTCCCGGTCGTTGTACTTGAAGTCTGCCAACACGGCATCGGTGCTCTGGGCGATGTCGGCCCCGTCGTCGATGCTGGCGGGTGCCGAGGGCGGCGCCGTGTAAGTGTGGACCTCGGTCGAGTAGGGTAGGCCGGGGATGGGGTCCAAGATGGCGGCTCTCATGCCGTCTGTCATGGTTTGCGAGGAGTTGGGGTTCAGGACTAGGATCTTGGTCGTTTGACCGTGGATGGGATTGGATGGCGGCATCTCTGTTGGTGTTGGTGATTGACGATACTATGGGCTACCTAGGTACCTCCTATGTTTGATGTATTTATGCTGGGAGTGACGAAATGTATGTAGGTATGTACTAGGTATGATTTGAATTGTCTTCAAGGGTCAATGGGTTATTTCAGCTATATAGATAGATACTAGATGTGCATCTACGTGTTGATATTTTCTATGAATGTTATTTATTAAGGAAACCACATGGATTTATTTGCTTTCCTTCTATATACTTAAGTATCTCACCAAGGAGATATTTAGTTGTTTGTATGACCAATTTCAATTAGACGTCACTCAGTCACTGGCTTCAATGTCATCAACTCCTCTTCCCGACTGCGGGGCAATTTCAATAGATAGGGGAGCTCAGCTCAAGCACTAGCATTACTTAAGACAACGCGGGGCTATTGGACATAGTACAATACATACACACACATACATACCCCACATTGCAGCCACATGTCCACCAGCCTCGACACCGCTAATGAACGAGCACTCACTTGCTAAGCCTCACAGTGACGACTTGTTGCTCAGCTTGCCAACTTCGTGATCCATCCATACCTACGTTACCAACTTACCTAAGACTACAAGCTCACTCACTCACTCGCTCACTACAGATCGACCCCGCCAAAATCTAAAAGCTGCCTTGTTTTCATTTATATATCTCTGCATCCACAACCACGTCCACGTCCAACTGTAGACAGCAGATACACAGGCATTTGTGCCTGTTGCCCATATTGAAGCCATGGCGAATCCTCCTCCCATCGGTGAGTTAGTTCTGTTACACTGACTGCCTACGTAGCTATGTAGCTGTAACCGCCCATCTACCTACCTCTCTACCTACATTGCTCTATATTCTATACGATCCCGATAGCAACCAACATCATCGCTATATATGGTCGCATGCCAATGTTTACCTAACCGACTAACTGACTAACTAACGCATTCTCTCCAAACAGTCCTCGATGGAGGTACGGGCTTCCTAAAGGTCGGATACGCGGCCCAGAACTTCCCCGAACACCAGTTCCCGTCGATCGTGGGGCGGCCGATCCTGCGGTCCGAGGAGCGCGGCAGCGCCGAGACGGACGGGCTCGCCATCAAGGACATCATGTGCGGCGACGAGGCGGCCGCCGCCCGCACCATGCTCCAGATCTCCTACCCCATGGAGAACGGCATCGTCAAGAAGTGGGACGACATGCAGCACCTCTGGGACTACACCTTCTTCGACAAGATGAAGATCGACCCCCGCGGCCGCAAGATCCTCCTCACCGAGCCCCCCATGAACCCCCTCCGGAACCGCGAGCAGATGTGCGAGGTCATGTTCGAGCGCTACGGCTTCGGTGGTGTCTATGTCGCTATTCAGGCTGTGTTGGCTTTGTATGCGCAAGGTATGTTTGTTTGTTTGCTTGTTTGCTTCTTTTCTCTAGACTCTTGGGGTGTTGGGCGGCGTGGTATACTTGGCTGGCTATACCTATACAACACGCGGACACACGGACATACACACACACACACATGGAGAAAGACACCCATGAACATACGCGGAGACACACGGGCACGCATACACATATATATTATCTACACCTGCCCCACTCTAGCCTATCTTGATCCTAACTGGCCACCTTGCTAACCGCACATGGACATTGTCTAGGTCTAAGCTCCGGTGTGGTCGTCGACTCTGGCGATGGTGTCACGCATATTGTTCCCGTCTACGAATCCGTGGTCCTCAACCACCTCACCCGGCGACTCGACGTGGCCGGGCGAGACGTCACCCGCAACCTGATCGCGCTGCTGCTGCGAAGGGGATACGCGCTGAACCGGACGGCGGACTTCGAGACGGTGCGGCAGATCAAGGAGAAGCTCTGCTACGTGTCGTACGACCTGGAACTGGACAAGCGCCTTAGCGAGGACACGACAGTGCTGGTCGAGAGCTACACGCTGCCCGACGGCCGCGTCATCCGCGTGGGGAGCGAGCGGTTCGAGGCCCCCGAGTGCCTCTTCCAGCCCCACCTCGTCGACTGCGAGCAGCCCGGCATCGCCGAGTTCCTGTTCCAGACCATCCAGGCCGCCGACGTCGACGTGCGCTCCTCCCTCTTCAAGGCCATCGTCCTCTCGGGCGGCAGCAGCATGTACCCCGGCCTCCCGTCCCGGCTCGAGAAGGAGATCAAGCAGCTCTGGCTGACGCGCGTCCTGAACGGCGACCCGTCTCGCCTCGGTAAGTTCAAGGTCCGCATAGAGGACCCCCCACGAAGGCGGCACATGGTCTTCCTGGGCGGTGCCGTCCTCGCCAATATCATGGCCCAGAACGAGAGCATGTGGATCTCGCAGCAGGAGTGGGCTGAGCAGGGCCCGAGGATTTTAGAAAAGCTGGGTCCGAGATAAGGTTGTAGTTGGTGGAGTTATTCTTCTGTGTTGAGGGAGGGGAGGTGATGGGAATGTATGTGCGAAAGATGTGTGAGAGAAAGAGAAGGAGGGGAAGAGAGAGAGTGTGTGTGAGCGAGAAAGAGAGAGTGAGATAACGAAGCATGGTCCTCGATGGTCCTCCAAAGGCTAAAAAAATAAATATAAGGCGATAGTTACGTTGGCAGTCACTCAAAACTACGTGTAGCTACATATGCTATATCAGCCCTGGACTTCAGTACTTTTTACAATTCCTGTCAAGAGAAGAAGAAAAAAAGTTTATAACTTTCAATGATGCACATGAATTAGATGGTCACATTTCCCCTATGCACCCCACCTTGCAAATTGGACAGCTGTTATTAGTAAATATTTATTACATTTTGATGCATCTAGGTAATCATTACAACCCATAGATGGTGAATGTAGAGTAAATGAGACAGATGAGTGAATAAATGAGCATACCTCCTAGGCTCCTAGGTACTTACTTCCTAGGGAGAGGGACAAGCCACAACCTAGTTACTTACCAGCCACATCTTCAACCCGGCAGCTGCCCGGCTAGAACTTTAGGTTCGACGGGAACCTCTACAAACCTTATTATTCATCGAAACAACTAATTCTCATCAAACTTTACTTCAACTGTTCTATATATCATTGTCTGTTTCAATAAACTTATAACTGTTCATCCTTTGGATTCGATATTTTAATCATAATTCCCCAGGAAGAGTTTTTCGGGTTGTTGTTTGTTGCGACTCAGACTCAGCCTCAGCCTCAACCTCCAGCGACGACGCCACTATTCATCCATTAGCAAGCAACGACCATCATCAATATCACGATTCACAACAGATTGGGAACTAACCAAATAAGATTATTCGGTTGCTACATTCAGTTTGCCGTAGATTTTCGAACGGAACACTTCATTGTCAGTGGGTAGGAGGAATGTGAAATATTCAAGTCAGCCTGATTCTTTTGGAAGCGACGGGAACCAGCCGACGGGGAGGATATTCTTCCCTTCCTCTTCCCGTTACACCCTATCAAATAAAAAACGACACATACGAAAAGGATCTGTATCGTTTTTACTTCTCCCGGTTGCCTGCTCGGTGACACAGAAGTGGTTTCTCTTGTCTTACCTTCTGACCCGCTTAAGGTCGGCTGGTCAGTCAGCTTGAAAGACCCCAGGGCAGGGCAAACGGACCTGCGCGGCCTCTATCCGTTGTTGTCGTGCCGTATCGTATCGTATCGTTTATTCCAGGATCATGAGTCTCAATAATGCCTCTTCAGGACCGAATTCCGCGTCTGGGAGAGGCGGACTAAAGAGGAGTGTCCAGTCTGCGTTTGAAGGTAAGGGTTAATCTGATTATCTGGTTATTTTTCTTTCCTTCTTGAACTAGGGTAGGGGATTCGGTCTTACTACATGTCGCTACCTTCTCTGCTTCTTTACATACGTTCTATCCTTCAGACATTTATCTTGACTAAACATACAAGATATTCTGGTCTGGTAATTTTATTGACCACAAACGATTTCCCCTTTCATTGCCACTACGTGTCTAATAGACACATCACGTCATCTTGGCTGGCGCCATGTATCATGTTACCTGGCATGGCTCGGATGCCTCGGAGCTGTGCAACTATCAGGCCATCTGGCGTCCACTCAACTGTGGCAATACTCCATCTTACCATGATTATTCGTGGCACCACCACCACCACCACCACCAACACCACCAGCAACCCTACTCTCTTCCTCCCAGACAAATCTTTCCTAACCCCTACGAGCCTATTATGCCCCTTTACGGATCGCTTCACCATGGCCGCCAGCAGCGTGGTGGTAGTGGCATGATTTCTAGTCATTGTCTCTGAGCTAAGATCATACAAAGCAAAACGGTAGACCCAACCAAACTAACATCTCTTCCCAGATCCACATGACAAAGGCGGTAATGTCGGCTATCAGTCCAAGGTGCGCGTGGTGGACCGGTATAAGGTCATCGGGTTCATTAGTAGCGGGACCTACGGGCGGGTGTACAAGGCGCTAGGACGACAGGGCCAAGCGGGAGAGTTCGCCATCAAGAAGTTCAAGCCGGATAAGGAAGGCGAACAGGTGCAGTACTCGGGCATCTCGCAGTCGGCGGTGCGGGAGATGGCGCTGTGCTCGGAACTGAGCCACGACAACGTCATCCGGCTCGTGGAGATCATCCTCGAGGACAAGTGCATCTTCATGGTGTTCGAGTACGCCGAGCACGACTTGTTACAAATCATCCACCACCACACGCAGACGCAGCCGCGCCACGCCATCCCGCCCGCCACCGTCCGCTCCATCATGTTCCAGCTGCTCAACGGGTGCCAGTACCTGCACAGCAACTGGGTGTTGCACCGGGACCTGAAGCCCGCCAACATCATGGTGACGTCGTCGGGGCGCGTTAAGATCGGCGATTTGGGTTTGGCCCGCCTCTTCAACAAGCCCGTCCACAGCCTCTTCAGCGGCGACAAGGTGGTCGTGACGATATGGTATCGCGCGCCGGAGCTGCTGTTGGGATCGCGGCACTACACGCCCGCCGTCGACACGTGGGCCGTCGGGTGTATCTTCGCTGAGCTGCTGTCCCTACGACCCATCTTTAAGGGCGAGGAGGCCAAGATGGATAAGAAGACCGTCCCCTTCCAGCGGAACCAGATGCAGCGCATCGTGGACATCATGGGCCTGCCCACGAAGGAGCGCTGGCCCTTCCTAACCAGCATGCCCGAGTACCCTAACCTGGGAACCCTGCAGCCTCCGCCTCCCTTGCATCATAGGGGCCACCACGGCGGCGGGGGAGGCCATCACGGCCATCATGGCGGTGGTCATCATTACGGACACCATGGCGGCGGAGGTAGAAGCTCCTCATCATCATCTGCGGCATCGCCCGCTGCTACGACTTCGCACCTGGAGAAATGGTATTGGAACACCGTGAATGCGCACTCCCCATCCTCCTCCTCATCTAACAGCGGCAACAACCCCAACCCGAACAGTCTCGCGTCCCTCGGAGCAGAGGGCTACAAGCTCCTCGCCGGCCTCCTCGAGTACGATCCCGAAAAGCGGCTCACGGCCGCGCAGGCGCTTCAGCATCCGTTTTTCACCGGTGGAAGTAGCAATAGTGGCAGTAGTGGTGGTGGTGGTGGTGGTGGTGGTGGTGGTGGTGGTGGTGGTGGTGGTGGGAATAATCTCCCCGTCGGCATCAGTAATAATTGCTTCGAGGGCCTTAAGGTGTCCTACCCGCAGCGCCGTGTCAGTCAGGATGATAATGATATACGCACGAGTAGTCTGCCCGGGACTAAACGCTCTGGGCTGCCGGATGATTCGCTGGCGAGGCCTGTTAAGAGGGTTAAGGAGGGGTAGGGTAGGGTAGAGCGTAGTGGCAATTACATATCACTGCGACTATATTATATGTGGAGTGTGACTGGGAGGATGAAAGGGGCGCAGGCAAGGTTATGGGGATAGCTACCTAGATAGCTAGCTTATCGTTGGACTTGAGAGGTTTTGGCATGACATTAGACTATAGGGTTAGACTGCCGTTTGAGCAAGTCATACCCTACTTATATATGTAGGCATGGAAAGGCATGGAAAGGCGTATTCAGGGAGCATTTGGCATATCATCGATGGCGTCAGAGGAACAAGACCGGTGGTCAAACATGCATTTAAGTATCACTATCAATGCCAACTTATTTCTTCTATTTAATTCTTGAACCGAAAATGAATTAAGCCCGTGAATGATATCCACCCATCATAACTATAATAGATACGACACCACGGGGCCCATATTACAAAATCTGCTATGTATCTAGGTAGACGTCGAAACAACAATGAACAACGAACTAGTAGCGTAATTAATATACAACACAAGGACACGCAGTGAGAAAAAAAGCAACAATACCATCCTCTCTATCCGCTTAGTTAGACCGCCCTCTTTCCCGGTTGCGCCTCGTCCGTCCTGTGTCGGTCCTATCGTGTCGTTACGTGATGATGATAATTATTCTGATGATGAGAGGTTGATAGATGAAATCAGAGTCGTTATGATCGCAAGGAAATATATATCGAACGAGGTAGGTTAATTCGTAGCTGTGCTGTTAAGACTGTCCATATCCATCCATCCATCCACCGTATTACGGACGCGTGCACATATGCTTAGGGATTCTCTTGTCTCCTGATCTCTCAACCTTCCTCGTTTTTGTCCCCTACTACGCGCGATAGCAAGTGCGCCTTCCAGTATTCCTTTTAAGTTTGATAGGTCGGCAAGCTCGATTGGGTCCTCTAATATAAATAGGTAGAGAAGCAAGCAGGCAAGGAAAAATGGACAAGGTAAAAACAAAGTCGGTATGATGCTTTATATTCCACCTAATAATCAAACAAACAATCCCAGTCAGAGCACCTCCCTTCCTTCCAACCTCTTCTTCTGTCTGCTTTGCTACCAAGTTCGCCGGCCAGCCACTAACTTATCAACCATTCCTAGCTGTAAATTTGAAAGGGGTATAACATCGCAAACAAAGCAACATGGAATATTGTATATAGAAAATCCTCCTCAGTATGCCTAGGTAGTAAGTAGGTAGGTGTGTAGGTAGGTAACTAGTCTTTCCATCATATTATAGGCAGGTACGTAAAGTATGTCCATCCTCTCCATTCCAGATACCAAGAGTCGGGTCGGGGGTGGGTGAGTTGTGTCATTATATGCGACAGTATGTGCGCATGTCGGTACAGCAGTGTAAGCGATTAGATAGATAACTAGAGGACAGGTCGTGCCAAGGAATTTCGCAAATTAAGAAAACTAGGGAACTGCGTGCTTGCTTGCTTGGTCGTTTGCGGGGATATTGGAGGGGCGGTTGGTTGTTGCTATGTGGTACGTAGGTGGGTAGGTATCGCCGTGAAATCGTCGGGTATAATGGATGAGGATCGTAAAAAGGACAGAAACAAACACAGAGAGTCGAGTCGAGTTGTTTGCGAGGGGTGCGTGAGCACGCTTTCGCATTCGCCAACCAACCACCTAACCGATCAGTAGTCCTACTTCTTGACCGGCGCCGGTGGGGCTTTCACGTTGGTAGAGAGCCATTGTAGACCTTCGAGCAGACCCTCGCCTGTGGTAGCGCAGCTGGGTACCACGTACCAGAGCTTGTCCTTGAGCTTGTTGAGCTGGAGGGCCTCGGTTACTTGTGTTGGGTTCAAAGCTAGATAGAAGGCAAAGTGATTTGATGTTAGCACAGAGTTCACGATGGTTCGATACAGCCGTATAGAAGAGAAGCAATGCGGCATGTATGTATGAAGTATGTATGGAGCGTAGTAGGTACTGACCATCTTTGATATCCTGCTTGTTCGCAAACACCAGCAACAAACTGTCCTTCATTTCCCGGTCGTTGATGATGCGGTGAAGTTCCTGCCGCGCCTCGTCCATTCTCTGTTGGTCGGAGGAGTCGATAACGAAGATGAGACCTTGAGTTCCTGTTATGATGTGTTTGATTAGTACAATCGTTATCACCATCATCGTCATCACCACCCCTTTAAAATCCCATCAGTGACTTACCGCTGAAATAATGTCTCCACAAGGGACGAATCTTGTCCTGACCACCGACATCCCAGACGTTGAACTTGACATTCTTGTAGGTGACGGTCTCGACGTTGAAGCCGACGGTGGGGATGGTGGTGACGTCCTGGCCAAGCTTCAGTTTGTAGAGGATGGTAGTCTTTCCTGCGGCGTCGAGTCCCAGCATCAGTAGGCGCATCTCCTTAGATCCGAAGATCTTGCCCATCATCCTTGATATTTGGGCGCCCATGTTGGCTCTGTTTGTTTGTTTGATTGTTTCTGGTTTATTTACTTCGCTCGATCTTGTAATTCCAGTAGTTGTGGTTACTGTCGCTCGTGTTGTTGTTATTGTTGTTGTTTCCCTCCTTTTATCAGTTCAACTATCCTGCTCTTCTTTTGGATATCGACAATCGCGTATTAAGAGGTGTGTCAATTGAGCAGCAACAGAACCTGAAATTGAACGTGAGGGAGTGCGAAAAGCCTCGGGTATCTTTCTCGTCAATTACTTTGTCGGGGGGTTGGTGATCAAAGTGAATATGTACAGAAGTAAATAGACGGGCATGTGTGTATGTATGTAGTGTACGTAGTGTATGTGGATGTGGATATGTCCAGGAGGGAGGGAGTACGAGCTAGCTAAACTACGAAGTGCAGGGAAGTGCAGGGAAGTTTAGGTAGGTGGTGGGTGGTGACCTCAGACAGAACCTGACTCGGGGAAGAGAAGATTAGACAGAAAAGTCGGGACAAGAATAGAAAACAAAGTTACTAGGTAGTTAGTGATTATGCAGTATATGATACTTGTGTTAATTATTTAAAAATATTAATATTATCATTATTATCACGCATGCACTTAACTAATCCCCATCTTGTATCTATTCCGTTGTACTGGAAATGTTTCAATCTCCGTCTCGGGGGCTGCATAGCATATCTGGGCATTATCTGCTTCTCTGCATTGAAACACGGGCCAGAGGCGGGTCATCTAATCAATGGGTAAAAAAAACATCGAAGCTCTAAATGCAGGGGCCGCAGCATACAGGTAGACAGGTGGGGTCCCTATCGACGTCCATTGCCTCATTTGGTCTAGTAAATGCAGTAGATCAACTATCCTAAGCTCAGCCCAGTGCCCAGCTCTTTTGGGCTAAAACTTTTCTTCCCGAAATAGGGGTTAGGGATCATATCTATCGGGTACCTGCTTCCTCATGTCGTACTTCATAATACCTCATTGTTCCCCTTCCACATCTCAAGTGATGAAGTGCTACATTGATTTATTCAAATGCTTGTAGCTACGTTAGATTGCGATAAGAGCGAGCGCTGCATATAATCCAGAGCACAACCATCAGAAGCTGGTAGGGCAGAGCAGAGACGGATAGACTCTGAACTTAATGTAGTCTCTCCATGACATGAGACATGCGTGGAACAGCTCTTATTTCCAGAAGAAATTGAAAATCTGGTAAGGGCACTTGGTGCTATCAAGTCAAGGATGAAGAGGACATAGTTTTTGTGAGTTGCCATATTCGTGATAAAAGTGCATGTACTACGGAACTTTATCATTGGAACTCCTTTTTACTTTTAATGTTCGGAAACATTGACGTACTGGTTTATTTCTATGCAAACATACTAGGAGAGTAATAATCTAACTCCTTACCCTTTATATAATCAACCACACCTGAGACACCAAAAGCATGAACCCGTGTCACCGCCGCTGAACAATGAAACGCGCTTCTTCTTCTTCTTCTTCTCCTTCCTCCTTGTGGCTCCCATAAATGATTAGACCCTAGCTCATGAGATTCAAGATATCCCAAGAACTGTAGGAAGAACCCCATCATTAATCATGACTTATTCTTCAGCGTGGTTCGTTTCCGTATCATTCGTTGCTAAATCTTCTTCATTATTATGAAATTCGTAGCCTTCAGGGTGAATGCGAACCAATTCTTCAGGAATCAACCTCGACGGGCGACTTGTTCGACGTGCAGTATTTTGTGGAATAACCGTTCCTCTCCTCTCTACCTTCTCGTGCATGAGTCGTATCCAATATTCCTCCGATGATTCAGATGCCTTCCTCTCTAGACGTCCGGTGATAGTCAACTCGGCCTTTATGATGCCGCTCCAGGGACTCACATCAGCATTTTGAGCTGACAAACTGACATCTGCGGCGGATTCGAGCTTCCTCTGGTCTAAGAAGCGTTCAACCAATAGCCAGTTGAGGATCTGCTTAGAGTTCTTTGCAGCCTCGAACGCGGATCTGAATCCTGTTTGTCCTTGGTATACTAGAGAGGCACCTCGACGAACCAGCAACTGAACTGAGTCCAGTCGGTTGGCGGAGCAAGCGGCCATCAGAGCTGAGCCTGATGGACATCCTTCGAAATCGATGTGAGCACCCACTGACAACAGGTTCTCTATGATGTTCAACTGGCCTCCTGCTGCAGATCTACAAAGCATGCTCCACCCTACCGTTGACTCATGATTCATGAATACCCGAAAACTCTCTGTACCGAGCTTGCGTCGGTACAATCGAAACTTGGTATCAAGCCAGCAGGGTAAAACACTGGACTCGGCCCCGGGATAACCCCCACAAGAAGATTCTAGTCAGAGATCTGAGTTCAACAGAAGTGATGCAAAAGTATCCTGACCCATGGCTACATGAATTACAGCGATCCCGGTTGTGTTTTTGATAAACGGATCAAGGCCGAATTGCATGAGGACCACAAATGTAGCTGGGTCTTTTGTTAGATGGAGATATGACTCAGAAACGTAATCCAAGGCACAAATATCTGCTTTGGCTTCAAGCAAGACATCTACACTATCTCGGCACCCCACACGAGCTGCTAACAATAGCGGAGTGTGGCCATGAAGATCCCGGCATTCTAGGGCAGCACCCTCCCTGACTAAGAGCCTCACTACATCGCTCTTGTTCACGTTATCTGATGCGATAGCTATGTGTAGAGGCGCGCGTTGCAAGTGGTCAAGAGCATCAATCTCAGCACCGCTCTGGAGAAGCATATTGACCACCTTGACATTTCCCCAGTCTGCTGCAGAGTGTAAAGGAATCCAGTCAACTTCGTCTCGTTGGTTTACGGCCATCTGCATGAATTTCATCGGATTTACCCCAACCATATCCCTAGACAGAAGTTAGGCTGACCATTAATAGAAGCAAACGGCACCAGAAATGCCTGCAATTCCTTGGAGAGATGTTCACTACTTACCCATAATGCTTCGCATTCTTTTTGAGATGTTTGAGGAGAAGCCTAAGCCCGCAATGGTTGTGGGCTTTAATTGCCATTTCCATCCAACCTGGCGACTCGTTGAGGACGCCCCCGCCATCATTTATATATCTCTTCAAAAATACCGGCAAGATTTCGTTCAACTTAGTCCTCCGAATTAGTTCGCGAAATGCCGATGTATGATTACCCTTATGCCATCGATACTCGGTAGTACATGCCCTATTTTCCAGCAGCCACCTGACTGTTTTGGGTACCTCATACTCAATGGCCAGGATCAAGGGAGAAGTGTTGTTACAGTTAGGCATGTTGGTGTCTAGGTCGCATCCTTCATGATATAATTCCTCGCACAGGTCTAAGTTGGCAGTCTTAATGGCTACTTCCAACCCTAGCGCTAGTTCTTGTTTATGTAATAATGGAGGCATTGGCGGGCTGTCCTGCTTTTGAGCTTGTCGAAGGCACTCAATGATTGATTTATTACCGCGGTCGTAGGCATACATCAATGGGGTCTTTCCACACGCATCTGATGTTAAATCGCTTCCGGATTCAAGGAGAATCTTGGCAGCTTCATGATGGGAACTCATAGCAGCGAAATGTAGCGGCAACGTCTCATCATATGCCCGAGAGTTGACATCCGCGCCATGATCTCGGAGGAACTCGATAACCTCTACCCGATTCTCAATAGCTGCCAGATGCATGGGGGTCAAGAGTTCGCTGCCCTTTGAGTCGAGATCAGTGACGAGCCCGGAGTCTGTATAGAATCTCAGGCAGTCAACATGTCCATTAACAGCAGACAAATGCAGAGCATTAAAGCCGCCCAAGTATTCTCCATACATCTTGTACTTAGCGTTCCTCCGCCAATCTATCTGCCACGAATCGTTTCTGTAACTACGCAGCACGTGCAGGAAGGATACCCTCCCACAGAATGCAGCCAAGAGTGCCGCATCATATCCATATCTATCCACCAGTGTCGGGTCGGCTCCATTCTCCAATAACATATCTGCAATGTCTAATGCATTGTTTTCTATCAAAATATGCATAGCTGAACGGCGTGGACCACTGCCCGTAAGAAGGTTTGGGTTTGCGCCCTTGCGCAGCAATGCAAACATTGCCCCTTGAGCCTCACACATGGCTAGACGATGGATTAATCCCTCACCGTCTCCTGTTGGATTGATGTCGTCCAGAAGTTTGTTGTCGGCATGACATAGTAAAAGTTCAAATATATATCCGGCGACGGTACTCTTTAAGCCAGTCAGGTCTTGACAAGCCAATTCCAATGGCGACAAACCATCAACACGTTTATGAACACTGACACCCTTCTCTAGGAGCAATGTTATAAGTTCAATATCATAGTATAACATAGCTCCTTTCAGGAGACGAATGGCGGACAGTGAGGTACGGATTTGCTCCCAATATTGTGTTTGTTTGATGACATCGCAAATGGTGCTCCCTGAAATAGGCTAAACATCATCTAGATCTTCGAAATGTTTGCTCTTAGTGGGTCCTATCAAAGGCCAGAGACCCGATTCATGGGAAATGGCCTCATACGACGCCATAAAACCGAGCCGTAAAAGACAGGCCGCCAGTGAAGTTGAAACGTCTCTTATATCTTCATCTGCTGATTCCTCATTTCTCCTTAGTAGTCTAGCCTCCCTTACAGATCTTTTGCCGAAAATTATCCACGTGCGCCACTGCTCTAAAGCCTTGATGTTAGGCTCCGAACTTGATAAGGCCTCTATAAGCTCTATATTGAATATCGGTGAGTGTTCAGCATAAGATAGACAATTCGATATGAACGCATCTAATGGGCTCTTTGCCGTACAATAAATTTTGTAGGCATTTGGGTATAGTGGTTTCAGACGATTGGCGAATTCCACCGATGCGTTGATGGAAAGATGATGCAGAGGTGTCGTTATCCCAGGTCTGTCAGAATCGGCCACCGCACCTAAATCCAAGAGTGCCTCAAAAACTTGTGGCATATTAACTCCGGCCGCGAGTGACAGAACTGGCAGAGGGCTTTTCCATGCCTCCCTGTCGTACCCGGTTGGCTTCAAAAGAAGTAGCGCGGATTCTTCATATCCTTGATGCATTGCTTCGGTAAATGGTGTACAACCGTGCTTGTTCGTCATCTTCAGCGCCTCTTCGATATTTTCCTTAGTATCGCACTGCAAGAATGCCCTGAGAATGGAAGGTGACATGTAGTGGCAGTGTAACACGTTCCATCCAGTGGTACCTACCACTGTGCAAGTCATTCCCCTCGCCACGAACTCTCTTACCAGTTCCTGCTCGTCATCCTTATCTAGCCAGTTCCATATGTGAAGTGGGGTCTCCCCTTCACGATTTTGTTTCAAAACGCTACATCCAGCCTTAAGCAAAGTTCTCACGACAGGCAAAGACTTTGAAGAAGTGCGAGCATCCAATGCAATATGTAACAGTGATCGACATTCAGAGTCAACGACTTTTGGAGCCTCCACTCTAGGATCCGCCAGAATCCTCTCGAGGGCTTCCACATTGCCGCTGGCTATGTGAGCGATTGCTTGGGTATGTAAAGAATCTTCCTGGAGTGATATTCTCGTGTCCACAAACAAAGGATCAGATGCAAATTTAAACCTCCATTTGACGGCTTGCTTCCAAGCACATATGCATAACCCCAAATGAAGAGGAGATTTGTTGATCATGGAGTTAAGAGACGTAATGAATAGCTGAAGTGTTTCTTCGTGGCGAGTAAATGTCTTCCGGGAATCCCATTGCTCCATAACATCGGTGAATTCGGACAAATCCTGCCCATCGAAATGCAGCCCTCCCTGAAGAAGTGCGCTTATTGCTAATAGGTTCCTGCCATCCAGACGCGTTTTCTGCAATATATTGAACATGAAGCTTATGTCACAGTATGGGTGTGAACAGACAGCGGGACACATTGAGCCAGCTTGAAAAAGGCATTTGATAGTCTCCACCCTTGTCATAGATATGGTGTTCTCGAGGATTTCGCATTGTCTTGTTCTCTCCACACTGATATCTTCTGGTAAAGTAAAGAGCACACTCTTCACAGCGCACTGCATAGGCGAACCAACCGGGCTCCTAAGGTTGACGCTGGCGCCATTATCAAGCAGAAATGTGCATATATTCGGTAGGCAAAGGAGCGCAGCCATATGCAGAGGCGTAAAATCGGGGTGGATCAAAGTATCCATCATCTCTCTGATCCTTGAGGCACTATTAGTCCCTTCCGCAAAATCACAGGGAAAGAAATAGTTAATGCGGATATGGTAGCCTAGTTGGACAACCCAGGAAGTGAACATGGTGGTTTTAGGGGTTCTGAAGAGAGACTTCGCTGAGTCGGCTATCTGCTCATTGGCCCATTCGTTTCTCGCATATATAGGCCAGTGCGCGGCGGAATACTCGTACATTTGATACCTTTCGTTTCTCTCCTCTATATATCGTATCTCCATCTGACCTGCAATTGGAAGGTGGTTGAAGTTTTCGAGTTGCAAGTATTGCAAGCATCGCAATGCTAGCAGGCGGTTGCAACGAACATCTGATAGAAGAAACCCTTGCAGCTCTGGCTTCAGCACCAAATCACTCTCGAGGAACTCTCGGACAGAGAAATGTGCAAACTCAAAGTACTCCTGGTCGTTTGACTTTCGTATGAGGCTGCTACATAGCCTTGAGATTGCATCTTCGCGCACAAAAGCTCGGGGCTCTAGAAAGTTTCCATTTTCTGGCATGGATAGTAGCTCCCTCAATTGTCTAATAGTGAGTCTCGGACTGGCGTATGCGATAAAGAGCAAAGCCATTTGAACAATCGGAATCTTAGTCCTTGGAATCCGCTCCAGAATACGGGTGTATGTTTCGTTGAGGTCTGGTGGAAGTCTCTTCAACGCATCCCTGCATTCTTGATCTGATACACAGTCCCTAAGGTGGTCGAGCTGACATGAAACCCAACGGAACCTTCGTACGAAGTGGTTAGTCAATGAATTTCGCACCATGGAAATGGCTCTCTACTTACATTCCCTTGGCTCCTTCAACCAAGCCCTGGAGAATTTCTTCCTTCAACTCGGGATTGTCGACGCGCAACCTTTTGTTCAGGATGCGCTTTTCGATCTCTGCAGTCACATACTCGACAATATCTTCGGTGTGCGCTGCAATCTCCTCGCTGATGAACTCGTCTTCTAGGTGGTCTCGGATGTTGCTTTCGTCTCTGCTTAGAAGGGCCATTGAGATATTATCTGCGTCTTTCGTGACGTCCAGCAATACATCGAGAACATCATCTATGAACTTGCCACACTCGTCGAGTCCGTCGAGGACTAGAAAGACATGCTGGAATTGTTTCACTATTTCGACTAGTATTGCTGCTATTTCCTCCACCGTGGGAGCCTTTTCGAGACCACGGGATGGGTGTAGTTTGTAGTAGTATTTCTCCAAGATTGCATATGCCTCTTCCTTTTGGATGGCAAGTTGGTAGACAAGAGCCCCTATGATGTTCACGGGAGACTGTGTCTTCTCATCCATGTAGTCGCAGAAGAAGAATGCCGTGGCAACATCTTCTGTGTTCCTTGCGAGGCTCTCCTGAATTATGACCCCTGCTAAGACTGTCTTGCCAGCGCCAGGTATACCGCTGAACCATAGCTTTGAGTCAGGGTTCGAGAGCCAAGTCTTAAAGGCTGGCAGACGGGTGAGCCACAACCCAGTTCTTGGGTGCCGAAGGTTAAGACTCATTTCGTAACTCTGCTGGGGGTTGCATGCTAGGAAAGAATCGAGTACCCATCTTCGCTCCGAATCTTTGTGGATGCGGCTAGTGATCTCGCGAGTCATTTTCACTTCTGCAAGCATCTCCGTTGTATTGTTTAGTGTTTCCTCTCCATTGGAAAGGCAGCGCAGAAGTAAGTTCATAGAGTCGGCGGACAATGCTAAATCAATGTTGCTCTTATGACCAGAGAGTTCGGCCAGCATTTCCTTCAAACGTCTGGATGAGAATGGCCAGGTAAGCCTTCGCTTCAGAGTCTTCTCCTCGGCCTTCTTCATCTTACTACATATTTCGGATAAGATATTGCTACACGCCTCGATGTGGTCTATGCGAAAGGCCCTGTCGACTGGCTCGTCTTTAAGGCTATGAGCTAGCCGTGACAGACTGTATAGGGCACCACCAAGCAAATTGATCTCTTTAGCGAGCCGTTCTATGTCTTTATCCGCATCTCTCACGGATCGCACGTATCCCATGATGCGTGTAAAAGCAATGTCGGCAAAGGTGATAACGCCAGCAATGCTCGCAGATATAGATAAGGGATCAGCCATTATTTAGGCTATGGTGGAAGTATTTGTTGAAGGAAGTATGGGTGAAGAAGTAAATAGCTACTTGTATAGGTAATCTAGATATGTTTTTGACAGTTTAAAGTGAATGGTGTAATTGGAATCGATGAGGGAATCTGCACACCTAGGTAATGGAGTGCAAGAGGGCCCTTGGAAATACACACAAAGTTGCGAGCTCCACTGATGTTGCTGTGAGGGAAATTCATATACTGTTAAGTCTGCCTAATCTGTTTCTCTGCAGGCTGTCTAAGGCTCCGCCACAAACTAGTCACCAACACTCTAGAGCCTTAATCGTAAAAGCCACCCCCGAGGTTGAATTTGCGCAAATACATACATGGGAAGATGCCTAACCGAGTTCTCGGGTTCTTGAATTTCGTTTGGAGATACGATTATGCTGATAATTAGGATATCCGTTCCTTTTCTCCAGTGCGATTCTTCATTACTGTGGTAGTCATCTCTATTATGAGCTCGTAATTATTGTAGGCAACACTCTGTTTGCGAAGGAGGGTGTGTTGGCTGGTTAGTGGGCCTGACGAAATGCATGTGATGGGGATCATGCAATGCAACGTTGGCGGCAGCATAACCTCATTCGTAGGTGACCGTAAATCCCGAACCACTTTGGTGTCCCGATACCCCTCATTTCCATAGCGGCCCGACGGAATTTGTATACAATCACACAATTATATCCGTCCTCCAATTCAAGCATCCTCACATGGTGAGTACTGTAAATCTTGAAAGTAGTTCGGGGAATAGTATGAGCGCAGAATGTCAATGATGCCGTGAATCAAAGCCTGATGAAAGGGGCAAATCAAGTGATCGTATTATATAAGCCACTGGCCCATGCAAAGGTATATCCTCATGGCCATGGATTTAGCCTCTTCCCACTCCCACAGAGATTCGATATAGATAAGCCGTCATCATTCCTTCTCATTGCGTGCGTTATTGTTACTTCCCGATAATTAATAAGGTAATTTGTAAGAGTATACTGAGTATTAATGCCATGAAACCATTAAATATCAAGTGAACTTGACTAAGTAGAACTAGTGTTTGACGGCTCAAGAACAGCAAGATGACGATATATCTCGGAACCTAGCCTTCCCAAAGTAAAATATCAGTACTAATATGCTAGAACCCTCGGACACGAAATCCCATCAATTGCTTTACGAATAGACCTTGGCTCTAAGTCTACGGATCCAAATTTATATTATACGAGAATATTGGCTCCTCATTGCCGTAATGGTAATGCCACTTTCTGTAAGACTAATTATTACAGGGAGGAGCCCCTATCTACAGCTAAAAGTAATAGGGGATGTTAACAAGATGCTAACGTGGCGAGGTAAATACACTCACCTTTAAGCTACCAGCAATTCACTAGGGTATATATAAAAGGGAACCCCCCCCCCCCCCTGGATTGTACAAAATCAAATTCTACTGTTCCTCTTTCCACACCCTTATACTGGACTTCCCGTCTTTCACTTTGCTCCTACTGAGTCATTGACAAGGGGTCTTAAAATAATTAAGTAAAACGTATCCTCGGTGGTCACCATGATATAAAGAACTGCTAAATTGCATTTATTAAAAGGGAATCTAATTAACCAGTGATGACTTTTAACTACATGCTCATCCACTATTCTTGATTAGCCGGCCATAAGACCTGGTATACTGGTAATGGAACTGACTCACAACCTCAAGCTACAACGTAAATACGACCTGCAAAGTAATTAATAACTAATCGTTTTTGTATTTTATGATAATAAAATGTTATCTTTAAACCGTACGTAATAAATGGCAACATTATGGTAGCCACAACAAAACCTTAAAGACATTTGCTTCCGTGATCACACTGGCCTATATACCCTTTGTACTTTGTATCCGACGAATGGCCCGAAGGCTGTTCAAAGCCTACACTAATACGCAAATTGGCTTAATAATATTGTCCATAACATAAGCTACTTGCCATTTAAGGCCCCTTCAGCGCTAGAGCACTTATAGAGAATTGTTGCGGGTGATACCTGGAGACAGTTGTCCATGATTTAATTCTTTTTGAAACGTTTCAGAACACACTGTATTATTCGATAATCTTAATATTATATAAACCAACGATAAAAAACTACAACAATTAATCGCTTCAAACCATATACAAACAGAAATAAACCTCAGGGTGAGAGCCTCTTGCCTAGTTAAAGTCGACAATCCCCTTGGTTTACCACTGCTCTCTATCACCACCCTGGTCGACCTTTTTAGGATCCTCATTCGCGTAGCTAAATTCAATGCGCGTCTGCTTCTGGATATTGTTGCGTGACGCCTTAGGTACGATGTCTTTTTGGCTGTCATCGTCAGGTACGTTCATATCATCCAGTCGATAAGCCGACCCCTTGTCCCGCCCCGAATTACCAAACGCACTTCTCGAACCGAAGGGCTTGGACCCCGAACGACCACCTGTACTGATATCGCTGAAGCATGGCACTTTCTTCAATAGGGGACGCAGTGCTGTGAGCGATGCAGCGAAGATGCTCAAGCCGATCTCGGAAATAGAACTAGTACATTTGTAGTTAATATGTGCCCTCTCAGACTTTCATGAAGTACGCATAGGACTGGACGTACTATAGCGTTGCTTGAAGAGTCGTTTCGATGATGCTTTCGCTCGCGAGTCCACCACCATTCGATTGGATTTGGGTCACTTCAATGACGTATTTGAGTCGGATGATAGTTGCTATAGAGCTTCTATAAGAGTATTAGCCGTGTCACTTGAGCAGTTTTGAAAGGGGCCTACTTACACTCCACCTAATCCGAGCAAGAGTAGAACTGACACCTTCAGCTTAGTAGGCAATTGAGCCTTGCTCAGCATGTGGATCGGCAAAAGCTACGCAACTTCGTTAGTGAGGGATTTCTTCTATGGCTCAGGAGAATTGTATAGTACCGCGTAGAACCAACTCATAGTCATGTCCACAACCGAAAGGACAATTCCGGTATTCGCAAGGGTGGTTGCAGACATACAAGTGCCGGTGCCGACCCCCCAAGCTACGGACAATGGGCGACATTGCAAGGCGTAAATAAGGGCCGATACAAGCGAGACGATACAGATGATAGCGATCGTTATTAGTAGAAGTAGACGCGCGGCTCGCAGGTCTGATCTATCGGCAAGTCGAAAGAGCACCAACGCCACACCGAGCTTCGAGATACCTGTCGTAAGGATGTATACAATTTGAGCGACAGTGAAATACTGTTCAGAGACTCGTCAGTATGATCTTGTATGATTTAGGTAATGAAACAAGCCAGCTTACCATGGCGGCCTTGAGCATATCAAAGCCAGGTTCCATTACCGTCGCTCCAATACCATAATTAACGGCCTCGAGCTCCATTGTACAGAAAATAATGAATCCAATCTACCTTCAAGTCAGACTTCGCGCTCCAAATAAATTCGCATTCACGGAGTCACTCACAAACGAAACAGCCATAGTAACGTCATCATATCCAATTGCTTTGTTAGTGCCACGAGCCCAGAATCTGAGGCCAACGGCAAGGCCGTCGACCACGAGAAACGTGATGGCAATTGGATAATACTTGTCTCTCGCCCCCATTCTTCAAGAATGAGTGAGAATCAAAGATTGGGCGATAAAGCAATAATATTAAGGTTGTGAATAGAGCCCGAAACTAATCGAACGTATCCCATACTGACTTGGGAAAGCCCATATATTTAAAACAGGATCTATAGGAGTGCGCCGGCTCGATCCGACCATAAAGTCTCGCCAGTTCCAAGTTGGAAGTTCCAAAGCATGGGACATCTCATTCTCCTTGGGGGTACCAGGGTCCCTGTTTATGGGGTTATATCTCACGAAACTGTGCAATTCAGGTTTTTTGTAACTGATCTGTGCTAAGTAACACAGAAGTTCCCAGATCCACGAATTACACTTGCCATGGCTGGGGCCTAACATTGTTATTGACAAGGATAGGGCCGGGTAGAGGGAAATCCATTGAGTTACAGTCAGTTTATTTAGCGGGCCCCTTAACATCAACTTGGATGCCACAACCTTTTCACTTCTTAACCCCTATATACCGTAGTGAGTGGGTGGCAAGTATACTGAGTTGAGGTCTTACTAATCTCTTAGACTTCCATATATACTCAAGAGTATTCATTATTTTGATTTCTACGGCTATCGTGTGAGATGCAATATTAAGCTCCAACTGTGTAGTCGACTAACGTAGTAGGACCGTGTATGTTATCGTTCGCATACCCTTCCTCCAGCGGAGCGTCTTGAACTATATATTAAAATAGGTTAGTTAGATTATGTTGTACTTTGTACAGGGCTTTGAAGCTAATATCTACGATAGAGCTACATGTACGATAACGAATGAAAGTTCGTTTCAAGACCTTGCATCGATCATCACTCCCGGAACAGTTCCTGAAGGCCCCGGGTTTAGTTAAGGGGCGGGGAGGTTATAGATACGAACATGGACCACATTGCGATATCGTCAAACGTCTAGTCCCTGTAAGGCGGAGACCCTAGAGCGACCATGGAGATGTGTGCAACTATATAATAGTAGGGACGGTCCGGGGATGGAGTTCTAGCCTCTGGGACAGAAAGACTGCAATGTATGGATGTAGGTATTGCGATTCTCTGTTGGGTATGGTTGGATACCTTGCTAGGATTCGAAGCAAGTTTAGATACGGTAGAAGGGGGGAGTCCAACTGACAATTTTCAATGTTTCCTGTCTGCAACCAGCGTGTAATAAAAATTGACCATCGGGCATTAATTTCCCTCATTGTTAAATCCACGGACGAATACCAAAAAGAGGAGGGACGAACGATTTACACGGCTACATCCGTGGTTTGTGTGGATAGCCGATCTGATCCTAACTGTTTTAAAAGGACCCTGAGATGCTAAATCGGCAATTGCCGTTATTTCGCCCCCCCCTAGCACCTTCACATTTGTCCCTAGATGATTTAGTTATACAAATTATGAAATAGTATTCCCATATTTTTGGAGACCCGAGGTTGTTGATCCTGTAAAAATCTAGATCTTTATGGTGTAACTAGGCACCAGAGTCAAGCAAAGTATTATATACAATTTACTTCGTGACAACCCCAGATCCTTGAATAGCGACAGGTATTAGGCCCAATTACGAACTAGTAGTATGATCCACGACACTGTCTAGTGAAGAGCTTGTCCCATCAAGAGATGAAAACCAAAGGGTTTGAAATGCTACAGGAAACCCCCTCCACAAGAATAAATAAAAAACGTAAGTCGAATGTGCTTATGAAAAGGTATTCTTATAGATAGAGTAATACGTACTGCGTGCTTAGTTATTGGATTAAGCAAAAGAAAGAATTTATTCGAGGTAGCGAGGTTATTGTCTACAAACCCCAGGTTTGATATTCTTATGGAGGGGGTTTACTGTAGTCAGGTTACACATGGTTACACATGGGTCAATAAAAACCGGACCAACTCCATCTGTAAGATTCGGGGATTCTGTTGCGATAGGATGAACAGGTAAATAACAGGGATACCACACACCGACACGGACGGGCGCAACTAGTGGGATACGTTTATCTTTAGTTGATGAGCGGGCCAATATATAAGGAGAATCTAGCTCGAGGTCGTTGTCTTTCTTACTTTGATACATATCAACCCTTTGTAAAATTATCCTTCAGTTACAGATTACAATGTCCACTCCCGATAACCAACAACTTCCCACAGTGCCGGAGGACGTCACGGCCTCATGGCTTGGTCGCGTCCTGGGGCAGAAGGTGAAATCGATTGAGCTCACGGACAAGATATTGAATGCAACCGCTAGCAAATTGTTCTATACCATAACATACGAAGATGAGGACAACAAGACCGCCAGGCCAACATATGTCTGTCTGAAGGGAGGCTTCAACCCTGCCATGCTGGAGATAGAGGGCTACAGGGAGATCCTAATGGCCATGTTCACACGCGAGGTCAAATTTTTCAACATCGTCGCCCCCAAGCTCACCAATGTCATCCTACCCAAGGTGTGGTGGGCCGGGGCCAACAGCGAGCAAGCGATTCTCGTGATGGATGACTTGAACCATGGCGGCTTTACCTTTGGGGAAGCCCGGGAAAACTGGCCCGTCGAGCGTGTCAGGGTAGGCGTCGAGCAGCTTGCTGCTTTGCATGCGAGCACCTGGAATATCTCGATGACGGGGGAGTATGCATGGCTGACACCCGCGTACGAGCATGTCATCGTCGGCCTTACCCTGATGTGGGATGCTCAGATCCTTGGCCCCGACCGTCCACCATTCCCCGACATTATCAAGAACCGGGAGCGAACGGTAGCGGCTATCAAGAAGCACTTTGCCACCAAGAACCCCAAGTTTATCGCCCTGCTACACGGCGATCCGCACACCGGGAACACTTACATAGACCAACATGGCAACCCTCGGTTCCTCGACTGGCAAACCCTGCACATCGGCTCGGCCTTCCACGACTTCGCCTATTTCATTGTGGGTGCCTTATCCATCGAGGATCGTAGAGCTCATGAGCTGTCTCTCCTCGAGCTTTACCTCAAGTCCCTGGCTAAATTTGGCGGGCCGTCCTTCTCGGTCCAGGACGAAGACGTCCTGACGGAGTATCACAAGTCGTGCATGGCCGGTATTGGATGGATCCTCACACCCTACGACATGCAGCTCAAAGAGCGTGTTATCGCCATGTGTGAGCGTTACTGTGCGGCTTTCGTGGACCACAAGGTCATTGAGCTCATAGAGTCCCTGCCCGATCCCCAGTAGAAGGAAGACGTGGTGGAGTCGATTTGCGTAGGGGATGCTGGTATAACTAGGGGCTTGAGTATGCGTAGATCTCTCGATTACAAGATGGCGGTATAATGTTTGAGACAGGGTCTAGAATGAGACATAATGAGATAACAATTCGCGTTAGGTTTCCACTATATTGACTTAGAGCGGAGGTAAACCCATGAGTGAACATTGAATATGGTTTGGTGATTGATTATGATTATATATGGAGTATTGAGTTGTTGATAGTTGTTGAAGTTCATCAATGCATGGACCAATGGGTATTCAATAACAACATCGGCCGAAATTTTCAAGGACAATGCTTGCTGGCTTGGCTATTACTGGAAAAGAATCCATTGCAGTGGGGTACGTAGTAGTTAGGTAGTGATTACTACGCCGCCAATATACCCTAACTACCGGGTGTTCCCGAGGCGCAGTGCAGCGGTCTCGTACATATGTTCGGGTTTCCCCATGCAGATCGTCCAACCAACCTCTGTCCTCGATTGCTTTCCCTGATTGTTAAGCTTGCCTCCTCATCATACGTTGAATTGCATTCTTGAAGCCTGTTTACCTTGAAATATACATGATCCTACGAAGTAGCTTGGCCCTGAAAACAGAATAGAGCAATGAGGCTTATCTGCATGAATGTATATAACACATAACTACATACCTAGATGAGTCGTCACTTTGCTTCAAGAAGAGACTATACATATTCATTCATGGACGTACACTTACCTATTAGGCAGGTGTCCACGTGAGTATCAGTCGCTATATACTTGGCTAATATGGAATAGCGCCCCAGATGAAACAGAGTGGGAACGCCTTTTCCAAGCTGAAAAAGTACTTTGGTGATATGGTCAGTCTTTCATATCAGATAAATCAGACCACTAATAAATGATTATTTGATAATGCTAATAACTAACGAGAAAAGTAGTTGGTGAGGATATGATGAGAGCAACGTAGCGATGATCTGACCTGCAGTTAAAGCATTTCCGTATCACCAATTTCTATCTGCATATCGTTATAGGTCCCTGTACAAAACTACTTTAATGATCCTAGAAGCGTGGAAGTCTAGCCTGACACTACGAAGTTTCTTGCATATTCTTCATGGCTACTATATTCAGGGTTCTCATGTTCAACATCGTAGAGTGCATACCATTAGAAATCGTGGGGATGGAATTACAAAAGAACTGCGCATATGTTCTTAATCCCCGGTTGCAGGCATCTCTATGCCTCTTGCTGCACCATAGGCTACGATCCATACGGGGATTGCAGGTTATCAAACCAAGGCTCGAGTCGTTTTTACCACTTTCGTATCATCACGTTCATCTCGGGAAAGGGGGTTTGCGAATAAAATTTCCCCGAGTGAGCTGTTGGTAATGGTTCGCTAGTCGCCTTGAAGAACAAGGAGTAATTACGTGATTTGCAATCCTCATACGTTTGTGCATTATTTGAAGAAGCCTAAAAAGGTATTCGATCGTATTTACTGGCAGAAATCACCGAGACGGAAATAAAATAAAGAATTGTTATCACGAGTATCCTGCCAAGATATGGAAAGGGAAGTGGTTCAAATGACAACCTCATTCTAAATATTTCATTCCTAAAAGCTGCTTGTCTTGTTAGGTATATACAACCATCTATGAATGATAAACGCCCTGACTTATTCTATGAAACCGTCAAACTTCAACACCCAGACGTTGAGACATATCATTCTTCTTTTGTGCTACTTTCCTCCTTCTCCTCTCCATCACCACCCGGCTCCCCTTGCTCCTCTTCTTCCCTGGCTGACACAGATCTCGTAGACGAAGAGTCATCATCCGGGGTGTTGTAATATACGTACAGTGTATCGTCAACTAACCCGGTATGGTCATTCATCCAGCAGAAATTTAATAGTGTGACTTTATCTGCATCGATAAGTCCGTCATCATCATCATCATCGTCATCGCTGTCCTCATCCCCACCATCAGCCTCTACCACCTGTTCTGAACCCTCCTTCGGATCAACAGACTCCACCTTCTCCCCACCCTCTGGCTTCGGCTTTGGCTCAGGATGTAGCCCATCTCGCAACCCCTGGATCAATATATCCTTCGTGATGCCGACCTCGGGGAACTCATCATCATTGCTAACACCAACCACGGCAAAGGGTAGCGAATACCCCCCGTCGAGGCAGCACGGACAGCGACCGGAGAGACGAGCGGGGCAGAAGACGAGCCGTAGCAGGTGGACTCCGGGAGCGGACACGATCGCTTCGGGGATATCGTCGCGCTTAGCCACTTCGTCGCGCATGGCCTCGAATGCAGCCCGGTAGTGGCGGTTGTGTTCCTCCGCTGACCAGTTCTCGCCTTGGCCGTCTATGGCTGCGGCTGCTTCCATCGCTTCGTCGACGCGCATGGTGATAAGTTGGAGGAGGGAGTCCCATTGCACTTTTGTGGCGGGGACATGTGCCTCCTCTTCCTCCTCGGCGTCGTCAATAACATCATCACCTTTGGTGTCGGCTTCGGCCTCGTATCCGTCGTCTCCTGCTTGTTGGTCGTTATCTTGAGAGGAGGCTTCCGTCTGAGTCGCGACATCCTCCCGCTGAATATCCTCATCAGCGGTGATCGACAGTCCCGCCACCTGGTTTTCGATGTCTTCTGTGTTCGACATAATTGTTGAAGAGAACTTGTTTCGCACTTTCTTTCTTTCCGGGTCCGAGTTAAGATGCTAACACGAATTTCCGAGTGTTTAAGAGGTCATTGGTCCTCATATAATCAATGTGGTACAAAGAAGCTTGCTACCCCTTTGTCCCTACACCCCTGAAAGCACAATCGCAACGTTCAGCACAAGTGGGCGTGAGAAGGAAAAAGGGACCGGGGATGTGTTTAGCCGTTGGTAGGAGCATTGTTAATAATAATGATTCTTGAGGCTGCAGCATTGTATTCGAATATTAGTCTCCCTTTCAAGAATAGGCATACAATGAACTGTGATGTGCTTGAGCTGTAGCTCATGTGTCGTCAATAAACGGTCCACTCTGAAATTCTCAACTTATACCTACATGCTCTTATAACTTCAAGGGCCTTCTGACAATCCTGAGCCCGCCCCCAGCCAGAAACGCCGCGAAAAGTCGAATCCAGTAGTAACACCCACACGCGTATTAGACACAGTCCGGCACGTATTGGCATCAACCCCGATATTCAACCACGTAGCGACGAATGACTGCCTGCGTCAAGCTTTCATCGCCCTCAAATTTGAGGCTGACCTTGCCGTCCGCTGCCATTTCCTGGACCTCTGCCTTATAGAACGTAGTGGAATCTGGGTACATAGCTAGGACGGTCTTTCCTGTCTCCAAGGGTGGTAAGACAGTTCCCTGTTTGGGGATGTGGATCATGCTGCTGGCACTCGTGCGGAAGTCCTTCTTGACGCCGTGCTCGTCGGGCTCGGCATCCAGAACCCTGTAGCGACGAGCTTTGCCCTCACCGCGCACCTCCTGGACGAAGCCTAGTATCCAGTCCGTGTGCTCACTGTTGACAGGTTTCGGTTTGAACGCTACTTCATCGTCCTTGGCAAATGTTACCTTGGAACGTATGATGCTTGCTGCGTTTCCTGCCTGGGGCTCAACACTACCGGCTTTAGCTGCCGGGGTGCTGCCTCTATTGGGTGGCATAGAGTCTCGGTCACCTTTACTAGAGGGTCCGCCCACTCTCCCTCTAGCAGGAGGGTTGGGTGATGGCACGGGAGAATCACCAGCGCCATCAAAGTCGTATACGGAGGTCGAGGCAACGGTTTCTTTGACCCGTTGCGTAGCCGATCTCGAACTGGATTGCTCCTGCTCCTGTTCCTTGGCTTGCGCTACAGCCTTCAGAATCTTGGCATGCTCTATGATAGCCGTGATGTTTTGGCCAGCAGCATCGTTGACCTTTACACCACGACGAAGTAGATTGTCTAGCTTGCTGTAGTCCTCCATCATAATGGCTTCGAGTTATCGTCATCAGTATAGCTGTGCACATAAAAGAGAAGGCTCGTCGTAAACTCACTGCCCTTGTCTTTCTTCTCAGCCATGATCTTATCTTGATCCCGAATGGCAAGGACATTAGAACTGCTGTCGTTGAAAGCATTAAGTGCACTAGGGAGCAACTTCTTGACATCCTCCCATAAGTGTAATTCCTCGCCATGGCCCCCAGCTTCTGTGCTACGGTTAGGTCCCCGTGGGCGACTCCTTTGTGAAGACATAGTACTGAGTTTATGAACAGATCAAACCCGGCCACTGAGTGGTTCAGTTATAGCAAGATAAAGGTGTAGCGGAGTGAGCAAATAAACTTGGCTAGGATAGTTGATCGGTCTAATATTAGAAGTCTTGAGACGAGCAGTGAGCGGCTGCGGATCAAAGCGAGTAAGATCACTCTTTCCAGCTAAGGCCTCAGGTATAATGAATATGAGGGTATGAAAGAGCCCAGATATGATTATTCCTACTACTAGTCTTCGCTCACATAACGGTAGAATGGGAAGCTGAATCAGGCAAATATGGCGGAGGGGTAAACTTTATATGGGTATACAGAGATAAATGAAGAGGATGGATAGATGGGTGCGTCCAGCGACTCATCAACACTAAAAATAGCTAAAAAAGGATCAAACTACATGCGCTTATATGAAGCTGTGCATGATTGACACGTATAAGTGTCGTACCAAGTCGGTGCCCTTGAGATGGTTATAATATTGAAGTTATAGATTGGCCTAAGAAAGCGGAATACGTTCAGTTAAAGGAGGCTACATTACAGAGCTAAGACTAATATGGTGGGCGGTAAGGGGAGTAAATCCGGCAGTTTCTTGTTATGTGGGTGGGCGGTCAAGGGATAACTCTCCACTTTCCACGTGGGGCTTTGCTTAAGTGTTAGTGGCGTCACAGAATAGAATTAGCGCTACTATAGGTACGAAGTAGGCTCTGGTGGGATGGTGGGCATGGCGGGGTAGTGGTGTATGTATGTGTGTAGTAGTTAGCTTGTAACTACTCTAGGGCATTGAAACTAGACCCAACTCTACCCAGACAGGTCACGTAGCCTTCATCGAGTTGCCTTAAGATTCAATAGAGTAGAGAAAGCAGAATCATTCTAAGATATTTATGTAAGTGCTGCTACGTTGAAATCAGTGTCGATTGTAATTGCTAACCTTTAGGGGCTTGAGCACACAAAACGGATCTGGTAAAAGACGTATAGGAAGATTGACCTTTAGTCAACATCTGGTTTTCATATCAACTTCAAGTTGCCTACTCTAACCCATCCCTGAAAATGTTGCCAAACCCTTTAATTAGACTCCAATGTGGAGTCAACTCCTATGACTGGGGCAAGGTTGGATCTGAGTCTGCCGCTGCCAAGTTCGCAGCTGCAACACCTTCAGAGACGTTGAACATTCAGTCCGACAAACCCTATGCTGAGGTAAGTATTTACAGTCTATATATATCATATATATCATATGTATCAACCTACATGTTCATATATGAAAGGCTGATCACATACATGATACAGCTTTGGATGGGCACTCACCCCTCGAACCCCTCCAAGGATGTCGTCACCGGCCAATCGTTGCTAGAGCTTGTTCAAGGCAACCGTATGCTGTTGGCGCCGTCTGTTCAGGCAAAGTATGGCTCTAAGCTTCCATTCCTCTTCAAGGTGCTTTCTATCGGCAAGGCACTCTCCATCCAAGCTCACCCCAACAAGAAGCTAGCGGAGCAACTGCACGCGAGAGATCCCAAGAACTACCCCGATGACAACCACAAGCCGGAAATGGCCATCGCCATTACCGACTTCGAGGGTCTCTGCGGGTTCCGCCCTCTAGGCGAAATCGCCCATTTCCTCTCCTCCGTGCCTGCTCTGCGGGGACTAGTGGGCGAGGACGAGGCCAAGTCCTTCATCGCCACCGTCAGAGGCCAGGAAGGCGATGCGTCTTCCGAGTCCACTACCCAGAACAAGCGAGCTCTGCAATCTGCGTTCGCGGCTCTCATGAAGTCGGCTCAAGAGGACGTCGCCAAGGCAGCCAAGGCTCTCGTTGCCGATGCCGAGAGCCGAGGCGAGGACTTCGCTGACGGTGGCATCGAGTCTACGAGTGGGGCTACCATGTCGGAGGTAGTTATCCGACTGAACAAGCAGTTCCCCGACGATGTTGGACTATTTGTCCTGTTCTTCCTCAATTTCGTCAAGCTAGCTCCCGGAGAGGCTATGTTCCTCCAGGCAGATGACATCCATGCCTACGTCTCGGGAGACATCATCGAGTGCATGGCCGCTAGCGACAACGTCGTCCGGGCTGGATTCACGCCCAAGTTCAAGGACGTGCAGACGCTAGTCGACCTACTAACGTACAACTACGCCCCTATCGAGGAGCAGAAGATGACGCCTACCGAGTATCCATACGTGGTCTTGAACCGGGCGGCGTATAGCTCTGGTTCTCACGCCCTTCTATACGACCCACCCATCGACGAGTTCAGCGTTATCCGGAGTGTTCTGAAGGGCGACGCGGCCAAGGCGACTTTCGACCCGATCGACGGACCGAGCATCATCATCTGCACCGGTGGAAAGGGGAAGATCTCCGTGGGTGCCAAGGTCGAGGAGGTCAAGGAGGGCTATGTTTTCTTCGTGGGCTCTACGGCCGAGCTTGTCCTCGAGTCTGAGGGTGGTCCGGATGATGAGTTCACGACATTCAAGGCGTTCTGTGAGGTTGCGGATCATAGTAATGGGAGCGGGGAGGCTCAGCTATAAAAGAGTGCTTATTTTCGAGAATTCTGTGTTGGAATGGAAAAACACAACATTGAAATTCCGTGGGCTACTCAGGCAAGCCTGTCAGGTAGTTGCAGCGTCGCGTGCGTATGTAGAAGCATATTTCACGTTTTACTACAGGGGGGTCTTCATCCCCGGGCGTTATTGGCTTCCGTAGACAGTGCCAGATGTCCCATTTTATCGTAGCACCAAGAAAACTATATGGCAAATTTTTGAATGCGTGCATACTTCATTGAGTTCCAACTTAGCCTCATCGGGATTTTTTTACTGATGTCAAGAGCCAGAAAGGCAGACAAGTTACAACGTCGCAGGTAGTTCGCCTTGAATATTTTATTTCACGCTTTCAATATTCTAACAGGAACTAAAGTGATACAAGCGTAAAGTCTTAGATAATTACTTTTCAGTATATAAACTACTAGGTTCCTGCCGCAAAGTCGTCTTCCGACGAGAACGGGCGTATTATATTGGAGTCTGTAAGCCAGGAGTCCCACTGGTCCCAGGTGATGGTGTGTGTTGTGCTACTGTCCTCCATACTGTAATCTTGATCGAACATGAAACCCGGATATAGGTTTACGTCGTTCATATCACTGCTAGGGCCGTTATCAAACCCACAAGTGAATTGGAATGGAGCCCCTTCGACGGAAATAGGGGTATTGCCAGGAATATAACTTGGGGGTGGTAGTGATGTTATACTCTGCATGACATGCGTAGAACCTGAAGTACCGTTCAGATCGTTGACGTCGTTGTCGGATCTTGGCCTTGGTCTTATTCTCGGTCTCGATTTCGGTTTCGGGTCATTGTTGGGACCGTTTGCCTGTCCATGGCTGACTAGATCTACAGGTTGACTGCTCTCTGTATGGCGTTCTCGTCTCCTGGCTTTGGCGGCCTCGCGCTGCTGGCGCAGCTGCACAATGAAGTGAGGAGGGGGGTTTGTGTTCCCGTTCTGCAGTGCGGTTTCACGGTTTCCGTATGCTTTCAAGCAGAGACCGCCCACTGCTACGTGAATAGGTTTTCTCATGTCAAAAATCAGGTCCGGGTTGCTCTCGTATATACTACCGATGCGTTTCCATGCTTTGTCGGAATTTGTGTGGAGTGAATTGGCTCGGAGGGTGTCGAGGACGTGAATGATAGCGTGCCATTGCTGGAAATATGGCGCGTGCCACGCATATTGCTTTAGCTTGGGGTTGGACTGCAACATGTTGTGCTGCTCGAGAAGCTTTATACACAAGTCCCAGACCAATTGACGCTCAGCATGTGGTATCTGCTCTCTACTAGCCCATCTTCGTGGGTGGTGCGACATGAAACGGACGATGTTTATAGAACATCGAGCCATTAACATTGTCATGAGCTGTAAAGGCTGCGAAGGGTCACAGTAGCGTAGGTATTTGGTTTCTAAGATTTCTTCAATCTCCCCGAAAGTTTCATCCATATCGGCCGGATCCTTTCCTATCGTATCAGGGTTCCACGGAGTGTAAGTCTTTCCTTGCCGGCGGAGGTTGGCGACACGGTCCGCAGCATATTTGAGGAGCTCACACTTTAAGGAAACGAATACGGCATCTGACAACTGATGCGACTCAGCCACGAGTGAAGTCATGCCTGGGTAGAGCTGATCATCGTTGATGTTGGTAGGCCAGTTTGTGGACTCGCCACCGGTGTGAAGATTTTGAAACTTGCCAATGCCACAAAGCTCGCCGGTACGGAAGTCATGCATCTTAAGTTGCCACCAGATACGTCTTCGCATCTCGGTCTCAAATGGAGGTAGACCTAAATGCACCCCGTCACGCTCAAGTCCCATGCCTTGTGCGATGCGAACAGCCACGCCTGTCAAGGACCAAACAGCGCGAGGTTCGTAAATATCTCTTACCGCGAGGAGATGAATTATCAGTGCTTGAAGAACAACGAGGCTAGTGGTACTCATAAAATTGGCACGTGATAATGCTGCTTTTGTTGCGGATATATATCGTAATAGGAGGACTTTGCGAGGTTCTCGTAATCGTTGTTGACACTCATCCCCCGTCAGTGACATAACGGCTGCACTGTAAATGGCAAACATGAGAGCTTCAAAGTTCCTTGGTGCAGCCCCGATATTGGTCGCAGCTTTCTCGATTACCGGTTGCAGTGTAGGGACATGTATGATCTTCGTCAGCGGATCAATGTTCTCTATGAAGATTTGCCACAATTGATGTATGCCTTCTGGTGGCGGATGACTAGACTTGGGGTTCGATCTAGGTGAGTTGCCGAGAACGAAGTCAAAGTCATCATCGGATCCTTCTAGGTCATTTGTATCATCTGAGGAGTCATCCAAGGCATTCTGAGGATCGTAAAACTAATGGTACTATTAGTGTTTATGCCCATACGGATGTTCTATGTAGCCGGAGATATGCATCAGGTTAGGGTACTCACCTCTTCTACTATTCTTGTCCATAAGATACTAAGCAAACATCAGCGTTTATACCTATATGCAGATTTCTAATAAGCTTACTTATCTATGAACTTGAAGCGACCAGGACTCTGTATCACTTGTGTCTTGGTGACGGATTGTCTTGGTTCAGGCTCAATGAACGCAGGCATATGCAACTGGGGTTCATCCGGAGCTACTACCAACGGGTGACTGACATCATGAGGTGATTCGGAGACGGAATCGTCTTGCAACTCATTCGGGTCAATGCCTTTCTCTCGGAATAGTGCTTCATAGTGTCTGAGTTGATCGGTTAGGATCTTCCGGGTGTTGAGACGTTTATGTCTATTTCGAAGCGGGTGCGAGGGATTGAAGACGCAGTCCACGTTATGTCTAACACATGCGCTACAGGGTGTCTTGCGGTCACACTTGACTTTGCGTTCAGCACAGCGTACGCAGGAATGGGTTGGTTTGTTGGGGATGTTTGACGAGTAGGGTGCTGGGGTCGCCATCGTTATAAATTTATGTTGGGTTGTGACTGAAGAGTTTACGTTATTATCTTCGTTGAATTAGAAGCGGAAGAAGATGCTTGACATGGCGAGAAGGACGCAAATCCTGTGCGAACTGGAAGTATTGAATTGAGGTCCTTCTTCAGTTCATTTGTATGGCCCCTGATTGGTGGGCCTGTTCGGACCCGACGATTCCCGAGCTTAAAGTGGGTATCCCCCGAATCCCGTGTCCGGGAGTTGCTGAAGGCGCAGCTAGAACAATCTAAGACCTAGATATACTAAGTAGATACTTTTAAATGAACTAGGAACCACTAAAATAGATTCGGAAACTACGTATGTTACTCAGCTATGCGATGAGAGCCCCAATGTATAGCTGTAGTCACCGGCATGATGCGTGTTTGTGGACGATTGACTCGGGGCAGTTCAGGGGTCGTGAAGTCTGACTAAAACCCCTAATCGGAACTCAATTCATACGAATAATGACGGCGCAAACCTGTGAAGCCGACTTGAACTACTCGGGCAACCCAATCATTCTCTCACAGTCTAACTCTCATCCAAGACCGCATCTAATCTACAAACATTGTCCGGTAAAAGGCCGACCCGAGCCAAGTCAAGGGACCAAGGTCAGACAAGCCCCCAGAAATTATTTCTAGATTCATCAGTCTAGCAGCATGACAGATTACAAGTCCGGAGAAATTTCTCCTAGCTAATATAAATAGGTAGGGTATGCACATCTCCCGGTAGATTCTGAGATACAATAGTCAACAGGCAACTCCCCCAAATGATAGCTCGCAATCTCAGACTAGCTAATATCATACACCCTCTGCCGTCTAGGACAGCATTCAGCCAGAGCATTTCAATCCGTCCACCCAATTCATACAACTTCCAGCGCCAATCATCGCCAGCTATGTCATCTCAACCGAGGATCGCCATTGTTGGCGGAGGACCCGCTGGGTTGACCATGGGTCTCTTGCTCCATAAGCATCGCATTCCGTTCACTATCTTTGAGCTTCGCCAGGAGCCCACCGAGGAAGAGCTGGCTAAGCCATCCGGGATGCTCGACCTCCATGTGGAGTCTGGGCTTGCCGTCATCAAGGAATGTGGTTTGGATGACGACTTCGCACCACTCACTGGGGAATGTACCGAAGACTTCATAGTCGCAGAGAGGAGCGGGAAAATCCTCCACATAATGGGAGGGGATGGTACACGTCCTGAGATCTCCCGTAATAATTTGACTAAGCTCCTACTCGGCAATATTCCAACGGAGAGCATCAAGTGGGGTCATAAACTCCTATCTGCTTCTATCAGGCCAGCCACGTCATCCAGCCATGACGGAACCGAGACTGAGCTCGACTTTGGTACAAGCGGCCAGCACACATTCGACTTGGTGGTTGGCGCGGACGGTGCGTGGTCCAAGGTCCGCCAGATACTGACGGACACGAAGCCGTATTATACCGGCATGCAGAACATCGCAACCACGATTAGGGGGATAACCAAAAAGTACCCGCATCTTGCTAAGCTTGTCGGGTCTGGATCTTTCAGCTCGTTCGGAAACAAGCACGCGGTAATATCACAACACGGACCTTTCGACTCGTCGAAGGTGTACATGTGGCTCACACACCCCGACGAAAACTTCGCCACCAACTCCGGCCTGGCTGGTAAGTCGGCTGCAAGTGCTAAAGACAAGCTACTCGGAGACAATGCGCTGCTTGGCACCTATGGCGCCGCAATAAAGGAACTGGTAGCTACCGCGTGTGATGAAGAATCAGCAGATAATCCCGGTGCGAGCCTAGACATCAAAGCGCTCTACACGCTGCCCCATGGAAGTTCCTGGGAACACAGAGCTGGTGTAACCCTTGTCGGTGACGCGGCTCATCTGATGCTGCCAAACGGAGAGGGTGTCAACTCCGCCATGTTCGACTCACTTCTACTATCCCAAGCCATTATCAAGGCATACAAGACAGCTGAAGAGAACAATGGGTCGTTTCAAGTCATATTCGATCCGCTTTTGATTGAGTATGAGGCCGCTTTGGTGGAACGTGCAAAGGAAGCAGGCAACGATACAGAGGGCCTGATTGGGAAAATGTTTGGAACCGATGATGCAGCATACGATTTTGCTAGCTTTCTCCAAAGCGCGAAACAACCGGAGTAAGGTGTAGGAGATATATTCAGAGATGGTTATGCTACACCGCGGGGATGAGGGCATATATCAACTAAGAGAAAGGAGAATATGAGATACTTGAACACCGAAGGGTACTAGCGGAATATTAACACCATATGTAACATTTAACACTTCAATAGGCCATGTTGTCTTTGAAGCAAGTCGACCCTACTCCTCGTATTAATCTATATCTCTCACTTAATATACTTCAATAACAGAACCTTCCCAATAGTATGCATTGCAATGATTAATATGTAACACTGCGTCATGACTAACGATACCATGATAATGCAATAACAGGCGCGACGATGGCTGCCGTCGTAGCCAATAACGGAAAGACGCCTTTGGCTATCCAGCCGTTCATCAGCTTCACAAACTCCTTAGGCTCATTCCCACGTGGATACCGGGTATTGGGAATGTCATGACCCAGGAATGGACATATCTCTTTCCAGTCTAGGCCATCCTCAAGACTGACAACTAACAGCCTGTCCTTAGGGACCATGGCCTTAATTAAAGCATTGCTGTTAGAATGATTAGCGGGCTAAGCTGTGGTCATGTTTTGTCTGGCTACGACTTGGGGAACGTACTGGTCATTATATGTCTTGATGGCCTCGGCATCATCGCCGAGGGGTTTGTCCTTCCAGACGTGCCGTGGTGCCAACCTCCCAAACTCGACCCAAGCCGCCATGAATCCACTCATACACCCCATGTAGCAGACTGGGAAGGATGTCACGAGCGATGCCATCTTTAACATAGTCTTATTGACAGATTGCACCCATCTCTGCGGATTCCGTGTTGTGAGGATAAACTTCGCGTCGGGATACGCAGCGATTAGGTCGAGAGCAAAGAAGCTTGTTACATCGAGGATGGCCTGTGTTGAGCTTTAGCTGCGGTTCGATAAACAATAACTAGTTGAGTATGGATAGAAGGAGGGCAAGGAGAGATGGTAATAAAAAAGGAGATAGGGAGAACAAACATCATAATCCGCAAGCCACTTATCAAACTCATGTCTCCCGTATATCTCACCCTCGCCGTGATACTTGGCTCTGATACCATCGTTTAGGATATTGATGTGTGATGCTCCTGTTTCGAAAACGGTTTTCATATGGTACGGCTTATATCCTAGTATTTCTAAGGCATGCATCAAGCCCATAGTTCCATTGCTGTAGTGACAGAGAGTCAGGGGTATTGCCAACAGGAGAAAGACGGCACAGGACCTTACCGCGGAAAGCTCAAGACTATCACCTTCTTATCCTTCACCGTGGAAGGCTCTGAGACCTGGTTTATATGACGAGACATGACTGAAGCCAGCAAAGTAAGGATATGATATAGATTCTATGGACGTAGAAACGAAACATCCATCGTGAAGAAGTTTGATGAAACGTTCTCTTAATAAACAACCCATCGCCCAACTTCGGCGGCGCAGCTCGGATCCGACAGGACCAGTTGTCCTCACCAAACAATACCATTCTCGATTATATGGCCCAGCAGCAGCCCATAAACCCGTTAGAAATCATATCCGATAGAAGGACAGCCCAATCATGGCATCAAGCTGACGGAGTTTAGGTGGAGCTAAACCTTTAGCGAGAGCTCCCTCGGTACCGAGCCATGTGGCACAGGCCGCATAGTCATCGGAGAGGACCACGACAGCAGCTTCGCGGTGGGATAAGCATGTCATTAAATACGTTGTTTGATAAATGGTATATTACTACACTGGGCAAATGTGGCGTTGCCTTGGTTCAATCCCGTCAGCCCTATCACCTTCGTCGGGCCACATGTGTGCAAGTAATGCACGCTATACGCACCGCACGTAAATAGGATGTTGCACCAAATTGAAAACCTTGAGGTCCTAACTAGGTAGTATAATTCCTGCTGGTAAGATCATAATGTTATGCTCAATACGAAGTATGAGAACCTTACGCCGGTTCTCAGGGTGTCATAACGAGAGCCGAACTTGTATCACGACCTGATATCTGTAATAGGCAACTGGCTAGAAGCATCGATCGCGAGACCAGCTTTTATTGGTGTACTTACGCGTCCCTCTTACTACACAAATATAATAAGGTGGGTTCTTATATAAGATACAACTTCTAGCCCGTGGTAGCTAGTTATGACTTGGTGGTTATTCTCTGTTGTATTTAGACAAGAGTTGCCCACAATGTTGCGGACCGGATTCGGAACTCAAACCCCGTCACGAGCCGATCGCATGATGATTTCTGCGAAACAACTTCGATAAATTGGCACTCTCTATGCATTGTTGCCGCAGAGCATGGGCGGACGGACATAAGGACTATCAATTCCAATCTACCTCCAGAGATGAGACCGACAACGATGTATTTTGTGATAGGCGAAAAGAAAGACTGGGAATGCCAAATCTAGATCTTACGGAAAGATGGTTTCCCACGACTCTGGTCATTGGTCAATCAATTCCCGCGCCCAGATCCATACCGAGTGCGACGTGCAGTGACAACTGCTAATGACGCAACTATCCTTGGCGATTGAGTACCTACCTACCACCACTGTAATGCGATAATGTGCTTAATGCCCTGTGAAAAGACTCAAATTTGGAGTAATCACTTATGTTGTTACGCGTGTATCTCACTCTGCAATGGCAAATTACAATTAGACCGTGTCTGCTAAACAACGCAGGTTTAGGCGTGATTCGTAGTGACAAGCAAAGATCGGCTATGAAATCTGGTCGCGAAAAACTCTGCTGATCTTCAACTTGATAATTTTGTAATCCTAGCCAATAGTTATTCTGGAAACACCAGGAACCAGGTATATATGTAGTTAGACTGAAGCTGTCATGTTTCAATGGTGAATAACAGGAGTCAATGATCAAGGTTAGGTAAGTAAGTTAGGATATAATATCTGATTCGTCACACCTCTGTGTTAATGCAAGTGATAAAAAGAATCACTCAGAATGTAACTAGAGTAGGCATGCTTTCTGCCTTTGGGCATTATCGTGATAAGTAAAACGTAGAAATCCTTCAAGTAATTCCAAATCGGTTAAACCTGCGCCCGTGGGAGACTTCATGAAATGAAACAACGGTCCCCTGTCAGAGACTCAGCTGTGCCACATAGATAGGGGATAGGTCGGATAGTTGGATGAGTTTCGAAACTCCCCCGCAAAGCTTGGGTTCAGTAACCCCGCCGCCGTTCACTGGTTTCCACGTTTCCTTGCCCCTGAACTAATGCAGGTGTTGTGGTTGCGGGCTTGCTGCAAGGGGTTTATGTAAGTGATATTTCGTCTTTAGATATGTATGTAACTAACGGTTGGACCCCTGAATTGCCTACCTTAGAAGGTTACGATCGGGCGTCATGTTCGCGATCAAATGAATACAACCAACGAAGTACGGCATTTACTTGATAGGCTGCGTCTGGTAACTTCTTCTTCACCGGTGGAAGTTCTATAAAACCCACATTGTAGAGATTAACCAGGTTCTAACAGGAGACTCGTCATCTAGCTCGTAGAAAACCGATATACCCTGAAGGGGTATCTAACCTGCGATCTTTCAATATCTACAATTTCTATGTGCATACGGGTAAATACAACAGCAGTCTGTTAGTCCACAAATCAAAGAAATCCCAACGATTGTTGGTGTTAGGGTAAGGTATCCTTGCTCCGCGAAAGCTACCCAGACCTCTTCTGTAACAACTCAACCCTGTAGTGGTCCTGCCAGTCAGGGTTTAAGGATATACATTCTCGGTTAGGGAGTGGTAGGTAGACCTGTCGTGGGCGGTGAAGTCTGTTATCATTTGGTCGCATTGGGAATGAGAATGAGTTTCCATAATTCCATATATCGACAACTTCTACTCCCTCTGCCTATGTACGAAGGTTGGAAACTTGTGAAGTTAGTTGAACATCACCGTCCTTCATCGCCAACTAACTACCTACTCTTTCTTCCACGCACATCCTCTGGATAGGAAACATTCATTTTTTGCTTGTTTTTCTCGCATTTTACATACATCCCTATCTATTGCCTTTGCCTTAATCAGTAATTCGCTCACTTCGAGATTCAACCGAAAATGCAGTTCAGAATCATCGCTCTTTCGCTGGTCGCGTCGCTGGTCGCCGCAGACAGCGTTCAGGACCTCATCGCGCAGGTCCCTCAATGCGCGGTTCCCTGCCTCAACAATGCTGCGAAAAAGGTTGGCTGCTCCGCGACCGACAACTCGTGCAAGTGCAACAAGTCGACTGAGCTAGCGAGCCAGGCCATCGTCTGTGTCTCATCATCGTGCAGCACTGACGAACTAGGCAGTATGTTTCCACTATCTCCGTTGTCCACCCTTCCTCCCCCCCCCCTTTTCCCCCTTCCCTTCCCATTCCTTCCCTCTCGTTCCAGTAGCGTAAAAGAAGAAGGGGAAGAGAAGGTTACCACAAGATGAAAGACAACCTGCTAGTTAATACCGATAACTAACTACTCCAAACAGAGACCACCGAGCTCACGAGCGAGATCTGCCTCGCGGTTCTGAAGCAGGCGGGCGGTGACGCCGCCAACTCGGCTGTTTCTTCGGCCGGCGCCGCGGCGACGTCCGCCATCTCCGACGCCCTCGACCTGCCGAGTGCGACTGCGGCTGCGACCGGCTCGTCGACAACCCCGACAACGGCCGATGCTGTACGCGTTGGAGCCGGTATGGGTCTCGTTGGGGTTGCTGCCATGGCCATCATGGCTCTGTAAAAGAACCATGCCGCATCGTACCTATCTATATATGCCTCTACCTATGTGTATCCATAGATGTCGCGTAGAGGCGACTGGCTTGATGTGAATCTTGTGTGGTTTAACAATAAACCGGTGATTTCGCTGAAAAAGATGGACGGACCCCTAAGAGTTAATGTGCTAAAATAAAGGGGTCTGACGGAACTATTCTTTCTTTCTATTTCTACCAATTCTATCTTGACCCTTTATATATCTATATCTGCCCGTCTACCCGTACACCCATGTCTGTTTGATGGTCGATATCGTAACTCCGCCCGCATCCCAAGAACATCATCTCATGTAACGTCTATCCAATACCACGTAGAACTCTATATGAATCGTAGATCATTCAAAGTCCGAACTTCCCCAAAACGCCCTCTTCACCACCGGTGAACAGGCTCTGCATCTCATCCAAATTGGCGAATTGCTGCGCGAATTCTAGGCCCTTCTTCAATTCCTCATCAGTCCGTTTCCAGTCCCAAGTATTCGGCTCGGCTTCGTCTAGGACACCGCCGGTGACTGGTCCTGTCGGTTTCGCCGCGCCGTTCTCGGTGGTCGTGACCCAGCCGCCTGGGCGCTCGGGCAGCAATCCGCTCGCATCGATTATAATAGCAGGGTGTACCGTCAAGCGACCGATCTTGAAGACGTACTTGCTAACAGCGGTGGCGTGGACCTTCTTCTCCCAGTCCTGAGGCACGCTCGCGCTCTTCCTCGTCGGTCCAAAGCTCTTACCATCCCAGGATCTCGGCTTGACCGCGCCCTTCTCCACGAAGTGCGTGACGATGTACATCCACTTGCGATCCCAGGCTAGGACGCGCGACCACATCTCGAACTTGGCGTAAGGCTTGATCTCCCTCTTGAAGGAGCACTGCACGGCGCCCAGCATGATGCCGAGCTTGCCCTTGGCGGGCTTCGAGGGGTCCGAGGGGTCCATGACCAGTTTCGTCTTGGCATTCGTTGCTACATCGTGCAGGCCGCGGCAGAAGAGGTGGCTGACGAGATGGGTACGGCTAACATCGAGATCGGCGAAGTACGTCGAATTGGACTTGTGGATGTTGTAGTCGACTTCGAGCAAGGCGACGTGCGATTCGGTAATGACCGGATGGAATAGCTTGTCGGGCGTGTGCTTATGGAACTTCTGGAAGTAAAGGATGCCGATCAAGCCGTGCCATACCCGGATCTTTTACATCGGAAGTGTCAGTATCCAACTTCAACGCATGTCACCTACAAAGTAAAGCAACGATATGTATGCACGCGACGGTGGTTTCACGTACAGTCCAAGTGAATGGTAAACTCTTCCAGTTTATGATTACAAGGATCAGCGCTATTATACGGCTATACTTCCCAGGTCCCGTAAAGAACGTCTTGACCAGCTCCGCGACGTTCAGATCGAACTTGTATGCGCCATAGGCAATGGCAGATGTGACCGTGGGCAACGCAACCCATGCTGCACTCTTTATTTTTGCGGCGGAGGAAGCCATAGATTGGATAGTTCCGACGTCGGTAGCTCGTTTGTGCGACTACGGCGGTCTCGGTATCGTTTTCGAAGAATACTCTTCCCGACGCGTGACGATGGTAGCGATTCTAGAGCGAAGAGCACCGAATAGGAGAACGATAACAACGATAGCCCAAAGGGGCACTACTCTTAGATAACACAAGATGGTACTCGTACACTGCGAAAGAACTTGGGTGCCTGGTGTAAGCGGCATTTGGCGAATGAGAAAACAGCGGGCGATAACGCCTTTACATAGTTGTCAATTATATAATTACAAATCAGGTAGGTGGATAACGACAGGTAACTAAGTCATCGCGAGTCCGTTTATAGCGCAGTACAAGTCTTCTGGAACCACTTGAAACGCTAGAAAATATGTCTTGGTGGAAGTTAGTCCAAAGAGACGACGATATGGTAAGAAAACAGCCTCAACAGTTGAATCATGTAGTTAAGGGTCCTAGGCAATAAGGTATGAGAAATGAGAAACCTTCCTGCCGAGGTGCCGAGGTACTGCCAAATTCGGCAAGCTGAAAGGAAGAAAGTTTATCATATGGTCCAAGCGTTGCTACTGATACTCCTTGAAAAGGGGTAAAAAACTGACATTAGCTAAGCGAATTACGGTGACTAGTTAATTGTGTTCTCTCTACAAAGATCTTTGGTAAGATTGTGTCATCATTATGCTTAATCCCGACCCGCCCGACTTTACCGGACGTAGTTCTAAAAGGTTTTGACCTCCGAGTCCGAGATACTATTCTTGCGGGGCCGAGCCATCCTTCCTACATATTCCAGTAAATACAGAATTCAAACCGTACGCTTAATCCCGAGATTCAATGTGGTAGGCCCTGAGGCGCACATAGTTTGAAGTCAGCATACATGAATATTGAGTTGTCCGAATTAGTGACAGCTACATTTAATATTAACACAAATAATCGATACATACTTAAATCTGGAGGGGTTCTAATTGCTCTTATAAAAACGAAACAGGGTTACTTAGCAGGACCGCTAATATGCTAGATGAACGTCGTAAAAGGATTCGCCTTCAGGAATTCAAACATAGTGCTCACTACACCCAGAGGCTGGATATTTTAGGGCTCTGTTCCCTCCATCTCGCTACTTGGAGGAATTATTCTTCCGAGATGGGGCTTGGCTTTGATGTCTCCAATCGCAATTGATCTTTGGACAGCGAGCAATGTAGCAATGATCTCCTCAGCGTTGGTCATCTCCTCGTCAAGCCTTGCTTTAAGACTTCCCTGTTTGAGTGCCTCCTGAAGACGGCTTCCCAATTCCACGACCTGCGGGTTCCATTGACGGGTTCGAATTAAACATGCTAGCGCATCATCAGAAGATGGTTGTATTTCTTCGTGGCTTTGCTTGTCCTCTGGTGGAGCGCCACTATCGACAGCTTTGGAAAACTGCTTACAGGCGAGCACAGGATCCATCCCGTCGTTGAGTCCCATAAGATAGTATTCATGGGCGGCCTTTAGATTGGACCACTCGACTTGAAAGATAGACTTTTGCTCCTCTTTAACCCGACGGATACGGTCCTGCTGTCTCGCAACCTGTACAAGTTCCATGAGAAAGGGCCCATTCTCGACATGATCTAAAATGCTGAGGATCTGTGAAACTTCGAGGGATGCCTTTTTGTGGCCATCAAGTCTCCGCGCGGCCCCAGCAGACCAATCATTCACAATGTCTAAAAACGTGCCCGGAGAGACGTATAGTTTCGCCTCGAGTACCTGAAGCAACAACTGTCGGGACTCAAAGTCTCCGATGGTCTTTTTCGATCGACGGAAATAATCGAGGCGCTGTTCGAGAAGCGATAACTTACACGAAGGACAAAGATCAGGGTTTTCCTTTGTAGCCTGACCATGACGTAAGGCACTAGTGGATGACCTTACATGGCGGCATGCGTAATAGAGCTCAGGTCTCTCTGAGTTGCCCATCAAGGAACTGGTATCCATATTGAGGTTTTTGTATATGGCACTTTGGATTTTAGATAACTAGATCAACTAGCAATGTCTTAAGAAGCCTGCAATAGACAGGACAGAAAGAGGCGCTACTTATGTATGTGAAAGATGAGACACATTGTCTATACTAATAACAATGGCATTGTCAAAGGACAATAATTACATCGTTGTTTTGTAGGCTTCTCTTCAAATTTATGAACAGAGTTTTGGTTTGGCCTACCAGTAGCCTTCAAGCAATTTCCTAATGTCTGTTACATAACAAGCCGTTTTACAAACGTTGCTCGTGATGGTTTTAATCCTTACTAGTGAGGTTTATAATGCACAACTCTTTTACACAGCATGTCAGTTATGCCAAACAAAGCTGAGATATTAACAACAGGTACTTTTCCAGAGAGGCAACATTGAACTTAATTCTTTAATGCCATGTATCCGTCTTCAATTTATCGATAATGTGAATTCCCTAATTCGATGCTTCTAAATTAGAACCCGTGAGGTTTACTAAGGGAAGGTGAAGTTGAAAAGTAGGTACGTTATGTGATAGGAGAAATTGGTGTTATTATGGGGCTAACCCTTGGCTACTATCCGCTGACTGTATTAGAGTAGGTGGTGTTGATGTTTAGATGTCTCGTCCTAACTATGCGGGGTCCTGAATAGTAAGCCTTGAAAACGATTCATGCCATTCTTTGACTAAACATTTCACTGAAACATCCCTATATCAAGCTAGCTTACGGTCGGCCACAGGGTTGACTGTGACATGGGCACTTTTTTACAGTATGGGCCTACCCTAGTGTAAGTTTAGTAAAATATTTATACAATTAAGCCAAAATACGGTATTTTTATAATAAAAATATGCATTTAAAAATTAATTTAACTTAAAAGTTATTATTATTTCTTTATACTTTATATTTTACTTTAATTATTATTATTAAAGTTATTATTATTTAAGCTTTTATTATAAAACGTAAAATTTTTTACTTATTATTAATAAAAAAAAAAAAAACCTTTGTTTTATACCCATTATACATAGCCTTGATGTATTTACACTAATCGGTTTAATCAACTTCATGCTACAGGTGGGATTCGAACCTACGAGCTTAGTAATACGGATTTTACGGCTACAGATTTTACACCTACAGACTTAACCACTACACTACAAGCTACACTAGTCGGATTAGTATTATCTATTCTATCTACGTAGGTAGATTGTTTTATCCACATATATATAAGTAATTCTGCGCCCGCACTTAGGACTTTAGCCGACCTATAGCCGAGCTAGGTGGTCAATGCACCACCACCTAGGTCGTCAACAGCCACCACTTAGGTTATCAACAGCTTCAAAGGCTAGGTAGGTCGTCGAAAGCCTTCAAAGCTAGGTCAAAACTAGGTCAAAACTAGGTGGTCAAAGCGAAATCAACAGCTATCTAGGCCTTCAAAAGCTAAGTTGTTGCAGCTTAGGTGGCTAATGTAGGTGGCTAATGGGTAAGTGGCTAGTGTATATGGCAATTTAGGTGTATATAAATAAATAATTAAACGTTTGGTTTAATGCATATCAACGATTACCTTAATTGCATATGCTAAAATTAGTGTAGGGTGCACCCATTAAAAAAAAAGTGAAAAAGTGCCCATGTCACAGTCAACCCTGTGGCTACCCCTACTAGCTCTTTGAATGAATAAAAAGCTAACTAATCGCCTATGCTTCATTGATTGAGGCTATCATAATAATTTGATTACGATGCCTGCCCAATACAGGTACAAGCCTTTACTAGATGCCCACCATGTGCGACTGGTTCAAGTCATACCCAGCGGTAATGAACCCCATGGGTTCAAACTTTCTTTGTCTGAAGCTGAGCTCGATCAAGCCCCATTGTATTCCGCCCTATCCTACACTTGGGGGGATGCTCTATTTGGAGTGAAACACCCCAGTGATCATGACTATCCAACCTACGAAGTTCAATGCGACAACGGAGTCTTACATATCACAGAAAATTTGTTTAATTTCTTGTCACGAAAGTCGGATATCATTACCGCCACACCTCTCTGGATTGATGCTATCTGCATTGATCAAAGTAATCTCGCGGAGCGTGGCCAACAAGTTTCGATGATGGGGGAGATCTATAAATCCGCTAGACGTGTTCTCGTTTGGCTTCGAGAAGATCAGCCTCCTGCCGAGGTGATATGGGTTCACGACTTCTTTATCCCGAAATTGCTTTCATGTCGATCCCAAGTCAACGATTACGATTTCTGGGCACAGAGAGATCCATTCTGCAAAGACCCAGAAATTGTTTCTCTCCTGGGGGAAGAACTCTGTCAACAATGGCAGAATTCGTGGGTGTCATTTTTCGAGTATTTCATCCCTTGCCGATGGTTCACAAGAGGGTGGGTGATACAAGAGGTTGCCTTAAAGCATGAGAAAAACGTACTTGTTCTTTGTGGATCAGAGGTCTGGAGCTGGTCAAAACTGCAGAACTTTGCTTGGTTCCTGGATTCTTCAAACTGGGTGTCCAGAATAACCGCACCGTTTCAACAACTGACCGCGTTGCCGGACTTGCTACCCGACTCACCCATCATATTGACTCCTAATATTTGGATACAGATGTTTACGGCTCTGACACCCCCTATTTATGAAGATAATATAGTGGATGTGCCGAGCGGGCGGCGTAGTTATCGTGGACTATTATCCACATTGCACGGTGTTGTTTCGGTGAGAGAAGTCTGGTTGGCCAAACTATCTAAGTTGGCGGAAGTTATGCGCTCGTCTTCGACTACAGACCCTCGGGACCGCATCTATGCTTTCCTCGGATTGGCTGATGAAAGCCGCCCTTGGTCTATGAAGAATCCAATCGTTGTTAGTTACGAAATACCTGTAGAGGAAGTCTTCACTTCATTTACTAGCCTCCTCCTAACACAAAAGCCGCTTTTGACGGAGTTATCGGATGTCGAAGACGTATCCACCCGTGAAATTGCCGGCCTACCTTCATGGGTCCCGGACTACTCTGTGGCAAAATTTCATAGGTCGCTCATTCGGACAGAGAGAGAACACAGCTGTATTGGCAATGAATATGGTATCGTAGGGTCTACGTTCGACGCACAAAAAACGCACCTGATCACCCATATTCCACCCCTTATCGTCGGGCCGGTTTTAACACTTCATGGAGCTCGAATCGATTCCATATCCGTTAATGGAGAGGAGTTTTTCGTACCTGGATATCCCGACTTTCTTCTCGATTTTTTCCTGAAACTAGATCTCAAATACCCATTCACCGGGGAACAGTGGAACGAAGCTGTATCCCACACATTGATTGCAGATAGCCCGCCTCCTAATCTCCCCTCTCCAGATTTACCCCTGCTTTTCCACGAGTGGCTGCTCTACCTCATTGCGTGGCGGTTGCAGGAACTGATGATGGACATGACTGAGAATAAGGACAGAATATCGACGATCATGAAACAACTTCGACGAGTATCTGCTGATTCGATTTACCACCGGAGCCTTCCTGGCTTTGAAGAAGTTATAAAGGCGGTTCATGAGACACCTTCTTGTCGAGACGTGTTGAATCAAAACCCTTATTATCCTGTAATTAGGGGGACAATGCTTCTGCGTCGTTTCTACCAGAGCTTGAACGGATACATTGGTATAGGTCAACGGTCACTTCAGAATGGTGATGAGATATGGTTACTTGGAGGCGCAAGGGTGCCTTTCATTCTGCGGAAGAGGACAGAAGGAGGATACACACTCATTGGTGAAACTTATGTACATGGTATGATGCGTGGTGAGATTGTGACGGATGAGTTAGTGGAAAGTATGGGGCCTGTCGAAATACATTGATATGTACTAATTTCACTCCTTGATCACACCCTAAACTACAATGATCATTTGCTCGAAGATTTGAAATCGTCGCTTACTACATTGCCACTGTCTCTATTCCACTGGGTTTAACTCAAGTTCTCGAATACCCAGCGCGTTGACGGTTCGTAGTTTAATATGCCCAGCGCTACATCCCCCCTATCCATCGATCTCCCTTTGGCCATTCCTATTTGAGGCTTTATTTATTTATTATAGTGATATACGAAAGAAATAAACAGATGTTACCATAAATCACTCCTCACCCTCCAACGTAAACTCCTTAACCACAACCGCGCCCCCCTTCGCCTGAGTAGCGAAATTGAACACCGCGAACCGATACGCCATGAAGAATTGCCACTTATTGTCCAGCGCGAAGTCCGGGCCCAGCCGTTCGAAGTTCTCGCCATCGACGTTATACCAAAACGTCACGTACCTCTTCTGCCCCTGATAGCTCCCCGCAAACGCCGGCGTGACATCCGCCCGCACCTGCAGCCACAAGTTGGCCCCTTCTCCCCCGCCCGCGACCTCTGGACCCTGGGCACCCACCCGCGGCTGGGAATTCGGCTTCCAGCTCGACTGGTCCAGCGTCAAACTATCGACGAACACCAGCCGCGCAACCCCATCATCTTTATGGACACCGATGTAGGCACTGATATCGCGTAGGATCGCCACCCCGGCCCTGTCCCCATCTGCCATCCGCGATACGTCGAGGCGGAAAGTTCCACAACTCTTAGGCCTGAAAGTTCGTTGCGTGAGCGTGTTGCTAGCCAGATACAGGTTCTCCGCCACGGTCGCAGTGCGCAGCTCCAATCCCTCGTCCGTCAAGTCCCACGCGCTATCATCCGGGTTATGGTTCCATTCCCAGCGGGGGTTGAGGGTGTTCTGACCGTCAAACACATCGGTATACGGACCCGCCTTGCTGACTTGCCTCGCAGGCGACGGAATCGGAGCCAGGTACTCGGCACCCCAGCTTCCGCCCGCGACAGTGACGACGCTAGGCCAGCCGCTGGCATCCCAGGAGATGGGGGCGAGGACGGGGATGCGGCCGAGCGGGTACGCGTCCACGAAGGTCATGTAGTTCCAGGCAGCGCCGTCGGGCGTGTTGACCAGGGCACCCTGATGGGGCGTTGCGCCGCCGGCGACGGGACCCGGCATGCGGTCCAAGACCTGGCGGATCTCGTAGGACCCGAATGGGCCCGTCGTGGATTTGAGCATGTGCTGTTGGTCGGCCGGCTTGGTGGCCCAGATGTAGTAGGATCCGTTGATCTGGTAGAAGCGGGAGCCTTCGATTAACTTGCCGGAGCGCTCGGTGTATATTGCCTGTTGCGTTGGTTAGTTTCCCTTGTTTGTTAGGGAGTATTATTCTAGATATATGATCGCTCGATTTTAGATGGATGGAATATTGTCTTCGAGATGGGGTAGAGTTGGACTTACCTGGCTTCGGACCTCACCTAAACCGTCAGGTGTGAGCTGCGCAACTCGCAGAGTAGTCTGTCCATAGGCTATATACATAGTATCATCGTCGTCGATTAGCAAGCCAGCATCATAATAGCATGTGTTAATCGACATCTGCTGCGTCCACGGGCCTTCGGGCTTCTCGGCCGTAAAAATGAAGGTCTTGCCGGCGATCTGGACGCATCCATACCAGTAGAAGAGGCCGTTACTTGGTCGATAGCCGATAGTGGAGGCACATATACCCCCGACGTAGGCCGATGATGACGTACTCCCATCAAGGTTGTACTGCGATCCGAAGGGCAGCGTTGGGGCTGAATGGCCTATATACTCCCAGTCTATTAGATCATATGACTTCAGAACCGGCGCTCCAGGAGAGTAGTGCATCGTCGATGCGGTGTAGTAGTATGTGGCATTGACACGGATTACCCTCGGTGTCGGCGAGGTCTTCCCATAGGATGGGGTTGGTGTACGTGGATGCCTGACGAGTGGTCTTTGCCGTCAAGCCGTGGGCAAGATCCGGTCAGGACTCCGAAGATAATGGTGAGACTAGTCAACGACATCTCGAACTGTGGTGAGAACTATTGAAGGGTCTTGGGTGTGAAAGCGTGACTTGAACTGGGTTGTGAGCGAACTACTTATAGATACGCATACAAGTAAAGCTGAATTGACTGTGGTCGTTTTGGTTCGATCATAGTCTCTATGAATGGACCGCTTAGGGCATAATAAATTTATACATGAGGCTACATCTTGTTCTTTGGTACTGTGATCCCCCTCCCCCGTGATGACCAGTTCGTTGCGCACGAATAGGGAGGGCGCCGTTGTTGGACGCCATACCTGATTGGTGCGCAAGTGAAGAAGCACCCCCGTTCGATATCAGGAAAGGGTAGTACCAGAGAGAATGGGAAGGGGGTTTCTACGTTATACAACGTCTTAGTAACAGAATAGCAGAGGGTTTAGACAATAATTTTTTCTTCGTATATTATAGATGTTGTTGGATCTGTATACAATAAGGCAAGGGCCATTTTCATTGGAGCGCATAGGGGCGCCATTTTGAACTTCAATATCTTCAGTCTCAGAAAGGCCGGGAGAAAGTAGCCTCCATTCAGCTTAATTTCATCGGTCTTAGATTAACGTGTTTCTAATATTAGGCAGCTAGTATTGTCTCGTGACGACGAAGATGCATGTCATAGTTGATAGCAAGAGGGTATCAGCATAAAGCCTTGAATGAATAAGGCATCTTGTAACCAAAGATCTAGTATGTAAGATTCAATGGCGTGTCTTCATCACAACGAGTACTAGGAATATATGCATCGTGACTAACTCGATGAATCGCCTCCATTCTTTGCCTCTTAGCACACGATTTGCGCCCTCGATTTTGTCTTCAGAACCAAGACTACGGGATCATCGTGGCCAGTCAATTACCCCGCTCTATATCTACCCAAGTTCAACCGGGATCGGTTGCAGTGTATCATCTCAGGTTTTCATATACCATTTTCGAAAATCTTTATATTTTGCGATGCATTTACCAGGGGCTCCGTGGTACTTTTTCTATGTTATATTCACGTTTGTTAATGCTTTAAGTCCCTCGAACAATTGTGTAGCGTCAATAAGGAATTCTCGTGTCATTGGGCACGCATCAACTACACAGCCGACAGTATGCGAGTGGTTGGGAGTGCCCTACGCAGCAGCACCAATTGGTGACTTGAGATTCGCCCCCCCGGTCAGGTTGCCCCTGGTTGAGACCATTAACGCCGACAACTTTGTAAGATTCCCCTTAACCAACCAAGAAGACGATGTATGTAGGATAACAAACTCAAGTAACGTAGGGCTTCGACTGTCCTCAGAACACAGCACGTCCCTTCGTGTACCCAAACGCAACTGCACAGTACACGAGGATCTTTAGTAACTTCGCCAATCAACTGAACCATACACAGAGCGAGGATTGCCTAACGTTGAACATCTGGTCAAAACCTAGTACTTCGAAAGGGAATAAACGCCTGAAGCCTGTAATGGTATGGATCCACGGGGGACGTTTCTCGACAGGGAGCAGTCACACGCCGTTCTACGAAGGCAGCAGACTAGCCGAAGCCGAAGACGTTGTCGTCGTTACGTTCAACTTCCGCATGAATATTTTCGGCTTTCCAGGCTCGCCCGAGACTGTTCAGAATCTCGGGTTCCTTGATCAGCACCTGGCAGTGACGTGGGTCGCGGAGAATATTGCTCCCTTCGGTGGCGATCCGGACAAGATTACTATTCTAGGCCAATCCTCTGGTGCTGTGGCCGTTGGAAACTGGGCGTTTGCTTTTCAGGGAAATCCGATTGCCGCTGGGTTGGTTTCGCATTCTGGGAACGAATTCTCCTTCCCGCTTAATAGTCTCGAGTTGGCCACGAAGAACTGGTATAACGTGACGGGAACCCTCGGCTGCGGTTCCAGGGGAAACACGCTGGCGTGCATGCGATCACCCAACATCACGTTCCGATCCATATTAGATGCAATGAAGCTGGTGCCAATCCCTCCCCAAAGCACCCCTACCCGTTCGCAGTCGCCGTTCCAAGCCACCATCGACAATGTCACGGTATTCTCAGAGCAAGAGTATGCTTCTCGTCTGAAATCCGGGAAGCTCGCGCGCATCTCGTACTTGGAAGTAGTCGACGACTACGAGGCAGGCTTCTACAAGATCTCGACGTTATCTCAGGGAAACTCACTACCGGAGAGTGAATGGGCGCGCTTTCAGCTCGAGTCGTTCACGTGTCCGACGGCCGCTGACGCAAGTGCCCGCTCCAGACTGGACATCCCGACGTACCGCGCGAGGTATATGGCCGACTGGGACAATTTACGACTCTACGGTCCGCCCTCTAGTGGCGCGTACCATGGTGTCGATATCAACATGGTCCTAGGCAACTCGGAAGCAGTCAGCGGAGTAGCTCCAAATACTGAGGAAGAAGAGCTCACTCGGGTCATGCAGCATGCATGGGCTGCTTTTGCAGCAGATCCCGCCCATGGACTAGCTGCGCTTGGATGGCCGAGATACAACGCAGAGGGAGATTCCTTGATACTGCTCGGGATGAATACAACATCCAGCGTCAATTTTGTGGCTCCCGAGATGTTTGATGAGCCTTGTGGTGGACTCAACTTGAGTTTCTGGGTACCTTCGTCATAGCAAACTCGTCGGGGATGTCACTTACGGGGACAACTTGATGCATCCAAATACAGGTCTTTAGTATTTAGTTTAGAATCAAGCGAACTTGATACAGCCGACTACGGTGGCTAATGTATTCACTGATCAGTGACTATGTTGGCGTTCGGGCAGGCTAAAGATGAATAACCACAACTACTTTCGGTCAGGTGTGGAGACTTGCTCAACAGAGTGACATAATCGACTGCTAGAGAATTGCCTGCTTTGACGATAGGGTAGACAGACTTTTCTTCTTCTTTAGTATGGGAGTATATGGAGGAATATCTCGCTGAAATGATGTGTTATTCTTGCGCTTAATTATATGTCAGAACTCGTATTCGGGTGATATTGCAGTCATGCCAAACCGCTTCGTTTAGCCCCTGGCGCTGAAGGTCAGACATTTTCAAACTACCTAGGTAGAGTATGTAGTTGCATGCAACAATGACTCTTTCCAAGAGCTGAACAAAAAGAAATACTGGGTGGAAACGATATGCGGCTGTGATTAGTCTCGATCTTTGCGACTCCAGCCTGTACAAAAGGCATGTTGAGGGGTCTGTACTTCCATACGAGAACAACTTACACCGAGAATTTCACCAATGGCATGCTAGTCACGTGCCCAGACGCTATTAAAATCAAAATTGAACTCGTTTCATTCGTTCCCGTCATGTAACAGTACAGTAGATCATGGTACCATTCTATCACCGCATGTGTAGGAAGGAGAATGATAAAATAGCAAAGCAGTCTTCGCAGTCTTCTCGCTATGACCCTAACCATTTGGCTATCACCTAGCCACCACCTAAGAATAAGCAATGCCAACGAGAGATGTTGATCTCGTAACTCCGTCTGTATGCCCGTAGAACTCCTATCTCGTATGCCCTTCCTTCCGAGCCCCCTCCTGTCCTGACTAGTCCAGCCCAATCCACTTGACTGGTACAGTACAAGATCGCTCTTGCCTGCGATCCACTCAAGCATGTTCTTCATCCATCCATCCATCCATCCATACATCTACTTTGGGGGTATAAACGACAAAGAAAAAAAGGTAGATGATGTATCATATCGTCGTTCATTGATGACTGTGGCCTATTGAGCGTGTAGTCCTAGCACCCGAAGGCTAGAACATACCTGGCCCCTGGCGACGATCATCTAGAAGACCAACATATCCCGTCGGGTGGTGGCAGAGCTGTGGTGCAAGAGACCCTTCCCGGGGACGTGGTGCTGGCGGTTGAGACCAACGACCTTGACTTGAGGAATGCCGTTCCTGTTGGACACCATGACGCGCACTGAGATGGAACGCTTCACGTTGGCGTTGGATGGGTTGTAGGTGATGACCTCAAAGGTGCGTGAGTTGGACATTTTGAAGGTTGATTTGGTGTTGTTGTTGTTTAGTGGTGGTGGTGGTAGTAGTAATGGTAGTAGTAGTAATGGTAGTGATGTGATATCAACAATGACACGTTGGTGACGTATGTGATAGAGTAATTGTTTGTGTGGTTGTATGTTGTTGTTATAACTGGAGTTGATATGACAATATACCTCGAATGGAACTTGATTGTTTGCTTGCTATGTTATGACTGCCCAGTTGATGGTTGACTTGAGAACGAGTTTCACTTTCCGGGAGGAGGGGGACTTGGCATGTTTATATATTTTTCGATTGTGCCTTAACCTACATACATCGCACAACTTTTCCTTGTCTCATCCATCCGTAGGTCCTACCGAGGAATGGGGGATGAGACCTGTGTGTCCATGCCAGCCATGCCATGCATGGATGGTCTGGAACGCTGGGGCTCAATTATACATACAGCCCCAACGATTTGGGCGAGGGGTACCTTAGCCAGCTTAGTCTAGGCAGTCTAGGCTACTGATGCCTGTCTAATGGGGAAAGTCTGGGGTTGAGTAAATTGAGATTCGTAGTCATAGGTACATGATGTGGACCCCGCCATTTGAACCTGAAAATGTTTATTTTACCAGTTCTACGTTAAGTATGTATCAGTGTATGTATGTAGAATTGAGGGCGTGTTACGAGACAACTACACATATTGCTAGAGCTATAGTTCTAATAGGTAAGTAGTCAATTGGAATCTATTTTTTGTTCATCTCACTCTTAGTAATACAATATCATGTGGGTAAGTATCAGATCTGGTTTCCACTGCTCCCTCAGCCTTACTTTGAGCCTCTGTCAACATCGAGACTAGGCTAGTTTGTCCTCCCAGTGGACTGCCCGTTTAGGAAGCCAGAGACATGAATCTGACTCTCAAGTGCTTACCCTCCACCTTGATGGTCTACCTATACTATGACGTCTAGAGTTAGTAATTCTTTCTTTATAGATCTTTAGCGAGGTAAAAAGGGTATTGGGTCTATTAAAAACCATTCGGCTCCGAATATGCCCCCCTATGTAATTTTAAGCATTAAATCTAGCCGTAAAGGGGAGAAAATAACTTGGAACGAAAGAGTGCTTACGGCACGGTCATGTCAGCACGTGTGAACTACCTAATAACCTACTAACTATCTCCAGTTACTTGCCCTGGAAACCACCTGAAAATCCACTGGAGCAGTTGCTTTCCCTATCCGTCTGTTCCGCGGAGAGAACATCAATCATGATGTTTGGCATCATGCCTCACAATAACTATTGGAAGATACATAGAGACCCTTCATAGGAAATATGTTGTAAGTATAAGTACTTACATAACCTAATGCAGTAACTATCACCCATAGTAGCTGCATAATATATGCCGGCCCCACACCCAACAAAAAAAACGTAGGTGGTCTTTGGTGGTCGTCAAGTTGCGGTAGGCGTCCTGGCGTCCTGGCGTCCAGTCGGAAGGCATTCGTGATTGCACCGGATCATTAAGAGCAAACTGATACGTAACCGTAATACCGAAATATCGAAACAAAATCTCTTGGCTGAAGTCAGCAATGCCATGCGACGAGATGCGATGTAGCAGATGGACACCCTAATTAACACCTTCCACTTTATCTCACTTACCTAACTACACTTATTTAGCGCATCTAAGCCCTGCTTGCCTTACTCTCAGCTCGTGGATCATTCCCGACTTGTTCGTGTCATCATTGTCAGATACCTAGGTACTGTAGTTAGGTCATTTCTATATTTAAAATCCTTGTCTCCAATTTGAAGGGCTTCTTCCGTTCGAAAAAAACCCTTCTAGAAATGATGATCGTCCATTAACTTTTTTTCCACTTCTCTTTCTCTTCTTCTCTCGAAAATATACCCCCCACCCCTCCCGCCGCGTCTGAGTTGAGGTTGTATTCCCGGGGGAAACTAACTACCGATGCGGGGCAAGGCAAGACAAAGGCAAGGCCGAGACGGGACGACCGGGAAACCGAGGATTATAGGATTGAAGGCTGAACTGCTGCACGCGATCGCTCCCGTCCCATTAGCTACAATACAATATCGAGCTGGCATCCTTACCCACGTACATGTAGGTGAGATGAGTGATAGGGAAAACCTCAACCTATTGGACCATGTGGTCTGGATGGTATCGCCAAGATCGATACATATGCGCATAGTTACATTGTTTTAACTAAGGTCTATGTACCTAGTTCGTCAGTTCGTCTGCCTGCGCTGGATCTAGAATCTAAACTGGGCTTTCATCGAGACCTGGCGGGCCTTTCCGAGCAGCTGGGTGTTAGTGTGCGTGAGTGAGTGAGTGAGGGTGAGGTCCTATCTATCATCCCATTGCACTGGCACGTGGTTGACAGTTGCTGCGACGGCAGTGTCCGTATCCGTACTCCGTGTGTGATAATCACGACGATGATCACAGCTCCGGAACACTCGATTGGGCATTTTATGGGTCTTGATGAGCCTCTCTTCGATTCAAATCACCAATCGTGTGTCTCAATCATTGGGAATCGGCCCGCAACAGGTAGGTAACGTCAGAATTCGGAAACCAGTGGCTTTAAGCCTCGGCATCTTTGCCAGGAACAAAACTCAACATCCCGTGCGGTAGTGACCTAGCCCTCTATCATTAGAGATCTTAGGGTATGCTACTTGAATAACAAGTTCCATGACTTGCCTGCTGTATAGCTAGAGCTATCTAGTCCGAAATATGAGACACAGTAGCAAAAAGGCCTATCGGTGGTCACCTCGCCAAGCTCTCATCATATACCTGTGCTCGTCGCACCGTAAGATGACCTGCAAAAAATGTATCACCCGTTTGCTACGGATGATGGTCCATGTTGCGTGCGGATGCGGAATATCCATTCCCTGCAGATTACCTTATCCTGTCAGACGGACAGCGTCGTCCAGGCATCCTTTTGGCATGTGAGAATAATCAGTTGTTTCAAACCCGTACTACTCTGACATTCTTATCAGTGGCAATGTGATAGATATAATTGGGAAAATAACGAGTTACATGCCCATATAATCGTAGACCACAACAATTTGCGGATGGCGGCTTACACCTATCGGGCTTTCCGAGATAGCTCAGAAGCTTCACGATAACAATTCAACAACATCACCCAGAGCCCAGCAAGCCACCAGCACCTGAAACAGGCACTATTGCTCTCCTCAACCCTTAGGACGTCCCTCCTACGCTGGGATCCCTATTGTTTCCGGGAGTCGTGGTGTCTTGCACGAGTAGAGCGGCCTAGTAGTCGTCCCCCCCTCCTGAATATATGGTGAACAAATCCTTATGTCAAGAGCGGCCGATAGTTGCAACTGCGTAGTCAGACCAATAGGTTAATACCGACGGGCATTACTACGACATCTGGCAAACTGACCAGCGCCGAGTACTTGGCATTATGAGTCGCCCTATATGGATCATGAGGTGCGGATTCGGGGTGGAGTCCCATCAAACAACAGTTATCCTTTCTAGGAGCACGACAGCTCGAATGATATTTTGTTGAATCTCCACATTGAAGGCGTTAATGATGTTCACCAAAGATACTTCTTGCTATGGTAGACGGGAAATTCAAATTCCCCGGTATACCCCCTATCCAGGATGGGGCCTTATAATGCCAGTACCTGTACTAGAGAGATGAGTCAGTATGTGTTGACTGCGTTCAGTGTTGAAGTCAAGCCTGGCGTGTTGAGGGGAAACCCAAGAGGAACTAGTATTCATAGGGTTCTAGTGGCTAGAGAGAATAATGCTTCATACACTGGACTCAGCAGACAATCCCCCTCACAGTACACGGGCTCTTAATAATACAGGATTTTTGGGGTTAAAAGCTTGGCCCATCGAAAGAGTATTCTACCCGTAGAAAATACGGAGCGCTGGGTAATCATCTGAAGTCCCTCGCTTAATCTCGCCATTATAAGAGACCTTACCAAAGGGCTGTTAGCTTGAATCACACAGAAGTTCCTGAAGTCCAATGCATTTTCTGTTGAGACTGTAATAGAATGGGAACACGAGATATTTATTTCTAATGTGGGTATCGTATGAAGTCGGCGTTGAGGAATATAAACAGATATGCGATGGGTATCAATATCCTTGTTGTCATGACCCAGAACCCCCAGCCCTAAGACGTGAGCACGCAAGCCTCGTCCTTCCAATTTCCTCTATAACGCCTTTATTGTCGTTTAAGTCATAATTCGTAGCGAGTTTTGTGTCCACCTCCTGATGTCCTACTTTTAGGCAGTATGGGTGCATTGATATCGATCCGAGGCGGCGTTTGCTCAGCAATTGTACTCCTATCTACTCGAATGCCGTGTAGATGGTATTCAAGGAGCATAACCGCGGAAAGGTACGGATGCTGGCTAGTTGAGCTTGTTGGTAGCTGTCCAACAATAATTCATCCACATCATGCTTTCAATGTTTGCTGAAATGGCCCGAGGGATAGATAGACACTAACGACGAAAGTGTCTAAGCCCAGTAGAATCTCTGGCTAATCGGCCGGCCGTAAAATGCTACCTGCGGATGAACAGGGATAGAACCAAACAAGTGTAAACGCACACAACAACACACATACCCTCTCAGATAGGCAGAGGCTGGGGATTATTCCCCACAGTCTTATACAGATCCTTAAGCTGGAAGGCCTCATGCCCACCCTCGGGAACCTCCCCGACCACCCTCGCCGGCCTGCCGGCCACGATGCTGAAACTCGGGATGACGGCATTGGGGGGGACGACGGCACCGTCCAAGATGCGCACGTAGTCCTTGATGATGGCGAACTCGCCGACGACAACGCCCGCCCCGATGTGCACGTGGCTGCCGACGGTAGCGGCCTGGACGACGGACCCCTCGCCCACGAAGACCTGGTCCCCGAGCCGCAGCGGCAGGTACGTGAACGAGCCCTTGTAGATGCGGCCGGGCGGCCGCAGGCAGCACCCCTTGCTCAGGAAACAGTACCGCCCGATCGCGATAGCCGTGTTGCTGCTGCTGACGGCCGGGGCTGCTGCTGCTGCTGCTGGCGCGGCGCCCGATCCGCCCGCAGTGGAAGACGAGGTCGATTGCACGGTTCGGTAGAGGTCGCCTCGGATCATGGCTTCGGCTTGGATCACGGTCTTCCCGCCTAGCATTATGTGCTGCGTGCCGATTAGGATCGCTTTGCGGGCTACCTTGTTGCCGGTGTCCTGTTGGATGGAGAGATTGTGTTAGTATACGGGGATATTGGGGATGTATAGAGACCTATTGAAATGGGGAAAAGGCAACTTACCGTTTCAATGTATTCTCCTTTCACTGCTTTTCGCGACATTTTGGCTGTGGGATGTCCAGCGTAGACGTACACCTCGTAGGGAACGCGTTGGAGTTTCGCGATGAAGTCGAAGTTGGAAGAGCAGATAGCTTGAGCACAGACCACAAAACTAGGTACCTACTCACTGTGTTTTTACAGTGTTAGTATATATTAGCACAGTATTATTGCTTCCCCTTTTAGGCGCTTGAGGGTCAGCTGATTTAGCTAATTGCAACGTTGAAAGTGACAATACCATTCTTAGTTGCTAATTTTGTTTGCTTGAGATGATAAGCTTACTTCCTAAGATAGTCACTAGTTGTTAGTTTGATGTGATGCTCGACTCCCATCTTACGAACGACGAGATGGCACCAGTTGCAATAGCTCTGCAAGCCTTCCAAGTGTTCAAGTTACTCTGAAAAGTGAAAACTACTTGCTATGAATGACGTGATAGAGGTTCTAATTGGTATGATGGTGTAAGTTTTAACCAATGTTTAAAAAGGGTTACAACTGGTGCCATGTGGCTGTTCGTCAGATACCAAGTGACATAACCAAATTACATAAATCAAGATGTAGGTATGTTTGCAGCTGACTTGAATATGTGTGACAATAGCAATCCTGTAGTTTACTCTATGTATAAGTTATGTGTTACATAGTTCTTAGCTGGTTGATCAATCACGCGTTGATTCCTGGAGGTAGTTACTACTTCCTGACCTCACTATCAGTCTATGAAGCAAAGTGACTAATTAGATAAGAGCCTCCTAGAGAATGCATATAGGTAGTTGGTTTAATCTAATAGAATAGGAAACACTAGTGTTGGTATTATAATTCACTTTGTACATACATAATAGGAATTCTACTACACCTGGTCCTAGTTGACGAGAAATACTCTCTATAATAGGTTAAATTAGGTATAGTCAAGTATAGTACCTAAGGCATCACAAGATCACAAGACAATCATATGAATGAATTGAAGCTAAGACAAAACATAACCAAAATATGGGAATTTATGAACCAATCAAAATTCAAACCGAGTATATTTACACATGTACGTACATTGCACGCGGCCGTGGCCTACTACTGTAATAACAATTGCAACAAAGCCCCCATGTATCTATATATAGAAAGAATCCCAGTGTATGTATGTACAATGACAATGGGTGAATTGATACTATAATAATGTATCTATAGTGTACGTAATATACTAATAGTGTATTGTGTCCATGGGATCTTGGAACTACACATCTAAGCTTTTCCAATACGTTCTCAACATGCTATTGTATTCGAGTGACGGATTGTCACGTTTGCATCTTAGACCCCAAAGGTAGATGCAGTCATATTTATAGACGAAAGTCCTACTCTGGGTACATCATCACCGCAGGAGGTATCATGTTACATATTCAGCTAGTTGCAATATGGTTAATGAATCCATCAATTAAGTAGCTAGAACTTGTAGACTTCGCATAGGCATGAGTATTATTTGTGTGCTGTTTCTTAGTAGTTTCAGTATTATTCTAGTAGCATGCCCAAATAGTCCAAGGGCTGCAAATCAACTTGCTTATCTATGTTGAATCTATGTTGACTTGAATACAAGTCATCAGAAAGGGGCATATAGTACTAATGAAATAATCCAAAGAAAGCCAGCTGAGAACTACTTGATTTCTAGTTAATTATCAGTGCCTTCTACTATTAGAAGTTCTCTGCTGTTTGTGAATTTATAATACTCGTGATGCTTCTGATACTTACACGGCATATGATGATTATAGTACGTGTACCGCTTGTACCGTGGTATGTACTGTCATGGGATTGATAGTATCCGAGGCGATTATAGTAATCTTACCTATTCTACTAATTTTAGTCTTTCCTATTATCACGGTACCTGTACAACACAGGAAGTAATTTAAAATCGGTCTGATCTTTTGGTTCCTCAGGCGTCCACGGTAATTTCCCATTGACTTACTTAGCACCCGCCTACAATCAGTAAACCTACAATCAGTAAAATTCTTTCTAAGAATCTTACTATAAATACTGGGCCACCCTCGCCTCATTCACTTCTTCCCTTCTTCCCCATCACAACAAACATTCGTCCCAACACACAGTTGAGAAGTCTTCAAACCTTCAATACCCAACACACCTTTGAACACTTCTGGATCCCTATTCACACACTTGAGACTAGAAATCACAACTTCACAATGTTGTTTCTAATCTCTTTTCTGCTTCTGGCAGTTCACGTCCTGGCGGCAGACATTGTAATTAGATACCTATTCAATCCTCCCACTGCCATCTGATTGTACTAACAACGGACCTAGGTGCCTGCTCCCATCGAGGGACTCCCCGGTGTCTTCCTGCGCTCCGAAGAGCTTCCCGAGGGCTACACCGAGGGTCCTATCATGTGGTCTGGCTTCCACGATTACTTCGACTCCGCGCCCGGTGTCAACGCCTCGACCAAGAGCGCTTTGAAGGGCCTTCAACTCAACGGTACTGTCCAGGTAAGTAGAACAAACACCACCAGATTTCACAAGCAGTTTACCCACCCTTTCCTTGCCCTAAAATCTCAAAGATTCACCCGTTGTTGACAAACAATACAATTATAGGAAGTTTATCATGAGCTCGCCGGCAGAGGACTCTTCCTTTATCCTACCAACACCTCCGACCTCCCTGCCAAGGTTGCTGCCATTCAGAACAAGAATCTTGACGACGACTTTTCTCCCCCTACCCGAGTAAGTGCAAAAGAAAGAAGAAAAACATAATTGGTGATTGAATTCGGCTTGTGGTTAACTGGACCTTAACTAATTAACACTTGACATGTTCACAACCCATTTCCCTCTGCTCCGAACCTTTTGGTTTATTCCTTCTCCCTTCATGTTCACCTACTAACAAGGAATAATTATCACAGAACCAAATCAAAACCTGCGGTGTCGGTGGCGTTGGCCGCATGTTTGCTTTCGACCTTTGGGATGGCGCCACCTACCTCGCTGGCCTTCCTGACGAGGCGAGATGCGCCAACACGGGCCGCACCTGTGGTCGCATTAGCTGCAGTTGGTCTTCTGCCATCTGGTGGTGCAATGGTATGTTTGTATTCTCATAATTAATCACCTGATCTTGTTAAGCTTCTTCAGTTCATATGTGCTAACTATTGTCTTAACAGTATGTATTCATTTAATACCGAAAACCACACCGAATCCTACCATTGTTCCCCCCCCCCCTCTATTTAATCTTCTTCCATAAATGGAGGAGATCAGGACATGGGAATAACTTTCTACATATGTTGTGGTGATGATAATACTAATACTGAGATAAATAGGACAACAACTACGTTCTCGAGTACCCCTGCAACCTGTTCGCAAGTTACGCCTGGGAGATCTATGACGGCTGCAGCTATGCTGGTGGTGACAACCGCCAATGCCAGGGCACGATGAGAGAGGTTATCATCAACTTCCGCACTGTCGTGGGCCTGTCTGCCGAGAAGTGTTAAGTTTAGTCCAGGATCAAGTTGATTCATGACTAGACATATTAGCACACTGGAATGAACGCATCGTGGTGAGGCAGGTTGAATTGTGGTTTTTTCTTCTTCTTCTTCTTCTTCTTGCAACGATGGAACGATGGAACGATAATGATGGGGGCAGCAGCAACAGCATTATTGTAAATAATAGTTAGTTGAGACTGTAGTTTGCGTGAGATAGAAAAGTCACAGCAGTGCAGAATAAATTCATCATAAAACACTATTTCTTTGTAGATCTGACAATTGAAGTGAAGTTATTCGAGGTGATCCATTCCTAATTACATGAATCCATTGAGTAATTACATCTTGTGGCATTAACAATCTATTGCATATGTTCGGATTTGCCAAAGGTGAAGTCCTTAACTAAGGTAGGTGAGGGGAAAGAGGGGACAATGGACTATGTAAATCAAGATCTGTCGAGATAGGCCAGAATAGTAAATAGAGCTGTAGTCTCAGTAACAGCTTTCTAAACCAGCCACTTGCTTATTGTCATTATAGTAGCTTAAATCACAAGTTAATCATTTAACCACTGTAGCATACTGGATCCCGCAACAGCCTGCGTTAATTCTTTCCTTTATCAACTCCTGACGAATACTATTTACTTGTATGGCCGTGCATGATTATCTGATGTCCAATGAATTTAATTCTAGGGTGGCTAAAGTGCCAAAAACGCCTCTATAGGACGATCTCGCCTGTTGCGTTTTAGCAGTCCACAACCTTTCCATATTCATACCCTTTTTGAGCATAACAGCATTGACAAGGGTTCTTCCTGCACCTGGCATCAGCAAATGATACGCCAAACATATAAACATGCATACTCTAGTGCTGATATCGGCATATCATAGATGCTGCTAATATCTGGGCTGCTGGGGTGTTAGGTAACACACACATCGGTTACCAATCACGATGCGGCCGCGATGCAGGCTTTCCAACCCTCCAGAGAGAATGAGTGGTGGCGAGCTAGGTATTGGGGAAATGCATCATGGCATTACCCCCGCCTTTGGTATGTGGCGATAGTGAATTTCCATTTTATCTATTGTCCTTGTAACGTCTCTTTGTCGAGTTCTACTCCTTCATAGTTGCTTGGAATACAAGCCATCTAACCTCTCAAATTAAAAGGACCATGCTACTCTCTTCGCTTCTTGATATTTCCGCCACTAATGTTATTATTGCTCTTGTCGCGGTAAGCCTAGGAGCCGTACTTACCCGAATTGTCTACAATCTCTACCTCCACCCTCTAGCAGGCTTTCCCGGCCCCTGGTACGCAGCTACGACATCGCTCTCATCAACGATCATATCTCTCAGGAGAGTTGAGCCACAATGGCTCATGGGACTAGTAGAGAAATATGGAAGTCCGTTCATCACTTCCAGTAAAAAAAGAAAATGAAGCAGCTGACTCATGTTAGCCGATCGACCTATCCGTATCGCACCGACGATGCTACTGTTCCCCAAGGCTGCCGATCTGAAGGACATCTACTGGGATCCGACCTGTAATCTTAAGTCTGAGTTGTACGGCACTGGTGCTCTTGGACCTCCCAACTTGTTCTCTACACGAGACGGAACGAAGCATAGGCAGCTTAGAAAAGCCCTCGGAGGGACTCAGGTGAATATCCAAAAGCTTGGGTATGGGAGATGTCCGAGTTGTTTCCCGCTAAACACTTTGCAGTGGTCCATCGGATCTCTCAAAAACAACTGGGAGCCGAGGATAGACGAGCTCATAACGCTGTTCATCGAGAAGATGTCCGAATTCGCCTCGGCACAAGAGGAGGTGATCATCAGTGACAAAGTCGCGTAAGTCAAAGAACGCCGTCATCGCATCAAAGGGACACCTAGGTAGTTAGTTAAATATTCGATTTGAAACTTGCTTACTTATGCGATAAATGACCCAGAGAATTCGCCGCGGACACCCTAACGATGCTAGCGTTCTCGGAGCCCTGGGGCTTCATCCGCAACAGCCGCGACGAGAGGGACTTCCTGAGGTCGTGGCGCGAGGGGCTCAACTATTTCGGGATGGCGGGTCGCTGGCAGTGGTACCGCAACACCATCTTGAAGAGCGCGCTGCTCGCCCCTTACTTCCTGCCGAGCGCTAGCGATAAGTTCGGTGTGGGATTTCTCATTGCGCATGCCGATGAGCAGGTCACGCGGCGTGAGAAGGCCATCGAGGAGGCTGGTGTCGACTGGAGGATGGAGAGGCCGGATTTTATTCAGCAGTGAGTGGGCAAGCACTTTCTTGGTGAAGAGCTTGTTTTGTTGTACGATTGATTGAGTGGTTGATTAATTGATTGACGCCTGTATTAGCTGTCTGGATGCCCGGTATGATGATGGGTCGCCGCTGAATGCCGCGGAGAAGCGCGCTCATGCCACAATCCTCATCCAAGCAGGAGCCGATACCACTGGGACAGCACTTGGGTGCACACTCCGATTCCTTCTTACCAATCCTGACGTAATGCACAAAGCTCGAACCGAGATCAAAGCGGCTGAGAAGGCTGGCAAGCTCAGCACCCCGATAAGCTACGAGGAATCGCGCAACCATCTCCCATACTTCGGGGCGTGCATCAAGGAGTCACTACGGCTCAACCCGCCGGCATCGAACCTATTCGCTAGGGTAGTCCCGGAAGGAGGCAAACATATTGGCGCTGAGTTCATCCCAGCAGAAACAGAAATCACGAGCAACGCTTACGTGGTCCAGAGAGATCCAGCGCTCTACGGTTCCGACCCAGAGATGTATCGTCCAGAACGGTGGCTCGAGTCTCCTTCCCATGCGAGTGAAATGGAGGCGGGCATGTTCGTGTTTGGCACTGGACCGCGCATCTGCATTGGGAAAGATATAGCAATGATGGAGCTCTCGAAGTTATTGCCGGAGGTAAGTTTCGTCGCCATGGAACTAGTTACATTGCCAATGTAGGAAGATGATTCGAACTATTCTAACTAGACAGATAATTCGCAATTTTGATTTCGAACTGCTTGATGTTGGGAAATACGTTGTTGCGGGAGGTGTAGCCTTCAACCAAGACCTGCGGGTACTACTCGCAAAGAGGGTTGAGACTGTCTGAGAGCTGTAGCATGGGATAAGTACCGTATTGATTTATCATTATGATGATCATTATGGGGGTGGCTGGTGGATGTCTGAAGTTGAAGCACTTCTGCAGTGACGTAAGGCTAAACAACCTAACAACTGGATGGGCTCACCTTAGGCTCCCGACATCGGATCGGAAAGTAACAAATTGGATATTTCCGACCGTATCGATTGGATCGGAATTTTTTGGGCAATGCAAGTGATTGATTCTTGTTTTCTAATTAAAAAATTGCAACATCTCTGCAGCCACCCGAAGCTCAAATGAAAGGGGGAAAAAGACAATTGGAAGAGAAAGCAGAGCTGTACCTATGAAGTAAGGGATTGGCAATCCCTGCATGGGTATAATTGGCCTAAGCTCCCGTGTTCCTGGTAGGCTTGGCACTTACCCAAAACTAAATACTACTTTGGTAAGGTAAGATCGATCCATGACATCAGACACAACAGACTGATGATGCAAATCCGGGGTAGCTCCTACTCTGTCCCGTCTGTCTGTCTGTCTACCTCTGCCTGTCTTGGTTCAGGTGAGGTATGTAGAGTACTTGGTGCATGTATGTTATGTCACCACCCTTACCTACATACGTGCATACGTACATACCGCATGTTACTTCTCAATTACTTCAAACCGAAATCATTCTCGCCGTTCTGGGCTATTGAAACGTGAGTTCGATATCACGTAGGTAGGTATGTATGAAGGTATAGTACGTGTACGACATGATGGAGTGTAGATCTTAAGCTGAGTTAGCTGATCAAAAGAAAACAATGACAGCATTGAACAATCTAATGCTAGCTACGCACAGTGCATACATACATACAAACCTTACATGTACTTGTAGGATGTATGTAGACAGGTAGGGTATTGTCATGCAGTTCGGGTCCTCTAAATTCGATATGATGAAATCTGCATGTCCATGCCTGCATGTGTAGTTAGTTCACTTGCCTCATCTTTCCTTCTAACGTAGGTCCCTTCTTCTTACATACCTACATTCCTTAACTTCTATCCAACCACTTCACACACCACTCATTTTATCCAATACCGACCTATAGATTCGACTGCCACCATATAATATCTGCCATCGGGTCATAATCACTCATCCACTCTCCCAATCACACCATGACAACTACGCGATCTGGAAAGGAGAGCAACTCCCAAGGCTCTTCCACAGACAAAGCTGCGGGCACTAAACACAAGATCGAGACCAAGACCTCACCAGCCTCCAAGCGTACCAAGAAGGATGATCAGCAGGATCAGGATCAGGATCAGGGTCAGGAGCAGGAACCAGATGACAAAATACCGAGGTGAGAACGATATATTCTCCATCGCATCCATTCTACCATGCGCATAGACTGACAGACATATCCCCCAGTCCCACTGAGGCATACGGTTCGGGTGACGTGAGGAGAGTTAACCCAGCGAAGAGCGGACACCAGGGAACAAAGGTAGAGAGTGACGAGAAGAAACAAGCGAAAGCAGAAGAGAAGCCTGAAGCAAAGGGCCAGGGAAGTGCTATCGAGAAGGGCGAGCGTGAGGGCGTACCTTCTAATATTCTCGAGAAGGGGATCATCTACTTCTTCTTCCGCGGCCGAGTAGGTATCGATGATCCCAGTAGTGTCGACGACCTACAGCGCAGCTACTTCGTCTTGCGCCCCATTGAGAAGGATGCCAAGCTTAGTGAGGGCATCATCGGGGACGCTGGTAATAGTCGACTTATTGCTATTCCTAAGTGAGTTTACTGGATTGCCCAATTTATCACCTGTCTTACCAGGGACTTTTGGTAGTGTGGTAGAAGTAGTCACTAACCATGAGACCTTGAAGGAAAGTCCTGCCACAGAGCGGCCGGGATAGATGGATTGCATTCGTGGAGAAGACACATGCCTCATTCAAGAGCCTGAAGGAGGAATTCTTAGCTTCTTACGATTACGATACCAAGACAGCCGGGACCCGTCATACACCTGCTGCTACCCCTGTAGCGGAAGGTGTGTACGCCATAACGACAACCGGCAGAGAGGCACATCTCGCTTACATGATTACACTTCCATCTGATGGCCTTGGAGAAGTTCAGACCGAGATGGGTCTCAAAGAGAAAGGTAGCTTCATCATCAGCACCAGGAACCCCGCCTATCCGCCTCCCGGAGGACGGTCGCTGCCGAAGGGCCCTGAATATCCTAAAGAGTGAGTTCTTTTCTTGGCTCCTAGAACGTCAACATCACCCTGCCATGTGGAAGGTTCAACCGAATATATCCGGCTATGCACTGCTATATCCCGGGTTTGAAACATCTGATTGCTAACTCTCGATTAGAATCCAAGACGAGTTCCGCACCCTCCGTTGGATCGGCACGAACCCGAAGCACCTCGACATCGCGAACACGCAGTTCCTGTTAATCGGAGAGTCGAGCGGTCTTAAGAAGGCGATGGAACCGCAAGAAAAGGCTGAGGGCGAAGAGAAGCCGATCGAGGAGCTGGACAAACTCGAGCACGAGGACACGCACCGCATGGAGGGCCTGAAGGGCGATGACTCGGCTGCTATCTTCGCTGACTTGCAGGTGCAGGCCAGCGATTATCCTGCGCTGCAGAGTAGTTTCTAGATGGTTCCGGATGTGAGTGAGCTAGGTATGTACGACTAGTTGGCTGGGTTTACTGGGTGGACGGAAAAGGATTGCTTTTTTGTGGCAAGTGAACCCAGGGGTGAAGACTACCCTTAGATGGAGTTCATGGTCATGGGGCAGGGATAGGGGGGATGGTACAGGTGTCCAAAATATAGAGGTACAATGGGCGTAAGCGGCTACATGGTTAATTAGAGCATGTGAAATATATGCATGTATTGTTCTTATGCTACGCTATAACATATTAAAATACATGATGACCTGAGAATACACGAGGCTGTTAGATTGGGTGAGACGGGGAGGGAATGTGTTCGTAGTAACTATTACAGCTGTAAATACCAACAAGATTAAAGTAAAAGACAGGGGGAAATAAGGACACCAGAGTGCTTATTCTACGTTGATAAAGCTTTCATGTACAACGATAGGTGGTGGTGAGTTTCGGGCAGGCTGCAAATACGTTAACCATACACATTGATCGCAGAGACGCTCATGTCCTTACCTCTATGACAGGCAAGTAAATATTGGAGGATCCTTAGGCGCTTACGATCACGAATCGAAGGTACTGTTGACATGATTTACCTCTCCAAATACGTCTTCAGAGATCAAGCCAAAATATATGTGAGAGCCGCCCAATCACTAGATAAACAAGCGTCAGCCTTCACTAGATAAGCAAACAGATGTATCTTGTTGATTCCTCCCAACTTGCCCGCCTAAAGCTAGGAGTGAGCTATGGTGCTAAATCATCCTCTATCAGCGAAGAAGCCCTTGCATCACCATATCGTAGTCGTAGGATATAAGACGAGTGGGTGGGTGCTTGTAGGCTTCCGAGCATCCGCTCACGTAGGTAGTCCCTTGCAAGAGGCTTCCTGCTCCTATGCCCCATCAAAACAGAACCAAAACCGTAGGATCATAAGCGCGCTCAGTATGTCGGCTAACTCACCGACTCACTCACTAACCAGGAACCAAGTAGTTACACATCGTATCTAAGATCCCATCATGTGAATAAGTAAGTGAGTGAGTGAGTGAGGGAGTCCATGTTGATTCGTATGCAAACGTGCATATATATATACCTATGCATGTGCATGTGCATGTACATGTGCATGCCTACGCGTCCAAAGGTTCAGTGGCGGTCAAGCGCAAGAATTACCTACCTCGCTCGCTCGCTGCCTAGTTAGGTCCTAGATACGCAGAGAAAATTATTAGAATATAGGTTAGTTAGTGGCCGCTTACCCGCGGCCCCGAGAAGTCCCACACACGCAGGCATGCCGTATTCCCGCGTTCCTCCTACCTGGTTTAGCGCGGCCGTTTCGGCGACCTCACGGCGTCGGCTAGGGTTTACTTCCGCGGGCGGAGCCGCCTATGTACATACCTATGTGCATGGTCTGGTGTACATTACGTATGTGTGTACGTCGTGAGCTAGCTCTAGATACGTAGGTAAGTAGGCAGTAAGTAGGCGAGAAGTAGGTATGTGAAATAACGAGCCGGTGAGTATGTTCGTGTGGGGAAGACATAGCATAGCAGGCATGATATGGAGGAGCAGGGTATCATATCCCGTGTTACATAGTCGGTGAATTGAATTGTAACGGGCTGACACAAAACTCTGTCGTGTCACTTGGAGGAACGAAGAAGCGGTTGGTTTAAATCGTCAAGCAGGGTATGTACTGTCCCTCCTTGCTGTAATCTCGAGAGGCGTGCCGAGTGTGTGTTATAGCTGTCAATTTAGCTAAACGCCGTCGAACTGCAACGCGAGCAGTCAAAAGAACACAACGCGTAACGATTGGCTGCATTCACGCCACGCTGAATGTTGCATTGCAAAACCGTGATAGCTACATTAGTGCGAAGTAGTTAGTAGGTAGCTAATTAATAATAGTAGTAGCCACCATGCAGGATAAGATGACCATTAATATCTAACGACTGGGCGAGATAATAATGCGTTCCTAGGTGCTTCTGCAGCGAAGCGTTGCAGATTGGCGCGTGAGTAGGTGGAAGTATTATGGATTATCACAGATCGTATATCGTGAAGCAAGCAAGACGAGGGGTTGTTTTTGTCATAGATATTGGCCAGTCTTTTTATTTAATTTAATCTACTGAGGCTGGACTGAGGGAGATGAGCTGAATGCGACAATACTGGGTAAAACCGGGATCTCTTTTCTTCACACACTTGCTCTATGGTAGTAGCAGCAGATTCAATACAAGCTTCTATACGGGCAGGGCCCTGATTCGATGAGAACCGTGCAGTCGGAAGTTCCGTGTCTTGCAGCAGCTCTGTGCGCTTGGAGGGCTCTGCGATCATCCACGTCAGAGGCCGCCGAGTAGGCCGCCGCTTATGCCTCATGAAGAACTGCGAAAACCCAAAGAATATTGGTTTTCTTCTCGAGCCAATAAACATGTCCCAGAAACCTTAATATCCTCTAAGACAGAGTGGTAGTGAGATATCTTCAAGTTATAACGTAAGGGGGTGATCAGAAAAGGGGGGGGGGGGGTTAGAATTGTAGAACACTCGTGGTTCGGAGACGGCAGTAGAGTAGATAATCAGTCTACTGTTGTACTATTTTCTTCATCAAGCTAGTACTTTTGGCTCTTTCAGAATACATCTTTCAGTGCACCTGAAACCTGACCTTCGATAACACTGCGGGCTGGATCATAATCAGCTCTGAAGACTAAGCTGGAGAAAAAGATGCGCCGTGAATGATTTTGTTACATTGTAGATCTATATCTTCTAACTCTTCTGATACTTCAACAATCTACCCCTGAACGCTTACAATTACAGTATGTTCGCCAGTAGCAAATCACAAGATATGTTTACATCAGCAAAGAGACATCAACGTGTACTGCCTAAAATAACTGGTTGGTACGCTCCGGGCCAAACGCCAGTATCTGCTGGGTATTCTGCGCTCATCTCAAAAGCCGTCGTATGGCCAGCCCCCCACAGTTCCACCGGAAGCTTGGCTTTTTGAACTGGCTGATGGTTGGAGAGAGGTGCGGCCCTTCGCCTCCGTCTCCGAATTACCAAGAAGGCGATAAGCGCGAGCAGAATAACACCTCCTGCAACACCGACACCAATGCCAGCTCGAGCGCCGACTGCTAGCCCCTGACTCTGCGACGTGGGTTGTGGAGTGGCGGAGGCTATGGTGGTAGAAGATGGCCTGCCAGCTAAGACAACATCCGTGCTGTCTGTGCTACTAGGTCCCGTTGCGCTGGCCGGGAGATCAGAACTCTGATAGTTGAGTTGAAGCAGCGGAGCGTAGACCCGAAACGTAGATATGATGCTCGCGGTGTCGGTGAGCATTACTGCATACGGTATTGTCATATAGGAGAAGTCCGCGCTGGTGCCCGATTCGCAAGTCACAGTTGGCACCATGGTGGAGGTCAGCACGGCGACGCAGGTTTGGCTTGGATTATAGCAAGTGAATCCCCTAACTTGATTCATTAATATTATGACTACTTAGTACTTAGAAGCTTGTAAGGGGTAGAATAAGGTAAGAGAAGGACATGATTAGATTAGAGTAAGGGCCTCCTTACGTTGGGCAACAACCGACGGCAGTTTCAGACTCTCTCGGCCGAAACATAAACTCGAAATCGCCCGTCTGGCTCGACCCGTCGTACGAACAGGCTGTCGTCCATCCTTCCGGACACACAAGGCCAGGCGAGAATACACCCCATGCGCCAATGGGCTGGGAAGGAGTATAGACTCCATCGGTTCGCGGTGGCCGGCAGGAGGGCTCGTCGTGGACGATACCGCCTCCGTAGCAGGTTTGGGCCTTCCAGGCCGAGTCGCAGGTACTGCAGGCGGCGACTGCGATGGCGCAACCGGGAGGTTGGGTCCAGGTTGTCGTTAGGGGTCCCAATATTGTCGAGCTAGCTGTGGTCGCCATCGCCAGGTACAACAATACTTTTCTTTTCTTTTCTTTCCTTGCCTCTGTCAGTAGGTCGAAGAGTCCCCGTACGGAAAAAGAGAAGAGCGTCACAGCCTGGAAATCGATTGCGAAATCTCACCTTGGGATTGAAACCAAAGAGGGAAGGAGGAAGAAGGGCTCGGTGCAGATCGTGTTGGGAGGAGTAGAGAGAAGGCTCTGGCTTCCTGCACGACGTGGCTCTCACTCATAAGGGGTGGTGGCACTTATTCCGTGAGTGAGGGAAAAAAGCTGAACGCCATTCAGCCCCCTCACGTTCTTATTCTTCATACCGAGCCAATGAGGACGGGTTTAGCTAGAGTAGCAAGTCAGGCCGGTCGTGTTACCGTGATAGAATCGGATATGAGGTTCTTGGGGGCCAGTTCATATCATGTCTATCTAGGCTACAGTCTGAGACCAGGTTGAGATCATCTACTTATGTAATTATTATACTGGAAATGAAGACCCAAAGCGATCTTGATCCGGAGCCTCGGGACCTTACCTTAGAAGCATGTCAAGCAGGTTACTGCAATGTACCTGGATAGTTTATACACATGCGTGAACAGGGACAAGGTGCAGTTTCATCGACGACGCGAACAAGCTGAGGATTGACTTTCGTCTGAACTATTCATCTCGTTAGGTAGGTACACAGCTACGTAGGTAGTTATCATCCGAGGGCATCTACACTCTAATACTAGGTAGGTAGGTATGTAAATAGTGAAACTTCATGCTACCTAACTAAAGCTTCAATATTCGTAGACAGCTTCAGCTTCAGTACGGGTTAAAGGGCTGAAACAAGGAGAAATCCCCTAAACTAGCACTAGCGTAGGATTTTAGCTGGTATAATGGCCCGTGCGAGATGCGCTAGAACGAAACGTGAAACGAAACATTTTGGTAACGGCAAGTTCTGGTGATATTTGAGGCCATTCAAAATATGGTTAGGCTGATGAGGAAGTCTCCCCTATACATTAGTTAGTATAGGCATCTTGATCCACTTTACTATACCTCAAACCATGGCTTCGGGCTCTTCTGGAATCGAACCCCGCGAACTGTAACGGTCTGAATGGTATAGCCTCGCTGAGATAAGCAAGTTGGCCAAGCCTACTTACTTTCAAATGGCATTCAGCCTAGCGACTGCTCACGCGGGTTCATGAATTCATAGAATAGATCCGAAGAGTCTGAAGTAAATGAAACATATTTCAAATCTTTGCTGCCTATGTGATAGTTCAGCACTAATTCATCTGATCTAACAATGCAAGGTTGACCGGGGAGTAGCTTGCTGTCGATGTTCACGATCATCGATAAAGGATCATCTGTCTGGCTTGTTTGAAACTTCGGAGTGATGACCCGATCGTTGAATGAATAGAAGCTTCGCCACGTGCGTGCAGACGTTAGTTATACCATGTATGCTGGCTAGCTACATTGGTATTGTACCTTACCCAACCGAACACACAACCATTCAAACTAACTAGGAGAATTAGCTGAATCCTTCGCGTTGAAATGTAATTGCTCGTGAACGATGCTGAATAGGAGTGCAATATTCAAGTCTTTTAAGAAACAACGTTATAGTCAAGGATTTCGGAAAGATGCGAAATGAGGGAACACTCTAGTTAGTTAGTTCTAAATAATGTAATGAGAGCTGAATGGGCATGAGCGATCGCAGCGGTCATAGGTTATACATCGTGACGAGACCTCGTAACTCGTTAAGCGCGATGATGGCACTGAGATCCGACATGTAGGTATAGTATCTGCCAGCATGCCCTAGAGACGCCATTGGGTTGAGAATCACAGCTTCATACAATTCGAAGTCCCGTTGAAAGAAGCACCCAATATCTGCGAGATAAGCTTCAAGGGTCTAGATTGGTGGCATCCTGGTAGTTGAACCATCTTTCCCCACGTTGGGGTTGGTGCTTGGGTGCCTTGCTACCACCCTGCCACCACGATATCAGCTCTCCATCGTTAAACAAGGGTCAGGGAGATCATCATTGTTCGGATGATTGCTCGATCGGTGCGTTTCGCGGAGTAGACAGAGGGGCAACACAAGGTAGCCGGCAAAAAATATGTAGGTAGCTTGTAGCTACAGGCTCTGGTAGGTAGGACGAGTTAATTGCTGGGGCTCCTGTTCTTGAATGAGCTGCATATGTCAAGTGAGGGGAGCTGAGACGTGCAGTCACAGAAAGGGGTAGGTAACACGGTCCTGATAGAGTATGAGTGAGCACGGGCATTTCACATCGGCACCGTCGCAGAGTGTTCAAATTGGGAAGAAAATAGTTATCAACATCAATCAAAGCATCAAAGCGGATTTCAACCATCCCGCTCGCTCCACACTCTGCTTTGAGCCTACCAACCTCCGCTGATGGTTACTTTCCTCTTTAAAACGTATCTTAAGAATGCAGCTGTATTCTATGTATAGCCTCGAATAGATTGCCTTGGTAAATACTTACCTACGTACGATATTTATGCAGCACAATTATTATATTAAAATGGAACACTATCATGTTCTCGACGATTTAGCCAGTCAGAGCCGTCTCTTTTAGATGAATGCGTGTATCCATACCAACGTGAATGTTTCTAAAAATTGTTACACTTGTATGTAATCGTTCTGTCAGTATGCTATTGTATAGTACATACAATACATACATACAACATACACGTATGTAGGCAATGTGGATAAACCGGTTGCCTATCGTAAGGATTAGCGCCAACGCCAAGGACGGGATGGTCGGCCAGCGAGCGAATCGCAGGTGCAGCAGAAAGCGGGGAGACGGGGAGAGAGCGCTAATAGGCGCGCCTTGACCTGAAACGCGCTGGAAGACTAAAAAATCATTGGATGGGAACCAACATTGGCCGAGACGGACAAGAATGAACAGACGCGGAGTTCTTCTCGCACCTTAGAATAGTAGCCAGCCACCATTACCGCCATCGTTATTAGTTGTTCTTCCGCGGACGATAAAGCTTCCGGAGGAGGAGGAGGAGGAGGAGGAGGAGGATAGCCTCTATATGCCTACCTATGGAGGTGGCTGCTGTGTCTGGAATTTAGTACTAATATAGCCTGTTATAGGTGGGTATTCTTTGGGAATAACGTTTGTCGGTAACGGTGGCCCGAGAGGCTCAGCTTGGCTGGCTCTGTACAATACCTAAGTTAAGTAGGATTCCATACTACGTGGCTAGGGTACTAGATTCTAGATTTTAAATGTCATCACTTACATAAGTTCCTTGAATCTTGCCATCGCCATGATATTTATAATATTAGTGGAGAGGACGTTGAACTAACGCACACAGCGGGTTCTTACTAACTGCAACTTACACCTACTAGCGCTGGTTAGTTCAGCGACAACAAGATGCCTCATTCTTCAACCCCTCCAGCCCTCGTCCAACATCATGTAGCTAGGCATTCGTCAGGTATGATATATGTAGGTTGGTAGGTAAAGAGCTTTAACATGTGGTACCATGTGGCACTTCCGGATTGAGGCAGCTGAAATATGTAGGTATATCAGCACGGCTTGTAACGGTTTGCCTCGAGCGTGCATATCGAGTCTTAGAGCTAGAGCTACGGGGCATGCCTTAGTCTCTGTGGCTAAAACCTGTGAAGTTGTCCGAGATGCTCCAGGGTGGAAATCGGGTGCTGCAGACGTGCATAACAATAATACCACCTAACGAAAGAAGAACAGGGCCTGAGCAAGCAAGCAGGCAGACAATGGGTCAACAGATCATACATCTCTACTCTACATCCCTACATACATAGATTACCTTGTGCAGATACGTACGTAGTAACAGCAGCAGGCAAGGTACCTTTCTGCAGGAAGAAAACCGGTTGAGGATCGGTTAATTGGTCCCGGATCCAAGATGCGCACACACACACACCACATACGTATGGAGTATAGACCTAATAGATCGATGCATGCAGGCTGCTCCTGTAGTATGTATGCAACTAGTAGCAAGGGCATCTTGCCGATGCATCGCACACCCGTTGCCAAGCCAAGGACAACCACACAACCAAAGAGACGTTAGATGTTTACCTACAGGAAGCTCCCGAGTGCATTCAGCCATCCGGCTACCCTTGGCTCCGGGGGTGTTCAAGCCTCGCGCACGCACGCCGCAAAGTTCGTCCAATCCTGCTATGTAGGTATTCAGGTAGGTAGTGTAGGATTTCCACTAAAGCCACCGGCCTCGTTTCTTTTGTTTCTCTCTCCCCCGTGGTTTTTTCCCACATGCATCTACAGGGGAGGGGAGGAAACAAGCTTGCTGCTTGCCGGGGTACCCTTGATCCTTGACCCTGAAGGTGAAGTACGTAACTACGTAGATACATATGTGGGCAGATAGGTGAAATGAGAGAGGGAGAGAAGAAGTAACCAAGTCATCTCGTACGAAAACGGAGCAGGATTTCAGAGAGTTATTCGCCCTTGATCCCGAGTATATAGATCTCATATGCGCCCCCCCCCCTCCTGTCCGTCCTCTGTGTAGAGAGAAGTGTCTTGTGAGATCACGATCCATCTTCGATTCAACAGCCACACCCACTTCCCACCCACACTTCTTTTTAGGTTTTTCTTTTTCTTTCCGTTCTTGCTCTTCTTGGGTAATCAATCATCTTTGTGTGAAAGAAAAGAGAATTAAGCTTGATTCCTTCCGGCTCGGTTACTCTATCCAGGCCGTTTTCTCTCAAGACCCCCCCGATCTTATTGGTCCGTTGGCTCTGGAAGCCGACTTTCCCGTGTCTATTTCTGGTCATAAGCGCCGGCGGGTCGCCCATAGGGTCCCCTCTCTTCCAAGGTCACTTTACCACTTTATTAAAAATAAAGTAGCATTGCGACCCTCCTTGCCTCAGCTACCCGCCCTACTCTGGGTGTGTTCGTTTCTCTCTCTGTGTGTGTGTGTGTTGTATATACCTACGCGTACTCCACACACTCTTTGCTCGTTGCAGATATATATCCGGTGCCTTTTCGATTCGATAGCTTTCTTATATTACACCCTCGGATCCCCTCTACCGGATCTTCCTCTCTTGCATATCTACTAGCCCGTCTAGCCTGCTTGTTAGATCGATCACACGGATAGATCTTCAACTCCTCACCCTCGCACCCGCACTTACACACACACTCACGCTCACACTTGGACCTCACATTATCCGAACCAACCATGCTACCATCAAGCTTCCTCGTCTTTCTCTCGGCCGCCGTGCTCACCTCTGCTCACCCTCTGTACCCTCTACGGAAACGCTGCAGCAACGAGACGCTCCCCGCCACCCCTGATATCCCAAGCACCGTAACGCCCGTGCTACCCGTCAATGGAGGTAAGTGAACCACCCTTCCTAGCCTACGTGTACCAAACGGCACTCATCTAACACGACACCACAGGTTCCACCGAGCTTCAGGGCCCCGACAACACAACAACGCTGAAGCACATCCTCGTAGGGCACGGGATCCAGAACTACACGTGCGCGTCCGCAGGCGCCCCCGCGACCTCGACGGGGGCCCTAGCCGTAGTATGGGACATCGAGCCGCTGTACCCGGGGACGAGCGCGAGCTCGCTCTCGGCGGCGGACTGGGCGGCGCTGACGCCCAAGGTGCTGCGCACGACGGACATGCCGCTGAACCTGGCGCCGACCGGCAGCAGCAGCAGCAGCGAGTACGCGGCGGACCCTTCGGCGCCGTTCCCGCCCGACGCGGACCTGGCGCTCGAGGGCGTCAACGGCACGCTGAAGTTCCTGGGCCACCACTACTTCGACGCCACCGGCACCCCGACCTTCGACCTGCACGGCGACGCCGCCAAGCCCGTCTTCAAGGGCAAGAAGGACGACGGCATCAAGGCCCCCGCCGATGCCGACCCCGGCTTGACCGATAGCGGGGCCGTGGACTGGCTGCGCCTCTCCGATAAGGGCACGAGTACCGGTGGCCTCTCTCTCGTCTTCCGGGTCTATACGGCTGGTGGGAATGCGGCGCCGTGCACTGAGGCCGGGCAGACGGATAGTGTGCCGTATACTGCTATGTATTGGGTTTATTGAGGAAGGGGGTGTGAGAGGGGAGGGATAAAACAGTCTTTACCTACCTACCTACCCTACATACTTATTGTGGCCTTCGTACTGGAAGAGGGCGTCGATTGATTAATGAGTTGCTTGCATGCATGGCTTTGGCGTTTAGATGGCTAGGTTGGATGGTTATCTTATTGGGTTGGTTGGCTAGTCGGCCGGCTTCGATTCTTGTTACTTCATGAAGGGAATGGACTTCCCTTCCTTCATTTTTTTTGGTTGCATTTCTACGGCAAGGCGGTCTGACTAAAAGGGAACAATCCGCTCGCTCGCTCGTACGCGGCCCACAGTTGTAGATAGATAGTTTTCGTCGCATTCGTTCTTACTTGATGCGTATGTATAAATACTACGCGTTGGTATATATACCCTTTTTCGTCCTTTACGAGGCATCCAGTTGATTGAAGAGTTATGTGAGATGATGTTGTGACGACTACGGTGGGGGAAGTTGGAAGCCCTCGTGGTTTAGCTAGCCAAGTAGCTATAGTGTCAGTTATATATGTAGATCAATACCCTGCCTAGTACATTCCATAGTCTAACTAGATGCATCTAAGAAGTAGTTATACTCGCAGTGTGAATGCGAACGTGAACTAATTGAATTTCATGTTTAACACGATCACCAAAATCCCGTACTAACATCTACGATCTGGTAAAGCAGATCTCCTCGTCCGCCGCAGACACGAATACAATAAACATCCGTGTATACCTACTTGCGCTCACTTATATAGTGCCGTCAGGCCTTCATTTCGCAATTGTTTTATTTCCCGCAGATCCTGGTATGGGCTGAATCGAATCCTAGAAGCTGAACCTCAAGTCATCCTTTCTCGTAATCTAAACTATCTAACCCCCTCTCCCCTCTCCCACCACCCAACCTCACCCAACTTACTTAAGCAGTACATAGACCTGGCTTGTTCCCTGCCGCCCTAATAAATATTCAGCGCCCTTGTCATGCTTCCACGCGCTCTCTGTAATCTTCGCAGAAGCGGCTGAGTGAACGGCAATCAAGGCTAAACAGGCAGGCCGGCAGGTAGGTGGGCGGCTAGAGCTGGCGCCACCGTTCGAGTCCGGCTGTTCGGCTACGTACGAGCTTACGCAATAATAAGCCTACTTATGTATGAATGAGCCAAGATTTCCACTCGTTTTGTTTCATATACATACATACCTACTTACTTACACACCGATGACTTCAGTTCAGCTCTATGCATCAGATAGCTTCCGAACATATTGATACTGGTTCGCCCAAGGGGGTGAGTGTATAACGTGAAGTTTCGCGTGCGAAAGGGGGGAAGGAGAAAAGAGCAATGCCATCAAATGACGCCCATATCTGAATGCAGTCGCCGTTTTGACTGTATATCTATTGCCTTGATCATCTCGAGTTATCCAAAGATCAGAAAGCAACGGCCTTTCTTTCGATATATCTGTTATCTTGCTCCCGGGACATGTAACGTGACTTTTCATTTGACGGACCTTAGCTCTGGACAAGAACATATGATAAACGGCGGCTAGCACATCTTTGGTGCTGTAATTGGTAAAGTAGCCAAGTATATTACTATCTTGGCATTAGGATGCTCGTACACCTACGAGCAATACAGGAGATACTATATTCTAAGATTGCACTACAGCAAAATGAAGATTCAACCGCTGCCGCCATCGCCGGGTCCCTACGATGACATGTAAGAAAGGAGGTTAATGACCACTAACGTCAGTTACTACCTTAAATTCGTCAATGAGAGGTCTAAAGAGTTTTCTATACATCATATCGTACTTCTAAAACCAGGACCAAGACCAGAGTTAACGACTACCCCCATCTACTAGGAAGGGAAGTTTATATTGCCGCCCAAGGCCCTCACTCAACGCACCTCTCTCTGTCTTAGGCTTAACCCACATATGGCCGCGATCGAAGTATCATATCACAACCCGAAGTTCCAACTAAGTTCAAAGAGGATATATCCCAAATAGGTGTCTCAGTTGTTCCAACTTCGTACGGACATTTCCTTCCTTAGTCTACGTATGCAGTGCATGGATGAGATAGTAACGAGATATATATATATTTGTACTAGATCGAGCCGTGCGGACTGACCGGCTACTGCGAAATCTCAAGGGAGCTTGCTACTAACGTTACATGTTTCTCCCATGAACACAAATCTGGACGATAAAGGGCTCATGGACAAGATAGCTGGCTACACATCAAGGAATATAGTGCTATATTGATCCCAGGTGTTTGGTCATTCAAGCCGCCGTGAAGAAAGGACATCTCCGCCTAACAGGCACGAGACCTTCTTTTCCCCATCCTAATCGTATCTCCATCGTTCGCTTGCTTGCGTGTAGACTGCTCGTCAGGTAGATATGAATGGACACTAATGGGGCGAAGTATGTTATATTACAAGCTAGATCCTCTAGGGTTGATTTCGACGTGGTAGTGATGGTGATAATAGAAAAGGGGTCGGCTAGCTGATATATGAGGACCGACCCAGCCCTGCAAAATAGTTACTTTTACCCCTTCTTCAGTTCTCCCATCCTCCTACCCTTCATGAAAGAACTGCCTTACACGAACGGATAGGTACAGATACGTAGAGATTTAAAAGAGGTATATAGACACGGAAGGAACATGCACATGCCAGTATGTGATCATTCATCATTTATCATTCAAAAGCGATCAATCATGAATTGCGTCCGTACGTACGTACACACATACCTACATACATACATTCTTATGTAAGTAGTGCCAGTAACTTTCTTCGTTCGCGAAACCCCCACAAGCGGCTCATCTTCACCAGGGACACACAACATATACCTAAGTTATTCGACCTTTCTTTTGACGTTGATTATTTTTATCTCATTCATCGCATCCTTAGAAACAAACACATTCATTCATCTCTCCATCCTCCCTCCTTCCCTTCCCTCCCATCATCATATCTCATCCATCTCTCCATCTATCGTCTACTGACATCCAAACCCCCCTGCAACTCGCCCTCTAATCCCATGCCCCCGGCATACTCCTGCGGTCTGGGATCCTCGGCCTTCCAGCCGCCGTTCGTGGCCGTGCCCTGGGCCGGTATGGGGACCTGCGAGGCGCCGTTCTGCTGGCCGGGGACGGCGGCCGTAGCGCCGTTAGCGCCGGGGGCGGTGCGCACGAGCTGGCGGAAGCGGTAGACCTCGTCGAGGATCATCTTGCGCATATCGCCGACGTCGTCGAGGACCTCGAAGTCGAAGTTGAAGGTGGTGGGGCAGTCGGGCTCGTCGCTGGCGTCGTGCCAGATTTGCAGGTAGGGGTGCTCGAGGGCCTGCTCGACGCTGATGCGCGACGACGGGTCGAAGGCGAGCATGCGGTCAAGGAGGTCGAGCGCGTCCGGGTTGGCCTGCGGGAAGAGCTGCGGGAACGGCTTCTTCCCCATGAACGGGAGGTTGCGCACGTACTCCTGCGCCCGCGACGACCCGATCCGCGAGAGCGTCTCCTCGTTCGGCGTCCCGAGGATGTGCAGGATCTGGTTCAGCTGGTCTACGTAGTCGCGTCCCTTGAAGAAGGGGCGTCCGCCGAGGAGCTCGGCGAGGATGCAGCCCACCGACCACACGTCAACTATGGTATTGCGTATTAGTTTTCAGTGGCTATCTGTAGTAATGGGGATTTGGAAACAAAAAGATAGGTTTGTGTTCAACATACTAGCTTTGGTGTAGCTCTGGAAGCTCAACATGATCTCGGGCGCACGGTACCATCGCGTAGCCACGTACTCGGTCATGTATCCAGCGTTCTCCTCTGGGTCGACGGAAAAGCCACGGGCCAGACCGAAATCGCAGATCTTCAGCTCGCAGTCGGCATTGACGAGCAGGTTACCGGGCTTCAGGTCGCGGTGGAGAACGTTGGCCGAGTGGATGTACTTCAGGCCGCACAGGATCTGGTAGATGAAAGATTGGAAGTGGGCGTCGGTTAGGGGTTGGCCCGATCGGATAATCGCTGCCAGATCGCATTCCATTAATTCTGTATGAAAGAGGTTATGTTAGCTAATCTGTTCTTTCTACTCTACCGGCTTGGAGGAAGGTAGGCCACAAAGCGATCCCATCATCACGTACCCTCATATAGGTAGGTCTCGTTGAAGTTCTCTGGTCGGGGAATGTCCATATCGTAAAGGCATGTGATCTATTTGCATTTAAGAGGAACGTGATGTCAGCCTTAATAACTCTTTAAATGTAGAACCATCGCCTTCGAAGGGGCGTTGCTGGCTTACGTTGCGATGGCCTCGGAAGTGCTGGAGCAGCTTGATTTCGCGCAAGGCGCGCTTGGCCAGAATCTTTTTGCTGAAAACATTTGTGACTTTCTTGATAGCGACACCCTCGTTCGTCTGATTGTTGACTGCGGCACTGTTTGATTGAGAAGAATTGTCAGTATGCGCGAACAAACAGAGAGCGACAATACCCCTCGTGCGGGATGGGTCACACGATAGCGGGGCGATTCACAGTCAACGTGGGTATGAGAGGGGTAACGGAACGGAGAGAGAGGGACAAATTCAACAGGATACAGAACATAAAGGAAGTATGAATGCACGTAATCACGCTTTTAACATACCAGACAATACCATAAGCACCTTGGCCTAGTTCCTTCGTTACGGTATATCGCTCATCGACGATGAAGTCCTGGTTGAAAACCTTGAAGACCTTACGTCCTTGCAAGTCGGCCATGGTGGGATAGGTGAGGGGAGAAGAATCAAGCCCCTGTGTAGTGAATTGAGTTTGATCGGGGGGAATGAATTAAGTTTCGCGTCGAGCGAACTATAATGAGATAATAAGACTTCAAGAACTCGAGAAATCAAGAACTCGTACGTAACTCAAGGTTCTTCTGATCCTCTCTTTCTTCCTTTCTTTCTTTCTTTCTCTCGTCCAACTCTTTCCCGTATTGCACAGCGAGCGATGCGCTTCGGTTTCAGGCGGGCCGAACGAAACAACGGAGAGAATGACCTCAATGGACCCCCCCTTGTATGTATGTATGTATGTATGTATGTATGTATGTATGTATGTATGTATGTATGTATGTATGTATGTATGTATGTACGTATGTACGTATGTTTGTGAGTGAATGGAAAGAAGACTATAAGAAGTGGGGATTCGATGGATAGTGGTTAAGTTTATAAACGGTTTCGAGCTCGGCTCTTTTTCTTTTTCTCTTTCTTATATATGTATGATCAAAAGAGACGATCAATTAGTGCTTGCTTGTAAGAACAAAGGTGGGTATCAGTATGTTCAATGTTCGGTGCTTGATGTTCGTAACCAACGCGGGGAGGCGGAGAATTTAAGACTAGGTACCTAGGTAGGTAAGTAGGTATGTATGTATGTATGTATGTATGTAGGAGGGAGCAGCACAAGACAGGGCAGGACAAGGCAAAGCAAGGCAAGACTAGTATAACACGAAGCAAGATAGAATATATATATGAACTAGGTATGTATATTCAACTGGGCTGTGCTGATGGATGGAACTCGGGAAGAGAAAAAAAGCTATTTCAAGCTACTAGAAGTTGAATGGATGATGGCATGGAGATATATAAAGGCTGTCCAGTGCTACCTTATGGCTGTATGGATAACTGTTCCTTCCCGCTCGAGGTTACATGCGACTTTACATACATAGAATAGGTACATTCAATACCTACCAGGGATCAGGGGTGCATGTGCTGTGGTTGTGGTCCATCCCGACGAGGGGCAGGCAATCTGACGGGCGGCCCTACGTGACTACCTAACGTTAATACGTACATGCTAACCACATGTACAAGTGAGACATATACACAAGTAAGTATTATGGAGGGGTTATCTATCATCTAACATTATTAATGTAGTCTACCCTCTGATACGTAATGTAACTGGTGAGAAAAGACCTCGGAGTGGAGATGTTACGAAGAGGTATCCTACCTAAGCAACTAACCACCTAGATAGGTATGTAATAAGCAAGCAAGAAATTGGGCTGCAGTTGGCTGGTTTTCGAGAGAAGTGAGAAGACCAATCTCGAGTATCACAAGCCATTGTGGTACTGGGCCCGGTGGTGAACACTGGGCAGCTACTAGATCGAGGCTCTAGCCGCTGACCTCCCGTCCACTTCCTATGCGCTCATTGGCCAATCCTCTGGGAATTGCCGCGCGAAAACACCCTGGAGAAGCTACCTAGGTATGTACCTAGTAGGTAGTCCGGGTAACTTACAAAGTATCTTCAATCACAATTCCTTTTTTTGATAGACGCCTGGGATTTGATTGAGAATGGCGCTTATTCTAAGGTCTATGTATACATGTAATTGATAATACAAAGCATCAATCATAAACTATGCTATTCTAGCATATTTGCATGTTACCTTCTTTTCCCTTCCAAACGGCTGCTACTAAATGTGTATTCCTGAAGAAGGCTGAGCCGGGGCTGAGCGAGGGGATATGTGTTTATTCTCGGCCCCCAATAATACCAACATGCATACGTACGTACACACCTCACCTACATTCACGTAGGGATTCCTTCCCACTCAGGACTCCCACACTGCCTCTTCGATTAGAAATACAACAACATTGAATATACGATGCAGGTACCTTTAATTAGCACGGGCTTGTGTTGCGCTGTGCTATATTTTGACTGGGTTCCGTAGGTAGTCAAGTAGTTAGTCGACAGTACCGTAATGTGATGAGGGACCCGGATATTTGGAACAAAATTATCATGTCGATTCGTGGTTGGCCCTTTTGCATCCCCCCCCTTTTCATCGAATCTCTAAATCCACCAATCACACACGACATGCCTCACGTAAGATGAGCGGCTCCCGATTTTCATCATGCATGTCGTTGATACAGGTGAGCATATGTCAGCCCCTTTAACCGGAATAGTGTAGGTAGGTGTAATTCCAAAACAAGTCATCTTTTGATCCGTCATTTATCCATAAGCGACTTTCACCAGGCCAAGTAGAGCAGAGCAGAGCAGAGCATAAACTATAATTTCATCATCTCATCGTATATTCTACTAGCTTCGTCAAGAGATCTGTCTATCTATTGGTCTATCATACGAACATGCGCCAAATGAAGAAGAAGGAAGAAAAGGGTATCATTCACCATCAACCATCCAGAGACTGCTGCTGCTCTTGCTCCCGGCAACAGGCTTCAGATCGTGTACTTCATGTCGCAGGCTCAATGTCGGGAAAGGTCTCGCGTAGGAAGTTGACAGAAAACCTCTTGCACTGCTCATATGCCTTCTCGAACGCGTTGAGGCCGGAATAGTAAGGATCATGGACTACTTCGCCCCGCCTGGTCCCCGAGTACTCGCCGAACAGTTTGACCTGAGCCTTCGCATTCGTCATCTTCCACTGCGTCTGGTATCGTCGTATATTCTCGAGGTTGCTGGTGTCCATGGCGAAGATGTAATCAAATGTGTCGAAGTCGCCTTTATAGATCTGCGAGATGATATTCGGGTCAATTGATGTTCTAACTGCATCAAAATTGGTATGTACTAACCTGACGTGCTTCGTGGTAGTAGTTCTTGACTCCATGCTTTTTGAGCGTGTCGCATGTCCTGTCGTCAGGAGTATCGCCGGTGTGGTAAGCGCCTGCTCAGTAGCCATTCAACATATTAGATATCGAGCTACATTCATGGAAGTCAACAGTAACGAGGGTCGAACCGAACACGTACCTGTACCGCACGAGTCCACCCTGTCGACAACATTGCAATATGGCGAAGCTTTGTCCTTGGTGAGCGACTGGAAGACGCCTTCGGCCATGGTAGACCGGCAGATGTTACCTAGACAGACGAAGAGGACCGATATCTTTTGAGGCATCTCTGCCGAGGCACCTGTCGTCGTATCAGACATGGTGAGTGGTTGCTGAAGTGGAAGGAAGGTTAACTGTTAAACAATCTCAACAAACAGAAGATTTATTAAAAGGTAGAAGGAAACCGTCTCTTACGTAACTGAACGTTAGAAGTAGGTACCCGGTGCTGCCCCGCCATTCATCCACCTTAGTTGCATATCTACGGTGGTGGGGTAAGCTCCAATAAGTGCAAATCCTTCTTAGTTCAATTCTAAAAAATGCTAACCCCTGAGAATAACTATGGTGTGCTGGAACTTGGGGGGAAATGATTGACTTACTTGCCTCATACTGTGGTCATCTCTAGCTCTGGGATGCCAATAATTCATTATCCTGTTATATTTGCTCATTGTTTAGGGATTTCTGAGAATAACTTCATCAAAGAACAAAGTTACATAGGAGTCCATATAGATAGGTGTAGATCTCCGGAAGGGTGAAAGGATTCGAAGAAAATTAAAATATATATAGATCTAAGAGTTAAGCTAACGTAGTCGTAGACACAAATTAATGGTCAGTGCCAGTCAAGCTCCAAGTATACTATCATAACGTTCAAGTTTATACACTTCATTCACCTAACTCTTGGTGATACGAACTAGTCATCTAGAGTCAATATCTATTATTAACCTAGAATGTGTTAAATAAGATATTAGATGACACTCATGGTAGTAATTAGATTGTGTAATTGTAACTCGGGTGTGTCGTATACGAGACAAACACCCCATCTAATGACATATGATTTCTTTAGTTATTGGTAATACCCCCCATAGCCTGTTTATTCTTGTCATATCTAACATATTCACGCCCTTTGAAATGTCATATCCACGACCGTAATCAGAGTCGAGTCTTATGAACTTGTCATCATGTCTTTTGACTCAAAGGTGAGAAATGAATGGTGTATATTATGCCTGTACCATTAGTATCAGGCTTGCATTGCCTTGGATTAATTCTAACAGCAAAATCATATATCTTGCTCTACTTGCAATTCTTATCATATTCCTGGGTAACGTCATAGCAGCTTGTAAGTATGCTGTGAACGCAATAGCACATGCAATATATCACCTTCTAGCCAATCGTATCTGATGATCCCCGAGCTGTCATTTATCATATTTAGTCTCATGACCGAGTTTAGTGAAGCTTTTCAACCTTTTAGGCTCCCAATTAGTCCCCTTAATGATTCCATAGCTCTCAAGTACATAGCCCTGAGTGTCGTAGAGTCATCAAGCACCCGCCCGGACAATATGTTGAGGCAACCCTAATCCGAAGCATGCTCCAATCTGAATTATTCGCTGATATTTGTTCGGCACTTTCGGCAAGCCGGCTTGTGACATACGCACCTGCTTACTTCCGGTTGGTTGCCTTTTCCAATTTATTGGTTTGTTAGGTGATTTTTGTTTGCCAACGCTGTACCTAAGGCAAGATGGCAGCCTCATTGGGCTCAAGGCAGCTATGAACGGGACATATTTATTGCTTGGACTCCTGAATACGTCTTAACACCGGCTTAAATGGAAGTTGCATGACAATCATTTAGATAATTAAAAAGGCGGAACGATCGATGACAAGAAGTCAAGGGACTATCTTCCATTGAATTCTAAGGTTTCTGTGTCAATGTGATAGAATCATCTCATCCTCAAGTTTGATAGGCCAGGCAGCACACCACCTCACACGAGATCAGGCTTTTCTCCCTCCCGCAGACGGGTACGGCAACCAACCGGTTGGGACGAGGACGAGGCTGCGGCAGGCCCTCCATCATCTGCTATTTCGTTTGCCTTGCTGCTGCCTGATAGTAACCTTGGGAACTAAAATTGCAATGCAATGCAATATAATGTAATGATAAATAAGGCTGTAGTCTCACTTCGCTTTTGTAGTGAACAAAGTTTCTTTTCTTCCTCACAAGTATCAGTGTTTAGAAAATCAAGTTCTTCCAGAAGCCTTTCCATCTATACCACTTGATAACGTACCATGGCTCTACTGATTACTGAAATTAATCACCATGATGGAGCTCAAGCTCCTGATGCAGGTCCTGATGCAGTGAACGGCCATGATGCCCAAGAGAACCCATCGTCGCCTTCCTCTACTGAGGCAGAGGGCCTCACGACTTACGGCATTATTAGACAATATCTTCTTGAAAGGGTGCCCGAGTTCCAGAGATTGACCGATCTGCGACGGCAGGTATGTAACGAATTAAACCATCGAATTATCCATCTTGGTAGCCCCTATTCCTATCCTTATTCCTATTCCTATCCTTATTCCTATTCCTAACCTACCCTATCCGTGCTCAGCAGAATCTCCCCAATACCTACCTAGCCTAACCTAATCTAATAGGGATGGGAAAGAAAAGAAGGCGACGTCTTCTTCGAGAAGCAGCGCCGCGACGCCGACAACGCCAACGTCGACGAGAAAACCGCGTACTACTTCTACCAGCTGATGCGCAAGATCGCGGGGGAGCTGCATACCAACACCGGCGCTCTCCGCGTGTCCCCGAGGGCAGCCCGGCGTGCAGCAGTAACAGCAGCGTCAGAAGGCGGCGCTCCACCGGCCCGCATCCTAGATATGTGCGCAGCGCCGGGCGGCTTCCTCGAGGTCGCGCTATCCAAGAACCCGGGAGCTCACGCCGTGGCGTTCAGTCTGCCCGAGTCCCTCGGGGGCCACAGGATGCTGCTCCCGCAGAACGCAAACGTGACGTTGAAGTTCCTCGACGTCACTATGCTGGCAGCGGACATGGGCATGAATGTAACCGAAACCGGAACTAGAGTAGAAACAATCACAACTACAGCAACTATGGGAATCCCAGACGACCATCCAGACAAGGAGAATTTCATCCTCGAGAGGCAATTGCAGAGCGAGCAGCTCTTCGACCTCGTCCTGTGCGACGGCCAAGTCCTGCGCACGCACAAGGACCACCGGGCCCCGTACCGCGAGCGGCGGGAGGCGAGCCGACTGACACTCACCCAGCTCGCATTAGGACTGGAGCACCTGCGTCCCGGGGGCACGCTGATCGCGCTGCTGCATAAGCTCGAGGCCTGGGACACGCTGTTTCTCTTGCGCACGTTCAACCGCTTCAGTCACGTGCGCGCGTTTAAGCCGCGCGCGGGTCACGCGAAGAGGTCTTCGTTTTACCTCGTTGCTAAAGGGGTTAATAGCGATGCGCCCGAGGCAAAGAGGGCTGTGAGAAGGTGGAAGGAGGGGTGGAGGGTTGCGACGTTTGGGAGCGAGGAGGAGTATAAGGATCGAGATGCCTTGGTGGGGGTCGGGGATGATCGCGGGTCGGCCGTGGGGGTTGAGGATGTACTGGAGGAGTTTGGGGAGAGGTTTGTGGAGTTGGGGAGACGCGTTTGGGATATTCAGGCGAGAGCTTTGGAGGATGCTCCGTTTATGAATGGGAGTGGGGGACGGCGTGGTTCGCGACGACAGCGTGGGGGGGACTGATGGTAGGCTTTTATTTTACGTTAATTCTTTTCTTATTGGAGATCAAGGTGGTCTAGAAAGCCAATACGCAATCGTAAGTGTACCAACATGCACCAGCTTTTCTCTTTACAATATGGAATAAGTCAAGTTGACTTAAACAACGCTTTATGGCTTATCTATTAATACGTAGTAATATTATGGGTCAATGACACCTTGATTGTAATGCTTCTCTCGTTTATGTATTTTATCGTAATTTGATTTGCTGGACATTCTTGCCGGGCGAACCTGATGGCGTTTTCTTTAAGCATGTTATATGTCTGGTACTAAGCCCCTCTTGGCACCAGACTCTTCGTTGCAGCGTGCTTTAGGATGACCGTTAGGTGGCAGCTCTGCCTGCATATGCCTGAGCTTTTCTTCCATAATATGCTTTTACGTCCGAGTAGTTAATCTCTTCCTCTATGTTTTCCTAGAATAAGCTTCGTATAAAAGAAAGTGTCCCAGAAGAAAACGAAAACGAAAACGAAAAGAAACGTGCCTCCATATCTCAGCGAGTGTCTCGACATATATATAACGACTGCTATTCTTTTTCTGTATGCGTATAATAAATCGTGGATTTTCTTCTATATCTTTAGTTTTGTATCAGTTTGCCTAGACAGCAAAAGATCCATCCCGCCGTTTCATAGCCATCAAGCTACATGGGCATTACACATCCTCCAACTAGTCAAAAGCAATAGCAAGTTGCCAGTCTCACATAAATCGAGAGGAAACAGCGGCCAGGCTTCATTTCATAGTGATATTCTTTTACAAGGCTGTGTACAAGGTTGTGAAAGCACGACAAGATGGAAGTGCACTCAACTTATACCCAAGATGCGGACAATGACAGGGTTTCAGTTGAGACCATTGGCGATGAAAGCAACCAATTATCTACCTCGTCCAACAAGCACGAAGACGTTTCTCGAATTTGCAGTCATTGTATGAAAATCAACTTTGACCGGATCTTAGCGCCTGGGTTCGTGGTTGGTGATAGCCCGGTTGCCGCATTGAATTATATCTATATCAAAGGGCAGGAGCATTGTAATCTGTGCTCATTATTTAGGTCCGCAGCCCAGTCATTTAGGTCCGCCACCGAGGGAATCTTTGTGTCCTCCACCAAGGGAATCTTTGTGTCCTCCACCGAGGGAATCTTTGTGCCCGCTACCGAGGATCTTCTGAAAAAACCAGTCTTGTCTGCCTACTCTCCGGCTTATGCATTTAACCTCGATATCAATGCTCCATGTTTGAATGTGCTGCGAGTTAGTCCCGGCAAACCAGATAGAGCAGACTATACCTACAGTCCTTCGATACTGCCTACAAATAGCAACGACTCTCCGATCTGTGGTCGAAGTACTTCTGAAGGTGTAGATTGGGCCGCTATTAAGGGCTGGCTGCATTATTGTGATACCCATCATATTAGCTGTGGAGATAGTTCGCATATGGAACCATTGCGAGTTATTGACTGCACTACCCAAGAACTTGTTTACTTATCCGATCCAAGCGACAAATATATAACACTCAGTTACGTATGGGGAACATCAATCGAAAGTTCGGAAAGCTGGATGGGTAGTCTCGATACTATACCAACGTTAATCGCGGACACCATTCGCGCTGTGCAATCCTTAGGCCTGAGGTATTTATGGGTTGATCGATACTGCATTCCACGGGATAACGAAGGAGAGAAACACACTTTGATACAAAACATGGGTCGTATCTATTCCAACTCGAAATTGACCATCATCGCGGCATGCTGCAAAGATCCCTCTTGGGGGTTACCTGGAGTAGCCTCACGCCGCCGTAAGAAACAACCATCTGCGAAAGTTGGGGCCTACTCTTTTGTATGTACAGATTTCAAAATCCAGGACGAAGTCAAAAATTCCGTGTGGAATACCCGCGGATGGACCTACCAAGAAGCACTCCTGTCAAAGAGACGACTAGTATTCGGAAAGTCCCAGGTGTACTTCCAATGCTTGGATATGCATTGCTACGAAGCTCTTGCCATAGATCCCGGCAGGGTGAAGATGGAACCAGGAAGAGAACCGGATCATTTCCGGTTCATTAATCGTGGCGAAATCATCCCACGCATTTTCCCAAAGGAAGGAATAGGGCAGTCAATGCTTGACATTGAATACCGGATTGGCGAATTCTACCCCAAAAGGGTTTCTTACGAATCTGACACCCTCAATGCGTTTAATGGAATCCTGAAAGCCTTCGAGACTAAATTCAATATCAGAAACATATGCGGGCTTCCTCTTCCCTCCATGTCGTCGTCTGAGATAGCTAAATCACCTTTAGGCGATCTTCTCATCGCGCTACAATGGAATTTCTCTCCATGGGACACGGAGCGTGTGGAAGACGTTCAGCGCATTACAGAGTTTCCAAGTTGGTCTTGGGCAGGCTGGAGAGTGTATCCCCCAGCTCAGGTTTCAATCACTCCGCGCGGCTGGCAAAATATATGGGGTAGCACCTGGAGTAGAAATCTGCTCCATGATTGTCGCAACGTGGACGTTGAGTTTGAAGATGGAAATAAACTAAAATGGCACGACGACAGGGATCATATCATTAATTATGGTGCTACCAGGAGCCGCCCCAGATGGCTTCATTTTCGAAGCTGGACCACCACATTCACCGGTATATTAAAGGGTCGCACTCCATTCATCAGCGCCGAAGCCAAGCTGGGTGGTACATATCTCCAGGGAATGACAGTAAATGATATGAATTCTGTTTTCAAGCTTGGGCACACATCTCGTGAATTTAACACTATCTCCTGTCACCAAGATGAGACTTTGGGTCTATTAGGTATTGTGCTGGGTAGTGATCAATGCGGGCTGAGTATTATGGTTGTATCACCAAAAACAGAAGTCGACTATTACGAATTTGCAGGGTGTTATAATCTTCAATGGCCTAGTAACAAAGACGGCGCTAATTTGAAGACGAAGTCTCGACGTGGTGTTGTTCATCCTCTGCCATTTAGAAACCTAGATGCTACTATAGACAATCAGTCGGTCTCATATGGTGGTATCGAGTTTACCCTGAAACACATGAAGGTTGGATGACTTAGAACTAGAATATGAATATATAACTGTTCAGTTCGGAGTTAGATGAATGATGCCATCAGTGCAACTGCTGTTGCGTCAGAAGCCAAACTAACAGCTTCCATGAGCTGGTACTGCTTGTCAAAATCCTGGAGCAATGACGGTGCGAGCTGAGGTATTAGAGACGCGATTGTGCATACGGCTTGATAGAACAATTTCCATGATTTGGTCTCAACGTAGAGCGCAAATAAAGCTGTACTGCCTTTCAACCGATCAGCAACATAGGATGGAGAGTGGTCGAGAGCTTTCCCGAATTGTCGAAAGCCATTTCTTAATCTTCCGTGCATCTTAGCTTAGAGTATCTATCTTTATATCCAGTCCCGAATTTATAAAAATTTAACTCGCTCGATCCTTACTGTCCTGCCGTTGTGCCAACAGCCATCTTGTACGTCTGGATGATGGGGTTCAGATCCGCTGACACTGAAGTCGGCGCACTTTGGCCGGGTGCCTACGTGGTGTTGCCTCAAAGGAGCTTTGTAACTGCTCAATAGCCGTGGTAAAATGCGCTGGGTTCCTCGTTACTTGATATTTGTCGAAACAGCTAGACTCAAGTCTCTGGAAACAATCGTTCACAAACTCATCTACCTCTGCATCTACGCGATCGAACTGTTCAACCAGGTATGAGTCGAGCTTCCTGAAACATCTTAATATCTTCAGATAAATCACTCATCTTTTTTGTTCTTTGAACCGTTTTCGCGTACACCACGCCGAGCTTTTGCATTGCCATTGGTCAATGTTGATGGTCTCCCAGCCTTTCATTGAGTTCGTCTTTATGTCCATAGATGGCTCTTTCAAACTCTTGCATTGTCCCTTTCGGTGCCTTCCCTGCCTTTTGCTCCCTTACTTTCTTAACCAGAACTCTGAAAGCCGAGCCTAAGCCATGATACGGACATTCAGGTGGTGGCTCTTGAGATTTTCGTGTTTGAATTGGCGTTACTACTATTGAAGGGTATTTCTCGTTTTTTGCGTGATGTTGACGTGTCCTGTCTTGTTCTATTTCGCCCTGGTCCTGGGGGTTTCATAAGGGAGGAATCCCCCACGACTTTGATCCTTCGACGGCCGCTCCTGTACATAGCATCATGTAGATAATGCTCTCGTCCCCTTCTGATAGAACAGCGTCGAAGACGTTTCAGTACCTTCCGTGTCAGACATCTATATCGACACTTTGACCCATGAGAGTTTGAACGGTTTTCTCATGCATTTGCAATACACTAGCGTAGGGGACATAGCTATAAGATCCGCCTCGAGCATTCACGTCGGCTCCTTTGTCTAGCAGTATCTGAACGATAGTCTCGTGTCCTCCTGACGAGGCAGGCTGGAGTGTGTTGCCTCAAAACTCGTTTCTGGTATTCACGTCAGCTCCCACATTGAGTAGTATCTTAACAATACTGTCGTATCCTCGTGATGAAGCAGTGTAGAGAGCCTTATCATAGTATTTTCTTTTGATGTTAACATTGATACCTTTATCAAGTAGTGCCAATACGATCTTGTCTTAGCCCTATTCCACAGCAGCATAGAGCGCGTATAGAGCGCGTTACCCCAATGTTGACCATTACCACTCATTTGCTTTCCATCTTGAGCATCCTGGACTGCAACAAAGTTTTGCTCAGTCTCACGGCCCCAACTAGTATCCAGAGGATTAATAGACTTAGGCATCGTGGAAGTGATTAAGTATCAGTCATAATAATGATACAACGAAGAGATACCAGTGGAATGCCATAGATCTAGTTAGCCGCAAATATCCATGTAACACAGTTAAGCTCCCGAAGCTCTTATTGAATGCAGAATGCTCAGTCGGTGGCAGTATACCTTGTCAAGCCCCTTTATCGTCAGTGAGTATGGGCTATAAGGGACAGTAAGGGTGAGGATGGTGTGACAAGGATGTGAAGGCTTGGAACTACGGTTCTATTCAACTAATAATTTTCTTTCGTCCTAAAGTCCATGAGGTCCTTCTGTATGATCTGCACGACCTATCGGTTGTCCACTATTTATATACAAAGTAAAGGTACGTATCTGTAATATCCTTCTGCCGCCCTAGTCGCTGATAATAGGTGTTTGGCTCTTATTAGGCATTTGTGCATTCCTGAGATCATCGCATGACCTCCAAGTGTTGGTGTGTTGGCTGTCCTTTGCAGCTGTCCTGGAGCCAACATCACTTGGCTCCACTCCCCGTGTGACAGATGGACAGAAAATAAGGAGGAAAGTAGAGATATGTTGATAAAAAGGTCACAGCTGAATCCGTCTACTTTAAGAGGACAAGCAGACCGGCCACTTGCTGCGCCGAACCATGTGCGGATTCGCAATGTCAATACATACGTAAGTGCATTACCAAAGATGTCCCGAATGGACAGCTACATAGGGTGTGTATGTCATCACAGCGGAGGAGGGGAAATGGACTAATGTACTAAGCCACCAACTCAGAAAACGTCAAAACAGACCTCATGTTGAGCCTTGGAACTATATTAGGTACATATGCAACACACGTATTAAAGGATCTTGGATGCAAATCCCAATCGTGGTCTATAAGGGGTACCATCGAAGACAACAAACGCAGCCTTCAGGGCGACGGTCCCAAAGACAGAAAACCCTATCCCTATATCCGGCTGTATGCCCCCGAAACAAATATCATTAGTTTCATCAACTACGGTATGCTTGATAAAGCGTCCAGGGATCTTGATGCGGGCGTCCTCAATCCCATAAGTGAAATCGGGAAGTGGAGAGCTGCAGGGGAATCGGAAGGCCTCGTCTTGAGGATTGAGCTTAGCTCCTGGGACATGTCTGTAGTATTCCTCGCAGATCTGAATCGGTAATAGTGCGAGCGTCGTTCCAGTGTCTGCGATACCGTGAATGGAATCGGGGTGGAAATCTGGCTGGGCTGACCTAGTAAAACTGCTGCAAGTCTGGTTGGTGGTCGAGTTGCTACCAATGCCCCAACCGGATGCCCGAAATGACCAGTAGCCATGATAAGAGTCGACATCGGTGTACGTGATCTTGCCGGTAAACTTTGATTTATCTATTTGTCCGAAATCGTAACTTCCAGCTGTAGACGTTGAAGTCACTGGTATCAGCCAGTAGCCTCCAAACCGCGATGGAGTAAAGACTTACCCTCGTGATATTTTAGATCTGCCGTCCAAACCGGATGGTCAAGTTTCGAGACAAGATTATCGAAGAACGTCTTCTGAGGCACAGGCTGAACGCTATTCAGGATGCTGAAACCAGTGCCCAGGTTTCCATCGGTGTTCTCATCCACAGTAAAATCGTTGGAAACCATAGTAGCCGCTTGAATGGCCTGCTTCTCCACTGATAGACCTCCGACGTTGACTACGTCGGTGTAAACAACGCCTTGCGAGGAGCTATCGTCTCCATAGTTCAGATACCACATAGCATTTGGCAACTCCTTCGAGGTGCTGCTCTTGCTTGGGTCATATAGGGACTGTCCGTTTCTCTGCTGAACTGAGGTTTTAGTGCTGAAGACCCATAGGTCTGATGAGCCGGAGTCGATGTTCAGGTTGAACACTTGCGGGGGAGTCCCGATGGACACAGGTGCTAGATACTCAACATCGAGTGATTCTGGAGTTGCCTTAACACTGCCGTTCTGGCGCTTAAATATCCTTGAGCCAGTGGTCTTCTGCAGACCTGTGGGGATAGGGGCCCCATATTTGGCGTAAACCTTCGCTAACTGTGCTGGTCCGTGAGGTTTAAATCTAGGGTTGCGAATTTGTGGGAGTGAAAAAGCCCGCTTCGTGTTTGCCGTGTTTGCCTCTTGTGATGGTATCGCTAATGCAGAAGCAGCGAAGATGAGAACGATGGGCATAAGTATCATCCTCGTCAACCCTGCTAGGGCATAACACACGATAGGAAGCAACAGGGAGAATTTAGGTGGCCGAATATCTGAGCCTTTAAATACTATTTGAGCTCAATAATCATATGATTAAAACTGCATATACTAGATACAGGGTGGAACAAAACGAGTGAAGTGAATCGGCGTTATAGGTGAGAAATTTAACGTCGAAATTGGCAACTCAGTACGATTAGATGTAACTTCGGTTGAAACTGGTTTGAGAGGAAGGGTAAACGGTAATCTTCTTAGTATATTACTAAGGGCATGAAACATCGACATAACTTTGTAAGGACTCAAGAAAAGTCTTCGTCAGGGGCACTGAGCTCCTCTAGCAGAACAAGCCAGATCATCAGTCAGGGACATTAAACCCACGGGTGTGTGATCAATGTTTTTCAATTGAATGTATTAGACAATTAGGCAAACGATGGATTAAGTTGTTACGTCCTCGAGTGTTGGTTGCTATTTTCGGGGTAATGTTTCATTAGCAATCCTATAGGAATACATAGTCACTCGCCACAAATACTTTGTTATATATAAGATGCTATGATATAGACGGACACCTAAAATCACAGTTGGTAGGATTTATATTCTTAAAATAGGCTCTACTGACTTACAAGTCCACATCAAGAGTTACTACTTCACCGCCAGCAGTCAGGGAGCATATGCGGTGATATGCGAAAAGAGCTAATGAAGTGACTTCGAAAATAATGTCCTGTGAATGGCTTCATGTAGGAGCTGGAACTCAGGCAAATAGGTCAAGGAGGCAACCAGCAATTACTATTATATGCGAAGGGCCCCAAACAGACCCGTAAGTAGCGAAGCTTCGAAGACTCTTCCGACTTTGTTGCCCGCAGCTACATTTGGGGTTGAGGAGCTTGTGGTAGAGCTTGTTGAAGCCGTAGGTGTTCCAAATAAGCTAGCCCTGCTTCCTGTAACACTCGCAGTTACCCAACTACCATCGCTGCTGCTGGTAGAAGCTGAAGTGTCATCGTTCGACACGAACTTGATGTCCGTTGTGTTGAAGCAGTTCGTTTCATCCACTTGTTCTACGTCCGCCGGGTCCGCGAACGTAATGTCGACGCACTATGATGCATCACCTGCCAGTTAGTGACTCATTCGAGGTAATAAACACTTCCAGAGATTATTTGGGGGGAGAAGATACGGGAAAACTTACGCTATACATAGTAGCGCCGTGCTGGGCGGCCTCAATGACTTGAATAGTTGCATGATCTCCGACGTCGACCTCGAAGCCCTCGGGAATCGGCACCTGAGGCAGACATACAGTACCGGGATAGGAGTAGTCTGACGGACCTTCGATCTCAAAGCGAGGCACCAAGGGAACCGAATAGTTCTGAGGCACCGTGCCGAATCCTATGTTGACGTAAAGAAGGGCATTCTTATGGCCAGTGAACCATCCCGGTTGGAAAGCGACGGCACCACCAGTTACGAGCCAGTTCGTGCGGTTCTCTGCGATGGGGAGACCGCCACCTGTGATTATGTATAAGTGATCAGGAATCCGCTGGATGAGAGGATTGAGGATTTAGGGGGATTCTTACAGGGATAGATCCATTGCATCCCGTAGGGAAACAACATCGTATCGCCCGAGAAACCGACGCCTACGCCGTTAGTCTCCTCGAAGGTGCCATTGCTTATGAAGTTATCTCCTCGCCAGCCTGGATAGGATATAACGACGTGACAGCTAGCGATGGTTACAAATGCGCACAAGGCGACGAAATGGCGCAGATTCTGCATTTTTCCAAGCGTACTCGCAGACAACGCGACAAATGGCGGAATCCTTAACGATACTGCGGAATGGCAACATCTCCCTTTTTAGTGCTTTTCCAGCGCCTCTATACGGGAAGTGCAGCCTAGTGACCGGGGCTTAAAGTAGAAGGATCATTAACAAATCCATGTTATATAACTATCCTCATATAGCCTAGCGGCGCGATGTTAGTGTGGATCGAAGTCCGGACTGGCCAATGATATGTTCGAAGTCTCAAAGGATCGCGATAGAATGTTCACACTGCATAAGGTCCCCAGCTGCCCAGGAACATTCGGATTGAAACCGAGGGTATGGCCTTGTCGGGGTTAGTGACTCATTTCCAAAAGCGCTTATGAGGTTACATTCGCTTCATGCGGAGAATGGGTTTAGTACCTACGTAGAGACTAGATTTTTGCCGATGGTAGGTCCGAAGCCTCAAGACGTAAATATTAAATTGAAAAGATTATTCAGCGTATGATTGGTCTTATCAAGATTCCGGGGATTATAGTGATTGTGCCTGTTGATTCGGGGCTTAAAATTTCGTCGTAGTAAATTAACCCCTATTGACGGAAAGGGGTCGTGACCTGCTAGGTACCTAACCTCCTTACCTAGGTCGGGTAGCAGTACAGTGGAGCGGTATAACATATTTCCGATGATCTCCATGTATATATATCGGATTGTAGGACGAGGCTACCTTCAATCAGCCCTTCTGAGTGTGCTAGAACATACCTATATTTAATCCCTTTCAGAAAGCCCGGAACATCATATCATGGGCAGCCCCCAAGATACCAACCGAACAGGAGAAGATAGAGATAAGCATTATAATCTTGCGACTCTAGACAGGCCCTGCCAACATTGTAAAGTTCTTGAACTTGATGATGCGGAATATGGAGGTACCATCAAACACACCAAGGACGGGAAGAAATTCGTCGACTTTGGTGTAATACAAGAAACACGCGCATTGGGAATGAAGCGTTGGCATTGCGCAGAAAGAGCGAGGGCTATCGGTCCGGGTCGTAGCTCTGCCTATCAACGGCAAGCTTGCCCTATAATTGACCTTGATTACAGGAGAAGCGACACACTTCCCGACCTTCCCGGCTTTGCGTTGACAGGCACCCAGGGATGTGCGTTCTGCGAAATACTGAGGGGTGATATCATATCCACATGGGATCATCTCCGGGACCGCGAAAATGATAAGTTAAAGGATGAAGAAGAGATTTATGAAGCAGAACTCAACTTCACCGATATGAGGTATCAATTCTTAGAAGTAACTGAAGATCATGATGAAGACGAAATGAGAGGCCATACTAAGCGGATCTACCTCGATTCACTTTATGTCTTCTTTGCAATCGATTGGGGATATCAAGATCGGCATTATTCACTTCATTATACCTTTTATGCTGATGATGCTGGTAAGTCACATTTATTTAGTGGTGTCAGTATGAGGTAGAGCTGACGCAACTCAGATCCGTGTGCATCATGGTTTCAGATCTGGCGTCGACCTCTGTCCCACGAACCTTTGTCTCCTCCCTCAATAAAGCGCTTGAATACACTTATTGCAAAATCCCTTCTTGCTACCCCCGCACCTATTGAAAGCAGTTACTTTCCCACTCGCCTCCTAGATGTTGGTTCGAGCACTATTAGCACAGAACTACGTCTTATCGTGACCGTAGAACACCCCATGCTTAACGGGGAATTAGACCCTGCAAAGAAGAGATACGCAGCATTAAGCTACTGCTGGGGCACAGGAGACAAAGCCAAGAAACAACTGAGGACGACTCGACACACAATTCAAAAACACACCTCAGAAATTGAGTTCAAAAAGTTACCACAGACGGTTGCAGACGCCGTCCAAGTATGCCGACATATTGGGATTAGATACCTCTGGGTAGATGCCTTATGTATTATCCAAGATAGCCAGGAAGATTGGGCCGAAGAATCGTTTGAAATGTCGAAAATTTACGCCAACAGTTTCATAACGTTGTGCATTCTTCAAGGAAGCTATTGCTCGAGTGGTTTCCTAGAAAACCCCCACTCTCCACAGACATTGCAGATCAACTTCCGCTCCATACTGGATAGTTCTGTCTCGGGGCGGTTGTACCTTCGGATGCTTCACCCGCCTAAGTTCAATTTCGACTATTATAGAAAGGAGTCGCCTAAAGCTATCGGAGGTAATCGAGACAAGCCTGGCGATGCGGATATCAGGGTTGCTCCTTGGAGCAGACGAGGGCGGACTTTCCAGGAATCTTGTCTTTCGCCTCGAAAACTCCTTTTTGGGACACGGATGTTTCATATCAGTTGTGGAAATCTGCACGAATCAGCAGATGAAGACGATTTTGATGACACGGCGTTACTTTCTCAGGGTGAAATGGGGCTTAGCGATGTCATGAATAAGTGGTACGATTTAGTCAGAAACTACGGCCTTCGTCATCTTACATACGAGCGAGACAGATTCCCAGGCCTGTCTGCACTCGCTAGAACCATATCTGATCAGTTCCCCGACCAACAATATTTAGCTGGGTTGTGGAAATCGGACTTACACAGAGGTTTTCTCTGGATTCCTCATGCGGTAGGTGGTAGTCTCTTAAACCATATGAGATCTCACGAGGATGGATACATTGCACCCACTTGGAGTTGGGCGCGACATCCCTTTGACCTCAAGTGGCTGAAGGGTACCTTTTCGTCCGAATTTGAGGTGAGAGATACGAACATCGTTACTGATGACCTGAACCCATACGGTCGCTTGTTAAGTGGGCATCTCACCCTCCATGCAGAAGTATGCGAATTGCCGCTTCGCGAGGAGAAAGGCAAGGTAATCGCAAAGTCAAATGGTGATGTTAACTGGTTTAGGGCGGATTTTCAGTATCGTTTGTTGTCAGAGAGAAACGAACGTATAGCCGCCCTTCACATAGATTGGCGTACCTTTAGAGCAGAAGTGCACGAGGAGGACCCGATAGACCAGCTGTGGATGATATTGACCTCGAGCGGTAAGCCACCCGAAGATGACTTACGTCACCGGGATCCGGTGGAGCTGATGCTCGGGGTCTTGGTATTACCAACTGAGAACGAGGACGAGTTTGTGAAAGTTGGCCTATGGTATTCTGAGGCTCTTGGCCCGGGCGGAGGGAAGCTTTGGGATGATATCCCAAGGTGGTCTGTTACACTGGCTTAGTGTTTATGACTATCAAGTTCAAGTTCAATATATTCCACGTTCTACTGAAGTAGCCGTGGGTTCATTTGCAGTTCTCTGGAAAGCCTAAGTATAGGGTTAAGATATAAGACTTGTTAAGGGAGTCCTCAAAAGAGAACTGTTACTGCCTTAACTAGGTAATAGCCAATGACAAAGTGAATCTGTGAGTACATGATACCTATTCTATGCCATTGGTGGTTGGAATGTTAATAATGCCAACGTTAGGCCTAATCGTAATACTGTATGAAACACAGTGCCTACAACTATGTAGCTATGCCCCGATTAGATAAGCTAACCGCTCTCATTAACGCGCTTTTCGCGTTTCGGCCAGTTCATGTAGTCTAATTTCGCGTCAAGGACAGCGCGTTTAATGGTCCCCTGCTCTTTACTTCTCTCACCTTTTTCCTTAGAATCCACTCATCACCCTAGTACATGTAGTTAGTTACGAAGTACTTGCCTACCAATCATTCTGGGGCGTTAACCCATTCAACTTTGTTCATACCTTCCTGGTATCGAGAAAGAATTGATAATAACTCCAGTCTTTGGGAGAATCAATTACATTTGGCCGTTCTGTATTTTTAAGTATTAATTCACAGATTCGATAACGATACGAGACGACACGATACAATACAAATTGTAGTTACTCATGCGCATGTCTAGGCAGTTACGACGACTTCCTTTTTGACCGACAAATTCCCCTCAATTCTCTTCCCCAATATCTTATCCATCCTTTCCTTTCGTAATACCAGCGACACACTCCATCACGACCACATATTACAGACCTCGCTCAATTAGGATGGTAAAAGCTGCTGTTATTCCCGCTTCTGGGCCGGGTATATACAGTGCTACTTATAGTGGAATTCCAGTCTATGAGTTCCAGTTTGGTGTTGACCTAAAGGAACATGTGATGCGACGGAGACAGGACGATTGGATTAATGCGACACATATTCTGAAAGCTGCTGGTTTCGACAAGCCTGCACGCACACGAATTCTCGAGCGCGAGGTACAGAAGGATGTACATGAGAAGATCCAGGGAGGTTATGGAAAATACCAAGGCACATGGATCCCCCTAGAGAGCGGCGAACAGTTGGCCCATCGAAACAACGTTTATGACCGGTTACGACTTATTTTCGAGTTCATACCAGGAAACCAAAGCCCCCCTCCAGCTCCTCGACACGCGAGCAAGCCAAAAGCACCCAAGCAGCCCAAACCTGCTGTACCCAAATGGCCAGCTAGTATGTCTTCCTTCTTATATTCCTCCTATACTTCGTCTTCGCACATTCTATCTAAATAGGATATCGTACTAATAGCTTACTCTCCTTTAGAACCTCCCCCCATTCGCGAAGAATTTGAGACCGCTAGCCAGCAATTAAATGACGACGATACCCCAGACAATGTCACCGTTGCTTCAGCCTCGTATATGGCAGAAGATGACCGTCACGACATGTCACACTATTCCACCGGCCATCGCAAAAGGAAAAGAGAGGAGGATATTCAGGGTCTCACAGAACAGCAACACTCAGTGTACGGTGACGAGCTTCTCGATTACTTTCTTCTGTGCCGCCAAGATGCCCCAACCTTGCGACCCGAGCCTCCTACCAACTTCCAACCTGATTGGTATATCGATTCCGAGAAGCATAGTGCACTTCACTGGGCGAGCGCTATGGGCGACGTTGAAGTCATTAAACAGCTGAAGCGATTTGGTGCCAATCTGGCTGCCCAAAACTGCCGAGGCGAGACGCCCTTGATGCGATCCGTCAATTTCACCAACTGCTACGAGAAACAGACATTCCCAGCTGTCATGAAGGAATTATTCGACACTATCGATGCCCGTGACGAGTCGGGTTGTACTGTCATTCACCACGCGGCCATTATGAAGAGCGGCCGTGTTACGAGCCACTCATGCTCACGCTACTACCTCGATAATATCTTGAACAAACTTCAGGAAACCCACAATCCTAATTTCGTACAGCTCCTCGTCGACGCCCAGGACAACAGCGGTAACACCGCTCTACATCTAGCAGCTAAGTCCAATGCCCGAAAATGCATACGGGCCCTTCTCGGCCGTGGCGCATCCACAGATATCCCCAACGCCGAAGGCATCCGAGCCGAGGAACTCATCCAAGAACTCAACGCTTCTCGGAACCCCACCAAGGAGCGTGCTCCGCAGCGGTCATCCTCCCCCTTCGCGCCTGACTCCCAACGCCACGTCTCCTTCCGCGACGCCGTATCCGAATCCGTTACCAAACACGCCATCACCTACAGCTCCGAGGCAGCCAACACAGTGCAGAACAAGATCACGCCCCTAGTGCTCGACAAGTTCCAGGCGCTAGCCCACAGCTACGACGAGGAGTGGAAAGAGAAGAACGAGGCCGAGCTCGAAGCCCGCCGCATCCTCGGAAATACCCAGAACGAATTCGCCATACTCCTTTCGCAGATCGCCGAACTGGAGGGCCAATTACAACCCGACGACTCGGCTGCTAAGGTCGCCGGCGATGCCGCCATGGCACAGAACCATGTCTTGTCGCTACTAGCGAAGCAGAGACAATACCACGTCCAAGCGACAGTCGATCAGTCCATGGCTACCATGGTGAACGGCGACAGCGGCGGCGACAATGATCCATCTGCGTCGCCCGAAGAACGGTTGAGGCTAGCACAAGAGCTCCACGAGCTCCTCGTGGCCCAGCGTCGCGCCGACGAGGAGTACGTCGAGGCTCTGGGGCTGTCGGGCACCGGCGAGCAGATCGATAAGTACAGACGGCTGCTGAGGCAGTGTCTCGACCGCGGCGATGCCGAGAACCTCGACGCGAACCTGGATGATTTGATCGAGATGATGGAGGAGGAGCAGAGTGATCCTGGGGTTGTGCCTGTTCATCACCATCAACAGGGGGAGGCTATGATGATGTGATGTGATTCCGATCTAATCCGGTTGGATAGATAGATGAATGGATGGGTGGTAGTCTAATTAACTGACTACCCATAGCTTCCCCAGCTGGTTGAGGATCGATCGATGGTGTGGTGTCAGTCGTAATTCGACCGACTGGCTCACTGATGTATATACGTTGTACCCACTACCTCCACTTACAACCCCCGTGAGTATTGATGAAGGGAGGGTACGAGGGACCGGGGATGACAGAATGGCGCACGGCGTTTTGCTAATTTACTTTGATCCTTTTGAGGCATGAAGGAAAGGAAGACTTGCCGAGAACGGGGAAGACGAGGAAGGGACGGAGGGAGGTTCGTTGTTGTTATTTTTTCTTAGGCGCATGATGGATGGGTGGATGGACAGGCGGGCAGGCGGGCAGGCGACTCTGCATGAAACCTTTTTTTTTTTGCTTGTTTCCTGGCTTGCTGAAAAGACAAGTCGGGTCAAGTCGATACCAATTGTTTTTATTCGTTTTCTGATTCTAGTCAGTTGGTCGGCCAGTCACTCAGGTTATAGGTGGTGCGGTTGAGAGACCTGAATTGAGAGAAAGTAAACGTGTGTTTTGCCGCCTTCATTTTGCTGTGCTGTTGTGTCATTGTGATATTGTCGTCGGTCGGTTTGTCCGAGGTATGATCTAGAGCTGACTGACCCCTGCTTCTTGCTCTGCGTAGGAGGTATAGCTGCTGGTGGTAGCGATGGTGGTGGTGATAGTGGATAATGGTGACAGTAGTATCCGTAGTGACGAGTTACTGTAAGTGTCCAGCTGAACATCACCGCATTCGGTGCTCTGCAGCGAGACTGGTTTCAAACTACTGAATAGGGAAAGACTTCCCATGAGGGGGGTTCAGCTGGTATGTTTCGTGCTCTATAGGAAGTATGAGCCCCCTTTAGGTGTTATTGGGAACTAGTTATATCTTGTTCGCACGCGTAGATGCGAGAACGCCCATCTGTCTACGGCGCTATGAATGAGAAAGGGCTGTGGTAGCATTTGATACTAGGCGTGCTAGGCCATGGTTACGAGCATTTACTGTATCCCATCGCGGCCTTTCGGGCGGTAATACTAAACCAATGACAGTCGTGAGTGAACTGTTAATGGCCTGTGAATGTCTTGAACTTATGCAATGTTAAGTAGACCGTATAGGAACGGTGTTGTACGCTCCCGGGCACCGTTACTACGAAGAGGGGAACCCGTAGCAGGAAAAGGGGTAAGTATTAGCGATCACAGACTATGCTATGCTATGCTATTGTGTAAATAGGGAGCTAGGGATACCATGATGTCTTGAGACTCTTCGATTAAAACTAGACATTACTTAGGTTACTATTGTATACAAAACAAACAACGAGTCGCTCATGTTGCCGCCGCGTTGTCTATCTAGACCGGGCAGCTACGAAAACACCCTCTTATGAAATTCCTGTAAAACCCCTGAAACTCCGCCACCACGTGAATAAGTAACTAGGACAAGTATTTTGATCTATAGCCACTGCTCTCGGAAGACACTATCCTATAGAAAGCAGACGGTAAGGTAAGTAAGATCATTAATTTTGGCTTCACTTTAGAACTGTTGGATGTGCTGTCGTTCGTTGCCGTCGTTGCTATCTATCGGTCTTGAGTATGACCGGACGGGTCGTGATATTGGCTGTGATCTTGATTGTGGCTCCGATTCTGGCATTCGTCGTGGCTCTGAAATCTGGACCTTGCGTGCCTATGCTTGTAAGTTAGTAAACTGACCGACCCATTGCCTAAATATCGAACTGTCTTTGTTTGGTCTCTTGTTGGGTCAGGGTGTATGTAGTGTAGGGTAAGTGTAAAGTGTGACGAAGACGACGTAATTATTCTTTTCTCACTTACCTTGCCAACATCATCGTCATCGTCATCGTGTTTCTTAGGGTTCAAACAGCGACACAGCTTTTGATACCACCACGTTCTTGCGCCGAGGTTATACAACGTACATATAAAATACAGGACGAACAGAGCGATATGAAAGTAGAAAACGACCGCGAAGATACTCCTGGCAATCTTCTCTTCCGACTTAGTCCAGCCGCCCGTGCCATCACCACTATTATCACCCTTTTTACCGCCAGCATCATCCTCATCACGAAGGCGATTCTCCTCAAAGAACGCAGAATACGTATCGACATCCGGCCTCCCCACCACCAAGGCCGTGAGGACGATCCCGCCCAGCCAGAGCGCGCAAGCGGCGCCATCGACGAGCACGAACCAGCGGCCCCACTTCCGGCGCCAGGTCCCGTGGCCCCGCCCCGCGTGCACGACCTGGAACGCGACCCAGGCCCCCGCGGCCCAGCCCGCGCTGGCGTACCCCAGCACCCACACGGCCGTGAGCGCGCCCGGCCACGCGCGGTGCGGGAACGCGATCCGCGCCGCCGCCAGGAGCCACGTCACCCCGAAGCTCAGGGTCGCCTGCGGAACCCGCACCAGCGCGTGCGCGGCCCACCCCCACGCCGAGCCCGGGTGCCCGGCTAGGATCGCCCGGATGAACTCCCTCGAGCTGGTGATGGGACCCGGGGGTGGTGGAGGTGACTGCTGTTGCCCCCGAACCCAGTGGTCGATGCGCTGCGCGCTCTCCACGTCCGCCATCGTCGTGTTGGCTGCTGTTGTTGGTGGTGGGACGTCGTGCGGCTCGTTGTGGGCCGTCTGTTGCGTGGATGCCTTGACTCTGCTAATAATGTCTACTGTGCGACTTTGTAAATCTGTTGTCAGAGAATTATACGGTTGTTCTTGCGACTGTTGACTGTTTTTTGGTTCTCCGTTATATAGGGCTCCTTCCGTAGGACTTTCTGGTAGCTCTGGTATGTTACTCGATATCACCGTGGATAGACTACCCTCTTTCCGTCTTGCTTCGCGTCTACTTGGCTTTCTTTCTTGATATCTGTTTCCTTGGTGTCCCCCTTTCTCCTTTCCTTCCTCCGGTGAGCTTGCTTTATGTGAGCCTGACCTTGGGAATAGGTGGCGTTTACTCGATATTATTTCCTGTACTTCCTGGGCGTTAAAATACCCAGATTGTGTAAGGGCAGGATGGCCGATATTATGTTCTTCAATAAATACTAGGGAGTTTGGATAGCCTGAAGTTTCAGCAATTTGGATTTTATCTGGTAGCTGATGAGTCGGAGCTGGAGTGGTGGCGGGCATCTGATATAGTGTCTTTGTCGGTCCTGTCTCTGCAGCTCGGTGATCAACAGGATTGCGGGATCTCTCATATGACGGGATATTCCCGGGTTCGATATTGCTAGTCCTCGAGGACTCAAAACGTGCTTGGCTCTCTGACGGAAGGTGTCCTGTTATGGGGGAAAACGAAGTATTTACATCAAGCTTTGGGTTTGGGGAGGTAGGCTTATCAGATATACCAACTTCTGCTTGGTGACTGACAGGGAGAAATAGACCAGATTCCCGCTTCGCCTGCTGGGGCTCCTTTGAAGCGGCTTCTGGTGGTTGGCTGTTCCAGAATATGTTACCAAATACCTTCAATGGCATCAGATGTCTCGTTCTTATTGAGTTTGTAAAGAGTAGTATCTGCACGAATGAACTGACAAGAGACTCTCCGATCCCCAAAGCTGACCCGGTAATATATTTTAACGACTTGCAATCTACCCACGGGCCCCGTGGAATATTGTAACTTAGCGGGCTCGATTGAAAGCGCCCTGAGCTTTCAATGGTATCGTTGTTAGTAAGTTGAACTGTAAAGTCTCGTTGCGATGAATAAAGGTCCACCCCTGTTTGTGCGCTTCTAGTGAGCGGAGTTTCTGTGTCGATACTCTGGGTTCTCTTAGACGAAGCGATATATGCTGGTGTCCCTGGTATGCTGCTCAGTGACGGTATCTCAAAATTGTCTTCTTCCGGCCCCGTAGAGTTTTTGTCAAGACAGTCGTTATGCTCTTCAGGATATTGGCCTGGGATCCGCAGTCGCCGTAATGACGCCCAATGCCTGAGTTGCGGCTGTCTTGGTGTTGTATTGTTAATCACAGTTCGTTCGTATAGACGATGTGACAAACGTGTCGGTGAGTTTCCGTATAGACTATAGTGACGAATGTGTTCTGATAGAACTGAGTGACGTCTGGATGGGGTTCCAGACGGATGTTCGCAACGTTGAGCCTGCTCTGTAGTTCCCTTTCGGGTCTCTGCTGTTGCGCGTATCTCTTCCCGGGCTTTGAAAAGTTCATACAATGTGGGAATAGAGTTGTCAGACGCTGTAAGTTCAAAAGGGGACTCGGAGTGCTGCTCGTCTGAATGGTACTCTGAGCTATGACTTTGCCGTAGTGCTAGTGGTTTATTATTCTCCTGTGATGTATTTCTCGGCATCACATGTTCACGTTAAAGGGGCGGAGTGGGCGGCACCCTCTGGTCCTGACAATATTACTCAATGGGAGTTGAAAGTAAGTACAATATCATCAGTGGAGTGTTTTTAGATAAGGTGGCGACTCGAGAAGAGGTTCATCTGTTCAAATACTTGTCGTGAAAGATTTCGCATATGATCATTTCATTGTCTATTATACCAACATACTTCGAAACTACCAACATTATTTCTTTTCAAGACCCATTATGACTAACATCGTAGGACCAGCTTGCCAGCCGTGTTTGCTTCTGGCACGAGATTGACATGTTTTGCTTTGTTCCAAGGTCCCATCCTTCTGGAACTGATTCATCTGGGCGAACGAACTAACATAGTTGTCACATACCTCAGTGTAGGAGTGAGCTATACTAGGAGTCATTAGCATATTACCCCTGAGATCGTTGGTCTGATATAACTTGTAGACCTCCCGAGCTGTCGAGTCTTCTTTGTTTCCATGTCATCTCCCTTGTTCCATTAATGAGTCAATCCTGAAGTGCCAGGTGATAATGATGTACGACAAGCTCTTTGTTTTCTCGAGTTACACCGACTCATTCCACCGCACAGTCCTACTTGCACAGACTCTAATCAATTGGCAAGAATTCCAATAGTAGAACAAAGGGGGATGAAATACTTTGAAGTAGGAGCCGGGAATCACTGCCCATCGACAATGTGTCGTCGATTGAGAGAAGGTTTTCTATCATCAAGAATGATCCTTCGTCGATACCACTCCTTTCGCTCCTATTTTGAGATGCGGCTTTTCCTCGACGCCGACTACCATCAATTGGTAGTAAATCATTGTCAAACAATGTTTTATCATAAGCAATCTCCTATGAAATCTTGTACGACGAAACGCGAAACCAGGGATCAATCATCCGCAGGCGGTGCTTCCAGCGAGCTCGAAAGGGACCTCGGTTGGCTGGAATAGACCTTCCATATATGAACCTACTGTCAGATGAACAACGCATACGGGTCCGAGGAAAGATCGGACTCCCTATTTCGGCCGCGACGCCGGATAAGCCAGTCGGTCGGCCACGAGACGTACATTTTCCTACTCGTATCCTAGGCGGTGGTCGTTGGCGGGGCATATACGAAGCCAGAAGGTCGCGCGTCGCGTGTGTGTTGCAATGCTTCCGCCCCCAGGCGGAGAATAGCCAAGACCGAAGACCATAGGCTGGTTTACGATGGCTTCCGCCGAAACATGACGTGTCAACGGCCGGACAGTTGACATGATATCAGTAACTAGGTCTTCCATCCGCGACCTGCTTCTTACCGTTAAAACCGGGAGGATGACCTAATACTAGGACAGGAGCGCAGGATGCGACGGCTGCTAGATCCTGGGGTGCGGAATGTTGGCTTGCAGTACCGAGGTAGGCGTAAATCGTGGTCCTATTAACGACGCACGTTATAGAAAAAGGTTCCGTGCATAGCAAAGGTCGCTCTTGGTGCTGGTTTTCATTGGCCAACTCTCGAGCGGGCTGGCGATCGAGCTGAAGTTCTGAGGTGGTTGACATAGTGCGAGCTATAGCTGCGTTGGTGGGCTGGTTGTCTTCCGAGTAATTGGGTAGATGATGACATTGACAGTGGCCGGCACTAAGAGAGGCAGTCGGCTATAGAGACTGACAGGATTCGCAAAGTCATAATACCTTGATCAAGGAGATGATCATAGAACTTAGATATTCCTAATGCCATGGGCGTGTCATGGGTTGTCTTCGTCACGTAATAGCTAGCCGTAGAGGATCCCGATGACGAAGAGGCCCGTTGGAAGTCACATATGATCATCTTGAGGAATAGGCGGTAGATTAGAAGACCAGCTGGGTCCTAGCTAGAGGTAGAAGATATGCCTTGCCTTGCCTTTGGCAATTACGACGCTTTCTCAAGTCAGACTGACATCAGATGCGATCAAATCATTTGACTGAATGATTTATTTACAGAGATGTTGTTGTTTTGTGATAGGTGGTTTCGGGAAACACACGAGGTTGCTTATACATACATGTTAACATGGCCATGAATGTGTGTCGATACACCAACGAATGAACGGTTCCGAGAAGGATTAGTGGCCGGCAAGAATGCGCGACATCCTGTTGTACTACATGCACGTCTGCCGAAACGCTGTCATCGAGACTAGCCGACGTTACGATACTCACATAGGGCATGCCTGCCGAGGTTGCATCACAGACTCAACATGCCTCATAAAACTAGACGGGACCGAATTTCTGCTGACAGGTGTCTGTCTCACTTAGTTCAAAAACTGGCTTCTCCCAACAGATAGGCACCGAGAAGGGGAATCATGGCTTTCAACAGGAGCCAAGCACTTGCTTGGGGACTTTTGACCCTCTAACGGAAAATACATGGGCTCTTCTTCCTTGTAGGATCAGTTCTTTTCATCTAGGATGCTTCGTGGGAATCTCTAGGGAACTTCGGGATTGACAGCTGATATCTGATGATCTTGCACCTTGACCGAAGATGAGATGTGTGAAATCGACTGTGTGGCAGTATGACTAACTGTCACGAAGAGGTTCACCTCTACCTAACTAGGATGCAACTAAAATAAGATCCCAGCAGCAACTCCACTGTAGCAATCTTGCATGAGGTTAGGCAAAACTCATGTGTTGTTATGTCGTGCCGTGTCGTGTCGTGCTATAAGTTGAGGGGTAAGTTGACATGTTGATGGAAACATTTAACTAGAGTCGGTTGGGCGTCAACGAGTGTACTATGTAAATGAAAGAAGAAGAAAAATAGACCTAAAATCTGACGGAACGTAGCGTAACCGACAGTCACGGGGCCACTAAGAGCACCGACGGATAGGCGCTGTAGGGCTGAAGAAACGTGCTAAACAAGACTGTACGCAGTAAGCTCCAGGATAATCAACAGCGACTGGGATTGTGTGGATAACTAGAGTCTAGACATAAGGTAGCTGGGTGGGGTAGTAACTAGAGTCAATGTAAGTAAGAATTTCATGTTGTACGTTGACATTGCATGCATACCCATACCTCATAGTCTACATACTTCGTCCATAGCTGCATGTGCATATGTATAGACATCCTGTAACCTGCATACATAGAGACAACGTGGATGTCTAAGTACATACATATATAGGGCATCTACATAGTATAACATTGGCAGTCTGGGTACCAATCTAAAGTGATGACTACTGAACTTGCAGCTGCAGGCCCCGCGGAAACAGACGCGAATTTAAGAGGAGCAGAGGAGGTTGGGGAGTACACAATAAGCGCCATGCCTGCCTCGTGTAAGTAATCAACTTCATCGGATCTGATTTGCCAGTGTCACGGCTTCAGTAGCCAGCCAGCCTTAACTGATATATCGACGGCCACTTACATACACACATGAACGAAAAGCAAATGCCGGGATGCATAAAGTCCCTTGTAGAAAGCCAATACCAATCAACTACGTATTGGTTAGTGTAGGCCAGACGGGATAACAAGAAACGAATGAATCATCAAGCTGACAAAGACCAACCGTGCTTACTTCTTTGCTTTACTTTCCCTACATAGTCGGAGCCATTGGTTGAGGGATGCTCGGGAGTTGTCGCTGGAGGTTCGGGAGGATCGGGTTTCTACGTAGTAGGTACCCATAGTAAATAGCAGGGTATCTCTATCATCCGATTGCCGAACACGTCGTGGTCATGAACGATCTAGTCACATATGTATAGGGCCGACCTTAAGGCTGACGAAGGAGCATTACATAGATCCTTGGAATATCACTCTTTATATTAATAACATCTAAAGTTAGTATTAAAAAAAATAAGAACGGCTATCGAAGCGGTGTGAAGGCGATAGGCGGAGATGAAAGTAAGTCAGAAGGATCGAGTGGTTACATATGTACATACTATTAAGCCCCCGCCGGATCGACTACTGTACTGCGTTAAAGGCGCTATAAAAGACACAGCCTCATCGGTCAGTGGAGAAGAGGCCACGAAAAACTTCCTTGAAATCTAGTAGCATCTCAATATTCAGCTCTTGTGAACGGGCGTAGGGGTAGCCACAGGGTTGACTGTGTCAAAACGTCTTTTTGACTTTTTTTTTAATGGGCGCACCCTACATTAATTTTAACGTATGCAATTAAGATAATCGCTAATATGCATTAAACCAAACCTTTAATTATTTATTTACATACACTTAAATTGCCATATACACTAGCCACTTACCTATTAGCCACCTACACTAGCCACCTAAGCTATAACCACTTAGCTTTTAAAGGCTTAAATAGCTATTGATTTAGCTTTGACTTAGCTTTAAAGGCTTTTAACGACTTATTTAACCTTTAAAGTTATTAATAACTTAGCTTTAAATAATAATTATTAACGACTTAAATGGTGATACATTAATTACTTAAAGATTGCTAAAATGGTAACAAGTTAAATAAAAGCACCTTTATAAGCTTTAATTACTTAAGTTTATAAGTTTATAAGTTTATAAGTTTATATAAATTTATATAAATTTATAATTATAATATAATTATAATAAAGTTATTAATAATTTAAATAATAATTTTTTTAAAAACTTAATTATTAATAATTTAAATAATAAAATTTTTAATTTAAATAATAATATATAAATTATTTAAAATTTTTTAAAATAATAATAACTTTAATTATTTAATTTAATTATAAATTAATTAAAGTTTTAAATATAAACGTAAAATTATTTATATATATATAAATAAAATAATATTATTTATAAATAAAAATATAAATTAATAATATTAATATAATTAATATAATTTATAATATAATAATTAAATTTATAATTATAATATTTATAATTATAATATATAATATTAAAACTTTTAAATTTTAATTTTAATTATAACGTAAAAATAATTAAATAAATTAAATATATATATATATAAAATACGTTATTTATATATAAATAACGTATATTTTTATTTTTATTTTTATTTTTATTAATTATTAATAAATTATTTCGTAAATTTTATATAAAAGCTTAAATAATAATAATTAAAATATAATATAAATAAATAATAATAATTTAAATTAAATAAATATTTTAAATATATATTTTTTTTATATAAATATTATATTTATGTTTAATTAAATAAAGATTTAGCTAAAATTACACCTAGATGAACTTATAATGTAAAAAAGTAGTTATAACACAGTTAACCCTGTGGCCGACCGTACGGGCGGTGTGTGAAGATCCTAGGCGGGGTATGCAAAAACCATACGACTAACTACTAGAGTAGAGGCCAGAGCATGGAAGGAACACACGATGCCGAACGCGGGCATAAGGCTACGACTAAGTATGATTGGATACCAAGTACATGGATCGAGCTATCACAGAACGAGGAGGAGGAGGAGTTCTGGGATTTTTGAATTTTCCACTTCGTTACCTTGTCATGAAAGAAGAAAAAAAGGGGGGCTCACCAACATCGGAACTCTTCGGCTTTTGAGCGTAATGAGAAATAGTTTCATCTCCAGTATTTCCGCGGATGGTCTGGGAACAGAACAAAGCAGAGAACGGAAAAAAAAAAAAAAAAAAAAAAAAAAAAAAAGATAATATCGCGTCATACTTAAAATCTTTTCCCAATGGAGTCGATTGAGATTGTTGGTTCATTGGTTACGAGGCTTCCATTGTTCGCCAATGGAGGTTCTGGATTTCCAGGTCAAGCAGGAAATATTCTGCACGTGGGTCCAGTGAGGAGGAGCACCGAAAGTATCACCATACCTATGAAAAGCAGGGCCCTCTCGGTCCCGTATCTTTACGTAGATTTTCTGGCTTATTATTATTATCACCTGTTTATTTTCATATAATAAGTAATTACCTGGCATGTGGAGGAAGGAAAAAGGAGTACGGATTCGGTAAAAGTGTCGCTATACCTACAAGTACGTCAAGCACTAACTATAAGTAACTAGGTAACTATAGGTACCTACCTAGGTAGCCGGGACTTATTAAGCGAAGCCCGGATTGTGTTACCCGGCTATAATGAGGGGAGCCCTCATTAGTGCGAGTACTTGGTAGAAGTAAGAAGTATTTGTGCCCCTCACCTCAAAAGAAAGCAAGAAATGAAGGTAAAACAAGCAGCGAATCAAAGTCAATATTTACCGATGTCTACCTTTGAACTTAAAACATCATAAAAAGCAATCGAGCACATGATTAGAGATATTCATTAGGTGCGGTTGCACGTCTGAGGTTGCACGAACCAGACATGAGAGGAACGCCTCCCGTGTGATAATCTTGCATAGCCGTTATCCGATTCATGCTTCAATAAGTACTTGTCTTGATCTCGTCTCACACTATTAATTATCTCATCCTTCAGAATCATCAAGTTGATAGATTCGTCATTCCTGTTCTATTCTTTGTGCGCCTAGGTATTCTATATAACTAGATCTTACTAAAATGCTTGAATAGTTGTGTAGCTTAGTATAAGATGAAGTACTCGGTATATGCTGAAACCATCCTCAAAATATCTCGTAATACATACATACCTACACGTATGTACAATACTTAGTAACCATTAGACGCGTACTATGTGGATTATGAGGCTCTAAGTCTCGGTGCAGGGGTTTATTGCCCAGATAACTGGATGAGAAACACCAACACTAGAGCTGGATACTACATACGTAACCAGCCAACTTATCTATACTACCCTGCACATTTGGCCACACAGTGATTAACAACACACAAAGCAGAAATTTCCTGTATAGCGCGTGACCACAGTCTATAAGTGCACAGAAGGCCTTTACTCCAACTTGGAGCTTCGATGTAATGCATAATAATATATAAGTTAGTGAAATCGATGTCCCGCTAAGGCCCGTTAACTCCACCTGTCAGCTCGGACTTGTCAAGGTCCAGAAGGTGTGGCGTCAGTGAGGCTCACCTCAAGTCAGCTGAAAGGATCTCTTTTCGCGATTTTATCATATCATTGCTACAGTACCACTAGAAACGGATGACACGATTCAATTCATTTCAAGTGAGACTGCTACGTAATGGGAAACATGGGCTTCTAGTTCTCATGTTGATTAGTTACCTATCTACAATTATCTATCTACGCATCTATTAGAAACGCCGTCGCAGTGTGTTTTTCCTGTCAGCCAGCCAAGGAACTTGTTAACTAATAACTCCATTTTCGATTGTCTCTTGGCAGTTGCCGCCGGTTAGTCCCGGTAGATCTACAAGTTATAGACTTCATGTACCTCTCATCATCGTGATCCATAAGCATAGAAGTCATAATAAGTACAAGGTGGTTGGCTACCATAGGTAGTTAGATGCAACGCTTCTCCTTGTTGGTCGTCAACACTGACATGGATCTACCGAGTAAGAAATCAGGCTATCCGAGGTGTATGGAATGAATTACGGCATCTACAATTCCTACATAATTCCAGGTGTGTCTGGAACGTAACTAAAATGATATCTGCCAACACCGCATCTGACAGTCACTTATCTGTCTATCTCCCCGCTCGTGTGCTACACCATACTACCCAACGCTAGACTATTTCAGCAACTCACCCCTCAGCCCCCATGTTTCCTCAGCTCACTTTTGGCGGTCCGAAAAATGTTACTATGTAGTTGGTGTGGCACTCATGCACTCATGCACTCATGCAGGGTCAAGGGCCCTTGGAGATCTCTACCTAGATCTTACACCTATTGTACGTATGTACGTATACGTATGTACATGTCAATCCTCCGCGCTTCCGTATTGTTAGGTTGATCACGGGATCTCAGATCAGACGTGGTTTGTGGAACGCGACCAGGTAAGGTTCAGCCTCGGAATTCGAGGGAGAGAGTGAATGAGATATAATATCTGTTTTGGTTATAATCTCATTGGAAGACATTCATCCTATCAAAAAATAGGATATGACATTCCAGAATACGGTACCCGAAACTAGTCTAGGCATATCCATTTGCAGAAGCTCCACATTCGTGCATCAACACCCTTATACTCCATAACTAAGGGCCTGGGGCCTACCTAAAACGCATGCTATTCGTAGGCTTTCAAAGCTTCCTGGGCTGAAAAGTGACAGGGATCATGACCAAAAGAGAGAGCGACAGCGACAACGAGAGAGAGAGAGAGAGTCGTCGTACCTCCAACAACTTTTCAGCTTTTCAACTTTCTCGTTTTGCTTCCCCATTCGCCATCACTACGTACACCACTACCGTCACTATGGATGTAAGTGTATGCAGTAGGGCTTCAGGGTTTCCCCCCCCTAGTTACCTTGCTTTGTATATACCCCCACTATGCCATACCATGTCATGCCAGGCTTTTCGACCGACATCGCCGGGCTGGTTTCCCAACCTGCCAACTTGGCGACTGCGCTTACAACTGAACTTTGTTCGTTCGTTACATTCGACGATAATAACTAGGTAGGTGGTTAGCGCTATGATGAACGTATATTAGGTATATGTACTTATTTGCCGCCTATGGCGTATGCACGCCATATCCCTACTATGTACGAAGTACTTACATATAGTATCGAGACCCCTGTTCGCAAGACATATCCACTACTCGCATAGTATAGCGTGCGTAGCGTACGTAGCATATCCATATACGTTGAGTTCCATTCTGTCCCTCTCTCGTCTCTGGCTCTCCACATGGTCTTACCTACCCTTCGCCGCTCGGCTCGTGTTGGTACTCGAAAAAGCATATTGGTTCAGCTAAGCATTGTACTGTAGGTAGACAGTTTTGATAACTCAGCCTACCTACCTAACACGCCCGCAAGCGCCGGTCGTGGCTCTCTCTCTCTCTCTCTCTCGGGTCTTTCTTGTCTAGCACTTTTCGTGAAGGGCATGTCTCGCCCAATGGCTTTCTTCCTCATGCAAAATCCGTATGAACCAGGCAGGTAAATAGAGTATTGGCTCCACCGCCCTTCGTCTCGTGCAGCTTCGATTTTTGAGGCTGACTGAGAAAGGGCATCTTTTCGTGTTGCACTACTCGAATAGGAAATCTACTGCTTCTCGACATCCAATCGCTCACTTTTGCCCACGACAACTCGGAAGTATCCCAGTTCTTTTCTTTTAGTTACGGTAGACCACTCCATTTTCTCATGTTATATACGTACGTACATACATATGTGCATCCTTCCCGTTGCCGAGCTAGCTGAGGTGTGTGGGACGGGACGTAGGTTGGTGCCGTGCTCGTCCTATAAGTGAGCCCTCATATAAGTCCGTCTGCCGGCCCAAATCTGACAGCTACGGAAAGAGTAACACTTATAAGCTGCTTGATCTGCTCTTGGACAAGAGGTTTGTAATCAGCAAGGTTATACATAGAGTCTTCTTCTCAGTGAGACGAGACATTCATTGTTTTCCCTTGCATGAGGGTGGATGATCACCGAAGGCCCCCATCTAGTAAAAGTCCTCGTCCTCCTCGGCCTGTTCGGCCTGCTCGACGCTCAAACTACAACCGCTTACAGGACCTGTTACGTGTGTGTGTGTGTGTGTAAGTCAACGGATGGAAGTCAAGTCAGCATTTGTGTAAACTGGACTGATCGGATCGACCGCGGTATCATCATCCTTTCTACCCGCCACTTTATTTACATACGCGCCGGGCTGCCGGGTTCGGTAGCCTTGGAAGTCCACACACGCAGTTAGCATAGCACCTCCCTACCCAAGGTTGTGGTCAATTGTGGCCCCCCGTTTTGTGTGTCAGCGGGATCCTTTTGGTTCGGCCCCCCCAAGGTCATCTCCGATCGCCAGCCTGTCCCACATTGCGGATTCCCAGTCATCACTGCAGCCACAACGACCCCCGGTCGGTCCCCTACGGCACGGCGCAGCTTTCGAAGTAACGTACTAGTTGGCTTCCTTAAACAGCAACCATGCCGCTGCTCGGTCACCACCAACCAACTCCCGGTCAGAACAATGTTCCGCTGGAATTGTTACCAAAACATCCGAGGGTTATATACAGCCTATTCTTTATCACCCTCGGATTCCTTTTTCTCTCGACATTGCGCTCTGTCATAGTAGAAAGAAGAAGAAGAAGAAGAAAGTGCATAGCACGGTCCGGCACGCTACCCACCAGCAGCGCAGTCTCGGTGGCACTCAACCAACAGCGACTCTGGCTCTCAGAAAAGTCACGTGGGGTCAGCAACAACTACATAGCCATGTCGGCCAACCACCCGCCCGAAAAGCCTCACCCTGAGACAGAGTTACGCCCGTATCCGGCGCACGATGCTACGAGTGATGAGGACCGCTCAAGAGTGCCAAGTGACGATGAAGGAGCTAGGGATCACGCCGTTCCATCAACAACACGGAACGTGGAAGGAGATGGGCGAGGGGATTCAATGTACCGTCCGCCGCCGCCCCCACCACTTACACCACCAACATTCACAGCGGGAAGCTTCCCATTCGAGGATCGCCGACTGAGTGGAGCTGTGTCGGTTGTGGGAGACCTGGATATGAGCTTCTTCGATCAACCGAACCCAGATTACACATCTTCCTCGGACTCTTCCTCCACAGCACTAGACACCAAGCAGACCACCCCGGCAACGCCCAGGCGCAAGTCCTACACGAAGATGCTGCCGATCGGCTCGCCTCGGGTCGTCACCACGGATGGCGAGCTGGACTACCACCACGCGCTCTCGTTCTCCCCCAGCTCGTTCCCATCTTCGAGCCCGATCCTGCCTCTGGCCCCCCACGCCTCCTTCGACCAGCCGAAGGAGATCGACGTCAAGGGGGAGATCATCTCGCTGACGGACGACTCGGGAGCAGGCTGGAAACGGCACACACGCGTCTACGGTGGCGGGGTCTGCCTAGCGTGTATGGCGTCCGGGGGCCAGCATGGCGGCTTCTACGGCGAGAACGTGCGTCCGGAGGATCGGCGGTAGAACGCGAAGGCTCTGCGAGAGAAAGAACTACACAGCAACACACACTACTATCATTACGGTACGACCGAAAGCATCCCGAGCATATGTTTGTTTATCTATTTTTAGGGGGTTTTTCGTGGCATGCGTGCGCGCATCATCACATCTACATTCAGTTTGGGATTGTGGCTAGGGCCAGTACCTACCGGAGACGACGCATATCTACGGGGGCTTACGGTGATGTATTGGGGCGCATCTCCGGCGGTTCTTCATGCTTAGAGGGGATCTCCGGGAAGGACGAGGCGTTCCTGTAATATTTCGGCATGAACATAGTGCCTGTTTGGGCGGTTGACCCTTGGAGCAATAGGTGAATTGGGTACTTCTAGGTACTTTCACGATGGCGCATGTTATTTTTTTTACTTGGGTTTTATTGTTTACATTGGGGCATCGGGAAACTAACGCATGTAACGACTTTCTTTTGTTCAACCATCGTTTGTCTGTATGTCTGTCTGTCTATACTATGTATAAAGTTCAATTTTATTGATATTTTCTCTGCCCATTTTTTAATACATAATTCATGCTTTTCTTTATCCCAAGCCTGCGAGGGCAGATCCCTCGGTCACCAGCAGAGGAAGAGGCCGGCCTCGCCGTGCATGATCCTCGCGCCAAGCTTTCTCCGTCTAACCAGGGGGATTTGAACTTTTTTTGTTTGTGTTTCTTTCTTTCACCACCCCCTTCCGAGGCTCAGCCTCAATTGGCGTCAACACGACGTTGCAATTATTTCTAATTTACTCAAACGTCGTCATCCCGTTTGCCACCCGCAAACAAATTTGATGACAATCACGGCGACCGATATTTGGATTTATGGCAGACATGTATGTACGTAATCAAGCGAGCAAACAAGCAACCGAATACGGTGCATCACAACAGGGGTTTTCTCCCTCCAAGGTTCATCCCCCCAGCTCACACCCACCACTGCGATGGTTGATGACAAAGGCTTTTCCTGTTATTGTACACTATGCTATTCCTTTCCCCGGGTCTCCTTTAACAGGTCCGACGTTCTAGAAAAATGCGAGTATGTACCTATGCATGTAGGGCCCTTCCTTCGTTCCTTCGCCTTTGCCGGAGGATCGTTAATCCTCTATTACAATACCAGGGTCCCCCTCTCCAACCCGCTCCATACGGTTAAAAAGCTACCGAATGTGGTCGGTTAATGCGCCGAAACACTTTGGATTAAGGCGTTCGTCGCACAACCTCTCTTCGGGTGCCCCATATGCCTACAATAGGAAGAAAGCCTGCCGAATCCAGGAAACAGTTCGAGATCCCATCGCTGCTTTTTTTGGACATCATCGGTGCCTTCGGAATCTGTTGCAGGGTGTAACTAACGGCGACATGGCTGACGCTAGCGAGATGACCATCCCACTAGCTCGCAACCGGCGTTACGTCTAGGTATGTATCTAGTCACGTAGCTACACCCATGGTAGGTGGATGATGGTGTTCATGTCGACCAAGCCGTCCTACATATCTACATACGCGGTACAGGCTTCTGCTGAAACGGGTAAGAGGTGATAGTCTCTGTATTATACGTATAAGGTCCAGCTTCTTTACGTTAACTACCTACCTATATATGTCCGAAGCAGTACGGATTGATATTGCTGACCGCGTTCGTCCGCTTATGCGCCATAGGGCGCTCCGATCCCTGTCTTCGATCTTTTATACCAAGTACATATTGTGACGTCTTCTTGATCGTATTTAAGAATTACTACATTGGGTGTTACGGGGTATTCGGTTTGTTAAGGAGCTTTAAAGGATACTTCTTTAGGCTAGAGATGATACTGATGGGTGCAACATTCCCTACGTCTTTCGCATGCATGAATTTGCCAATACGGTAGGAAAGGTTGTGAACTACTAGAGTAAGTACTAGCAATAGAAACGCCGCATGAGACTAAGAAAGTTCTTCCGAACAAACCGGGTGTATATTATCAAGCAGGGCTTTTAAACGCGGCGGGTGTAACGGTAGCTGATGAATAGAATCATGTTGTACAATTAGACTGTTCAACAATTTCTCCCCGCTCCGTGGAACTATTATGCGAATCTACTAGCATCGAGAAACCAATCTTATGCCTTATGGCAGTAGTAGAACCCGCCGGGATACTTACAAACTAGTTTATTTCATGACAGAGAAATCGGAATGTCGCATGCTTCCTAGATGCCGTAGTGATTATTATTGCTTCCATGATGTGACTGATTATCCAGTCACATAAACAAGGATTAACTACCTAGGTTGAGGGGTTAACCAAAGCGTCCAGTCCTGTATTTAATTGAGCGTGATCTCACCGGTTAGGGATTAACTGAAAAGTACGCAGCAGATAGATAATTAGCTACATAATTTAGGGCTGCTAGGACACTCCGCGCTGCAATCTAGACGTGCTTAAGCACAGCACAGTAAGCCGTAAAGAAAAGGCCTCCCAGCCCCATGACATGAAGCTGATCGCAATCTGGTAAGTACTAGCTTGGCCAAGACTTCCTTACACTGCAGCCCGTAGGGCTGATGCTACATAACCTGCCGATAGTTATGCGGGTCTAAGGTCCAAGCGGAACCCGGCAAGGTGGACCGACACGACAGCTCCTGTTCATGTTGGTTACATACTTAACTAATAACTGTTAGGTATTCGTATGCAGGTATGTATGTATGTAATCAGCCAACATTGTAGCTAGTTGATTCATCCGACAAGAAAATTGAGAGCGCCAGCAACGGCGGCCAAGCAGGAACTTGCATCCGTCGGCCGTGCTTACTATACTCACCTAGATAGTTACCTACTTAGTTATCTCCCCGTTCCATCTAACTAAGGGGTGATCTTGCGAGTGGGAGAGATGTGGTAATCCATCAGGGTAGGACCTGCTCCGAATCGCTGCCCCTCGAACATCGAACCGTGAGATGGGCTAGGCAGCTGCATTGATGATAGGAACCAGTACGATTCTCGTATAATGGCTATACGGGAACTTCCATTCCAGCTATACACCCGCAATGCTCAAAAAAGTAACCTGGAGCGGAAACCCTTACCCTCTAGGGTAGTCACAAAGCATTCTTCTATCATGACAAATCTCGTACCGGCATAACGACAAAGGTATTATGCAAGGATACAACACAACAAGCTGCTCTCTGTCAGCCCTGTAGGGTGGACCAACAACCTCGCACTAGACCTTTTAGCGGCAGGATGGCGGGTGAGACGGACCCGTCGACCTCACTAGGAAGATCTCCGATCTTATCAGAGGGATATGCCGTTGCTTCCAAGCTACATATCAAGGAATATGTATACATGTATCCTTTTCCCCATGTCAGCCAGCCTACATACCTATGAATATGCATATGCATATGCGTACGGACGTAATGAACCACCCCCAGGTCTCGCTAACTAGTTATTAATCCAGTCCTGGATCATCACGGCTCCAGGGTACAAATGAGGAGAGGGGGACCTACCTAACTCTGCTAGCTGATCTGACTCAGAACGTTAAGCATGGGCTCGTAGCTCGGTAGATGATAGGGATCGTGTCACTCGACTTTCCTCTTCTTCTTCTTCTTCTTCTTCTTCGCGGAGCCGAGGTGCTTGCTGCCTTGTCCCTTACTCCCAAGGGAAGGGTGGTGCTGTGCTTATGCACCCACTTAGATAGATCGGGATATGCGGGGTTTAGGGAGGGAGTTGGTGTTCTCTAACTAGTGAGGAGGTTATCTAAAGCTTGGTCTTCTCTTATAAATTACAGCACTATCTAAAACCCGCCAGGGGATGATACTCTATGTGATCAGAACTAGAATCATTGAAACGCAGCTGATAGGTATATATTTCTAGTAACGGTTAATAGCAGCCAGGCCGCGCTCAATATATCACGAAATATTTGTGTGCAGATATCCTTATCAGTTAAGTGTGTAACGGCACACGAAAAGGTAGTATGTGATGTGATGCATCTATTGATCTCCGTGTTATAGTGAATACATCGAACTAGGTGAGGAAAAGAATTAATATCTATCTAAGTGAGATGGCCTACAATAGTACAGATGGTATAAATACCGTAGGCACCTATCGTAACAACCCCCAAGGAATCCAACCTGAGTCCATTCACATACCAATCACCTAATCCACCAACCCACGCCATCCTTCGTAAGCACGATTGGATTGGGTGTATGTAGTGGAGACCGCGGAGGATGTTGACAGTTGGTTACAATTTACAATTGCGGTCTGCGGCACAGTCGTGTCACTCCACGCAAAGGGCCTGAGTAAACCGAGGAGAAGTTAGGCAACCATTTATTTTGTATTGACCGTGAAGTATCCGTAATGCGCCACATTACGTGATGAACCAAAGTTGGGTAAATGAATGGCAACTGATTAAAGGGGCATCCCTAGAGTTCGACTACTACAAGCGCAAAAAAACAGGCATCAATCACCATTTTCACCTTACAAAGGACTTGAATTATGAATATCACATATAGCTACCCACCGCAATCCCCTCTCATATTTGATGCAAATATTGAGAGGGTTCTCCGGACCAGCAGCGAGCTATGTTATACATTAAAGGATGTTATAGATGAGCTAGTATCTACAGTCAGGCCGGAAGATGTCACTTTTGGGAATGTTCTCGAGGTCCTTTTGCAGTATGAAAATGAGGCTCAGCTCACTTCTAACCTGGTCAATGTGTACTCTCTCGTCGCAACTGATACGGAACTAAGGCGTGCTGCATCTCAGGCTGTGGAAAAGATTTCATATTGCCGAATGAAGTTCAAAGCCAACACGGACTTGTTCCGCCTCGTGGATGCGGTGCATAAAAAAGAACAGAGAAATGGTAACACGCTCGATACCGAGCGCCGAAAGGCTCTCGAAAAAGAGAGACGAGGTTATGTCCGCAAGGGGATGGGACTGCTTCTGGCAGATATGGACGGAGCTGGACATACAGTGAGGGATATTGCGCAAAGATTGAAGAGTATTGAGTTGGAGTTCGCAAGGAACTTAGATGAGAAGGAGCATTCCATTTGGCTTGCTCGTGATAAACTCGCCGGAATTCCCGATGACGCGCTTTCTGGCTTGGAGGCCGGGACTGGAGAGCTGGTCGGCAAATCGAAGCTGGATTTGACTGGTATGGAAGCTAGATGGATGCTGGGTTTAGCGAGCTCGCCTGCTACGAAAGAAAGAATTTACTTGGGTACCAGACAAGTGGTAAGTATCGTTGATCTTATTACCGTCTCGCTTGCCTACAGTATTGATACGACTATAGGCAAGCGAGAACGTCCCGCTTTTCAACGAAGCTATCCAGCTGCGCTACCAGGCAGCACAGCTCTTAGGTTACGCAAACCATACCGCATATAAGGTAGATACTATGATGGCCAAAACACCTGGTGCTGTGATGGACCTTCTAGAGGGTATTCGCGATCGAGTCCTCCGACAGTTGCCCGAGGATTTCCAAAGGCTCCTCGAACTGAAAAGGGGCGACCCCGCCGCCCAGGGTCAGCCAAACGACGATGTTATACTCTGGTCTGACCTGCCATACTACAGTCGCATGTTTGAGAAACAGAACTACTCGGTGGACCATGGACTAATCGCGGAGTACTTCCCGCTCTATCAGACCGTCTCTAAAATGCTAACGTTGTTCGGCAAATTATTCGGATTCGTGTTTATAGAGATAACGAACACGAACTGTGAATCGAGCGTTCCAGAACAAGGTCTTATCTGGCATCCAGACGTAATGCTTTATAGTGTCTGGAACGATGAAAAAGAAGGAGGGGGATTTGCTGGGTATCTGTACTTAGATCTTCATCCACGCCCTGGGAAAAGCGGCGGTGCCCAGTGTCTCCCTTTGGAGCTAGGTTTTGAGCGTCCAGACGGGGGGCGGCATTACCCATCGACAGTATTACTGACTAACTTCAGCAAGCCAGCAGAAGGCAGGCCGTCCTTGCTCCAGCACTCCGAGGTGGTTTTGCTGTTCCACGAACTCGGGCACGGAATGCATGATCTTTCGGGCCGATGCAAGTACTCGCGCTTCCATGGCGCAGAGACAGCCGGCGACTTCAACGAGGCTCCGTCTCAGATGTTGGAGAATTGGTGCTGGGATGCCACGGCGCTGAAGCGTCTCTCGGGCCACTATAGAACAGGCGACACTTTACCGGACTCGGTGGTTGCGTCGCTGCTTCGCACTAGAGTCGTTCTCCCTGCTGTGAAGCTCTTACCGCAGCTGAGAATGACGCTTTTCGATGCGGCTGTGCATTCTACAGCCCCGTCGAAGGGTGGTTCAATTGACGTAGCTAAGATGTATGCTGAATATAATGAGCTAGGTGGAATGAAGAGCACGGACGATGAGTAAGACTCCCTCCTAACTCACATTGTTTGTGTATACCGAGTCCCAACGGAACTCACGCATCTCTAGGTACGGGTACGCAAGCTACAGACACCTGTTCGCCGGTAACGATGCAACAATGTACAGCTACCTCTGGTCAAAGGTCCTTGCTATGGACATGTTTGATACGGCGTTTAAGCAGGATCCTCTAGATGACAAGGTCGGAAGGCACTACAGGCATTTGGTGCTTGAGAAAGGCGGCAGTCAAGATGAGATGGAGACCCTCGTTCAATTCCTTGGTCGAAAGCCGACGTCTGAAGCATTCTACAACTCACTGGGTCTAGATTGAGTTTCAACTCGTATCACAACTTGATTCATATCCCGTAAGCACCAGACGCATATCAGCGCAGTTGATTCCAAAACTCAGAGCATCAATCTTTGAACCCCTCATCATCCCAGTCCTACCTAGAATCAAGTATCTTGACTACATACCCCATATGTAAACCTATCCCACAAACCTAAGCTCCATCCATTTCTGCCCAACCTAGCACTAAACCTCAAGTAGTACCCATCCACTTCACAAGATCCTCAAACGCCTTCCTCTTCTCATCCTCCCCCTTAATGAACATCTCCCTCGCCACGCCCACAGGGACCTCCTCATCGGCCCTCACGAGCCCATCCCAGCACTCCTCGGTGAACTCCTCAATCGGCATCCCGAAGTCCGTCGGGCCCCTGGCGCGCAGCTCCTCCTGCAACCCGTGCAGCTCCGTCTGCACGGCCGGCGGCAGCACCTCCACGACCCGGATGTGTCCGCTCTTCTCCTTGTCAGCCGCGAGCTGCGCCCGCATCGACCACATCAGCGAGTGCAGCGCCGCCTTGGAAGCGCAGTAGTTCGCGCACCGCGGCAGCGGCACCACGGCCAGCCCCGACGACACGGCCACGATGGCCGCGGGGCGCGGCGCGAGGGACTGCAGGTGCGGGAGGAGGTGCGTTAGCAGGAATATGTACGACGTGTAGTTCGTCGTTAGCTCCTGCTGCACGCGCCCTAGGTCGATGCCCGCGGGCTGCGTGAAGTTCAGCGTTCGCTGGATCCCCGAGTTGAGGACTACGCAGTCGAGTGTCGGGTATGTCTTGGTGATGCTGGTAGTCAGTCATGTTAGCTGTCTTGTTTGGTTTGTTTGTTTGTTTCCATTTGATGCTGCGAGCAGCAGGTGCTTATGAAGCTTTCTAAGGATGACGGACGGCTCTTGGGTTAAACATGAGCAGACTCTCCCTAGCCTTCCTCGATCGGTTTTCCGGACAGAAGAAACGAAAAATGAGAGGGCTTACTTCTTCACCCAGCCCTGGATGTCGTCTAGCTTCGTGATATCGAATTGCGAGGCGGCAGCCTTGTCAGAGCCATGCTTGGCCACGAAGGCATCTAGCCTCTCCTGCCGCCGGCCGACAGCAATGACGAAGATGCCGTTCTCGATCATGCGCTCGGCTAGCGCGAGACCTATACCGGCCGTGCAGCCAACTATGAGAACTGTCTTATATGGAAACCCCATCCTTACGGTCGTAGAAATTTCGTCTTTCTTTCCTAGTGGATAATATAGGAATGGGTTGGGTCGGAGACGCAATCTATATAGGACCTTACTCTAGAGGTTCTTTTAAGCGATGATGTCAAGATTCAATCAACAACCTCGTTACGGATGGTGCGGTGCGGGGTTTTGCGTTCAAAGCCACCAGAATCAATGATGACCTGTGTCACTATATAAGTATCTTATCTACTACATTGATATCTGCTGACTTCCTGCAGGATGCACATTATTTTTCTATGCCGTGCCGTGTCACACCAGCTCGCAATTCGCCTCGGTCGCTTTGTGAACATATCGTTCTCGGACTTACGTCTCAGTTAAACCCGAACCCCCATAAAGTCAGCCTATCGGTCGCTTTTACTAAACCCCTGAGCGTATTTCCGTATCTGCAATACTACATCACGTGTGGGGAAAGCAGTTTATTTTCTGGGGTTCGGGGAACTTGGGTTTGTCTTAAAGGGGCCGATGTATGGTAGAAATGTATACCTATCTACCATATAATCAGATTGACCTGGTGGTAGAAGCAAGTGATTTGCCATACTTGCTGAACAGTCACTATTATAATTTTCCATGATGCCTTCATTGGATGATTAACATAAATGTAGGCACTGTTCTTACATTCAGCTAGAGTTGCAGAGTTTAGGGGTAGTAATGGAAAGTCATCTTTGTCTAGCTAAAAGAAGGCTCTAGATACCGTGTGGAGGAAATACTAGCCTCTACCTGGTAGTGAGCTTCGGAATCACTGCTCCACATGCCTTATGTAATCACTCCCCCTATTATAGGGGAGATCTAAACACAACCATGTAATGTTGACTCACAGTGATTGCGCCTGAGTAAGATTCCACGCCTGAGTAAAATTCCACGCCTGAGTAAAATTCCACGCCTGAGTAAAATTCAAATTATATGACAAGACTGTGGCATAACTCATTCAAACACGATACCATGAAGAATTGTATGCTATCCAAGAACGACCTATTTCAAGGGGTCATAAACAAGGACTTCGACTCACAAGCAAACACTCGCTGGATTCCACAAATCCTTAGACCTGCATCTAGTATATCTCACGAAGCTATTGTATTAGCTTCCCCTCAGGCATGACGTGTTGGATTATCTAGTGAGCCTCTGTTATGCACCCTAGCTTGGCGCATTCGCATGTTTCGTTTAAAGGTTCTGGAAATATCTGCGATATGCTAGTTTTAATACACATAAAGATTCAATCAACAAGAACATTATATCAGGCAACATGGATCGGTTTAGAAAATTGAACCCCTAGGAAAATACCAGTCTACTTTACCTCCCTTTACATCGTCGTCAGTGGCGGGAAGGTTAGTCCTGTATCAGACTAGGTATCCCATCTTTCAAGAATGTAAAAGTTAAGGTACCTGTGGTCAAGTCTACAGAGTGCTTGAATTGCTGACCCTTATTGGTAACACCCTTGATGCCTAACTAAACTCCTTGTTACTGCGGCCTGAGCCCATTGGCTGAATAGGTCGTTTGAAACGTATCGATGATTGTCCTTTTGTAATATGCTGTTTGGTAAGTCTTAGACGGTAGTGAAACACGTTAGTCAGTTGCCTTCGATCATTCATGAGATTGCTAAGCACTCTTATTCCGGTAATGGAAGCTCTGCACCGGCCCGGCGAAAGAAAACGGCTCATTACTCAACTTGATATATGACCTACTGGCATTGGTATGATTGGCTCGAAGCCCTAGAACCAGTATATTCCGTTTGAGGGTCGTTATTATAAGGTGGCAGCTGATTTAGGTGGGTCGCTGCCCCAGTAACAACTCTCTTCCGTTTACAAGTTGGTCGAGAGCCCCAATCAGGAGCTGCTGTCGCCGCCAGCAGTCGACTGCAGCCGCGTGGTACTTGTCTATAACGACGTTGCCTACAATCACATGACCCTTACAGCCTATGTTATGGGATTGCTACCTAAGGCATCTACTCCGTTTTGTCTATGTATTCCTGTGTCATTCTGCCACCTAAGAGTTGGTTGGCATTTATATATCATCGTCTTCCCCCATTTTCAGTGTGTTTGCAACAGTCTACAAACCATCTTCACAATTTTCTTATCTCCTCTGAGATCTGAGCACTGGTTTCCCCTTACTCAACCAGAGAATCAACATGGCGGCGCCTAACACCTCCGAGGATCTCGTTTGTGCGAACTGGAATGAGAATAATTCCACCTGCATCAAAGCCGGAAGGTTCTCTTGCAAGAACTGCCTTCTCGTCCTGGTTCGGCCTCCCTTTCTGACCCCATTTTCGATCTCTTACTAATTATGCTATCTAGTATTGCGGACCGCAATGCCAAAAGTCTCATTGGAGTACACACAAGCTCGAGTGTAAAACACCCCTACTAAAGGATACATGGCGTCCTCGATGGGAGACTGAGAATCGCCCACCAGCATTTATGGGTGGACCTCCCATGCAGCTGTTTAACGATAGGAAAAAATACATTTGGGGCAACATACCAGCTTACGATGTGCTACAGCTCGAGAGAAATGAAGGGGAGGGATATCGAGGAGCGCTGGATCTTCTCTTCGCCGGTTCGTGGTCCCTATGACGAAGTCATTTTTACAGCTAGAAGATGAACGCTTGGCTGATATAATACATGCAGCATCTGGTGATCTAAGAAATGCAGTCGTAACTCTTGCATTAATCCCTTCATCGTTCTGCCAACCAGTCAAGTTGGTGTTAAACGATAAAGACTTCGATATTGTTGCACGTAATGTTATTATGCTTCTACTTGTCCTTACAGAACATGATCCGACAAAAGTAGCCGAAGGTCTAATCCATCTATGGTACTCAGCATTCATTCCTCCGTCTCTCATCACCATAATGCAGGAAGCCGTTCGCCCCTTGGTCCAGACTGTCTGCACCAAAGTCGAGAAGAAGGCACCACAAACGCTCTTAGGAAAGACTTGGAATTTTGGCTCCCGGTCATTGCGTCTCGTCCTGACCAGGGATCAATGGTTTTCGCTACTCTCCTATTTCGAGGTACCTGCTGGTCTTACGCTTGAAAGAGCGAAGCGGAACAGGTTGGACATCACCCTGGCGCCACAGCGAGTTGACTACAGAGATCGTAGATCCTTCGCACAGAGACCGGGCTGGAGAGTTGGCTCTCAAAAATATCGAGAAGATGGAATTCTTTTGCCGTTTGGAGCTCCTAGAGCCAGCTTTAGTTATCTTAATCCGTATATTACAACCCTAAAACTGGCATGCCATATCCTCGCTTGATGACTAACCTATTATGTAGGACAATATTCCGCGACCTCAATTCATGGCCTTTGAGAGATAATGCAGACCCTACCGACGGATGGCCTATCATTGAAGTGCAAAATGTCTCGACTGGCGCCGCTACGAACGATATGTACGGGAAACTGTACTTATATCTTAAAGAACTCTTCATCCGATTCCACAAGCGCCTTTCTACACTCAATGTTTCTTTCCAACTCCACAACGTCGATGCGGGAAATCTTGAAGAAACGCTGGGCGCAAACGGCTTCGACCGCATTGAGGTAAAGGCCCTGCTAATTAACTGGTTATTATTCTTCGAAGAGACCAAATACTAATTCTAAACATTCAAGGTTGCAAATATTTCCGACGGCGCCTACCTTGGTCCTGCTAAGACTGTCTGTTTCATGGGAGCGCTGCTGAAGTCTCCTGCAGTCAATCCGCATGCAACATTGATCACGCTATTCATGAATGCTGTTTCCGAGATGGTCACAGAGCAGGACGAACGAGCGACAGTCCAAGGAGACATCAAGCAAGTATGGAAGTATATGCCCCCATCCCCGCTAGTTCATAGCAGGTATGACGCTGCCATGATCGTCATGGATGTGGGCAGAACACAAGTACGAGACAACGATAAGTACTTTGACAGGTGATTAACTTAGCATTTTTCAACCCTATTTCTTTTAGTAATTTGATTCTCTGACTAGTAGTAGGTATGTGAAGGGGCATCAATTCGAGGAGTTTGCTCGCTTCATGAACATGGAGATGAAGCAGGTGCACACCATAATCGACAAATGGCCTTGGAAGATCAAGAAGAGACCAGAGGAGAGGGGCGCGAAGGAAGAGTTTGAAACTCTATTCGGGTCTGAGCAATCCGGTTGTGAGAGATACGTGGAATGGAGAATCAAGTCCTGAGCGAACGTCATGGGTCCTGGCTCTAAGCGTGTACTATATTGGCTATGAAACCCAAGGTTGTGAAGGGGAGCAACGTTGCTCAGGACCAGCACTGTTGACAAGGTTGGCAACCGTTTCTGTAATTATCAGGAACATCCTATCTATGTAGTAAATTTATTCGGAACCCTCATTAATCTTCTAGGGGGTCAACGTCTGGCTTGTACCTTCGTAGGTTGGCAGCGTATCTATGGTTTTCACCCCTTTAGTCAACAATTCAAATCACTCCAGATAGCGCATCCGACCTAATAAGAGCGCCAGCAGCCACTACCTGCCTTAATGAATCTCACACGATGGACATGACCTCATTTTCCACACCAGATTACTTGCAAATGTTCTTTATACCGGTCAAGCGACGTTCCGTGTTGGCGCGGGTGTTAACAAAGTCGGGATATCCTAATGTCAGCTCAATGTCCCCGAAAAGGATACGATCCACGGCCTCGACACCCAGCATAAAACTACACTGAGATTAGTATGATGTGTTCCAACGTAGATATGACGTATTGTGATTACCTATGATCCTGGTTGCCAACTTCATACTTCCATGACCCAAAGCGGCCGCGGGACAGAATGTCCTTATCCTGAAGGTAGGGTAGGATATCCGCTAATGCATCATTGCGTTCCAGACTGGGAGTAGGATATCCGTGATCGAATTGACGGACGTAAGTGCTGACAATCTCGTCTTCAGGCATTAACAGCTCGGTGTTGATGAGGCCATCAATACAGTCGTTAAGCAACGTTTCGTGGTTGACGGGTTTGTAAGATGACTCCGAAACCTCGAGCATAATGGACCAGTAAGGTCCCGGTTGTGCAGCCGACGACAAAGGCTTCTGGCCGTTAGCAAGCTGTCGAGTTGGAAGTGAAACCTGCTCGTTCGGTTGGTTAAGCGGGGAGTAGTTGGAGAAGATGGTAGCACGGTAGAAGGGGCAGTTATCCTCAACAAAGTACAACTGTTGGGTTTCATTAGATTGGCATTCTCAGAGCAGAAGACGAAGGTCAATAAGAACGCACCCAGCACTTGTCGCCAATACGCTCAGGGCGTTGTCCACGGATGCCAACACCAATCACATTAGTGGAGGAATAAAACAGAGGTTTGCACATCTGCTGGAGCTTGACATCGCCCATTGACACGGCGAGGTGGTCGACGGCCATGGTAGAGATAAGAGAGCCATACTTGACCACAGTGCCTATGGTTTTGGTGGTGAGCAAAAGTCTGTCCGCGGTGTACGACTAGTTGAACTAACCATCTTTTAGGTGAACCTTCTTCGCGTCTGCATCGACTTTTGTCACAGTACCGTGTGCGCCGAAGCTGGTCTTCTCCTTTTTCAATGTGCTGGCCACAGCGATCCAGATGCCACCTGTACCGCCCTGGGCGGGGAAGCGGAATGTAGCATTAGGCCCCCAAGTTCCGGCCACCTTGTTAAGGATAACATTCGTCGTGAGTAGCTTGACATTAGGAGCGGCAACACGCTCTCCAAGCCAGGTAGCGTTCATCTGGAAATAAGGTAAGCAAGCGTTATAGCTATAGTACTGTCGCAACTTCTGAACAGGGTATATATACCGCTCTTATCCTGGGGTAAGAAGGTACTCTTTCTTCATCGTGACAGGTACTAAAGAATTTGCGAGGGCATACGTACCTTGGTAGTAGGAACAGCCCAAACTTTGAAGTTATACGGACGCATGAAAATCTCGGTCAGACGCTTTCCCACGTTTCGAGCGTTCCATTCATCGAAATCCTTAGGCTTGTCCAAGGGGTCGCGGACACGGGCTTCCAGCGCGGCTTCCATCAGGCTATCCAGACATTTCGCCTTCTCTTCCGGAGGCAATACGGCGATATTATTTTGGAAAGGATAGGGAACCCATTGACCCTGATAACGGACGTACGAGATGCGCTGGTGCGTGTACCAGTCGGTAGTCTTGGGCAGGGCTTCATTGAGGCAGTCGTCGAAGTACTTGTAGTGAGAAAAGATGACATGTCCACCAACATCGAACAACTATGGGACACTTCATGAGCCTCTCAACATTCAAGTTAACTTAAGAATGGGCAAATAACTTACGAAGCCCTCGGGAGTGACATCAGTAGATGCAAGACCACCGGGCGTCTCATTGGAATCAACAATGAGCCATGACGCGTTGTCTTCGGTCGCATATGTCAGTAAAAGACCGGAAAGAATAGTGATATACCAATGTCGGAGCATACCAGTTGCTGAAGACGTTTGGCAGCACCCAAACCTGTTGGGCCGGCACCGATGACTAGGACATCGACCTCGCTTACGACCATGTCAGTACACATAACAGTCGTCACAGAGAGCCAGCCGCATACATTTGTTTTCCGGTCATGATTGATGCAGTGGGTTATGTGTCCACAGCCCAAACGATAAACCTTATATTTCGGTTCGTACGGTCCCGTCGATATGTCTTTCAGTATATAATTGGCTGGTAAAAGGATAGCCTTCGCATGAATTGAAGGGGATATTATCACATTCAGACCCTTTAGCCTCTACCTAGATGGTGGATGCGGGTGGATTGAGTAATTTGAGGAAAGAAAAACAAATGAGAAATCTCCATTTCTTGTACGTAGAATATATAGGTGCTCTCTGTTATATCCGCTCAAAGGTTATCTCTGTAACTGGAACCTCGTTATATTACTAGTCGCGAAAGCGTCATATTGTTGACTATCTAGGCTCATGTATCACGCCATGGAGTGCAACATTGCGCCATGGAGTTGCATATTCGGGGTGTTGCCATTCTGCAGTGCGAGGTCGTCCAAAGTCGTCCATACTGAGCTCCCCCTGTCCGGCTAAATCCTGCCAGTACTGTATCTCCACTGAAGTTTGCTGTGCCTCACAGCCGCTGCTTCGAACTCGACTAACTAGTCCATAGCGTGAGAAGGCCTCGGGAAGTCATGCATTTGCTAGTGAGTCGAAGGAACATCCCGCTTGCTTTGCTTCGACTATAAACGCAGGGTAGATAGCAACAACTTTATGATCTATGATGAGTCCTCTAGTTATAGAAGCTCCTAGATACCTCTAAAAGATTAAAGGTGTTATAGTTATATACCAATTTATAAAGCACGAGCCACCTAGAAATTCCGTCATACAGTGAATGGATTGCCTAACTATAGATAGACGTCATTTAGGTGTGGGCCCCTATAGTGATCAGCAGCAATAGTGGGTCATGGGTGCGTTACCCCTATCTGATACACTACGTAGGTAGTGGTTATAAGGCACAGTAAACTCGCTCTATAGCAATTGTTTTTAAAAAAAATCGCTATTTTGATATCTAGTTTCATATTGTTAAATCAAGGTATCGTTATATAGTGTATCGGCATGGAGCAAGATTACTATACTAATCTCCAGATTCCTGCACCAGCGACGCTATTGCCACAGATTAGCTCCCTCCTAGGCACTATCGACTATAGAAACTATAGAGGTAAATATAGTAGAGTGGCCGATACTTGTAGTTCGGTGACTACAGATTCATGGCTTTTTGAGCCTTTATATTAAGAATTTGACGGCAGCTGTAGCGTTATCGTGGGTGATATGTGGGTGAAGAATAAACAGACCAGCGCCAGGAGTTATATTATTAATACATGAGAGGTGCGAGACTGAGGATGCTAAATATAAGCCAGAACTTCCAGTACATTGTGAGATGCGCGTTCGAATTGTAAATATATCCAGTGTTGCAAGTCCAGAGAATACTCATTTCTTATTCAACATTATTGTTTAATGCCACTCCAGCCATGGTGTCGTTACCTGGATCCAGGAATATCTTACCGCAGTGCTTGACGTGCTCCTCGCGATTGAACCGGGGTTCAACCATCTTCCTATCAATCTGTGCCCTGTGTTCCTTTCTCCGGTAAAAAATACAGTGAATAACATGCCAATGACCAGACATGTGGAGCAGGAACTCTTGACTCCCTCCCATTTTTGCTATCTCCTCAATGCTAATCCCTTTGGTGTGCGTACTATCAGTCCAATACGTCCACTTCCCATCGACACCTGGCCCGGAACGCTCAATTTCAGCTGTCAACTCCTCATCCCGACAGTGTTCGGGAAGCCAAACAGCGGCTAGAGAGTCGTACTTGCAGCCCAATGCCACTGCTTCGTCTGTAGGATTTCCACAATTACAGGATGTCATTGTGGGTGTGCTCTCACATTGGCCTGTTGCAGCTTTCTCAGAGTCGACGTGTGCATGGGTGTTTGTCAAGGGTTGGAGAAGGCTGACGAAGCCCACAATTGAAAACGCGATCAAGATGAAGTCTTTCAGGGTAGAAAGTGAGGGGCTGAAGCATTTTCGAGACTGTATGTGGTGGTATTTCGAAAGTTCCGCTGAAGAGACCGAACAGTTCTTGCGTCATGAGACTGTTCTTCATGGTTTCTGTTAAACCTACAACGTTTAGTCAGTCTCTAATTTCGACGAAAGGGGCATAATCATATAAAGTCACCGTTTGTATTTTGATGCCATTGCGAAGTACTCAAGGCTGAGACGGAGCCTGATGGTTAAGGAGGATGCTGACTTCGAGGCCCTGACTTGAGGTATCTGAGTCCGGGGGGTAATTAGCCTACAGAGTCTCAAATATATGCTAAGTATATGACCCACGGGTTGCGTTCCGAAATCCAGTCATCCACATGGTGTGCAGTTATCGACCTCAAGAATTCACCCTACTGTTTGCCACCTATACATATTGGTCAACGACATATGTCAAACGGTGTATCACCTTCCACAACAATTTAACGAAGGGCTTGTCCTACAGTCTAGATTCAAAAACGATGTAGGGGGTTATAATGCTACATAGATCAAGTTCTATCTCCCCTACTTGGTTTTGAATGTCATGGTTAAAGCGGAATTATATAGCTGATGAACGCGAATTGCGTGCTGTGGTTGACGTAATGCTCGCTTAGCAACATATCATAATGTCCAGATGATCCTCAACACTCACCCCACGCCGTCGCCTTGTGCCTCCGAAACTCTCGAGGGTATACCCCATACAGCAAGCATGTATGTGAGTCTTACAGCATACATGCAAATTTCACAGAATGTATCAGGTAACACTAAACCCCTCACAAAATGCCAGACGCAACATTTCGATCGTTATCTTGTCTTAACCTCATCTGAAATTCCAGCACATGGTGGTCAGCGGTCAGGGATCACCGTGTAAATGTTCAACTAGGTTACCCTCTCCCGCTGATCAGATTAGCCGAGTGGGTGGGCGGTTAGTCGATGTTCGCCGTCTTAGTCCGCGCGCCCCAAACTCGTCACTTCGGCGAAAGAAGGGGGAGGGGAGGGGTGCAACCATGCAGCCTTCTAGGTTTCGTTAGTCTTCAGAATATACTCGGCCGGTCACTGAGGTGTCCTCAACCACAGAGTTGCATTCCTGACAAAGACTTGATTACTAACTTCAACTCGGCTGGATTTCTGTAACTACAACTGTAACTAATGACGTAGAAGTTTTCTTCCGTAACCCTGCTTATTCATATTCCTAAGCTGACTATCAACTTCTCTTAGGTCAACATAACACATCGATTATACTAAGCAATGATGCTCGTACCTTTTGACTTCCAATTTTCATCCAGAGTCGTATCCGCACAATGCATCGTGTGGTTGAAGGCCGAGATAAACTCGACCACTGGCTTGTCCAATGCCAACGCATGATGAAACAGCCCCAAGAGTACGTGCAACGCACGGTATAGAATCGGTGTCCCACCCACACATAGTTGGGAATGTCGAGCTTACAGCCTAGAGCCATGGCTTCATCGGTTGTTGAGCCACAGGGTGTCTTGAATGCGGGATGAGGAGGAAACCAAGAGAACCGAGTCTTGGCTTGGATTAAGGAATCTCCTTCTTGACATTAGTCATACGTTACAACATTGTTTCCCAGCATATTATACGGTAATGTGCCGTAGCCTTACAGCTGATGATAGATTTCCACTCAAACCCAGCGATAGACGATGGTGTAGCGTGATAGACCTAGGTGGTTAGACGAGGGCCAGAGCAATCACACCTACCATGATGAACCAACACACATCATGTATAATGTGGGACCTGTGTGAGCAAGTTTGAGCCCGCTGGAGTCATATCAGCAGCTATGGCGAAGTAAGGGGAGTGGGTTGTAGTGTTTATAGCCCGGTGTCCATCGATGCCAATATAATCACTGCTCGGGGGGGCCTGGATATGGAAGTGCGAGTGTACGTGGTGGTGGTATCGAGGACTGGCTGAACTACCAACACAGAGTTCCCAAAGGCTGCCAAGGCCAGCTAAGATCTACGTAGAGGCATAGATATGTATCTAAGCCTAACTATAATCACGTGATGTTCCCACAGGACCGTAATACCAAGCGGTTAGTTCGGCAGTTGGTCGATGGGATCTAAAGATAAGCACATACTTAAGCATTAACTAACTAGAGCCTCTAGTTAGTTCGTTTCCAATGACATATCAAAACAAACTAAATCAAGGCTACCTCTCTGCATTTCCATTATTTTTAAGTGCGACGACTGCGGAATTGAAGCCTCGCGATAATGCCTTCATTTGTCGTCTTAACTAGTTTGTCCTTCATTTTAGATTTGGGCGAGGCCAACCAACCCCCAGTTAGTCATGCAGGAACATACTCCCACATCCCGATGTTAGGCGTCTTTTAACCTCGGGCGATGTGGGCCCGGATTCGTCAACGACTCGCATTTTTTTCTTCCTCAGCCTTTCATTAACTACCTGCTATGCTAAAAATGCTTGCTTTAATAACGGCGCCGTTGCTGGCTTACGTACGTACTTGACATATATTGGAAACCGTGCTGTTTTCATTGGTCAAGCCTCTTACGCGTCCACGGGAGATGCAAGCCTCTTTCGTCACCCACGACCGTTTGAGGGTCCACACTCCCGTCTGGGCTCTGGGGCTTAGATAGGCCCCATCATGAAGAGCGAAAAGAAGACGAATCATCGTCTCCTTAATTACTTTCCGAGTAGGCGGACTATGCTATACTTCTGAAATGGCAACGCGTCTAAGGGGAGCTACCCGTGGGAAAGGGTAGGTATAATAAGGGCCTTGCCTGCCTTGTCTGGTTGTGATCATCATCCTCGATAACTTAGAATTCACACACTCGCTATCAACCAGAACCGACCCTTACGTTCCAGATCGACAGTTCGATATCCTATCTTATTCATCATGGTCGCCTTCTCTAAGCTTGCCGTCGCAGCTTTCGCGTCTTACGCTGCCGCCCACCCGGGCGAGAAGCATGACGCCCACAAGATGAAGCGCGAGATTGTTGCTCGTGACTTTGCCGCCCAAGTCGGTGCCCGTTCCCTGGGCTCATGCTCCAGCCAGCCCCACGCTAGAGCCCTGAATCAGCGCTCCGTCATGCGCCGGGCTCAGAAAGTCAACGACATCCGCAAGAGGCGCGGCATCAGCGCCCGTAAGTGAAATATAGGGAGAAAACACCCAACGGAATAGCGCGTAGCTAACCTTTTATCATAGCTGCCAGGAAGAACAAGCGTGACCTGGAGGATATGCAAAAGTGGGAGGCCATCAACCACAACATGTCGAGCACTCTCGACTGGGACATGTTCAGCCCGATCGAAGACGTCTTTGGTGCCAACACCAGCTGTATCCTAGCCCCTGAGGTCACCGACGGTCCTTACTACGTCGCCGGCGAGTTCATGCGCTCGAACGTCAAGGAGTCGAAGTGGTCCGATGGAGTCGACGTTTTCCTCGAGATCCAGTACATCGACACCAACACGTGCGAGCCCATCCCTGCAGTCGCTGTCGACATCTGGAACTGCAATGCCACTGGAACCTACAGCGGTATTTCCACTTCTGGCAACTATGCCGAGGGAGGCTACAACTCCACCTACCTGCGCGGTATCCAGTTGACGGACCACGATGGTGTCGCTGCTTTCGAGACTATCTTCCCCGGTCACTACGATGGCCGTGCCATTCACACGCATCTTCTGGCACACACCGATGCGAAGGTCCAGTCAAATGGCACAATATCTATTTGGTAAGTACAATATTCATACTCAGTTCTGGGTATACTCCGTGTCACTGGCAGAGTGCGGCCCAGCCACCATTCTGAGCCCATTATTCCTCCAGCTTATGGGCAAGAAGAAGAACTTACTAACTCTCTGATAATAGGGAAGCACCGGTCGCCCATATCGGACAGCTGTTCTGGCCGGACGACCTACGGGAGGAGGTTGAGGCCACCTACCCCTACACCCTCAACACCCAGGCGTTAACCACCAACGACGAGGACATGTGGTCTATCATCGCGGCCGACGAATCCTTCGACCCCATCCCCCAGTACGTCTACCTCGGGGATTCCATCGAAGACGGTCTCTTCGCCTGGATCCAGATCGGCATCAACGGCTCAGCGGACTACACCGACGATGAGTACTACGGAGTCGGTAAGTTAACCCTTTGCTCGGCCTATCCTTGGCCCCCAACTCCATGAACTGTAATAGCGCTAACTTCAAACACAGCTGCGTATCTCGATGCTGAGGGTGGCCACTCCACTGGCTACACGGTTGGTGGCGGCGGCGGTGGTGAGGGAGGCAATGGCACCGCCAATGGCACCATGCCCAGCGGTGGCCCCAGCGGTAGCGACATTCCTACCGGTGCTGCCCCGTCTTCGACGAGTGCTTAAGCATGCCATGGTGCCAATGGGGATACATCAATCGGTCATGTTCTTTTAAGCTTCCTTGCATATATTATACCTTCAATAGATTCAAAAGTTCTTAGGCAGTCCTAAGTATATTAAATTCGTTTCGGCCTACGAGTGCGATGTACCAACCTATGCAAGCTTGATCGTTCCCAATATAGACAGAGCGGCATCAGACGAAGCCAGCCTAATGCGCGTAGAGCTCCGTATCAGGATCTAACAGGTTCTATAAAGTGGCAGATCAAATTAAACCAGGCGATACTCCCCGTGAACGCTACGTCGATGTTATCGTTGCACCTGCCAGAGAGCCCATGAACGATGGGCAAGGGGTTGTGGCGGAAATATGTAAAGTTGCGAATTCAAATCCTAGGAAATGTTAACTTAGTGGTGATAGAAAGACGCAGAAATTTGGTCAAATGGCTAGTTTATTGTTGAGTGCTCGACTAAATACGGCATCAAAAAAACTGCCACCGTGACGCTAAAACCTCGAAACCTCCATAGCATTGCTCACCCAGCTGCCATGCCGTCTTCCCAACACATCCCAGATAGGATTCAACCAGCACGCGGCACATGTAAACCGAAAGCCGGACTGTGAAGACTGCTGTTCACATCTGGGAACCCTAATAATGCCCAATTAGGGACAAATTCCCACCCTGCCGCCACCGTAGCAATGGAGCCAGCCATTATTAGGTCCAACGACTTTGTCTACTGGTAGTCAGTAAATAGTAGGTAGGTAGATAAAGTAAAAAGGCTTTAACGTGACCAAATAGGCCGAGCTTTCGCTAGACAGGAGGATAGAGAAGCAAAAATACGTACTGATGTCGATAGAGCTGGTGTAGCTGAGGTCTGTGCCGCCGACCTTGCATCTGCAGCTGAGCATGCTTCCGTTGAGCTCGCAGCCGCTGCAAGTCTGAGAGTAACTGCCTCTGTAGAAAGAAACGAGGGTTAGTTTACATGATTAGCCAATGGGAGGATGATTCGAAGGCGAAGGACTTAGGAAATATAGGTATAGGCGAAATAGTTATCACAGTCGGGGGATGTTAGTGGATACTTACTCCTTCTGGCCTTTGAGCATGCCGAAGTCATTCATGAAACAGCTGTCGAGGCGCAGGCGGGTGCATCTCTGGCCACCCTCGTAGGCGCAAGTCGCCTCCAAGGTTTCGCCCATCAAGAGGCTGGCATCATGGCAGGCATCACCGAGGGCGTGACCTGCCACGAGACAGAGAAGAGAGAGTAAGGCGAGGAAAACCCCGGTGCGGAATGAATACATCATTGTGATGGTGGCGAGGACTGGGTTCTGTCTTGATGGTGAGTTGGTATGACTGGGGGAGTGAGAGAGTGTGGTGATGATTTGCTCGTGGTGAGTGTCGGATATATAGGATGTTGGAAAAGAAAAAAAGGTGGTGAATGAAGACTGTGACTTGGCCTATTTATATAGTAACGCAGCTTGAAAACTACCTAGGTACCTACGTACTATAGGCTGTCACTAATATTGAATAGTATTCACTATAATGGATAGCATTCCCAAACATTCAATGCTATTATCACAATAGGTTGTGACATTCTTAAACCATCTGATTGTATTAGGGTGGTAGGCAATCACTCACCACAATAGTTACTTTATAGTTACCAGAGAACGTTAACATGACGCATTCAATGTTTTCTTTTTCGTATAACATATCGTACAAGGTAAGGTGGCCACGTGCCAAGGGATGATGAGGAGGGAACGGATAAATATCTGGTATTCCATCTATGCCCCTAGTATCAATGTCGACATATGGAAATGATTGTTTTCCTCGACTAGTTCAACTCATGTCATGGTATCTAACAGGCGCAAAACCAGGATATTAATATCAGCTGACAGGTAGCTAGTTCGTATTGTGATCCAAGTATCACCGTGATAGATTGTGTTAAAAGTGCCTCGAGCAAGTGTTCCTACGGATAGTGCAATATATATAATGGTATATTGGAACAGTAACATCAGGTTGATAGCAAAGGACTAGATGAACTAGCTGGGTCATGTGGTTAACTAAGGCGTTAAAACTCCCATCATGTGCAATTTCATGACAAACATGTACAATTCACTGCAACTACTGGTTATCTACCATAATCTAGGTCAACCTATGAGCAAACAACAGGTGGATTTGTGGTAGGTAGTCCAAGTGATGGGGTGGATGCCCCAGGACCTTGGGATATCAAGTTGTACTGCATATTGCTTGGAATGGAGTTTGTCACCTGGATTTCCTCTACAACAGCACTAATCCAAACAGACAGATAGACATGACTTAGACTAACTAATACACCACGAACTTCACTAGAGAAGGATTTACACATTGAATACTTAGACTTTAACTTGTTGCAATGACCCCCATGAACAAGAAATATACCCTTTTGTCAGCGCCCTGTAACATCAGCCTGCCTACTTTCGGAATGTATAGTTACTATATTTCATCCTATCTAGCAATCCTCCGTTAGGTTTCACAGTGACTATAAAGGCTGATGCACGGAACCATGGAATAATTTGAACTCGCCTATCCAACCTACTCTAGACTAGGGGGGGTCTCTGCTAACAACAGATTCTCTACACATGTTCTGGAATCATAAAAGCTCTGATACGTCTGTCCGTCAGTCGTCGCCCGTTTGTATGGTTTATCGATCTATACACAGCGATGCCGTGGGACTCTCGGATTTGTAGACTTCCAAATGGTTTGCTTCCGTAATGACGCAATACTTCAAATTCAAGTTAGGATGGTCGGACGTAATCGAACATGATCAAGCAGCAAGCTTCGTATTAGTTCGTGAGTTGGATGCGATGGTCATTGGGCGAAGCGTAATAATGGCTTATGTTAATAGTATATAAAGTAATAAATGTTAAGGTATTACTCACTGTAGGACTCAGAAGAGGCGAATGATTTCCTTTTCGGCATAATAGAATGAGTGATTCGAAGCAACACTGAACCAAGCCCAAGGTATCCCAAAATACACAGCGAGTCATCAAAGTGTTTAACATTGTCCATTCTAAGCTTGAGGTTCTGTTTGGGATTGTGTAGAAATAGCAGCAGCGCTGGTTTATCCCCTGCATCACATCGTTAGAGGCATAGATCCACGTCCAACACCGTTCTTCCGGGTTTGTTTCAACTTTCTCTAGGATGATCCTTGGTGTAAACGATTTAACACACTAGTTGCTAATGAAGTAATATTATTTCTCTGTAGTCATCGTTAGACATACTATAATAATTGTCTATCAAGTCTTCTTTTCAAATTCTTGATGCCTCAGTTGAATATGAAATGGTATTAACTAAATATAAATAATTTCTATATGTTGGCTAAGATGACTATCGACTTACCAACGGAGACAACTAACTCGAAGATATAACATTCACACGTGATAATTGTATAACACTTCCCGCGATATAGCAACTCAACCAAGGCTTATACCATCTTCGAGACCGAAGCAGCGATTACAATACAAGCAACTGTCATAATATCACGACCATGCATTAACCCCCTCACAGAAAGACGTCGCCAAGGTCGTAGGACTTTCCACCTTACGAACTATGCATGTTTATTTACTGGCTTACATGAGACTTCGAGAGGTTCCGAGTAGCTACATCCAATAATAGCCTTTCTCGTTAAATGGTAATAAAGGGGTTAACATGCCAGGACAACCCGGACAAGAACTACGCAACCTAACTAAACCAGATCATCCCGTCCGTCATATTGCGTTTTGCTCAAGAAGGCATTCATGTCAAGATCTAAACGAGTCACTATAAAATACAGTCGGGTAATCAATTTTTAACCATTCATCACTACCTAAGTATACATCTGCTTGCTGGCCGCCGCTATCCAGACCAATCAACGAGACTATCATATCATCACCGCGTCACAACCGGACGATAACCAAACGGGCAAATGTGCCATGCACCAGAGACGTCAAGTTAAATGATTAACTGTGTTCGTAACGATCAATGTTACCTCCCTGATTCAGTGATACGAGACTTAAGGTCTCGTCTGGAGTAGACTGGAACAAGAGAATGACAAGCCAAGAAACAGCCATCGTAGATGGACATGAACTCAGCAGGAACCAGCAGCACTGCCATAAAATACCTTAAGACAAAAACCGAACTTATAACCCCGCCGTTATCTCATTGGGGCGTTTCTTCTCCAAAAGCTTCACTCCCCGATGAATGAAAATGCCACCCGAAATGGTGGCTTTGAATGCTGCCGTGGTATTGCGAGTGAAGAAAACAATAACAGAAGTAACCCAAATGCTGCCAGGTGAAGACGAAATCCAGATTCCCATGACCCTCTTGAATCCAAATTGATCGAAAACGGTCATTCTGATATGCAGTCTCGTCCCGATCCATTCGTCAAGTAAACCGGTTTAGGAGGGGATCTACCTTTCCTAGGCAATCATCATGCAAAGACAAAAGACGTAGGGAGCGTGTGATCATAATTGCGTAATAGTCGAGCCAGAAAAAGAAGTTCAAGCCATGGAAGTGCTACCCTTGCGTTTCTCAGCACTGGTGAGCACAAGCATCGCGGCTTTACGCTGGCCATCAACAACCTGCTCCGGCTTGTTCTGTCTTTGGGCACCTCCGTTCTTGAAGACACTGGCGAAACTTCCGTCGCTCTCGCAAGCACTCGATAGGCTATCGACGCTCTTGCGGGACTTCTGTCGCGAACCGGGTCGGTCCGATCCAATCGCACCCCAGCTGCCACTGGTTGAGGTTCGTGAACTAGCTACGCTAGGCTCAGCATCACCCGACAGACTACCCGACCCGCTACGACCAGAGTCAGAGTCAGCATCGGTCATGGGAGTAGCGATTTCTTCAGCCGTCTCGGAGACCGGACTCATGCTCCCACAGCTGCTGCCACCCTTGCGTCGCTCCAATCCGGCCCTAACAAGGTTGTGGACGGCAGATCGTCGGGTCCTAGCAGCAAAGTTCTTGCTACCCTCGTGCCTAGAAGTAGGCTTGGCTCGAAGCTCGTCGAGTGCTGGAGGTCCACGGGGTTGTCGAATGGGATGTTCACCAGCACGAGCTTGACCAGGTCCGTAGCCTCCATTGCTCATGGGAGTAAGAGGGAATGAAGCTGTCTTGGGACCAGGAGTCTTGCTATGATCCTCGGTTGTCACGGCGAGGTTTTTGTTCGTCACAGAGTTGGACTTCTTATGACCTCGGCGGAACGCATTAGCTGATGGTGGGGGCAGAGGAGTCGGCTCAGCCGTCATCTCCATCTTCTTGGGAGGAGAGCTGGTACGGCCAGTCGGAGGAGTTGCCTCCGTGGGAGGGGGCGAAACCTGCACACGAGGGGTGCCGTTGTTCTGAGGAAAGCTGAAGTTTTGAGGGGTGGCAGGCTGCTGATCCATGTAGCCCATGTTACCCTGACCAGCACTTTGATCGACGTAATAGGATTGTTGTCCTGTCGCAGGATCATAGTACAGGTAGATATTCTGGGATGGCATAGAAGCAACCATGGACTGTTGGAGATTCCTCAATTGCTGTTGCTGCTGGTAGAGGCTCTGGAGTGCCATCTGCTGCTGCACGGCGGCGTGTCCACTGACGCTCAGACCTTGGAATTGCTGGGCAGCAGCTTGGATGTTGAGCAACTCCTGCTGGAGACGTTGTTGCTGTTGGGCCAAGTACGTGTTGGTAGCGACGAGCTGGGCGTACAAACTAGGATCCATCTGATTTTGAATCTGTTCATCGAAATGAATCTCCGGAGGAGCCAAAATCTGTTCAGCGGTGTACTGCTGTTGAATCATTGCTTGGTATTGCTGCTGCAGGAGTTGCTGTTGTTGCTGCTGCTGCTGCTGCTGCTGCTGCTGCTGCTGTTGTTGTTGCTGCTGCGACTGGGATGCGAAGCGAGGCAGAGAAGTCTTGGGCCCATTGTACATGCTTTCTTGACTAGGGTACATATTGCCGGAGACGCTGTTTCTACCTTGCATCTGAGGGACAGCAGGCTGACGCGTGGACGAAGAACCGAAGGATGTAGCAGTAGCGGTCTTGGGGGCCGTTCTAAGACCGGCAAGCAGGTGGGATCGACTGGTTCGAGGAGTGGGAACACCGATGTCCTTAATATCGGTTTGGTTGTTGATAGCATCGAACGAGAGAGGCTTAATGTTCTGACCACCACCACGGCGGGAAGCCAGGCCACCGGAGGGCATGCCCAAGCCGGTGGTTGAATTGAAGCCGTTATGAGACATTGGAGCAAGACCGCCGGTGTTCATGCTCTTGTGAAAAGACAAAAAAAGTATTGTCTATTGCTGATGAGAAATCTATGCACCGAGGCACAGATAGATTCACAAGTAAATCTTAAATTGACAGAAGCGAAAAGATGTTGAAAAGGAATGGATGATAAGCCTCCGAAATAGACAGGTAGGCGATCAGGGTGATATTACAACCAAGTAGTGGTATAATGATAGGGGTATCCAGATAGAGTGGTGATTAAGTTGGTGATATCGTAAACAAGTTAAGCGATATCTCCTGTGGGTGACCCAATGTATGGGTCTAAAAACTCAATGCTTTTTTTGTCAAGGATCGCTCGAGTGATTCAGGATTGATGTCGTATCAAACGTGGTTTGCTAATAGAAACCTCAAACCCAGTGAATCCAAGAAACCAGAATCAATAGGGATAGAAAGCTGTAGACAAGAAACAGAAGCTGGTATGATAAACCTTGGTCGGTCGGACTGTGTAGGTATGTAATTTTCTGCCTTGAGGATGTATTAATAATGCTGGGCGTTATAAAAATGATAAGGTATGTAACTTCTGAATGGAGGGAAAACGATGCAAGTAGGGAGAAGCTGCAGACCGTGCTTTGATGGAGTGGTAGGGAAAAAGAAGCACGAAGGTGTCAAGGACGATGGACCAGGTCCCAAAAATTATGATTAGGATGGATAGATGGATGGGGTATCCCTTTGATCAGACAACAACACTCTCTCTTGTGTTACTCGTTGAATCAACAAGGCGACCTCGAGATGGGGAACTCTAGGCCGGAACAAGGTAAAAGGTTGGGGCAAGGTTTCCTTGTCTGACTTGAACCGAAAAGAGTGGCACAGTGGGAAAGTCGCGTAAGCAAAGCCCGACAATGTCACTCTTGTCTTATCTTTGTCTTGTGTGATGATGATAATGATGAAGGCAGTGATCCAACCAACTCACTTAAAAGGGGATTCTTTGTCCGAAAGTCCAGTAATTGAGGACCGAATTGACCGAGTACCCGAGTACTTCCAATGCAGGTGCAGTTCTGTCTGGTAATCCTAATTGATGGCGGCAAGGCGAGGGAGGTTGTCGAGTCGTTGCTTCCTTGTCGTCAAGGCAATTGTAGCTATCCCAAGCAATCGGTAATGATGTGAAATTATAGCGAGTATATCGTACGTACGAATAGACGCGAACGGTAAGGGGCGACTGGGCTTTAAATTGTTTGAATGAAATGTGAATCAAAGAGAAAATATACAATGATTATAATGCTTGATGGTGAATGGGTTGATTATTCCAGAACCCAATCTATGGATGGCACTTTTGGATTTTTTTACTTTTCTTTCCTTCTTTCCCCCTTTTTTGTAATTGATCGATCGGATAAGCGTGATGGGAATGCGGTTATAGGTTGGTCGTTGTTGTGTTGTGGTGGCAATGTTGGCGATGTATCCTTGTCTGTATGCAATTTGCTGCTGCTGCTTCTTTGAGGGAATGCGATGATGCGATGCTCTGCAAATGGTAATTTTTTTTTGAATAGTTTTTTTTTTTCTAATTTGTATTCAAACTGATGGGGGACGGACAAGTCAACTTGGGAAGAAAAAATAATAATTGATCCACACACACACACAAGCGCAAACACGCAACACTCTTGAGAAAGGATATGGGAAGGGCGAATAAAGGAAGGGCGGGATGGGTGGTGATGGAAGAAAGAAGGAAGAAGAAAATAAAAGGGTTGTGGTGAGAGAAGGGGAAGGGGAAGGGAAGGGAAAGAGGAAGAGAAAGAGGAGACTAAGCAAGCAAAAACCTGCGTGCGGTGCGTACGTGCGGTACGGGAAAGACAGAACAGAAAATGGACTAGTTACCTAAGGTAGGGAAGTAACTAAAACTGGTAACCGAAAGGTGCAAATCAAAATTCAATTGATGGAAGAGGCTGCTCCAGCAGGTCTAGTTTAGTGGTTAATAGCCATTACCTACAGCTTTTAGGGTGTCTGGGTCTGAGGGTGTGCGTGGTGTGTTATAGTGATTAAGGTAGAGAATACACTGTACGATTAAATCTCTTTCAGGGGAATTTTACTAGTAGTGAAGTATAGGCACAGACAGTGCAAAGAAATCTGCCAATCTGCCAATCCGAGATCCACTAGGGGCAATTAGTGCCACTTTAAATATATACATACAAAGGCAAATACCCACAATGTGCTCCAGTGAATGAACCGCATCTGCATCTGCACCTGCACACAAACACACCACCATCACTACACGTCTGTATGTGTGGATGTATGTATATGGTATGTCTAATATTGTAGGCAATTCACGGTTTTCCTATTTGATGTTAACCTTAAGATCAGTGATGCATTCATAGTCGTAAGGGATTATTCATAAAAGAATAACTATAACTATAGGTGTACTAGTAATTAGTTAGACAATCATGCTGTAATGAACGATATACCTACAACGGGTTCCCCCACCAGTTTGCTCTATAGTATCAGACTGGCATTTGTCTATGGATGGATACCTAAATTTGACAGGACAATGAAAACTTTGATTGAACCGACCGCCACCAGTATGTCACGTATGTATGTATGTATGTATAGAACAGCTTACAGCAGAATAGAAAGAATAACGGACTGCTGCAGTCTGATTGGATTAACTGTTAGACACGAATGGCATACACAGAGCACTGTGAATGAATCAACAGAGAAAAGCTGGGATTGGGTATGTGACAGTGAACACAGTGAATGGATTCACGAATTCTAAGTGGTCCGGTGCATTTCACGGGGTCACTGCCAAGGCTGACCAACCACGAGACCAGGTTGCCTTCTCTCAGGGGAACTAACCCCATAGGGACTAACAAGGGGAACAGTGCTGGGATATAAACAGGGATCTCTTAAGGTAGCCCGCACTTCGCCAGCCCATCACAGCTTTCGAGCATTTACTCCAACCTGTCTGCATCTTAAGTCATTCGGAATATTGACAGGGGATTCTCTTCAGCTCATAAATATGTTACAATATTAGCCCTGCTATTATGTGTGCGTAAGTTTCTGAGCCTACATACATACAATTAAGTATACCTACCTAATACATATGTAAAAGGTCAGCTCAGCAAAATTAAAAGATGGTAGAAGTCCTTATGCATAAGCGTTTATATCTTAGAGAATTCTGCTATTTTGGTAGCTGTGAAATTAAAACATAAAGGTAATACAATACAACCAAATAGTTTTGCTGGGATGGTCTAAGAACTTCTTGAAGTTGATTAAAAATTGTTTTATTTGATGAGCTGCTACCACAATTTGCCTGCATATGACTTTATTCGGATAGCTAAGAGAAGGATCTCTAGCCAATCGCTTACAGGGCCGGCGTATACCATGCATTCTACCTACACATGACCGCCATTGCATATACACACATAATGCAGACAAATACGGTCAGAGTCTTTCGAATATAATTAATCCCAACCACAAGCATAGGTAGCTTTGATTCAAAGTTGAGGCGGCTTGTAACAAGCTCCCGCTAGTTATTTTTAATCGTCGGTTCCTTAGCTCGTTATTTTCTATTGGACGACGGGAGATGAAAGCGTAGAAGCCTTTTTCTAGAATTTAGCGACCTAGCGACCTGGCGACTCGAGATCCCTATCCAGGGCTCGAGCACACCCAGTCAGTTTTACAACTGTTTCTAAGGAGAATCGGAACAAGAGGTCGATCGGTAGTTCAAACTTCATGGGCTCTTCAATGAACGATGACCTCACAAACCTTGATATGATAAGAACACTATATTAAGATATCCCACCTCCATCCTGAAACAGACTCGAATGAGCTCACCTTCCGCGACATCGCAAACAGCAAACAGTTCTTAAATTAAGCTTGCCAAGCTCGTTTAGCCTTGACTCATGATGAATGTTCCTTGAAGGTGCTAATCAACAGAGTTCTAGTTAAGCTCCCTTTAAGGTTTGCTGGTTCGGAGACATTCAGAGACGGACGGATTGATGTCCAGGAACGTCAATTGGGAACAACACAATTCCACAGTGTTACAGTGTTAATTGATCTCCCGGTTACGGTGTGAATACGCACCATCTCAAGGAATCAAGGCCGGTGCCCTATCGCCTTGATCCAGGCCCGACGGATCAAATTATGTATGGCACAGCATGATCTTGATACGCAAGGTATCTAAAATACCGGCTTCAATGTTGCTGGTGGCATGCAGATGAGGTACCATGAACAAACTTTCTTTACGTGCACGCCAACACAAGCAAGTAACGCAAAAGTTCGGCGCAGTCGGATTTTGCAACGGCCAGCTATCCAATTCCTAATAGTTGGATAGTCTAAATTCGGATGTAGTGGGGGAAAATCCAACCATCCGTCTTCGTCGCTGCCGGTATCCGCCACTAGCACATGGCATGTCATGGGCATGGCATAGTTTTGAGCATCCATTCAGTGCTTCCTATTACCTCGACTATGTGCCTTCCACCATCCATCATTCAGGAACAGGAAGGACCAAAAAGAAACGGATGACAAGCTTGTCGGCTTGTGCATAACATAGATGCTAGGCTGGGCTGGGCTGGGCTGCCTCGAGTTACATACCTCGCAGCCCTCGATCCCATCCCATCCCATCTGTCCTGCCGGATTGGTGCTGCTAATTAAAACATCTGAGACGCATCGGCGGGGTGGATCTTAGACGGTTCGGGTATAGCACGTGCGGAACAAGTGGGGTTCCCTACCTTAGACCCCTAAAACGGTCGAGGACCTTGCCACGCTGCACCAGGAAAAGAACCCAAGTTTGGCTTCGTGCACTCCGATTGTCTGCAGTGATTTACGCTCTCGAGTTTCAGATCTGCTAGTTTGGGTGACATCCAATATCGAACTAACCATCCTCATAAGTTGTGTTATTGTACACATGTGTACGACCACCTTTAACCTTTATTTAGTCTTGAGCCAACTTTAAGTTCAGGTCTGACTGATAGGATGGCGATGGATAACATTGAATACTTACCTTACGTAGTGTGGACGGCATCCTATTATCGCTCATCCCGAATCTCTGGGCCTATCCCGATATGTACGTAACTTACCTAGTATATACATGTATGTAGTCGGGGTCGTAAGTTGATGATGAAGTAGCGTAGTGCAGCAGCGCAGTGTAGCTAGCGGAAGCAATGCAGTGCTTGTCTGCGGCTAACTGGTCTATCCTATTTGATACCGACGATGATTCTTACCCATGACCGCGTCTAAATGATGTCCTCTGCTGCGGTTATTTCAGATATACATACAGGCACAGCCGCCTATCCGCCAGTTGAAACAGATGCGCTTATCTTCTATTTGTTTTTCTTACCAGGAAACATCTTGAACTTACCGGGAGGATGGAACACACTCCCATTACGGCTGCATACTACAAACAATATTGTGCTTAATAAAGCTTCACTCTCAATAGGTATCCCGATATTTTCACCTGTGTTCTGAAAATATAGCCCCCTTCCCCTCGTTGCTTGATAGTATGTATCTCTAGTGACCCTGAATATCAACAACGTATCTAAATTGCGTGATAGCAACCTTCCTATCTTTTCGGCGTTTCCTACTTGTACAATAGGTACATTCAATGCTGGTAAGCATGTAGGTACATACAATAATGAGCTAACCCATCCATCCATCCATCCATGCAGGCGTTCTGCAGTATGCACGCCACACTGCAAGCAAGCGGCGCTTAAGTGTTGGTTGGTCCAAAAAGGGGAGAGATACACACACACAGATCGGGGTTTAAGCGCCACCAGGCCACTCACCATCCTTTCTTGTCCCTGTTTAAAAATATGCGGCTGCTTTTCCCCATCTGCACCGCACACTTGCTGCAGCCCAATCCGGCCTTACGTGGCTCCAATTGAACAGCAATACTACCTTCCGGTATGCTATTCGTCGGCTATCCCATTCAATGGATCGCCTTTTTGAAAGCTTTTTTTCTTTTCTTTCTTTCCCTTCGATGCTACATAGTCTAGGTGGAGTGTTGTTGGTGTACCTTTCTTCCTGCAGGACCTGGGCGTACGTAGGTAACTATGGCAATGCTTAGACTCCTCGGAATTGCAGAACTTTCTATGTAAGTAGGTAATTATGCAGGTAGTATCTCGTGTAGTAGCTGCAAGGAGCCGTTTCCTGGTTAAGGGGCCTTTGCAGTCGACCCCCTTTCGCCGCCGGCGTCCCCGCCCGATGCTTCGAGATGATATGTATGCATCAGATGAGAACCGAGGCGACTATAGATATATGTACATATGAACATCAGACAAATCACATAGTCACTAAACCACACATGTGAAATCCCGCAAAAAGTGATATATCCGATTTTTATTTATTATCAAGAGGTAAAGAATCATCTATCAAAACCTGCACCTCCTCCTTACCACCTGCCTTCCACCTATACTCCCTCTCGATCCCACACCTCCGCTGCGCCGTATCGCAGAGCTTAACATCACCGCACTCGCACTCCCGCTCACCGTGATTCCCGACCTCGCGCAGCCAGCGATACGTGATACTCCAGCGATCCCGTCTAAGCCTGACCTCGCCGCCGCCGCCCGCCAGCGCATCGGTCTTGCGCTTCTTGATGCCGTGCGTCCAGTGCAGGCGCGCATCGCCCGCCATGCGCAGCAAGCCGCGGGGCGCCAGGTCGACGTCGGTGCGCTGCTCGCCCCGGCGGAACTGCATCACGACGGGGCTGCCCAGCGACAGCGCGTACAGCTGGTCGTAGGCGGAGTGGGTGTCGACGTGGGGCGGGATCCCGGCCCCCGCCGGGTACCACTGCAGACAGACCTGGTCGGGGGGCCGGCCCTCCGCCGTCGGGACCAGCGGGGCCAGCCACCCCGGGAACGCCTTGTAGGGGATGTCCGGGTCCACGCCGAAGGTCTTGTAGTCGAATGTGTAGCCGTAGTGCAGCGACAGGCGCGTGGGCGTCGAGGAGCGGCTCTCGGGCCAGGCGAGCTCGTGCTGGAAGATGTGCAGGAGCTGTTGCTCGTGCTCGGGCGTGATGAAGTTCTCCTCTAGGAAGAGCCCGCGCGGTTCGAGGGGGAGCTCTTCCATCTCCGCCTCAGATAGGATATGGTTTTGGTAACGTAACTAACGGGAGTTTGATGGATGGTCCCCGCGATAGTAGAGATCAGTCATCTAGAAGCGGGAGGCTTAATTGTTTGGTGGCATGCGATGCAAGCCATTTGCGCCGGAGGTTTGTATGTGGTTAAGCTGTTTTTAAGCCCATGTAGCATCACACGATTTATTGCGTTAAGGCTTTTCGTGGTGTGAGGGAGGGGCCTGTGCCCCACATGGCTGACCGTACCCGATTGTAAGTACATACGGAGTACACTTAACAACTTCAATATCCTGATCGATTACAAAACACTTTCTCAAGTAAGTACATATAAAATTGTGTATATATCGTAGGAGATCGAGGCATAAGCTTTTTTTATTCATGAGATTATTCAGCTATGGTGTGGTCATGTATATGTATTCGTTAGCTCTCTACTATGTAGATGCCTTTGAGTACCTCAAGATGCCATTGACGACCTTACAACACTGTCTTCGGAATTTATGATAATTCCTGACATTTGACTACGGACTGTCTGTGTTGTGTATGAAGATAGGACCAGATACTCAAAGAAACTTCATAATTGCATGGTTCCCGTTCTATACCATTGCTTGGCTAGCTCGGCTTCACTTACTATCTCCTGCTTGATCTTGCCGTCAACAAGTTCGGCTTCTCAGAAGGCATATAGATCTGTTGGCTTAGTGATTGGATTGCTGTCGACTTAGTACAACGACGAATTGCTTTTATACACCTATTCTAGCCTATTCATTGAACGAGACAATGTTCAGATCGGATGAGGTTCGTGGCTCAGGGCACGAGATCCGATCAAGACATGGCTTGCGTCTTTGTCACGTAATACACGGATGGCACATCCGTCGCACAGCATGGCGGGAGCATGGGGCCGGCTTGCAGTGCATACTAGCCACGTGATGACGATCTTCAATGTGGATTAACAATGAGCGTTCCATGTGCGAGGCTGTTAGGATGAGATACCAATGACCAGTCGCCATCTTTTCGTCCGTAATGCATATAGCCAATGCTTACTTCTGAGGTGAATAACAAGTTTATGATATTTAAACCGAACCTTCGATACATCATGCTTTCCCTTTCTGACACATGCATGGTGGGGTATGAAGGAGGTGACCTCGCCTCTTCCGGACGAACGAACTGTACAACCCGCCAGCAGCATACACAGCGACGACACTGATGACAACAGGCCACTGGAACTGGTCCGGCCGAGAAAAGATAATCGTGGACGCGTACGAAAGAAGTTCGAAGAGGTTCTGAAACCCCGCTTCGACCGTGGAAAAGCTTCCGCGGTGCTCGGGTTCGACTTCCTATATATCGATTAGCATCATACCCTATAACAACTACAGTATTCAATTATCAGTTCACGTACATCCTGCACAATATTCTGAGCACATAGATCGTAACACCAAAGCCCAACGCGACTGAGCGCGACTCCGACCGCCAGCCCAGTAGCGGGGATGGCACTAGTCGTGCCCATGCCGCGGAAACCGGCGAACAACCAAGTGACACCGCCCGCGAGCCAGACCATCTGCCAGGAAAGGCTCCATATGCCGCCTCGGACGATCCCGATCCGCTTCATCAAGTAGGGCGCGGCCCAGGTAGCGCTCAGTTCGAAGATCGTGCTTACGGTGCGGGCGAGACCAACATGGAGCGGGTTGTACCCTACGGAGATCAGATACGTGATCATCTGTCCCGAGAAGGAGAGTACCGTGAAGTAGAGTAGGGAGAGCGCGAAGGAGGGTAGGAACGCCGAATGTCGGAAGTAGAACGGCAGGGATGATATAGGTAGGACGCGATAGGAGGCGGATTTAAGCCAGGAACGGGCGCTTGGTGTTTGAGCAGCGATCCGATCGTCCTGCGATGCCACTGATTCACTTCTCCGGTTCAAGGACGGGACCTTCTTGTAGACCTGGGTTTGTTAATAAGGACCTAGTGTAGCAATTTTGCTAAAGCGACCTACCTTGGAAATGCATATGTACTCGGCAACTACAGATGCGAGATTCATAGCAAGCGTAGCCCAAATAGCGATGAGAATCGAGGGTATCGCAACTATCGAGATCACCAAAGGGCCTAGCAGTTTGCAGCAGAGGTCGATCCGTCGTATCCGGGCATTCAACACTTAGAATGATCAGTATTGCAGTTGGCATTTCCACCTACGCATAATACACATACCTCGTCGCGCTGCCTCGTTCCCTTCAGTGATAACAACAACCTAGCCCGTCAAGATTAGAAGACATTTAGGACTAACCCACGCATACGGATCACTCACCCAATCTCTTTCCACAGAAACAAGATTCAACACAGAGCTCAACTTCTCAACGCAAGCCAACACGATAGTCAGACCAAATAGGCTGCTCTTCAACTGCGGGTGCATGCTATCGCCCACTTGTTCTAACGCCCAGAAAAGGCCGCAACTAGCAGCGACAGCCAAACGCTGACCGACGATTGAAAGGCGAACTACCGTCAGTCGGTTCCCCGTGTCGATCATAGATCCAATAGCCTGAGCAAACAAGATAGCCGCGCCGCTGCGCGCTAGGGCATATATCGACATGGGTAGCAGAGTGCCTGGATAGATGGAGGCTAGGAACAGCGTAGAAGCGAACTCAAAGAGACGTGAGTTCCATGTTGATAGGAAGTGCGAGATGTACAGCTGGCTTTGAAGTGACTTTGAGACGCCTTCCGGAGGTGGCTGTTGCTCGGCGGCTTGAGTCGTCGCGACCATGGCCGGCTCGGGCAACGGACCGGCGGTGATAAGAGGCTCTGCTCGCAGGATCTGCTCTAAAGTGTTTGGTCGAGCGGCCGCCTCCATCCCGCCTAGGTGCGCGCTCATTGGAGACCCTGCGGGTGGTTTCTGTCGAACCTGAAGCTCAATGAGGGGTTCATCCGCGATTACAGCTCCGGCATCGCACAGTGTAGAGCTTGAATGATGTTTTGGCGTCATCATCGTGGTAAGAATATCAAATCGGTTGTTTACCCCATTTGTGAAGCTGATATGAGAGAGAAAAAAATACGGGAGTTATAGATATTGATTGTTCATCACCTTCAGTTCGACATCTTGCAAACATACACCTGCGATTGCGGTGAGGTCGAATGGAAAGTGGGATGATCCGGAAGTTCCGTTCCCGGTCGGTATGGGTCGCACTTGACGTCCGGTTCCACCCCTAGCGTCATGGCCATGAAATTCAACGGTCTTTTAACATTTTACTGTTCGATCTAGCGTAAAAACGCCATTCTGATAAGTAGATTCAAGTTTTTCATTCAAACTCATGTGTTTATCCAGCCCACCTAAAGAGGGAAGAGAAAGTACAGGCTAGATTATAGAGCTATGCGGGTGATTCATCCTGTCTTTCTGAGAAGTCCAGCAGTGGAACTCCTTGGATGATTATAGGGCACATAATTCAGTCTACTGTGAGCTCAAAGTAGGGACGTTTGCCTGTTATATTCGCTGATTATATTTTACGCGGTCATGAAATTCGAGTCGAAGGGAATATCATATCAATTATTGTGTCGTCGTGCGCGTTTCTAGGGGTATAGGGTATTAGAGATATACCTCTCAGGGGTTCTCAGGGATTCTCAGGGGTACTAGGCCAATGCTGTTACGTAATCAGATCGGGACGGTGATATCTGATCCATTTTGAATGATACCCTGCCAGCAGTGGTTCAAATGGTGTCCCAATTCCATTTACTGTAAACCCATTCGTATCAATTTGACTAGCTAAATAGCCATAATGAGCTCTCACACCTCAACTTCGCCGACGAAGGACGCAGGTGATCCAGAATGGACGATTGACAATACTAAGTTGTTTTCTTTCAACCCCCAAGGTCTTGAGGTGAGAAACTACCGGTAAACTTCAAGTTGTGCACTTACTGAAGCTAAATCATTACTGTAATAGGTCGATGACGAAGGACAAGATGTAGACGTTGAAAAGTACGAAGGTCCATCGGCGAGGATCTGGTGAACCTGGACTGATTTCTTGTACTACTAGTCCATACGTAGCAGATCCAGTGGAAAGGGACCCTTCCGTCGAAGAGCACATGCGGCCATGGCATGGATCGAGTAAGGAACATGACACAGTCAAGTCTCGCTAACATCCCAACTAATAGCCAACAGAGTATTACTTACCGACCGACAGTGTAAGCTGTATCCAACCCAGTTTTACATCTACGTACTGGTAACTAATACTTGTAGACTGAACTCTCCAGACTAGACCGTCAGCATAGTATATGGCGACACATCCTGGACGGAGATCTGGCGAAGGCACCTGTCAAGGATGCAGAGCATGTTCTCGATCTGGGAACAGGTTCCGGCATCTGGGCAATGGAGTTCGGTAAGCTCACTAGGCCTGAATATGGATAAGATACTAGCTCCAATCCAGTATCTTCTTAGCAAAGGAGCACCCGAACAGTAAGGTAGTAGGGATCGATCTCACCAAGCCAACACCGCACGGGTAAAATGAAATGATATCCTACCGTTTCAATTAGTGACTAACCATAATGACCCAGCATCCCCAGTAACTGCACCTTCGAACAGCGAGACTTCATGGACCCCTGGACTGACCCTCAGAAGTTCGACTACATCCACGGCCGCCTGATCTTCGTAGCCCAATCCAACCCTCGACAATTACTCAAAAATGCCTACGACGCCCTCTCGCCAGGCGGATACCTCGAGTTCCACGACTTATACGGGATACCGCTCGCCCCTGACTCGTCTCTCAGTGGTCGCTTCGCAGAGCAGTTTTTCTTCGACGCAGCATGCGCGCTGCGCAATCTAGGGGTCGACGGGCTGGCGCTGCCGAAGTTCGCGGACTGGATGCGCGAGTTGGGCTTCGTGGACGTTGTTGAGGAGCAACGTGCCCTCCCGCTGAATAGCTGGCCGAAGGGGAGGTATAAGCAGATTGGGGCTATGCAGGTCGACAATTTGAGGGTTGGGTTTCCGGGTATTTATACACGGATGCTCATTCAAGGGTTAGGCTGGTCGCCGGAGAAGACGGCTGAGGCGATTGAGAGGGTTGTGCGGGAGGTAACGGATAAGAGCTTGCATGCTTATTTCCCTGTGTAAGTCTGACCCAGTATTTTACGTTGTTGCATATAAGTGGTACTAAGACGCGAACAGTTTCGTGGTGTATGGACGAAAACCTGCACATGTGTAAGGATCTTAAGGCGCATGAGAAGAAATAGTAAGCGTACTTGGATTTCTGAATGCAGCTAAGTGCACTCGCTCAGTTGAAGACACATCCAACGCCTTACGACAAGTAATTTAACTAGGAGATAATCGGAGGAAATATTGCTGTGATCTAAGTTTCTATCGTGGGCCGCCACCCTTGACAATCCTGCAAAGTAAATGGCGTCAAACATAAAGAGAGTTTAGGCGATGAAGGACCTAGTCACAGTTAGTTATGTTTTCAGGGGTTTTCTGTTTGCTTCACTGTAGCACTTGCCTTTTCTATGTATCGCACCCCCACCAATATGCCATCCTCATCTTCAAACTCCGACTCATCGCCAAATCCATTGTTATCAGGATCTAGACAAGTAAGGCAAGTTTCCACGATATCGGAGTAGCGAGTCCCCATGCATTTACGGAGCCGAGTCCGGGAAAGCTTAATGAATTTATCTTTTGCCGAAGTAAAGAGGAATTGTGCCCTCATTTCCTTAGATATATCGGGAGATACACCGAGTAGAGACGATAACGTGGGGTTTTCATTTTGTGTATCGTACTCGATGAAGCTCTTCCATAACCCAACTTCAAGGAGACAAACGCCCAGGCTGTAGATGTCGTGTTGCATGATGAAGTCATTGCTCGGGTTGGCGCCTTGCCTGGAGGGATGACGATATAGGTTCTTCTCCACGGCGTTATCTCCAAGACGTCTTGTCCTTCCTTCCTCTTTCCGGAACTCTTCAAAACCAACGAGAAAAATGGAAGGTGAGTCTTTCGTCGGAGATTCAAACCCGAGGACTGCCTCGGGGCGCAGACACTTATGGACGAAGCCAAATATATGGACATAGGCAACGGCTTTAGCTAACTCTTGTGCTATGAGAAATTTGTGGGATAGTGAGCTTGGTTCTCCGGCATTCAATAGAAGGTCTCGGAGGCTTCTGGGGTTTGTTAGCCCAGGTGGTGTCCGGAAGACCATTGTGAAGTTGGCCTGTGGTCCATTGACATCGGCAATGAAGCCTTTGCAATTGAGAAGACCAAAGTTTTGAGGATCGTCGTGTTGCAATCGACTTGCCAAGTCCCTCATGTTCTTCTTGATACCTCGGTAAATGTCGGATTGCGTTGATTTGATGCCTTGTAGGATATAATTGATTGTCTTGTCAGACCGAATGCTTTTAGTAACCTTGCAGTTAGAAAGAGGGATATTTGAGACATCCATCTTATGGAGTGCATCCGGGGGAAGTGCTAGTCCCGACACACTCTTCCTTGTTGACGTGCTTTGACATGAATTTGCTCGAATAGACGCTATTGACGGAATGGGAAGCGGTGTATCTATTCCACTTTGCGCAAGCACGTTGTCCAGCCTTCGGTCATTCATCCTGAATATAAGAAACCAAGATGGATCCGATAGACGCTGCCAAGTCTCTAGAGAATCAATGGCTTCGTCGAGGCGGTCCTTCTTGAGGGCATATGTGATGGGCTTCGGCACGAATCTAACATCTACCCGTCCGTCGCCTGTTGTTGGTTGAGCTGAGACTAGGCTTCGCAACAGGGATTTAGCAACCGTCAGCTTTTCCACAAGCATACGCAATGTGCGTTCCTCTAGTTCTCGGTGTCCATCATCCATCACATGCTGAATCTCCTTCAGAAATTGTAGTTGAGCGATGCATCGATAGCAGTTATTATCTAGTCTGAGCGTCCGCTCTTCTATATCTCTCTCTGCACCTCTTAACGAGGAACACACCTTTCGTAGCTCATTTCCGTACCTGGTACTGTCAGGCTGGCAGCTTACAGAACATATAAAGGAATTTCTTACTTGAGACCCAAGTCAACGGCAGCAAAGATTGCGAGCCCTAGTTCTGCAGACATTTTGCGTGCTTCGATATAAACATTCCCTAGAGTGAGAGATAGAAGTAAAAGGTGAATCGCAAAAAGGAGGTTTACAAGTAGCACCTGATCAAACTCAAGGATTGTAGATTTGCCAATAGAAACGCCTTGCATAGCCGCTTGACATAGCCCCTGTGGATAAATACTTAATGTTGGTTGGTAGGTGGAGGCGCAGTGCCTAATGTAGAGTGATCCAACCAATCCCGGGCCGAAATTGCACTTTTCAAAATTGGAGATGGTGGCTGAAGTATATCTGATTGATGTTAATGCAAGGCATCCGATGAGAATGGTCGACCCCTCTTTCTTATTTTCCTATTCTATTTCAACAAATTAGTTAACCTGTCAAGTCGACATTCGAGACTCCATTGGATCAAGCTGCTATCTTACTATCTTTAATCAACATTTTATATGAAAAAGAACCTTTGGAAACCCAATGCTTTATTTATGTCTATTTTAATAAATGATTTCAAATGGCGGCGCCTGCTCAACTGCCCGAACTAGTACGGGATTCACAATTATCAGCTACGTTTCATCCGAACCCACATGTGCCCAAAACAACGACCCATACAAAGGTTTTGGGACGGCGGGAGTTGAGACAAGAAACATGGGTCCGCGAGCGAAGACTTGGCCATGGTGGCTATGGAACTATTTGGTTAGAGCGGATAAAACCTGGCAGCGGCGTGTCGTACCAACTTCGCGCAGTAAAAGAGATGATGATACATACAACCAATAGAGATAAACAAGACTACATGCATGAGCTAGAAGCCCTGGCCAAATTTTCCCAAGAGAAGGTTAGTTGGTCTTGTCCGAGATACTAAAGTCCATGTCCATTGCTAATGGTGCAGTTCGTCCCCTTCTTCGTCAAGCTCCATGGATGGTTCGAGACTGTAGACTTGCTTTTCATCGCAATGGAATATTGTGAATATGGAGACCTCAGAAACTACCTACGGAATAACGGTCATTTACCGGAGGATCAGGTTCAAGATATTACCTGGCAGGTGCTTCAAGGCTTAGTTTTCATGCATGAAAGTAGCTTTGCGCACCGTGACCTGACCTTAGCGGTAATAATGATCACACTATGGCATGTCTTGAACATTTATCTGACATAGGATGCAGAACATTCTCATTAAGAAAAGGCCCCTCGAAGATGGTGAGGGCGACTGGCATGTCAAGATATGCGACCTCGGCCTTAGCAGGCGAGTTGAAGGTGATAACCCATTTACAACAATCCGAGGGACTTACGGCTTTATGCCCCCTGAGCGCATCCCAGAAATTAGCAGGGAGCCTCATAAGGCGGACCCGTTTCCTGCCGATATGTGGTGTTTGGGTGAAATCTCTTTCCAACTACTTACCAAGCAAGGGACGTTTAAGGACACGATTGAGTTGCAGGGCTATGCAAATGGGAGTATCAGCTTCCCGAACAAGCCATTGGAAAGGAAGGGTGTGAGTAATATTGCGATCGAATTCTTGCAATCCCTGATGTCCCCACAGCCTTCCGGAAGACTATCAGCAAGGGAAGCAAATGATCACGTCTGGATGACAGTGCCTGAAGCTTCGATGGTCCCGTCAAGTGGAACATCCACTATGCCTGAGCCCTCCGACGCTTTCACGACAACTGGGAATAATGGGACTGGATGGTCTGGCGATTGGACAAGGACAGTATCGAAATCTGCACCACCGTCAGAATTTACCACTCCGTCACACGCCAATGGAAAATTTGACGAATTAGATCGAGTGGTTGGTGACCATATAGCTGGCCAGCGAACTATGAGCCAAGATTCTAGTAACAGCATTAAAAACAACCCCGATACTTCTAGAACAGTCGAGCTGTTAGTAGAAAGTAAGGAATCGATTCGCGATCAACTCGTAGAAGAGCACCAGGTACAGATAATTGAAGATTTCCATTTAAGAGATTGTAGCTAATGGATAAGAAGTTTGTCGGAAGCTCCAAATCAGCTATTCAGGCGTCTGCTACACCAACAGCGGCAACAGATAACAAGGTCTCGGTTTTGGATTTGGCTTATGCGAATGGAAATATTGAAGCGGTGAAATCTCTTCTTAAGCAAGGGGCCCACTTGGCTATATCAGATAAATACGGAGCCACGCCATTACAGACTGCTACTTATAGTGGCCATGTCGAAGTGGTTAAGTTACTACTGGAGAACGGGGCAGACTTCGCCGCACCAAATAATTACGGACGGACGGCATTGCACATAGCTTGTTTTGGTGGCTATATCGAAGTCGTCAAGTTGCTGCTGGAAAAAGGGACGGATCCAGGCGTACCTGGTTATAAGGGACGGATGCCACTACATGAGGCTTGTTTCAATGGCCATATCGAAATCGTCAAGTTGCTACTGAAGAAAGGGGCAGATCCAGGCGTACCTGATTATGAAGGACGGATGCCATTATATGTGGCTTGTGCGAATGACCAAGTGAAAGTTGTTCGCTTGTTACAAGAAATGGGGGCGGATACAACGATAGTGGATAACAAGGGCCGGACATTACTTGCCTTAGCTTGCCAAAAGGGTAACATGAAAGTAGCCAGTTTTCTAATTGAGAAGGGGGTAGGGTTAAACAATTGTTTAATGGCAGATAATGAAGGCAGAATATTCCATGAACAACAGGAACAAAGGAGCTAGGTAAAGTACTTCAATAGTAAAAGAAAATGGCTTTTAGAAAGAGACCATTCGAATACATCGATTAAAGTTAAAATGTCACAGTTAAAATGAAGAATGACTACATAAACTAGAGAGAATATACCAATAACCTTAATAACGACATGAGCAAGTCGAGCATATTAAGAGCAAGGGGTGATATCCAAATAATGGCGATAAGACGTCACTCACATCAGTTCCTTAATCTAGTGATAATTAAGATATCCTGAATAATAAGATATCAAGGGTTGGATATGGAGGAAACCCGGGATGGTTGGCATGGTGGGTGTCTGAGGCATCCATACAATTGAAGGTTATTACGTACATATTGATCTAAAAGAGCTGGGCATGGCGGATAGTATTTGTTGTCCGAATACCTCTGGATATACTGAATACAAGTTAGGTATATAATAGACGATCTTCGGATACAGATATCTCCTGCTAAGGGAGTTTACTAAGCAGCTCACTATAGCTAGGGGACCCATCTGTTGCAACAATATTGTAACTTGATTATGAGGCAAACAAGGCCATTGCTGATTTATCTCTACTTGCAAGTTCAATGTTGTCAGCTTATTTCTTGACCTCGTGGATTCGTCACTGCCATCCCAGCGGTGTCATGACACTACTTGTGTTATATCCCACCCATATCAGGCTGGCGTCAGGGCTCTTGGCCAGCCGACGCCTAGTTATGTATACATGTTTGGGAATCTTAATGCAAGGAACTAGCAAATAATAACCACTCCCAATAAATATATCGCAACCTAGCTTACAATTGCTACGGCAATGAGATGATTCCAAATACTAGATACCTTGTATCACAACCTTTCGGATCAAGATTTAGCCAAACCACTGAATCAGGTAATCCAACAAAATATAAAGCTTTAAACAGGAAATGTGCCGAGTGTACCCACGGAAGATTGGAATAATTGCACACCACAACTGACGGAACAACTAAAGACGGTGGGTACGAGTGAATAGATCAAACAAGTAAATAAGTTATAACAAGAAGAGCTTGAGGGTAAAGTACAAATAATAACTGGCATAATCCCGATCTCTCTACTCTTGCTGCATTTTTTACGTTGCTATGAGACGGGGCCGTAAATTACTGGGGAATCAGAGATCTCTGGAGAGATAATGCGTACTATACTACCTGTAGTATTGTGGATTTACGACACGGTCAACAGCATAAACCTTGTTACCGAAGATTACAGACATTATTAATTGTCAAGATGACCTACTAGTTAGATGTCAAGTCACTATTTGCGTCACAGCCCACACTCAAATTATTGTTGCGGAAGATGTTCATATAAAGAATCTACATAGTAGGAATACCTAATTCTAAGGAAACCCTAGACTCTTATCTATCCCCGCATTGCCGTCCACCCAATCCATAGTATTAGTGTAACCCGGCTATCAAATTTCCCAACACACCTCCACATTCCTATCCTTCCCAAGGCACCCATGAGCCCCCCCCCAATGGTGCAATTCATCCTTTCATGATTTACTCAAGCGCGGGAGGATCGTGAGGAATAGGATCCTTGCGCATGCAGAAGAAGATGAGGCAGCCGCCACATCCATCGTCCAGGGCATAGCATTGCCAGGTGACAACGCAAAAGTCTCGCTGGCAGGTTTTTCTCTGGGCCGCGAGGTCCGTACCGGGTGCTGGAGTGGTGGTGCTGGTCAGAACGCGGCGCTCCTGGTCGTCAAGGTAGAAGTCGATCTCGTCGAGAGTGCGCTCGAGGAGGGCGCCGCCCAGGGTGGCGACGTGCTTGGTGGGGGCCGAGGAGTCCTCCGGGACGGTGACATAGACGAGCTGGTCGTTGGCGACGTCGATGCGGATCTTGTGGCCGTGGCGCTGCGAGAGGTCGGCGGCCTCGTCCTGGGTCGTGACGATCTCGACCTCGGACTGGGGAAGGGCACCGGACTGGTCGAAGGGCTTGTACTCCGCGGGAACGTTGACACCGGCGGCGATGTACTTCTCCATCTTGTGGATGACGTCACGAGCACGGTTGCTGGAAAAGTTAGCATGTGTAATGGATGGACAGGACTGGGGTTTACTGGTTGAAGCAGGAAGGTAGGTAAAGTAGAAGGTAACTTACCTCAGGGAAGTGACCTGGGTAGGGCTGGCAGTAACGGTGCTGACTCCGATGGTCAGGACGGCGACGAGGCCAAAGACGTTCTTCATGGTGAACTGCATGATGTCGAGTATCGGTGAAGACTCGTAGTTGATTCGTAAGAAGTCAGAGAGTTGTTGGTGTAGAGTAGAGTAGAGTAGAGAAGAGTAAAGTAGAGAAGTGTGTGTGTGTGTTGCAAGGAATCTGAGTGTAGATTGAGTGGTTGATGTTTTGGAGGAAAAGAAAAGAGAAATTTTGAGCAGAGGGGAAGAACCCTTAAGTATTAAAATCCCGTGTTCTGTGGATGGGAAATCAGTACGCTAGGATAATAGGATACATAGACAGTAGGGAATAGAGGAATCTAGCTATTCCAATTCTGGAACTGGCAACAATAGAGGTTAAGTGATGCAAAGAAACTCACTATACATTGTCTAAACCCTACGGTACGAAATAGTTAAATAAGTACGCAGCAAAACAATAGGTATTGCAGTCATCTATGAAATAGTATCCACACTATAATATGGCAACCAGCATTGCCCTAGTGTGCTAGGAGTTTCTGGATTAGTGATAATAGGGGATATACGGACTCGGTATTTACTATTAATTAAGATTGTACCCATTTTCTATTATTATATGGTTCATAGATCACCAGTACGAATACCATTGAAGTGTCTCGTGAAGCTACGTTGCTGGTACGCACAATGAGCATATTGAACGTAATCACTTCCATTAAATAGTCATCCACTCATATTGTAGCCTCCTGCTTGGGCAACCTATCATGTCTAGCCCCAATACAATGCAAAACTGCTAATTGTCCATTCAAGTCACCCTCTTGTCCACTACTTTCATCATTGAACATGATTTACTACACCATTGCATGCCTACAATGAGGTCCTCATCTTAGTTGGAAACCGCTTGCTACAAATCAGCGTCCTTAGGACCTACCCTAGTTAAAGCCTTTGAAGCCTTAGGAGGGTATCCAACACAGATTACTTCGCACAGTGGGTCAGCTTACCTACTAATACATAAGTAACTAGGCACATTTGATCTTGCTACGGATAATAGGGTCATAGTTCGTACAGCTCGCTAAGTGTATTTGAAGTCCATTAGAGAATATATTTATAATAGCGGTAAGATTACTAGAAGTTATCGGGCTATTACGTATAAGCTAATTTAAAAACAAAGTATAAATTATTACGAATAATAATAATTATCTAAAATGCTTTAAAATTTAAAATAAATAACTAAAAAAATCTATATATAATATAAAAATACTAAATATAAAATTATTTTATTTTAAAAGCTTAATAAATAACTTTAATTATAATATATTTCTTAAGTTAAAGCATTTTACGATGCTTTTAACTTAACGAATTATAATTCCTTTATTTTAACGAATATACTTTTTAACTTTTAAAACATTTTTCGTAACTTGTAATACTTTAATTAAAGCTTAAATAATCGTATTTTTAAAATAAAGTTATTTAAATATAAAAAATTATATTTAATTATAAATATAATAATGTTTTTATTATTTTTTTTAAATATAAAATTTATATTAAGTTTTATACTTTATTTAATTAAAAGTTATATATATTTTTTTTCGAATATAAGTAAGTAAAAATATAAGCTATTATTTAAATATTTAAATTATAAGAATTGTTCGCTTTATTATTATTATTACTTTTTTTTTTTTTTTTTTTTTTTTTTTTTTTATTTATAACCTTTATACGTACGCTTTTAAATCGCAACGTTTATAAAATAATAAATTAATATATTCGTAATAAACAAAAACAATAATAATAATAATAATAATAATAATAAAATACCTTTTCGTTTTTCGCGCGTTATTAAAGCCGCTTAAATAGCTAACGTAACGCGTGCTCGCGTTACGCGTACTAGTATTACCGCGCCTTTTTCGCCTTTACCTTCGCTTTTACTTTTACCTTCGTTACGTTCGCTTAATTATAAATTACGCCCGGCCGCGTTTATTGCGTAACGTACCTCGTACTTAAAATGCGTTCGTAATACGCTCGTCGGTTAATTTAATAATTAATGCTTAAAAATTTCGAATCGTAATTATCGTTATTAAAGTTATTTATTTAAATACTTTTATTAATAAATATAAGTTTTTATTTTTTTATTTATCGTTAATTTTATATTTAATTAATATCTTAATTTTTTCGATTATATTTATTATATTATTTACGCGCTCGTTACTTTTTTAATAATTAATCGTTTTAACTTTAATTAAATAAATTACTTTAATTTACTTTTATTATACTTGTATATTAACGCTTATTTAAAAGTTATCGTTTTAATTCGTTATCGCCTTTAATTCTTTTTTAAACTTAACGAAAACAAAAACGAAAAAAAAAAAAAAAAAAAAAATAATAATAATAATAAAAACGAAAATAAAAACAATTTTAAATAAAATAAAATCGGTTTTTCGTTTTCGAAAATTAACGATAATAATAATTTCGATAATAATAATAATATTAATAATAATAATAACGATAATAAAACCGATATAACTTATGCTTTTATAAAAGTTTTATAAGTTTATATAATTAATTAAATATTTTTAACGCTTAAAAGTTTCGATTTAAATATTCGTTTTTATTATTATTTTTAAAGCTTTAACTTTTTAATACCTTTATTATTTTTTTTAACGAGTTTATATACTTTATAAATTTTAACCTTTAAGTTTAAGCCGGCGTATTTTATATTAAATTTAAAACTATTTACTTTACTTCGTATTTTTCGAAATAATTTATTACGTATTTTAAAAATTAAAAAGCATTTTAAAATATTTAAATTTTTATTTATTAAATACTTTAATTAACTTATTAATAAACATTTAATCCGTTAATAAATAAATAACTTAAAAAATTTCTTTTTTTTGCTTTTATTTAAGTTATATATTTTAAATATTTATATAATAAAACTTCGTATTTATTCTTTTAATTTACTTAATAATTAACTTTATTATTTATTAATTATTATAAAAAATCTTTTATATATCTTTTAATTTAAATTAAAAATTCCGAAATAAATATTTTAAAATAATAATTTCTTTAACTATATACTTAAAAATAAATATTTTTACTTTTATAATAAATATAATAATTATATTTTAATAAATTACTTTTTATATTATAAATCCTTTAAATAAAAACATTAAATACCTTTATAAAAATCGCTTAATTTTTTTATTATTCGTAAAAAAAACATTTTTTATTATTAATAATATTTATACTTCTTTAAGTTTACCTTTATAAATAATACTTAAATACTTAATTATATATAAATACTTAATTACTTTATTTATTACTTTTAAATACTTTAAAAATAAATTTATAAAAAATTTTAATAAATTAAATATTATAAACGTTATATTTAATTTTATTATAATTACGATATATAATATCAAATTAACTCGCTTTTAATAATCTTTAATCTTTTATTTTAAAACTTAATTAAAATTTTTTTTTAACGAATTTAATCTTAAAAATATTATTACTTTTTAAGCATTATTAATTAAATTAAAATAAATAACTATTTTCTTTATATATAAATTATAAAAAAAATAAATTTTATATACTTTACGATTTTTAATAACTTTAATATTTAAAAATTAACTTATTAAACTTTAATTCTTTAATTTATAAATTAATTTAAAATATCTTTTAAACTTTTAAATTTTTACTTTATACTTTTTATTATATAAAACTAAAATATCATTTATAAAAAATATAAAAAAAACTATATATTATTCGTTATAAAATAAATATAACTTTTTTATTAATAAAATAAACCTCGCTTTTAATAAAGTTAATTTAAACTTTTTATATTATAATAATAACGAATCTTTAAAATTATAAAATGCTTTTTTAACTTTTAATAAAGTTTTTAACTTTTTAAAATTATTTAAATATTTATAAATCACAAATACGTTTTCGTTTTTTATTACATTAAAAAACGTTATTTTAATATTATATTAATTAACCTTTAAATCGAACTTCGTTATTATAATTATAATAATTTTAAAAGTTTTAATTACGAACGTAATAACGTAAATTATTATAAATAAATCTTTTTTTTATAAATCTTTTTACATTATAAACCTTAACTTATAACGCTTTAAGTAATTATTTTTATTAAACTTATAATTAAATATTTATTTTAACGAAATTAAACGATTTTTCGTTTTTAAACGATTTATTTTTTTAAATATATTTTTATTAATTATAAATTTTATTTTTAAATATACGTTTTTATTAAAGTTTTTATTTAAAAAATAATTAATTAAATTTCTTTATATTTTAAAAAGTTTAAATAATTCATTTTTATATAACCTTTTTTTATTTAAAACTATAAAAAGTTAAATAATATATTTTTAAAAAATCGTTATTATAATTATAACGTAAAAAGTAATTAATTCTTTTTTTATTTTTTTTAAAGCGTTTTTTAAAGTAAAAAAATTTAAAAGTAACTTTTTCTTTTTTTTATTTATAATTTCGGAAATTATTATATTTTCGTAAATATTAACGAAGCGTATTTAACGTATTTCGCTTGCTTTTTTTATAACGAAACCGTTTATTACATAATTATTTTATTTCGTTTAATGGAATTTATTTAAGTCGACTTTTACTTAAAATAATCGAAGTTTAATACTTTAATGTATAATTAATTCGTAATTTATATATAAACGTCGTTTAATATTTTTTATAATTATTTAAGTTATTTTCGTTATTTAAAGTTAACTTTCGCGGCTTTTATTATAAATAAAAGATTTTTTTATAATATTTATAACATTTTTTATTATAATAATAATATCGTTAATATCTTTTTTTTTATTAAAAGTAAAACTTTTTACTTTAATTATTTATTAAATATTTAAATCGTTATTAACTTCGTAAAATTTATTTATTTCGATACTTTTTAAAATCCTTTTATTATTTATTAAATTTATACTTTATAATAAAGAATTAATATTAAACTTTTCGTTCGTTATTAAAGCTGTTTATTCTTTTTTATTTAAAGTTAAAGTTTTTTTAAAAGTTTAAAGTTTTATTATTTTTTAATTTTTTATTAAAATAAACTTTTTCACTTTTAAGTTTAAGCTTTTTAATTAACTTTTTAAAAGATTTAAATCTTTTTAATTTTATAAAACTAACTTAAAGATAAACGAAATATACTTTTTCTTATAATTTTACGCGTTTAATAAATTAAAAATATATAACTTTATTATTTATTTTTTAAATATATAAAAAATTTAAATAAACTTTATAAAAACGAATATAAAAATCGTTTTTTTCGCTTTTATCTTTTCTTTATAAAAAAGTTTTTCATTAAAGTATACATTACGCGTAATAATTACTTTATTTAAACTAAAAACTTAAATTTTATAAAAATTAATTATAACGTAACTTATTAAATAACTTATATACGCCTTAAATATCATTTTAAATATTCTTTGGTTTTTATAAGCTTTTTAATTCTTTATTAATAAGTACGCTTTATATTCGTATATATATATTAATTTAAAATTAAATTAAAAATTAATAATTAACTTTTTAAAAATCTTTAAATTATATTATCGAAAATAATTTTTAAATTAACTTTTAAACACTTTATTAAAGCTTTTAAAGTTATATATTAAATTAAAATTTATATTATATAATTAAATCGTTTCGTATTAAACTATTTTAAATTAAAGCTTTTATAAAAGGTTTATATTATTTATTATAATAATATATTTAAAAATAAATACGCTTTTAACGCGTTCTTTACTTTTTATAAACTTTTTCGTATATAAAAATAATATTTTAATTTTTATTTCTTTAATTTTAACTTAATGTTAAAATTTAATAAATCTTATAATATTAATCGTATTAATATTATTATTTTACTTAATTTTATAAATATAAAACCGCTTTTTTTTATATATTTAACTTTTGAAATTTTATAAGATTTTTATAATAACTTTTTTTTTTTTACTTATAATTAAATATTTATAAAACGTTTCGTTATACTCATCTTTAATTATTAATAATTATTTAATTTTATTATATCTTAAAAAATAATTAAATTAATTTTAATATATACGTTAAAAAAGCTTAAATAATTTATTTTTTAATGATTTTTTCGATATTACTTTAATAATATATATATAAACGCAATACTTATACTTTAATCGTATTATATCATTAATTTTAACGTTTTAAATATATTTAATAAATATTTTAAAAACTTTAAAACTTAAATACTTAGCTTTTTTATATTATAACTTTTTTAAATCTTTTTAAAAACATAAATAATTTATTAAAAATTTTTACATTTTTAATTTTTATTTAAATTATAATATAAAAAACATTATAATATTTATTAAATTTACGAAAATCTCGATTAAAACGCTTAAATAATTAATAATTACTTTATATTTAAAAAAAATTAAATTACTTTAACTTTTAAACTTAATAATAACATAATTATTACTTATATTATTTATTTTTAAAAAAACGTTAAATTTATAATATTAAATACTTTTCTTTTTTAAACAAGCTTTTAATATAATATTAAAATAAAACCTTTTCATTATTATTACATTTTCCAAAATTAAATTAATACATTTCTTTTTAAAATCGTTAAAAAAAACATTTTTAATTATTTAAATATTAAATCTTAAAATTAAAAATAAAATAATATTTACTTTTACGATTTTTTCGTCGATAACTTTATAATATATACTTAAAACGATTAAATCCTTATTATTAATTAAATATATAATATTATAATTATTTATTAAAATAAAGTTTATAAAAAAATACCTTTTAAAAAAAAACATAAAATATATTTCGAAAACGCTTTAATTTAATAAAATAAAATCGATTACGATTATTAAAATATTTTAACCTTTTAAAAGCCCTTATAAAAAAGCTTCTTTAAGTTTATTTATAACGTTTAATAAGCTTTACTTAATTAATTAAACTCGTAAATCTTTATATTATAAAAACTTAAACTTTTTAAAAATATTTTCTCGATAATTATTTTTTATATTTAAAATAACTTTCTTAATAAACTTTTTAATAATTATCGTTTTAAATATATTATAATTTACGAATTTATAAAAATACTTTATATTATACGTAAATAAATAAAAATACTTATAATTATTATTTTAACGATTCTTTAATTTTTTCAACTTAAATTTAAAAAAGTTCCTTAATAAAAATAAATTCTTTTTTAAAATAATAAAAATTCTTAACTTACTTATTAACGCGCTTATACGATTTTCCTTAAGCATTATATAAAAAAAATTACTATAATGTTTTAAAAAACAAATCTTTTCGCTTTAAATATCTTTTTTAATAATCTTTTAAAACTTAATATTCGTTTATAAATTAATCATTTTAAAATTAAACGCTTTTAAAAAAATCTTTATAATAATTACTTTTTTAATTTTTAAAACCTTATAAATCTAAGCATTATAAAACGCTTTTAATTAATTATAATATTAACGCTTTAACTTAACGTTACTTTATTCGATTTAAGTAAAAACCTCGTTATAACGCTAAATAATTATAGTTTTAATATTCGTTTTCGTAAATCCATAATATAACTTAATTTTTTTTATTAATTTTTAAGTAATAAAATTTTATTTTATTATTAACTTTATTTAAACATTTATTAAAATTACTTTTTTTATTAATTTATTAATTTATTTTTAAAAAATTATAAACTTTAAAAACATTTAAAAACGTTTAAGTTATTAAAGTAAAAGTTTTTTAAATTTTTTTTTATATTTAATATTAAATTCGTTATTTAATTTCGTTTTTTAAAACGATTTATTATTTTTTTATTTAAATAAAAATTTTTTTTAATCTTTAAAAATAATAACGTACGCTTTATTCTTTTATTTTTAATATTTAATATAAAATTTCTTAAATATAAAATTATATAATTAAAATAAATAAATTTTTAATTTCTTATTATTTTTAAAATTAATATAAAGTTAAATTTAAATTATATTAACGTAATATTATAATTAATTATATTAATAAAAAAAAAATTTTCGATTTATTATTATAACGTTTATTAAAAAAATTACATAATTAATATTCGAAAAAGTTATATTATAAAATAATTATATAAAGCGTAATAAATTATTATTAAATACTTTATTAAAAATAAAATATAATAATAATATAAATAAAAATATAATAAATTAAATATATATATAATTAATTTTACATAATAATTAATATATTTACGAAATATTATATAATATAATAAAATTAAAATTAATTTAAAACGTTAAGTTTATAATTATTACGTATAAATTAATTTAAAAATAAAATATAAATTATTACGAATAATAATAATTATTTAAAATGTTTTAAAACTTAAAATAAATAATTAAAAAAATCTATATATAATATAAAAATACTAAATATAAGATTATCTTACTTCGAAAGTTTAATAAGCAGCTTTAACTATAACACGAGCATTTAAATAACTTATTATTTAAAAAAACCATAATAATACTTCCCTTCTATTAGTATAAGTACTCGATGAATATCCATAACACTATAACAAAGCATATCGCTTAATAGCCTTAGTTAAGTGGGCCTACCTAGCGTACCAAATATTCCATGTAATCAATCTTATGAGCCACCCTATTCGGGCTATATATTTTATTCGGGCTATACAGAAAATAAATTTACAATCCACTTGCCAGCTGCCCCGAAGTGTATAATGTACCCTTCCATTTCTTTTTACAAAGCCTTCGCTTTTAATGCCACTTAATCATCGCTACCACTTAGCTGTCATTGCCACTTAGCTGTCGCTGCCATTTAGCTGTCGCTGCCATTTAGCTGTCGCTGCCATTTAGCTGTCGCTGTTATTTAGCTACATTGCTGCAAGTTTTATAGGCCTCCGAGGAGGGTTAGGGCAACGCTGCAAAGCAGGTTAAGGCAGCGTTGCAAAGTAAATCGGGACAACGTTGTAAAACAGGCAAATGTAAGTTAAGGTAACTAAGTAATAGTGATACTTAATAGCTAGGTAATGGCAGCTATAAGTATGCAAGTATATGCTAGTGATGGTTGTGATAAGGTACATCAATTGCTTAGTGGCAGCTGGCAAGTGGATTGTAAATTTATTTTCTGTATAGCCCGCTCAAGGGATATAGCCCGAATAGGGTGGCTCAATCTTATTGTTTGTTCTTAGTTTTACTAGTTGTTATTACCGAAATTCAGTGCCATGTGGATGCTCACGTCTACCTGAAAGCTGGGAAAGATACTATATATTATATTGCCTAGAGAATCTGCCTGACTTATAATAGGTGTTAAATACATAGCAACTCTCCATGCCTTAGAAGTTACTGTGAACACTTTAGGGCACCAGTGTATTGTCCTGACAACCCCTTTACTAATACGCCATGGGCTGACATGCGGAAATATCAGGTGCACCCCATTTGCGGACAGATAATAATTTCATTAACAGTTGATAAGGGTATTATTTATTGTCAATTTATTGTTTGCTATTATGTTTGAGCTGGGGTTAAATCCAACGCTGCGGGTGTAAGTCGTTTAGATAGCCTGGGCATCCATTCATATCCTCCTTCTTGGGAAAATAAGCAATTGAGCAACTGTAGCAAACCAAGCAACCAGGTCGGACGGAAGAATAGCTCCATACATCACGATTCACGGATCTGGATGATATCACCCAAATAGCCATATTTCTGACCTGGACGTTTCCTGACAATAATACACCAAACTTCCTAAGCTCCCCGGAGGAAGACTTGATATTGTTAACCACCAATTTAAACATAAATTCCTGGACCCTTATGTTCCCTGGCCTGATTTCCCCAAACATGGAATATTTGGTGTCCTACACAACTCCCCAACATTATCTTATCCGTATCGCAATCTCTTTGAAACAAAACACCCATTCGTTATAATCTGTCAGCATGCTGGACTGGCTGACTCTATAATACAGGTGCGCAGGAGCCTGCAGTCTTTGGTAACCACAGAACAACATGTATTATTGCACCGATACATGAGGTCCTATATTCATTTGTACCCTTGAACAACATACGGATCAAAGAAAGACACAGAATCCGCCAGAAAATACCGGATGAAGCCCTCGACCCCTTTACTCTGCGTGAGCCCCACTTATACTCTTCTGGCCTTGTGGAAGGTATCTTCTCTTGGTGCTGTATATATATTCCCGATCACGAGTAACGTGTTCCCCACTTTGCAAATATATCAATCAAGCTTATACGTGTATCTGACAGGCGGTCAACCAATTTGATTGAATGGTTCTATTACTCCTATTTGGATACGCTGATGGATGTCTTCGTGATCGCTTTAGACCTTGTTATGAACCTCGAGCTGAGTACTAGCTACTTAGTAGGGCATCTGCAGTCTCCAAGACGTTAGAATGCTGGGAGGCTTTTACTCCAACTCTATGGATAGGGCGCATTTTGTGTCAGCATTACTTCGCATGTGCCAATGAAATCGTAAAAGTTGATGTACGGACTTCCTAGGTCTCCGGAATTGCGAGCAACTATTCGAGAAGCAGCCAATAAAGCAACAGAAGGCATTACGTAATGGATGAAAAGCCTTAAATTCTATTTACTTTTGTTAATTCTTTATCATATGTAAAAGCCTGGTGGAGCGTTGAAGGGGGCGTGCGTTAAGGGGTGGTTTATATATTATTTATTAATTCTTTTAAAGGACCATGGATATGTTTTCATTCTCTATTTATCAGCATCAATACTGCCATACTTAATCCCACAGCTAATAGTGTCGAATCTGTCAACAAAGACTCCGGCTAGGCAGTATGTGAGCCAATGCCTAAGCCGCTATTCCATCCACCTCGGCACAATACATACGGCGCCACCGGCGGGTATAGCGGTCTAGGCAATGCCTCTCAGTATAGAGATTCATTCAGATATTTGCGATGTTATGTGCATTTGATTCTCTTATAACATGCTGAATTACTTGAGCGGCAGGCACTTGAGAACGTAACGCAATATTGAGAAGCTGAAGCTGAGGCTAGATAAGATTGGGAAAGCGGATAAGCTGAAGTTGAAAATTGCCGTGCAAGCATAGTCGATTAATATAGGGATTAGGTAGACCATTTCCCGCGGTAGTAAACGAGAAAGTATGAACGTATACTCTTTCTCTTCACGTTAGAGAAGAGCTGTGCTTATTGATAAATATATGGGCTGCGGTGAATTCTCCTTAATAAATTAATACCAAGGCTAGCCAAGATGGGCTATTGTCATCTTAAGGTCTATGACATTTAGTTTCGTATCGATATTATTAATGATTACGTAGGGTTGCACCGATTAATTCATGGTCATACTTACATTCTTAAATTCTTTCAAATTCCACAATATCAAGCATGTCACTTCGCATGACGAGGCTGATAATGTGCCGCATATACAGACTATGAACCAATTTGAATAAACGAACTATAAACGTTTGAGAAGAAACTGATTTATGTTAGAGGTGATGGTTTGGTGGTCTTTGAAATATGAGCAAACACGGACTCGGGAATATCCGACAAATTCCCCCTAAACTACCAATGAATGCTGTTAAACGTATTACTGGAATTCCTGAACAGACCGTTCGATAACGCCCTTCAAACCACATCACTGTATTCATAATATCACCGTGAGCAATCGCTACAAGCTACAACCCATTTCGCATATGAACTAGCCAAACGAACAACTAGTATTGTCCAGCTGCATATCTTTCGGCCTCGGAGATCTTGTAAGTTACCATTCTCTCTTAACACATATTATATCGGCTATCCTTTGCTAATTCTACGCAATGTTTTAGCTTTCAACATAACTGTTGACCAACAAGATTCGAGAGAAACTACAAACTCTAGCACAAGCTATAACCAATGTGCCACACGGAGATGTATGACTTGTACTGTGCAAACCACAAGTCTCGTTTAGTCAAAAAGAAGCACATTTCGGAAGTTTACTGCGATCCAGTATTTAAATCAAATCTAGAATGGGGTTCATGTGGGCAAGAGATAAAGCAATGGGTGAAACCTCCAGTGTATACTGCTCTATGTAAGGAATGTGCACCCGCACCGGCGCCGGGATCAACTTAGTCGATACAGATGGGGTGCAGGCTGTATATTGAGGGTCTTGAAGATATTCTATTCTATGAATATGTTGTATGGGAGCATTTATATACTGGATACATGTATAGCTGCTATATAGATTCACTATATGTCCTACAAATTGAGGATGTGTCGAATCACAAACGCCCCTATCTCGGTTGAATCCGAAATATAAATACACACAAAGGATTCAACCATTATCATCCTCATGGGGATAAATAGAACTAGTGTCGATACCCTGGCATTCTACAAATTCCGTGAGCTGTGCTACGGGTATATATCCGATGAATTGTTGGGTCAGTTAAACAGGCGTATAGATCATTTTACACTTCCCACGATGAGAATTGAACATAACTACGCAAGAATATGTAAAAGTCCGAATATCACAGGAAGCAGCTGGGCCTAGGATGTAACAGGCTATGCTTATTTAATATACATAATGTACTAAAAGGCTCACGAATACGTAAAGACTCCAAGGAGTATACTAGGAAAAACACGGAAAATGCGAAAGCTGTAGCATAATAGTATAGAAATCCTTCGAATATAATCAACGCAGCATATCCATACATTAGTTTAACTAATGTGTATGTATATCTCACGGGGGCAGCAAACAACACGTGGACCTTGAGTCATCTTCTGCTCTGGAACTAGAACTGGCAGTACTAATAGGGAGAAAATAGTAATAGTAATACTTCGTCTTATTCTAGTCATACCATCTGCTAAAACCAACAGAATTGTATAGGAATGGAGGTAACAGTATACCGAGCATGGAGGCCGTATTATTGAGGATGTTTCACTAGGATTAAGTTATACCCTCTCTAAGATCAAATTAATGTATAGCTAGATTTTCAGATGATGGCCTGTGTCTATACTAAGAAGTTTGTAGGGAATAATTATAGAATTCAAAGAGTCCTCAACGTCATATAATTGCACGATAGTTAAGTTTTAGACTGTCAATATACAGTGCCTGTAGCCTTGTCACTTCGGCCACACACACCACATGACGTAGATATTCTTACGGAGTAATGCTAAAATTATGGAATATCAGGATTGCTGGATTCATTAATACATCCGGAACCTGAAAACCAGCAAATAATAGTCACCATACATTGAACCTGGTTAATTGACTTCGACTGCCATAGGAACAGCTCCCAAACTATGTGACACTAAAAAGATTTCCGGAAAGCCTATTGTATGGTACATAATGTCAAATACACCGATACTACAGCGTGAAAGTAATATGATGGCCCTAACTGTTAAACATCGAATGTTCTGTCTGTGCCGCGCATCTAGGTGGTTTGCAGCACTTTCCATGCAGAGAGCTTGACTCTGTATTGACCACACACTACCTCTAAGATGAATTATTTTCGATACCATATCCTGGACTTCCGCGAGTTCCTGATCTTCTTCTGGAGCTGGAAGATCCCATACATCAGAGCCTCGGCGGTAGGCGGGCAGCCCGGAACGTAGATATCGACCGGCACGATACGGTCGACCCCCCTGACCACGCTGTAGCTGTAGTGATAGTAGCCTCCGCCGTTAGCGCAGCTGCCCATGCTGATGACCCATCTCGGCTCCGGCATCTGATCGTAGCACTGCCGAAGTGCTGGTCCCATCTTGTTAGTCACCGTGCCGGCCACTATCATGACGTCGGCCTGGCGCGGTGACGCTCGGAAGATGATTCCCAGGCGGTCCTGGTCGTATCGAGGCATGGACACGTGCATCATCTCGAGGGCACAGCACGCGAGGCCAAAGCTCAGGGGCCAGAAAGAGCCATTGCGTGCCCAGTTCGCAACCTGATCAAATGTCGTCCTGCATAATAGGTGACAGTGTCAGCGAACGTCGCGTTGGGCGTGTGTGGAGTGAGTAGCCTACAGGAGATGCTCGGCAAGGCCTGAAGGCTTGACTTCGGTAGATAGTTTTCGCTCTCGACGAACGGGCTTTGGTACCGTCGCTGTCTCGTCGGTGCTGGACTGGGAAGACCTGTTCTCAGCAGTGCATGAGAAAAGCCGTGAGGTCCCCCCAGGACTACGAAAAGATGGTAGTGCTATATTTCGGGACATAATTCCACCTGCAAGGTCAGTAGGTCCTTTCAAATCTCCAAGTAACTATTATAATCGAACTTACTGAATACTCGTCGTGTGGTACTCATCTTCCTGGGAAACTTGGAGGATTTAGGTGAAGAGAATACGATGTGAATACGACGTGACAATACCCGGCACCATTCCGGAAAGGTTGCCAGTAAGATCTAGGAGACCCTTTGAGGGAACACGGATTGGAAATCATTGGGAATGGTAGCGAGGAACCGTCCGGATCCACCGTCGGGATAAACCCACACTGGGCAGTGGGTGCTCAGGAACTAAGTAGTAGATATGGCGTGAGATCAAGGGAAAACCATACTTTCGGATTTGAATATATGGTCATCGTGATTGGTATATGGGGACTTCTCCAGTGCAGGTCCATACCTCCTTTAAGTTAGTTGCCGGGTTGTTCGGATACTTAGTGGATGCCGGTCGGGAAAAACCCACAAACCCACCAATGTATCCGGGGAAAACCCACCGATCGACCTCGGGAAAAACCCACATCATCCGCCCCAGTCCACGTTCTCTCTGACTACACGTCCTCACTGCAACGTTCTTAAACGCGAATAAGCATGTCTCCATATGATCATACGTGCTCAATCTGCTCTCGGACATTTGGGCGTAACACGCACCTACGCAGACATGAAGCTAGCCATGGAGAAGCTAGACACAAATGCCCCTTTTGCAGTAAGACCTTTGCCAGGAGAGATGCTTCGCGCCGGCATGCGCAAGCGTGCTCTCATAGGGACAGCGCCACGACTCTTCAGACGAATAAGCGAGGCAGGAAGCCTCAAGCTTGCAACTGGTGCTCTAAGAGAAAACTGTCATGCGACAAGAAGAGCCCGTGTGGACGGTGTGCTGCCCGTGGATTAACCTGTACATATTCACCGACTAGCCAAGGTCTCAGTCGCGTGCAACCTCCATCAACCGAAACGCGTTCCATCCCCGTGTCGTTCTTACTAGATCTGACTGACCCTTCGTCCAAATCCGTGATGGGGGTCTTTGCTTCGCAGGATCCCGACATAGATCTAGTCCACTCTACAAGCCCTAGTTGCTGGAATGAAGTTGCTCGTCCCGACCACACCCAAGCCGCAACGACTGATTTGGGCTCAATATTCTGGGGGGTTGATAACCCGTTAGGCGACCTATTGTTTGACAACTGGGTTGTAACAAACCACACAGATACCCCCTTCGGTTTTACGGATGATCCCAATGGACATCTTCAACTTCGACTCAACGCCCTAGCCTCAGAACTGAGGGATTTGGATAAATGCGCCTGCAGTCGTAACCGTATTAATATCCAGTCAACAGGTCCTACTGAGAGAGACTACGAGAATATATTTACCGCCACGAGTTTCCTCGAGCTTACATCTACCTTCTTCCAGCGGAGACACTGGCAATGGCCTATCCTTCACTTGCCGACGTTCGATCCGCACAAAGCAACGTTCCCCTTGCTTCTTGCTATCGCTTTATCTGGTGCTGCCTTCTCGCGCCCCGACGATAAAGCTGCCGAGTACTCCCCCTCTGCAGAGGCGTTCCATCGCATTGCGGAGACATACATCTTCAACGGCCTGGAGGTCTTGACCGCGCCGGGGGCCCACGATCTCTCGAGTAATGGCGCAATTGAGGCGTGTCAGGCTGCTCTGCTTATAGACGCCATCCTGATCAGTATCAACAATAGGGATACGCGACGGAGGATTATCACGAAGCGACACCCTAGCCTCGTTGCATCAACCAGGGCGATAGGACTCGCCAGCACACGATATTCTCATTCTTTAGATATGCTGAGCTGGGATGCTTTCATCCGACACGAGTCCCTCGTCAGGCTCGTCACCTGGACATTTGTCGCGGACTCGGTGCTACCGTTCTGTAACCAAGCCCCCTCGATGGCCGTTTCGGAGATGGTCGGCGATCTTCCCTGCGACGAGGAGCTTTGGGCTGCCGATTCAGAAGCGGAATTCGAGTTAAAGGTGCAGACGAAATGCTCAGCTAGGCAACCCTATTCTATACGGCTGCTTATGGCACGGCTCCTTGATGATGATGAATGGAAGAGTCAACCGGCTATCAATAGGAATTCAAGTTTCGGGCCAAGCCTCGAACACCTAAATGTCGCTCTTTGGGGTATGATTGCGCCCCCGTTATCGATTCTGTTTAAATAACTGACGAACGTCCCGTTTTCTAGCTTTCCAGAATATCCTCTTCAGTATACGGACCACGATGCTTGGCAAGGTCTGCTCGTCGGCAGTAATGCGCGCCCTGCAGCGGTGGAGAGCACTCTGGGACGATGCCGTAGAAGCACTCAATTCATCACGAAAGCGGGCACCTGGAACAGTGAAGAACGGGACGGAGCTTGCCCTGCTAACTACTAAAATCGTGGAGTTTGGCGGGAGAGACGAGGCGGTTCGGGACTCGCCGTACTTGCAGGGGATCGTCCGAGAGGACACGGCTGATTTCCATGAGTTTATTAAAAAGTATATAAACCAGTAGCACGGGAAGGATGGGCAGTTGAAAATAGTAAATTAGGTATTATAAGTTTGAAGAAGAGGAACTTGTTAATATACCCTCAATTAGCAGTCCTTCTAGAAATTGTGGTTGGATCGCGGTCCGCATCTAATGACCCTCTTAGCATTGTGGTAGAGGCTTCGGCACCCATAGGTGTACATGGGTTAGGTATACACATACCAAGTGGCTTGCAGAGTGCCTGCTCTGGGTATATCCCATCTCTTTTGAAGAACAGGTAGTCCTTCATGGGACCTAGAAGGCTCAAAAGTCCAGGATCCATAGAAGTCCCGTCACTAGGAGGAGAACCTGATGCTTCCGTACGTGAAGGACCTTCCAGGAAGGTATCTTTTTTGAATAGTGCCCAGAGCGCTCTTGACATACCTTGTATTTCATCGCTAGCTGCTTCTTCTTTCCCAAGAACTGCGACTTGGGACAAATGCTCACACCAAAATTGATGCGCATAGGAAAAGAAATCATGGAAACCTTGAATTATCTGGGCTGCCGCAAGTGGTCGGTCGTCTAGAGAAAGAAACACCGTGCTTGTCTTCAGGTATCTCATGCAGGGGAGGGTAAGCTGGGACTGGACCCTGGTCGGTAAAAGATATGGACCACTTGCTTTGCTCAGCAGATATCTGTTCCATTAATATTAGGATATGTTGTCGACAAGGTAGTAGCAGTGAAGAGATAGAATGGGTTGCTTACTGTCGTGCTGTAAGATGAACTAACGATATGCGACCATTTTGTCGCTCCTCAATTAGTGGCTTACAAATGCCTAGGATACCATTTCTAAGTTTCGTGTCTGAATTGAGTACGCCGTTATCTTGCTGGAAGATTATCCCGTCGCACACCTCTCGCCATTTCAGCGGCCGGAGAGCGTAAGCTAAGAGTCCAAGAATTCTGCGGCAAGTATGTCGCTGTACCTCGGGGTAATCTTGAAATCGGTCAAGAATCACCTGGTAACTGCCAATCATCATATTAGTGTTTGGTAACTCTAATCAGAGGTCATCTACCTTACACCCCATCGAGTCCTTTCGGAAGTCTGTCGACAGTTGTCTTGAGATCGTCAACGCTCCATTGATTTTGGACGACGTCAAGGATGAGGTGAACCCAAAGGAACATGCCTGATATAGAAAATATAATTTTAGTACCCCAGTAGTACACCGCTGTGATTTCATTTGAGTGGAAATATTACCGTCTGCTTTCTTCGCAATAGAGTCTCCAACTGCTTTAACCACATCCTCGTCGAACCGATCATACAGCTCTGGCAGCCTAGCATTGGTAAACCTTGAAATGTCCTGTGAGACTTTGTCATAATCCTCGCCTAGATTCCCAACCAGCGCATTACTAAACTTCCTTCGGATCTTGCCTAAGAGAGCAGTGGTTTCTCTAGAACATATCATGACTTTGACTTTCGCCTGAGGCTCTTCATCAAGGCTGTCGGGATAAGGCTTTAGTAATTTGTCAAGCTCCTCGATGATTTGCTCTTGTACCGCCTTATCATATTCATCAAGGCCATCGAGAACGAGAAAACTGATCCTTCGGACATTGGGGCTTTCTCCACTAGGTAGGTAGCAAGGGTGGTCTTTCCTGTGAGAAGTAAATACAGTCTCTCTGTAATGGGAATGAGATTCCGTACCTGATCCAGGTTTTCCTTTTAGCCAGAGAACCCTGCGGGGGTCTTCTTCGTCGAACCATGTCCGAACTTTGGAGTAAACCATGATCCAGCCACAGGTTTCAGGCACCCGCGCATCTTGGAAACTGAAGAGTAAGTCTTCCTACTCTGTATCCCGGCCAGCAAGATTCAGCCAATCGAAAACTTCGCGCGCGTATTCATCCCGGCGCTTATTGTCGTTTTTCTCTGTTTCTTCAATGAGTTTCTGTCTCAGATTCCTTGACTCGAGTATCTCGAAGCTAGCAGCCTCCCTATCTACCAAGTCACGATTTCTCGCAAGATTGGTCATGATCGTCTTGAGACGGCCATCGACGTCCCTCCAGCAGGAATCGAAGAGTCTTTTCCAACCTGGAAGATATTAAATGTCAACTTACTAGCAACGAAAGATGTCATATTTATGTTGCACTTTACTTACCACCGCGGCGACAAAGTTTATAGACTTCGAGATGAAAATCAAGCAGGTCAGCATTGATTTCTGCAAGGACGGTTTGGAATTCTGGCTCGTCTCGGAATGCGTAGTTTAGTCGGTCAAACCGGGGTAGATGCTGAGCGATCTGTGAATAAGCTTCAATTACTTTCTCATAGGCGGCAATGTATCGGTCGAAGACCTAATAATCTAATGAGCATGAGTTGCAGGTATAATTATTGGGATAACCAACCACTAAAGCTAACTTCATCGGCGCCTAGGCGTGGAAATTGTATTAACGTTATATACATCAGATTATGTAGAGTTTGGTCCTACCCATATGCAACAGAGGAATGGAACACCTTGACACAATGGGTCAAGAAGGTTCCCAAGGGTTTTGAGCCCTTCAAATAATGGCTGGATGCGTCGAGTGTTCCGGAGGCTTCTACGCATACTCTGTTCATTCTCAATAACTTGAACTGCATCCCAAACATCTTTCAATGTTAGGCTGCGGAATAACTTTGCGTCGCTCGGGTATATGGTCTTTTCGAAACGTTGAAAGGCTGCTTGTATATGCTCCCGGTCCAGCGATTGTTGGATGCTAGCCTGCTCACCTTGATAAGCCATGGTGCATATAACTGAAGTTTTGTGAATAGGGGAAAATACAAGGAGCAGATCATTTTAATTGACTGAAAGATAGAATAGTTAGATATAGGAAAGCCCAAGAATATGGGGTACAAGCCTTCAATGCAACGCGGGATGCGCCTTGCGGTCTGCCACGCAGCCTACCAGTTGGTTCGAAACCAATCGTTGCCCAACTACCATGCCAACCTGCATTACCGCGCTACTAGCCAGACATGTATTCTCCGCCACTGATCTTCGTATAGCGAGGTCGTCATTGTGGAACAGTAGATTGGTCAATACTCAATTCTTTTACTGTTGCTATCATGATATATCGCAAATCGTTCTTCTAGCTATACTTTTTCCATAACTTACGGTAGAATGTACTACGATACTAAATGTTTGATAGATTTATGATATCCCGGTTAGGCTTGTCGAAAATTCATATAGCAACGATGACCCTGGACGCATGCTTTGAGACGGAACACCTATACTAAAAGATATTAAAAACCCCGATGGTCGATTTGAATTGCCAAAGCGAGGGTTTACCATCCTTCACACCCTTTCAGATAAAGCAAACGCGATATTCGAGATAACAGGGCAAGCCCAGAGGAAAAGAAGCCGATCGCATGGAGACTCCGACATCACTTTCAATATTTCTGCTAACATATATGGTCCACGAAGCTCCACAGATTCTGTGGGTTTGTTCCTTCAGAAATGTGGATTATACCTCCAACCCCCGAATCAGTGTGAATTTGACGTACCATATGTCAACCCTCATTACCTATCCACCGATGTGGAAAAGGTAGTGATGACTACAGTCTTCAACGAAAAAGATACCAATAAGGCACCGAGTAACAACGACGAGTATCGCGAGTCTATTTGATGAATTCGGTGATGAAGAGCAGTTCGAGGTGGAATTACAACCAGCACTGGTGAAAACGACACTTCATAGGTAGTATTTCATGTGACCATCCTCAAATGCCTAACGCTAAGATAATCATATAGTCACCAGAATCAAGCCTTATCCTTCCTGTTACTCCGAGAGAGGGGTTGGAATTTCAATGGACCGCGGCGCGAGGTGTGGAGGTCATACACCGATAGATTTGGATGGACTAGGTAATACATCATGATGAACTTTACTGACTTTTGTAGTAAGCTAATGTTCTACGTACAGGTATCAGAATACCCTTAGCGGTACGACACAAGGGGAACCACCAAAACCCTTCCGCGGAGGAATTCTCGCGGACGAAATGGGATTGGGAAAAACAGTCTCAATGCTTGCATTAGTCGCCGCTGCGGGAACTCCTACTAGTAGCTGTTCCTGTTTTGAAGAGTGGAATACCTCAGAAAACTTGCGACTTGCGCAAGGAACACTCGTTGTTGTGCCACTATCGCGTGGGTTCTAATCCTGAAACATGTAATAATACCTCTTCGCTGATAAAGTGCAGTACTCACAGTATGGGGAAACCAGATCCAGGAGTAAGATAACCAAGACGTTAAGTTAAGTCTCCAAAATACTAACGAGGGCAGACATATGAAACCCGGACTTAACACTCTTGTGTACTGGGGTGTGGGCCGGAATGCAAAACGATCAAGACTTGAAGAATACGATATTATCATCACAACTTACAACGTTGTTGCCTCAGAATGGAAAAGCTGCGGGGGAGCTCACACTTCAAATCCGGTTGGGTTATTTGCCTACAAGTGGCATCGGATTGTTTTAGATGAAGGTGAGAGCTGACACCCACCCTCGTTCTATCATGTGTAGAGACGCTCAGTATGTCCCAGCACACATGATCAGGGAGAGCTCAACTCAAAACGCTCGAGCGGTCCGTGGACTTGAGGGTGTGCATAGATGGTGCATCACTGGGACTCCCCTGCAGAATCGAGTTAGCGACATTTCAAGCCTACTCCGATTCCTGAGGGTCTATCCCTACGACAACCCAAGAGTGTTTGATGCTGACATCATACAACCGTGGAAGAAAGGGATGGATAAAAGACCTTTCTATAATCAGCGGTTGTTGGTGAAGATGATTGCCCTTCATCGAACGAAGAAGGTGATTTCCTTGCCACCCCGCGAAGAAACTGTGCAAGAAGTGGATTTCAACGATGCAGAATTCGAAGTATATGAACGAGCTAGGGAAGGCACTATAATAGTCTTGGATGAAACCCTCAACTCAGCTTCAGCAAGTGGCTCGGCCTACCTTAACGCTTTTCAGCAAATAAATACGTTGAGGTATATTTGCAACCATGGCACAAGATACCGTAACAATGTCAATCTGTCTATGGAACCCAGAAACCCTACAAAGAATCCTTGAAGAGATTCTGCGAGGACCAATCTATAAAGGTTATCCTGGTCTCCATAACCTGCGGTGGCCAAGGGTAAGTGATCGATCCATACTTGTGTAGATAGACAAAGCTAATGAACTGCACAAGTTGAATTTGACTGCAGCGAACCAATGCATCTTGATAGAGCCGCAGTGGAATCCCATGTTGGAAGAGCAAGCCATCTCCCGTCTCCACCGCCTGGGGCAAACAAAACCAGTGTTCATCCGTCGATTTGTGATAAGAAATACATTTGAGCAGAAGATAGTCGAGTGGCAAGTCCGTAAGCGAGTCCTTGCTGACCTGGTGCGTGGAAGAAAGACTCTCAAAGAAGGAGATGATGGGAAAAGGCAGCTCATGGTAGGAAACCTACCCCTTACTCAGAAGCGCCAAGACTAACTTGGATTGAATCAGCACTTGCGAGAACTGGTGTGTTAGATCTCGAGGCTCTAATGATATGCCATTACAGCATAGCAACATAGTCAGGGGAATCAAATGAAGACATGAACCTTTTCAAAACACTTAAAGCGCCGGAGAATAATGTGGGTTGGTTTCAAGTTTATACCATAGACAGGGTTTTTTGCCGGTAGTCATACTAGAGCCTCAAAGCTTACGTCTATAGATACGAACTTCCGAGTGCTATTCTGCTCCCTAGAGTATACCTAAAACACATACATGGATGTCACGTGGAAACGCTTTGTAACCTTTTAGAGGGCAGCATCGGAAATCATCAGGGGCCCCTATTCATGAGGACCACCTATGCGTAATACTGTGAGTACATATTATCTTCTAGTTTATACAATTATACCTCAAGGATCATCCAGCCATGCACGCAAAGCGATCCCGTGTTGAATACCTAAATCTGCCAACTCAGGTTCTTCCCGTGTGGTAATATCAATCTCTGTAGTTCGAAGTATCCCCCCCATCTGCATAGGAGCAGGACTGACATTTTGTTCAGTCCTACTACGTCTATTAGCGGTTTTTGCGGGTTGTAGTTCCGTCAAAGCTGCTTCGTTCTGCTCTCCTGCCATACGGAATGCTCTTGTGGTCGGGCCTTTATAGCTCGTCAGAGGCCAGCGGCGTGGCTCGGTAATATCGGGAGGGTAATTTGCCGAGTTGAACATTGAATTCCTCCTTGAGTCCCTCCACATCTGAACCCAGGATGCCACCCAGGTGCGGAAGGCAATGGGTACTGAAGGGACACAGAATACGACGATAGCGGTTGTTGTCTCAGCGAGACCACAGAGGAGATGTCGAGAATATGCGTAGGTTATGTCGGAGGAGTACCCCATATAAATCGCTGAAGCCACACGGCCGCCGGCGCATGCACAAGTCCTGTGGTTCGCCCATACACTGGTTAGCAACTGAGAGATTTTGACATTAGGCGAGAAAGGTGCAACTCACCCTAGACCAACTGAGAAGATGAACGAAATCCCAATTTTGTTTCTTATAGATAGAAATAATCCCCAGATAATCCTATGTGGGAGTAATAGCATGATGACATCGATGACCAGATTGAGGGTAGAGACGACAATATTAAAGGCATCTACGTCAATACAGCGCCCTGGAACCCATCTGTGCCAAATCCTTTCTCTCGGAATACAGACGAAATTGGCAATAAAAATTATAGCAATGAATAGCAGAGAGTTTACTAAGATGATACAATAGCAAGCCCATAAAAAGAAATTCCGGGTACCGTGTGGGACGAGAAGGTGAGTCCATTCTAGGAGAATTGCGGCTTTGATAAACATAAGGGTGAGACAATAACAAGTGGTTGATAGTATATAATCCTGTTGGAGGTCAGAATGTTTACTGCAGTGTTCGGGATCAACTCAAACCAACGGATTCAAATTCCGGCAAGTCCTTCCATCGAAGGTTCCATAGATGGACGAACAAGCCAGAGTGCTGAGATATTCTCGCGAATATACATGTTCCCGCAATCTGAAACCCCTGTGGAAGTGGAAATCGTTAACTATACCACACGAAGACGCTGGTTGGGAGACATGGCACCTACCATGGACACAATCCCCAAGTCTAGTAATTAAGTAGCCATTAGTTCCCGAGGTAAGATCTGCAGGTCTCCCATGAACTTACAGTCTTCAAGCCGGACTTTCCTCACGCAAAACACTCTTGCATAAAAGCGGGTGAGAGAAAAAAGGATCTGTATGATTATGCAGGCGTCAATTACGTTGAAAACTAGTTTGTTATCGTTCGGTGGATGATCGAAAACGGCCACAATGCCTTCTGGAGGTGCTAAGGCTGGTCTGTCGAGAATATCCCCCTCGGCGTTGGGAGCAGGATATTTACTTGAAGCCATTATTAAGGTGATCTCTTGGCAAAGAATTTAGAAACATATAGTGAAGCATAATTTGATTGGTTCTAATATCCAAATATATTTGATTTTATATGTGAGTTAACCTCCTACTTAATGAGACCTTGGCTGTCCTCAACTAGGTAGAGTTGGAACCAGTGAAGCTGAGGAATGGATACACTGTAGTACTGAGAGTAAAGGCAAATATATGGTATGTGGCAGCAGGGTCTTATATTGCATCATGATCTCCTTCTGCCCGTTGGTTGTATGTTTAGTTGTGAATATGCATTCCCTGATTTTCGATCCAAGACAAGGTGAGATCTCGGTGGTACAATTCCATCAACTCATCATCGCTATAACCAGAGTTCCTGAGTAATGCCGGTAGGAAATAGAGGAGACATGGCATGAGAATGGAATGTTGGATGACTATCACCCTTCTTGCAGGATGTAGATGGTGGGCTACCAGCTGCATCGTAGCTATCTAGCCTTTAGAAGGGTGTTGGTGTTGTTGGTTCCACAAGACGGAATGCTACCCATAATACTGTAATTCAAGCAAGGAGGCGAAAAGAAGCTATAAGGTCAACGCAGAAAAGAGGATATTTTGGGAGGACCCAAATATTTCTAGTTCCATACCCCAAAGCGGAGAGCATAGCTATTAACGTTGTACTAAAGATACTTACTATAGGCTCTCCAAGAAGCAGAATGTGGCGGTACTTATTGCTTGTTCCCACTCTCAACAATATATGGGAACAAGGGTACAATATAGCGCGTCTATATTCTGGTTTGCTTTACTACACAGATTAGGAGCGTTAGGTAAGTCTGCCTACACTATCGATAATTGATTTTTGCATCTATTAGAATATCCGACAGCAACTGGCAATTCCGCCTTGCAATAATAACGTGGTGTTGTGACTCGAGAAACCGCATTATCCCAGCGTTAAGCACATTTCGGCATTGCAACCTAGTCACGAATGGTAGGCGAGGCGTTGAAAGACTGTATTAGCATTAATGTAGTACTCTACTTAATCCTGTATTTAATAACAGACAGCGGTCCCAAAAGATAATATGCTGTAGACGCGTGTTGACATATTATTATTCAAAACGAGTGAAATGCCTGAGCGACGTATTAACGTCAGATGGTCTTGGCGGGGGTTTCCAGAATACTTCACCCCCCCTTGCCTCGACAGTAACTACATATGTGACGTTGGGTATCTGCAGGTCATTTCAACACCAACCCCTTTTGTGTGACGTTATATGCTCCTATTTACTAGAGTCGGTATTAAGTGTTACGCATTATGGAATGCAGTCCCAAGACCTAGGCGGGGTAAAGTGGCTCACTCGACAAATGCAACAAAGTATTCCTGATTACTTGCTTAAGTATAGACAAGTCAGACACTGCTTGGTTTTTTGGGATGGCTGAGATCGACTGCAAGTAACTGAAATTCACATTCTTTGTGTGATTGGTCGTGTTACATCTACACCGTTGGATTTTCATGATCCGATCTCCCATATCATGACCTAACTATCCGATGCATGGCGGAATGAGACATTAGTCTAAAAATTGCTAGTCAAAGCTTGAGTACACTACTATCCAAATTGACACAATCGTATTGTCTACAACTACGGTAACTTGACAGTTCAAGACTTTAGAAAATCGTGGTATTAGACTAATATACCATTTTGCCGTTCCTCGGATAGCAGTCCAAGTACATACAAATTTCAAGGATGCATTACATGCCCGATTAGGGGTTTCTACTACTCTTCCCCACCTGCTCTCCCCGCAATTGTGCAAGATCTTGGAGACGCATTTCTATATAAGTACTAGGGTAATTCGCCTACTCTTCAAGACAATCAAAAACAGAAACAACACCGACTTCCGTAGCTTATTGTCGGTACTCGGTTTCTAGCACGTACTGTTCTGTGTTGATCACATCTTGTAGGAATTGACGAGTTAAATATAATGGCGTCTTCAGGTATTCAGAGGCCTAGGAGCTATTGTCCAAACTTTACCTGAGATTGGCTAGATATAGTATTCTCGAGATGGCTGGATCGCTTCTTTCAAGTCTCGTCCTGGCTCTTTGCCTATTGGACCCAAAGGCGGTGGGCTCACGCTCGCCCGGTCCCAAGAAGCCAGCCAACATTGTCATGATTATGACAGACGATCAAGACCGGCGCCTCGGCTCAACTGATTATCAATATGTTCTGCAGCGTGAAATGATGGCTAAGGGCACGGGATTCGTAAACCATTATGCCACTACGGCCAACTGCTGCCCTAGCCGGGTTTCGTTCCTCCGGGGTCAGATGGTGCACAACACCAATGTTACCCATGTCAATGCGCCGGGAGGAAAGTATGACAAGTTCGTCATCTCGGAGCAGGACACCGATTACCTCCCACTGTGGATGGAGCAGGCTGGATATAGGAGCGAGTGTAAGTTGAATCGTAGTTTTCCTACAGGTTAAAAACGTTAGAACTTTAACATGTGAGTACTCAGTAGGCATCGGTAAATTCTTGAACGGATACAGTCAAAAGAACTACTTCAGTACACCGAAAGGTTGAAGTCATGTCGATGCTTTGGTCAGTTTCTTCTTGGTCTACACAGTATCTGTGTTCTGGCACGTATGGAAACTCACATCGTATAGATTGATCCCTTCACATACGTGTTTAATACGCCGGTCATGTCCCTAAACGGACAACGGCCTATATACTACGAGGGGTATCACCAATCGGATGTTATTCGAGCAAAGGCGTATGAATGCCCCGTCACTCTAGCAAGACTTACATTAGGTATTGATACAAAGCTATAGTATTGATCGCATAGAGTATCTTACCTCACAGGAGAAGCCCTTTTTCTTAGCCATTGCTCCATCTACCCCTCACGTGGAAAATGAGAAGCAACAATGCATTCCTCTCACCCGTCATGCAAACGACTTCGAGAATGTGACGGCGCCAAGAGTAGCCAATTGGAATCCGCCCGACGAGATCCAGCACCAGAAAGGGAGCTGGCTTCGAACGCTTCCCCTGATGAACGAGTCGGTCCAAGCGTACGCTGACCATAGTTTCCGCCAGCGCATCCGTGCTTTGCAAGGCGTTGACGAGATAATAGAGGATGTGGTCAACAAACTCGAAGAGAAAGGTATCCTGGACACTACGTACATAATCTTCACGACGGATAACGGCTACCACATTGGAAACCACCGCATCCCGGCCGGCAAGGCCACATTTTATGCCGAAGATTCCAACCTCCCCTTCGTGGTCCGCGGCCCCGGTGTTCCAGTAGGCAAGACGTCTAAAATCCCAGGTGCTCACCTGGATCTTGCGCCGACCTTCCTAAAAATTGCCGGTCTCCCTAAGGATGAATGGCCCCCTTTTCTCGATGGACAAAGTCTACTACAACAGTGGCATCATCCTGACTCCTCCACCGGCAAAGGAAGCGGAGGCGGCAATGCCAAGGAGACGTTGAACGTCGAGTTCTGGGGCCTGTGCATTGTCGAGGCCCCGAACGCCGCCGAGCTCGGCGTGCCTTTCAAGACGAACAGTTACAAGACTCTTCGCATCGTGGGAGAGGATGAATCTTGGCTGTATTCGTACTGGTGCACAGGCGAAATAGAGCTATACAATACAGCCGAAGACCCGTGCGAACTGACCAACCTAGCACTCAATCCTACGCGCGAGCATGCCAGATTGATCACCGCCTCAACGCGATCTTGCTCGTCACCAAGTCGTGCGCCGAGAACACGTGCCGGCAACCATGGGCGCTCCTCCAACCCGGTAGAAGAAAAGACGAGATCGTATCGCTCAGGCAGGCCATGAATACCAAATACGACCGATTCTTCTCCGAGTTCCCTCGAGTGGCTTTCAAGGAATGCATGATGTACCAGGATATAGAAAACGAGAAACCGTTCTACCCGCCCCTGTCCGAGACCGGGGCGCTCGGCCAGAAGTATCGGAAGTCGACTGACAACTATCAATCGGAAGGAGAGGGGGGGACGCGATATCTCGAAAGCCCCGGTAGCTACGGAAGCTGGGAGCAGCGGCATGCCACCCTGGCGGACATTGAGAAGTCGGCGAGGGAGGTTGCCGACGGCGAAATCTATGGGAATGCGACCATGAACAAGAGAAGGCGGGATCTAGGGATGGCGGATCCTCCCGAGTGGTTCCAGTGGATCGGGTAGGTGACACCGTACTACATTACATGTACGAGTTCGATATTACATATGGAGTTTCCCGTACAATCATCAATTGTGGAAGCATCATTTCAGGTTGATAGCATACAATCTTGCCAAGTAAGATTTCCAAAGGTTGCAGCAATGGAAGCAATTGCAATTTATATTCTCCAAATCCACGGTCGTCTTACGCCGTCTTTGCTAGGTTTTTAAACGACACTCATTCTAGCCTTGTTCAAATACGCCTAATACCTAAGTACCTCACAATTACACTTGTTGATTCCATTCTGACAATTCCGCTTGCTGCTAGACAGTATAGCTTCAAGTACAAACCTCAATACGCTCTAACCGACTTGACGGTGGGTTGGTTGTTTTAGTGCTATGTGATCGCTAGCATCATAACAATAGGGGTCATATCCGCGTAACATGACACTATTATAATCCAATGATATGATAAGGACTTCAAGGGCTACGTTTACAACTATTACTTCCCATTGCTTTTATGGCATTATGTATTTCGCGCAGATGGGGTTCGCATTAAAATGTGTTGGCTTACAGCTGTTTCGAAAGCCTCAATTTCATCGTTAACGTTATCTGCTAGTAGTGACTATAAAAAGCAGATATGAGGGGGGATTAAACGCCAATACCAGAATAGGCAATAACGACAATCAGCACCAGATGACGGATTGGTCAAGACTCCCACATATTGCCAGGGGTCTATTGCTTGCATCAGATATTGGGCGTATAGTTACCTAAGTATATGTGTAGCAAATATCAGAACCTAGATTCTAGGTGGATACCCCCGAATATCTCATGCTCTGAGGCCTCGAATGAACATATTACGGTACTTAGAAGAAACATCGCCATTATAGCGGTAGTGGCTATAATTATACTATTTTGGGGGATAAGTAAATGCTGTATTCTTTTTTTTACTAAGTTCATGATGACGGTTAAAGATCCGCCGAGACTGCACATATAGGGCCTGGTCCATCGTACCTGCCACTAGTATATATATACTTAATTGTGACAGAAGATGCTGTCATCCACCAACATTGGACTACCTAACTAACAACCAACAACCAACAGCGATAACCAAGAATCCTACGAAAGAAATCCATCTTTCTTGGGACGATTCCTTACCCTAAGTTGGAGAAAGTATATTAATACATATATAAATATACGGCGCCCGCCTCCTCGTTTCTCTGAGAGGGCATCTGATGATCATGAGTTCTTAAACACTATGTTCTACGACAACCCTGGATATATGTCCCCGAGGGGCGCAATCATCATATGCATTGCCATAGGGCTACTCAACACCCTTTTCCTCCTGAACAAGATCAGCCCTATATCTAGCCTGCCAACATGGGCGACTCCAGTTGCGAAAGCCAACCAGGCATTGGGCATAACGACTGCTATAAACAACGCCACGCTGGGCGTAAGTGAACTGATCCCAGGAACTATTCTTATCATGACTTGCTTCGCGGACGAATAAAACAACTAACATGTTCGTACCCCCTTTTCGGCAGTTCGAGAAAGTCATAGCAGTCGGCCTCCCCGAGCGCTCCGACAAGCGCGACGCGCTGAGTCTGATGGCTTCCGTAACCGGCTTCACTCTCGCATGGGTAGACGGTGTTCTAGGCTCGAGCATATCTGAAAAGGCCATCCCATCTGTATGTTAGCCCGCCACCAGTTACTTGCTAACTCCTTTCCTACATCTCTCACGACTTTACTGACGCGGTTGGCTGGATGGTTGCATGTAGGGCTGGAACCGCGAGAAGCTCCTCGAGTCCAACCTAGGCTCCTGGCGAGGCCACATCAACGCGATCCGCAGCGTGGTCGAAGACGGCCTATCATCGGCGCTGATCCTCGAGGACGACGCAGACTGGGACGTGCATCTGAAGCAGCAGCTTGCGGAATTCGCAGAGGCGGCGCAGACACTGCAGGAGCAGGAGCACGAGCACGAGCACCACCCGCAGTCACCGCAGCTCGACGTGCCCGGCAACAGCCCATACGGCCAACACTGGGACCTGCTCTGGCTGGGCGCCTGTGTATCGCGGTTCAGCAACGACCGCCACGAGGCGCAGGTGCTGATCCACGACGACGCGACGGTAGCCAGCCACGCGCACCTGATCCAGAACGGGACGTTCAGCTGGGACGAGTACCCGGAGCGCGCGCGGATCGTGTACGTGCCGGCGGGCGACACGATCTGCACGTTCGGGTACGCGGTGAGCCGGGCCGGGGCGAGGAAGGCGCTGCAGTACCTGGGGGTCGAGGACCAGCCGACCACGTTCGACTTCCACATGAGCGACCTGTGCCGGGAGGCCCACCTGGGGATGCGGTGCGTGGCCGTCGTGCCGGGCCTGTTCATGCACCACCGGCCGAGGGGAAGGGTCCTCGGCGACTCGGATATCCTGGAGAAGGGCGGGGACGAAGGGGATACGGTCCGCGAGGTCGGGTTCACGGAGAATATCCTGTATAGCACGCGCTTGAACCTGGGGAATTTGGTGCAGGGGCTCGAGCCGGTGAAACAGTGGGATGATGGTTGAGGCGTGAGTAGAGAGTTGTAGTTATATTCATGTGGAGGAAGTATACATACCTAGATATCATGCATAGCAATTATGATACTGCTAGTGGATAGCCAGGCTAGTCACCTAGGCGCCTTAGTTGTCCCTTTTCGGTCGTCACTCTTAGAAATACAAAGGATGCGAGATAACTTAGGTACTTATACATGCCATAGTAAGTCGTAGGCAGGGTAAGAATATTATGAAGAGTAAAATAAATCGAAGCAGGGACCTCCCTCCTTCTCCCCTATAAAATGCAATAGTACATAAAGTAGAAGAATGCAACCCTACACAAGTCAAAAAGTATCCAGACACTTTCAAGCACACATTTATGGACAGGGGATTTATTCAATATCAGTAACGATAAAGACCCAATCGCTGGTCTGAGATTAATAATATAACTTAACAGCCTACTACCCTGGGCCTACCTATGCCTAAACCTACCTAAAGCTTAGGTACTTGGCAAGTCAGTCAGGCACCTCTATAAAGGCAAATAGGGAGATCGATGGATGACAATGCAATACCAACACCGCCCATGCTCTGCATAGATGGACATATGCGCCCATTCGCCATCCCATTCCATTTCCATTTCATGCGCCCTTGGCTTCCGCTCGCCATTCCGTGTATATATATATATATAGATATGAAGATATATGAGTGTTCCAAACGCCGCTATAAGCACACCTCCCCTGTTTCCTTTCTAAACCAAGTCCCCATTCTAGCATTTGTTGTACCTGCTGTAGTTATTTGATTCTCCAATCCGTATCCACTCGCCAACCAGCCAGACACAGACACGCATACCTATCCATCTATCCGCTCTCCCTTCCTACTGGTATCTTGTCAGTAAGTGAGCCTACCCAACCAGCAACCTCAACCAGACCCTGAACAAGAACGTCCTAAAGAGCCGACCAGCCACCCAGTCCCAGCCCGCGGATGACAGCAAAAACCCCTAGTCCAACCGCTCATCATCCTTGTCGCTATCTTCGCTACTCCAATCGACGGGGGCCGAGGCGACCCCACTCGCCGCGTTATGCCTCTCGGCATCCTCGCGCATCTCGCGCCAGGTGCTCCAGCTCAGCACCGTGAACGCGACGACGATCATGCAGCCGCCGAAAACGGCCGCGGCGCTCAGGCGCTCGCCGAAGACGAGCCAGTCGGCGATGGCGACGATGAAGATGGTCAGCAGGGCGGCGACGGAGCTCAGCACGGGGCTCGTCAGCGAGATCAGCACCAGGAAGCTACCCGCGAACGTCGCGTTCATGATGACGCTGACCCAGAGCCAGAGGGCCGTCTCGCCCGTGGGGAGCTCGAACGTCTCCCAGCCGAGCCAGTGCAGGACCGGCAGCGGGACCCACAGCACGAGGAGCGTGAAGAGCCCGATGCAGGACCCGAACGCGTTTGCGAAGATCGTGCCCCGCATCGCCGAGACGCCCTCCGGCGGGCAGGCCCACCGCTTGTAGAGCACCTCGTACAGGCCGTAGAGCACGCTGCCCGCGCCGATTATCACGTTCCCGAGGAAGCGGGCGCTGGCGGCCGTGGCGGCGGCAGGCGCGTCACCCTCGTCGTCGTCGGTGCCGTCTTTCGAGTCGCCGTACGCGACGATCAGAACACCGGCGATGGCAACGAGCACGGCGAGCGATTTGTCGAGGCGCACGCGCTCACCTAACAGCGGGACGCTGAAGGCGTACGCGAAGAAGGCGCTGCAGTTGTAGATGGCGGTCAAGTCGCTCGGACTGGTCAGGTTCACGGCGAGATACCAACTCAAGCCCGCAACGGTCAACGCGCTCGTAACGAAGGCGGTGGTGCGGATGAGGTACGGCAGCGGGCTGCGCTGTAACGCGTGCCGCGATGGGTCGAGGCTCTGGTGCTGCACCATTTGCGCCGTCGAGCGCAGAAGGTAGACGTGGCGGCGCCAGAAGACGGGCCAGGGGGTATTCCACTTCTGGAGACGGAGGATGAGGAGCTGGGCGGGCCAGAGCAGCGACCAGGACCCGTGCGTCAGGTACAGCATGCAGTAGGCTTTGTTCCATCCTAGCTGGTTCTGCACGTAGGCCGCGAGCTCTGTCTGCACCGAGAAGGACACGAGCGAGATGACGAGGAATATCGACGCGTAGATGTACTTCTTGCGCGCGGCCATCTTCGCTTGCGTGTCGGGCGATCGCGAGCGGAACGTCGAGCGGCGGCTGACCATCGGCGGTCGCACTGGGTGGTGGTGGGCGGGCGGTGGGAGTGGTGAGACGGGTCGCGAGTGGTTGTATCGGGTTCTGCCGCGGTCGTCATCGGATTTCTTGAGCAGGTGTGTACTAGACCGACTCGTCTTGAGGAGGGAAGCTCTGCTGTCGTCCGCCATTGTATCGGCTTCGTCGTCTTCTTCTACTTCGTCTTCGTCTTCGTCTTCGATGTCGCTCTCGTCGTAATCCAGCTTCGACTCTTTTGCTGCAGCCTGGCCGGGATGGTGATTATATGTGTCATCAGCGCCGTTAGTGCCGTTCTTCAAGCCAGTCAGAGCGTCCCAATCTCCATCGGATAGCCTCCTGTCGATTACGGGAGCTGTGTCCTCGAATTGTGTTTCTGCGGTGGCGGAGCCTTCGGCGCCAAGATGTCGCTCACCGTCAGACTCGAACGAGCCGACTTGTCGGGTGGAATTTCCAGCGCGGGATGATCCACTCGCCCCTGAGTGTTCTGCTGGTTGTGATGTCGTATCCCGCTGTGGTGGTAGCTTGGACAATTTGATGTTCTTGGAGTACATCAACGATCGATTGATTGACTTGTTATGAAGGGAGGGGGGTGAATAAAGGGATGGATGATATGGGATGAAAGGGGAATATAGAACAATATTATTACGTCAAATTCCCGAGAACCGAAATAGGGAGGGGGCTATAGTAGATAGAATAACGAGTGACTTGGGGTCAGCAGCTAATAGGAATGAATTGTTTAAAAAATGCTGCTTATCATTACATGGGTATTGCTGTATTGGTGTTGGTGGTGATGAAGGTGGTGGTGATGGTTGGCTGTATGTCGTATAGTGAAATATAGTGTATGCAGAAGGACGGGTCCGCATCGAAGCCAATTGTTGGACGTAGTTCACTTGGGCGATTTAGGTGGTATTTTCGGTAATCTCAGCGAGGCAAGCCGCGTTTAGCTGGGCTCGGCTGGGTTTATTTGGTTGGTCACTTGCGCACGTGGTCAGTCTGAAAATAGAAGATAGAAGGGAAAGAGAGAAAAAGATGCATGTGTGTCCTCTAGGGGCATAGGTACGTAGGCAGTAGGTAAGGTAATGACGCCAAGTTGCAGAAGGTTTCACTCCTTTGGGACGTTAATAACCATCCATTGGGTGGTTCAGCGACTCGGTTATCGCGAAAAAACCCCTGTTCAAGGGTCTCCCCCAGATTGGATGGATGGATCAGGGGCTCCCAGTCAGAAGGGCGGAAAGTGAGAAATGGGGATCATTTGCTTATATGTGGGGGTTTTCGATTGGGTTTAATTGCGCTACTATATGTATACATACATGTATGCAGTATGAGTACGTAACTATTAGTGGTGCCAATAAAGAGCCAAGTGACAACCACACGTGCGCGTTCCGGTCTGGAGGCCGAATACCCGGCTTCGGATCCTGATCTCAACCCGGCGTATAAACCTCCTATTATCTAACAGTTAATAACAAATGTGTCATACATCGTATAGCATCAAAAAAGAAGAAAAATAAATTAAAATCCAACGCATCCTCCGAGCACAGAGGCAACGCGTCATCAAGCCATCCTGGTCCTTATCACCCAGACATTAGATATGGCATCTTCTGAACCACCGAATGACTGGCAATCCTATAGTTATACAGTTTTCCGAGACCCTCTGTTCACCAATCCAACTTATATCAAACATGTCTAGCTCTACCATGATATGTCTGTCTGTCCATCTTTGAAGGGGGGAAGGCTTCAACGCCTGTCTCCTGCATCACACTGCAGCGTTTGCACTAGGTACCTATTTCTTGCCCTGGCCGAAGAGCGCCTCCTTGGTATCATAGGTATATACGAGATCCCGGTGCCAATAGTTCGGTGCGTCGGCCTTGGCAATCAACCACGCCTGGTCCAAAGCCTGGACGACATCATCCGGCAGGGGCCCCTTCTCAATAGCATCGAGGTTGCCGTCAAGCTGGCCGTACGAACTAATACCAATAAGGATGCCATCATTGCCATCCTTGATCTGGAGCTTCGAGTGGTGCACCGTCCAGCGCAGCGCCGCCTCGATCATGCTCAGGCCGCCACCATCAGCCTCTTGATGTTTCGCCACGGCCTCCTCGATCTTCCGCAGCGCATTGAACGTGCTATCCTTGAAGTAGCGACCCTTGTAATTCTTGCCCGTCCCGGCCGAGTCGCTGAACCGGCCCTCGGTCGGCTCGAAGTCCTTGCTCTTGATCTTGCCGCTGAAGAGGCCCCCCGCTATGGGGTTGTAGACCACGATGTCGAGGCCGAACCGTCGGCATGCCGGCACCAGCTCGGCCTCGATCCCCCGCGTAATCGCGTTGTACATCGCCTGGTAGATCGTCGGCCGCACCCATCCGTTGTACTTGCACGTCAGCACCACCTCGGCTACCTCGGCCGCCGTGAAGTTCGACAAACCGAACCGCACGAACTTGCCCGCCTTGTGCAGCTTGTCGATCGCCTCGAGCGTCTCCGTGAACGGCGTCGCGCGGTCGGGGCAGTGGAGGTATAGGATCTGTTTGTCATCCGTTTGGTCAGTCATTCGTGCGTTCGTGATCTATACTACTTTCCTTCAAGGCGGTGCGGTCCATTACGTAAGCAAGCTTATGAAAGGCAGTAGGTAGAAAAAAAGTGTAAAAGCTTACATCGATAACATCCGTACCCAGCTCCTTCAGACTCGTCTCAACGCTCTCCACGACCTTCGGGGCCGCGTTGCCGCCGGCTTCTGCGGGGTACTTGACCTTCGTGGCGAGGGTGAGGCCGCGGTCCTTCCACCGCGTCTCCCGCGTGAACGCCTCCTGCTGGCCTTTTATGTAGACGCGGGCCGTATCTACCTCGTTGTAACCTCGCTCCTGGAACCGGTCTAGGATTCGGTTGGTCTCGCCGATATCTGTAATGCGGGCTCCGGCTGACTCGTCGGGACCGAAGGTCATGAGACCCAAGATCACGCGGGGCTTGGCGCCCGTCGCTGCTATGAGAGGCATCTTGTCTTGGGATATGGAGGGTATCAATGTGTAGGTAGGTAGGTGGGTGGATATGAGATCTGTTCTGGGATCTTTAATGACGTGATCGTATGAAGTATAGTAGGTGGGCTACTTTAGTTCTGGAGGAGTGAGAGGAAACCTTGAACTATTTATTTGCCTGCGTATTTCCAAATCACGCATCCATTCATCGGACCTTAATACCATGAGGAATGGAGATAAGCTACATTGCGTGCCGTAGCTCCTAGTGGTGCAATATTTGCCCGAAGCATTTGGGTTAGGGAACCCCGCCATAGATCCAAAGCTTACTTATTAGCTCTTAAGCCCGCCGGACGTGGTGCGGGGTTGTACGTTACCGTCATCGTCGGTTTTTATCACCTTATCATTCAGCGTTTGCATTCTGAATACCTAAGTCATAATGTAGGTCAGGGGTATTCGCTTGAAACGCCTGTCTTTGATACTCGTAAGAGTTTCTTGTTAGACCAAACAAACACATCTAAAATTCGGTGCCTCATGTGGGTTTTCGCGTATAACAATAAGTAGTTACTTGACACTTTCAAGTTGGAAGCAGCGCTAATTGGTGATGATTTAGTAGAATGGAAGTTGTATGGAGGTGTGAAGTTGATAGACTGATTCAAGAATCTTTGCTCTACCTCAACATTGTCTGAATAAGTGACTGACAATCGTTTCTTCGAAGGGGTCTTCGCTGCCGAACTCGGAACGTCCCTGGAAGCTGGCCACCTAATAAGCTCAGTCTATATCTAGAGGTAGATAGATACATGTCTTACTTGACTCCTTGTTTATATGTAAGCACGGTGGGATGAAGCTGAATCTAGTAGTAAAGCGAGTTAGCTACTACATGTAATTACTACATAGTAGTATCTGGTAAGCTATATGAAGCCCCATATGCGGCTGATAGGCAGAGCTCGGAGATAATATTATCGCTCCATCAAATATCCCACAAAGGTGTATATAACCGTCGCTATTATTATTACAAATAAACGCAAGCATTAAGGCCTTAACAAAATACAACAAATTCCTTGTCACTATGCAATCTTGATAACGTCCCACCCAACGTGTCTATCCATTGCTCTTCCTTCCATCATGTTATTGATGTAGCATTCTCCTATTAGCTCGTAGGTATCTTCATCTCCCGCTGGCAGTCTGTTTTGTTGCTCATCTTTCCCTTGCAGTCCCTTTCGTGGCCCATCTGCCCCTGCCGGTCCCTTTCGTCGCTTTCGTCGATGTCGCAGGACAAGGGGCACACTGCAACCATTCACGATGCAGATGAAATCATCCTTCTCAGCCTTGGCTGGAACTAATCCTAAAGGAGTTTCGGAGGGACGTCCTTCTGATGTAGTTCTTGGGGTGTCGCAGAGTCCCGCACGGATCAGCTTCCGATTCCAGACAACTGCCTGCACTCGACGAAAAACCTCATAATAAGCTGAGTTGTCTTTCTCGTGGATGAACTCGTTGGTATTGATTCCATACTGAACCCCCTTCTCAAGGACAGCGGCTTGAATTATTGACGAATAGTCTGGTTCTGGTCCCGAACCAGCACTGGTGCGGTCCGCCACCAGCGTTCGCCAGAACTCTTCAGGTGGTGGTGTTGTAGAATCATTCCAGTTTACACCACGCAACCACGAAGCAGGAATGCTCCCATGGACAGCCAGGTCCCAGATATCAGTTGGTCTGGCTAGTTTAAAAGCCTCGACTATAATTTCTTTGTTGCCAAAATCAACCGACGGTAAATTGGGGGCACTGCTGTTTGTAAACTCCCCTGACGCGGTATAGAATTTTCTCTTCACAGCAGGCCCAACAAATGGATCCGGATTGTAGCGGACCATTTTTCCCCGTGAAGTTGGTCGAAATGGTTTTTGAGTTGCATCCAACATCCAAGAGGGCAGTTTCGTCCCCGTTAGCGCTGGGGCCCATGGTCTACACAAAATGTCCAGCGACCTATATCTTTTTATTGCTCTCTCAACGAAACGCATGTAGACCACAAGTGGCTCCTCATTTCCATAAAGAACTGGGAATTTGGTTGGGTCATTGCCCGTTTGATCGTTGTGGTTTTCCGAGTAAGATGGTTTAACATCGGAGGCGATGCCCAATACAGCATAGATGATATCCCTGGGATCTGAACACTCAAAGATCACAAGAAAGCAGACAAGCTGTTCAAGAGTATGCTGCTCGTCCCGCTCTTCGGGACTTAGCTGTCGGTATAGGCTTTTAACGTTCTGAACCAGGCGATATGCTGGAAGTGCAGAGATGTTACCCACGTATTCGGAAACGTGATGCGTGTCTGGACGCAGTTTGAACAGTCTATCGATCGAACCATCTCGACCGATCCTTTCTAGTAAAGCTATCGCATGCATGAGTTTCTCCCAACTAAAGTGCATATCTCCGCAATGTACACTTGCTTCACGAGCTACTCCAATTTCCTAATGTGTCGTTAGAAAACTCTTGACATTAAAACTTTCTCCGCTGAATTATCAAGTGGCTCACCTGGATGATCCAGCGACGACTGAACCAACCACGTCTCAATAGTTTGAATAGGGGCTCCAAATCATACAGTTCTGCTTTGTTTCGAATCCCTTTGTCCATGTTACCTATATGGTTCGCATCCTCCAAATTCGAGAGAGCGTCGATCTGTTGGACGGCTATTCCCAGTTCTTCGTCCGTGAAATCGTCCTGTGCCCCGGCATGCACCGCACACCCTGGTTTCCCGAGCCATATATGAACTCTTCTAGCTTTTTGATATATTTCTGTCATCTTTGCGACTTGCCTCGCTTTTTCTTCAGGGTCGTTCTGGTTAATGCAGATTAAGTCAACCCAGAGGAGAGAACTCCGAAAGCCGGGAGCAAGTCCCCAGATGCTTTTGAGTGCCAACAGCAAATTTGGTCGGACCAGCATTGTCTCGTCAACCCCACCACCTTTATCTTGAATTTGGATCGTGTTTTCACCTGCATAGCTTTCACTACCCCATTGCCAAGATAAAGCGTCGTAGGGCTCAGTTTCAACGTTCAAGTCTTTGACAGAAACCTCGACGTGAATCCCGGGTCCTGGTAGCAGTTCTATAACGCGAACGCTTCCTGCTTCCGTCAGGTCTTGATATGTGTAGGGCATGTCGAGGGAAGGCATCGGCAAATATCTGAAGTCTCGTATAAGTCATTTGCATGATCCAAAGAACTTAATCAATGACTAGCTACATGAGGAGAGGTGAGGTATATATATACCTTAGTATATATCTATAGATCCTTTGAAAAGTAGGCGACGTGCACCAACAATAACGAAGGCCACATAGCCCTGGGCGGTGCTTGCATAGTCTCAGCGTCCGAGCGTCGGGTGATCCGATCGAGTACAACAAACTTGATCAATACTGTAACAGTAATAATGCATATGCACATGCAAGAAAGCGCTGTGTCGTCAGCAGCCCAGATTTGCACTTATTGCGGCGTCTTACAGCGACCAATCTTCCTCCTTGGCACCAATTACATTATTTTCAAGGGAATAATACTAGTCCGCACATGGCAAGTGGAAACGACTGCTTTCTCGAATCGAGAGTCAGCCTTCTCCCAACTCCCCCATTGAACCTCACGCATCTTCTGGCAGTTTGTACACAAGTGAAAAGCTGGTCATATCGGGTAAGCCTCCCGGATCTGCATCTGCACGTATCCTCCGGCAGTTATTTTACAGGTGAAAAGATGGGCACATCGGGTAAATCTCCCGTATCTACAAATCGTTTTGCAAGAGGATAGTCGTGTTCAGCCAACTAAGTGATACAACATTGACCCGTGCCTTTTAGAAGCGAGAATCACAACGGAACCCGCGATGCTTCGCCACGATATTGAACCACTCACAGGTTGTTCCGTTCATCTGACTAATTATGTATCTGCAGGTGCTGACCGTAGGGTTGAATATTGAACATGTGCGACCGTCTAAAAGGCCCCCGTCACAGCACTAGGTGGGGGTATTACAGCCTGGGGCCAGATTTCTGTATATAATTATAGCGGCGTCACACGTCACCTCACTAGACTTCTCTCTCTCCTTTCTATGTGCAACAACAAATTACTTACCTAGCCACCTATCGGTTGCTTTGGCGTTGTGACAGCCTTCTGCATTTCTAAGCCGTGGGCCTCAATTGGTGAACTCTATCTTTATAGGGGCTGTATTTCTAAATGGGCTCTACACTATTTCAGTACACGCCATTGGATAGGCCAACGCATAGCATAAGGCTGCTTCGGCTTTTGCCTTGTTCGGCTGAGATGGACTACGCACTAGAAACCTATGATATCAATGAGGCCCCGCCGTACATCGCGCTTTCCTATGTCTGGGGAATTGATGAACCTACCCATGAGATACGGCTGAATGGTCGTGTGTTCCTAGTGCGCGATAACCTTTGGCACGCCTTACTGAGACTTGCGGGCGAGCTCCCTTTGGGCCCGGCCACTGAGCGACTCCGGGACCGGTACTTCTGGATTGATGCCTTGTGCATCAACCAAAATGATCTCCTCGAACGTGGCCACCAAGTTGACCTTATGGGGTTTATCTTCTCCAAGGCTGACATTACCATCGCGTGGCTAGGTCTCGCTATGGATGATTCTGACTTCGCCATGGAATCTCTGAAGCTCAATCCACACGCACTCGACGATGACGACGTACCCTTTTTTGATAGAAAATATGAGAGAAGTCATATGGATTGTGCCATTAAATCCCTTCTTACCAGAGACTACTTCAGTCGCATGTGGGTGGTACAGGAGATTTTACTTGCGCGAGATGTTTTGATTATATGCGGATCTACATGTCGCTATTGGGATTTCTTAGCCCGGTATGCACGTGGAAATCTCTCCATTGATAATCCCTTCAAACCTTATATTCCAAACAGCGCCCAGGCACTTATAACAGCCAGGGCTGACTTGAAGTCAAAAAAGCATTCTCAGCCTCAGTTAGGCGTGTTTCTAATGCAGTTTGGAAGGGCAAAGTGCTCTGATGCTAGGGACAGGGTATACGGGCTCTTAGGACTGATACGGGCCACTCATCCCGACTCAACCATACCACCAGCCGATTATACAATTTCGACGGTTCAATTATATTTCAGCGTCATGAATTTTATGCAGAGAGAGCAAGTCTTTGCCTCCCAAGATCCAAGGTATACTGAGGAAGTGTCAATTCTACTCGCCACTAATTTGGAACTGCCTCGTGATATCCACCAGTCAATAAGCGCTATATATACCATAACATATCGTTTCGGGTCCGACCTCAAATACCTTGGGTTCTGTGAGTTTCCAGCATTGCTACGTCAGTGCATCTTGCCATTAGAGGTGATCTGTAATACCAAACTTACTTCGCCATTCAATTACTCTGCAAAATACGAGGAGATGACTAGGAAATTGAAGTCCCACCCAATCAATGGTAGTCCGAAAATGTGGTTCGAATTCAAACAAGCCTTGGTGAGCCTTTTGATGGTTTGGGGTATTTATATGCACTCTGATCCAGAAATGAAACATATTCCCTCAACACTGAAAGTCGTTGAACAGCGGCAAGGCAAGTTCTGGCCTGTTTATCCACGTCAGCCTAGAAGGATTCGTTCATTGTTGATTCGAATGCTGCACTTACAGGGTAGGTGGGAGAGGCGTTAATGCTCCAAACTCTGGGGAACAGGGGAAAATATCAAGTTAGAGAGAGGGAGGGAAAGCTGTCGACAACAGCTCCCAGCAGCTATTTATAAGTAGGTGGAGGAGAAAAGGGTGCCTTAGGATCCTAGTTCCTATTGTCTCCATGGTCAGCAGGTAGAAATATTATTGGCTTTATATATATATATATATGTTGGACATCAGGGGTGCTATATTTGGCACCTAGTCTCTATAGGTCCATCTATCCGTTATACGTCAGCCCATATATCTACTAGAGAGCCTACACGTACGCGTGCCATAGTCTACAGAATACAACAAGAGATGGATCTTCGTCAACTTTCTATAAAGGCTAGTAAGATCACTAATTGAATTGCTTTAATAGCCCGTGGTACAAGTGGCAGCAGCTGTATCAGAAAAGTATGGTATAAAAGTAAGGTAGAAATAACACTACTTCAAAGAAAGCTATGGAACTCTTACCATTGATTTGCAGGAAAGGCAGAATAATTCCGTCTTTGTCGACATGCATAATCATTCCTGCATATGTATGGGATAAAAGGCAGGCTGTGCTACTAGTGAGTTGGCACATATTTGGTTGGCAAACATAGGCGGGAGGACTCCTTTGAATTTGGGGGGTCTAGATAATCCGTACGGGAGCTGAATCTTCATAGAAAATAAATGTGACATGGGTGTTGCCGGCAGAATGCCCTTGCCGTGTGACAGTTATCCAAATTCCGTCTATAAAGTTTGTGTATCCAGGCACGCCCCCCGCCCCCCTTTATACCTCTATACCTTTATTTCCACACCATCAGTCACGTGAACGAGTCGAGTTCGACTAGGGCAGCTAACTTAACTTATAAGTATGGCCCTCGAGATTATTTATCATGAGATTAAGAGCACTTTGTGTTCTGTTTGCTCTCGAGTTACATTTCCCATCGGGAGTAGGGAGTAGTTACCGAAGACAGAGTCTGGAAATCTTGGCGTTCATCTTTCCAGGTTCTCTTCCACGGACCATACGCCACGCCATCATACTCACACAACAATTGGGTCTTCGTTACCTCTAGGTGACGTATACGCCAGCGCGTATATTACCTTTCACCTGCAGCTTCCCGTGATGCTGAAAGTGGCCTTTTCTCACGTGGCAAGTGAATTGTCCCTCGCGATGATGGCAGCTATGTGTCGTGTGATCTATTCGACACTTCTCTGAAGGGAGAACACATTAACACAAGTGGATGGACCTTTCAGGAGCACATGTTGTCTCCTAGAATTCCTCTATTCACACAAGATGGCCCTGTCTGGCAATGCAACCAAGCGACAATACCTGATTATGGTTGTGGCAAGGTAAGGCCGTGGCTCAAGCCCCCACCCACATCGAACTGTGAAGAAGCGGTAAAATACTATGCTTCTCGAGATTTGACTCACAAATATGACAAATTCCTTGCCATTTCAGCCTTAGCACGCAAACAAGGCGAATCTCTAGTTCTCGAGCATGGTGAAGAAGTTCACGACTTGTATTGGGCTGCACTTTGGAAACCAGAAATGATTCAGCACCTTCCATGGCGCTGTGAAAAAAGAGTGGCCCCTCGACGACGAGACTCAGTACACCTGCTTGATGGAGTACAAATACCAGATTCCAACACGGTCATGGACATCAGTAGATGATTTCTTGGTCTTCAGATCCCCGGAAGAAGTGCGAGCCCAAGTGCTTGGTTGCGATATAACGTTACCCGATCCTTTATACTCTTATAGTAAAGTTGCCAGGGGAGAGATGAAGATTCGCGGCCCCATTTGGGGTCCTGCCAAGGAAGTCAGGAAAATCTTTGGGTTCGACGAATCCCCTACTTATACTAAGGTGGACTCGGTTGAAACCTTGGTTTCTGATGACGACAAGATCATTGAAGACAAGAGCAGGTCTATTTTCTGCCTTGTTATTTCGACGGGGAAGGCTGGATACGCTATTGCGGTGGTTGCAGATGGTGATGAAGACGATGTCTTTATTCGTGTTGGACTTCTCGAAATCTACCCGAAGGAGAGGTCAAGCGTCATGGAGAATCCGATGGTCAGAATGATCAAGATTGTTTGATTAATATACACTCGTTTTTACTGCAGGTACTACAAGAGTGAAACGAAGGGTTATTATAACGATTCTTTTACTTTGTCGGCACAGCATTACTTTTCTTTAATGAATATATTATTTGCTTTGGTTGACTTTGGCTTTCTATTTAGGTTGTTAGTACGCTGTAGGTTGATGTTACGAACTGTACGAACGCGTATACGAATGCTTCTTCATAATATGAAAGTATCAGATTAAGAATGGGAAGCACATCTTAGTCGTAGGCGTATTCATACAGTACTTGGTATAATACTGGAGGCATACTGTGCCCGTTAAAGGGCTAGAGTCAGTAGAGTCAGTGGTTCGCGGTAATATTTTCGCATATCGCATCGTCCAACCATATTAGACAAAGTGACTAAGGATGCCACATACAGGCTGGCAAGTAATGCAACGCACTCCACGAGCTAGCCATATGGATTACATTGCTTATGATCCACCGGCGACTTAGATTTAATGGATTGCCGTAACCTTTAATAAATACCATAAACCAAGATTTTTATACGTTATATAAATAATTAAAAAGTATAATAACGGCTAATAAAAGGTATAACAAAGGTTAAAATGAAATTATCATAATTTAAAAATAATTATTATACGGATTACTTAATATATTTAAGCTATAACGATATAATAAATAAATTATATAATAATAATGTTATAAAAATATATAATATTTATTAATAATAAGCCGTTACGTTATATCTCGTATTTATAATGGATATTATAAACGACTTTAAATAAAATACGTTACATATAAGTTACGTTACGAAGGGGTCGATTTTCGTACGTTACTTAGCCCGTAGACACGAATTCGTGGACACGCCGTGGATCTCGTTGCGTTATTTGCCAGCCTGGCCACATAGCTAAGCAGTCCCAGCCATCAAATAAGAAGATATATATGTAATGATAGACGTTAATAGGTAGTTCAAGGGAGGAAAATTCGACGCACTATCATCAATAACAGGCGGAGCTACAGTCACCACGGTACCCTCAATCCCGCTACCTTTCTACGTGCCAACAATCCCCCCTTCATCACCCTCATGACACCTAACAAACACCCTCCCATCGCCCTCGATCTTCCATCCACGAAGTGGGACCCCCTCAAAAAGATCATATCCAGCATCCAAAGCCTCCCTGTCATCGCCGCTCTCGAAGACCTGCAGCGCAGTCCAATTGCTATTCCGATCGGCGGGATCTATGATCGCAGCGGCAGGAAAAATAGTGGCCAGGATCCCGCGTATGAGGGTCTTGTACGCGGTATCGCGTTCCATCCAGAGGTCCGCCGGGTCGATGTGCCGCATCTCGGCGGGATCCTCGAGCAGGTGGCGCGACCCAGGTCCGGGTGTTAAACGGACGAAGAGCCGGTCGATCCGCGGGAGGTTGTGTGCAAGTATTTGTAACTGTGTTGATAAAGGGAAGATAGCTACGTAGCTAAATTCAACCACGCTAGATGGTACTAGTGGCGTGTCGTTCGGAAACTCCTCGCACCCTAGCAGTGCGCCCAGCATCGATGGCGGTCGCCGTAGGAAGAACTCGTATGTGCGGTATACCTTGGTTGATGACCCTTCGTTTAGGAGGAGGGCTGTCCAGCGGCGTGCGGTGAAAAGCAAGCAGGGTGGTGCGCGCCGGCGGGATGAACATGAGACCGGGGCTCCTGATGATGAGCCGACGACCGTGGTGGCAGGTTGAGATCCCTCGCTGTCGCTCTTAGCTGCCGCTATTTTAGGGTCCGAAAGCGACGTGTCCAAATGTCGGCCAGTGGATGAAGGGGAATCTCGTTCCGTCCGGGACAGCGATAGGATATGATAGGGCATATCGAAAGACCAAGCATCGTCCAGGAAGAGCATCCGCGACAGGAAGGCGGCGAGGGTCGTCGGCGGCGCTATGATGGTGAACCGGAGTGGGTCGATCACGGCGAAGAGCTGATCCCAGAACCACTCCAGATCGACCGAGCGGATCTGTGGGGTCCGGCGGTGCGCGTCGGCCCACTCGTCTACGAAGTCGACGAGCAGAGTGAAGGTGTGGACGCTGCGATCTAGGTGGTTGTCCTCGAGGAAGCGCAGGAGAGGGATGGGGTTCAGAGTGAATGCGCTCAGGGATGAAACTTGCGGCCTCCATAGCACGTGCTGGAAGAGCCCCGGCAGCGCCAGGGATCGCCAGGACTTACATACGAGGGTTGCTGGCTTCAGCGACTGGAGTTTGGGCTGGTTATCTAGGAGGGTGGCGCATGGCTGGTCATGAAGACGTGCTTCGGATGGAACCGGTATGCCTAGGAAATCAAATATGTGAAGCAGGATCTCAGGTGGCATGTCATTGATGTTGACAGGGGCTTTGCTGGAGTCATCCATGGTGATGACTCGGTTATCGCGTCGACGAGATGGTTTGATGCAAGTCCCTCACTAAGACGGAATACAAGGACGTAATGAAGAATTGTGGACGGGTATTTTTTTCCCCAAGTCTAGAATTCAGATACGGACTTCCATCTAGATTGCAGCTAATACTTAAGTATGTAGGTATTGATGAAGTTCTTTAAGAATTCTAGGCGTTGATAAGAGCAGTGCGGTCATTATTGATTGATTGCTATGTCGTCGTCGGCTGTCGGGCATAATAGTGGGGTTAGTTATACTACCTAACTAAATTAGGCGCTGGTATTAACCCCCTTCTGTAAAGCTGGTCGATCAGGAGCTTAAGTGGTTTAGTTAGCTTGACCTCTGGCATTCAACCTGGTCTCTGAGTTACGTTAATCGCGGTCCGGGAATTGAATATGACGCCTGGAAAATATTGTACAATAATACTTACTAATTACAGGAATCTCTATATATGCCCGGCTACAAGCTAAGTAAGAGTTGACGTCATTAGTAATATTCGACTCCAGCTACGGGGTGGTTCTGGCGTACTCCCTACAGTGTGCAGTGTCAATCCACCACCCAGTGATGCTTTCAGGCATCGTGGAGTGATAGTTGCGGGGTACAACTTTGAGAACATGATATTTGAATTCTCTATATATGGCGTGGAATATAGGTGCTACCTATTTATTTGTACAGTTCCTATTCCGTAACTACCTCACCCATCCAAGATCATTGCAAGGCTGCTTTCAGTACTCCTATTAGGTACCTAGGTACCTTCATAATATCGCCAACATTCACCAAATTGCCCATGGGGCCTTCATCTCGTGAAGGCACTGCACATTGCAAAGAGGATGCTATCGGCACATTGACGTATAATATAAATATTACGAACTGATATAACGAGTCTATAGTTTCAATCATTGTGTATCCAAATTTTTATATTCGGTTACCCTGGAGAGACTGTGTAGGGGACATCTGACATGTAAGTTGACGTGACATAAGAAGTAGATTCATACCAAGGTACATAAATTAGGGAGAGAGTTGTTGGTGGTAAAGTTGCACTCAGACATGGCATGAATACACCACTACCCCAATGTATGAACGAAAGAGAAATAGGAAAACAGCAGCCATTGCTTCCACCATGTTAGAAAAAGAAATCACTCCATGAGTCCAATTCAGCCTCTGCTCATGCTATTCTAAATGCAGCCTGCCGGGTCTGATGGTGATTCCAGATACGCCAAAGATGGTTTTGAATGGCCGACCTTCATCCGAAAGATAGGAGAAATGGTGTTTGTCAAGCGCATTACGAAGAGACCGAACAATTCCGTCTTTCTCTCCCCACTTTGGATTAGCAAGGGCACCAGAATATGCTTCTTCAAACCATTCCCACGCTTGGCCCCATGTAGTCAAGCTCTGGTAGGCGATGCCAACAGTGATTTGAATCCAGACAGTCCGCTCATCGTTATAGCCAAAAAGGGGTATCGCCTGATCAACGACCTTCCGGAACATGTACCTAGCCATTATGTCGAAGTGTCCCCGGAGAACATCGGCAGCAAGTTGTAATAATGCTTCCATGACCTCAATGCACTCATACCTTTCCTCGTACCAGTCGTAATCAAATTCGACCTGGTCAAACACATTCCTGGCACTGAGGAACATCTCCTTATGGTCGTGGACGGTACCAAGTTTGACATACAGTCTTAAAAGCTCACTGGTTGCTTTCACATACTGGATGGGGAATCGGCGGGTATCGCTTTTGCAACAGGATATGATCTGTAGAAGGAGCTGTTCAACCGATTGATCTTTCGCCGCCACGTGTGTATTAGCAACTTCCAAGGCGTGATCAATCATTAACGGATCATCATTATCCGTAATAGAGCGGCTGATATTGGCTAATGAAGTCGAGGCCTCTTGCGAGTGCTGCTCAGCCCCTTTTCCCTTCGCTCTCCTTCTACGGCGTTTACCCCGGGCGTTAAGAGTGTCTTGTGTCGACTTGGTCTCGAGCAATTCCTTAGATCGGCTGAGGAAACCTAGGGCATCGTCGGGTCGATTCCACGCATTAAGCAGTTCGATGCAGTGGAGGACGTGCTGCTGCGTACGTCTATCGTCGTAACCTAGGATAGTAATATGCTTCTGTGTCATTTCTTCAATGATCCTGTCAGCGTGCTGCATTTCATGATTCTCAGCATATAGCTCTGCAAGAGCGTAGCCAACTTTGTTCGTGTCATTACTCGTAACGCCTACGACGTGGCTAAATCCTTCCCAAACTTGCTTCAGCAAATCTTCGGTTTGATCGAACGGCCTTTCGGAGACATTAGATCTCGCTAAGTTCCACATTGCGAGAAGGCTTGTTCTCGTATGGCCGTTCCAGCTTAGTAGCAACGTCGGATCGTCATGTTCGTCGTCTTGAATGGCCTCTTCGACAGAACTCGAGTCCGAGCTTGACTCTTCGGCCACATATCCTTTCGGTGTCTTGTAGCTGACACTCGCAGGCGTGTCAATGTCTAATAAAAGTATTAGATCAGGTATGCTTGCAAGTATTGAGTAGGCCTCTTACCCATGATATCCCCATCGAATCTCTGTCTTTTCGCTCTACCATCAATGCTGGTCACCTTGTCTGATGTCCACGTCTGACCTCCGTAGAGAAACACAGTATCTTTCTCTTCCCTCTTCCGCTCTTTAACCTTCTCTGCCATGAATCGGGAGTGTCTTGCAGACAAGTTCTTTTGCCAGTGCCAAGATTTGAATTGGTCCTTGTAGAGCTTTGTGCTGCGAGAGGTTAGGTACGCCGCAAAACCGTCAGGGGCTTGACTTACGAGGCATCGAAACCGTGACGCTGCCTCATGAGCTCCATGGTTTCAGCAAGGCTTTTGTTTTCCTCAAGGTAGAGAATTCGTATCTTCTCCTTATGGTAATCCCAATCAAGCTTCCCGAATTTAGATCTTTTGGTTGCCTTCGGGGCAGGACGCTCTGCGACATTGTCTGATGAAGAGTGGTTCTCTTGGCTTTGAGTTATGTTTAGATTACTGTTACGAACTTGGTGCATCTGGGCATCGTCTATAGGATTGAGCACTTGGCCCGGTACCTGTCGTTGCTGGGAAGAGGTAGCACTCTGCCCGAAGACCGCGTGGAGTGGGTTTGGAGTCGATTCATGCCCAGGTGTTTCCTCAGTAAATCTCCGGTTAATATATAAGGGTGTTGCAAAGAGGTCATCCGAGTCCATGATTGAGATTGTTCGCTTTGAAAGCGTTTTGTGAGTTCCCGACAATAAACAGATAGAAAGGAGTTGCAAGGTCAAATATATATTACCACAGCAGAGCCCGACTACCAACATAAGATGGGCAATTGAGGGGAAAGTCCGCAAAAGTGCACAAAGGTATCTCCCCTGATGCAACATTGGACGCGCACTAAATTTTATGTACTATACCAGGTACATGTAAACGAGCCAGCGCCACTCACGTAGGATTGGTAGGCAGCCTGGCAGCCCAACCTTCCACCATGCCGATTGAGGGAATGAGTACCTAGGATTACAGTTGGCTATATAACAAAAGGTCACAAAAGATCACAAAAAGATGGGAGTCATCATACATTAATACCGACAGGTTGTCAAGGGTGTAGAGTAGCATAGGATCCCTTGGCGTCTAAATTTACACCATTCGACTTGATCACAGGCTTACAATTCCGTCCAATGCCCTATTCATTCACGCCAGCCACACCTGGAACATCTCAATACAAAAAGTTCGCAATCGATCAATGGTTTTTCATGTAACATCGTTGACGATGTTATGTTGGTTCTGCTCGCTAATATTATCATGCCGATACGGTGATGACAGTTTGTAAATCAGGCAACGAGACTGCCCACCGAGCTGAAGGTGGGATAAGGTGCGCGGTTGTTCTAGGTATATTGTACCTATGTCTATTGGCTAAGAGGCATAACCTTTTCAATGTTGGGTACCCTACTTCTGAATAGCAAAGGTTCGCAAAAGATCATTGCTTGAGAGCCTCCTAGACTCTCGGAATATAAAACTGCCTATGATTCTTCACAGTTTGTAGAATAGAATGGTGTCTAAACCAAACCCTGATTCTCTATCCATACAAGATACCGCCTACGACTACGAATACAGCTTTTGACAGCTTGAAGTTATATTGCCTCTGCAATCGAGAAAACGTCCGAACAACACTTCAAATGTATGAACAACATTATATCCACTCTTTTCCTCGCCGTTAATAGCATATGTTAGTTTAACATTTACTCTTAGATATTCTGTCTATCATGCCCTCGTCTAAAAATAACACCCACGACTATGTGGAGGTAGAACGTGGATGGGGTTATCAGAGACGCCAATCTACTACCCGCAGGACCAACCAGGTTACGCCACAGTCTTCAAGCTATATGATGCAACAGTGGCTGCAGGAGCCTGCACGTGATGGGTCATTCAATGCGGTAAGGGAGGTAAAAACTGCATCAGATAAGACTAAAAAGAATTAAGCTTATAAAGATTAAGCTCTTATTTTTAAAAGAAGCCGGGAATAACTCGGTTATTTCGATATAAGGTTTAAAATAATTAATTAATAATTAATTATAAATAAATTATTAATAAATAATTTAAAAATAAAATAATTTATTATAATTTAAAGAAATTATAATTAAATATTTTTTTAATTTTATTAATAAATAATATATTATTAATATATAATTAATTATAAATAAAAATAAATATTAATTAATTAATAAATTGATTTTTTTTATTAATTATTTATAAATTAAAAAAAATAATTAAATAATTAATTAATATAAATTTTATTTTAATATAATATTAATTAATTCGATTTTATAAAATATTTTAATTTATTTTTTATTATTTATATAATTTATTATTATTTTATATTTTTAAAATTAATAATTATTTATAAAAATATTTTATTAATTATAAATAAAATAATATTATTTTTTTAAACGTATTAATAATTTTAAAAATATATAAATTATTATTTTTGTTTTATTAATATTAACGAAGGATTTTTAAATGCTTAATTATTATTAAAGGTTTGAAAAGTACATAGTGTTTCTTTTTCCTTCTACTAGCCTGCTTATTTTGTCTACTAAAGCGACCAAGGCGTCGACCATGAATGGCTGCTAAGCACCCACTCCGACTCCTGGCCACTTGAGCCACGCAAGAAGGTTGCATTGCTACCTTGTTTAGGTAGTTCTCAAATAAATTTAGGAGTGACACAAATCTCTCCGTAGCAGTGTGGCTTTGCTGACTGAAGAGCAGTAACGCTGCTGCCTACCTACATGGCATTATCATAATCTTGGTTGCCTTATCCTACATACATATTTCACTTATTCCTTCTAGAAGGTACGTGGACTATTTTCCTCTACATTTACCTCCTAGATAAGATATGGTATCAATTGTCTGTTTGATTTAAGAATAAATATTGAGCTTTTTCCCGACTGTTTAAAATGGAACAGCAAGCCGAAGAGGAGAACAAGGCCCCTGTACGGGGCCGGCGATGGCGGAAGAGGAAGCGATCGCGAATGCCCCTTGAGAAGCCAGATCCAGCTTCTGAAACTACAAGTCCCCAACCCGATCCTCTTTCTCTCCTACACCCAACTAGTGAGAGTGATAGCGACGGTGAAGACTGCGAGCTTCAAATCTATGATCAAAGATTTGACGGCAGGAGTGAGAAAGTTACACTCCGGGCAGGGACACGGTCGCATAATCGACTAGAAAAGGATAAGAATCACCGCGCAGGATTCGTACTTACCCGACACTTCGGACACATGAAAGGACTCCTATTCACTGAGTTTGAGATTCGATCACCGTATGCTAAAAGAGCATTCCGAGATGTTATCAAGTCGTATCCTGGAGTCAATATTAACTCCACAGCAGCGATTATCATGCGCAATGAACCAAAATGCATTTTTCATTATCGGCATCAGCTTGAAGCCTACATTGAAGCATGCGAAGAACCACGTTCCGCAGAGCACGTGAAATTTTGCCTGGAGTACATGAAGAAAGCTCTGCAAAGCGAAATGAAGACATACAATGCGACTGTGTCCATGCAAACCTCTAACCCCGGATTGGAGTACGAACACTTGTGGATGGCTTATATACCCGGGACACTTTTGTACCATCAGGATCAAGAGTTTCATATGGTATCACGTTTAAAGACAATGGCCATGGTCCATAAGAAAGACGAAGACCAACCAGAGTGGGCCATTACGGCGGAGGTACTAGGCTGTGATGGCTATAATATCGGCTATTGTGGTTTCTACGCAACTATTGCTAGATACGACGGAGTCCGCGCTTTCAACCACTTAGTGACATTTCCGTTCCAGTACCACCCAGATCATGAGGAGATTAAAAAGTCTCTAATTCTGAGAGGGAAAGTGTTCATTTCGATGGTTGGAGTTCATCATCGCCATTACCGTGGAAAGTTTATGTCCTGTCCAGGACTTATTAACCCCGATGCGTCAATGAAGATGCTACAACCTCTAACGGTACGTGAAGGTAGATAGAGTAGATGATATCTCTACTAACAATCGCTTAGATAAACGACAGAATTATGATTGATTGTCGGGGATTTCGAGAAAACTGTAGGAATGCAGGAGTCAGGTTTCTAGAAGGGACTAAGGTCTGCAACACTAACAAGCAGGAACATATGGACATAGGTGACGACGAACTGCTACTATGTTACCATTCTTGGCCCGGTTTCTCATTGGGAAATAAGAGATGGGGTTATTTTGATGTCACAAAGGTAAAGGAAGTGGAGTTTAATGACACTGCATTCGATAATCTTCAACTCGCCGAAAGCAACAAGAGGCTTATGTACTCCCTTGCCAAAATACAGAACGGTGAAGCCCCCAATTTCGATGATATGATCAAAGGAAAGGGGAAGGGTTTGATCTTTCTACTTCATGGGCCTCCAGGAGTAGGTAAAACATATACAGCAGGTAAGACTTGTCCCACTCTGAACATCTAAAAATATCTAAACCCATAATAGAGAGCATTGCCGACTTGACACGGCGGCCATTGTTTACAATGACCTCAGGTCATCTAGCTGGACCACCTCCTCTGGTTGAGATACGTCTAGTCGAGCAGATCACTCTAGCAACAAGATGGAATGCATTAGTTTTGCTTGATGAAGCAGACGTATTCATGCAAGAAAGGAACTTACAGGACCTAGACAGGAATAGCTTGGTCTCCAGTGAGTATATGATCCCTCGAAGAAACACAATAGCTGTTGACCAGGTGCAGTATTACTACGCCACCTTGAATACTTTGAGGGGATCATGTTTTTGACAACGAATCGAGTCGAGACTATTGATAGTGCGTTCAAGTCGCGTATTCATCTTTCCATTGCCTACCCACCCCTGTCGGAAGACTCGAAGCGCATACTCTGGGAACAGGGACTCACCAGAGCCAACTCCCAGGAACGACCCAGTTGGCTCACTAGGACCGAGCTAGGTCGATTAGCCCGGGCCGACATCAGTGGCAGGGAAATCAAAAACATCACGAAGATGGCTCATGCGCTAGCTCTCAACGAAAACCGGAGTATTGACAAGGTCGACGTGTCCCAAGGCCTTGAGGCGCTTGAATTATTCAATGCCGACTTCATCAAGGACGTCGCTGGACGCCGGGACACAGGAGATACGTCTTCCGATCGTGCTTCGGTGACTATAGAGAGCTTGAGGAAAACACAAGCTATATGGGATGGCATCACACATTTCTTCTCGGTAGCTGTACACATGTTCAGTTTTGGTCAGTTGGTTCGGAATGTGATCACGATCTTGATTGTTCTTGCTGTTCTCGAGATACTTCAAAGGTAGAAAACTGTGGATCGCCATCACGATGGCTGAAGTTTCCTATTGATGTATACTTGTCTAACTTTTCCCATCTTGGCTTCATTTGAGACCCCCCATCACAAGCCCCCCTTTTACTTTTGTTTAGCACATCAGACTGTCTACCGTAATCAAATATTTACAATTTTCACCTTTCCCGTCCGAACTGTAGACTTTTAAAGCACATATCTAAAGTTAGGACCATAGTTCTCCAAAGCAGTGTCTTCTGGCTTTGAACTAGTTCTGTCCTTTGCGATAGCACCGTATTTGCGGTCGAGCTTGGAGTTCTCCCATACTAGGAGTTGACGCTGCGCAAGAGCGAGGATAGCCGAGAAGAACATGAAGGCGGCGCAGATACTCATCCCCTCAATGTATCTGGGACCCTGCCGAGAAGGGAAGACATTGGTCCCTAGGAATGGTCCACACTGGCCGACGAGGTTGATGAGAACGATGGACATCCCACGTCTCGCATCGCTGCCTTGGTTATCTAAGGGAAATTGTCAATACTTGATGCAGGGCTTCTGGCAGAAAGAAGGTGTTGGTTAGGTTGGAGCAGAGAAAACTAAGCTATAACCAGGGGAAGTGGTAGAAAGTGGCAAAACTAATACAGGGCGGGTGCGTCACATGCTGACCACACAACAATACTTGTCTAGGCCTCTCTTGAAGCTCCAATTGGTATAGTAGGGGATACTTACTCAAAGTCAATCCAAGGATATTAGGGATGGTAGAGAAGACTCCAGCCGAAGCCAAGAAGGTAGCAAAATAGCGGACCCCGATGGTCTCAACAGTAGCTAGAATAATGTAGCCGATCCCTCCAATAGCCGAGGTGATGACAAGGACAAGGCACCGCTGCTGGGTCTTATCCGCGATCCAAGTTGTGATCAAGGCGAATAAGAAAGCCGCGAAAGACGGAGGGGCAGACAACCCCTGGGCATTGATCGCAGTGTACCCCATGTCTTTGAGGATGGTCGGCAGGAAGACAGGCAGACTGGAGTAGCTGACGTTGCCGCAGAAGTACATGAGTCCACACATCCACGCCTTCAAGTCGACCAGGACAGGAACGATATCCTTGAGCTTGAATGTACCGACCCTGGCATTTGCGTCGGTCCCAACTTGATGCATGGCCCTCGATCTGACGATGTCCTTCTCTTCCGAGCTTAGGAACCTCGCCTTCTCCGGAGAGTCGGGTATGAAGAAGAAGGCGACAGTGGCCATGAGTACAGTCGGCAGGCCTTCAACGAGGAACAGGAGACGCCAGTTTGTGAGGTGCGAGTGTCCGCTGGTGATGCCGTAGGCCAGGGCACCTGCGAATGTTGAAGCTAATGGGGCGGCAGACGCAAAGATGCCGCAACGGAAGCCGATCTCATGTCGAAGGTAGAAGAATGAAAGTAGGTAGATGATCCCCGGTCTAGTCCAGTCAATATGGAAGCACAATGGGAGAATATATACTTTGAGAAGGTAGTTGAATGGCCTACCCATAGCAAGCTTCGAAGATACCAAGCAGGAACCTCAGAGCCATCATGCCGCCCCAGTTCTGGGCGGCAGATTGTACCGTTGCGATCAAGCCCCTTTCCAAGCCATGTCAGATGGAACACGTAAAGCCAACAAATGCCACGGACAGGGTTATATTTTTGCTTACCAGCTGAACACGACAACTGTGCCGACGATGTGCGGAGGAAAGACTTTCCATAGCAGCACCCCGAACTCAGCAATGACGTAGGTAATGTAGAAAATGTTAAGCAGCCATTGGTATCGGTCGCTATTGAGCTCGAGCTCATCGCCCATACCCGCGATCTTGGCGTTCCCTATGTTGGACCTGTCCAGGAAGGCCAGCATGTCTTGGCATTGGGGACAGGGATTTTGTTAGCAACGTGGTTTAATAGTGGAGACACTTTCTTCCATCAACAATATCAGAACGACAATGAGCCACGTGCGTGAACTCACATAGTACGAAGAAGATCGTCATCAGGTTCCAATCTAGCTTCCGGACGACGCGAGCCTCGTCCCGGCGGGTGTAAGTTGCAAGGCCGCCATCTCGAGGATCGCCAGACCCTTCTAGGACTGCGGGTTCATCGCCCTCTAAACTAGAGGTCGTCTTCTCGTCGAACATGGCCATTCGAATGGCTCAGGGGGAAACAGAGGCTTGGCACTATGCGGTATGTAACCTTCTGAGACAGGAGGGCAGGCAGAGGAAATCTGAAGAGGGAAGGCGGGTTTTAAGAGGAGAGACTGGGTGAGGGTCGGGTGTAATAGGTAAAGTACCTAGGCATGGAGAATCACCGAATGAAGAACATGAGAATGATGGCATGCAGTGCAGTTCACAAGTACAACAATAACGTGCTCATTAATTATAACTGGAAATCGCCCTTGCTATGTATTAAGTAATATATCACTCTCGTCTTGTGTGAATCATCTGCGTTACACGTATAAAGGGCAACGAGGTTTTTAGGTTGCCGGCCTCGGAGAATGTGGGTGGGTTCTCTTTATCCCGCTAAACTACATTACTCTTGCCTGCCCTAGTCGTCTCCAACTTGGAAAGCTTAAACTAACCTAACCTCCGACATACCTACATGTAGTCATGGTGATATGTGATGGGAATACTCGCATTAAGCCCGAAGCATGTCAGCAACTAGCCTCTAGTAGGTATGTTTACGAATTGGGGTATTGAGTGCATTTACACATTTTCCCTTTTCAACAATTTTCAGGCTGCATATATTGGAGTGCATCCATGTAAGTAAGTATGTACATGCAGTGGAACGTCAGTATTCCCGACCGTTCTATATCAGCATGTAACATTCCTATCCAATTATGTCGAGCCTTGCCCCCCCCCTCGCTTCCGATGCGCCCGGCCCACTATCGACTGGATGAGAACTAATCCGGCACGCCGGTCACCGATTAATATATGAGAATAGATTATCACGAAAACCAAATCTGCCCCTCTGCCCCTGTTCTGTGGAAGGATGGAAATGAAAATGCAGTTATGATGCAGTTCCGTCAACGTCATCTTTTGCCTAAGATCGCTCGCTACGAAATAGACACCTCGGTGGATGGGATTTGCATAACAGCCTACTTGAAAGTGCATGTCAGGTTTCACCAGTCGTCTATGGCTGTGGCTATATATATATACTCATCACCTTACATCAATTCCAGCACATCTACAATAAATTGCCTACTGCCCTACCTCCCTAGCCGCATTGTAATATATGATGTGACGTGCTACCATGTGCCCAATGTTACAGCGGGAGTTGCCCGACTAATTACTTCAGCGTGATACGTACGTACACTTCAACTCGCACTGCCGAATATGTTCTCAATTCCTTGGTATTTTCTTGGGTCTCTTTATTGACAGCAGACGACTACTTACTGCCACCCTCCATCCCATCAGCCTTCGTCACTTACCGAAAGTAGGCATATATGTACAATTACTTACATAACATAGCACGATTGATCAAGTGTTCTCGAATGCCGCCAACGCCAATGCGTGTGGTGTTCTTATCACCTAGGTAGGGTTTGGTGCTTACATTTAATGGCCAGTCGGCAAACCCGGACGCGTTAGGATTTGTGATTGTCTCACCTCCTGCTCTTTTCTACGAAGTCTGACCCCCACACTACGGTCAGTACGCAGGGAGCGAAATGCACCATGTCAGAACTCTCGCTCAACCCACACCAAAAGGCGCATTTCAACGACACCAAACAGCCTGAGCTCTGGGGCTGTTTGATCGCTTTTCTCGTCATCAACGACGTGGTCATCGCTGGCCGGCTATGGGGAACGTGGAGATCTATAGGGAATCGTTCGCGCGTAATCGCCGAAGATGTCTTGATCGTTTTGAGCGGTGTCAGTCCTGATCTCTTTCTTCCGTGTCTACATGTCGGAGATACCTAGTCCTAACGTTGGCATGTAGATCTTCGTCAATGTTATCATAGCGAATCTGATGGTGGCAACACACTACGGGCTCGGCCTTCACATATACACTGTCAATTCCCGAGATCCCGATTACCCGTCGAACCTATCTAAGACCTTCATGGTTCGTAAAGTTTGAAATTTTGCTTGACGCTTGATAAACACGGCTGACCATGTCAAATGAGAAAAGCATATCTGGATAACCATGGTCTTGATGAGTGGCTTCTTCGTCTGCATTAAGATGACACTGCTCTTCTTCTACAAGCGGCTCTTCCTAGTGGCGAACAACTCCCGGCTGCGCATATTCTGGTGGGCCAACTTTATCTACGTCGTCGTCTGGTTCTTCGGCAGTACAAGCTTCTACCTCTTCCAATGCAAGCCCGTTCAGTGGTACTTCATCCAATACTTTGAGCGGTTCCCGAACAAGCCCGTCCCTGGCGGCATGACGGGCCAGTGCGACGCCACGACCGTTCACCACGTTGCGCTGCCGTTGGTCTTCAGTCTCATATCGGATTTCAGTCTCCTGCTCTTGCCAATTTGGGCCATATCCAAGTTAAGACTCAACAAGAGCAAGAAGCGTGGTCTCATGGCTGTCTTCGGCATCGGGCTGATTGCATGCTTCCTTGAATTCGCTCGGGTGTTGATACTTGTCATTCATACTGATGATAAGGACGATCCAAGCTGTAAGGAAATATCCCATCACCACCTAGCCTCCTTAAGAGATTGCAATACGCTTGCTGATTGATGACGATAGATGGTGTCGCCATTTTCTTGATCCTTACTGCTGCTGAAGAGACTACAGCGATAGTGTGTGCCTGTCTACCCATAATTGTACCCCAGTTGGTCAAAATATTCAGGAGCAAGGCCAGCCACAGCTATGTCTACGACACGAACGCAGGCCAGGGATCATCTGGAAGGCGGAGTGCCCGTGGCTTCAGGCGCGTCGCTAGCTTGAACCACATGTGGACCATACCTACTACTCTGGATGCCTCGAAGATCGAATATGTCCATGGCGACGATGTCTCCTTCAGACGTGTCCAGATCTCAACAAACAATACCACCTTGAGAAGTAAAGATCGAGAATATAGCGCCAGAGTCGGAGACCTTGAGACTCAGCCTCCATACTTAGCACGGATATCCCATTCTATTGACCAAGTCCGCTCTCAAGGCGTGGAAGGTATACTAACGGCAGGCGATATACATGTGCGCACTGACATCCAAGTTGAGGTAGATTCTGCTGTCTAAGCGACACTAGGTAGCTAAGGTAGCTAGTATTGGAAACAGAAACATAACGAAGTGATTACTATTGTACTCCTATTCTTCTGTCGCAGAGGCATAACACTTGTAATGAATATTACTACGTCCCCTACAAACTCGGACGTTTGCAGTGGCCGTCAATGGGCGTTTGCAGAAGGCTTTACTGTCTTTCAGAACGGACTTTGGACATTATGTATTCGTAGTTGTTTAATTGATATCCTGAATCTTCTTATTTCTCAATGGTAGAACAAGGGCGCATCCGCCATTGCCGCTACAATACCATCCCATGAAACGGTAAATCTGCGGTGTCCACAATAAGTAGTTTTCTTGACTACTTTGATTCTATAGTAGCTCCTCAGTGAAAATACAAGATTAAATTAAACCGAAGAAGAGGGAAAAAAGAAAAGAAAGACAGAAAGAAAGGGCTTGCTCATGAGACGTAACTATCGTAATCTTCGCCCCTGTACCCTCTCATTAGGTCCTCTATTTCTTGGGAAGACACGTGTGTTTACTGCACTCTGAATTGCTTTGCCCTGTGGCCGTTTCGAACCCATTGCCCTAACTACAATCGTAGACTCTGAGGCATCTCGAGGCAGGAGTTTAATCCAATCTGCTTCGTAGGCAAGCAAGATGATTTTGACTTTTGTCATCATGGGCGTTTCTTGGAGCATGCATCTCAACTCCTGGATGAAGTTAAACCCAGTCTGGCTCTGTAGCGAGGAACGGACTGTTGCCAGGTCTACAACAAAATAGATCTGTCCTCCGAGATTTGCAACCACTTGTTTGAACAATCCAAACCATTCGGCTTGTGTTTGCAACGTTTGGAATTGCGAGTGGCGTAGTGCTATTTGACTTTCGGTTTGGACAGAACTACTCAGACGTAGAGCTTGGCACATGAGATGCTTCATTAGGTCGATATCAGTCAGAGTCGAGCTTGTTCTCGTTTTATTAGCGCCTGCCAATGCCCAGACTGTTGGGACTCTGGAAGTAGCTAAAGCTTGGATTGCGTCGATGCTGAAATCATGCATTGCCGAACGCAGTGTAAAGGGGCCTTTGAGGATTACCATGTTCGACGTGGAACTGGAAGAGAGCTTCATAAGGTTTGGGGACAGCCAAAATTGATTCGTCGAGGGTTTCATGCCCATTCCGAACGCTCTTCGCCTGCGGAAGAAGAGGTGATGCTTATAACATTGGTTAGGGTCGTCCAATGCTAGTGGGAATGATGACAAGACCTGTGACAGCTGCAGCTGTGACAGTTGTTGGTTTGTATCTAGTTGGGCACTCGTGTGGATGGAGTGGATTGCTATATTATCAACAGCATATATCGCTATAGACTTGAAGGAGACCAGTATACTACTGGTATACCTACTCTCCATCCTGTTTAGCATATCATTAATCGTCAATCCGGACTTTTGTAACAATGAAATGACCAAGTCGAGCTTCTTTTCCTGCCCCCTACCCGCAGATTCCAACCTAGATATGGCATGAGTGAGACTATCCAGCTGACTTGTTCGGTCTTCATCTGAAGCCTCCAGTGTCGATATAACCTCTTGTAGTTTGGCACTCTGGGTTTCGTGCATAACGTGGATCCTAGCCTGTGAGCCAACAGCAGCAAGTTCAATGATGTTGGTCGAGCAATCCGTAATCCGTTCTAGTAGATCACGATAGCGGAGCTCGTGTGGTCGTGTAACGCTGTGGTAAAAGTGGCGGAACTTGGATTCATTGCACGGCCCATGTGCCATGAGGAGAAATTCGAGGATAAAAGCATACAGATTCTCAACCGCGAGTCGCATTGCTTGTGTTGGATAAAGAATAGAGACAATCTTGACCCGCGGAAGCCGCCTTGCAACCTGGTAAATTGACTTCGCCAACAATTTCAGTGTTTCTCCATGGTTTTGCACACTCTTCGGTTGTGAATTAACGAGTTAACCCTACCAATTATACGCATCCATAAAAGGTCATATACTCACAATAAACAGAAGCTTCATGGTACCCCAGACAAGAGCTACATATTCTGGATGATGTTGTATAAAAACATCAAGCACTATCGCATAATGACAAATTGATTCGGAAGCTTTTTGTAGCCATTTTCTGGGTTTCGAGAATTCGCGCTTAGCCTCATACTTAGCCAGTGATTCAAATACTATCTGCTGAACATATTCAATACAAGAGGAGCTGGTTACAAAAGCCTTCTCGTTGGTGTCTAGACTGTTGCTCTGCTCAAAGTGTAGTTTGGCGCTTTCGAATGCCTCATTAGCAACTGCTCTGCTGTGATTAATACCTTGATCATCGTTGATACTCGTGTTGTCATCTGCTAATATTAGCTTTATATGTATCGATTTAGACTTCATATGTCACTTACGATCACCCCTCCTTTTGTACCAAGGGTAAAAGATTGCATTATGGCCTATACTATGGTCCATCTGCTCGTGAAAGTATCTAAGCTGTAGTTTTGCGGATTTTTATTGATTATCTAACAGAGAATGGTGAGGTCATGGAACATCAATTTCGGTGAATAAATAAGCAGTGGCTGGGTGAGCAGCCTGCCATGGCTATGCGTCGGATGCATGATTCTGATTTGATATATAGATCTCGATGCTGTTTATAGTGGCTTGCCATCATACCCCACCCCGCTTTTAACTTTTTTTCTAAGCATCTTCATAAGTTATATGCCAGTATCGAAAACGGCTTTTCAGTGAGTACAATCGCTCGGAACCCATAACGCTTACATGCTATCGATTAACTGTAACGGACCATTACATCAGGAGCCCGCTGTAAAACTGGCAAACGTACCCATCGATATCAATAATCGTACCACGTTTCCAATAACCAAAGTATTGAACCGACCATATCAAGGCTCGAAAGAAGACTACAACCCTAATCCAACATTGCATACGATGTAGACATGCCGCCTATTACTCTCAGAGACAGACATAAAGACATATCCTTGGTCATCTAGCCAAGGCAGGCCTTTTCATACACAAAAAGCCTACTGAAAAGTAACTACATATAAAGTCAAAATATAAATGGATCCTCACGCGACAAACAAAGGTTCCCCTTTTAGTCAGGCTTTCGATTCATCGCTTCTAGTTGGGTCTCAACCATCGCCAAATGGGGCTCCGCCACGGGTGGAAAACAACGCAGACTGGGGACCTACAAGATCAGAAACAAAGGCGTTGGTAGCAAATTACACAATCTCAGAAGATGAAACAGGAATTGGTATAAAAGATAAACTACGCGCGTTGAAATTCAACTCAAACCCTTCCCAACCTGTCGAAGCAGAACAACCGAAGAATACAGTAGTCGATCAAAACTTAGTACCACTAGGACCACGATCCCCGACGGGAGCATTACCCGCTGGAGCATATCCCGGGGTAAGCCCAGGATCACCAAAAACACCAGGACCAGCAAGACCATTAGGACCACCAGGACCACCACTCCCGGCTGGACCAAGGTATGAGGGAGGGTTTATACCATTAACCCCTAGAGACCGTCACATGGGAAGATCAGGACCACCAGTCTCGGCTGGATCAAGTTATGGGGGAGGAGGGCCAGGACGATTTCCCCCTGGATTCTATCACCTGGGAAGATCAGGACCACCACCACCACCACCACCAACTGGACCCAGTCCCAGGGGTAGGCCACGGCGAGAGGTCGGCGTACTTCGGAGGATTACTGGTCCATTACCCGGTAATCAGTCAAGACAGGTTCAAGAATTCAATATTGTGGGAGACGACGCTCAGGAAAGACAACGACAACCAACGCCTGAAGATCACATCCAGAGCGTAGCATATAGCTCTACATCCAGCCCGACACTTTCTGAATCTCTACCAGGACCTGAAGAACATGGTCACACCGACCTGATTTCTGGACTTACAGATGAATCGCGTATCAGTCATGTTGCTAGTGATCACAAGACGACGGAACGAAGCTTGACTAAAAGTTCAAGTTCCAACTGTCTGCTATTGCCTGAGGGTGATTTTGTGCTGCAGTTGATGCAACGCATCAAAGAGCTGGAAGCCGAGAATGCCGAGCTACGCCCCCCTCCTAACGGCCTTGCCGCTGATGTGCAAGTTTTCCATTGCCTGTTAGACGACGAACAGTCTTACACCTCTAACGGTAGCGATGTAGATGACCAAGGTAATCCCGAAGTTGTGTACTTGTCTGAGCCCTATTGGGAGAAACAGGGCAAAGACATTATACTAAAGGGCCGGTTATCCGTTCCAGATCCTGAAGGATACATCAAGAATAAGGGTAACATCATATTCACTATCTACAAATTCTATACTGTAAAGCACCAGCGGTCTCAAATTGGTAGAGCTATGAAGGCCAATAAACCTCTCCCGAAACCCGAGCCTATACGCCAGGGTATCCGACTCAATTCGGTCGAAATGATTGAAGCTATGAAATCCTTTTTTGATCAGTACCCGAAATTCCGCAGCGAATTCTCGGAGGTGGATGAAGATAAATCCATATGTTCTCCCTACATATGGTGGTATCACTGGAGGACAAATGGCCACACCCACAACCTGCAACCGGGGCAGGCAATATTGGTTGCTAAACTCACTGATTGGATTGAGGCCAACTATGCATCATTGTACGATCAAATCGACCGTCAGTTCGACAAGGGTGTAGTATCTAAAGAGTCAATGGAGTATCTAATACGGCCAGGTGATGATGTTCTCATCTCTAACAACAACGGCAGGCTTAGTGGTTGTCTTGCTACGACTTGTCCTCGTTTCGACGTGGGACGACGTGCCTTGGAAGAAAAGGATAAGCATAACCCGAAACCATCCTCCTGGAGCATCGACTCATATGCGTTCATGTATGCAGGAAAGTTCCGGCGGGAGGATGAAAATATTGACATCGTACTTGAGACAGAGAGTGAAGACGTAGAAGTCGACATCACAAGTTTAAATGACGTACCGCTCAAGTATGTGAGTGACGATATACGAGAAACACTATTGCGCCGCGGAAAGATATTCTGGAAATGCCGCCATAAACAATTTGTTTCGTATGAAGGGAGCTCCACCAATAAGAGACGTGTAGTATGTAACATGGCTTCTATTTGCTCTCCCTCCCTTCTTTCTCTCCCTTCACCATATATTTTGTTACTATCCAAGACGCCTAACAAATAACAGGGTCAAAGATTTATGATCGACTTCGATACATATCAAGAGCTTCACCCGTTGAATAAATACCATGCTGGATGGAGAAGTGCACCATATGTTCCTACAAATTTGCCTACGGACGATAGTGAACCCAAGGCACCGGAGATATATTTATTTCCGCCACTGATTCCTGGATTTGACCTACGACGCAAGAAGTGGAGTAAGTGCCTTCTGGGGCACGGACTGATATCTGTTCAGCTAACATTTTGAACAGTTGATCTCGAGGTCGACAAGATACGAGACGTTACTTGGAACCAGCAAGCCTTTTCATCTCTAGTAGCGGACGAACATATGAAAGACCTCATCCTGGCCCTCGTGACTAATCAACTTTCCGCCGAGACCAGCACCGATGTTATCGAGAACAAGGGCAATGGTCTCATCATGCTCCTACACGGGCCCCCAGGCACCGGGAAGACGTTCACGGCCGAGTGTGTGGCCGAAATAGCCAAGAAGCCGATTTACTCCGTAACGTGCGGTGATATCGGAACTGAGCCTGAGGCCGTGGAAAAGTATCTCGAGTCTGTGTTTCATCTAGGCAAAATCTGGGATTGCGTTGTACTTCTCGACGAAGCGGTAGTCTTCCTCGAGCAGCGTACGTTACAAGACTTGAAGCGGGACGCCCTTGTATCAGTGTTCCTACGTGCCCTTGAGTACTATGAGGGTATCCTGATTCTCACCACCAACCGTGTTGGGACTTTCGATGAGGCCTTCAAATCCCGCATCCAGCTGGCGCTCCCGACCGCAAGCAGATTTGGCGAAACTTCTTCCGCCGACTTCAGAAGCTAGGCGAGCAAGACAGCGTCGATTTCGATGACATCACACTTCACATGAATGAGCTGGTGGGCTACTCGATGAACGGGCGCCAGATCCGGAACTCCATCACCACGGGGCGGCAGCTCGCCAAGCACAAGAAGAAGAAGATGACGTTTGAGGACTTAGAAAAGGCGATTATCGTTGCACAGAAGTTTGATAAGTATTTGGCAGATGTTCGGGAAGCTGATGTTGAGGAAGCCGAGGACAGAGGGGAGGACGGAAGATATTCGGACGAATATTTTGCAAGGGCTGATCAAATACGATGATTACGAATAAGGGGTCGTCAGGGGTAAAGGGAAAGGTACAATACATATGCTTATGTAATGCTACGAATACTTACATAGGTAGAACCCATGTAGTACATACATAGTATACGAAGTATAGGGCAAGGATCACGATACGTAAGTAGCCCACTGTTTTCCAATAGGTTATAGTTTCTTTATACAACTTGATCTTTACGAAATATTTTTTCTTAACAATTTACCTTTTAATACATCTTGTGTACTTTATATTGCTAGAAGAAAAAGAACTTAATATCGATGTGCTTTACTTATCCTCTCGATTTGGCGATGTGCATTTGGAGATCGGTGGTCGGCCCCCAATCTTCATACATATTTACCGGGGTTCGTCCCGCCAGCCCGTCGCCGCTCAGCCCGCATCCCCGCACCCTCATCAGAGGCAAGAGGCTCAATACCTAAGATAGGTAAGGAATAAACAACGTGCTTGCTGCATATGCAAGTATACAACGCACGCAGGCACGGCACAGCCATGAAATAGTCCTTTCCTTTCCTGCGAACCAAATCCGGCTCAATACGTGAATGCGGTCGGTCTGGTCCTGGCCCAGTCCAATACCACATCGACAATGTGACGTCTGTTCTTTCCCCACACCATGACACCATGACAAGCGTGAAATACCCGCACGCGCACGCGCCCGCGCCTATTACATAGGTAGTTTTGTACTATTATTATTTCCCCGACGCCCCAAGATCGGTCCCGGTTTCAATATTACTCTACCTCTGACCGAGGAGTGATGATGCAGAGTCAGCTTTTACAAATAGGCGGGGCGACGATGTCGATGCGGGGTTGATGAACCACCGAGACGCGCTAAGTGTCGGAACGGGCAAGACGGGCAAAACATGGAACCATTCGGAGAAGTTACGCATATGGGGACTGAGGCGAACTAGATTCCTAGCTTGGGCTTAGCATTGCATCATTACCTTGACCACCTGGACTGCTGGAACGGCCTGAACGGGTACTTACGCTTCGGCAGTCATGGTCGTCTCTCGTAGCGTCTCCCTTATTTGACCTATTTAGCGTGTATAGCGTTACATGCCTACCTATAGTCTTCGGTAAGGGGGTGGGTAAGTTAGGTAACTTGACGAGGTTGCAACGTAACGAGATGATGCTACCTTGACCTTCTCCAAATATCATCTCATATATCCGGAGCTGTTCATCTTCCGTTTTCTCCTCATCATATGACATTGCGTTCCTCGCCGATACGTATATTCCTCCATGGATCGCTCGCTGTAATCTTGTAATTATTTAACGTGACTTGGGATATTCCATTCGACTTCCAACCTCACCATTCTCCCTTTTAGCTGTTTACCGTTAAGAAGCAGTAGCAGCTACTTCATACCTGTAGGACCAAAATGCCAGCTAACAAGCAACGTCCCCCCTTTCGTGCCGAGCACATGGGCTCTTTGCTCCGCCCGGCAAACCTGACAGCGAAGCGTATACAGCTCGACGACGCAAAAGCTCTCGAGATTGCACAGGACAAGGAACTACACGCCATCGAGGACCAGTCTATTAAGGACATAGTCAAGCTCCAGTTAGAGCTTGGCTACCATGCCCTCAATGATGGTGAATACCGTCGCCACCAATTCTGGGGCACCTTCTTCCCGAACCTTGAGGGCTTCGATGAGATCCAGAACCCTTCGTGGGACATGTTCCGCATGTATGTTCCAGACATTGCCGCGTTCAGTAAGTATCGCCCATATTTGCAGCATCTGCTCGTACAGCGGTTCTTGTCCTAAGACTGGTGTGCTTTAGCCGAATCCGGCCATAAGCCAGGCGAGACTATCGTATGCACCGGCAAGATTAAGCATAGGGGTTCCTCGTATCTCCACGACTGGCTTTACCTCAAGAACCTAGTACCAGCGGATCGGGTGAAGGAACTGAAGATTACCCTGGCGGCACCCGAATGGTATCATTTGCGGTACAAGGACGGACACGCATATCCTAAAAGTGTGTACGCCAACGATGCGGAATACTTTGCCGACATTGCCGCTGCGTATCGCACGGAGCTACAGATTCTGTATGATAACGGGTGTCGGAACGTAACCATCGATGACCCTAACCTCGCATGTAAGTAGCCCCAAGATAAAGTGCATTGAACGGGAAACCCAAAATAGGAACGGGTGACTGATCTCAGCCGCTCAATGGCAAAACACAGATTTCTGCTCGGAGAAGATGATCGCCGGGTTCAAAGAGAACGGCGAAGACGCCGACGCCCTCTTGGACTCCTACCTGAAGCTATACAACGACTGCATCTCATCGCGACCATCAGACCTACACGTGGGGATCCACCTGTGCCGGGGCAACTTCGCCAACAGCCGGCACTTCTCGGAGGGCGGGTACGACCGCATCGCGACGAAGCTGTTCAACGAGATCGACATCGACACGTACTTCCTGGAGTACGACACGGAGCGGGCGGGGACGTTCGAGCCCCTCAAGGAGCTGCCGCCCCACAAGAACGTCGTCCTCGGCGTCATCACCAGCAAGTTCGCCCCGCTCGAGGACGTGGACCAGCTGCGCGAGCGCGTCTTCGCTGCCGCTGACGTCGTGGCCCAGGGGGCGGGCCAGACCAGAGACGAGGCCCTGAAGCGGATTGGCGTCAGTCCCCAGTGCGGCTTCGCGAGCCACCATCTCGGAAATGCGGTTACGTGGGATGATATGGTCGCGAAGCTGAAGTTGGTGCGGCAGCTTGCTGACTCTATCTGGCCGGGAGAGCCGTGATACTGCAGATGTATCTATGCATAGTAAGTATATATGGTTAATCTTCATGGACATAACATATGTGGAGGAATGGGAAGAAAAAGTTGGGGAAATATTCGAATGGAAGAAACCCCAATGCTGGTATTATAGTAGGTAGGGTTGGTAGTTCATCGATGCTCAACCTTGATGGCTTTTACTATGGCCCACACCGCACTGCCCCAGTGTATAGGAGTATTCCATTGGTCAACCTTAGGTACCACTACATCCGGAGCAAATCTTTCCCTTATAAAGCTTCTTACGAAATAAAATAATTAAAAATACGCATTTTATGTAATAATGCCGATATAATATTATATTATATTAAAATATTTTATATTTTTATATTAAAAAAAATATTAATACGATATTTAATATTTAAAAAGTATAATTATAATAAAAAAAAATTTATTTTATTTAACTTTATTAAAGTTATTTATATTTATTAATTTAACGATTTTTTATTTTTAATAATTTTTTTTAATTTTATTATTATAATTAAATATTTAAATTTTAATATTTTTAAATATTTTTATAAATTAATTAAAATAATTATAAATAAAAATAAATAACTTATAATTATTATAATAAATTTTACGTAATTAAATTAAACTTAATAAAATTACGAAAATATTTATAAAATAAATATAAAAAATATTAATAATAAAAAAAATAAATGTTAATAAACTTTAAATAATAATTATTAACTTTTTAAAATTATTTATTAAATATTTTTTAAATTAATATTAATTATAAAATAAATATTTAAATTATAAATTATTTATATTATATATTATAATAATAAATCTTTTAATAAATAAATTATTTCGAAAATTTTAATTTATTTTTAAATTATTTATTAAATAAGTTTTTATAAATAAATTATTAAATTAAATATATAATAAATATTAAAATAAAATTATTTAATTTATTTCGAAATTTAAATATATTAATATTATTTTTAATAATTTAAGAAATTTCGTAAAACGTTACGTTTTAAATATTTTTATATAACTTTTTATTAAATTAATTTTTTATTAAAAAATAATAAACGTTAAAAGTTAATAATTAATTATAAAAAATTATATATTTTTTTTATTATCGATATTTTAAATCTTTATTAATAAAAAGTTTTATTTAATTAATATTATTAATACGAATATTTACGAAATTATATAAATCGTTTATCGTTAAATTAAATAATACGAAAAGTTTAAATATATTATTTACGTATTTTATAATTTATATTCGTTATAACTTTTAATTAAAAATATTTTAAAAATTAATTTTTAAAAAAAACTTATTAATTTATTATATAATTAATAAAAACATTTCGATTATTTTATGTATAATATATTTAACTTTAAAAAACAAATAACGAAAATAATAAAAAAGTTAAAGTATTATTTTAAATATAAATTATCAATTTATCGTTTATTTATTATTAATTTATTATTAAATATTATATAATTTATATATTAATTTAATATTAATAAAGTTATTATTTAATAAAGTTTTTAATAAAAATATTTTAAATTTTATTTTAATAATCGATTTATATTTAATTAAATATTTTTTTAAACGTAATAATTAATTTATAATTTTTTAATTTCGAAAATTAAAAATTAAAAAAAAAATAAATATTATTAATAATTTAAATTTTTAAAATAATTTAATTATATTAATCGAAATTATTAAATTAATTATTAAAGTATAAGTAATATTTAAATTAAATCGATTATATTTTAAATATATAATAATTTAATAATAAAATATTAAACGAATTTAAAATATATTATATAATAATTAAAATATTACTTTTTAATTTATTAATTAAAATATTATATATAATACGATAAATTAACGATTTTAAAAATAAATTAATAATGCGAATTAAATAACTTAAGCTTTAAATTTTAAAATTATTAATATATTAATTAATATTAAAAGTTAATATAAAATAATAAATTATATTTAAAGTTATATATTTAATTAAATTATTAAAAATAAATTAATTAATAAGTTTTATATATTTAAATAAAATTAAAAATTATTTAATAAAGCTTTTAAAATATATAATTAAGTTTATTATATAAAGAATTTTTAACGAATTATTTTAATATTAAATATTTAATTAATATATTTAATATTTTAATTAATTAATATTATTTTTAATTTAATTTTTTTTTAAAAAACTTTTTAAATTACGAATTATATATAAAACGTTTATCGTAATAAATTAAATTAAAAAAAATCGATAAATTAACGTTTATTTATATAAATTTAAAAATTTTAAAGCGTATTAATAAAAATAAATTATTAAAATTATTTAATAATATAATAAACGCGAAACTTAATAAATTAAAATTAAAATTATAATAATAAAAAAAAATATTTAAATTAAATTTTACGTAATATAATTTATATTACGATTAATTAAAAAATAAAAATATTTTTTAAAATTTTATAATAATTTTAAATTATTTTATTTTATATTTATTTTAAAATAATAATTATTTTAATTATTTATTAAAATAAATATTTAATAAATTCGAAAAGGTTTTTTCGTTTTAATTTACGTATTTTTATAAAAATGCCGATATAATATCGATATTATATATATAATACGAATACGTATTTTATTTTTAATAACTTTATTACGAAATAAATATTTTATTATTTTTAAAATTAAAAACGTATATTATTATTAAATTATTTAAAGGAATAAAATAATGTTTATTTTAAAAAATTTTAAAGCTTTTTATATTATTTTTTTTAATATTATTAAAAGATTTATAATTACGTTATTAATTTAAAATTAAAAATTTATTACGATTTATTTTAAATAATACGTATAAGTTAAATAATTATAATAATAATTAAAAGGTTAAAATAATAAAAAAGCATTTATAATAAAATAAATATTTAATTATTAAAAAGAATTTTTAAAGATTTTATTTTATTTATATATAAATAATTTAAAAATATTAATTATTATTATATTTTTTTTTTAATTTTTTTTTAAGTGTTTAAAATTACGTAATACGTTTTTTTATTTAATTCGTAATATAATAATAAGTTTTTTCGCTTTTAATATTTAAAATTAAAATCGTTAAATATATTTTTTAATTTTTTTAATTTTCGAATTTTAATGTATATAAAGTATAATAAATTTTATTAAGTTTATTAAGCTTTAAAGGTATTTTAAATTAAAAGATTATTTTTATTATCGATTATTATATTTACTTTTTCGTTTTCGATATTTCTTTTAATTACGTTAAGCTTTAAAAATACTTCGTAACTTTTATTTTTTTCGATAAATTTTTCGTTTTTTTTAATATAAATATTAACGTTAAATAAATTATTTCGTTCGATTAAAACTTAAGTATTAAATAAATTACTTTATTTAATTAATAAACGTTAAATAAATTATTTCGTTATTTTTTATAAAATAATAATTATTAATATTTATAAAGTATAAAAAGTTATTAAAATTATTATTATTTTTATATAAAATTAATTAATAATTTAATTTAAAATCGAAATTAATATTTTAAATAATAAAGTTAATATTTTAATTAAAACTTCGTTAATTAAAGTTAAATTATTTAATATAATAAAGTTAAACGGTTTTATTTTATACGATATATAACTTTTTAAAATAAAAAGTAAAATATAAATTAACGATTTTATTATTAATAATAATTATATTCGTATTTATTATATTTATAATCGTTTAAAGTTAAAGGTTAAAAATTTAATTATTTCGTAATTATAATACGTTAAACGTATAAATAAATAACTTAAAACGTTAATTAAAAAATTTAACGTTTTTAATTACTTTTATAATAACTTTAATAAATAATTATATAATAAAGTTAAGCTTAAAAAAATAAAAATAAAAAACGATAATTTCTTTCGTTAATTTTTAATTAATTAAAAACGAGTTTTATATAATGCTTATAACGATATTAATAAAATAACGAATAATTAATATATTTAAAAGTTTTAATAAACTTTTTTAAATCGTTTATAAATTAAAATTAACGACTTTAAAATTTTATTATTTATATATTTAATTTTTATTAAAAAACTTTATCGTTAATTTTATAATAAAAATTATATTTATATAAATTATTATATTAATTATTAACGTTTTAACGTAATAAATATTATTATTAATATTATTTAATTAAAGTTTAATTTAATTAAATTATATTAAAATATTAATAATTTAAAACTTATTATTAACGTTTAAAAACTTAATAACTTTATTATCGATTTACGTAAATTAATAAACGTTAACGTAACTTTTATTCATTCGAAATTTATAACTTTTTCGTTAATTTAAGCTTAAAAAAATAAATAATAACGTTTAAATAAATGCCGAAAATATAATACTTTAAATTAATTTATAAAAAACTATTTTAAATAATTAATTACGATTATATATAAATTTATAATTTAAAAAATAACCGTTATTAATAAATTTAATATAAAAAATAATAATAATTTAAATAAAAAAAATAATTTAAAAATTAACGATATATATCGTTTAATTATTAAAGATTTTATTTAAAATAATTTTTAAAATTTATATAATTTTAAAACGAAACTTAATATATTAAAAAAATAATGTTACGATTTACTTTAAATAATACGTATAAATTAAATAATTATAATAATAATTAAAAAGTTAAAATAATAAAAAAGCATTTATAATAAAATAAATGCTTAGTTATTAAAAAGAATCTTTAAAAGATTCATTTCACTTATATATAAATAATTCGAAAATACCAGTTATTACTATACCTTTTTTTCTTTTCATTAACTTGTTATTTTTACCTATTCCTTAAATGTTTGGAATTACGTAACACGTCTCCCTATCTAGTCCGTAACAGAATTCACTTCACTATAAGCTTTAACTATGCCTTTGTCTTTTTTGTTGTTTTCTTCCTGCCTCAGGGGTATCTCGTAGCTCGAGGCCGTTGTATCAAGTAATGGTAATCAGGGGATACGAAACCTGTAGGCATAGCATCCCAAAGATATGTTTATAAAACGAGTGTTTTCTTGGGAGTTCTCATATAGATAGATACAAGAACATATAAAACTGTTTCTAGTTAATACAACTATTTCAAAAGGAGTGTAAATGAATATAACGTTGCCGGTGTACAATGCTTCGACCACCAGCTTTTCTTTATTGGCTTCCTTGGATTGACTGCCATGAAGTTTGACATGTCCTAGTCAATTGACATGAAGGACTCCACGTCGTAAAAGAGGTCACAACGGCTGCTGAATCTTTAAAGCCGAATCGTGACCCTCTAGCGTGACCCGGTCGGCATTGCTGGGAGGGTGGGTGCTCGAAAGACTCGGGGGCAGAATCTTAGGCTCGATTGCAGTAGGCCTAGTAGCCCCCAGGACTTTGCCGTGGATATCTACAGCCTCCGCAGAGACTTCGAGCAGTTTTGTCTGTGGCACTTGAAGCTTGGTTTCGAAACTAGTGCGGTACACCTCACCCAGCAGGGTTTTACCGCCATACTCGCCATCGTCGTGAACATAGAAGCGCCAGAGCTTGGTCTCAGTATCACCGTTCCAGCTGACATAGATCGTAGTGCCATCATCAGAGCTTAGCGCCGCGATAGCCGGCTCCTCGTTTGGAAAGCCCGTCCAGTTGTAGCGGTAAGCGCGATAGTTCTCGACCGCAACGCCGAGAAGACCGGAATCGACGTATGCGTGGAATATTGCCGTCCCATTAGAAAGGTACTCTGTCAGAGCACCTTCCGAACCCCAGTTCACGAGGGTATTTCTATTGGGAAGCACCTGCATCGATCCTTGAGATTTGGACAGGAGATCATCTGGAGGTAGATAGTCTTGAACCAGTTTTGCCTCCCAAGAGGTCGTGTTGAGCTTGATGATCTTCCCGCTGCTGGTGGGCGCCGTGTGGACTTCGTGACCACCTCCATGTTCAGTGCCGTGGGCGCTGTTATCGTAAAGGCTGATGATCTCGACGTCGGCATACTGCTCTAGGAAGCGAGCATGATGCTGGAAGCAAAAGGTCGCGTTCTTGGGGACGTGGAACGAACTGTCCTTGCCGTCAAGTTTCCAGATGATGTTGCCATCGGTTCCGTTGATCTTGTGAACGCTGCAGGCGTCACGGGCGGAGATCAAATAGTTTCCCTCGGCGTCTTTGTCGACGCTGTTGATGTGGAAGTAATCCCACGCGTCGGAACTGTTATACCCTGATCCAGCTTGTCCTGGGTTGATAGGTAGGATAGCTTCTGTGCGGGCGGTTAGCGAGGATTTCAAAATCGAGCTGGTGCGATGTTACTAACCGTCAGGAGAGACATGATCAAGACTAGCCCATTCAAACAGAACTTCCCCTGTGGCAATATCGAGCTCTAATTCAACGTCAGCTATTGCCATTTGGTGTTTCACTCACTATAGATGAGGCTCAATGGGGGTTTCAAACCTTGGATAATCGCATTCACGATCCACTGCTGTTCGGGGCTCGCACCCCAAGACGTAAGATCTCTTGGCACGGGCTGATAAATCTGAATCAAACCCGTCTTCTCATCAACGATCTTGAACTCGTGTTTGTCGACCAGCTTATGGTGGCCAGCCCTCAGCTCTCGGATTGTCTCGTAGTGGTGATCCATGAACGTGATGTGACCATGTCCATGGCCGTACCCGGGATTATGGTCCCCTTCGAAGCTGAAGAGCATATCCTGGCCATCCCAGCGACCGGCCTGGAAGTTCGTGGACCAGATGCTGAAGATGCCGTACCCAGACCACACGAGATCGCCGTTGTCGCGGAAGATGTAAGGGCCGGCCTGTCGAGGACCGTGCTGCTCGCTGGGCGTGTCCGGTAGTCCCGCGAAGGGGGCGACGAATAGGTAGCCCTGTTCAACGTCCTGGGTTGCCGGGATCGTGATGTTCAGTCGCGGCGGACTCAAGTCGGGACGCGACCTATACTGCCAATCGGCACTGGCTAGGTGGGCGAGTGACCAGAGCACGCCGGTGCACCAAGTAGCTCTCATGGTGGGAATCGGGAGCAGGACGTGAACGATTGGTTAGTGCTGGATGCGTCAGCCGTTGACTCCATGGTCCCGAATTTAAGGAGGGTACATTAACCTTGGTGGGAGAACACGAGCCCTAGATAGCCCTTCTTATTTGTTCAAGTCTGATGGTATGAATGTGATTACAGAAGATTGAGCATGCACACAGTTACAACTCAGTCCATTGTATCACAAGTTGGGAGTTGTTTAAAGTAGTGGTGTCTCTTTCAAGTTGAAATACTGCATTTTTCTAGTCTAATGACGCACCTCTCACCTGGAAATGACGCCATAGCATATCCCGTTATTGCAAAATCTCACCAAAATTGATGTGCTAGATATGATCATCTCTCTCACTGTGTCTAACAAGACTGATAGATTACCTGTTAGTAGCATGGTTACCTCGATATAAGCATCCTGTAAGTGGAGGTGATAGAGCTTGGGCGGAGCGAGTACATGAATTAAACTACTGGAGATTCGTGATGTGCTAGAGGGGCAAAATGACACCATTTCTGGCAAGTAACAGGCGACCTCCAATCAAATATACAGGATACCGAACTCCGCAGGCTGTAATCGAATCAGAGTTTTCGCGATGCTGCAGGAAGAGTGATGATATACTGGGTAAAGAGCCAATGAAACCCATCCACTTGGGAGGAGATCACATTTGTGCAATCAGGTATCATACGCCCTAGATGTCGTTGGAAAATTCCATTGGAGAGGTTATGTACGTAGGAGATTGATAATATGCATATATCCAATTTGAAATGCGATCGACACCCCGGGTGAGTCAAAGCGACGTAATTTTGACATTCTAGAGTCAGATAATTTATACCTCTTGGCGACATCAATTTAGCGGTGATCTCCTGATGTCGGACGACAAATTGGATTGTTTTTTATTATTATTAAATACAATCATATCTAGTCGAGTAAACTCGTTGCCTAGGCCCGAAAGGTCAGTTCATCGCCATGACGCCGCCGCCTTCAGAACACAACGATGGACGAGGGTCAGTTTCCCGGGGAAACGGCTTCGTCGAGGCCCAAGATCACCAAAACGGCGACGGAGGTGCTAGTGACGGTGAGACGCAACCGCTCCTAGCCATCTCCCCACCCAAAGAAGAAGCATGGAAACCGCCCCGCCACTTCTACTGGATCGAGCTAGCCATCATGTCGAATGTGTTCCTCTACGGCTTCGACGGCACGATCACAGCCGCGACCTACGCAGTCATCAGCTCGGAGTTCGACGCGGCGAACACGGCATCGTGGCTCACGACCTCGTACCTGGTCACCAGCACGGCCTTCCAGCCGCTCTACGGCCGCGTCTCCGACATCTTCGGGCGCCGCATCTGCTTCTTCATCGCTAGCACCACCTTCGGCGTGGGCTGTCTCGGATGCGGCGTCGCTGGGGATATCGTCCTGCTCAATTGCGCGAGGGCGCTGACGGGTATCGGCGGTGCGGGTTTGATGACCATGGCTACTATTGTGAACTCCGATATGATCCCCTTTCGGAAGCGCGGTATGTATCAGGCCCTGCAGAATGGAATCTTCGGCTTCGGCGCCATCTGCGGAGCTTCGTTCGGTGGTTCCATTGCCGATACCATAGGCTGGCGGTGGTGCTTCCTGCTCCAGGTCCCCGTTGCGCTCGTCGCTTTATTTCTAGGTATCTTGGTTGTCAAGAACCAGCAGAATGACTTCACCCGGGAAGGCTCGAGCTGGAGAGCCGTGTGGGCCGCTGTCGATATTTCTGGGGCTCTTCTTCTGGTGGTAGCGATATCGGTCCAACTCGTTGGCTTGAGTCTTGGTGGCAATGAGCTCCCTTGGAGTAGTCCATGGGTTATAGTGACCTTAGTTGGTAGCGTGGTTCTCATTGTAATATTCTTCCTGGTAGAGGCAAGGACAACTGCCATCCCTATCATCCCGCTCCGTCTGCTTCAGGGGCGGCTCCCTATCTCTATCCAGATAGCCAATCTGTGTGTTGGTTTATCTGCGTATGCGGTAAGTCCCCTGTAGCTATGTAACCCACGATTGTTGGATGAGTACTTACGTCTTTCAGTATTTATTCATGCTCCCTTTGTTTTTCCAAGTGGTCCTCCTGGACTCTCCTACCAAGGCGGGAGCCCGCTTGGCAATTCCGTCCCTTGCCACTCCTATCGGATCGCTAATCGCAGGAGTTGTCATGTCGCGATGGGGCAAGCTCATACCCCTTGTCCGTATTGGTGCTCTTCTGATGGCAATTGGCAATGCATTGGTTGCCTCATTGGCGTTTGTAGACTCGCGTTGGAAGTATTACGCGTATATCTTCCCCGCCAACCTGGGACAAGGCATTGTCTATCCTGGGATTCTATTTACGTCATTGGCTACTTTCGAACATGCCGGTATGTGAATCCCTTTACCCCTTAACGATATTTACTAACCCGTGCTCTCAGACCACGCGGTATCTGCCTCAACCGTCTACCTCATTCGTTCCTTAGGCACTGTATGGGGCGTGTCGATGACGTCCGCCATAGTGCAGACCACGCTCAGCATCCGACTTCCGAACGTCCTTAGTGATGTCCCTGATAAATGGACAGTACGACCCTTTTTCTTCCACTCGACCATTCTATTTTGAAGGTACTGACCCCTTGTCTGCTAGATTATCGATGCGATCCGGCATTCCGTCGATGCTCTTAGAGAGTTGCCCCCGGATGTACAACTTAAGGCTCGCATGGTATACTACGATGGCATCCGATATAGCTTTATGGCTTCAACTGGAGTCGCCTTTGTCGCTATTATTTCTTCTCTAGTTGCTAGGGCGCATGGTTTGCGTAAGACGAGTGGCTAGCCACCTACTAACAATCACAGATTCACCTTCAGGCTAACTAGTGGTCAAGGCTTGTGGGCATCTTCTGTTTAATATTGGACTGCAACTTGATGCCGGATCGCAACGAAGTCTTAACCTGCTTGGAGCCAATATTGAGTTGTACAAACACAATTTATAGAGAGTATAGAGAATATAGAGGAAACTCGGAACATGCTAGGGCTTTACAGTCCTAAGAGGCTTACTTACGAATAGACGGTAGACGCTTCGCTACTATATCTAATAGGATTTCGTCGTTCTACAAGACGGAAGGAAGCCTGTCGGAGCTTATGGAAGAGCCCACTCTTCAACAGTTATGCTGGAACAATTAGCTTCAAGGAAATATCATCCAAGGACAATCCGGACTTACCTAGCATAGGGACCTTATCATGGAGAAATGGAATAGGTATCGCGAGATCCGATCTCCAGTATTCCTAGCGGCCCGTCAACGGCCCGTTCACATAATGATCTGATGTCAGGGGCTTTTCAAACACTTCAATTCCCATTGGCTGAATTGTCCCGTTGCATGAGCTTAGCAAAACAAGCTAAGGCAGGCTTGGCAGGCTAAGGCTCTTCCGACCCTTGTCATTCCAACTTTGAATCAACGACCCCACCAAGACAGCAAAGCAAGCAAGCACATGTTCACTTTCCTAAATTCGTTATCATAAGCTCAGCACATCTCCCCCTTTCACCGCCCATAACTACTTGAATATTGTTAGCAATCCATAGTTAGAAATAATTACCTCTTGCGCGATGCCAGAGAGGACGAAGCCGCCGCCTGATGAGTCGGTTACTTATAGCTCGGGTCCTCACGATACCCCTCCGGATCTAAGAATCCTGCACTACAATGATGTTTACCATGTCGACTCGTCATCGGCGGAGCCCGTGGGCGGTGTAGCTCGGTTTATGTCTCTCATCAAACATTACCAACAAGATGAGAAGTTTGAAGGACAGCCTTATCCAATTACTTTGTTTTCTGGAGATGCGTTCAACCCGAGCTTGGAAAGCTCCGTCACCAAGGGTATGTTTGCACTTTGAATGCTCTCGGTGATGTGATGTGCACTGTCTCCATATGAGAGTGGTTCCTATGTAGTTCTGCATGCAGTATTCGGCTCGGAGTGTAACACTTTTATATCTACTTAATTTTACGACTAGGTAGCAGGTGCTAACATCACATCTAGGTGATCACATGGTTCCGTTGTTGAATAACATTGGCACGGATGCAGCAGCATTGGGTGTAAGTGGTCGTGTCGGCCAGTATCATCTTCTCCTCTGGCTTACTGATTTTATAGAACCACGATCTCGACTTTGGAGTTCGGAAATTCAGACATTTGGCTTCAAAGTGCAAATTCCCATGGCTCATTGCAAACGTGCTCGACCCGGCATTAGGCGACTCGGTGCCTATCGGAAACGCCAAGAAAACTCACATGATAACCTCTTCCAACGGCATCAAGATCGGATTGATCGGTCTTGGAGAACGGGAGTGGTTAGCTACCATCAACAGTCTACCGCCTGATCTTATTTATAAGTCTGCCACGGAGACGGCGAGGGAACTAGTCCCTCAATTGAGAGCCGAGGGAGCCGAGATTGTCATTGCTGTAACGCACATGCGCGAACCGAATGACAACAAATTGGCTGAGCAGACTGATGGGATCATTGACCTCATCCTTGGTGGTCATGACCATTACTACAACCACAGTTTTATCAAGGGAACCCACGTGCTACGATCAGGTACCGACTTCAAACAGCTCAGCTACATCGAGGCTCGACGACGGAGTGACGATTCTGGTAGATGGGATGTCGATATCACACGGCGTGATGTTACCTCTGCAATCCCTCAGCATCCAGAGACCGTTCATCTCGTTGAAAAGTTGACCGCCAACCTGAAGAAAACCCTTGAGAAGCCTATTGGATATACGGCTGCTCCCCTTGATGCCAGGTTCAGGACTGTCCGGTTGAGGGAGAGTAACATCGCCAACTGGGTCTGCGACATCATGCGGCATTACCATTCCGGCGACTGCGTCATAATGGCCTCGGGCACCATCCGTGGTGACCAGGTCTACGCACCGGGGCCAATCCTCCTGAAAGACATCATGAACTGCTTCCCGTTCGAAGATCCCGTCGTCGTGATTAAGGTAACCGGCCAAGCGATCTGGGATGCGCTCGAAAACGGCGTATCGCAGTACCCGGCGCTAGAAGGGCGCTTCCCACAGGTATCCAACATGACATTTGAATTCGACGCCCGAAACCCCGTCGGCTCGCGCATCGTCACCGCGACCATCGGCGGCGGACCCATCGACATGGCGAAGAAATACAAGCTCGTGACGCGCGGCTACATGGGCCGGGGCAAAGACGGGTTCGACAGCCTCCTCGTGGAATCCGAAGGCGGCGCCGCGGAGGAGATCGTGTCGGAGGAGAACGGAATTCTGATATCCATGATGCTGCGCCAGTACTTCATGTCTCTCAAGGTCATGGGCCAGTGGAAGTACTGGGGCAAGAACATGGGCCTCCACTGGGACAAGGTCACGGACCAAGTAGGCTCGACCCACGCCCACCACGACCCCACGCCGGCGCCTACCCCCGTCACCCCCACCATGCACCGGCGCACCAGCAGCGACTTCCCCGGCAGCGCGGGCAGCAAGGGCTGGGAGGACTGGACGCCGCAGCGGATCCGCGAGCGCAAGGCGAGCGCGGCGCCTCTGGACGAGTCGGACAGCGAGGACGAGGATGACGGCGACGATGGTGCTAGAGGTAGGCGCAGGATGGCTGCTGCCGTCGGCGGCGACGGCGGGATCGAGATGATCGATCGCGAGATGCAGGTCATGCGCCGCGTCTTCGGCAAGTGGGCTCGTCTCGCGGGCGTCGACTGTGAGGTTGTGGATGAGCTTAAGGAGGGCGAGTTCGACGTCGATTGGACCAAGGCTATTGCGCCGCGGGTTGAGGGACGGATTGTTTGCTTGGGTGGGGAGCAGAAGTGAGGAGGTTGGACTAGTGGATTAGGGCGCTGATTCAGGTGTGGTTATGATGGATTGATTCATTGATTTGGTCACGATGTTATGATAAAATGAACGATTTGGTTGGGGTTGGTGGCATGGAATCGGATGGCTAGGATAGATAGCAGAGTACTACAAAAAATAGACAGAAATCAACGGATAGGTACTTGGTCATCCCTATTTATGCATGTATGGGCATGTCAAAAGACAACATTAGTTACACTTCCAGAGAAGTATCAGTCTCTGTCAGGGGATAAGGTATAGATCATAGATAAAGTGGAGGCCAGCGCTATAAGGTGGAGACTAGTCTAAGTGAGAAGCTTCCATAAAGGGGGCTTTGCTCCTTCGAGTTGCAAGGAACAAGGCGTTAATGGTCAAAACTATCCTTCATCCCCTTTCAAGCGATGTCTCCTTCGCCCTGACAGCCTCCCTGATAGTAATTTCTATTGAAGTAGATATGAAATCACATTCGATTATCTCATCCTCGACCGACGTCGAAACTGGATCCAAGCCACCATTGTCTCGGTTGTTTCTACTCTCCTGTATATATCAATGTATCAAACTTCGTAATTCATCCACATAGGCCCGACTTAACTTACATTAACATGCATGAGACCTTCCTCAAGAGCAGCAATCGCATCACCGGAGTGAGCGACTCTGCGCCTGCTTTGGGCTAACTCGATTCCAATCGGTGTTGACAGTATAAGGGTGCGGGTTTGTTCGGATCTCGGACGAGATGATCGGCGCCGATAGAAATACTTTATCAGAAGTTGGAGAGTGGGAAGGCATATTGACATTATAACCAAAGTCACAATACCAAAAATGGCTTCATTTGATAATCGCATCCTGCGAAACCTGAAGGACTAAGAGGGTGGAGATGGTGGCAACGGAAATCACCCGGAAAGTTCGTGCAAGACACATATTATAGTAATCATTTCAAATCCCAAAGGGAGAGGTGAGGTGTCTAAATAAGATTATACCTTTACTACTCAAGACTCACATCCACATATCAAGAGAAGTCCTCGATAATTGCTCTCCTTCTGGATATTGGATTGGTGTAAGGCTGTTATAATTGTAATGTGGTTACATTTACTGTTTTTTGGACAATACAGGATGGGTGGCTGCAGAGCAGCATGTTAGATAGATGGCTGTGTTGAATGCTGCCTCATGCTGACTGATTGGAAGGGGAATCCAGAGCCTAATCAGAAATTGGACAACCCTGAATATTGGACGGCCATAGATATTGGACAGCCGTAGATATTGGACAACGCCACCAAACTGATAACAACAGGGCGATTGTGTTCTGGTTAATGATACGCTGACTGCATCACAGATTTACCCCTATTGGCTGGCCGTCCTTTAGGTGCATGACTGCTAGCATGCAAGAGTTTGTCACTCGACGTCTTCCCGTGCGCCACGGGAAAGCCACTAGATTTTGGACAATGTTGTGCAACCCTACCAAGCCTACATCGAAATGTCTCTATTATTGAAGCTTAGACCACATGGGATCCCTAGGCTAAAATACTACGTAGGTGTTCCCCGCTCTAGCCTTGCCCCCTCGTATGGGGTTTATAAGTATAAGGTCCTTCCCACACATCTTCCATTTCGCATCCTTATTTACATTTCCACTACAACTAAGTTGCGACACCGAAGCTCAATAATTTCATATTTACCAGACAGTTTTGAACCATGTCGACTCAACACTAATACCACCCAGTTCCCCTTCGGGATCTATGGAGTCAGCATGCACCTATCATTCGACAACTATACGAAGTCGAGAAGAAGACACTCAAGGGAGTGAAGCATATCCTAGAGACCGAACATAACTTCCCAAATACACCGTAAGCCTCACCCTCCACATACACATGCATAGCAATTTGCCGCATGACTCACCACTCAAATAGGCTATCAACGTATGGGATGAAACTACGATCTAAGCTTGGGCTTCGTAGGAAGCTTAAGAAGACCGACTGGCCAATTATATATAATCATTACCTGAAAGGAGAAGAAAGAGAACGTGGTATCTATCTCAATGGCTTGCGGATCCCCTGGGACAAAGCGTGGAAGGAGATTAGAAGATCTGGGGCACTGACAACTTACCAAGGTAACCCCCACCAGATATTCACGTTACCATTATAATAAAAGGATACCATGCTAAACATTAACACAGGTCAAGATGGAAGCCTTCCAACGGATATAGTTATACGGACACCGTCTCCAGTCGGGCAACCCATCGTCTCAGCAGCAACCGTTCCCGGTTCATGTGAACTAACCAGTTCGTATAATTACCAAAGAACACTTGCTCAGCCATACAGTAAGCCTTCCCGAGTTAGCATAATCTTCTGCATCTAATAGGATTCAGACATGTTGCCAGGGTTGAATACCCAACAAACGAGCTCCATGTCGTCCCCTGAACTTCCACGACCATCACCTAGGTATCCCATTGACGGGCATTCGTATCCACATATGCCGCAGCAATCAACAGCATCTGGTCGAGATCTTCTATCGATGAAAGGGGCCACGCAAACATCACAATGGGCATATGGTGGTTGGACTGCCAGTTTTCTTCGGAACATCCCCTCAAACATCTTCAAGAACAATTTGAAAAGTAAGCAATAGCTCCTATAAGAATAATGATATTTGACCGGGGGGTACTAAGGTTTGAGTTAGCTATCATCAGTGACACAAATCCCGGCACCAATCTATCCAATATGGCAAATGAATCCTACATGTACCCGGGGCTCGAAGAAACACGCCGGGCTCACAACTTGAATCTACTCGACTTCCAGGAGCAACACCATGTCCATGGAGTACCTAGTGCGACTTTTGACTGTTATTATTATTTAGCCAAGGCACTGTGTATGCTATCAAATAACTTATTCAGTCATCGGAGACTCACGCTAGGGAAAATTGGAGACGTTTTCGAGGACCTATTCAATCGAGTTCCCAGGCCAGTCCTCCGAAAAGTCCTCGAGAACGACATTCCTACCACCAAGGCTGCGTGGGAAGCTTTAGTCTATCTTGCCTGGAGGGCTGAACGTAAAGATATGTTCTTGTTTCTGATGGCGGTTGGAGCCCACCACCCCCAGTGGGTTCTAGAGAATGGATACTCGTATCATGTCTTTGCCGCTTTCATGGATTGCCCGGATGTAATTCAAAATCTGTTAGAAATTGGCGCTCGTCCATATCGTTCAAAATGCAAATACCCTTATTCAATGTACCGTCGGCCTCCCATTATCGAAGCAGCTCTTTCTGGGAGTTTACAATGCGTTCAACTATTAATAGATAGCTGCGACGCGAACCAACTCCAACAGCTGGGTATTGAGGATGGTTTCGAGACATACGTCCTGGCGCTAGAAAATAAACTATTCATAACTAAACACGAGTTTCAGCGCATGAAGAGGGTGACCTTAGACAACGAGGTGCACAATCGCATTCTGGATTTGCTTTTGAAAAACGGGGCAAATGTCGATGCCCCGTACAAACACCTTGTTGACCATAAAATCCTAATCCAAATGTTCTATTCGTCAGAGAAAATCGTTAGGACATGGCACCTTACCCTATTAGAATTTACTGTCTACTCGAAATTAGCGATTTTCCATCGACTACTTCCATACAGCACCAGGCCATCACAAGAAATTACTCGTATTGGGGTATACATTGCAGCGGAAAGTGGCAGCGATACTTTGCGGGACTACCTAGGCTCAAGAACAGCACAAGGTCTCACGGAAACAATCCGGTTCCTAGAGATTGTTCTTGTGGAGCAGTTTCTATGCAATGGATCAGAAATCGATAGTACCATCGTACAAGCATTAGTTGAAAATGGTGTCGATGTCACACTGTCATCTTTACGTACGGGAGTATATGATCTCTTGTGTGGGCTAGTGTTCCAGGCTAGGGAACGCGGCTTTAACAACCACACAACTTATTGCCTGAAGCTACTACTCCGCCAAGGGGCAGTCATAAATTCAAATGTTCTACGCCTTGCAGTCTGTAACCGCGGTTCCAGTTCTTTACAGTCGCTTTTTGAACTTGGAGTAGATCTGAAAGAGAAGGCCAGCTTAGCGTTGTGCACTGCCGCCCGTTTCGGTAATTACGAAGCAGTATCGTGGTTACTAACTGCGGGCGTGGATATCAATTCAAAGTTGATCGTACGCGATAGACAACTGAATATCATTTCTGCAGCCGCATCTCGTTTTATTTCGGACATCGACATCCGTTCAACATTAGTGCCTATACCCATAACCTTTTCGGCCAGTTGTGGTATGCTAGAATATCTACTTAGCATGGGGGCAAAGTTAAGTATACCACAGGGTTCAATTTCATCCGATATCGCGAGGGATATCCTCACAAGCACAGGACCGGGCCGTAATGAAACATTAAAGAAGGCACAACTCTTTATAGGTTTGTGGCTCGATCCTCACCAGGTACCATGCTCCTGGGCATTTCAGAATACCTACGGAGACTACATTGATTCCTGCAGCTCAGTTCGGCGGCACGAGCTCCTCGAACTCGAAGTTTTCGAATTCCTGTTCAGAAGCGGTTGTCCCGTTATCCCTAGTTCCTCTTTAACTGATTTGATCCAACGTGGTGGGAATAGTACCTTGATACGCCAGGTACTGGATGCCGGTGCCGACATAAACGAATACTCTCAGTTATGTTTTCCCTATTGCGTTCGGCTTGCCCCTATTCAAGCTGCAGCATATCGAGGCAACCAGGAGTTAGTATCTTCCTTGCTCCAACGAGGAGCCGACATCCATCAAGTGGCACATAAACACCGTGGGAGGACCGCTCTCCAAGCTGCCTGTGAGATGAAACCCAAAAACTCAACAGATGAGCTGTGCAAAATGAGACTTTTGAAATTCTTCATTGAGCATGGCGTGGATGTCAACGAACCCCCTGCAGACGAAGAAGGATTAACGGCATTAGGGGCCCTTGCGACCCTTGGAGAAATTGAGAATGCTGCTTTGCTAATAGCCTGCGGAGCTGATATCAACGCATGTTTTAATTCTCATTGTCGAATGGAACTTAGTTATAAACGATGCCGCCCCTTGGATGCGGCTGCACTTTTCGGTCGGCTTGACATGGTACAATTCCTCTTGAACGCGGGGGCATTGAGCGCTTGCAGGGGCTCGACTGGATACGATGGAGCTATAACTCTTGCTGAACGCGGAGGGTATCGTACTGCTGCCAATCTTATATGTCAAAAGGTAGGGGAAGTACGCTTACTTGGTAAAAACCCTCATCTTGATGACAACCAGGAGATAGAGGACGTTGTGTGGACCTCGTCTGATGAGTACTCGTCTGAGGATGATTGATGTAATAACCACTAATGTTGGAATGTGAGCAGAAGATCAGACAAAGAAAACATAGTACTATATTAATTACCTACAGAAATAGAACACCCTAGTGGCGCATAAGCTCCAGACTAGGTTACTGGCAACATATCCTGGCAATCGTATGACATGTATACCGTCTTCACTCGCAATGTGGGAAACACGGAATACACTGGAAAATGGCTCATCAAGACATCTTAGATAGTTTTAGGTATGACTAGCTGGGTGTCTTACCCCTTGTTGTCAAATCAAACGGTAATTATATCAGTTGGTCTTCCACACGCATATTAGGCCGTAGTGAGTCAATCTTATGATCGATATACAATAGTGACATAGTAATCAATATATAAGTAGGAAGTATCGCAATAACTTACGGTTAGTAGTATAAAGGGTCTTACTCATGTGATATTTACATATACAGCATACTAGAATGTCCATACTTGTTCTCCAAAATATTGCCCTATTTCAAATTAAAGATACATTCAACAGCTGAATATGATGGCCGAAGAAACGCAAACCTGGCCCATTACTGGCTGCTCTAGCGGCTTCGGTGAGACTTTCGCCCACAGCCTCTGTGCGGCTGGAGACAGCATGATTGCTACAGGCTGAGACGCCCAAACAAAGCTTGCTCACCTTGGAGACACTGGTGCCACCCTTCTACACCTCGATGTTGCAGCTCCAGCAGCTCATATCGAAGGCCAACATCGACGAATCTTGGGGATTGTATCCTAATGGTATCGATGCTGTCGTCAATAGTGCTGGTTACGTGTTAGGCGGCGCTTTTGAGGAATTAACGTAAGTGCTTGATCTATTATTAGTGGTGTAATTGCGTTTTGCTAAAGCTTAATCATTAGTCCGCAGGAGATGGAGGATTCTATGAAGACCAACTTCTTGGTGCATTCAGCCAATTCTCCCTGAGCTCCAGTACAGGAACCCTTTGCTACATGAGCTCTCCAGCAGGTTGGTATGGGGATGCTGCTACTGCCGGTTATTTTTCGATTGGTTTCGCCCTTGAAGGTACGCCAATCCAGTTTTTTCATGTGTCAACAAATTTTCACAGTGCGTTTCTGAAATGCTTTACCATATACCTAGGTATAGTAGAGTGTCCCCCGAGAGACCTCACTGTCACAACACCAAACCTTGGAAGGTATGCTTTTCGAGCCAAGCTCCTTCCCTACTGGCGCTTTCGACAAAGTCAACTTAGTACTCTCCCGCTTGCCTGAATACACTCAATACAACTCGCACATCCAAGAGTTTGTATCCGGCGGTGGGTAAGATACCCGGCAACGTGAACAAGGGAGTCGACCGCATGGGTGAGATTGTCAAGGGCACTGGTATAGCAGTAGGAAAGGTAGTGTCGTTGCGGATGTTTCTATTAACTGATGGGTTAGTCCCAATCAAAGCTAAGTGCGAAGAGACCTTGAATGTCTGCGGGGAATGAGAAGAGTCGCCTACAGTACGGACAAAATAGCTTTGGTCTAGTTGACTATGCATTCCTTAGTGCAGCGGAAGTGCTATTTGGATAGTAGATAGGCGGCACGATAAGATCAAAGGGGGGTCTATAGCGTTATCGTATCCACAACTTATTCGAAATTCCTTTATGAGAACACAATTACTAAGAAGCCGCTCGGGCCACAACTCTAGCGTGTACGCCCAGCTAACTTGCCTGTTAGGAATGCTAGTCCACAAGGGGTATTAGTTATTAAAACCTGTTTCGTCATTCAAGGGGTGATGGTTATAACAAGGGAGGTCCTAGTCTAGGGTGTAGACTCGAATTCTCCCCTCTTTCTGGGCTGTCTTCCGGATGAGGCGACCACCGTACCGAAACAGGGAGTGGAAATATTCAAGAACCGTAGTCAAGTGTCGAATGTCGTTCTCTTCAATGTTGAGAAGAGTTATATTTACTCCAGGGTGCCTTAATTGCTGTGCCACTAGGTAAGTATGAATGACCTCCGACTGTCAGGAACTTACAAACTTTGAGGAAAGGTATGGTACTTGCAGTTTAGCTCTAGAACGCAAATCTGGACGATCTCCACCCTACTCCCAGATTCCATTACAGCTCTCATACTACAGGCCATTCTATCATACATCATATGATATTTTCTTCCCAATTCGCCACAGTTCCGGTACTCAATTCAAGCTCTGGTTTTTCTGAGAGAAAGTAGTAATGTAAGAGGAATGTGTCTGGGGTTACACGAGAGCCCGTTGGCTCACATTCAGGGAAGGTAAAGTTTGCTTCTGGCAAAATGCATCCGAAACTCGTACCACTCCTCTCCAATCCAGTCGCGACCGAAATCAGGTAGCCTATTTACCTCAAGAATTCTTAAAGAATTAGGATCTCGAAGGAGTGGTAGCACGAGATTCTCCAAAGACAAAGAATATGGGGGTTAAATGACGGTATCGCCCATACCATCATAGCAAAAGCTCTAGAAACCCATGAGAGAAAATGCAAACATGATGCGACTCCGAACGCCACGGCCAATTCGGCAAACAATCCCACTGGAATTTTCATCATAGGTAGCAAGCCCACCTCTCACATGCAAGGACGATGTAGGAGGTTATAAATACAGGCAACTTTACGCGATGTCACCTTCTATATACTATTCTACATCGACTGCGACGGAACAATACTCGCTTTATTTCCTGGAATAGACGTACGGAATTCCGATAGCAACGCATCTCGTTTTCCTCTCTCGTCTACACCCAGGATGGCTTCCGAGCATCAAAATCCGCCCTACGCGGAGAACCTCATGGATGGGAAAATCGAAGTTGCCCCAACTTATAGGAGAGAATTTGACCCCCAGCTCGAAAAGGACGATTGGGAGTATCATCGTATGATTCGGCAGGATGGAGCGAACGCTGCCAGAGGCCAACTATATACGCAATCAGCTGCCGGAGAAGGTCATTACGATCTTAATGATGACGGGCGTATTCTACAGGTTCATCCGCAAGGTGGTACACAGCCCAAACCGTATATCTTCTTTATTCACGGGGGCTTGATGACCGGGTCTGACCGCTTCGTTGGTGTGAACAATATGATTCATGACTGGGGCAAGGGCTCACTGTCCGATGTTATAGTTCACAGTGTGGAATATGGGAGACCACCGCAGAGTAGAGGTCTTGACCCGTCTAATGACTGTTGGGAGGCTTTCTGTAATGCTTGGGAAAACCACAAGGCTTTCGGTATCGATCCGAAACATGTGATCGTCTACGGAGCATCTGCTGGAGGATGTCTTGCTGCGTCGATGATTCTACGATGGGTGGCAGCCCATGGGAGAAACCCTGATCTCGCGAATGACCCTCTGTTCTCGGGATTCAGCAAATTCAACAACCCCCCTTTCCCCGACCTGAAAGGCGTCTATCTCGAAGCTCCAATGCTCGATGACAGGCACCAGACTATATCGCGCCGACAGTACGCCAAAGGCGGTGCCGATGTGGGAGGGAACCTGACGTCGACGGAACTCGGCTTTTCCTGGGGTTGGTTGTTGAACTGGTACGAGAAAATCGAACAGGGAAAGCCACTCAAGGTCATCAAAAGACGTGTCGGGACTGATGATGTCTCGATCCTCGAGGCGCCTGGTCGTGCTACGGCAGCTCAATTGAAGGGGTTTCCCCCCGCCTGCCTGGAGGTCGGCGATGCGGACCCGCTGAGAGACGAAGGCAAGGACTTCATTGATCAAGTCAAAGCATCTGGTGGAGATAACGAGGCAGAATACAAACTGTGCCAGGGTGGTGTCCCTCACGGTGGTTGGGCAATTGACGTTGAGAAGAAGGAGAAGGCGACAAGAGACCTTCTCAGCGCTAGGGTCCAGAAGTTGAAAGGGTGGCTCCCTTGATGCGAACCTGTCGGACTACATCTTTTTCTCTACGCTCTTTCTATCGTCAGACCTGGGCGATTTCACTTGACTACTTGGCTCTCAAACTTTTCTTTGTTATCGGTAAGGATACTTTGGAGGTCCGGGTTCAGCAACAGGAATACGGGGTTAGTATCGGGGGTTTTCAGGTTTTATACGTTACAGGGTCGGATTCATGTCAGCGGTGGGAGTCTTTAGTTCCACATTAAGATAGCAACGACACTCATTTGAATACACAGACTTCCATTCCAAGTCCATTTCTAGGCAATATAGAACCTGCACGGTAAGTACCTCTAGGTTCGTAAATATGCAATATGACACGCTATGCTATTTCCTTAATGTAACGGGGTTATCACTTCACTTTCCTCCAGGTCACAAGTCTCGTAGATAGAAGCTATGTGATGCAAGAATAGACAGCCAACTGTATTAGGTAGCAAAGGGATAAAGACCCAACGGCTCGTCTACTTATGCTACTGTCCAATAATAGCTCCAAAACCAAACACTCGTAGTAACAATCCTAGTGTGACACCCCCTTATGCCTTAGAAAACACCAGATCCATTACCGTACGCCTCAATATTCAACATTGTCGCTCCCAAAATTTCCCATGCTATCACCGCTATGTAAAAAAGCCCTATCCCCCCTCGTAGTCACCTAGACTGATATCTACTGTATCTGAGAAAATGGAGCTAGGACGATGAAGAACCTGATCGCTGTTAGTTCATGCCACCTCGTCAAAAAGTATATTGTGCACATTAATAGAGGCATAGCTTACTCTGCTTCTCAGTGGATGATAATGTCTCCGTCTGTTTCTTGGAACTCTTCTGATCCTTCTGGTAGACATCGGTAGTTTCCTGCTGGCTTTCTATATCCTTGGCGAAAGATTCGTCTGTCGAGGATTTCGTGTCGTTGTCCATACGCGTTGTTACATGTGTCGCAAGATACAGGACCACTGCGCCAAAGAACAAACAAGCTATTATGACGAGCATCGCGATCATCATCTCAGCTAGGCCGTAGCATTGCTTTGCGAGGTAACTTTCGTTGTCTGTTTCGAATAGGCGTCCCCATGACCATGACGTCTTCGCCGTGATAATCCCCATGGTGATCATGAAGAAGCTGAAGCAGGCTTGTATCGTCCTCCAGATACTGATCCAACAGGAGACAGGCTTCTTCTCGTTGCTACTCTGGCTTGGTAGCCAGAACGAGATGGTCGCGGTCATAAAACTGATGCTTGAGAAGACGGCTGAAAAGAAGAGGTAGACGAAGACCAGTTGCGCTGTACTGGCGTCGGTTGCCATGTCGTGGAAGTCGAAGTAGGGATGGATATGATGATTCACAACACTCGCAAAGTAAGCTGCCCCGATGGCCTGACCAAGCAGGATGGCGACGAGGAAGACTCGCAGTAGGGTAGTCCACGTAGCACCCATTGTTGTAGGATTGTTCTTCAATCAAAAACTTCATAAGAAGATGATGAATAGAAGCTGTACGATACGTTGTTCGTGATGACTGTCGTTGTTGTATTTAGAAGATGGATGACTTTCCCAGACGTAGAAGCCTGTAGAAGTGGGAATTGTAGAATTTTTAGAAGTTGTAGAAGTGGTGGGAGATTATGTTTCAATAGAAGTTTCCGATGGTAAGTGTTACAGACGTGGTTGCAAGAGAAGGCAATAGAGGTCTCGTCTGTGCAATATAGTCTGTAGAAATGATGAACTGTGACCTAGTGACTAAGTTTCTCGATAGAAGAAACTTCGCCCAGGTCAGCCTACCAAGTTATCATGCAGGTATGTCATGCTGATAGGTAGAGAATGAAGTTTAGAGACATCCGGCGTCACAAATCAGAGCGAGAAACTTAGTCAATTGAGTTAGATGTAAGATAATCCAGAAGGTGACGATGCAGGAATTGAATAGACTCGAATCAAATAGATTATCTTGACGCAAGTTGATCAGGAAAGTAATGATCTAAAGAGTTGCGGAAGCGAAGAAAGTTGTTGCGGCACGTTGGAGGAATGTTTAGGTCAGTGCCTCGGTGTAAGATTATTCAAGGTGCGATTTTATTATCCATTACAACTTAATATTCAGGATCAGGAACTGGACACTGATCCTGATAACCGCTAGGTCACATGTTCATGTGTAAGAGGGGAAATTCTTTAGGTCAGTATAGAGTGAAATATCGACATGTAATCCATGTCCATGACCAACTTGGTGTATTAGGACCCTATTTCTTCATGCAGATACGATCACGCTAAGTAATAAACCCGTAAATATACAATGCAGGATCACTAGAAAACATCCCCTTCATAGGTATATCACCACACTTCCTATTGCAAATATACAACTGGAGGGGGGGTTAGCAGCTACAGGAGATGATTCTATGTCTCGTAAATCCTCTACTATCCCCAGCAATTCCTCCAGCTTTCTGACACCATCACAGCCTATTAAAACTTTAATATAGAAATAAAATTCGAGAGTATAGGGTTAGAAGTCATAATATTACTATTTAAAAAGTCTTTACGATCGCTGTCCTTGATGGTTTTTGTCGCCTAAATGGAGATTGCCTTTATGTTGATGGTAGAAAGTATCCACGCTAGTCTACTTATGGTAAAGAAGAGGGTAGTTTGGCGTGAAAGAAACAGGATCAGTAGATGTCGGAGGCTCGTAGCATAGGTAGTAAATAATAAGACCATTACTGATTGCGGTTGCTTAACTATCGAAAGGGGCAAAGCCCCTTTATAGATGCGCCACAGCTGGCCCAGTGGACCACTAAGCTAGTGCCCACTACACAGTATCCACTTTACCTCCTGACGAATGATGTAGGAAACGAAGTAAGACTGGCACATTCATCGTGATGTATCATTCATATCATGGCTATAATAATATGCAGTTTTCCACCCTGTAGGGAAGTCAAATAGGCTACAGTTCGTCCCATGTACAGTTCCTCGATGTATTTGTACCTAAACCTCTCCACTCAACAATATCTTACATCCTTTGCCAGGCCCAACAATTTGCCTCGTGCATGGATTCCCTAACCGTCATCACAACATATCAAATGGATATGGCCATATCCCACAAGGCCAAACATTTTATCAACCTCTACCTGTCAAATAATTAGTCCGTGGCCAATTTATACCTGCAGGAATACTAACTTACCATAAAGGTGGTAGCGGCCCAATCATCTCCTCAAATGGACGGGAGCCATTTTTCACCAAGCGCGCAATCTAATCAGCTGCGTAGGCATGGTTGCGTTTTCTTCGCTCCCTCCTCTCCTCTCTGTACTACCAAAACATAGGGCATATGCAAACTCTCCCCTTACATAGATCTCGCAGATCAGGTAGCATGCCGCCATAGAGAGGATAGCGATCGTCATACCTGCCAATCCGCGACAGTTGTTCGCTAGGTATTGCTCGTCATCCCTCTCGAACCTGCCAGCCCAAGTCCACGCGTATTGTGCCGTAGCACAAGCAATGCCGACCATGAAAATAGCGATGGCGACTCCGAAAGTTGTTGACAGCACCCAGATACTTGTCGGTAGCCTCTTCTTCTTCTGTTGCTTCTTGTACGGTTTGCTTCTAGTCGATCCTTTGAAGCGGTATGATTGGAGAATGACCACGAATCCTAGGCTTGCGAATAAGGCTGAAACACATAGGTAAATGAAACCGAAATAGGATGTTTTCAGTTCGGCGCCCATGGAGCGTTCCGTGAAGAAAGGGTCCAGGTATAGCTTCAAGAATAGGGCAAAGTAACATGATCCTCCAGCCTGGCAGAGCAGGAAGATGGCGAAGAACGCCCGGAAAAGGATGCTGAGTAGAGGATTCATTGTTGATTTGTATAGTAAGTCGGAAGATAGTGAAAGTGTGATTCTAGGAAGATATTGAGTGGAATAGGTACAGTGGCGTTCTGCGTAGTTGTTGATGCTTTGTTCGGGGGTAAACGATGATGGGTTGCTTTCCAGGTGGTGCAGTCGAAGGGTAGAAGTTGGGGTAAGATAAATTGATAAGTTATCTTTGAGTGAAGAAAGCAGTGGAAGATATAGGTCGGATTGAAGGTGTGCTGAAGTATGAGGATTCTTCAATGGACCGAATATTTTCTTCCTATTCTGTCTGATTAATGAATGAATGCTATGTAGTGGCATCGATGAAGTAGAAGTAATATGCAGCTAAGTGCTAGAACGTGGCAATTTCCTGCAGGTTGTCTATTTAGCTACCCCCTGACCACGCAACGCGTAATGAAACTCCAGACTAATGCAAGCCCAGGTGATAATTTATATGCTGAAGCAAGTCATTGTTACCTATTGTCATCAAGACCATAGTTAATTCGTCCTGTAAACTTCATATAGTTCCTCTACTATTTTGTTACACAGGGCGCGTCTGCTTGATCCTATGACCTTGAGGCTGCGCTTCTGCCTGATGTCATGGCTCGCTAGGTTGCCTATTATGTGTCCCCTTTCATCTCAATCATAACGCGTACCGAGCAACCGAGAGACGTGTCCAGAAAATAGCAACTACTCAGAGCCATCCAAGCCACATCCATATCATGCAATCCACGGCAGTCTAAAGACATAGGGACCTCGCCGTCAGCCTTTAGTTACTTCCACCTATGCAAACCGGGCTGCAGTGACGCCTAGGGCGACTATGGTGATGCTGACGAAAGATGAACATATACCCCCATTTCGTCGCTTAATAATCATCCTCGTGGTTTTTAACTAATGTTGTTATCAAAGCAGCCCTATAATAGGCTGGTGACCGACGACGGTGAGTATGTTGTATGCAGGAGCCTCCTATAATTGGGGGTTGCTTACATGATGTATGTAGGCCAGGAATTTGCCTTATTCCAGAACTCACCACTATATATGTATAGTGCTTCTTTCCTACGATATATAGAGCTTTCTTTTAGCCAGGCAAACATCACTTTCCGCTACTATCGTACAATACTCTGGAACTATATCCACTCAATTCAACAGAGCACCATGGGAGCATAAGCGCGTGAGAACTAAACTATAAATACTTGGGGTCCTATCCATCATGTTAACTTTGTTAACAAATCAAACAAATCACGAGAAATCACAGATCTAGCCAAATTAAACCAAGCTATATAGCATACTGCCATACGATTAATTTAAAATTATTTGCAGTGCCGCTTGATTGATTCTGTTAAATTTCGATTAATAAATAATTCAGGGATATGATGACGAAGGTCTTGGAGGCTATCTAACTTTTATCTGGAAATTCCCTATCCATTCAATATTCATAACCGAGCTACTATACATGACATACTTTAATGTTACTTCAGAGTACTGATTTCGCCCCTTAGATAGATGATCCTTTCACCCCCTGCTCAGCCTCATGCGAGTGAAGGCAAATGTTCTATGAATACTAAGTTTTGAGATATACTATTGAAGTAGGTAGTCGATCTTTAACGTTGTCCTATGAGTTGTCAGTGTGTGGTTACTCTAGGGTCAACCGGTTTGTCTAGATATTATGAATTACCATAGACGAGGCTGGAGACGTACACTACTCAACCAATATCGCATGTTCATATCTCCATGTTGTCTTTCAGAATCTTACTCTAGACATTCGCGCTCGCCGTTGCGCTTCGATGTCCTCGAGTCGGAGGTCCTCGCTAACCAATCCCACCATTCTACGGCGCTGGGACTCGGAATCGCTTCTATCCTTTGAACAAAAGAACGGTAAGGCGATCAGGAAGGACGCTAAAGAAGCCAGCAGGGCGACCGTCATCCAAGTCAAACCGCTGCATTTTGAAGCGAGAAAGTCCTCGCCGGCTACCTCCAACCTCTTCTTCCACACCACACCAAACGCGGCCGTCATGCAGGTGAAAAAGAATATGGGCGTTCCAAGTACGCACATAACGCACCCGACGGTCATGGCAATATACTCGGTGTGCTTGTAGCTGTATAGTTTCTCGATCAAGCTTCGGGGGCAGGCAGGTTTGAGGATGGAGGGTAGCCATAGGGTTAGGTAGAGTGCTGCGATGTAGAGAAACCCGAAGAGCAGCTCGGCTGTGCCGGCCTCCAGCTCGGTGCTGTGTTCCCGGAAGTAGGGTGCAAGCTTCAACTGCAGGAAAACGCCAAAGTGGATGAGACCTAGCACGTAGAGGGACATATAGATGGCAAAGAAAATGCTAAGCACACGGCGCATATTACGATCCATAGTTGCAGCAGTAAATATCGTGGGATTAGATATAACGTAGCGGGTGAAAGTGAACGGTATAGTGGGTGGGAATTCAGTACCAATGTGAGTAATGGAGAAATGTTTGTCTTGAATTAAATAGTCGACAGGACGGACACTTCAACATTAAATACCCGTTCATATTAATGCTATCCCAGCGTTCGGAGAAAGATTTACCAGTAGAGGTTTATATTAGACTAGATGCACACCAAGGACGATAGGCAGACGAAAGTGCCCAAATAGACTTCGATGGCTTCATACTGCGTAAGAACGAGCAACTCAAATTAGGGAAGCTAGTCGCAGATAAAGGACTCTAATTAAAAGAGATGGGAGAAAGCATAAAAACTAACAGAGTAAGGTTAAAGTTGGTGCGGTAAAAGAGGGCGTTCGTCGAAGCTTTGCTCCGATGGTCGAAGATAGAAACACAAGCGGAAGTATGCTGAGGTAGGGGTGGTATGTAGACTTCCACCTCGATACTTAGACACAACGTAAGAAAAGAATTGGCCATTTCCTAGGTCCGCTGCTGCACGCTTCATATAGAGGGCTGTTGGGCGATATATAATAAACATCTGTACTACGTAACGTCTACTACGGCAGGCATAAAGCATAGTCTGAAAGGTAATGTTGCAACTATACGCTAAACGTTTGACGGCATAGGAACGTGTATTTGCGAGTATCACTATTATATGTAGCTTCTATGTACCACATAATTTCTTCAATTTACCATACATGATCTATATAGGCAGATGGAGTAAGATCTGACCACTGACTTCAGGGGTGAGGGACGTAATATAAGAAGGCAACCCTCTCATTCGCAACCTATGATGACGGGAATGGATGAAAACCGGAGCAATCCGGAGTACCTTTATTGCTTCGATATACTACATATCCTATAAGGCACCGCATCACTGTAGAAAGGACCACGCTGCTCTTCTTTCCGTGGAACGGGGAAATCCACTTCTTCAACAGAGAAACTCCTCCTGCAGCAGACCTCCAAGAACGCCTCGAACGTTTCCCGATTTCTATCAGCAGCACAAATGACGACTGTAACAAGAGGGAACATCACGAACAGCTCATCTAACGTCCCAGCCAAAGGGGGAATGATGCTCTTGTCGTAGGTGACATCCGCGCCGATAATGACATCGACGGGCTTACCTCCGTTCCACTCCGCTTCTTCCGTTCCGACCAGCCCGTGGCCCCACTTGAGGTCCATAACGGAGATGCAATCGGAGCCCTGAAGACCACTGATGAACAGATTGTCGGGGAGGTTCGCGACCACATCATCGGAACCATCAGATGCGATGACATGTGTGGCTCCTAAGAACTTAGCGCAAAGGATAGCTAGGTATCCAGTGCCGGTGCCGAGCTCCAGCACTCGTTTGCCTTGTATCAGAGAGGGTTTGGCACAGAGATATTGACCTAGGTGAAGAGCAGCTTCCCACGTTCGTCGACCTGTAGTCCCAGCAGCATATAGGAGGTTACGGGATTCAAGGAGTGTGATTTGATGGGGTGCATGGGAAGAGTTGGGTTGGTTCAGGAGAGAAGGGGAGTAAGTAACGTAAGACCTCTGCTGGACAGCAGTAAGCTCTGAGGGTAGAGGAAGGGCGAGCAGTTCAGAAAGAGGGGACATCAGCTCATCTGAAACTCCCTGGGAAATGGAGTCAGACTGACGATGAGGCGATACAATGCACAACTAAGATAAAGAGAAAGAGATACTCATTTAGAGAATTGAGGACAATCAATGAAAATGGCATTGTGGTTGCCTTTTTACTTACATATCGATCCCAGTCGTCGATACTAGCTTCGATTCTCTTTACCAGCTCCTTCAAAACACGTAGCTTGTAACGGGGAGGAGGCGGATGAGAATCGGGCCTGTCGGAGAATATGCGTCGATACAATTCATTCTGTATATGCTCCTCACGCAGGAGAGTCGGAGATGGGAAATCCAGATCTCGTTCTAATTGCAGATACTGTCGACAAAACCGATCAACGCTCTCTGAGCCCTGATACGATTCCACGATGGGTGTCATTTGGAAATAATGTCAAGTTCTCGTACTAACCCCTCCACGATTTCATCATCGAAACGACAGAAGTAGATGGTGAACAGATGGGCAGGTGGGGAAGTCACCGAAATTTATTGGCAGCTGCCCAATTTAATTCTTGAGGTGCCAAAGTCTTTCGTTTGCCTTTTCTCAGTGGCTGTGCTTATCGCTTATCTTCTCAGAATATGTGGCTACCTAGCTCGCTAGATAGACTGATAAGACTACAAAACCCCACCAAGCCACACCCACAGATTTTGCCCTATTGATTAGGTAATTTTCTTTTCATTTTTCCGAAAGTGGCCCGACCCCGTGCACCACCCACCATCCACCCTGGATTTCGCACATCAAAGTTTTGTGCATTCATTCAATCGATCGTAATCGCGAAACCTTCCTTTTTTTTCTATTCAGCCCGACGACAACTTCACTCAACCATCTCGACACCAACCGCAAAGATGGCTGACGCTGATACTCCCGTCACTCTGCGAACTCGCAAGTTCATTCGCAACCCTCTTTTGGGTCGCCGTCAATTTGTCGTGTACGTGTAAACTCAATCCTGGTCTCATCTTTTGGTGCTTGACAGAAATAATGGACGATTTCCACCATCGCAACACCCATCATCACCCATTACGATAGCATTTTCCCGATCACCGCAGTCATCAACTAGATCATAAAAATATTTGCCGCCATTAAACGAACTTTTATTGTATGGATAAGATGGATTGGTTGACTAACATCACATCTTGTTTTTTATAGTGACATCCTCCACCCCAGCCGACCCAACATCTCCAAGGAGGAGTTGAGAAACAAGCTCGCCACCCTCTACAAGGCCCAGAAGGACCAGGTCAGTGTCTTCGGTCTACGAACACAGTTCGGTGGTGGCAAGACCACCGGCTTCGGTCTCGTCTACGATTCCCCCGAGGCCCTCAAGAAGTTCGAGCCCCAGTACCGAAACATCCGTTACGGTTACGCTACCAAGCCCGAGCGGGCCTCGAGACAACAGCGTACGTTCTACTTCCTGCCATCCACGCGTTTACCCTCGCCTGGTTATCCTGTTGCGATAAATTTTCTGTCGATAACCAGACGATGGTTTTCTCCCCTTCCCCGCTTTTTGTATCCAGTGAACTAGAATGCTGACGTGAAATGCAAACATACAGGCAAGCAGCGCAAGAACCGACAGAAGACTCTGCGGGGTACGGCGAAGGTCAAGGGTGCCAAGGCGAAGAAGGAGAAATAAACGGTTCGCTCATATGGTCTGGGGTTTATACTGTCTTTGCGGAATGGGTCTGGTCGGTTTTGCCTCTGTGCAATATTATACATGAATGCAAAATGCATCGTCAACAACATCATCATCATTTGCATACCCCTTCGACAGTTTACTGGTTCCCCCGGGTCTTTCGACATGTGCTCGTTCTTTCGACAGACATGATGGAACGAATTTGATGATTTTCCCACACGGTAGCAAACAAAATCAAGGAGTTGTAATGGGCACTTTGTCAACTTGGCTTTTTTTTCTATGTGACCTTTGAAATATGTTGATAGGGAGTATAGGCAAGTCTGGTTCTACACCCTAAATCCAACTCCAGCTTTAAACATTTCAGCTGTTATATTCTCGCAGTTGTTCGTTTTCAAGTTCTAGAAAGAAAATTGTAGATTGCTCATGTAAACGCTATCTCGCACCGCAAGATGCTTCTCTATGTGTCGTTAAACCACATTAATTCGTTATGCTAACCCAAATGTAACCTTGAAAACGCCGACGCCTTTACACCTCTCGTCCCAAGTAGGCACCTAGGTAGGTATCGCCTTATCCAACTCCCGAACTCCAAACTCCAAGCTTCACGATCATCGCTCATCACATCATGGCCTCATAACAAAACAAAACAAAAGCACACCACGTTCTATCCCAACCATCTTCACACCACTGTGGGAAAAGATCTCAACCCACGAAAACAAGCCCTCCAACAACAGCCGCCACGCCCACAGCAACGACCACCACCCCTCCGGATCCCGCAGCCAGAGGGGCAGCCCCAGAACCAGCACCACCAGCAGCAGCAGCAACCTCGATGATCGGCTCATGCCACCCGCAGTGCCCCTTGAACACGCCCTCGGACTGGCAGCTCCAGTACGTCGTCTGCGTGAACCGGTCCCCGTACTCCTCCTGGAACGCGCGCTGTGCGTCTTCGTCCACTGCGGGAGGCGGCGGCGTTATCGTGGGCGCTGTTGGTAGCGTGTCCGTTATGGCTGCTGCTGCTGCTGCGGCGATGATTGCGGTTGGGGTTAGGGTGGTTGCGGGGAGCTCGTGCAAGATGTTGCCCATGTCTACCGCTTCTGCTTCTGCTTCTGCTTCTGCTGTCGCCGTTGCCGTTTCGGCTGCGAGTGCTGGGGGGGAGGATGGGGGGCTTGGTTGGTGTTGTTCTTGTTCTTGGTCTGGCGGTATGCTGGGGACGACGATGAAGCTATCGCCTACCGACGGTGTTGAGGTTGGATAAGAAGAGGAAGTAGTAGGACTCCTGTCGATGGAGAGGGTGCTCGGGTCCATTGTCCGTGGCGACTTGAGGACTGCAGCTGCTCTCGCTTCGTGGGAGAGCGAGAGCGTGAGCGAGAGCAGAATTAGGGAGAATGGGATGGACGGCATGGTGTTGTGTGTGGTATCCAAGGCAATATCCAAGTTCGTCTATGGTAAAGTGGGTAAGATTATGTATGTCTTTAAAGAGGCTTCTGCTATGTTCTGTAGAAGGAGACTGATGGTGATGTCCACGGTAGATGGATATTAGATCTATTTTGGTGTTTTACACAAGAATGAAAGAAAGACCAGCTTTCGTAAAGAGATTATAGCTATCTTCTGTTTCGAGAATTGCCTTAAATAGAAATGGAAAGTAGTGACGAGGACCTAGTCGGCGTGGCTAGACATACGTAGGGAATGAATGAATGAATGCTTCAGTCACCTTTCACCACCAGGGCTCTGAGGAGTTGAGGGGGGAGGAAAGAAGGAATGGACAATGGAGCAGTCAACTGCGTGGTTAACACATGAAGAGGATTGAAATAATAGAGGGTAGTGGTCGAAACTAGATAAAGCGACGAAGTGTGCGAGGCATTGCGTCGAGGTCAATCAATCTATTCATCTATTCATCCACATATTCTAGAACCTACCCCTTTACATGGCTACTATGCAGGATACAGCTATTTCCCATATCTAGACTAGAAATACGTCCTCATAGCCGTCTCTATCTGACATGTCATCCAATCAACGAACTGGGCATCTACTCATAGACACGACGTTCAAACATACAACCATAACGAATGAACACATAACATACACTGCTACTAACGGTAATGACTCACTCTTCAACGGCGCAGAGAACTAAGTAAGTGAATCGCGAGTTCTGAGCCTACGATTGAGTATGAAGAGTCATACGATCTAGAGTGGACGTCAGAATGCGCTGCTTGACATCCCGAATGGCTGGCCCTCAGGTCGCATGGCAGATTTAGAGAGTCGTCGCGACTCGAAGTCGGATCGTGGAAACGGTGGGTTATGATTGGTTGATGCGCGTCATGCAGGGGCTTAGTTAGTTCAATGCACCTCGAATTTTCTAACTACTTAGTTAACGGCTGTCCATCCATTCCATCACCCACAAGAGTCATAATTTGACTACGTGCATCTCATTAACCAATTCGCTATGTGAGCTTCATAAAAAATGAGGATATAACTATCTCACTCTAAGAGATTGCAGGGTCATCATCTTCTTAGGGGATCTTTAATTCATTCCAATAAACTTTCAGGTGGGAGAATAATCAACTTCTTGGGGCTCGAGTTCTCCTCGGCAGATCTGGTGACAGCCGGCAAACGGCCGGCAGCGCTCTATGCCCATCTACCAGCTACCTAGCTCAAGAGGAACAGACGTTGGAGTTAGACTTATCTTATTACCTTCAAGTTCAAAAGCTTCTTACTGTTGGTTAAGTAGTCTATCAGATATTCAATAACAATAGAGAAAGTTATCTCAACTAATTTGGTGCTTTAATTGAATTACGTATGTAGCAGGCCAGAACCGGATAACGAATGTCACGTGATCAGTATGCAACAACAACGACAACAACAACACGCCGACCAGTTGACACGCACCCGTACTTATTACTTAACTCATTCTAGCAGTCTAGCTACGTAGAAGACAGCTGTTGTCTATAAACTAGAGACCTCCATGATGGTCCGTGTGCTGTTATAGTAGGCATGACATGCATTTTGCATACATACTTTTAGTAAGGCACTTAGTCTAGTTATGTAAGTAGCCCGTCTAACAGATACTAATTGTGAAGAGCTAGGAGGCAAGGGAAAACACTATGTAAGGGATGTCAACATCATGCCAGAGCGCTGTGGGCACCTAAATTCCCGCAACTACTTTTACTATCTATTGCATGTGGCTGTTGGTCTTTGGCCCCGGTAGTGAATGGCAATAGTCCTATGTCTAATACGTCAATATGAATATGTGCGGAAGTGTAAGTACGAAATCCATTAAGCTGGACGGATAGGATTTTCCGAATGAAAAGGTTAAGGCTATATGAGCATCACAGCGAATTAATCGTGGAAATGTCTCGGTGCAATTCTGATCTTATAAGAACTGCGAGTCTCCTCCCCTCTATGATAGCAAGCTATGATGATATTTTGGACTCAAACATTGTTAGCTCCCTAAGCAATGCTATTATTCAAAAGATAAGAAAGAAACCTTGATCTCGGACATGAAAAGAAGGGAAAAAAACACTTGCTACTTCTGCACAATTGCAACGTCGGATACCATGCGAATTTTGTGAACACCATCCTCAACCTTGTACCACTGCCCTTGACGAAGCTCCTCAACAATAGAGTCGACTGCCTCGTCCCACTTGTCTTCATCTCGTTGTTGCCAACCACCAACCGGCGTGGCAAGAAAAGTCCAAGCGATCGTGACCCATCGCTTTAGATCCGTCCCCAAGTTCAACCAGGCTGCTTTCTCCACATACCGGACGTCTTTCCAACCGGCATCTTTAGTCACCTGCTCTATCTTCTCCTTCCCGTACCAACTCTTGGACAAAAACGGCGCCATCGGCTCATCCGCGCCCCGCGTCTTGCGGTGTGCATTCTCAAGAGCGACATGCCACGGCATTTCCTTCCACACGGCAATAAGACCCGTCCCTCCAGGCTTCAAAGTCCGTAGAATGTGAGACGCAGCCGCGACATCGTCGTCTAGGCCGGCAAACACAAACGTTGTGAGAGACAGGTCGAAGGTGTTGTCCGGGAACGTAAGTTTGGTGGCGTCCATGGGTTCGAGCTTGACCGGCCACGGCGGGTGTTCCCCCAATGTTGCCTGAAGCTGGGCCATGAACATAGGGTTGATGTCCGTGGCGTTGATTTTAATGCCTGTCGGCGGGTTGGAGTCCATGACGGCCATGGTGACGGCACCGTAGCCGCACCCATTATCGTGAATTACCGACGAAGAAGTGAGGGAAGGTAAGTCCTCTCTAAGCAGGTCCCGCGCGATTGTATCGCTGACATCGCCCTGAAGTTCTTGGAGGAGGGCGCCATCAAACTTCAGAGCTTGTTTTGGCATAAATGGAGCAGCCATCGTGAACGGAAGATCTGAAAATGTGAGGTTCTTGCGAATGGGAGGTTCTGGTGAAGGAGGCTCCGAATATTCGGGATGGGGAATGATGAATTTAAACGTGGTGAAGTTGGATTAAAGGAGGAGGATGATAAGATTAAATTCTGGCTGAACAGGCTGGCTGGGCCGGGCTGAGGAGTGCGCGACCCCTTGCTTGATGAGGGGTAGCGCTGCCTCGCCAGAATCGATAATTATACCAGTGCATTTCTATCAACCCGGGCACCGAGTTACGTAGCACACTGTAAGGGGTCAGCGACTCATTCTCAATCCATGAAGCGATTGTGGCATACTGTGTGACACGGGGAATGGAGCCAACAAATCTTGTTGGCTGCAATATATCTGCAAAAACAACCAACATACCAACATTTACAGGTCATACGACGACTCAAGAATGCATAAATGTTTAATAAGAGCCAGCACCTATTAATAGCTAAGGCGGCAGAAGGATATTGCGGATAAGTAACGCTATTCATACCTTGCTTTCATACCTTGCTTTTTTTTAAAGTACATCTGCTAACACCCGCCCAACCGACCGTTATAAGTTTGTCATTAATAATTGTCAGAATACAGGTGTAGGTCAAGTACTGCTAGGAAGCTTGGTTCTGTATTCGTATCTAGGTCAGGAATCCGAGGCTAGATATAGCCTTGTACACCTTACTGCTGCCTTGCCAGTAATACCTCGGCGGCTTCTTAGAGCTTCTTTAACCCCTTTGACCCTTTCAGCAACCCTTGCAACCACTTTGACAATACATCCTATTATCCTGGCTGCTGACAAGGACCTAATTATTTGATTGCCCCTAATGAAGCATCATTTATTGTTTTTAATAATCCTTTTATAATATACTATACAAGTATATATATATGCCTAGCTTATAACGGCGGCTAAACAATAGCAGCAGCTCAACGACCTGCTTAACGATGTTTAGTTAGGTGATAGCTGTAACAAGTGGCAGTAGTTACAGTTAAATGTCATCGAGTAGGTCGTCGAGCAGCCGCTGCTACCACGTAGCTGCTGCCACCACCTAACCGCTGTCATCTAGTTAGGTGTCGTCGAGCTAGGTGGTGGCAGCAACTTAGATTATTAGTGATAAACTTATAGCGGTCTGCCCGGCGGGTGACAGGAGTTGCATCAAAAAAAAAATCAAAAAAAAAAAAAAAGTAAAGTACGAATAGCATTACTCTTACGGATACGCACTTTTTTTTGTATATAATTAGTCAATGTTCCTACTGTCGTATAGAGCAGATAAAAGGACTTCATAGATTTTTAGGCTAAAGAAAACCATTGCTTGATTAGAACCTCAATTCCAGGTCTTACAGCCCTTGTCACACTATGATTCCAGAAGTGTACGAATTCCGCAATATACGAAAAATACAGCATTCAAACCCCGAGCATGTGTGTATATACAGTCTAATGGACACGATATGGTATAGTTAAATGTCATTGGAAGCTGTCGATGTCTGCGAAATTTAAAATAAATATATATGGATTCAAGATTAAAAGAGAATAAAAAATCCTACATAGACATATAGAGTACGCAAATTAAATCTCACAAAGATCTATTAATTTAGCTTTTGGTTTAACCAAGACAATTCTACCAACATTGCAGTTTCATAGATGGTGGGCAATGAGACCCCGATCTAATACTTGAAGGATATATTAGGAGGATCGTGAACCTTCTGAAAATCTGGACAAAGTTTATGCGGAGGATGAGACGTTTAAAATGCATTCCTTCCCATCAGGGACCATCTCGAGTGGAACTTCGACGTACCGCGTCCCATCTTTGTCAGATCCTTTTGACATGATTAGACCTCAGCCCTAGCCTTGGCACGGCAGTGCCAGCATTCAGCCCCAAGAATAGAAACCTATTATGCAGTGGCATTTGCCGAAAAGTGTCAGCTGCTGCAGGGGTCCCTCCCGAACATGAACCAATCAGAAGACATTATGAGCGACAACAATATCCCAGCCGGAGGCCTTCACCGATCAGCCCAAGACGCTTCTCAAATATCTCCGTCGCCGTTGCGCGACGTCCATACTGCAATTCGATGCGCATGTTCATCAAGACCGACCAAGCTATCTAACTACCTAAGTTCTATCACCGGTCTAACCAATTATACCAGGCTTCTCTGTTCCAAACCAAGCACATCTTTTTATTTTATTTTTTTATTTTTTTCAGCAACCTTTCTCTACTCTAAACCCAGTCCTACTACGCGACATTAAACCGCAAAGTGATGAGAAATTACTCCCAAAATGGCGGCAATGCAGCCGCACTCGGGTGGTCACTCGTAGCCCTCGCAGGCCTAACCTCAGCAGCCGCAAAGAAGACAACGACAGACATAGTAACCAGCACGCTGCTAATCCCATCTGTCTCCACCGCAAGCGGCGACCACATCCAGGCATCAGTGGTCTCGGTCGAGGACGGCGACGACGGCCTGACGACTCTGACCCTGCAGTGCACCAACGAGGCATCATCATCAGCGTGCGCGAACACGGTGTTCGCGGACCAGACGTTCATCTACGGTCCGGCGACGGTATCCGTGGACCTCGACCACGCGTGGACGTGCGCCGTCTCCACTCCTACCGCGTCGGCTTCCTCTTCTTCGGCCGTCTGCGCGTACTCCGACGCGTCTCCGGTGACTGCTGCTGCTGCTAGTACGACGACAGTCACGGGGGACGCTTTCAACACGGCGGTCACGATCACGTCGGGGGTGGAGAAGCTGCGCGCGAAGAAGACGAAGACGACGACTACTTCGCCTTCGACGCCGACGACTACGGCTGCGGATGATGGCAGTGCGCTGTGCAAGCGCATTGTGAAGGGTGGTGGGAGCGGCAGTGATGGTGGTGGTGACACTGCTGATGATGGTTCATCGTCGTCTACTACTCCTAAAACGGGTGATAGTGATGATGATGGGTCTGGTAGTACCACCACTGGTAACCCTTGCTCTGGCGCTTCGAGATGGGGATTACACACGTCGGTGGCGGGCACGATTGCGGCTATTTCAGGACTTGGGTTTATGATATTATGTCTGTAGGAAACGTGTCACGCTGTTGATTTTGAGTGTAATATACTTAATGATTGTTTACCATTGTGGTTATTAAAATGCCCATGGTCTGTTACGGGCTACTTCTATATGGATGAATTTGATAATAGAACAGTAGCATTCATCACGATGGTATCGGTCGCGTGTAGACATCTCACAAACACCAACTAGATAGTAATGATTACCTATAGTGATGGTCGGTCATGGCTCTAGACTTAACGTCGAGACAGTCAACATCCATCTGCCTGCCATCACTCTGCTCGCCTTTGGTCAGCATTAGGTGAGCGGTGCTCAGTTAAAGCGAAGCTCCAGATGACTGCATCCTGGGACTAGAGGAAACTAATCTGCAATACAACTTGACTCCAAAATGTGAGAAACCTAGAAACCCTTGCGGTAGGCTCCCGGAGTTCACCAATCAAGCCTGTTAGTTATACCATGTGCACCAAGTCCTAGAATCAACAGGAATCAGACGATGTTCTCGTTCAAGCACTTGACGGAGTTAAGCACCGGGTTTTACCAGCGGTGAACCATTGGGGTTCTAGCTAGCACGAAGGCAGCGTTCGAAACTATCCGAACTCTTCGTCGGCTCGCTATGTATTGTACAGGGAGTTGACAGAGATCGGATAGTTTTGTCCGTTATCTTCGTGCCGTACCTGATGCTGGTCCCATTAGCTTGAATTGTTGAACTGTTCCCTTCAATATATGTAGAAGAAACAAGGCATGAAGGGGTCCATAGCTAAACACTAATACTCTTCCCGGACAGACAACACACCTGCTCGGATCCGACTATTAACAGTATGTATGGCGCAACGTTCCATAAATCCAGAACGATAAAAGCTAAATGGGGGTCCGCAATGGGAAGTGGGTGCAGGAAATATTGATCGATTACTACGATATAGGTAGGTACTTGATTTGGGTGAAGACTAGTGCTAGGTATAATAAGGAGGAAGAAGTACAAAGTAACCATGCCAGGCCTTAGTTAACTAGTGCAGGGCTACCGGTAACTAAGTTAAACAACGTGGAAGTTGCGCAGCGGGTCGCTCTACGGCCGACGAAGAGCGCCGAATGGGGCCCGAGAAGCCACGGATGTAATCCCGATAAGGCGGTAGGTGCATCTCTAACAAGCTTCTTCTAACGCAGTCAGCGACTAGTGCGAGACGACGACGGTGGAAGGATCGATCGCGCCTAGTAAGGACGGTAAGGCGAGAGCTGGCTATTGCGAATCCAGCACTATGTATACCCATCTAGCAATGTATAAGCTCTAGTCAAACTAGGTGTAACTGACTGAATCACACAACATCCCCTGGCCAACATGTAGTCCTTGCGGCACAGACGGAAAGCTATACTAGCTTCCGAAGAGCTTACGTGATAATCATATGTTGCAGGCATACTGCCATGAATTGTGTCGTCGAACCTTTCTGAGAAAAGAAGTTTTACTCTACGGCACAGCTAGTCCTAGACTAAGTCTAGACTCCATATCTGGTTGCCAGCGAGCCCTGCCCTGCCCTGCCAGCTCGCCAGCCCGCTAGCTTACCTAAATACAAGTTCAAGCGGGGAACCATATCGCCTGAAACAGTAGCCCCATAGAAATTATTAGCTGAAAGAGTACCTATACATATACAACTTGATAGTGACCAATTTAACTATGTTTACTACGAGACAAAACTTTGCGCGGCTGTGGAATGACGGTATACTGTAGTATCTCGGCTGCTCGGAAGGCCATACTTAAGAGACGTTATCCAAGATCGGGTAGTAGTGGACCATACTGTTGCTTATGTAACTAAAGGTGACCCTTTATTCTACCTAGGTAGGAAAAAAGGGGGGGCCGGGAGTGGGGGAAGAAGGGGAATGAATACGTACATAGTATGCGTGAGAAAAAGGCGGATCGGATGGTATGATACGGACAGCGCTGGTAAAACAGTTCATAAGACCTCTATAGTTATTACCTCTTTTGTTAGTTGTGGGTTAAGTATGAAGTATTGTAGTTCTATATCTCCCTCCGAGAGGCCCCGGAGCACGCCATGAAGTCTTTCTACATCGTCTTCGAGGCAGCCTTATAAGACTAGATAAAATACAAACCAGTACATACGACCATAGGATCTGGAGAACACGGGATCCCGTCCGCTCTCCCCTAGTTAAGCCAGATACCGCCGGATTAGTAGTTGGGTCGGTGACGACCAGCGAATCCCTGGTGTTGTATGTTTTTTTTCTTTTCTTTTTGCCCTTGACTTGATGATATTTTCTTTTCTGAGTGATGACCTGATGTTTATTTACGTACCGGATGCTGAATCATCAATAATGGGTTCGTCTTTTATCAAACATATTAATATATATTTTATTTTATCAACTTGTATTTGAACATGTCTATGAAGTACACATAGCAGAATGGGAGACATGCACTTAGTTATATTTTATGTGGAGTGAGTTTGTTTAAGAAATTTTATTGCGGGACTAGTCTAAATGCACCACAACACCAATTCTTACTGATAACGACCATCAAACAGCTTTATCTAACAACCCAGAAACACAAAAAGTCCAAACCGCCCAATAAAACCGTCCAAATAGAATACAAGACTTGATGGGTCACATCCCCAATATGTACATAGAAACCGTATAAGCCCTTACTCGTCATCGAAGAAGGCGAAGACGCGAACCTCGATGGAGTTACGCGCCGGGGCATCCTCCGGGGTGGAGTCGTCCTGGAAGCCGCCGTGGGGCATGCCGCGGACCATGTCCCGCCGGGAGTCGTAGTCCTTGAAGACGATGGCCTCGTCGGGGGCGAGGTTGCTCGCGTAGCGGAAGACGTACTCGTCGCTCTGCTTGAGGAAGTTGTCGTGCGACTTGTAGTACTTCTCGTCGTGGCGGCGGTAGACGCGGGCGATGTTGTCCTCGAAGGTGAAGTTCTTGCAGCCGCTGTGGTCGACCACCAGCAGGGGCCAGCGCTGCACGTACCGGCCCACCGGCCGCCACACGTTGATGATGGCCCACCGCTTGTGCTTCGCGACCAGCTCCTGGGCCCGCGCCTCCCCGAGCTCGCGCTGCAGGTGGTCGATGGCCGTGTCGTGCGAGTTGTCGATGTGCACCGTCGACGCCGGCTGCGAGATCCCCGTCTTCATGAAGAAGATCTCGTCCGGGTGGTACCCGAGCGTCTGCTTGCGCACCGAGAAGTGCCACGGGATCACCTCGACCGCGCTGGTCCGGCCCTTGACGAGGTCCACCACCTCGGGCCAGTACTTCTCCCGGATCAGCGCCTTGCCCTCGTCCGTCCCGTTGTTGAGGAACTCCTCGGTCTTGACGTTGGTCGGCGTCTTCAGCACCTCGTACCCGTTGTCCGTGAGGGTGGGCTGGGGGTTCTGGTAGCGGATGTCGTGGATGGTGACGTTGTGGATCTTCTTGGCGTTCAGGTTGGTCTCTCCGCTGGCGGTGTCAAGGTAGGCATCTTTGCCATCCTTGGTGCCATCGAACAACTCGATTTTGCCCGTGGTGAAAGTCTTGGTAATGGCCATTGTGAATGAAGATGGAGGCTTGAGGCTTGAAGCTTGAAGAGATATTGGAAGGGTGAAGGTGGTAGTGTAGAAGGGATAGAAGACTGTTGATGTAGAATGAATGTCTATCTCTGAGTCCTCATGAAGGAGGAGATCGACGTTCTAATATACATCGCGGCGTCGACTGAACATACGATGCACTTCGGCCATCTCCATCTCCATCGTTCTATAAACAGTTCCTTTAGTCATACACGCTCCCGACGACAAGGCCATTCAGCTGGATATGATACTACCCTGTTAGCATCGTACTCAGCTGAGATTAATTAGGGACTGTTCGAGCTTACTCTTTTCTATATTTCGACCATTTCTTACACCGCCCCGCTGAATGGATTGTCTTCCTGGTCATCACCATGGCTTAAATTGGGTTTGTACCTGTTTTTCGTCGAGCACTGTGTAGTATAGTGTCTTATATCGCCTTATGGCCCCCAGTATAGTAGCGGAAAAGGTGGAGTAAGCAGTATCTGGGCCATCACCACTAGTCTTTTCAGGGTTCTTTTTTTAGCCACTAGCGTATTATACACTTCAAGGTCTAAGCCTGAGCCTGAGCCCTAACTATGCATTGTAATTAGCTGACTATAGAGACTAACTTCGTTATTTTGAGATCCTAGAGGTTTTAGCCGAGTACGTTCATACTCTCTTGAGAGTTGCGTGCTCACGATTCATCGATATCCAACTATATATTGGGATTTCAACTCCCATCGTTTCTGCTGGTTGCCATCACATCAGCATCCAACTATCCAACTCACCCTCTACCAACATCCTCCAGATTTTCCCGTATCAAGTTCTCTCGAACTCGCCTTCTCTTCTTTTTTTATAATTCTTTTCTCTTTTAGACTTATCTAAAACACCTCGAGCTCAAGATGTCGCCTAAACAAGGAAGCCGGAAAATCGACAGCATTCCCACTCCTAAGAATCCTATGGAGATGCAAGTCTTGATTCTTGGAATGCCTAGAACTGGTACCATCTGTAAGTTACCTTTGTTTCTCTACAGCTGTATCTACAGTCTCTAACTCATGTTACCTAATAGCAATCCGCGTTGCATTGGAAAAGCTTGGCTACACGTGCTTCCATGGACGTATGATGGACGAGTTCCCCGAGCTCTACGAGCCGTGGGAGGAGGCTCTGCGTGCCAAGTACTTCAATGAAGGAAAGGCCTTCGGCTTAGAGGAATACCAGAAGCTTCTCGGCAACTACAACGCCTCTTGCAACTTCCCCGGAACTATGGTTGCCGAGGATCTGATCAAGACGTACCCCAACGCCAAGGTGATTCTCACCAACCGGGATGTTGACAGGTGGCACACCTCGTTGAAGACCTCTGTCGACATTGGCCGCAACTGGAGCTCTTTCGACTGGATCGCGCCTTTCGACCCTGTCTACGGCCCCTGGTGGAGGTACCACAAGTTCGAGCATACCCTGCGGCCCAAGCTAGCCCCTGAGGGCGAGAAGCAGGGGTTCCTCGACCACTACAAGATGGTGCGCAGCCTAGTCCCCAAGGAGCGGCTGCTAGACTATCACGTCAGCCAGGGGTGGGAGCCGCTCTGCGAGTTCCTCGAGAAGGACATTCCAGAGGAGGAGTTCCCCAACGTCAACAACACCAACCAGTTCCTTAACGGCAGACGGTGGCGATGGTGGCACGCCGTGTACTGCATGGTGGTCAAGGTCTCACCCATTGCTGCTGCGACCGCAGTTGCGGTGGGCGGCGCTTGGCGGTACCAGCACATGCTGCCGACTCTATTCTAATCAAGTGTTTACTTTGTGATTTTGGAAGATTCTGGTTTCTTGGGGGAGTTTACATGGATTGGTGTTAGAGAGTTGGTATGTACGATGATAGATTTAGACACTATTCGCACTAGAAAAGAATTGCATTTTTACCATTTGCCGAAAACAACCTATGAACGCTTTCTTTCACCTGTGAAGTAGTATTTATTCATATTAGGTTAAAGTAAAGTTCTTGTGCATATCATAATCATAATCATAATAGGATGAAGTTCTTAATGCTGACATCAGCCTAATCTTACTACTTGGCGATCGACCAGATCTAAACAGGGATGTAATGTCGATCGTATAGCTAGGCTGTGGAGAAATTGTACCTATGAGGGAGTTGCGTCTGCAGATCTCTAGGCTGAATTTGCTAATTTTAGGGTCATGAAAATACACTACCCGGATCGGCAATGAGCTGAATGCAAAGATTGCCAGTAAATCATTACAATAGTTATGTGTTGTTTCGTTTTTCAGGTATCTATGCATTGGTTTTACTTCCTAAGCTGCAACCACCTCTGCACCTCTATACGATTGATGCTCACAAATGCCGAATCCAAGTATCCACACCTTGCCCAACGTCGCAATTGGTGGCGCCACCGACGTTGAGATCCCCGCACCAGACCGTTTATTGAATATGTACTGACGGGGGTGATCATTCATTAGGGCTGACAAGGCTGAGAACAGCAATTACCCACAAACCAAGCGAATATTATTCAGGAGAGGCTTAACGACTGGTCGTGACAAACTAGGACGTTCCAATTCTCTAGAGCGTTGAGAGCGCTCCATAGAGATTAGTTCAAAGCTTCTACGGAAAGGTAAGCAGCCGAAACATAACAAGACAGTCGTTAAGATCTGAAACATGCATTTGCGATGTGTCATAGAATTGATTATCTTACTAGTCTACTTACGAAGTTGGTAGGTAAGAACTAATTTTCTAAATGACCCAAGCCATCGGTTCCCGCGATGGTCTCACATAGCATTGCATGTATGTATAATAAGCTCGATGAGGTTGTCTCGGTTCGAGTGCGACAGGCAGGTACATAATAAAGTAATAAGGTAATCAGGTAATCAGGTAATCTTGCTGTGGCGTTTGTCTTGCAGTCTTGGTAATTCTGTACAGTCAGAGGCTTATGTGAGGACTCCAAATGCGGAGATTTCTTTCGTCTCACCTACATAAGAGAGAGAATCTTGGTCGATCTTGGCATTATAGTGTTTATAGTGTTTATTTTACGTAACAACTAGTAACAACCCACCACTCACATTCAAGCAAATTAGCGCATCCCCCCATATCTTACTCAGCCTGACAACGAAGATCTGTTTACTTCTGGGATTAGTTGTGCTCGCTACCACGTGCATCCAGAATTAGCAGATTACCTAGATGCAAAACGGTAGGGCAACATTTATGAAAACAGGTAGGCATATACTCTAGGACGCTGGAGGCTAACTATGTAGTGGCCTTGCGCTAATCATGGATTATTAACAAGGAATCTGGCAAGACTAGGCCATAGTTAGCAGGTTCGTCGGGTGCTGTCAGGGGCCGTCACATTGCATCCAAGCCGAATATTCGTTTACGGCATTTCAGCTCGGGGCCGAACTTCTAGAATTCCTGGAATTCCCCAAGGTTGGGACCCTGCAGCAGCAGACAAGTCCCATCCAGCGCACCCTTTCCCCCCCAGGCGCCAGGCGCCAGGCGCCTCTAGCGGGTAAGGCGAAATGAGGCTGGGTGAGACATGCATCCGCATTTCGCGATGATCTGCAGGACTAAACCGAATCAGCCATCCACGAGGTTAAAAATACACCAAAGTGAAAAACGGCTAAGTAGGTTAATTGGCCAAGCGGTAGTTAGACTAGGTAGTAGGTAAGCAGTTTACAATTTTGTGTGCATTTCAGAATCCATCCAAGTGAATTTAAGCACGGTTGAAGCTGTATCGCATTCCAAAACTGCTCTTATTTCAACTCACATCAGCCGTTGTAGTGGCGTCAACAAGACATGTTTTTTGGTTCCTGGTTCAAAACCTGTCATTATCCCTAAATCCTAGACACTCACATGCCTCGTTAACTTCTTCTCAAGTGCAGCTGGCAGTTGGCAATATTTTGGAAGCAAATAGTTAAGTGCAATCACTGCACAAGTTTGCTTGCTTTGCATCCGGTGCTACCGGGCCACACACACTCTTTGACTCCTACATACTCCAAGGTCCTTCTTGAGCGTTAGGCTGCACCATTCCCCTGTCTTCTCACGTAAGCACTAGGATGGAGTCAACTGCCGTCTTGCCTTACCAAGTTAGCCAGGATCCATCTTTGGTATTTCTCCTGGTCTATCCGGGGTAGCGTGAGGTTCAACTAAGCTTTTTTCGCAGGGGCATGGAACCAATCAGGTGGTTATATTACAACTTAACCCGTTTTAAACGAACAAGCCACTGAGGTACTTCGGTACTGCATGATTACCGTAAGGATTACTTAAGGGGCTGAGGATTCGGACTACGTTCCATGCCCCAGCATAGGTCGCCCACTTTCCGATATGAGAAAAATCATTGACATAATTAGTAGGATCGGCTTAAACCGAGATGTGTATGGTTTTCATTGGATCTTGGTTCATCTACGCCTTGTTCTTACTTTAGAGCCGGCTTGATATGACGTCCATGATTCACGCTTGAACAGTAAGACATTAACCAATTCAGCTTGTTAGTCTGAAACAGCCGATCTAAAATTGTTTCGACGGAAGAATACTACCATGCGTGGCCTCACGCTCGCTTTTTGTTTCTTGATCTTGAGTCTCCCAACCTCCACCCGCCGTAGGTCTCTCTTCTCCACACACGGATCAATGAGTGCCGCGTGTTTCCTCATAATGGAGTCGCTCGCTTGTGCGGGCGGCACAGCATCGGCCTCTGATGCAAATATTGCCGCCAGTGGGCCAGCCAGCCATAGCACCCGCCACTCCCGACAAAGGCGCCGTAGCCACGCTTACGCAGCTTTGATGTCCATCGAAGTACGCAAGAGACTTTGAACAGGGCCGCGTTAACCGTGAGGTCTCTGGACATGAAGTACCCATCCGTTGCTCGCGACGCGGTTGATCTCGAGTGCGATGTTGAGGAGCGGTGTCTTCCGCTGCGACGACTCGTTCAAGCTCTCGTGGACCACTTGACGGATAAAATTGGCCCGAAGATCAATAGTCCTGTAGATCCGGTTTCCGTACCCGTAGTCTCGGTGCCGCTTATTAATCTGGGGCTGCTGCCCTGATTGAAAAACGGGCACCTTGTCAACGGTCCCGACATTTCAGAACTGCTTGTACGCTAAGCCGACAGACCCTGTTCTGAATAGTTAATAACTGTTCACTACACTAAAAAAGGATCATTTAAGCGACCTACCCCCATGGAGCGGACTGTGCGCCCATACAATACCCGAGATCGTGTTTGAGATGAGATGGGTTAATAGTGTTGAGGCGGTATGGAGAGTAGCGGCGGTGGACTTGGTCATTTCACGATCAGGGTATAGGACCCACAGACGCTCCAGTCACTTCTCAACTTTGCTGTTGTCCTTGCCGCTCTCCACGATCCCCATCATTCGCAGCACGTCCCCGGTATATGACCCCCCGGGGACCGCTGGGGTGGGATCTCGGCCCCGCATGTTGCAGTAGACGAGAGCGATAGTTACAGATCTTGCAGTCAGTGTTCCAATCACGCTGTGTTCGTGATTGCTTCCTTGTTAAGATCGAAAGGCTCAAGTTGGCGGTGATCTATCTTCGACCTCTCAATCTCTGGCAACATGTCCGGCCAAACCCTCCTATAATAATGATCGGGAGAGCCAGGCAATCACGGCTAGGGCATATCAGCCTTAGAGATCTCGGGGGTGATCGCTTCTCCCCAGCCCATACCTGGTAGATGCCCTCATATGAGAAGGCGGAAAACCATACGGTCGTGGGTTCCCAATAGATAGTCGATCATCTAACCGTAGTATTGGATTTAACCACCGTCTCTATCATCGTGGTCTTGTCAGCTAAGTTGGTCGAAGAGGATTCGTTCAGCATCATATTGAGACTTACATTGATGTGATGGGGGGTCCAACACATGCTGTGTTCAAGAATCCTTTGTCGAAGACCATCAAACTCGGCTTGACCTATGCATTCTCATCCCAGGTTCCAGACGGCCCCTTGATGCGATTGCAGTCGGTGGTTGCCACTGAAGTTGCTAGTGAAGCGGTTATAGTCTGTTTGGGCTCGACTATCAAACACCCTGAACTATTCTGAATCTCAGACAGCTATGATCAAAGACGACTGGAAAAGTGAACAAGCGACTTCAGTGAATATAAAATTTAGACAACAGTTTCCGGTACGCCACTTGTCCATTCTGAACTGGAACGGCGTTTTCGGGTTCAGGTCGAACGCCGTTATGGGTAAATAGCGTGAATGTGAACATTAGCTTAGGTTGGTAAGACTATGGTAATATTCGTTCTCGCCTGCTCGCGTAGTTAGTTAGTTAGTTAGCTGAAATGAAGGCTAGACTTTCAGCCTGCAGATCTTTCATATGCGGTAATTTCGAAGACGATCCCCGAAAGAGAAGCTTTCTTGGTCGGGTAACGGCAAGGCCTGTTCTCACCTGTTTCCCTCCTTCCCCATTGATACTCGCACGAAATGGTCAGGGAGCTTCCGCGCCGCTGGGAAGTCTTCGTCTCCGCAATAGCTCCAAGACTAGCGTAGATGGGACCCTCCGTAGTATGCAACGTATCCACGCCCCCGTCATGTGCAATTGGCACGGAGTACATCTGGCCATTGGGCCGCCTGGGTAAGAATAAACAATTCGCTAGTTTGGGCGAGTAAATACAGGGTCTGACGAAGACACTTGGACGAATGCATGAATATGGAGAAGATTTGTAATTGTAAAGGCACCTCACGAAGTAAGCCTAGCTGGCTGGCTGGATGGCTATAGTTATCCAGTTTACTAGGACTATGGCCAAAAATAGCATACGAGTAAGGCTTAAAAGGTGAGCTGTGATGATCAGCTTACTCTTACTGCCACATGGCTCAGCTGAAGCTCAACACCTTTTGAATAAACTTAGCCTGTATGCACACAGGGCAATCGAGTTGTTGAATCCAAATGTTCCACTCGTATTCTTCGTGTTAGATTTCCTTACTTACATAGTGCTATGTTTGTGTTTCTTTATCAACCTTCATTTCCTTTCTCTCGAGTCTAGACACGATTAATTTCATCTATCATTCCTAGGAGACCAAGTAAGAACAGTACGAACATACATACAGACTGGAAGTATAGTCTCGTGGTTCTTCTTCTCCATCACGGTGCTTCGTCTGCACCTTAGCGATTTCGAAAATGGGTGTCTGGGCCGACGTCCCCGAAGATGGGCTACCAGAGGTCCCCCAAAAGAAGAAGTCGCTATTCCAGCGACTCAATCCCCTACCCAAGAGAGAAGCCGCCCCTGTACCGGCGCAGCGGCAGCCAAGCCCGGAGTTCACAGCCAACTGGTTCAGCCGACTGAGCTTCGGATGGATGACCCCCATCATGGTGCTCGGGCACCGGAGGAAGCTCGAGAAAAACGACATCTGGCTCGTGAACCCGGAGCGAAACGTCAAGTCATTACGAGACAAGTTCCGCACGGCATTCAAGAACCACCTTCGGAAGCGGTCGAAGCACCCGCTCGCCGCGGCCCTACACGAGACCTTCAAGGTGGAGTTCTGGATCGGCGGCGCCTGTCTCATGACGGCCAACCTCGCCCAGGTCTTCATCCCCTTCACATTACGATTCCTCCTCAACTTCGTCGCCGCGGCGTACGAGGCCGCTACGGCCGAAGATGCTCCGAACCACCCTGGACCTGCAGTAGGTCGGGGCTTGGGTCTCGTCTTCGCTATTTTGATAATGCAGGTCCTCCAGAGTGTGTGCACCAACCAGTTCATCTACCGCGGCTTCATGGTGGGCTCGCAGGCCCGCGCCGTTCTGGTCGCCGAGCTATTCGATAAATCTCTGAGCATTTCCGACCGGGCTCGTGCGAGCAGCGATGGATCCATCATGACCCTGATGTCGTCAGATACGGCGCGAATCGACCAGGCCGCCGGGCTGTTCCATCTCATGTGGGCTTCTCCCATCACGATTCTCCTCACGTTCGCCCTTCTCATAATCAACCTGTCGTACTCGGCGGTACCCGGTTTCGGTCTTCTGTTCTTCGGCATCGCCGGACTTACCTTCGCCCTCAAGTCCCTCATCTCCAAGCGAAAACAGATCAACGTCACCACGGATGCGCGAGTCACCCTCACGCAGGAAATGCTTCGATCTGTGCGCTTCATCAAGAACAACGCGTGGGAAGACCATTTCCTAGGTAAGCTGAAGGAGCTTCGTGACAAGGAGTCAAGCATGCTCGTGAGGCTTCAGCTAATGAGGAACGTCATCAACTCTGTCTCCATCTCCCTGCCTATCTTCGGAGCCATGCTTTCTTTCATCACATACTCGACCACGGGCAACGGCCTCGTCGTAGCCCCCATCTTCTCGTCTCTGGCGCTTTTCAACGCCCTCCGAGTCCCTTTCAACCTTCTGCCTGTCGTGATTGGTCAAGTCGCCGACGCTTGGTCTGCCCTTACGCGGTTGGAGAAATTCTTCCTCGCCGAGGATCACAGAGAGGATAGCACGTGGGACGTCGATTCAGACAACGCCATCAAGATCGACAACGCGGATTTCACCTGGGAATCGTCTACCAAGTCTGGAGCTGCTAAAGCCGCTGAGAAGAAAGGTGCGAAAAAGAACGATATCGTACCCGCCACCGCCGAGATGGAAGCCTTACCCTTTGCGCTCCGAGGTGTCAACCTCTCGGTGAGAAAAGGTGAGCTTCTGGCCATCATCGGATCCGTCGGATCCGGTAAGACATCGCTACTTTCGGCGCTCGCGGGAGAGATGCGCAAAACCACCGGAGACGTGACCCTAGGCGCTTCGTCGAGAGCGTTCTGTCCGCAGGATGCTTGGATCCAGAACGCGACGGTGAAGGACAACATCACTTTCGGCCGACCCTACAACCACGTTCTTTACAACAAGGTTCTGGACTCTTGTAGTCTGCGACCTGATATTGCAATGCTTGCTGCGGGTGATGCTACGGAGATCGGTGAACGCGGTATCAACCTGAGTGGCGGTCAGCGCCAGCGCATCAACCTAGCCAGAGCTATGTATTCGGACAGCGACATCGTGCTCATGGACGACCCGCTATCAGCAGTTGATGCCCACGTCGGGAAACACATCTTCGAGCAGGGCATTTGCGGAAGCCTCAAGAGCAAAACCAGAGTGCTCTCGACACACGCACTGCACATCCTCGGCCAATGCGATAGGGTCATGTGGCTTGAGAATGGCCAGATCCGGGCGCTGGGCCCATTCCGCCACCTTGAGGCCACCAACCCCGAGTTCAAAGCCATGATCGACCAGGGTCTCCAGAACAAGAACAGACAGGAAGATGAGAAGAAGTCGCCTGAGGAAGAAGAGTTCGTCAAGAACTACAAGCGGGCGAGCTTGGAATTGACCAAGCAAATGAACAATGACGGCTCCCTCGTCAAGGACGAAGAGTCCATCCAGGGCGGTCGTATGATTGACGTGTACAAGGCCTTCATTCGGGCGTCGGGCCATCTCGCCTACGGCTTCGTGCCTATCATACTCCTCCTCGTCGCGCAAGGAGCGAACACCTTGACGAGTCAGTGGCTCTCGTTCTGGACAGCCAACAAATTCCACCTTTCCAGGGAGGATTATATCGGCATATATGTGGGTATCGCCGTCGCTCAAGCCCTGCTATTCTTCGTATTCGGCGCTATGATGTCGATTCTTGGCGGTAGAGCTAGTCGAGACATGGTTTTCCGCGCCACCAGCAAAGTCATGGCAGCCCCTCTGGCCTTCCACGACACGCAGCCTCTGGGCCGCATCATCAACCGCCTATCGAGAGACGCGGAGGTCATGGATAACCAGCTGTCTGAAGCGATTCGCATGTTCATCTACACGCTGGCAATTGTCCTGAGTATTGTCGTGCTGCTGAGTTACTATTTCCCCTGGTTCCTCGTGGCCCTGGGTCCCTTGACGATCCTTGTCCTCTACGCCACTGCCTACTACAGATCCTCGGCCAGTCAGATGAAGCGACACGAAGCCTCGCTGCGTAGCGTCATGTTTGCTAAATTCGGAGAGTCCGTCACTGGTGTTTCTACCATCCGGGCTTACGGAGCGCAGGCTCGAGCCGTCCAGCGGGTGCATGATGCGATCGACGACATGGACTCGGCCCACTTTCTCACTCTCAGCAACCAGCGGTGGGTTACGTCGCGATTGGATCTCGTTGCGGCCTCGGTTGTGGCTATTGTTGGTCTCCTGGTCGTCTTGCTGCGAACTAGTGTTGAACCTAGCGTATCTGGTCTCGTCCTGTCATACGTTCTCTCCATTACTCAAATGATGCAATTGGTGGTTCGATCGTTATCCGAGGTCGAGAACGCCATGGTGTCAACCGAGCGACTGCACGAGTACGAGATCGATTTGCCCCAGGAGCAAATTCAAACCGGAAGCGTCCCCGAGTCTTGGCCATCAAGGGGCGAGATTCAGATGAAAGACATTGTCATGCGGTACCGTCCGGAGCTCCCACCGGTGCTTCGCGGCCTCAACATGTCCATACGGGCCGGAGAGAAGATCGGCATCGTCGGGCGAACCGGAGCAGGAAAGTCGTCGATATCCGCGGCGCTCTTCCGGCTTACGGAACTATCGGCCGGGAGCATCACCATCGACGGTCTGGACATCTCGCAGATCCCGCTCAAGGAGCTGCGGTCCCGCATCTCCGTCATACCGCAGGACCCCAACCTATTCCAGGGGACCATCCGGTCGAACTTGGACCCCTTCGAACAGCACACCGATCTGGAGCTGTGGAATGCGCTCCGCCGCTCGGGCGTCCAGGGCCACTCCGACAGTGGAGCCGTCATCAACTATCTGCACCTCGACTCGCCCGTCGAGGAGGAAGGGCGCAACATCTCGAAGGGCCAGCGCCAGCTGATCGCCCTTGCGCGCGCGCTGGTGCGGGACTGCCGCATCGTGGTCTGCGACGAGGCGACCTCGTCGGTCGATCTGGAGACGGATAACAACATCCAGAAGACGATCATGGAGGCGTTCACGGGGAAGACCGTGCTCACGATCGCGCACAGGCTGGAGACCATCGCCAAGTACGATAAGGTGTGCGTGTTGGAGCAGGGGCGCGTCATCGAATTCGACTCGCCTCTGGGGCTGTGGGAAAGCCGCGGCGCGTTCCGTGCGCTGTGCGACCGGAGCCGGATTGGGAGAAGTGACTTTTTTTAAGGGGTAGCTAACTTGGCTTAGCTTAGCTATGGATGATGGATGATGATGGATGGATGTACCAGCGAAATCGGAGTATATTGATTGCATTTGTATATATGGGTTGGGGACATCTTAGGTTTCCGGTGTTTGGGAGTTATCATGGATAGCTTCGATGTACCCTGTATATTATTAGAGGCTGAGGGATTGATACCGTCTGTTTTATAGAATGATTATTCTTATGTTACCATTCAAGTCCAATGCTCCTGTCCAACCTGTGAAGCTTTACATAATCATTTTCGGTTTATCTGACAGACAGAAAGGGATTAGCTATCCCCAAATAGGCCGTGAGAAGAACGTGGTGCTTAGGGCTGTCTGTCGTGGGCCAAGGTTATCGGAAAATAAATTTCTTGAGCTTAGTTAATATAGAGATGAAAACTTACATGGTTTAACTGATTTGATGACATGTTCTAGGCCACTGGATCGTTATCGCCATATACTTGTGTTTCTGGAAATATGGTAGCGGAGAGGGGCATACGATCCTGATTTCATCCGCCTCCACCTTCATTCCGTAAACCGAGGCGCCGGGTTGACCTCGAAAACATAGCGGGTATGTACAAGCAGGGGACTGTTTTATATACAGATATTAGCTTTCACGGAAGAGAGCAGGGGATAGATACGTTTAGCCCACTGGAAACAGATGCATCTGTAGGCCCCCCACGCCTAGACCTTATACAGCACTTGTGAATTTCTTTTGATTCCCCTCCGCTTCGAGACGCACAGGTGCATGACATTTTCCCTCCCACGCGACGTACGGTCTCACTCGCTCTAATACCCACCTGGCTCCCGTCTTTTTTGACATCCATACTTTTTTAACTTTCCTCACCGGATCTGAGACTACGAAAGCCAGTTTAGACGGTACTCCAAGCTAGACATCATGGGAGTAGGTTTCCCCCAAAAGATCGTTCAACCTCTAGCAAGGGCTTGGACCGATGGCATTCGCAAGCCAAACGAAGAAGAGACCTTATCTCTCCAAAACAAAACCGGGCTGTCAAGCTGCCAAATTGACCGTTGGTTCAGGAACGCGCATCGGTTCCCCACAAAATACATCCTGCCTTCTGAGAAGTCGGCCAAGTCTAAGACCAAAGCTCCCGCGTCGAATTCTAAGGCCCCCAAGTCTAACACCAGAGCTCCCTCATCTAAGCGCAAGCCTACGAAGTCCACCGCAAAAACATCCACTGTTCAGACCCGACAGGGGCAATTCCCTGTAAATATCGAGGGCCATTTGAAAGAATGGCTTGATGCGCATGGACGAAACCCAAATAACGACGAGGCCCGCCTCCTTGGAGCACAAACGGACTTGCATATCGATCAAGTCCAATCGTGGTTCCAATGCCGCACTAAAAGTAGGCAAGCTAGCGCCAACGCCTCTAAGAGCCCTGCGGTATCTACAGTTTTTGTAGACTTGAGTGCCTCAACTAACGAGGATGAGTCGGTCGAGGGAGATGAGGATGAGGATGAACCAGACAATGGCGGGGCCATGCAACAGATAGGGGAGGAGAGGGGGAACGTTAGGCCTAACTCTCAGAAAACACCACGAAGGAGACGCTCAGTTCGTCGCTCGCAGGCAGTGCTTCGTGTGTCGCGTGAGCAGGAATTGGAAGAGGAAAACAAGCGTCTCCGCCTCCATCTCGACGAGAGGAAACGGGATTTCGAGGAATACTTGGAGATTGGTCATCAACAAGACATCTTGAAAGAAAGGGAGAAACAGATGGAGGCCGAACGGGCAGAGCTAGATGCTAGGAGAGCACGACTGCTTTCCAGGAATGACATCGGGACTAATGGAGCATCTAGATAGCACTAGCTAACCCTTCTCAACCGCTATAACTAGGGATGCGTGAGAACCACCAAACACATTGTCGACATGCGCATCGAGAAAGAAGAGTTTCTTCGAACATCTTCGAAGAGATGGGACAATTCGACGATGCTGTCTTAATTAACTACTATGTACGTCAATGATATCGGTCGGGTAGAGAGATCGTCGCGCCAATAGTGGGACCGGGCTCCGATTTGAGTCTTGGGATAGGAATCGAAATAGAGCTGGGTGAAGACAATTTTATCTCGAGTCTATGAGTGTCTGTCTATATATGACGTCTTAAGGTCGGAATTGATTGATCCAGGAGAATTTGTTATTGTAAGTGACACCTGTTGCAACGATGCCGTCTCTGCTTAGGTTGGTACTGGAGTGTGTTTTTCTTCTCCTTTTCACGCTTTACTTTTACGTAGTAGTTAGTTAGGCCTGAGTACCTTTTGATAATACCTAAGTAGGTAGTGGGACTACTCATCACGTGGGTAACTACCACAACTATATCAGTCTGCACAGCTTGAGCCTGTCGCTTAACCTACTTTATGGGAGGTCTTGTCTACTACATATTGATCTCACTGAGATTAGTCTCGTAGACCTTCACGTAAGAAATGCTACTATTTTTAGTTCCATTTGTTGAATTCAGCTGATACGGACAAAAGTTCAGCTCCCAGTAAGCCCTGTCCAGGAACGGGGATTACAGGCCTTAAGGACCGTTCTACTTACATGCTCTTCATGGGTTCAAGCCGTAACTTCACGGCGTAAGGTGTCTTTCTAAGTAACAAATCGAATAGTCCCGGATACAATTCAATTCAATGACTATTCGAGTATCTTTTACTAAATGAGGAATTTTGACTTGCTGCACTATTGATGTGGTTTCCCCCTTGTATAGAGTGTCGAATGAATCAAGGATGACGGCTAGCGGTGTTGGCCTTAGTCCGACCAGCCTACTCCGTACGCACCACCGGTCCAAATTCATCCAATGCCGTATGTGGTAAGATTTGAAGGATGTTGGGATCAGGCTGTCTTGGCTCCGTAGGACACTACTATGGAAGAAGTTATAAAGACTGCAGTCACCCAATGCGTCCAAGTAGAAAGAAAGGGAAACCCCCGATCGAAACATCCGCCGGTAAAAACAACCATCGCAAATGATGCACGCAACACCACTCAGACGGGCAGCACCACTTGCTGCCGCCTTTATAATCATAGGAGCAGCTAGGATAGCACAAGCGCAGAACTTCTCGACCGCCATAGTCGGGTGCGATGAAATCGGCTGTGGGGAGGACGAGATCGGTGGCGACGACACTACGACTACGGAATGCAAGTTGATAGACGAGACGTTCAACGAGATCGGGCTGGCGCGGATACCCCTCGACGACGACGTGGAGGAGCTGCTCGCCGGTATATCATGGGTGCAGGGAAACAGCGTGACCGACGCGGGCGGCAGCGACGAGCGGTACCCGACGGAGCGGGTGTTACGGCGGAACTGGTACTTCGGGACGCCCGCGGGCTTCGACCTCCGGAGCACGACGCACGCCTGTGCCGCGTTTTTTCACAAGTCGACGGCGGAGTTCCCCGGGGGGAATACGGAGACGGCCGCGGGGACGTGCGAGCAGGCCATGGGCGGTGGGGATTGCGTCGATGCGCTGATGAGGAGGGCAAGGTCGCTGCGGTACGAGGCGGATGAGGAGGAGGATATCTGCGAGACGCTGGAGAAAAATCTGCGGGACAATTTCGACCAGGAGTGTCGCGAGGTTGCGGGGTCGCCTTATTGGCGGAATGTGACTGTGCGGCGTGAGTTTATCTTCGCCCCCCTTTTCCCCCAGGTAATGTAGTAGAGCTGTATGTGTGCTGATGATAATGATGTAGCGATCCTCGGCGGTGATGCCCCTGCTGTGATACTGTCGAGCGACAACATAACGTCGAACTGCTGGCCTATCACTCCTAAGGAGGATGATCTAGCTTTCATCGAGACCCAAGAGTCTAGCGTGAGCCTCGCCATTCCATGCTACTAACAATCTTGCCCCGGTTAGACTAACAGTTCGTTATAGACTGATGACTTCAGCGTCGACGTATTGCAGAAGTTCTTCTACGGCGTCACCCCCATCTTGACTGTTTTCTATAGCGGCCAGGACAGCCCCATCACGACGAATGCCGCGCAGATGACTTGTCTGAAGACCATTGGGCCAAGCCCTGGTTCCAATACGACTGACGACGACGAAGACGACGAAGACGATGTTCAAGATGCTGCTACATCGCTTCAAATATCAACTGTAACAGCTCTGTTTGTTGCTGCTTTTGCTGCTTTGGCCTCGACGATATTGTAGACCCGGGTTGTCTTCGATCACATTACGGTTATTACACATTGACGTCTTCATTATACATGCGGCATGGGAACAGGGCGTTTACTGAGAGGACTTCGGCGTTTGGGTCACCTGTAAAGCATTATTGATATCCGAACTGATGATTGAGCGTTGCATCTGGAGCATTTGCGGAGTTGATGGTGTTCATACTTATCCTTTATACGATGTTTAATATGTTGTTAGACTAGTAGGTATTTTTTAAGAAGCTGAATTGATTACATTTCAAAGGTGCTCCTTTTTAGCAACTCCACGAACAGCATCGCCGACGGAGGCCTGAACGCGCTGGGTATATTGGGGTCTCCCGGAAATGCCCCTACCACAGAAGTTCCGCCATCGCTGTGGTATACTTGACGGAAGGTGTGGCCGGGTCTCGCCTACGAGCAGGAGAAGCAGCATCTCGAGGACGGACTAGGGGACCTCGCTACCGAAATTATGTGGGAAATAGTGACCGAAATAACAACATCGATGCTGGTGCAGATGGAAACCGGAGCAGGAAAAGCCAGGGGTTGGGGTTCCGGACGACACCTTTAGCGATTAGTACTTTCGATCAAGGCTCTACATCTCCCTCACAGACCACCGCGGCGTGCGATGACACCAATAGGTACTACTAATAGCGGTAGTAGTATGACTGCGACTACTACGACTGACTTCGAAGAGGTGGAGTTCGACGAATCGGGGAGAAAAGACACGACAGGCTTCGACAATTTCAGACGAGCGCCGCAGCTGCAGCAGACTTATGGTCCTATCCTGCTATAAAGCGAGGCAGAGGTACACTAGTTTACGGCTTTCGCTCTTTGCTCTCGCTCCTCTTCCGACAGTAATCATAACGAGGGAACAACTCCGCCCATCAACTAGCTACTTTGTGCCCTCCACTAGGTATGCTCGACCATGTGACTGCGAGGGAATCGGGAGACATCAATGTCTAGAGTGTAGCGAAAGCCATGAAGCCTCTTCTCGTAGAGGTGTCTCCGGCTAGGGAAAGTTCCACCAGTAGTACTAGCGGAAGTGAGAGGCGGCTGTGCGTGCTGTGAGCGCTTCTATTACTAGAGCAATAGAGGATGCGGCGACGACGACAACATGTCTTACTGCTTCCTCAACTTTCACTGTGGAAGTAGCCTCGTTCTGTGGTGATAATATCGCTGTAGGCGACTGCAATTATGAAATGAGACCTTGGTGAACGGCGAATCTTTTCTTTGGATGATGATTTATCATGGCATTCTTTTATTTTATTTTTTTGGTTTGGATATAAGGGTAAAAATAAGTTTTCCTCGCCGTAGGTACGCTTATTCAGTATTTATAAAGGGATGTTCCCCCAGCCTGGCCGTATAACGCCTTCGTGGTCGTCAGGATTCACCATACACACCACCCAACCGAGAAAAAACATGAAGGGCGAGATGGATGAAACATTCATTGTGTAGGCGACAACCATTGTGCTGTCAACAATCATTGTGTGGCTGACAATCATTGTAGAATCAATAGGAGCTGAGTCAATGTTATGCCCCGCCACATGAAGATACCCGCTAGAGCTACCAAAGCTACCTATCAATTAACTCCACATCCCCTAACTAGAGGGATCCATTTTAAATTTGAAGCTGCTACCACAGCGCTGTGAGACACCTAAAAAGCTGTATACATAATAATTGCTTCATCTATAAAAGTCCGCCAGGAAATCAGCGGCCACCATAAATGGTCTACTATGTTCAACGCACGATGGGTGTGCCGGCGCTGTACGAGGGCATTGGCACAGCCTTTGAACCGTCAAGTCATTCGTCTAGCTAGTACAGGTACGGTACAACCCCTATCCCTATTCCTACTCGCAATTCTTAGACTGTACCTACCTACTCTTTTTTCTTCTTCTCCCCTCTCCTCCTCTTCTTAGCTAACCTGATCTACCTATTCCACAACATTCCAGACGCCACAACCCCAACAGTGCCCACGCACCTGCCTTCCGTCCTCCTAAAGCGCGCCCGCAACATCGCAGCCGAACACACCAAGCTCAGCGAAACCCTCGCGACCGACTTCGACCTGCAGACCGCGAAGCGCGTGGGCGAGCTATCGCGGGTCGCCACCGCCCTCCGAGAATGGGAAGCCGCGCAGTCGTCGCTGGGGGAGCTGACGGCGCTCCTGCAATCCCCCGACCCGGAGCTGCGCGACCTAGCCAGGGAAGAGCTATCCACGACGCAGACGCACATCGGCGCGCTCGCGACCGCGCTCTCCGCCTCCCTGACCCCGCGCGACCCCTTCGCCGACATGCCGTGTCTGATTGAGATCCGGCCGGGGCCGGGCGGGCTCGAGGGCCGCTATTTCGCCGATGCCCTCTTTCGCATGTACCGCCAGTACTGCTCGCGCGCGGGCCTGAGGTCGAATGTCCTCAAGTACGAGACGGCGGAGGGAGGGGGCGACACGACGAGTAGTGGTGGGGGCGGCAGCAGCGAGGCGCCGCTGCAGGAGGCTGTGCTCGAGGTTCTGGATCCCGGGGCGTACGATAAATTCCGCGGCGAGGCGGGCATGCATCGGGTGCAGCGGATCCCCGCGACGGAGAAGAACGGGCGGACGCACACGAGCGCCGTAGCCGTATGGGTGCTCCCCTCTTTTCCCGAAAGCGGCGGAGGCGGTGGTGGAGACGGCGAAGCGATCGACTTCAACGACCCGGAGAGCATCTTCTTCGTGGACCCGAAAGAAGTGCGCGAGGAGAAGATGCGGGCGAGTGGCGCCGGCGGCCAGCACGTCAACAAGACGGAGAGCGCGATCCGGCTGACGCACGTGCCAACGGGCATCCAGGTCTCGATGCAGGACTCGCGGTCGCAGCACCGGAACCGCGAGGCGGCGTGGACGCTGCTGCGGTCGCGGCTGGGGGCGCGCAGGCGCGAGGAGCGCGAGGAGCAGGCCTGGGCCCTGCGGAATAGCGTCCTCAGCAAGGATCGCATCACCCGCGGCGATAAGATACGTACGTATAATTACAGTCAGGATCGGTGTACGGATCATCGCAGTGGGCTGGATGTGCATAATCTGCCGGATGTGCTCGAGGGGGGCGTCATGCTGGGGAGAGTTATGGAGAGTGCGAGGGATTATTTGGTTAAGAGGGATATTGAGGCGTTGATTGTCGAGGAGGAGGCTATTGCTGCTGGTACTGGTGCTGGTGCCGGTGTGGCGGGTAAGGGGAAGAAAGGGAAACGGTGATGAGGGATTCATGAGGCTATGTTATGTACATATGTATGATAGCTGTGTGTAAGTGAACAGTAAATACTATGAGCAGCAAGTATCACGACTCTCTACAAGCGTCTCACATAGATTCCGCTGAATACGTCTTTGTATGTATTCTTCACTTAAGAACAACGTATTGTAACATATTCTAAATATCAGTATAACAATCACTACGGCACCTCATCTAGTTAAGTGACCACCTTTATATGGATTCGAAGGCATTCAATAATTAAACCTTTAAACTTGACGTCTATAATTAAGGCTCATTGCCAGTAAATAGCCTTGTCTACTTTTTATAAGACGATTTTGTTTGCAATCTTGGGAATAGGGGGTTGTATTGCAAATATAAACTTATTAATACCTTATTTATAGCAACTATCTTTTTTTATACTTTTATTCTTCTTCACATTGACATGTGGAAAACACTACGATTATTGGTCTAAATAAATAGTTTCTAATATAATGACATAATCAAAAGCTGTTTTAGATATATACATTCAATGTTGCATGCCCCGAATGTTGCCTTCATTAAGCCTAGTTATTTACCTGATCTATTACCCCTTTACTCAGGCGCTACTCAGGGACTGCTTAAGCACTAATTACCCGGATTATCTCAGGAAAATTTCCCGAATTAAGAAATTGCTCTATCTATGAGAATGTTATATATTAATTTTGATTCACTTTAAAATAGATATAACTTCACTCGCGCCCCTCTTCCCCGAGCGTATCGCACCCTCCATATAGCCCTTCCATTCATAAGCAGTCTCAGTACCTACAAAGTGAATGTTCTCGAATGGGGCTCGCAAGGTATGGCCCAACTTGCTCAGCAGGTTCGGGCCCATCACGGGGCACGGGCAACCTTGACTCCATTGTTCAGGCGCCCACATGTGCTCGATCGTGCCGATGTGAGCCGCTGCCGCACTGGGGTCGTTGAAAGCCCGGCCAATGTGCGCAATGACCTGCTCACGGCGCTCCTCGACCGGCAGCTTACCCCAAGCTCTGCCAGTGTCACCTTGGCCGAAGCAGGTGAGAGAGAAGGCCTGGTCCAGGTCCGAACTCGTATCTCGGATGATGGTCACAGGTCCGTCGAACGACTGCACCAGCCCCGAATAGCCCTCGGCTCGCCACCAGGGCTTCTCGTAGCACACGATCGTCTTGGCCACCCATCCCAAAGTAGTGCTCGAGGCGAGTGCCTGCTTCTCAGCCGGCAGAGGTGGAGAGAACGCGATCTCCTTGTACAGAGGGGTTGGAACTGAGACGATGACGCGCTTACAGCGAATCTTTTGGCCGCTCTCTGTAGTTACGAGAACTTTCTCCGAGCTAGACTCCTGCTCGATTTTCCGGACGGGCGATTCGAGCTGAACTGTTCCGGGCTTCATCATCGCGGCCAACCCCTTTGAGAAGGTTTGGGTACCTGAAGGGGATGTCAGAGAGAAATGTTTTGGCAAAAACGACTTGAGGGAGCAACCCAACTGACCTTGACGTACGCGCAGGAACTGGCCACCGTGCTTCATATCGGACCTCGTCAGCATCAAACCGCCCCCACTCTTGACGTAATCCAGGAAGTACAGAGCACTCAGCTCTCGAGGTTCTATTCCCAACAGCCCCCGGCACCATAGTCTTGCCGTGCCGAGAGCTGTGGGACCGCCGCCGTTCTGCTTGATAAACTCCTCGAGTGTAAGCGCATCCCAGTCAGCGCCTTGCGGATTGTGAAGATCAATCTGGTGGCACAGCTTCTCAAGCAGACAACGCATTTCCACCATGTTATCTGCTTCGGACTTCTCGTGCTGGAGGTTGTATGAGACGCATCAGTAACTAGACGTCTTTTTTGGCCTGCACAGACTTTGGGGGGTTCAAACCTACCTTGGGAACACCACCATACTCAAACTTGCTATAGCTTCCGTCCAAGTCCTGTACGACGCAATCTCCGGCCGTGAGCTGCTGTATGAAATCCAGCTTCAGCTCCCTCGCAAGCGCGTAGACGTGTGATTGGTTTGAGTCGTTGATCCATGCTGCGCCAAGTTCCACCATGCCTTTGTCTTGAGCGCCAGGAACACTAAAAGTCTTGCCTCCTACGCGATCACGAGCCTCCAGCACGAGCGTAGTTAGTCCAGAATTTTGGCAATCCACGCCGGCTTGGAGGCCAGACAGACCGCCACCAACCACTACCACATCTACAGTTCTCGTTGTGTCCGCCACGGGTACAGGGCGAGGTACCTTATCAGCTACACAATCCTTGGGGGTAATAGCTGTTGCGTCCATCTCAAAGAGGAATTCTGGCTTGGCGAGCTGCTGGACTGGCACCAGCATGGTAGTTGGTCGATGACCATTCAGCCATTTCAGAACGATGGGAACATGAGGTCTGTCGGTTGGGTGATAATTGACAATGTAGTAGTTCATCTTGACGATATCCGTGACTCTTGCACCAGCTGCTGCCAGAGCCATGCTGATATTCTTGACAGTCTGCTCGACCTGAGCCTCGTATGTCTCAGCCACCTTGCCATGCTCATCCATGCCAACCTGGCCAGCAATGAAAACCAACTTCATGTCCCCTGACGCGGTAGCCACGTGGGAGAACAGCGGCTTTGAGACCGACATCCTCTCTGGATCGTAGGTCTTGAGCTCAAAAGACGACATTTTCAGAAAGGGTTCGTTTTGGTCTATGGGAAACTTGGATGTATCCCTGTGCCTCACCCTGGGCTTAGACACTCATTATGATTATATGAATATATTTCAATCCTGTGGTCGAATGTCTTCGGACTAATGGATTGCAACCCTTACTTACACTAGGAAGTCGACACCGAACGTCGCCATGCCTTTCCTAGGGGACAGACAGGCCCACTTCGGGCACTACTACGGCTGCATTGCACATGGATTGCATATCATAGGTGACCTACGTGTGGGTACTGTATCTAAGTGATACTACATAGGACGAGCAGAGACCAATCGTCTTAGGTTTAAGTCAAGACATAATTCCAAGAGAAGAGAAAATGAACATTCATATATATGTTATACAATTGGGGTCAAGCCTTTCAATGTTGATTTGACGCAGAAAAGCTGCCAGATTTCATTCTTATTAAGTCAGCATGAGTCTAATATCCTTGGATTCCACAACAGACGACCAGTCACAAGGAACATGTCCTTTCTCGGGTTTCTGCCTCTCCCATACGGCCAGAACTATCTCACAAGCTTTGTCATACGCCCCCAACCCGTAGAACCGGGTCGATCTGAACCACTGCAGGTAGCGCGACTGTGCTTTGGCGTCAAGGGCTTCAGCTGCGCCTATGAAACCGGGCCAAAGTATACAGCCTGTGGAGAGGTTTGCCCGGTGTTTAATGATTTCTACGGCCTCGAGATGGTTGATTATGTTATGAACATATGGCTGCAGATGCTTGCGATGAACCGACCGCACCTGTTGGGAGAAGTAGATAATGATAGCTTGGTGGAAGGCTTTAGTCTGGTGTTCCATGAGGTCACGAGACTCCTGGGGGATGGGAAAATCCGCGATCTCTGCGATGATGCGGTCGATGGGCCAATCCAGTATCTCGGCTTCTAAACTTTCACACATATCCGAGAGTATACGGGACATGGCTGCACCCGGAAATTGTTTCGAAAATCTCCTTCTCCGCCGAATGAGCTCGGATGTCTTGTTCATGAGGACCAAGAGCTGGAAAGGAATGCCATATACAAACTCACACGCTGACATGTCGTCTATCGCCCCGGTACTGGTACTGTCCTGCAGCAATTCCGTAGAAGATTCCATTTTGTCTAAAAAGCATAGCGGTTCAGAAAGCCATGGGAGGTCGTCAGAAGGACCATAATCGATGTCCTTGTCCGATGCTTCACATCGTAGATCGGTGCTCTCTCTCATGATTCGGAGATACACATACACTCGATGGAGTGCCTGAGCTTTCTTGGAGTAGTGCCTTCTGTGTTGATGTCGAGATTCGTTGATAAACCCCTGAAGACCTCTCAAGTGCCATTCCGAAGAGCGGGTCTCTCCTGAGCACACCTAGATGCATTTTAATTAGCTCTCTCATATCATAATTGTCAGCGGCTCTCACGGTTCGGGCTGCTCGTACATCGATTGTCACCATTGATAACATCACAGCCAGAATTTCTTTGTATTTCCCCCGTTCGTCTGCGGGGCAATCGGCCTGGAGGCAGGCCTTCAGGTAGGCTAGGGAACGTGCTTTCAACCTGATGGCAACTTCGCGCCAGCTCTGGGCCTGTAGCTCTTGATTCGCGATGTCGTGGTTTGCGGCGAGATTATACGCACTGATAGTCAGTAGCGCGTGGAACAGTGCATTGCAGGAATGCGATGTCTTCCCGACAATGGCGAGTGCGGCACTTCCCTGGAGCGCACGCGGTACGTGGACTGACTTCCAGGGACCCTTTGGCGTTGGCACGACGGTCATGAGATCCACCACATGATTGACATAGTGGTGTAAGAGTTGTTTGACATCTGTCTGCATACGAAACGGCGCAGCCCCGAGTTTCATCTGGGAGTATAGGGCCAAGTGATTGGAGAAGTCTTCACCGGGGCTCGCACAGGAACTCGAAGACCACGCAGCGTCGGTCAAGGCGGGAGAGCCAGCCAGCGCAACTTCGTAGTTGGAATGGCTGCTCCAAGATGTGGTAGGCCTCCATTGGCTTGGTTGAGTGCTTGCATGACTCAATTCGGCATTTAATGCTTCGAAAGACGTCTGGTCGTTAGGGTCCAAGAGCGGCCAGTTGCTCAGATCTACACCCAACTCTGACACATTCCCAAGTAAGTTGACGCAGTTCTCGGGGCTGACATGCTCCCGTGACGGCAGGTAAACATCACCTGGATCATGAACGAAGACGGCGAAGGGACCATGAGCGACAGTTGAGGATCCTCGCGCTGGGACTGCCGCCTCGACCTGGTCTAGGTAGCGATCTAGCTGTTGTTCGGAGTATATTGGCGCAGGCTGGTCTAAGACTTGGATGAGTAAAGGGTAGCCTTGAAAGGCGGGCTCTTTCCTGACTGACCACTGCACACATATCTCCGTAAGGCTGAACCCGCGTTGTGAGGCACTGCCGGCTGCCCTTGGACGCTTCTGCCGGTCTCTGGTGGCAGCCACTGCAGCCGAGCTGCATAGCCTTCGCACTCGAGACCCCTGCTCAAGCAGTGCCGGCACTCCGGTCGTCCTTCATCGCATTTCACCTTGCGCTTGCGGCAGGTCCAGCACCCGGTGAAAGTCTTTGTTCTGGCCCGAGGCCGTGCAGGAGTCATAGAGCGATCAAGTCAATCTACTCTACATATCCTAGAGGTGCAAGTGTCACCGAGGGAGACAAATTGAAAGATGGTAACCCTCAACAACATGGCAAAGTGGAACTGTCCCTTAAAACCCCCAGTCCCGAACGTCATTCATAGGCTTTCTCTTATCAATGCCAAGACTCGCCATCCCTTGAAAGCCCCATCCTGCTAAAGCACGCCCCATCTTTAGCCCTATCGTCGCTTAGCTTACCACCCGACTCCACGATAGTAGGGTTGTTAAAAATAAAATACGTATTTGTATTATACGTATAATACCCGTATTATATCGGCATTATTGCAAAAATACGTGGACCGAAGCGGAGAAACCATTTCGGGCCCATTAATTTCCCATTTAAGCAAAAGGTATTAAAGTATTTAAGTATTTCGTATAAAATAAAACAATTTTAAAAAATTCCGTAATATTTTTAAAAAATATTTGTTTTAATTAATTATTAATAAAATAAATAATTATTATATTAATAAATATAAATAACTTTAATATAATTAAATATAATAAAAAAACTTTTAATTTATTATAATTATATTCGTTAAATATTAAAATACTTTACTTTATACATTAAGCTTTTTTCGATTAATTATATTTTACGTATTTATTAAATTTAATATAAAAAAATACTTATAAATTTTAAATATTAATCGAAAAAAGCTTAATATAATTTAATAAATTTTAGCTTTTTATATATTAAAAAAGCTTTTTTTTATATAAATTAATTTTTACCTTTATAACGTTTTTATTAATAATTAATTAATAAAAATACGTATTAAAAAAGTAATTAAATTATTAAATTTAAAATTAAATAACGATTATAAATATATATATACTTTTATTATAACTTTAATTAAAAATAATAATTATAAAATTAAAGTTTAAAAAGCTTTATATATTTAAATTATTTTATTTAAATGTTTTTATAATTAATATATTATTAATATAATTTTAATTATTTTAAAAAAAGCCGTTTAAAAGTAATATTATATAATAAAAGCTTAAAGCGTTATAATTTTAATAATATAATAAATAATTATAATATATAAAAAAAAACGTTTAAATTAAATTACGTAAGTTACTTATTTAAACGATTATTTAATTCGTATATTATTATTATTATTTTAATTAAAAAAATTATAATATTTTAAGCTTTTTATATATAATATTATTTTTAAATAATTTTTTTTAAAAATAATTAAAATAATAATAATAATATATAAATTAAATAATTATTTAAATAAATAATTTATATAATTTAATTTAAATTTATAAGTTTATAAGTTATTTTATAAAGTTATAAATTTATAAGTTTATAAATTATAAGTTTATAAATTATAAATTTATAAATTTATAAAATAATAAATTTATAAATTATTTTATAAAATTATAAATTTATAAAATTATAAGTTTATAAGTTTATAAGTTTATAAGTTTATAAAATAATAAGTTTATAAATTACTTTATAAATTTAAAAATTCTCTTTAATTATATATTATTAATATTATTTTAATTAAAAAAATTATAATATTTAAAACTTTCGTTATATTAAATTATATTTATACGATTTTTTTATAAATAATTAAAACGATAATAATAATATATATATAAAAAACGTATTAAAACGCGTTTATAAAGTAATTTTTATAAAGTAATTTTTATAAAGTAATTTATCGATTTTAATTTATATAACTTCGTTTTAAAATTAAAAAAATAACGAAAATTTTTACTTATATATTAATTTATAAATTTAATGTATATAAACTTTAAACTTATTAACTTTATTTTAAATTTATTACGAATTATTTTATTTTAAAATATAATATTTATAATATATAAAAAGCGAAAAATTATTAAAAAAACTTAAATTATTATAATTTCGTATCGGTTTTAAAGATTTAATTAATTAAAAGATAACGTATTAACGTAATATAAAATATATATATAACAGCTTAAAATTTAAGGTAATAAAATACCATCTTATACTTGCTTTAATATAGGTATATGGGGTATTTTAATACGGTAGGGTATTATATCGGCATTATTGCATAAAATGCGTATTTTTAACTACCCTACACGATAGAGCTTGTTCTCTTATCGGAAGTCTCCAAGTGGAATCGAACCCCTAGCCTCTAGATATACGTAGTATGGAGAGGCCGGCAGTCAAATCCGAAAATTAATGGAACCGCTACCGTCAACCGTGTATGGCTCGCTATGACCTGCGAACTTCAAGATGGGCCGCTACGCCACCCTTAAGTCATGAGACTGATGGCTCTACAATCGCAATGACCTGCTATGATAATCGGGCTGCGCATATCCGAGGGCCGGTCTGATGCAGGGTGGGAAAATCAATCTATAACGGGGGGTTTTATTAAGCTGGAGTGATTGAAAGATGACCAGCATCTAGAAGACGGGCACAGCTTGAGAAATAGCAAGAGCAATCAATTTGGCCAGCTACCTACAATGTCATTGACTCAGGTTCAGCAGGCGTCTCCCGCTGTCGTCTTTATGACAGCGGAGGCGGAGGTGAAAAGTGAGAAGAAAACCGCGGACAATAAAGCCACAGAGAGTGCGATCTCTGCCGATGGCTTGAAATTTGCCGTGATTCCCATTTTCGACAACCTCCTACACAAGCGCAAATGGCAGCTCGAGCACATGGCCGGTGCCTTTCGGGTTTTCCACCGCAAGGGCTATACCGAGGGAACCAGCGGACACATCAGCGTCCGAGATCCTATCAACCCGGACACTTTCTGGATCAATCCCCTGGGATACCACTTCGGGATGCTCAAGGCAAGCGATATGGTTCAGGTCGATGAGCTCGGGAATGTAATTGGGGGCAATCAGGCTGCAGTAAACGTCGCTGGCTTCATGATCCATTCCGCTATTCACAAAGCGAGGCCCGATGTTCATGCCGCCTGCCATACGCACTCTGTCTACGGGAAAGCTTGGTCTACTTTCGGAAAGCCACTAGACATCATCAATCAGGACTCGTGTTCCTTTTGGAACATGCACGTCGTCTATCATACATTCGGAGGAATGGTTTTAGAGAAGGAAGAAGGCGACAAGATTGCCCAAACCCTAGGCCCTACCGCCAAAGCAGCCATCCTACAGAATCACGGGTGAGCTCTTGTCCGGCAGTGCATCCCATTTGATCCATCACTAACCTAACCTTATGTAGCCTTCTGACTGTTGGGGGGACAGTAGACGAGGCTGCGGCATACTATACACTGTTCGAGCGGGCGTGCCAAGTTCAAATCTTAGTGGAGAGCACAGGTCTTGAGAAGAAGTTTGTTCCTGACGAGGAGGCCGAGTATACGCAAAAGGCTGCAATAGACCCCGTAAGACCCTACTCTCCATCAAGCACGCCTGGATAGGTGCTAACTTCACTTACGTTCAGGATGCCCTTTACACTGACTTTCAGCCCGACTTGGCTTACGAAATCTACAAATCAAAAGGGGAATTGTTGAAGTAGTCGAACCAGGGCACATCGAAAGACGATCAATTCTCACCTGAGTAATGGGTCTTTCGCAAGCAGACAACTATCGAGTACACTAGATGTTCTTAGAGGAAGTAACACACATTGAATGAATAGTGGCCTTGATAATACATTCTACAATGCGCACCAATATTGTGTATCTTCATAGGATCCCGATGGCCATTTTTTTCGCGAAGTTAGTCCGTAATATGTACATCTGGTCTCGCGGTGCTCCCACTAAGTGCTACGCTTCATAGACTCGACTTAAACCAAATAGTCACCATCACTAGGCGGGAAAGTATGGCCCGTCTGCGAGCATAGTAAACAAAAGCTCTCCTTCGTGTAATTAATACTAAGTTGTTCGTATCAGTGGCCCAAACATGCCTACTTCACCTTCAACGCATTCAACATATACCAAACACTGTCATGTTGCGTCGTAGAGGTATAAGGGTAAAGATTACAAGCCGAAGACTGAAAGAAAACCTGAAAGTACTAGGATAAAGTGCCATAAATTATTGAAAATATAAATAATGCCTATTGTAAAATGTTTGAACAGCCGAAGAGGGTGGAATCTGTGCTACGTAACGCGTCTGTTTTGTGTCTCCCGGTTTTAGCCCTAGCTTTAACTTGTAAGAATTTGTGGCAATAAAATCCACCCGAAGAGTTGAAGATTAAAAGCATTATAGATATAACGGGTGCCACTTTAATATGGCAGGCGAAAAGAGAAAATGTTTTGCTATCATAGCAGATTTCATATTTTATATATAAAGTAGTATGGCGGCCTAAGTGTTCCACTATTTCCATGTTGCGCAGGCTTTCTATCATCCATATCCTCCATGTGCGTACTGTAACAGTTATACCGTTCCGGTGCATGGCATCTTAGCTCTTATTTCCGATAGGAGCCCCCTAACTACAACATTTCTCCTGTGCTCTAGACTATAACGTAAGTGTAGAGCCTGGTATACCAGGGCTTAGCATAGTATGCGTCCAAGAATGCAATATCTTCGGGGAGCAATGGCCTGCGCCCACTATGGAAATCAGGCTGGCAAGTAACGCAATACAAGTCACCGTATGGACACCGATTAATATTCACCACCTTAAGTAATTTATTAATATCGACTTTTTCGATATTGTAGTTATTATAACGTAACGCATTAATATTAACTTTGGTGTTTATATATAGATATTAAATGTAGTTTAATTAATTCATTATTAATAAATATTATATATTTATATAATGTTATTAATAAGTAGTTAATATTATAACTATAAGCATAAACCGAAAATAAAAGATCGTAAAAATAATTAAGAAATTTTTAATATTTTAAAAGTTTAAAGTTTAAATAAGTTATAATTTATTTATCGATTTATTTATTTATATATATTAATAAATTAATAAATATTAATAAAATCTTTAATTATTTACTTTAATACTTTATTTAAATTATTTTATTTTATAATAATTTTAAACTTTAATATTAATAATATTATTTTTAATAATTAAAAATTAAATATTATATTTATATTAATTTTTTTTTTAACTTTTATTTTAAATAATTTTATTTTTAAAATTCGTTTATTTATAAAATTCTTAAGTTATTTTTACTCGTAAAAAATTAAATTTAATAAAGCTTAAAGTTAAAAGTTTAAATACGATATATTTAAAAGTAACGATTAATTATAAGTATATAAACCGTGCTTTAAACGTAATTTATATTCGATTTATAACTTTATTTATTAAAGTATTTAAAATTATATTAAATATTTATTCGAATCTTACGTTATATTTACGTTAAAAAGTTTAACGAAATTAATAAAATAAAAAAAAGTTAAATTTTATATATTATTTCGAAAACCTTTTTAATTATTAAACTTTATTAATTATTTCGAATTAAACCTTAAAAATCTTTACGAATAAATAATTACGAATATTTTTATTAAAAGCTTTAATAAATAAAAATTTAAAAGATTATTATTTAATTAAATTATTAATTAAAAATTTTTTTTTTAAATTATTTTAAAAAGAATTACGTTAAATTTTTAAATACTTAAATCTTTACGTTTAAAATCAAGTTGTTTATATATTTTATATCACGATTAATACTTTAATTATTAATTTTTTTAACGTAAATAAAAATATTATTATTTAAGCTTTAAAGATTTATTTTAATTTAATATATTTTATTTTTAATAAATAATAATTAAATAATCGTTATTCGTTATATAATATTTATTACTTTTTTAAAACTTTAAATAACCTTTTTATTAAAACTATTTTAAAATTATTAAAAATTACTTTATATTATTTAAATGAAAATATAAACGAAAAAGTTATTCGCATTATTAATTCTTTTAATATTTTTTATAATAAAATTAATTATTTCGTTTTTAATAATATAATAATTAACGATATAATTATATAATATATTAATAATACTTTAAAGTTTAATAATAAATCTTAACGTAATCGTTACTTTAATTATATTTTTAACTTTATTATAAAAACGTTTTTATTTAATAAAAACGTAAAAGCATTTAAAGTTAAAATTAATAATTACGATATTATAAATAAAGTTAAATATAAATTATAATTAAAAAAAAAATAAAACATAAGTTTTATAACGTCGTAATTTATATTTATCGTTTTAATAAATTAATTAATAAATTACGTTAAATATAAATTATTTAAAAAGCTTTTTATATATAACTTTTTTTTTAAATTATTTAATGTTATTATTAATAACGAAATACGATGGTTTTTTTAATATTATATAATTAAACGTACGGTTATTTTTCGTTTTATATTTTAATTATTTATTTAAAACTTTTAAAATAAATAAATTTACGAAAATATTTTAAAATTAAATTAATTAAAAAAAAACGTAAAGAAATTTATTATTTTTAAAAACGATTATTAATTAACGAATTACGATTAATGCGTTTTAAATATTACGATAAAAATTTTAATTTTATTTAAATACGTTATTAAAAAGCTTAAAGAAAATAATTAATATCGTAAAAAAAAAAAATTTATTAATTTATATAATAATATTTAAAATGTTTTTTTTATTTTCGAATAATTATTAATAAAACTTAAAAATTAAAAGTTAAAGATTAATAAACTTTTTAATTTAATTTATTTTTTTATTAATATTAATATAATTTAAATAAAGTTAAACGAATATTATAATAAATTCGATAAAACATTTATTTATTACGTTATTATTATATTATATTTTATATTTCGATAATAATAATTTAAAAAATCTTAATTAAGTTATAATAATTAAATAAATAAAACGAAAAATATAATTAAAAAAGTTTAATATAACGAATATTATATAAAAAAGCATTTTTAAAATTATATATATAATTATTTAATAAATTAAAAAAGTATTATAATAATTTTAATAAATACTTTAATAAATAACGATAAAGTTATATAATAATTATTAAATTATTTATTAATTTAAATAAATATATATTTAATAATAATTTTAATAAATACGTTATATAATATAAAAATTTAAAACTTAACGATAATAACGTTATAAATTTAATTTAATATTAAAAAAATAAAATGTTTAAATATTTACGACTTGTAAAAATAACTTTCGATTTTTTTATAATATAATTAATGTTTATTAAATATAAACGTTTATTTTCGATAATTAAAAAAATAATTATCGAATTTTAATTTCGTTTAAATATTATAATAATTAAAATATATTAAGTTTTTTAATCTTAATATAAAGCCGATTTAATTATCGAATTTAATCGTATATTTATATTATAAATCGAAAAAAATAAAGTTATTAAAATTATAAAAATAAATAACGACGAGTTATATAAATAAATAATAATGTAAATTAATAAATTAATAAATATAAAAAAAGTTATTTTAAAAACGAAATTAAAATTTATAAAAATAAATGATTAAAATAAGTTAAAACATTAAAAAATAAATTACGATATTTATTTATAACTTATTTATAACTTTATTTTAATACTTGTTACGTTTTTTATTTATGTAATAAGTGTAATATATTATGCAATATGTTCATTTTCGTTCATTGCAACTCACCAAATCGAAGGTGCCGGTGTATCATAAGTAACGCAATTTATATGGCCGGCCGGTGACGTGTATTGCGTTATTTGCCAGCCTGATGGAGATCAGCCTTCGCAGGGTCAACCACCTTGGTGCGGTAGACCATCTTATACCCGGCCCAAAGAGTGAGAAAGAGTGGTATACAGAGGAAGGTCTCGAAGAAGGTGTCCGCGGCTGGGGATCCACCGATGGGATACAGCGATACATAAAATGTCGAGGCAATAACGAAAACGCCACTTATAAAGAGGAATATGCTCCCAAGTGGGTAGGCAGAGTTTTTATATGCGTACTGGAGGGTTAAGGGGTTGTCGTTTTGGGCTCTGAAGGCTTCTCGCATCCTCCAGTTGGTAACGGCGATCACCAGATATGCGATAAAATAGACGGTAGACCCGACAGAGCTAAACCAGGTGAAGATAACGCCGCCGGTGTTGGAGCAATTAATGAAGGTAAGAGCGGTAGCGAGACCGGCCGAGAAGAGGAGCGAGACGTAGGGCCGACCTCGTTTGTCGATGTTACCAAAAGACTTCGGGAATAGACCCATGCGGGCCATGGCAGTTCCAAGTCGCGAGGTGATATACAGTGACTCGGCGCCGATTGCGCACAAGCCAATGATGATGACCACGTTTAGGAGATCGGGAAGGCCCTTAATACCGGCGTTGTCCATAGCAATGACAAATGGGGAAGCAGCAATGTTGGAAGGTCCGAGTAGACGCTCATCGGTGTACGGCACGAGAATCGAGATGAAGACAACGGACAAACCAAAGAAGAAGAACAGCCGGACGGCCAAAGCCTTGACGGCGCGAGGCAAATTCCAGCGCGGCATTTTTGCTTCTCCATTCGTGATACCCAAAAGTTCCTGGCCGCTACAGGAGAATGAAGCCTGGAGAAAACACATAGCAATGCCCTAAGCCGGTTAGATCGCAAAGTTTCAATGTGAGCTTTTTACATGAACCGTACCTTGAAGCCATTGGGGAATGCAGGAAGATCGGTGTAATTTTCAGCGTGATGAGTTGTCCCGGTTGGGCCTGCTCCCGCAATCATGGCAATGCAGGCGAAAATGAGGATGAACATCATCACAATCTTCAAGACGGCCGTAAAGACCTCGAACTCGGCGAACCATCGGTTGGGGAGGCAGTGTATAGAAAAGACCACGGCCAGGTAAAAAAGCATGCAGGCCCAAGTCGGCACGGCTTCGGTCCAGTACGTGAGAATCAATCGGAAAACGGCCCCTTCAGCAGCGAGAGTCGTATGCCACGCAAACCATTCGCAAGCGCCTGCACGTGCCTATATATCAGTAAAAGTACAAGCTTAAAGGGTATGGTTTCTTGCTAGGCACTAACCGAGGGCGAAAGCCAAAGCAGGATCTACAAATCGAGCTGCGTGGTCGACGAAAGCACCAGACGTGGGGAAGATAACACAGGCTTCCGACATGACTGACATATTCAGCCAGGCTTGGGTGCAGATGAGGCCCCAACCCATGAACATTCCCGGAAAGCTTCCATAGCGTAGAGCCTAGGTCATGTGTTGGTATAGAGTTTCTTGCATCTCAGAGTGACAGGCTTCAAAGTGCCACGTACCTTCCCGGTTCCTATAAAAAGGCCTGATCCAATACTTCCGGCAAGGCCAATCATTTGGATATGACGCGCATTGAAGGTTCGGTGTAGTTGTTTCGAAGGGCCTGATGGGTTCCCATTGGCATACTCTGTCGGCTCGACATCTCCCATCTCCAGACTCGTCGCGTAGTCCTGGCTATTGGAGGCACCAGCCGACTTGTCGGATTCTTTCGACTCCATGGCTGAAGGATAGGGGTTCTAGTACTAGTATACCAGAAATGCTTAATGGTCATGCGGTGCTAGAGAATGGAGGTTTCTTTCATTAACACAAGAGTGAGACCTGCGGATTTTCTACAAGTTACAGCTTCTGCACTCATGATTTAATATCAAAATCCAACCCAGCCTGACTTTACCGACAGTGCTCGAATAAGGTCTTATCAGGAGCTTCATTCCTGAGATGGGACATTGCAAACGAGCTGCCCCTAACTACACCCATGCCTGGGAACAGGGCCTCTTCCTTCGTTCACTAGCGCCGCTCAAGCTGGTAAATACGTGACTACTGTACTGATAAGAAATAGACATTATGCCACATACCTAGATTACGTGGTATATAGCTTATAAACTGTACTTATATCTAGTCCGATTTGTCCCCCCAGGCTCCGCAAGGTCGGAGCGGAGCGAGCCTTATCGCTAGGATTTCTGTAAAGTGACACTTCCGGAAAGAACCGAGTTCTGTAAATTGCCGTATTATTCGGTATAAAATGCACTAAAACTTTCTAAGGGATGCGGAATAATTCCCGAATGATTCCTAACCATTCGATTTTAAATGATTCGAACAAAACCCTACTTATCGCAAACTACTATAGTAGCGCATTAGGTGGAGCAAGTTCGGTCTCTGTCGCTGTCACTGTCCTACATCGCCGTCACCTGCACAAAAGCAAATCCCCAGCGACATCTTGATAGAATTGACTTGATACGTACTTATTGGCTACCTGCTGCTCCGTGCTGTTTTGTTTGTCCTGGGTAAACAGACAGCTATAATCCTATCTCCTATCGATATCGTCGCTGAGAAACCATGACCGACAAGAAGAATATCCTGCTCGTCGGGGCCGGCGGTGTCGGCACCATGGCCGCCGTCAGCCTTGAGGCGAGCGGTCGAGCCAGCGTGACGGCGGTTCTGCGTTCGAATTTTGCCAGTGTGGAGGAGCACGGGTTCCATATTGAGTCAATAGCCTATGGTAACCTTAAGGGGTGGAAGCCGACGAAAGGTAAGCCACAGCATTGTATATACGACTCGACGCTTCGCTGACCCTTGCGCCAGTTACGAACAAGGTTCCCAACGTGGTGCAAGGAAATCACCCGCCATTCGACTATGTTGTCGTTGCGACTAAGAACTGCCCGGACATCCATCCTACTGTTGAGGAAATCATCGCACCGGCAGTGACCGAGGGTCATACGGTGGTTGTACTCATACAGAACGGAATCAACATTGAGAAGCCCCTAATCAAGGCTTTCCCCACAAACATAATCCTATCGGGCGTGTCCTTGATTGGAACCGCCGAAAAGGGTCATGGGCACATCATCCACGATGATCACGACGAACTGATCGTCGGCGCGTTCAACAATCCGGGCGTATCACAAGACGCTGCCAGCGCTGCCGCCGCAGAATTCGTAGATATGTATAGAACCTCGGGCAAGGTGAAGTGCGTGCTTAATGGCGACGTCGGCTTTGTGAGATGGAGGAAGCTTGTCTACAACGCGACTTTCAACCCCGTCGCTACAATCCTGCGTATGGACACTTCACGCATGAGAGTGGCGAAGTTCCCGATCGAGGCCCTCATTAAGCCTGCCATGTGGGAAATATGGAACATAGCTAAAGCGGCAGGCCATCCACTTCCTGACGGACATGTTGACAAGACGGTGGAAGCCGATCCGTTTGATGTTTGGTGCAAGCCGAGCATGCTCCAAGACGCACAGAAAGTGCGTGATAGACCCTACCCCGTGGACTCCCCCTTCAGTACACTGCTATGTGAACACAGTTCTGACCATCACGCAGGGAAACTATATCGAGTACGAGAACCTTGTGGGAGAACCGATTAAGGAGGCAGAGAGACTCGGCGTTCCCACACCTACATTGAAAATCATATACGGGTTCTGCGCAGGATTGCAGTGGCAGACCAAGGAGGCGAAGGGGTTAATAGAGCTTCCGGCTGGAGCTCCTGCCCCTTAGTAGGTATTCGCAGTATTGGCCTCGGCGTGAGTGTTATCACTATCTGTCGGTTCATGCATGGGTAGCAACATTTAATTCCCAGAGGAAGCTAGTCGCCCGGCTTTGGAGGGTAGGATAACATCTCAAAAGGCGCGCCAATATAACTCGTGAAACGGCATTCAGGATTTGCAAATCCATAGGCCCAGGTGAATAATGGATATGCTGGAAACCTATATTATATGTTTAATTAAGGCAGCCATCATCTCATCATATAAGCTATCAAACGCATAAATGTCAAACGGTCATTATCCTCCAGGCCAGTAGCGGAGTGGCAACGCAACCAAGGCGCTATAGGCAAGATATTTGCTGATAGTCATCCGTACCAAGAAATGTGCTGGAGATGTGAGTTTATGTCATGAAGCAGTGACCATGATCGAGCAGCGTAATCTAACAAGCGTAAACATCTTTTTTCTTCTCTACACTATCGTCTGTGAATATCCACTTCATCTGTCGCTCTTGCATGGCTGCATGGTTCCCTCCAGATTCGCTGCGCACCAACGAATATAATGAGAAGATCTGTGCTTATGTAATTATTCCATGAGAAATTGTAACTTCATACCTCATCATACACATCGACAAAGTACTCGTACTTCGAAATGCATCGTAACTTTGTTGGGTCTTGACGTAATCCGCGCCTGCAGGGCCGACGAGAGCAACTTTCGGGTGATCTAATCAACAGCACGACCCACTTCATACATCATCATCATACCATCATGCACTAGGATGCATGCTGCAGTGGCGTATATCAACTTCTTGTTGATGAGATAAGTTTACCTGCCCTATGACTTGATGTTGTACAGAACCAAGGCGAAGTACCTTGTCAGACGCCTGGCAGATGAGGGAGAGGCGGTGGCTGACATTATTTGCAACAAACTTTACAATCTATTGGACAGCTCAAACTCCCAGACTCTTTCCTGAGGCTTGTTATTGACCTTGGACTGCCCGCGGATTGTCTTGTCCAAGCTGTCTCTCCTACCGCATTGCGAGTTCTTGACACAGCTTACTACTCTCCCGTATCCGCGGTCCGTAGTATATCAAGCCGAAAGGGATCAACAACAGAATAAGACTGAGAAATCCCAGTGTTGACGTGGCCCAGGCGATCCCGAGACCGTCGTACAACGGCTTCGCGGCAAGCGGCAGCGTGGCCCCGACAACACTGCGGGAGAAGCACGATGCGGCCATGGCACTGGCCGCGTAGATATCATAAGCATCGACTTGGTAGTTGGTGAGAGCCGTGAAGATGAGCAGGTAGCCGAAACCAAAAAGAAGGCCAGGCAGGCAAGGTACTATCCAATGGATCGTCGGGCGGGCGGTCCAAGCGAGCCAGAAGAAAGATATTACGACAAACGGTCCACCGAGGATTGCAACTGGGAGACGATGGTATTCCTCGCTCCCCACCCAGGCTGCACCTCGCCTCTTTGCCCTCTCGAAGAAGTTGTCGTAGTAGAGGAGGACAGGTCCGCTGAAAGCTGCTCCAATTCCGACTGTTCAGAGCAAATAACATTAGTATGGGAAGATAGCAAGGGGCTGTTCGAGAAACTTACTTGGCGCTAGTGCTATTCCAGCTTGACCTTTGCTAAAACCATATACTCCTGGAAAATGCATGAATATCTAGACTTGATCATGTCTCTGTAACGGAACTGGCTGCTTACCTTGGAAAATAATTGGATACGCTTGAAAGAATAGATAGAAAAAGGCATATAGAATCGCAATATACAGACAGTTGAGATATACTAAAGGTTCAGAGACTAACATTCGCAGCGGCCTTGCGAGTGATGCGATGATAAATTCTCTGTAGCTTTTCGCCTCGATCTCGACTGGGGCAACGATATTCAAGTTGCCGGTCGACTTTCTTAGCTTCTGCGCCCTCTTCTTCAATATGGTAGGCCCATAGGTTTCTGAGATTGGTGAGTTATAGCACGACATGAACAAGTACAGGATATTCTTACCTGGCAGAAAGGCCATTGGAAACCAGCTAACTCCGGCTATGATCAAATCAATCCAGAGTACCCATCTCCAACCTAAGGGAGCGACAAAACCAGATATGATCGGCCCCCCGAGTGGCCCGAACGTTGTGCCCTGGCAAATTGATCAGTATCTGTTACCGCACCGCAAGATACCGGGACATTTGCCGTATTATCTTACCGACATGAAGGTGATCATTGCGCGGCCCCTAACCTGTGGACTGAAGAATATATCTGCGTATAAACCCCCTATGACAGTCAAAGGGACCGAAGCGCAAGTACCACAGATCAGGCGGAAGATGAGCAGTGACGGCCAGTTGGGGGCGAGGGCGGAGGCAAGCGTGAACAAGATGAAGACATTGAACGTCCAAAACGTCACCGGTTTCCGGCCAATGCTCTCACTCAGGGGACTGAATACCAAGGGACCAAAAATGTAGCCAATCAAGTAGACCGTGGTGGGTAAGAAATCCTGGATATCTCCCGTGATTCCAAAATCATCCTTGATGTACGAGACAGCGTTGCTGGTTATAGCTGAAGAGATGGTGCTATTGACCGTCAATAGGATGGCGGTGAAGACAATGTACAGCTTTTTTCCCTGTGTCCGACTTTAGCGTAAGCTGCGCAATCCGAAGGTCAAGACTTCGTTACCAGAGCCCAGTTGTAAGGGTTTTCCGGGTCACCTTGGATGAATTGCACGACCGTCGGTCCAGAGTCAACCGAAGAAGGCAGTTTCTCTTCAGCGGAGCTAATCTGCGAGCTCTCACTACTAGACGGACCAGCTATATGTATATATGTCAGTTGCGACACCTGCAACGGAGCACCTCAGCAAAAGACGAGCACTTACGATAGGCCATGGCGACAATCTCTTGTCCCTTCATTCTGGCGCTGCTGCTCCTTGTTCGAAATAGACGTTGGTAGGTTCACTTATTGCTCGTTTCAAACTCATCGCACCTATAGTCTAACTGGCATACAAGTTCTCCTCTTACAAGCACTTGAGAAGAGCAAGCCATCGTGTCTGCATGGCATGCGGTATCGGATGCGGCTAACTCACCCACGGCCCCCAAATGGTCCCCATCGTGCTCGTTGGCTAATTATGCAGCAAGAGTCCCGGCAAGAGACTGGAACACTGTTCAGTTGATACACCATGGCAGGTGACTGCGATACTCAGACGCAGGTAATTGGGCTTCGTTGCGGACTCAGCAGTGAGCTGGCAGCCGGTGGTTGGTACCTGGTCTTTACAGTCCTCGATAACGTACACGTAATGGTAAATCGAAACAACCGCCAATGAGCTATTCTCCTATCACGGCATATGATCGACGCGACGTTCCTGCCCTAGGCCGGGCTAGCGCTACCGTTCTGGAGTAGTTAGTCTTCAAGTTCCAGCACCACGGAAATAAAAACTTATGCTTAATATTACCTAGTAGTAGATAGATTTCACCCCCACTTAGTCAACCCCCCCAATATGTACGAAGTATTCGTGCCTGGAAGGTGTTGGCGAATGTCTGATCACAAAGATATGAAAGCGGCCGACTCCGGAAGGCTAAAGCGATGCGATGCGATTGGTCGTCACGCCTCTGGCTGGCGAGCTTTATTAAGAACATGTATCCAAGCATCGTAGTTTATGGTAGATATAAGGCATTCATCATTGTACTCGAGTGACGAGTCGAAGCAGCAACCATGGCTAATCGCGGCGTCAATCTTGACCCGCATATTCTGACCATCCGCGATCTGGAAGCGGCTGTAAACAAGAAGCTGACCAAGCCGATTAGAGGTAGAATATGTCGCAGTATAAATAGCGTTATTGCCATTAGAGCAAAAACGGTTCCGTTTTTGTACGCAATAGTTATGGGCCCGGTTCGCGTTATGCGCCAGATTGCTATGCGTTTATAGTCTAGTGGTAAAAGCGTTCGCTCGTGTTAAATAAGTTCTTTGTACGAAAGTTATTAAGGGTGAAAGTATTATAATAACAGAATAAAAATAAGAGTGCAATTGTAATTATATTCTTTAAATATTTCTTTATTAAGCTAAATAATAAAGAAATTTATTTAATAACCGAATTACATAATTTATTTATATTTAATTAAATTGTTCGTAAACGATTATTATATTAACAAAACGAAAAAAATAAAAATTAAAGATTTTTATTAATTATATAATATATATAATTTTCGTATTTTATATTAATTTTAAATAATTTTAATAATTTAATATTATTTAAATTTATTATTATTTTTAAAGTTTTATTTTAATTAATTTTTATAAAAATTAAAAATTAATAATATTTAATTTATTAATAATTAATAAAAAATCGTAAAAATTTAAATATTTTATAAAAATTATTACGATCTTTTTGTATAAAAATAAAAACGAAATTAATCGTTTAATATAATAAATATTAATTATAATATTTAATATTAATATAATTTTTTTAATAATCGAAAAATTTATTTTTTTATTAAAATTATTAATTCGTTTTTTAATAATTTTAACGATTTTATTTTAATTATAAAAAATAAACGTTTTAATTAATTAAATTTTAATAAAAAAATTTTTAATATTAATAATTTTCTTTTTTAATATAACGAATTTCTTTTTTATTATAACAAATTTTTTTTTTATTTTTTAAATTAAATAATAAAATTAATAATATTTTTATTAATTAAGTTTAATTTATTTAAATGATTTTTATTAATAATTTTTTATTAATTTACGAATATTTTTTAATTTAATATTTTTTTACGTAACGTATTCGCTTAAAAGTTTTAATAAATAATTATAAACTTTTCGTAATTAATATAATATTTATAAAATAAAATGTTTAATTTTTTATATTTTACGATAATAAAATCGTTAAATATTTTTTTAATAATTCGTTAATTTTTAAAATTTCGATTTTTTTTATATAAAATAATAATATTATTAATTAATTTTTCGATTTTATTTAATATTTAATTTACGTATAAATTTAACGAAATTATTTAATTTTTTACTTTTTTATATTTATATATTAAAATATTATTATTTTTAATTAAAATATTAATATTTTTAAATAATTAAAAAATTTCTTTTTTATATTTATCGTTTAAAATAATAATATAAATACGAATTCTTTTTATAAATTTTTTTATTTTATTAATTAAATTATTTATATTATCATTAAATAATAATTTTTTATTATTTAAAAATAATTTCGATTTTAATTTAATAATACGATTATTTAAATTTTATTATTTTTTTAAAAACTTTTATAATTATAATATATTAAAATAATTTTTTAAAATAAAAATATTATTTATTATATTATTAACTTTATTAATTAATTTATTTAAAAATTTTATTTAAATTTAATTTAAATCGCTTTATTAATTTTAAATTTAATTATTAAATTTTAATTTTTAATTTAATATTAATTATAATTTATATTTTTTTTAATATTTAAAATTCGTAATAATTTTTAAAGTTTTCGTATTAAATTTTAAATATAAATAAAAAATTTTAATAAATATATTTAAAACTTTATATTTAAATAAATCGTTAACGATTATTATTTTTTTAATAAAAAATGCTTAAATAATTTTTATATTTTTAAATTTCGAATATAATATATTTAATTATACGTATCGATAAGCTTTTTAATTTATAAAAAAAGATATATTAAATAAAGATATTATTTTAATATAAAAATAACTTTTTATAAAAATTTATTAAGAATTATATTTATAAATATTATTTTTTATTATAATTTATATAATTATTAATAATTTTAATCGTATAAATTATTTAATTAAATTATAATATATAATTATTTAATTTTTATTTAATTATTATCGTTTTTTTTTATTCGAATTAAAAGCGATTAAATAAAAATTAATATAAATTATTAAATTATTTCGTTTAATTTAAATTTTAAAATTTTAAACTTTTCAAAATTTAATTTAAAAAATATCTTTAATATAATTAATTAAATAATTTTCTTTAAAAAATAATAATTTTTTACTTAAAACTTTAAAACGAATAATATAAAATATAATTAATTAATTTATATCGAAAATATAAAGAAAATTATCGTTAATTTTTTTTTTAATTAATTTAAAATATTAATATAAATAAAGTATAAATTTTAATATATATAATTTCTTTTAATTATTAAACGCAATAATAATTTAAATTCGTTTTTCGTTATTTAAATAAATTATATTTGTTTTAATAATAAAAATTATAATATTAATTTTTTTTAATTTCGTAAACGTTAATATTGCTTTTTTAAAAAGTATTTTAAATAATAAAATCGTTAAATTAATAAAAGTTTTATAAATTTTAATTTTTACGATTTAAATAATTAATATTAATTATTTAAAAATTAAATATTTAAAAAATTAAAAATTAATTATTAAAAAAATAAAATTAAAAAAAGTTAATTAAAAAAAAAAGTTATAAAAAATTAAATTATTAAAAAGATTATTAAAAATAAATTAATTATTAAATAAAATTAATAAAATAAACGCATTAATAATAATATAAAAAAATATATAATTTTTAAAAAATATTTTTTTATATATTAATTATTTATTTTTTTAAACTTTTTTAATAATATTAAATAAAAATTAATAAAATAATTATAAAAAAATAATAATAATATAAAAAAATATAATTAAAAAACTTTAATATTTATTATTTCGATTTTTTATTTATTGCTTTTATTTTTTAATTAAAAATTACTTTTTAATTTTTTAATTTAAAGCTTAAAATTAATTTCTTTTTTTTTTATTTAAATACGAAATATTTAAGTTTATTATTTTTATTAATATTTTTTTTATTCGTTTTATAATTATACTTTTTCGTTAATATATAATATTAAATAAAATATTTTATTTAAAACGTTTAAAATTATTAATATAAACTTTATAAAATTTATTTTTTTTAATAAAATTAATAACTTTTATTAAAATATTAAATATAATTTAATATATCTTTAATAATTTAATTTAAATAAATAATAATTTTAAAACTTTAAAATCGTCGTTTAAATTAAGCTTAAGTTTATTTTTTCGAAATTATTATATTCGTTAATTTTAATTTTTAACGTATTTTTATATTTAATTTCTTTTTAATATTTATATATAATATTTAAACTTTAATATATATTTTTATTTATTAAAAATTTTTACATCGTTAATTTATATTTTTCTTATTAATTAATATATCTCTTTTTTTTATTAAATTTATTAATAATAATTATTAAATTATTATAATTTAAAATTTCAATTATAAATTTTATTTTTTAATTAAATATAATTTATAAAAACGATAAATTATAATTTTTTATTATTTATAAATTAATTTTAATAAATATTTTAAATAAAATATTAAATTATTAATTTAATTTTTTATATTTAATATTAAATGCTTATTTACGTAATTAAATAATAATTAATTTAATTATTTTTTTAATTATTTCGTAAAATTATTTTAAATAAACCGAATTATAAATAAATTTCGATTTTTAATAATTAAAAAATACTTTAATTAAAAAATGCTTAAAATAATTATTATTATTAATATATATTTATCGAAAATATTTAAAAATATTATATAAAAATTCTTAAAATTTAAAAATATTAAATTAAAATATTTTATTAATTATTATTTTAAATATAAATCGAATAAAATAATTAATTATTATTAATATATATTTAACTTTATTTATTTTAACGAAAACGAAAAAACTTATAAAATTTATATTAATTAAGTTTTATAATTTTATTAAAATTATTCGTTTTAATTTAATAATTAAAAAAAGTTTCGATTTAATTTCGTTATATATATAATAACGTTAATAATATTTAATAATATTTAAATATTATATAAATTATTAAAAATTATAAATTAAATTTTTTAAAATAATTATTATAATATAATAATTATATTTATTATATATTTATAAAAAAGTTAAATTAATTTTATTAAACAAGATATATTTTATTATATTATTATTACTTTTTAATCAAAATAAAAAGTTATTAATAATATAATATTTAATTATATTTTTAACGAATAAATATCGTTAATTAATAATAAATTATTTAATAAATTTAAATTTTAAAATTAAATAACGAATTAAATCGTTATATTATTTAATCTTTATATATAATTTTATAAATAATTTAAAAATTTATTTAATTTTTATTATATTAATTATAAAATTATTATTATTTAATAATTCGAAAAAGAATAATATATAAATTAATTAAAAATTAAATTAATTAAAAGATTTTTTTTAAACTTATTTTATAATCGATATAATAAAAAAAAGCTTTTTAATATTAAATTTAATAATTAATTAATAAATAAATTTAATTAATTTCGAAAATTTATTTATAATTTTAATAATTTTAATAATATTTAATTTATAATAAATAATAAATTAATATTTACTTAATTTTTTAATTTAAATAAAAATCTTTTTACGTATATTTATTCTTATATTAAACATTTAAAAAAGGTTTAAATAATTAATATATAATATAATAAAATAAAGTGATTTAATTATTATTTATTTATATTTAACGAAGCATTTTATAATTTTTAAAACTTTTTTTTTTAATAATATATTTAATCTTTATGTTTAAAAATTTAAATAAAAAAAATATTAAAATATTAATTAAAAGTATTAATGTATTTATTATAATGGTTTTTATTAATTAATTAATAAGTTAAAAGAAGATTTTTTCTGTTTTTATTAACGATATATTAATCGTTAAATAATATTATCGATTAATATTTAAATTTTTAATAGTTTGTTTTTAGATTTTATAATATATAATAATAAATGCTTATTTTTAAGCCTTTTTTTAAAAAAAGGGTTTTAAAATAATTTTTCGTTATATTAATTTTTTTTTAAAAGAAGTTTTTTTTTAAATAAGTTCGATATAAACGTTTTTAAAGATTTTAATAAAATTTATACGATTAAATATATAAATACGTAAATAAAAAATTAAATAAAAAAATTTCTTTAATTTCTTTTAATTTTTAAAATAATTTTCGATTAAAAATTAATTTTTAAATTAATTTTGATATTTATTTAATGATTAAATCTTTTTTTAAAAAAGTTTAAATTTTAAAGTTTTAATTAAATTTATAAATAAAAAAGTTTTTTTAAATATTATATTAATAAATATAAAATTTAAGCGAGAAAAATAATAATAATAAAGAAAATTAAATATTTTATTAAATTTTTTAACGAAAATATTATAATCGTTAATAAATACATTAAAAGAAATATTTTAATTAAAATAATAACTTATTAATATAAGTAATATTGATTTTTAAATTTCCGTTTTTTTAAATAATAATTATTTTTTAAATTTTAAATTATTTAAAATATAATACGTATACGTTAATTTAACCATTTTTTACGATATTTAAATATTAAATTATTAATTATTAAAATTAATAAATGAAGTTTTAAATTAATTAATTTTTTAAATATTAATTAATTAATATTTATAAAAAGCGTTATTTTAATTAAAAATTTTATATTCTTTTTAAAATAAAATATTAAATATATTATTTTAATTATAAATTAATTATTAAGGTTTAATCGTAATAAAGTTAATTAATTTATAATTTTAAATAATTTAATAATTTTTATTTTTTTAACAAGAATTAAAAGTATATACTTTATTTATTTAATTTTCAATATATAAGTTTAACTTTTTTTATTTAAAAGTAAATTTTATTAATAAATTTTTTTTATTAAAAGTATATTTAAGTTATTTTAATCGAAAAAGTTTAATATTTTTATTAATAATAATAAAATGTTTAATTAAATTTATGTTTTAAATATCGTTAAATAATTCGATAAAATAATCGTATTAAGTGTAATATAATCGTTTAATTAAAGCTTATCTTTTTAATATATTTATTATTAATTTAATAATAATTTTAAATTTATTAAATTAATTATTAATTATAAATTAAAAACTATTTAATAAAAGTTTTTATTATAATTTTTAATTTATAATTAATCGTTTTAAATTTATTTAAATTATAATTTAAAGTTAAAAAGTTATAATAAAAAATTTAATAATAATTTTATAAAAATAAATTTATAATTTTAATTTATATAAACTTAAATTTATATTAATTATACGTAATATTTCCTTTTTATTTTTTAAGTAAAGTTTAAAATTTTTATTAAAGTTTTTATTATATAATATAACATTAAAAGTTAATATTTTATTATTAATATCGTTTAAAATTAAATTAATTTTATTTTAATTATTAATAATATTTATAAAGAAATATAATAATATAAAAAATAAATTTATTATTAATTTCGTTTAATGTAAAATTTTCGAATTTTAAATAAAATAATTAAAATTATAATATATAATATAAAAAATAAAAAATAAAAATAAATTATTATTAAAGGAAATTATTAACGTTTTCTTTATTAACGATTTTGATTTTAAATTAAAAAAAATAATTAAAAAAGATTTATTAAATTTATTTTTTAATATATAAAAAGAAAATGTTTAAATAAGTATTTAAATTTAATTATTAATATTTAAATATAAATTAAAAATTTAATTTATAATTTATAAATTTATTTTTAATAAACTTCGTTTAATAAAAATAAATATAACGAAAATAATAATATAACGATTTATTTTTTTTTTAAATTAAAAAATTAAAAGTAAAAAATTAATAATATAAAAGAATTTAAAATAATAATAATAAATTTAATAAATATAATTCGTTTTAATTAAGTTTAAATAATAATATTATAAATTATAAAGTTATAATTTATAAAAGTTTAACTTTATTTTAAATTTTTTTTTAATTTTTTAATTAAATTTAACGATATTAAATAATTTTTTTATTAATTTATAATAATATTTAATTTTTTTTTTAAAATTTAAATCGTTATTATTTAAAAAATTATTATTTTTTACGTTAAATAACTTTAAGTTTATATTTTTTATAAAAGTTAATCGAGTTATTTTCTTATAAATCGATTTTCTTTTTATCGAAATTAAATTAATCGTAATCGTAAATTTTATCGAAAAAATATAAAATTATTTATCGATTTTAATAAAAGTAAAATATTTAGTTTTAAAATTAATATTAACGAAATTTCGTTATAATTAACTTTTATTTAATAATAAATCGTAAAACTTATTTATATTTATAATAAAAACTTTAATTATTAATAAAATCTTATTAATAATAAAAGAAAAAATCATATAATAATTAATTAAAAAAATATTATTATTAATTATTTTTAATTTATATTTTTTTTAAAGTTTAAGCTTTTTAAATTTTAATTTAATAATAATATTAAAATTAATTAACTTTAATAAAAATTTATAATTAATAAAACATTTACGTATAAATATATCGTTTATTTTTTTATTAATAAATTCGAAAAAGATTTAATTATTATTATTTTTAACTTAATTAATAAAGTTAAATTTATTTATATTAATATATATATAAATAAAGTATAATATAAGTATTAAAAAATAATATTTCGATAATATTTTAAGTTTATATCTTTTTATAAATAACTTAAGTTATTTATTAAATTAAGTTTTTATAATCGAGCTTTAATTTAAAAACTATTTTTAAATAATATTTAAAAAAAGAATTATACGAAATAAATTATTTATATTAATTTAATTTTTAACGTAATTTTTATATATATAAATCGAAATTATATCGCTTTGTTTTTATAATTTTATAATCTTTTTACGTATATAAAATTTAATATTTATAAAACGTTATATAAAATCGTTTATATTTATAAAATTAAAATTAAAAAAATTAATTTTTTTTAATTTAAATAATAATTTATAAAGATTTATAAAGTTATATTAAAACTTAATTAATAAATTAAGCGAAAAAAATCGTCGATTTAAAGTAAGTTTTTATTAAAGTATATTTTTATTTTTATCGATATTTATATATAAAGAAAATATTATAAATTAAGTTTTTTATATAAATTTAATAATAATAAAAAATAACGATTTTTTAATAATATTTAATAATTTTTTATTTAAATTATTTATATATTTATTTAAATTAAAAGGTTTTTATAATCTTTTTTTAATTATATAATTAATTTTTATATTAATAAATTTTAATACTTTTTTAAACTTTAACGATTTCGAAATTAATTTATTACGATTATAAATATTTTAAATTTAATAAATAATTTAAAATAATTAATTTAAATATAAATAATTAAAAAATACGTATCTTTTATAATTATAATTATAATATACGAAAATAAAACGTATTTTATTTTTATAATTATTAAAATTACGTCGAACTTATTAAATAAAAGAAGTAATTATACTTTTTTAATTAAAAAAATTTAAACTTCGTTAATCATTATTTTATTTATTTTATTAATTAATTTATTATGTTTATATATTTATTAAAAATGTTTAAATTAAATATATTTATTATAATAATTAATATATTTATTCGTTATATTAAGCGTTTAAAGTAAATGTAAATTTAAAAGTTTTTAATAATAAAGTAATTAAAGTTTAAAATTATTAATCTTTTTATACGATTAAAATTATTTTATTTTTTTTTATTTTTTTAATTATTATTTTTAATTTATAAATCGTATTTTTAATTATTAATTTAATTTTTTTAATATATTTTTTAACTTTATTAATAAAGTTATTTTTTTAATTTAATATTATTTTACAAAAAATAATAATATTTTTTATATTATAAAACGTATAACGTTTATTTATTTTATTAATATCGTTAATTTTATTTTTAACGAATAAATAATTAATAACTTTATTTTATAAAGTTTTATTTTTATAATTTTTATTTAAATATATATATTTATATATTTAATTTCGAAGCTTTATTAATTAACAATTATTAGTTTTTTAAAAAAGTTTATTAATTCGCTTTATAAAGGTAAAAAGCTTTTCTTTTAATTAACGTTTAAAATTATTAATTTTTAAAACGAGTTTAATATCGTTCGTTTTTATTTAAATAAAAAATCTTTTATTAAGATTAAATTTTAAAGAATTATATTTTATTTATTTAAATTTAAAAAGTTATAAATATTAAGATTTCGTATTATTTTATAAATTATTTTTAAATAAAAAACGAAGTTTAATTTTTTTAATTTTTTTTTTATCATAAAGTTTAATTCTTTTATATATAATTTTAAATTATTAATATATTTCTTAAAGGATTTCTTTAAAAGTTTTTTAAATATAAATTAATTTATTTTAATAATAAATGGTTTAAAAATTAATAAAGTATTATTAAAAGTTAATATAAAAGTTAATGAAATTATCGATTCGAAAGTTAATTTTAAAAAATTAATAAATTAAGTTATCGATTCGGAAGTAATTAAAGTATTTTTATATTTCTTAATTGTTTATATAAATTTTTCGACTTTAATTAAATATTTTAAAGTAACGTATAATGCTTTAATTAAAATCGTTTTAAATTTAAAATTTATAACGAAAGTTATAATATATATAATAAAAAAAATAATAATTTATAAAATTATTTAAATAATTAATAATTTAATTTATAATAATTAATAATTATAATTTTCTTTAATTAAAAAATAAAAAGCATTAAATTATTTTAATAAAAATAAAATAAATAATAATTTAAAATAAATAAATAAAGGTTTTTAAAAAGCGATTAAGTTAATTTAATATATAAGTAAAGTAAAAGATATTATACGAATTTAAAGTAATATAAATTAATGTTAAAAAGAAAAAACTTAAATTAAAAATTTAATTTTTATTTATAATAAATGCGTTTTATTTTTAAAAAAGAAAATTTTTTCGATTTTTTTTCGTTTTTTCGTATTATAATAATTAAATATATAAATGATTTTTAATTATTTTAAAATAATAAATCTTTTAATAAAAAAATAAAAAAATAAATAAATATAATTTTTAATTAATTTAAAATATAAATTAATTTAATTAATTAAAAAAATCGTATAAAATTAAAAAATTTAATACGAAAATAAAAACGATAATTTTAATACTTTTTTAAATAATTAAAAAATAATTAAAATATAAGTATTTTATTTAATTTTTAAATAATAAAATGAATTTTTAAAGCGATTTATAAAGTTTAATTATTTAAATTTTATTTTTATATATTAATAAAAATATTATAATAATAAAATAAAAATAAAAATATAATTATAATTATATTTTTTAAATATTTCTTTATTAAGTTAAATAATAAAAAGATTTATTTAATAATCGAATTACGTAATTTATTTATAAAAGTTATTATTTAAAAAGTATAAGTTCGATTTATATAAAAAGTTAAAAAATTAATGTATTATAAAAAGTTAACTTTAAATAAAAAGTTATAATAAAGTTTTAAAGCTTTTTTATCGAATAAATGTCGTTATAAAGTTATAAATAATTATAAATTTTATTTAAAAGAAAATAAATAAAATTTAAAAAATATATTATAATATAAATAACGTTATTATTATTAAAGCAATAACGGTTTCGTTTTTATACGTAATAATTATAAGCTTAATTTACGTTATGCGTTAAATTATTATGCGTTAATAATTTAATAATAAAGCGCTCGATTTATATTAAATAAGTTCTTTATACGAAAGTTATCAAAGGCCATTATCCAAAGGGCACGAGTTCGATTTAAGCAAAAAGCTAAAGGGCTAATGTGTTAACAAAGAGCTAGCTTAAATGAAGAGTTATAATAGGGTTTGAAGCTTCCTTACCGGACGAACGCCGTTACAAAGCTGCGAATAGTTGCAGATCCTGCTTAAAAGAAAATGGGTAAAATTTAAGGGGTGTGTCGTAATATAAATAGCGTTATTACTACTAAAGCAATAACGGTTTCGTTTTTGTACGCAATAAAATACACCCCCTCGTACGACCGATGTTTACAGTAGACGGTGCTGATGGCTCATAACTATAGAGTATTTCAATGGGGGGGCAATGGATATGATCACATGCGCTCGCCCAAGCTTGAGTTATAGGAGCAATAGTGTTTGACTAATACTGAGCAAGCCTGAACGACAATGCCGAGGCATACGATCGCTACAAGATTCGACCTCGTGTCCTGATCAATGTTGACAAGATCGACACGTCCACCGAGATTTTTGGGACCAAGGTACCATGACTTCCTGTATGTTGCTGCCAGCATGTAGATACTCATATTCATACCTTTCAGGTGTCATTTCCCCTGGTAGCCGGTCCAGCGGCGATGCACAGGTTGGCGCACCCGGACGGTGAAGAGGGCACGTCGCGGGCTGCGGCCAAGGCCGGAATTTGCATGGGGCTGTCAGCTTACTCGACGGCTTCGATGGAAGATGTCATAGCTCAGGGCCAAGGCAACCCATACGCCTTTCAGATGTCCATGTACTTGAACCATGACACCATGGAAAATATGGTCCGGAGAGCCGAGGGTGAGTGCAGGCCTTCCTCCCGGGGGTACCTGAACACGGCTAAGCACTACCTAGCATAGCTGCCGGCTACAAGGCAATCATTGTCACGGTGGATGCGCCTATCCTTGGCAGACGACTGAACGAGTTACGCAACGCATTCGAACCACCAGAAGGCACACGGTTTCCCAACCTCAGCTCCGACGACAGCTTCAGCTTTGTGAATGCCGCCGAAGAAGGCATGATCAATGGTTCGACATGTCCCTAAGCCCAGTGAATCTGGACCATCATTTGTTGACGCTGGAGCAGATTGTACGGCCACATGGGAGTCGGTGGTTTCCTGGTTCCGACAGCGGACGAAGCTCGCGCTCTGGATGAAAGGCAGTAAGTCTCAGCAATGTTTGGTTTTGTTTCTTTGTGGTTTTTTTCCTCTTTTTCTTTCCGGGGGGGGTTTCTTTTTGCTTTCGGGCCATGATCCAATTTCATTAAACCACGTTCGACCTAGTCTACACACCGGAAGATGTTGCACTGGCAATCCGCCACGGAGTGGACGGGATAATCATATCAAACCACGGCGGCAGGCAGATGGACGGTGTGCCTGCCACGCTGGATGCGCTGAGAGACTGTGCACCCGTCGCAGCCGGACGCATCCAGATCGCCGTGGACGGCGGCATTCGTCGCGGGTCGGATATTTTCAAAGCGATCGCGCTCGGGGCGCAACATTGTTTTGTTGGACGCATACCCGTTTGGGGATTAGCAGTGAGCAGTGTCCCACAGGCCATTTCGAGAACTTAAGCTTTGGTCAGCAACAGCAAGGTACTAACTCAGACGTTGCAGTACAATGGTGAGAAGGGTGTGAGCCTCGCTATCAACCTACTGCTGGAGGAGTTCAAGATAGCTATGGCATTAACTGGGTAAGAGGCGTGTCCATTCGCGTTTTCGATGGCGAACCTACTGACAGCTTTTAGGTGTAAATCCATCAAAGATATCAACCGGGGGCACCTCTCAACTTTGGAACCAAATGGCATACTAGCAAAATTGTAACTTTTCGATTTCAACCAAAATGTCGTTAATTGATAGATTTAATACAAACGACCGGTTACGATGTGGCTTTGGCCCCTGCTCTTCCGACCTAACGTTAACACCTGTTGGGAGGCTAAGAGCCAATACCTACGTACCAATAATAGATATTAACTACATGTACTTATAATGAATAAGATTCTCCAAGAACTTATGTTAAACCCGAGCAGCCCGGGTTATGTTATATATTTACTTCACGCTTACCCCCGGCTTAAGTCAGAGCAATATCCACTCAGCTTTATGCACGGGATAAGAACTTATCATAACTCTGTTGTTAGCTGTGCATGCTTTCTTTCCTTGGCTTACAAACCTCCCCCGCGTATGTTTTAAATCACCTCGAAGTGCTTATCCTCATCATCACTCGCCCTGGGCCAAGCTACCGCTATTCATTGTTTCTTTTTGGTTCCTGGTCGGCAAAAAAATAAAAAAAAATGACAGATGTGCGAGAATCATCGCCAGAAACCGCAGCGTTTGATGCGGATTACTTCCAGTGGGCGTCAAGATTGAACGAGGTCACCTCGCGATACGCCAATCAGAAGCGCGCTGCAGAAGCTGAGCTTGAAAAGGCCCGTGAGACCTTGCAAGATGGGATCCGTAAACTACAAGATGAATATCAGGAACGGGTCCAAAAACTTAAGGCCATTGCTAAGGAGCAACAGCGAGCCATTAGGAGAGAATTAGAATTTCATATAGATGATTTGCATTTGTTGCGGCTTACTGATGAGGTTAGCACTAAAGGTACATCCGTATGATATGGTTGCTGACACGTACCTATTGCAAGCCTTCTGATCAAACCGACCTCCAGGTGGGGCAACGTAGTCATCAGCATCCTCAGACTACTTCACGCAGAGTTCATTTCCAAACAACAGAAGTCGCTGGGTCACATGAGCAGGACGAGGAACCTACCAGCCATAATGATGAGAACGCGGCGCAACAGCAGACACCAGCCGAAAGCACCGGGTACATGCAGCTTCGGTCCAGCAAGCGCCCCGTACGTGATATGACTACCTAGATAGTTACATACATACAGATACCGTTTAACTGCTAATCCCTTGGTAATAGAGAGAAGAGGTTGCACCTACAGATGTCGAAGGGCACTCACGAAAACGGCGAACACGAGAACCACTCGCGGAAAGGCCTGTGCCGCAAAAGGAATCCAGGGTCAGAAAGTCCATTGAGTTCAAAGATGTCTTTGGAGAACACTTTATCGTCCAATTCCCACATGGCTCTGACAACTGGTACATCCTTTACTGTAAGAAGCACGATTTCTCCTTCGGCATCAACCCGATCATAGGGGCAAAAAACCATCTGGGCGGCAAACCACACGGCATGTTACACGGCAATGGTGAGATGGCCGTACAGAAGCTCGGAATTCGCGTTCTGAACTGCAACGCCGAAAAGGCAAGCCAGAGCAACGCTGTGTTTCGTTATGTCATAAAACCCTCCCCGGCGAAACAGAGCCGTGCACATCAAGTGGGAAAGCAGACGGCCGAGCAGCCACAACACGTTGAGGACGTTGCGCAAACAGAGACGGGTCCGCATGGCCACAAGGCTGCCGTGGACTTCAGTTCCGGAGTGGATGCTGTTCGAGAAAGTCGACAAGACAGTGTTTCAGATGATGAAGATGTTGGTGTGTAATAGCCCAAAATAATCACGAATGTCGTTCGTAGAGCATGCTGACAGGATGGGTAGAGGGTTCCCAGAAGCCTTCGGATACTCCATGCACACGCAGCGTGTCCCGCAATAGAACACCCGTCGACAGAGACAGAGATCATGAAGGCGAGATCGGTGCTCTTCAAAACACTCATCCACCAACTAGCTCGATAGGAAGCACTGCTCCACCCAGCCCTCATATCAGTAGTTCAACGGAGGCCAGTAAGTCTCCAGATTCGAGTCATGATGACATCCGCCATCTCCCTGGTTGGGATAGTCCTATGGTTGCGGCCACATGTAGTGATACGCGGGCAGAAGACAGCGATGGGCCAGCAAATGGCCACATTGGCGCATGTTCTCTATGTGGTAGCAATCATGAGATATCTTGTGGTTGTCGGAAGGCCTCGGCAAGTTTAGAGGACCATACCGGCATGGAGAGAGCTGCGAGACAAGCGGACCATGTCGCTTCCACGCCGGTAGCCGAGGAAGATTCGGCTGCATTGCGGCAAATGAATTGTCCTAAAAGCCAGGCTGATCGCAAGGAAGACACTCCGGATATGAAAAACTGTAATAGGATCCAAGGATCTCCGAGGCCATCAGGTCCGACCGCCGAGTCCCAGTCTAATCGATCGTGCAGGGATGAACCTGATGCAACACCGCCAAGCTGTACAGCATCCGACGGCGATATCCACGATAAGGAGCATTTTCTTCACCAACGAACAGCGCAAAGCCTTGGGGACGTTGGAGAGCCTCTCTCCGCGAGGGAACGCCACACAGTAGTAACGTCGGACGAAGCAGCAACAGCAACAAAACCAACAACAAAAACAACAACAGCAGCAGCAACAACCAGCCCGCCAAGGTCCCGCACTCCGTGTGCCTCATCCCCTAGAGTACTTATAGAGATATCAGACAATAACTCAAGCAGCTCGGAGGATGAATACAGTGAAACGGACGAACAAAGAAGTGTGGATGAGGATGTAAGTAACAGCCTTGTGACAGAAGATCCTGCCTATAGTTGGCCAAGAAGTCCAAGAACCCAGGTCCAAGACGATGAGCCAATGTTCAATCCGACTCCGCCCATGGACAATGTTAGTATCAAGGCACGTACACACCCATACACAACACCGACACGCTCACCGGCTCCCACGCAAATCATGGGTGAAAACTCACCCCCGACAGAACAAAAGCAGCACGGACGGGAACCAAACGTTACAGCTAGTCCAGGCGAACGTGTGACGGATTACTCTGGGTTTTGGCATCAAACGCAAGGCCTCAGCGAAACGGTGCGAGAGGTCTTAAAGATGGTCCCGGCATCCCCGAAGACCAACGTACAAGAGAGGTCTGCGTCGACAGAAGCTCCGAAAGAAGTTGTCTCTGAAGGTTCTCATGAGAAGATAACAACCCGCCAGCCGGAAGGGAGCATTCCCAATGTCACATATCGGGACGCGGTAGCCGAACCAGAGCCAGAGGCTACTGGAAAGTCATTTGATATCCAGGGGGGAAACACCCTGGACGTCTCCGACAAACCCCCGAGGCCACAGTTGCCAGACTTATGCTCTAGTTTCCCTCCTTTACCCCCTAGTCTAGGACCCTCCATCCCCGAGAATGTTCCTGTCAATCCGGTAACACCTGGTCCCAGCATTTCAGAGACGTATTTGATGGCGGCCTGTGGAAACGATTTCAGGTGTTTTTGTGGACGCCGTCACCACAGTCTCTACTGGCTCTCTGATCACCAGAGACTCTGTTCAGTAGCCCGACACGATTACGTCCGCGGATTCCTCTGTTTGGTTGCTTGTCTCGGTGCGGGGGACTTGATCCCCGGCCCCCTTATCTTCCGCGCAGGGTTTCCGACGAGGAGACAGCCCGGCGCAGCGGGGGAGACCAACTGGGTGTTCCGGTTACCCAATTTTGTCAAGGATATCGAGACGCTGACGTCGTTAGTCCAAGATCTGTTAGGGGAGAGGGTGTTGCGTCTGGCCTCCCGGACTGAGATAAATGACTATAGCAAGCCCCCGTGGGCATCGTGTAACTTGACCTTTGGCAACGACGGACATTCATTCATTCGCGAGACCTTGCGCTCGGCGGGGCAGATGTTCGATACGTGGAGGTATGAGGCAATCAAGCTTGTCTTTCACGGCTTCCCATATCCGTCGGACCCACTGTACGTTTCTTACCCCCCCCCCCCTCTCCCCCTTTCTTCGTTATGCTTTACTCGGCCTTACAACAAAGTAGGTTCAGCAGCCGGGGAATGCATCAGCTTCGCTTCGTAATACAAGCCCTGAAGAGTCCATTACTCGATAGGATCCAGGAACCAGGAGAGCTGTCCCGAGTTGTTGACGTTTGCCTGTCCGCGTATTGGGCGGGAGAAGATCCGTCATCTCGGGACTTATGCATTAAGGTGGCCCGGAGGCTCTCGTCTACTGCGTCTCCCCCCGTCGATGTGGACTTCCGGTTATGGCAGTTGGGTACGGCTCGCACCCCTTCTCATCCAGCATCGTCTCCTCGATCATTAGCATCAGAGTTTACGACCAGCGAGAGAACTCCGATGATAGATCATCGGCCGGGAAGTGAACGTGGGTATACCACCACACAGGTCTCCAGCAGTGTACTTGCGAGTACCGCCGCGTCGGCTCTCGATCTGTGCTCTAGAGCGAGTCTACCACGGGATGGGAAGGAGAACCGCGAGCAGCAGCAACAGCATTCTTCCGATGATGGCATATTGTTGCCTGATTTTGGCATAATGACTGTCTTCGCGACGCCGTAGCTGGCTAAATCCCAAACGAAGGAATCAACCAGGCTCGTCGTCAAGGGTGGTTTGTAAGGTGAACGACTCGGTTGGTAGACAGGTTGGCTAGGTTGGGTGGCGGGGATAGAAGTGTCAGGAGGAACGGCGTTGGTACGGGGCTAGACAACGGCTTACACAGGCCACTGAAACGAAATTAATAGTTTAAACTTCTATCTTTGTCATATTATTATATATTTATTTCGGATAATAATATATTATATATTTTGATATATAAGGTAAAAAGATGTTGTATTTTCTAAGTTGTACGGTCTAGCCTAGGACTAGCCGGGACCGTACTTATAACACCAAGTCCACCGCATCTGCCATCAACTTCGATATGAATGGTATATATGGGTATATGATTTTATGAAATAAATTTGCCTGATTGTCGAATTTAAATCGGGATAATAGAATTAATGTTAATCCTTTCGTTATAGTTACCGAACTAGGTAGCACTAAGTAGTTGTGTTATCAAGCGAAATAAAGCTATCAATTTTCCAACAAAGTGGGGTTTCCCCGCTCAGTATGGCACGATGGCAGAGTGGTTATTGCGTAAGACTCGAATGCTACTTCTAGCACTGTCCATCTTATTCCTTCGGGAGCGTAGGTTCAAGTCCTACTCGTGTCGATTTCTTTTTGTCCAGTTCTTTATGCGCTGATTTTATTTTTGGGTGACTTTACGGGCTAGGACTTGTTGAATGCAGCTATGCAATTATGATGCATTGCGATAGTTATTTGTCTCCAAGGTCTTACCATGGATGTTTTTGGTATCTAAGAATCCTAGGTAGGGAGGTTGCAAATGACCAGTAGCATTCGCAAGATGTACCTTGTGTTGAATACAGGGGTTAGGATTACTAACCTCTATAAGTGGACCATACGCACACTTAAGTAATGCCGCAACACCTAAATTAGACTTCTTCAGCAGAACAACAATAATATACTGAATTGTAACCCCTTATATCTGACACCTTGAACTCAGTATCTGTCGTTGAGTGATATGCCGTTCGTTCACTTCATAAATTTGTGTTTGGAATTGTCTACGGCCTGACGGTTTAAAAGTGAAAATACGTTATTTCTAAACTCAATGGTAGCTGAAAAATTCCAATGCGAACAATAGGGGGTTAAACAACAAAATGTAAGGATGATTTTATCCTTAAATTATAACCATTAGCTTCTTCGAATTTAAATATTTTACGTAGGTATAATGGCAATGCGATGCTTTGTAAGAAAGTGCTCCCAAGTCACCTCAGTAGCCCCTAAGCCTGTACCAGTACCCGCGTCAGAGAGATCTCTAGCCCTCCAGAACCCTTCCAAGGCGTCCTGTATGGCATCGAAGCTCCGCCATCCCGGTCTAGCTTCCCTGAACCACCGCCGGACCTGCTCGCGGTCCTCCTCTACCGCTTCGCACCCGGCGATGAACCCCGGCCAGCACGGAACCGGTGTGACGATGCTATTCTCCGCCTTGGCGCGCTCGAATGCGAACAGTTCGGATACGGTACGTTTCACAAACGGCTGTAGAGCATACGGGCTCGTTCCCTGGATCCGCCGGTAGAAGAATATCAGAAGCGCCTGGTGCATCGCCGAAATGAAATGCCGCATGACGTTGTCGTACGTAGTGGGAGGCTGCGACAGACCGTCCACGTACGCGGTGGGAATGTTGTCATAGCCGTGGCCTTTTCCGTGGGGCTCCCACTGGAACTTGCAGATGCGATCTTCCAGCACGCGGACACGGCGCGCAAGGGATGCCACGGTATGCAGGTCAGTAGCCGAGTGAAGAGACAGCTTCTGACTGCTGATTTCTTGTGCGAGCGACGTCGCTTGCGAGATCAGATCCATGAGAGCTATGGGGACTCCGTAAACCGCTTCAAACAGAGTGCCGTCGTTTGCTATGAGCTGATCAACCAGAGTCTGTTCGGGCTGAGCTGTGAGTGAATCTCCGCTGGCGGGATTCCCATATGCTGGATCCCGGGTAGCAGCATTCGACTGCGGAATACTTTGGATATCATCCTGTAGCCCTCTACCATTGCTTGTCTGATAGTTACTTGCGTCCGTGTATGTAAACGTGCTCTCTTCTAAGATTCTATTGTAGAGGAAAAGGTTATGTAGGAGCCGAACCTTCCTGGATCGATGTGGCTTCAGTCCACGAAGGCGGACTGCTCGTTCGGCATCGAGCAAGAAACATCTTCCCTCTTCCATGTTTCCAGTTTGGACCTAGCGATTAGAGATTAGTCCCTCGCAGTCCCTAGTTGAAGATAAATCGAGGAGAAAGTGAAATATGGGTGCTTACGCATATTGTCACCATACCGAGAAGCGTCATCAGTATGTGTTTGTATTTAGCCTTTGTGGGACCAGTGAATTCGCATTGGAGTGCAACTTGCAAATGCGTCTTCGCAGCTTGCTTGAATTGCTGTCCTATATTCCACCAGTGTGACTTAGTATCGCCGCCGCCGACCCGAGAACTGCCGATCCGCGCCGGTTGATTAGGACTAGCGCACCAATCGAGGTGGAATGCGCTGATAGCTAGAACGGAATGGAGCAATGCCAACTGCGCATGCTTGACGGGCGCATCCACAAGTAGCGCCCCGGTTGTCTCGAGTACCGAAGGATGATGCATTATCTTCCAAGGAGGCTTCTGGTTTGGGAGTGGCGAGAAGAAGAAGAGCATTTTAGATCCGTAATATTCGAGCAGCAGAAATGCATCTTTGGGAACCTTCTTTAGAGCTTGCGAAGGTTGGATAATGGGGAGATTCACGGACAATGGTGATGGCAACTGATATGGATGAGTTTCGGGACTCGACTCCAGCTCATTCGGGTTGCGCGAGGACGAATCTAGAGCAAATTCCAAAGGTAGGACGTCAACGTTAGTACCTAATGGGAGGTTGTCTTCCCAACCTGGCGCGCACAACGGGTCAAAGATATTCACATCGAGGCTCTCATAATTGTCATATATAGACGGTGGACTTGATACAGGCAATATCGGAGCTAAATAGTCGGAAATACCGGCTAACGGTGAGCCCCTAATGACTGTCGGCGGCGAAGCTGAAAGGACAGGAGAGACCACTGCCAGTGGACCCGGGTTTGCGGCGGTACTCTGAGCGTGTGTCGGAAAGGCACCGAAAGGACCCAGCGATGCCACCTCCACTCCTGCTTCGGCCGAGTCCGTTAAAGATTGCATGACATCATCGATATCCATGCAAGCAGTTGCTTGTAGTAATTGCTCGCACATGGCCTTCCTTTCCTCCTCTGATAGGATTCAAAAGTCCGGATATCAGCTTTCGAGCGTCTGGGAATTGCATCTTCGTGACACGCACATCCACTCTCTGACGCACCTGTACATAGGGGAGCCCGATGCGATGACGCGGTTCTCTCTCCATACCCACCTGCATCATCTTGCTTCCCCACCCGGTCTGTGTCGGCCTCCACAGTGTTGATCGGCATCCAGTATAAGCCCGGCGTCGCGATCTTGTAGGAGCACACAAGGCTCAGCCTTTTGCATGCTCCGCACGTAGGTATTGCTCTATCGCACTTCACCCTTCGCCTGCGGCAAGTGATACAGCTCACGCCGAGGGGCGCCGAAGCGGCCGCCATGAACTTGCCGCCTCGGGTGCCACCCGATGATGACGGTGACGATGGTATCGGTATAGGATGTATAGTACGAGAAGTAACTGCGATTTTCGGCCTGCAACAATTGAGTGGAAAAGCCAGGAGTAAGATTACTGTTAAAATGAGAAGGTGATAAGCGAATAGACATCTACTAAAATATAGCCTACGGCTTAGATACTTGCCTGTTTGCGGGGGAGTCTTATCCGGCAGCTCCATGTGGGGTACATGAATTGCTGCCCCTAATTGGGGTCAGATATCGCTCTTGGCCTTCCTAGATCGTCAAGCAATCGCTTTGCCTCCGTATCGGACTTCGCAATGCGTTGTGCATAAAGCACTACCTAACTTAAAAGGCTGAGCTGTCTCCCTGTGTCTACACGCGGTCGGATTCCGAGGCCGTATCGAACTATACCAGCTAATTGCATTATCTGCCAACTGGCCTTTCAAACATCATGCCTCAAGTAGTCCAAAGACCGCGTCCTTCCCCAATCGACCCAGGCTATAAGCCGGACGTCGCAATCACGAAGCTTCCCGCCAACGCACCTCTACAGAGGATTCTCGACGTCCTAGATCGCGATGGCGGCGTTATTCTCGAAAATCTCGCGAGCCCTGAGGAGTTAGACGATATATCCAAGGAGCTAGAGGAATCGAGAAGGGATGGAGATGACCAGCCGCACGCCGCGTTCCCGCAGATCCCTTCGGAGACCCGCGTGGTGGGCGGCTTGGTCGGGAAATCCAAGACTATCGCCAACATCTGCGAAAGGCCGGTACTGACCAAGCTTCGGGAGGAGATCCTGACACACCGCTTCACGGTCACCCGCGAGATGTACACAGATCACTATAACATCGACCCGCTCCTGAGCATCAGCCTGTCATTCCAGATCGGGACGGGGGCACCGCGGCAAGCTCTGCACCGCGACGATGCTATCCACGGGATGGATCATAGCGCATTGTTCGACTTGAAGAAGGCTAGCCAGTTCGCATGTCTCATAGCGGGTTGCCGAACTACTAGAGACAATGGAGCGACTATGTTTGTCCCGGGCAGCCACCGCTGGGACGACAGTCGCCAACCACGAGTAGACGAGCTATGCTTCGCCGGTACGTAATATCTCATCCGACTATGTATACCGATGGGCTTAACTGACTAAACATCAAAACAACAGAAATGGAAGCTGGATCAGCGTTGATTTTCATGGGATCCGCCTTCCACGGCGGTGGTCACAACTCTCTCCCAGATGTGACCCGCGTCGTCCACGGGCTGTTCTTTATCCGCGGGATCCTGCGGCAGGAAGAGAACCAGTTCTTGGCAATCCCCCATAGCAAGGTGCTCCAGATGAGTCCGGCGATGCAGAGCCTCCTGGGCTACAAGAAGCCAGAGGCTGCCCTGGGATTGGTGGATAACAACGACCCGTGCACGAACTTGGCGAGCGTGCTCCAACATGCCCATACCTGAGCATATATATGGATCTCTACTGAAGGTTACATAGTGAGCATCGGGGTGGGAGATGTACTTTTCTTGGAATTGGTGTGGTCACTGAGGAGAAACTATTTATTGAGCAAGTTGCTGCTAAAATGATTAACACTTGCCATCATTTGTTTTTCTAGTTGTGTAACGTATATATGCTCCGGCTAGCTTATTATTAAGATGTTCAAAATCCGAATGAATTTATGATTACAATGCCGGACAGAATAATGACTAATTATTACTGTCTAATCAAGCATTATTCTGATTCGAATTTTTAACGTGACATGCAATTTGGCAACAGCTTGTTGAGTATATTGGTGATGTTGAGGCTAACAGATAGACTATCGCGCCGTGCTTCATCCTTAACTGTTAATAATGGGGTGTCCGAAATTAGCATACTAGCTACAATGATAGTTTAAGAATAGGTATAGAAGAGCTTATGGATACGTGTAGGAGTCTTTAGATGTCACTATCGAAACATAGTTGAATGGTAACAACGTATTTTGAGAGCAAGTACGAAGTTCCAGAACACATGTTGAGAGACAATACCCATATTATCCTTCAATAATGATAGAACTTTCAATGAGCCAAAGTTGCGTCAGGAAAACAAGAGACATATGAGCCTTAACATGAAGCTCACACGTCTCAAATCCAAAACAAAAATCCTAAAAATAATTTACCAAAAATACGTAACATAATCATAAACATCCAACCATTCAATGAGTTCTACTGACAGCATATAAGTATGTTCGGTAGTTATATCACATATTCACCGTCTCTTCATCCTCAACTCCGAACAACACACGCATTGGATCTTGGTACTTGTAGAACCCGCAATTTGGTAAAGCAACGCCATAACCTAGCAGCCTCTGGACCTGAGGGGTGAAGTTCTTAGCGATCTCGGGAGGCACCTCTAGAAACTCGTTCTCGACTGGTCGGTACTGGGCTCTGTTGAAGAACATCCCCACTGTCTCGCGACGCTCATCTCTGGTAGGAAAGAATGCAAATTAGAATCGCAGAATAGGCCAAGAGCTATGTCAGCACGGGGGTTCTAGCTCACTCTGTGGAATTTGCACCCCCTGCGTGGTACACGTGGCCATGGATAAGTAACGTATCGCCAGGTTCGAGCTCGGCGGGTAGGGCCTCGTGGTCGTAAGGTGGTCGCTCGTTATCCCACAGATGGGAACCAGGGATGACAATAGTGGCGCCGTTCTCCTTTGTAGTCTTCATGACGGCTGTGACGCATCCGAGGAACATTGACGGCCCGGCCTCATTGACGTGCCAATCGCTTTACAGTGTGAAAGTGATTGGTAGCTGTCTCATCGGTCTGTTCGACAATGGAGTTAATTGAAAAAGCTTACATGTCATCTCGATGTAGTCCTTGTTGGGCAGAGCCTGGGTTGACACGGAAGCCGACAGTCGACGAGAGGATCGGCTTGGTAGTTACAGTGACCCTGTTCTGACCCAACCAATGGGTGTAAGTATCTGACAGAAGCGCATTGGCGACATCGATCAGTAAAGGGTTTGTCATCAAGTCGACGCAAGCTGCCGATTTGGCCACAAGTCCTGTGGCGCGCTGAGTAGTATTGGGAAAGAAACCAGATTTGTCTCCCACGTCGGCGTCGAAGTGAGGCTTGAGTTCGTCCTTGATGCGTTGGGCGTGTTCCTTCGCGATGAAGTCTTCTACGATCACGCCTCCATCGCGGTTGATGATATCACAAATGGCGTCGACTGTCGTTGTCTTGGCGTTGACTCGCTCGATCTTCGGGGTCTGGGGTTTGGAGGACGCTGGCTCTGGAAACAACGCTGATGGTGCCATCTTCGCAAGTTGATACTAACGTTAGTAGGGAATTGGATAATTACTAAACACGCAGTCGCCTGTGGGGTAATTAATTAGTGTAGTATCCGCGGTATACTTACCGCGCCCTCGCACTACCTATACTTATACGTAAAAGGGGTCACTCCTGGATCCGTGTTGGCCCACTTTTCGGAATCAAAGGCGGGGAATCGGATTCTACGGGGATGGAAGGTCAACAGCGAGATACAGAATGCATAGCCATTGATGAGTTGGCAATTGCATAACCATGGACTAACTAGGAAGGATCTTCATACAGCAGAGCCCGCCAGGGTGATTACAATAGACAAAAGCTTGGATCAACACACAGCTTTCTCATTGGATCCGTCCATCCCCGAACCTCTAATATCGATCATAATATTGATTTCCGATGGTATTGGTTACTTGAGTAGTCTGCTAATGCAACATCAACATGCCGGCATCTCTTGGAAGCATCGGGTCTTAGCTGTCAAGGCTACTTATCTGATATCGGCATTAGGCAGACTAACATAACCTCCTAGGCTTACTTAGATGTGTTTCTTTCTTTCGGACGCACGTCTCGTGTTTTTGACGGTTTCTGGTTGGCCACGTGATTGGAATTGCTTGTAAAACTATATGTAGCTCTAGCTAGTTAGGTCTCATGGCTGCGCGATCCGTATACGTGATATTACTTGCAGAGTAGCCCCTAGTATATTGAGGGTATATAAGTTAGCGGGGGAGGCTTGCATAATAGCACAAATCCTATTGGTACTCAGAATATCATAGAACCGTGACAGCTGAGGTAACAACACCGAATCCTGCACCTATACGAGAGCTCCCTGCAAATTCTGCCTTGCTCTGTTGGCTCGTAGGTGCTGCGCCTTACTCGCACGTATCGCCCACTTCGGAGGCGCCTAAGGATATAATCATCTTTGTTCCGCTTTGAGTCAGAGCCTGGGCCCCTTGACCCGGTCGTCTTTTCTTTTTCTTTTTTTCTCTTCTTCCCTCTTCCCCCATGTTTTCATCACCATCCACCCAGATTGCATCCCCTCCTCACTACCCCTGGAGTCAGCTTGCTTGTTATACTATGAGACTTGGTGCTAAGTTGCTAGGACTGCCTTGGACTTGTGTTTGTCGACAGTTACACCCATGAATATTTAACTCTGTGAAACTGAAAGAATATTTATTACAGAAAATATAATTACATATCTGTTACTTGACGATACGTCGGCCAATATATTGGGCAACGCAGTCGATTTTGTCAACTTCAGGGATTACATAGCTGAGTCAGCACCATTAGCCAAAGGTTTGTATGGTTCGCCAGCTTGATGGATTTCTGCCTTGCAACTTGATTTTGGCTTTGTGCTAACCGTAGTTGACAGCTCTTGGTCTCGATAGTCCGATTTGTAGAGCATTGTTGCATCCCAATGAATCTGACTTACACCGTATACTTGAAGATCCAATGGTAGACTTACCAAAACACGATACCAACAAACCACAACTTGTTCATATCGCCGTTGGCTGGCCGATGGGCTTGAAAATTATCCTTGATAAATTCCCAACATCAGTCGTCGAAAATAAATATTGCGGCGAATCTCCGTTGACGCTTGCAATGCGGTATAGTGTTTGGGCAAGCTCTGAAGCGATGGTATTTTCCATGTGCAGTAATTGTACTTGCGCTGAGCCAGTACAAGTGCTATTAGACGCTGGCTGCTTTTTATCATACATATATCTGTCTCGTATCTTCTCACCCCATTTCGGCTCACTCAGAGCCATCTACACCATTCTAAGACACATCAAAAAATGGCGCCGCAAGTTGAAAGAATTAATGTCCCGTATTCCGGAAGTGAGGCTTCAACCATCTGATCCCTACGGCTCAGCTGTGCTCGACGCAAAGACGGGTGAGGTGGTCGCTAAACTCGCGAGTAACGGGGTTTATCCTTTCAATGAATTTAAACTTCGCCCTGATGACGACAGACTTGGCGACCGAAGTGGCGGGATTGAATCCCGCTCGATATACCACATCGTTGGGGACCCCGAGATAGCCGAGATAGCGTTTCGGTTGGGGTTTCGAGACTTAGACGCGTGTGTTGATGGGTGCACCCCACTTATGAAGGCCGCAATAGGTTATTCTGCAGATACGATGCCGTACGCGAGTTGGCTCATTGTACATGGAGCTGCTTACCCAATTCCAATGCCAAACGAGTTGGACCCCCAGTTTCCATACACAAGGGATAGAAGCACGATCCTGACACGCACAGTTTCACATACCCTATCAGCAGGACTTGGGAGATGTGGATTCAACCAAAATGGATCGATATACGATACGTGCAGGCCCTTCTGGGAGCTATTAATTGGGGACAGATGTATATGTGGTTGTTCGGTATCTACTAATGGTTGTTACCCCATTACGGTTTTTCTCAACGCATTTTCGAGTCTGTTTTCTAACTATCATCCACTATGTGATGCATTCATTCAAATTTGCGAGAAAATACTTAATCCTGTCGTCAAAGCCAACCAATCCGGAGTCCTCACCGAAGCTATCGTCCGAGCGTTCACATTTAACATGCTGTGGAACAGGCAACATAAGTCCCATGGGCTTAGGCACACTTGTTGCCAATCCTTGAGCATGACGCATATCATAGTCATGGAGACCTTCAGGGGCTATTATAGGACATTTCATGAGGAGCTACGGGAACAAGACGAGGCGCTATTGCGTAAATTGGACCAGTTAATTGTTGAGTTCATGGAACAATTTTCGCTCGAAGATTGCTCCTTGTCCCAGTTCATCAGAGTCCACTGGTTCCCGCGTATGGAACAGGTTATGTGTGAGCTGAAGATGGATGATGAGGATGAACCAGAGTTTAGTCTGTCGGATCTTTTTGACCTTGATGTATAATAAACAAACTATTTCCCCTTTGCGTTTATGTACGATAAGTGTATACGTCCAAATCAACCCGCTAGCCCTGTGCATACCTCATTGCGGCAGCAATGACACCTATGGCTAGTCCCCAGGGCCCAACCTTGACTGCAGCATCCATGAACATCTTCTTCACTCTCTCTAAATGACCCTCCATATGCTCCTGGCGACTATTTAAGTGCGGGAAAGGGACTTTAGGGACATCCTTCTCCAGAAACTCGCACAGTGGGTTCCACCCATCCGTTAACTTGAACTCCAACCTCTTCTCCGAGGGCACCATCTCCCGCAATTTCTCGTAGTGTCTATCGTAAGCATCCCGAGCGTTATCCTCGATCTCTTTTCTATTCGTAGCCTCGAAGAAGCCGAAATGGACCTTGCGCATAGCCTGGCCAGCGCGGACTCCCATGATATACCACGCCACAAACAGGACCGCCTCGGAGAAGAGTGAGAATGTGGGATGTATCAGTTCAGCCTGAAAACTAGGCCACCATGAATCAAAGTCGCGTTGGACGATGACTACTTTGGCTTGAGGGTATGCCTCAATCAACTGCAGCGCAAACGGCGATGCGAGGTCTGTAATGATATCGTAGTGGGAGCCCCATAAATCGTCCCAGTCGGCACGAGTGAACGGCTTTCTGGGTTTCGCGCCCGGAACAAAAGGCCATGTTGCTTCGGCAGCTTCCTCGATGCGCACCCACGGATCCTTGGTGGGATTATCGACCCCATGATGGACTTTATAGCCTAAAGTCCGGTAGGCTTCTGCCAGCGACATAGTGCCCATGCGACAAAGCGCTGCGTGGATGACTAGCAGGCCATCTCCTGATTTCGGGTTATCGTTAGCCATGGTAGCGATCATGTGTGGTCTAGAAACTTAACAAGGAGTTGAGATGCGGCGGCATAATGGCTGGCTAGGATACTTTATGTGCGCCCGCGACTGGTGCAGTGCCACGTCCTGTATTTGGGGACTGTCACAGGTCATTTGCTCATTGCGCATCGATAGGTGCAAGGGTCTCATGTACATATGTCTGATATGTGTACCTTCGCTGAGAGTCTGGACCAATAGATCTCGTAACGCAGCTCTGGTTAATTTTGTACATTACTTACATATACCTCTACGTGTAGGTACGTAGTATGTAGGTCCATCATCCCTGAGAAAAGCATAAATGTAGTAATATGCGCCTAACCCGGAGGGGATGGGACGGTGATGCGATATTTCAAATGCATGTACCTATATGTACCTAGTTGGGGAAAATGTTAACGACATCCTTTACTGGCCAGCCGAAAATCAAAACGTTTCGGTTTAGTACAAACCTACCACGAACAAACTGGAAGAACATGGATAGGTATATCATATGGTAGGTACAGATGCTGTCTAAGGCTTATAAATATAGATACCTACATATGTAGGTACTAGACGAGCTCCTGGTGTAGTTATATGGAGGTATTACCTGTTCTGCGAGCTGACTAATTATGCTACTATAAATAGTAACCTCTTACTGCAACGAAAAGTGGTGTTCTACCTGGAAGGAAAACCCCTAAAATGATTAACCCCAACTGCGTCAATAACGCATGTATAGTTAAAGAAACCATTTCTTGATTTTGTCCAAAGAGTACTTAGTTATTATTCCGCATTGACCTTTGAGGCCCTACTAATCGTCATGTTAACCAAACAGGTTCCATCCTACCTCTTAACTAAACCATGTGGCCGTTCTCTGTGGGCTTTCCGGAGCACAATGTGGCAAATATTTCAAACCAGGAGTACGACTATATAATCGTCGGGGGAGGCACAGCCGGATGCGTTGTTGCATCACGCCTCAGCGAAAATAGAGACATGCGTGTGCTCGTCATTGAAAGGGGGCCTGTCCAGGACACATGGCTGAGCCGAGTTCCCCTTTTATCATCTGTCACAGAGGGATCATATACTACTTTTCGCAATGCTGAAGGCAATCCTGGAAACAATCAACGGGAGACACCACTCTACGCTGCTGAAGCCCTAGGCGGTAGTTCGCGCCTCAATGGTATGATCTATACCCGAGGCGTCCCTGCCGATTACAACCGATGGGCCGAAATGGGCCGTACCAACTGGGGCTGGACTGATGTCGAGCCATATTTTGCCAAGGTTGAGGCAAAGGTCCAAAAATGTCAACACCCTCCGACGTTTGAGCTCTATGACTATGTTGATAAGTCAGCTTCAGCACTTGGTCTGGCTATTGAACCGGCTGCTAATAGCACAACAAGATCTGCTTTTGGCTGCTTTAAGCTTGATCAAACAATCGACAAGGGCGGTTATAGACACTCAGCATTTCGCGCATACTTGCCTACAGAGCTCGCAATCCAGCGTCACACCCATCTCACAGTCTGCACCAATGCCATTGTATCCCGGTTAGTTCTTGACTCCTCTCGGGAGCTCGTGACTGGGGTCTACATCAAACCCTCGAAACACGGGGCTCAAGTATCTGATGAAGTCTTTGTAAAAGCCAAGCGAGAAGTGATCATCTGTGGAGGCGCCATCTGCACACCCCAGATTCTACAGCTCAGCGGAATTGGCCCAGCATCACTATTAAATCGGCATCATATCCTAGTCAAGTACGACCTACCCGGTGTTGGTGCTCACCTAAAAGACCATCATGCTGTCCCCATTTCACTCGAATTACCTTTTACCCAAACAATACACCTGTTAGAGAAAAGTATCCTGCAAGTTATCATTCACATCCTACTCTTTCTCTTCACAGGTGGGGGCTGGCTTAGGTTAGGCGTGGCCCAAAGTGCTATATTTCTGAATACGTCCTCTCTAGACAACAATGAATTCATCATGCAACCCGGTAATACCCAGCATGATGCTAGTAAACCTGAGAATATTCCTGACGTTGAAGTCCTGATTGTTCCTGCAAGCTCAGTCCCCAAAGCTCACCCGGGGAAATCTCTGCTCTCCTTCCACACATGCCTAACTCGTCCCGAGTCTGCAGGCATGGTCGAAATTCGTTCTACGGACTCCGAGACTAGTCCTACGATTGTCCTGAATGCCTTAGCAGACGCCAAAGACCTAAAGGTCGCACGCAAAGCAATACGATTCACACTTCATCTGGCAGAATACTTCATGAAGAAATCCGGGTACCCCCACAAAGCATCCCTTTTCCAAGCACCCAACGCCGGGACGAACCGCAACTGGAGAGAGCTGTCTGATGAAGAGATTGACGAGTTTGCCATGGCACATACCACATCGGCATTCCACCTAGGGGGTTCATGCCGTATGGCGAAGGAGGAGGATGGAGGTGTGGTCGATGATGAGCTTAGAGTCTACGGGTTCCGCAATTTGAGAATTGCCGATGCGAGTGTTTTTCCTGAACTACCATCGGCGCATATTATGGCTCCGATCTATATGGTTGCTGAGAGATGCGCAGATTTCATTAAGAAATCGTGGGAGCATGATCAGTGACTTGGGAGGGAGGCATGCTAGCAGAGGAGCAGGGAAAGCCTGGCAAAGGGTTCTAATCGGAGCAAGTTACATTCAATAATGAATCGCTACCTAAGTTTGTAAACCTACGATGAGTGGATAAAGATACCATGTGGACTTTCCTATGTAATTTAACGTGGATATGTTACTGGATGAGGTGGATTCATGTTCCCCTCTTGTTAGCTCTATGAAGTAAGGGGAAACAATAGGCCCTGCTATTACGAAAGCTAATCTTTGTTATTTAGCTACGCGATAAGCGCTCAATAATATCTCATGACACCAAAGGGCTCGTGAACTACAGACAGGTGTGAGACGTTACGATACTTTAAGATACAAACCTATTCTTGGTATCAGCGATTTGGAAAGATTATTCGGAGGATTCTGGTGATCTGGACTGATATGCCAAGATGCATTGTTTACAACCTACAGGTCCGCATTATACATTGTAGCGCTGTAAGTGGCCGGAATACGATAAATCATTATCGTGATCAATGTATTGGATGAAACGATGATTCTACTTGTCTGTTACGTGGCAGGTAGCGTTGACCGAATGGAACATGGTGAATCCTAGATGTTCAATCTTGGAAATATTGGGAACATAGGGGTTCATATAAGGATGTAGCTGGCATGCACTCGGACGAGATGTTCACGGTGACATTGCATTCGGTACCAGTAGACATGCTCATATTGTTGTTTACTTGCCAAGGGCATTGGAAACATGCTCCGAACCACTAGGCAGCCAATCGAGGGTTACAATCCTCGTTAGTTAGCCGTTGGAATCCTGCGTGAAGCCCTCCCCTACCCCCCGCATCTTAAGGACCTGAATAAGGTTGGGATCTGCATTTTAATATAAGGAGTATTGAATTTTACTTATCACAGAATTATATAAACAATGTAGGACTCTCTTGGCAGTATCCTGCACAGTTCGTATACCTGTGTAATTGCCGCATTGCTACGATGCAATGTACGGATGCACGACGTAACAGCCGCCCAGGCACTTCCACCAAGGTAGGTAATCAAGGTGGGTAGAGCTAGATCTTGTAAAACTTATTGGAGTATAGTAAGCTCCACGGTTACATTGGGCGACTAGAAACCCATGCGGCGCAAAGCATCATAGTGTAACTATTGCACTGTAAATGACCATTGTTCCCAATGATACCTCTCGTACCATGTGATGAGGTTTCGTGCATGATGAGACTGTAACTCGCTGACTCAATAGGCTCTGTTATCTAAGCTGGTGATCTTCCTATATAATTGTGACGTTGATTCGGTCCTAATGTTCTCGCTGTAACCTCACGCAACATGAAGGATTCTAATCCTTTCTTATATCAAGTTTTCTTTTACCTATATATACGAGTAGGAGATGATATGGATACTTAGTGATTATTACCCCTCCCCAGCCGTGTTGTAGTTTCCTAGATGCGCATGATTATCGAAGCTGCTTGGCAACTGGAGAAGGTGAAATGATTGGCATTCAAGTAGGCGATGTATAGGACTTTGTGCTCCACCCCTTTCTCCTTATCATGCAATGTAACCGAATGTCCTACGGAACGGCCCGGTTGAGTGGCTCCCCCACAACGATATCATAAGCCGAAAGCGCCATTTGCTTGGCCATTCCTACGGATGGAGCTATCCATGGTTCATTACCTCCTGGGTGCAACCATCATTGTCCGCTGGGTCGGTATTAATGCCCAAATTAGAATCTCAGGCCGTTTGAGAAACCCAGTTACCGGATATCGGTCAAGTAAGCATCAAAACGTATCATGAAGAACGATGCACATGTCAAAATCTGTATAGTCGCAAAATGATAACCCTGGGAAAAAGAGTTTCTGCCCCCAAATCCACGCAACGTCGGCGAACTAGAATACTTCTATCTATCACATGTGGGTCTTACAACGCGCCGACGGTTGTATTGGCGCATATTATAAGCTAGCACAACCATCACGAAGTCATGCTTTAACTGCATCTATCCTTGACAACGCCGTAGACGATAATCCTGCTAAGATAACCAAGCACCCGAATACCACCAGAATTAAAGGACACGAAATTTTTACGGGTTTCAAACTTGATTTATTGGCTTTAATCAATGTTGTTTCATATTGAGAATCCTTTACCGCCCCCTCCTGCTATCGTTACGTCTCCGGACCTGAATTGTAACGTCACTTCTAGGTGCTTTCAACCATATGATATCCATGGGGCTAGGCTTCTGCTTAATATAGTCGACGTCATAATTCAGTAACATGTGTGCAATCGTAAGTTTCATCTCATGAACAGCGAAGAATCGACCCGGGCAGGCAAACTTGCCAGTTCCAAATCCAAGGAACCTGTCATCAAGAGTGACGGCCGACTTGACTTTCTCTGCATTGTTTGCTGGTGTCGCGAAGCGGAACGGGTTAAACACGTGGGGTTTAGGGTATAAGTCTTTATCGTGATGGGTATGCTCGATAGGAAGAGCAACAACCGTACCTTGCGGTAGACAAACGATTGAATCTCCGCTGCCCACTAAAAGACCCCGCGGATTCACAACCTGTTGGAATTAGTTTTAACCCTCGAAAATATATGAACGAGTAGTCAACTTACCCTTCTAGGTAGACCGAAAACACTGAACGGCGAAATCCTCATCGACTCCCGAATGGCAGCATCCACCAGTTTCAAATCCTGGACTGCATCTCTCGACCAGCAACTCCCAGCTTCATCGAAGACTTTCCGACATTCCTCTCGTAGAACTTCGATATAGCCGGGTCCTGGGTCCGAACTATAGAGATTCAAGATGAAGTTCTGCATTGTGTAGCTCGTCGTGTGCATAGAGACGTCATTTAAGAAGATTAAGCGCTCGCCAATACGCCGTGCGTCGAGTTCTGTTGGGTTATTTTTAGTTAGTGCCTCTTCAATGATCCATTGCAGACCATCGTTCTGTATAGCGTGAATGTCAGTTGAGATCCCAGATATTGATGGTAAGCGACACGCGAGTTCGAACATACTGGAGGTGTCCAATGATACTGCAAGTCAGCTTTCCTCTTCAAGGTATGATCCAACCTGTCTTGGATCACGGGCATGCACTTTTTTAGTACCTTCTTGCAATGATATGAACATGCGAGCCTGATTAAGAGTCCAACTAGGTGAGTGAAGGGCCAAGGTGTCGCGTTGATCACAATTGCACCACCAATAATAGTCATAGCATGGTCTTGTAAGTACCGCAAATACTCTCCATCTCGACCTTCGGTTGTCAGTGTGTTTGTCTGTGTAGTCACCTGCGTGTAAGTAATACTCACAGAGCGGATGTCCACTTAGTGCTGCGTTGGCAGCTCCGGCGATAATATCCATACATGACTGCCAGACTGGAATGTCTCGCCACTCCGTCCCAAGGCCCCAAATCCGTCTGAACCCAATATCTAACTCTGTGGCAATCGGCTGTGTGAGAACGTCTAGATTGCGTGAGATTTTATGACGGATAATGTCAAAATGGAGCGGGTGATGAACAATATGTTGGTCTTGAATGGTGTAGGAAGTCTGGATAGACTCGTTCGAAGTTCTGTGAGCGTCGAGTTCCTCTTCGGGGAGATTATAGAATCTCCTGATTTGGCTGGGTGGCAGGACTACTACAGGGCCACGGTCGATACTGGGCATGATGTAGGGAACATTGCGACTAATGTGCTTTTGGATGTTGAAGTTAGTAGCTGAGAAACCAAGTGATACTCCCTGTTCAATGCTCACTTTGGTATATCCATTCAAAGCCCAATTACTTGTACCAAAAATGGAACGGAGAAGAGTACAACCCCTTGCGGGCACCAAACGCCAGACACCGACGACGGGAAGGAGTCTGAATAGCTTTCGATCATTGAATGTCCAGCTTAGATTAGAAAGCAGATAGAGAAAGAACGTGCCTAAAACGAATGCAGAGAATTCCCACCGAATTTCGAAAGGCCCCATCTCCAACGTGACAAGCAGGCGTCTATAGTGAAGGAGTAAAAGCTCTGATTTCAAACCAGACTCTACGTCGACGCTTGGATCAAAATCCAGCAGATGAGGCATTGAAGCACAACTTGTGGTTTGTGATGGCTATCTGCGTAACGTAGTTGGGTTATCCTCTCCTCAGGCTACTATTAACCAAAAGACGATGTTGCATCATCAATCTCTTGGCGGAAGAAGGAATCGCTTCATCCCTTAGTACCACTAATTACACCGGTAGGAATGGTATGCCTGCCAGTGTTACATGGGAGAACTGCCGACCACCTATCAATTTGCCATGAATAGCTCTATAGATCCCATTACGACACCCAGCTACGTTGCAAGTCGCAGCTAAAAATATGGTGGCAAGTGCAATTGAGTGCATTCCAATGCATTGAATATATGCCACCCCGTAATGCTGGGCAGTTGTTACATTGAAAATCCGTTGTACTACCCATATGTAGTAAGCAGGACAATCATTGCTTGCTTAAGTAATTAGGTCTTCCGTTGTAGTAGTAGGATGAATGCAACATAATTCTCTTCGATACTACTTCACTACTACTAGTACTCTAATCAGATACCTGTTATATGGATATTGACGACGCGCCGTAGAGTAATACTGTAATATGATTGGCCTACTTGGAGGTCCCCGGTGTATACACCCATCGTCTACCTGTAGGCAACAACAAGTCAAGCTAGGCACCGGCCACGCCTTATGAATCGATTGTAAAATTTCAGTATATTGAATAAATTGGATCCATTACATGGATTGGGTGTATTGTCGTATCTGAGTTGTAGTCCTGAATGACTACCCCTGAACTAGCTATTCAGAAAGGGGGGGGGGGTGTAAGACCTGTACGCAGCTGATGGCTCTGGGACAACGAGATGCGTTCGTTTCAATAGGACCTGTCCTATTGGTTTAATGATGACTCTAACTTCCTGGTATATGTAATGCATATTAAAAAGCTATTATTAAAACACAACTAGTAATCCCGAGGAAGGAACTTATGGTTATTGCAAATTACATTTTAGTTGGGACCTTAACGAAGATATCTCACTAACCGCTATACCTCAAGGAATGTATGTTAGTACCCTTGTAATACAAACATAACTATACTCGCTTCGTATGACCGACAACGTCTCATTCGGAGCAGTTGCTAATTTCCGCTCTCCCCTTTGTAGTCATGGCTTTTGCGTGGGGTTTCCATACGAATGTACTCTGCAGATTCCCTGGCTTGGATGTTCTCTCTTTCCATAGAATCCCGTGATCGCTTGGACCTCCTTGTACGCGTGATATTGATTCTAGACACGACAGAGTTGATCTTGGTGTAAAGTTCCGCCTCAACTACAAAGGTCGTGTACATCGTGTATGTTGCAGGTGCACATCCTGCGATAAGAGTGATACTGCTTTCAACGAGTCTATAATAGAAGTCAGCATTCAACGAAGTAACGCGGGTCTAACATGGATGGATTATACGTACAGACAGATGCTATCCGCTTGTCTGTCGGTTGAAGCACCTGACAGAGTCGCAGCTCTGAAGTGAAGACCAACGGCGCTGGCAATAATGGCACTGATTGAATATTAGCTTGTTTGCTCTTACCGGTAGGAAAGCTGAAGCCTCACAATATCCCCGCCATAAACAAGAGGGCAATCCCGATCTTTCGTCCGAGTGAGAGATTCAGTTTGAAAATAACCGGCAGTGGAAGAATGAATACGATAAGGTCGACTATAAGACCGGTAACTCCGGCCACAAGACTGGTAATTGGACCGGCTATCACACACTTAGAACTGAACTCTGGGCTCCAGGTGCCCTTCGGATTGCATATGGCTCCACCGTACGAGATGCCACCAACTATTGCCAGGGCGGATAGCACGAGTGTGGAATACGATATGGTTCGCAGCCATGTCTTGACACCGAAAATTCGTATGAGGATCAAGAGGACTGGTGCTTTTGTGAACCATGTTGTCATTCCCACGAGGATCAGTATAGCCTCCCCTATCTATAGTATTATCAGCGTCTTGAAGATGGCCATCTGGAGTCACGATTGGTCGCTTCTCACCCGGTGAATCAGAAGAAGATATGACATAGAGTTACTTTCAGTTGCCGTCGTGATGAACTCAGTGTAGACTATATGGCTCAATTAGATTCCCTTTTGCGTTGAGAAGAGATGATGCTTAGGTTAGACTCGACCTACCCGTTTGTGCGTGATAGTTCAGGGCAAAATGCGATGACAGGCATGCCAGACCAATCAAGATGACATCTGCGATACATCATTAGCCATATCAATATGTCAGAGTCGGAGCGCGGGCACACACAGTCATCTGCGAAAAGTCTCCCCTTTTTCTTAATGCTTGCCCCCAAACGAAGGGCGATGAAAATGGAAGCAAGAACGATCAAGGCAATTCCAACTGCCAAGAAGGTTTCTAGGCTGATAGACCCCTCGCCCGATTCGTCGATCGATGGCATGTTGTGAGTTTAGAAAATGCTGAAATGTTTACCGGAAGTATTGAATGCGTATAGATAACAGTTGTTGGGAGGTTGCAAATAGGGAAAACCTTTGATACACTCATGGCTTGTGAGACTTAAGTATTTAGGACTTGGTGATATCTTAGTAAGGGATATAGAAGCGCGTCGCTTTCGATTATGCCATGTAACCTTAAAGGATGAAGTGGGGGGTGGCCATGGAAGGATTCTCTGGCTCCAATTTGCAACCCTCCAGGATAGCCAGGGCTGCGAAAAAGGGACCACCGGAACCTAGGGTTAGCTAATCCGCGCCAGCCAATCATCCATTCATGCTACTAACAGTCACCGTTCAGATGGCTATTCAGGGGGAAAGGGCAATGTTTATATCAACCATTGAAGCCTTTATAGTTCCTGGAATTGTTGGAACTCTCAGAAGCATATGGATCTTGAAGCAAAGATTCTACATATCATCTTCATTCATCTCATAGGCGTTTCATCCTTCGATTTCCTGCCAAGTCATACAGCTCATTACAGAATGGCTGTTTTGTCCCTTTACTTGGCTGAGTCTTGGCCTACATTTGGCAGGGCTTATGTCTTCATTCTCCCAGTTTTAGCCGTGCTCCTGCTATCTCAAATGAGAGCACAGAGCCTGGTAAGTTTACTCATATTTGTCGTTTTATAATGGCTGCTAAATTTCAACGGTGTTCCAGACTCGAAAGACAGTGATGAAGAAATTACAAGCATGGAGATACTTATTTAATGGTCCCTCCATCATTCAGGAGCAGTATGACAAGGTGAGTGGAACTCGGAAGAGCCATAATCTCATGAAGTTAATCTGGAAGCTAGTCAAATGGAAACCCCTTCGAAGTATTTGCACCTGACAACCGATACGTGTTCGTGTCTTCCTATGATCACATCAAGGAACTTGACGGAACGCCCGACACGGTCCTCTCGCTCCAGGCGGCATCGAAACAGATGCTACAGCCAATGTATACAATGCATCGTTTCAATTGGTTCAATGTTCGGGGAACCGAAGGCGTTGGCTTCGTGCGAGCTCTTCGCACCCTTCTTACTAACAACCTCCCGAACATTTTGCCAGATCTTAGTGTGATCAACAGGGCCCGGTTTGCTGAGCTGATATCAGATCTTCCCTCAATCAATGGTTAGATGATCATTTCATACATCAGTTTGTTTTTAACACATATACTAACCGTTGAAATTAGGTGTTAAACATTGTCCGGTATACTCCAGCATTGTGAAGCTCGTTGTACTATCTAATGCGGTCTCCTTCTTTGGGGAAAGCTTAGGTAGAACCTTCCCAGCCTGAATCTGTCTGGTCTAGAGCTGACTTGTCTCACGCATTTAGCTAAAGATGAACGGTTCATGCGATGCGCCCGAGCCTACGTCGAAGAGACTCTGATATGTGCCGAGGTGGTCCGTTTACTCCCACAATTTCTTGCCCCGTAAGTGATGCTTATGATCTTTATTTAATATGGCTACTCAGATGTATCTAGAATTGTCGGAGGGATTATAGCGCGCCGCTTGAAGTCGCATGACATAATATACAATACCTTGCTACCATTAGCAGAGCAGCGCTGCCTTGAAAGGGACCTTTCAAAACTGGGTCAACCGGCAATGAAACATGTAAGTGCATAAAGGTCATTATTAATTCTGAGCTTTCCCTAATATATGGAAATAGGCAGACTGCATCCAGTGGATCATGGAAACCTCACCACGTCAAAATCCCTGGACTCCGAAGAGAATAGTACATGAGTTGATGGCGATCTGGTTCGGATCCGTCCACGCACTCTCAACAGTATGTCACATTCCCATCCGCTGAAACATACGTTGGTCTAATCATAATGGCTGACACTCAGACAATCACCTTCGCAATCCATGATATCTGCTTGCATCCCGAATATGTCGAGCCACTACGCAGAGAGCTTGAAGGCGAGTACAGCGTATTCGAACGGACTGCGCAAGGTCTGCCTTTACTGGACAGCTTTATTAAAGAGTCCGCACGTTTGACACCGGTTGAAGCTAGTAAGGAGCCCCTGTCTTCATGATGTAGGTTGAGACCTAACTCTCGCAGTGAGCACGCGGCGCTCGGCTCTTCAACCTTTTGAACTTTCTGATGGTACTAAATTGAATGTTGGCGACTGGGCATGCACTCCTGTCCGCGCCATCATGCAGGACCCGGAACACTACCCAAGACCACTAGAGTTCAACGGGTTCAGATTCGTAGACCCAGTGCTTATTGACCAGGAGAACATCGCGAATCCTCTCCTGCAGCCTCAACCATCGAAGCTAACAGATGTTGGAAACACCTATCATGTCTGGGGGACTGGGCGAATGGCTTGGTATGTTGGCCCCGATGAACCTACTCTGTTTATCCCTGTCTCACATCTTTATAGCCCCGGTCGATTCTATGCAGCCTGCCTGATGAAGGTGATCATCGGTCAACTGATTATGAACTATGATTTTGAACTTTTTGAGCCGGATGCTCCACGATGGTTTACATGGCGCTCAACCACGCTCCCGAAGGAGGGGACGATGGTTATTTTTACACCGCGGTCATGCGATTTGAAAACCTGAATGGCCTATTCAAGTGACAGTAATAGTAACTGGTTTGAGGGATTATTGGACTAACCTCTTGGGTCTTAAGGGGCCTAATACTCTACAATGAATATCTAGTCAGTTTGAGGGGGTTTATTTTTCGTAACTATTTCATAGCGTCCAATACTGCCAGCGTTCTTCTAGAGAGCTATGTGAGTGTTAATAATATATTTTGTCTTTATTTGAATTCACTATTTCTTTCAATTGTAGTTAATATTTGACTGGGGTTTGGATAGGATAAAGGTGTATTGGGAGAGGTCTCTTTGATCAAACCGACATTGGGATTATTCTCTCGGGGATATATCTAGAAGAAGTTCTCTGATTACTCTAACGTACATTAAGTATTGAAGAGAACGAGAAAGCTCGGTTTGAATCATGATAGCGAGAGTAATGATATCAACAACCTAGTAGAGTATCTCTTAATCCAAAGAAACAAAATTTGACGCAGTATCCAAAATCATATCGCCAATTTTATACCTATAGTTCCAAATGAATCCATACTACCCAATTCGAAACCTAGACAAGGGTCGCGTTATCCAAATCTCTGCCATCGAGGGCCTCACAAGCAATATCAATCGCCTCGCCCAGCTCTACACCAGTGACAACGAACTCAGGTTGGAGGAATGAAAACGCATCCACGGCTTCCGGCAAGACCTCACAGGAGAACTCACCCCCTGAAGCCATGCGGAATGCATAGCGGGAGTCGATATAGTCCGTGGCACCGATATGTTCCCGTAGCCGCCACTACGGGTTGTAGTAATGCGACCCAGCGAAGCCTGCGGACACATTAGGTCAGCTGTTTCTAGTTCTCCCCCAGTGAGGAACAAGTGAAAGGTAGGTGTTAACTTACCAACAGTATTGCACCATGTTTCCTTTTCGTACGTGGGCACCAGATGATCTCTCCCCCGTTCGACTCACCTTGGTTATTCTACTCCCATTTTGCAAACGCTTCAAGCATGACTGCGTCGCCCAACCCGTCATAAGTTAGTTCACCATTGTCGTCAAGTTCAATTACTTCACCTGCGACTTCTGGTCCACCACGCTTACCTTCACCCGGGCTCTCATCTGCAACCTTCGATTCGAAGCCGACTCCAAGCCTCCCGGGGATAGTCTGGCACGTACGGTATTGAGTCCCATCGTGACATAATGGTAATTCGTGGAGTCCAAATTTCGGCTTGGCATTTACTATCTGCACTCTATACGCAGCGATAGTGCAAACTTGAGAGTATGGAGATTTATTGGGGTCCTATTCAGTATATGCTGTATCAGGAGATTCGTAGTTGTAATATAAGCCGTCCTCCGAACCTCTGGGGTCCGTTGGAAGTTAGGCGGCTATGCCACAGTGGCGTTGAATGTGTCGATTTCGGCGGCGTATGCATGACTGAACCGGATAATCCACAGGCCGATTCCGTGTAGCAATTTTGGCACTTAGAGGGGGGCGATCACCTAATGCACAGGCCCCCCATTTGCACACCTTTAATATTAAAACCTTTTACTTTTAACATTTAATAAAATTATAATTAAAAACGATATAATATTATTTTAAAGTATATATTAAATATAAGCTTTTAAATTATACGATAATATATTCTTTATTACGTAATATATATTATATTAATTTTTAATAATAATTTAAATATATATATATATATAAATATACTTTTAAAATTTTTATTATTATATATAAACGTTTTTAATATTTTAAATATCGTAAATAATTAATTTATATTAATATATTATTAATTAAAAGTTAAGTTATTAATTAATATTATATATTTATTTTAAAATATTAAAAATAAAATAAAATATTTTAATATATTAAATATATATATATATATATATATATTATATTATATTAAATTAAATTAAATTATTATTATATAACTTTTATTTATATTAATATAAATACATTTTATTTTATATTATAATTATTTAAAATATAAAAACTTTAATATTAAATTAAAATTAATAATTTTTTATATAAAGTTTAAAAAGTATAATATTATAAAAATAACTTTATATAATAATATAATTTTTTATATAATAATATAATTCTTTATATTTTATTATTTAATACTTTTAAAAAGTAAAAAGTATACTTTATAAAGAAATGTCGACTTTATAAGCTTGTAAATTTGCTTAATTTTAATAATTAATTTAAAGGTATTATAAAGAAATACGTAAAAAGAACTTTAAAGGTGTGCAAATGGGGGGCCTGTGCATTAGGACATCGCCCCCCTCTAGGTAGAAATATCCAACATCTTGTATGTTTTCTCCTGTGGTATTGACGGTCTCTTCTCGGCTTCCCCCCTTTCTAAAAGCTGATATCAAGTGACAGCATTGGTATGCCTGATCATATGTCGTCGAAGCCCAAAACCTTTCTGGGTCTTCCTGCCCATATTAGACAATGTGTCTATGAAAAAGCCGGTCTTATCGTCGGAGTAAATATCCTATTACGCCCAAGAAAATGATCATCAAACTTTACAAGTATCTACGATGAACAGTTCAGCATCGTTTTTAATCTCCTTCAGACCTGTAGGGCGGTATACGAGGAAGTCAAGTCCATGCTATGCGCAAAGAACACCATCGTCGTCAGTCACGAAAATGTGAACTACGGCCTGGAGTTTCTTCGCAACATGTCGCATGAACAATGTCGCAGCTTGCGTGACTTATTCGTTCAACTGCATGTAGAAGGGATTCTTTACGATGATGTTTTCGATACGTCACATCTTTCCCCCCTTCCTCTCAATACCGACCGCATTGCGGCTTGGCAAGCCACTGCACGCCATATTCTATCACACGTGCAACCAGGTGCGCTCAAGTTGCATTTGATTTGCGATACGGGTGACAGCGCAGAAACCCATGCCGTCCTCCAGCCTTTGCTTAACTTCGCGGGATCGATAAAGGACTGCGAACTTCGACTTGGCTGGAAGAGATATAACAAAGTATCTGCCCTGGCTTGCGAGACCGCAACTCGGCTTCGAGGTCTGGACCTAGATTTACGGAGCCGACCCTTCCGGTTCTTGGACCTACCAACCGAAATCAAGCGAAGAATTCTGAAGTACACCGGTCTTGTCACACCATATAATCAAGTAGAATGGAATCCTAATAGGGGATTCTATGCTGTCTTTAGTCTTAATGTCTGTGAGCCCGATAACTGTAAGCCCGATATCCACCGCGGCTGCAAATTTCGGTTTTGCATGCCAAGAGACTCGGACGAGACGGGGTCGTTCTGTAGCGGGCGACGGAGCGCATATTCACTCAACTGCAACTGCTGGATTCCAGCAGGGGCATTGTTGAAGGTCTGCCGATCCGTATACGAAGATGCGATCGACGTCCTGTATTCTTGCAACCGTATCATCATCACGCAGTCAACGGGGCATGATACACATATCAATTCCTTCCACGCCCTGCCTCGGCTGGACGCGTCACGTTTCATCACGAGGCAGATGGAGCCAGAAAAGCTTCATCATCTTTAAATGTTGCAATCAGAGCTGCTTACTAAGCTCCCGGAACAGGATAATCTTATATCCGATGCTTTTATATTATATATAAATCTTTCTAGCTATTTATTTTAAATTTTAAAACATTTTAAATAATTATTATTATTTATAATAATTTATATTTTATTTTTAAATTAATTTATATATAATAATTATAAACTTAACGCTTTAAATTAATTTTAACTTTATTATATTATATAATATTTCGTAAATATATTAATTATTACGTAAAATTAATTATATATACATTTAATTTATTATATTTTTATTTATATTATTATTACGCTTTATTTTTAATAAAATATTTAATAATAATTTATTACGTTTTAAACGATTATTTTATAATATAACTTTTTTAAATATTAATTATATAACTTTTTTAATAAACGTTATAATAATAAATCGAAAAATCTTTTTTCGTTAATATAATTAATTATAATATTACGTTAATATAATTTAAATTTAACTTTATATCGATTTTAAAAATAATAAAAAATAAAAAATTAATTTATTTTAATTATATAACTTTAAGCTTAAAATATTTTATATAAAATATCGAAAATAAAAAAATAAAACGTACGTTATTATTTTTAAAAATTAAAAAAAGCTTTCGCTTAAATAAAAAAAATAATAAGTCGCTTTAAAAAACGAAATTAAATAATAAACTTAATATTAAATATAAAAAAAAACTTAAAAACTTTTACTTTAATAACTTAAGCGTTTTTAAATATTTTTAAAGTTTATAATTTTTTAAAAATAAATTAATAAATTAATAAAAAAAGCGATTTTAATAAATGCTTAAATAAAATTAATAATAAAATAAAACTTTATTATTTAAAAATTAATAAAAAAAATTAAATTATATTTTAAATTTATAAAAATAAATATTAAAATTATAATTATTTAATATTATAATAAAGTTTTTATTTAAATTAAATAAAATAACGTTAAATCGAAACGTTAATATTATAATTAATTAAAAGCGTTTTATAATATTTAAATTTATAAAAGTTTAAAAATTAAAAAAATAATTATTATAAAAACTTTTTTAAAAGCGTTTAATTTTAAAATAATTAACTTTTTAACGAATATTAAACTTTAAAAAATTCTTAAAAAAAATACTTAAAATAAAGAAATTCGCTTTTTAAAACATTATAATAACATTCTTTATATAATGTTTAAAAAAAATCGTATAAATACATTAATAAATAAATTAAAAATTTATATTATTTTAAAAATAAATTTATTTTTATTAAAAAATTCCTTTAAATTTAAATTAAAAAAATTAAAAAATCGCCGAAATAATAATTATAAATACTTTTATTTATTTATATATAATATAAAACATTTTTATAAACTTATAAATTATAATATATTTAAAACGACGATTATTAAAAAATTTATTAAAAAAGTTATTTTAAATATAAAAAGTAATTGTTATAAAAACATTATTAAAAAGTTTAAGTTTTTATAATATAAAAATTTATAAACTTAATTAATTAAATAAAGCTTATTAAACGTTATAAAAAAACTTAAAAAAACTTTTTTATAAAAGCTTTTAAAAAATTAAAATATTTTTATAATTTTAATTAACTTTACTTTATTAAATTAAAACGTTTTCGAAATATATTTTATATTTTTTTTTAAAAAGCATTTTTTTATAAATTTTACTTTAATAAATAATTACGATGTTATATATTTAATTAATAATAAAAACTTAATCATTTTAAATATATATTATAAAATTATTAATAAAAGAAATCGTAAAAGTAAATATTATTTAGTTTTTAATTTTAAAATTTAATATTTAAATAATTAAAAATATTTTTTTTAATAACTTTAAAAGAAATATATTAATTTAATTTTAAAAAATATAATAATAATAAAAATGTTTTATTTTAATATTATATTAAAAGTTTATTTAAAAAAGAAAAGTAATTAATATTATAAATTTAACGTTTTTTTTTAAAATAAATAATATAAATAATAATTATATTATTATTAAACTTAAAACTTAAAATAATTTAATTTTCTTTAAATATAAAGTAATTATTAATTATTTAAACGTTTTAATCGAAATTTTCGTAAATTTAATAAAGATTATAATGTTTTTTATATTATAATTTAAATAAAAATTAAAAACGTAAAAACTTTTATTAAATTATTTACGCTTTTAAAAGAATTTAAAAAAGTTATAATATAAAAAAGTTAAATATTTATTAAATATATTTAAAACATTAAAATTAATAATATAATATAATTAAAATATAAGTATTATATTTATATATACGTTATTAAAGTAATATTAAAAAAATTATTAAAAAATAAATTCTTTAAGTTTTTTTAACGTATATATTAAAATTAATTTAATTACTTTTTAAAATATAATAATATTAAATAATTATTAAGAATTAAAAACGAATATAATAAAACGTTTTATAAATATTTAATTATAAATAAAAAAAAGAAATTATTATAAAAAATTTATAAAATTTTAAAAGTTAAATATAAAAAAAAAGCGATTTTATATTTATAAAATTAAATAAAATAATAATATTAATACGATTAATATTAAAGAATTTATTAAATTTTAATATTAAGTTATAAATAAAAAAATAAAAATCGAAATATTATTTTCGTATATAAAAAAGTTTATAAAAAGTAAAAAACGCATTAAAAGCGTATTTATTTTTAAATATATTATTATAATAAATAATATAAATCTTTTATAAAAGTTTTAATTTAAAGTAATTTAATATAAAGCGATTTAATTATATAATATAAATTTTAATTTAATATATAATTTTAAAAGTTTTAATAAAATATTTAAAAGTTAATTTAAAAATTATTTTCGATAATATAATTTAAAGATTTTTAAAAAGTTAATTATTAATTTTCGATTTAATTTTAAATTAATATATATATATAAATATAAAGCGTATTTATTAATAAATAATTAAAGAATTTATAAAAATTAAAAAATATTTAAAATAATATTTAAAGCGTATATAAATTACTTAATAAATTACGTTATAATTAACTTTTATAAAATTTAAGTTTTTAATTTAAATAAAGTAATTATTACGCGTAATATATACTTTAACGAAAAGCCTTTTTATAAAGAAAAAATAAAAACGAAAAAAGTAATTTTTATATTTATTTTTATAAAATTTATTTAAGTTTTTTATATATTTAAAAAATAAATAATAAAGTTATATATTTTCGATTTATTAAACGTATAAAATTATAAAGAAAAATATACTTTATTTATTTTTAAATTAATTTTATAAAATTAAAAAAATTTAAACTTTTTAAAATATTAATTAAAAAGTTTAAATTTAAAAATAAAAAAGTTTATTTTAATAAAAAATTAAAAAGTAATAAAATTTTAAACTTTTAAAAAAACTTTAACTTTAAATAAAAAGAAATAAATAATTTTAATAATAAATAAAAAGTTTAATATTAACTTTTTATTATAAAATATAAATTTAATAAATAAATAAAAAATTTTAAAAAATATCGAAATAAATAAATTTTATAAAGTTAATAACGATTTAAATATTTAATAAATAATTAAAATAAAAAGTTTTACTTTTAATAAAAAAAAATATTAACGATATTATTATTATAATAAAAAACGTTATAAATATCGTAAAAGATTTTTTTAATCGTAATAAAAGTTATAAAAATTAACTTTAAATAATAAAAACAATTTAAACGATTATAAAAAATATTAAACGACGTTTATATATAAATTAAAAATTAATTATACGTTAAAATATTAAATTTCGATTATTTTAAACGAAAATTAATTTAAATAAATTTTATTAAACGAAATAAAAAAATTATATAATAAATAATTTCGTTATAAAAAAAGTAAATAAAGCATATTAAATGCGTTTTATTAATATTTACGAAAATATAATAATTTTCGAAATCGTAAAAAAAAAAAAGTTATTTTTAAATTTTTTTATTTTAAAAAACGTTTTAAAAAAATAAAAATAAAATTTATTATTTTTTATATTATAAATATAATAACGATTTTTTAAAAATATGTTATTTAATTTTTTATAACTTTAAATAAAAAAAAGTTATATAAAAACGAATTATTTAAACTTTTTAAAATATAAAAAAATTTAATTAATTATTTTTTAAATAAAAACTTTAATAAAAACGTATATTTAAAAATAAAATTTATAATTAATAAAAATATATTTAAAAAAATAAATTATTTAAAAACGAAAAATTATTCGATTTTATTAAAATAAATATTTAATTATAAGTTTAATAAAAATTATTATTTAAAGCATTATAAATTAAAGTTTATAATATAAAGAAATTTATAAAAAAAAAACTTTATTTATAATAATTTATATTATTACGTTTATAATTAAAACTTTTAAAGTTATTATAATTATAATAATAAAGTTCGATTTAAAAATTAATTAATATAATATTAAAATAAAGTTTTTTAATATAATAAAAAACGAAAATAAACTTATAATTTATAAATATTTAAATAAATTTAAAAAGTTAAAAACTTTATTAAAAATTAAAAAATCTTTTTATAATTTTAAAGATTTATTATTATTATAATATAAAAAAATTAAATTAATTTTATTAAAAACGAAGCTTATTTTATTAATAAAAAGGTTATATTTATTTTATAATAAATAACGTATAGTTTTTTTTATATTTTTCGTAAACGATATTTTAATTTTATATAATAAAAAATATAAAATAAAAGCTTAAAAGTTTAAAAAATATTTTAAATTAATTCTTAAATATTAAAGTTATTAAAAATCGTAAAATACGTAAAATTTATCTTTTTTATAATGTATATATAAAGAAAATAATAATTTATTTTAATTTAATTAATAATATTTAAAAAATAATAATATCTTTAAAATTAAATTCGTTAAAAAAGAATTTTAATTAAACTTTAAAATAAAAAATTAAGAATTATTAAAAGCGAATTAATACGATATTATATATCGCGATTATAATAAAATTAAATATAACGTACGTAATATTTAATTTATTAAAGTTTTTTATAAATTTATTTTTAAAATATTTAAATATTATTTATAAAAATAAGCTTAAAGAAATATAAATATTATTAATAATAAAAAATGTTTTTTTTATAAATAATAAAAAAATTAAACGATTTTTATAAAAATATTTAATGTTTTTATTTAAAGAATTTATAACGTAAAAAATAATTCGTTAAAATATTATTATTATATTTATTATAAAAGTAAAAACATTTATTTTTAAATATATAATTAAAAAAATCATTATTTTAAAGCGTTTATTTTAAAACTTTTAATTTAAATTAAAAAATATATAAAAAATCTTTTATAATAATTAATAAATAATAAAATTAATCGTTAAATAAATTAAAAAATATATATAAAGCTTTATTATATAAACATTTAAAATATATAACTTAAAAAAAAACCTTTTAAGTTATTTATTTATTAACGAATTAAATATTTATTAATAAATTAATTAAAATATTAAATAAATAAAAATTTAAATATTTTAAAACGTTTTTTAACTTTTAAAATACGCGATAAATTACTTTAAAAAATACGAAATAAAATAAATAATTTTAAATTTAATATAAAATACATTAATTTAAATTTAAAAGTTAAAATTTATAAAATATATAAATTTATTAAAAAAAATATTAAAAATATTAAAAAATTAAAGCGTTAAAAATAATAATAAAAACGAATATTTAAATTATAACTTTTAAACGTTAAAAACATTTAATTAATTATATAAATTTATAAAACTTTTATAAAAGCGTAAATTATATTAATTTTATTATCGTTATTATTATTATTAATATTATTATTATTATCGAAATTATTATTATTATTAATTTTCGAAAACGAAAAGTTAATTTCGTTTTATTTAAAATTATTTTTATTTTCGTTTTTATTATTATTATTATTTTTTTTTTTCGTTTTCGTTTTCGTTAAATTTTAAAAAAAGGCAAAAACGACGATAAATTAAAACGATAACTTTTAAATAAACGTTAATATATAAATATAATAAAAGTAAATTAAAGTAATTTATTTAATCGAAATTAAAACGATTAATTATTAAAGAAATAATAAACGTATAAATAATATAATAAATATAATTAAAAACATTAAAAAAATTAATTAAATATAAAGTTAATATTAAATAAAAAAATAAACTTATATTTATTACTAAAAATATTTAAACGAATAATTTTAATAACGACGATTACGATTTAAAGTTTTTAAATATTAATTATTAAATTAATTAATAAATATATTACGAACGTATTTTAAATACGAAATACATTACGTAATAAACGTTATTAAACGCGGTTTATAATTAAATAAACGCGATAAAAATAAAAATAAAAGCGAAAATAAAAGCGAAAAAAACGCGATAATATTAATACGTATAACGTAAATATACGTTACGTTAATTATTTAAATAACTTTAATAATATATAAAAAATAAAAAATAAATTTTATTATTATTATTATTATTATTATTATTATTATTATTATTATTTTTATTTATTACGAATATATTAATTTATTATTTTATAAACGTTACGATTTAAAAATATATATATAAAAGTTATAATAATATTAAAAAAGTAATTAATAATAATAATAATAAAACGAATAATTTTTATAATTTAAATATTTAAATAATAATTTATATTTTTATTTATTTATATTTAAAAAGAGATATATATAACTTTTAATTAAATAAAATATAAAACTTAATACGAATTTTATATTTAAAAAAAATAATAAAAATAATATTATATTTATAATCGAATATAATTTTTTATATTTAAATAACTTTATTTTAAAAATACGATTATTTAAGTTTTAATTAAAGTGTTACAAGTTACGAAAAATGTTTTAAAAGTTAAAAGATATATTCGTTAAAGCAAAGGAATTGTAATTTATTAAGTCGAGAGCATCGTTAAATGCTTTAATTTAAGAGGTATGTTGTAGTTAGAGCTGCTTATTAAGCTCCCGGAGCAGGATAATTTTATATCCGGTGCTTTTGTATTATATATAGATCTTTTTAGTTACCTATCTTAAGTTCTAAAGCATCCCAGATAATTATCACTATCCGCAATAACCCATACCTTGCTCCTAGATCAGCTTGTACGTGATACCAAACCTTCGAACTCGTCTTTCCAGGTTGTGCCCCCCAATTCTGTCCGGGACTAGAAGAACCATTCTACTTGGACTGGTGCTTCGCTATCGATCACCTCAAAGCACATGCGAATCTCCCGAATCTGAAGATTATCGTCCACATGTCGCATATCGTTCATATGTCTACGACCCATCGCCTCAGTTACTATCCGTCAATATTTAGCAAGAGACTTCGTCGCTCCGACAGCAGTATGGCATTTGAGCTCAGGACACACTCCCAACTTCTAGCACCACTTCGGAATCTACGAGGACTGTGGCGGTTATTCGTGCACTTGGAAGCGCCCTGACAGAGAGTTGCCCGTGGGCGGCTCCGTAACTTGTCTTTACCCTGATCAGTTCAAGTTGGCTGTTGAAATGGAGAGGTGGCTGGAACAGACGGTCATGGGCGAGAAATATGATAGTTATGCCGTGGGAAAGGGAGAGACGAAGTCAAGCGAGTGGGTGAACAAAGAGGACTACTCCTTATGTATGGGGGAGGTAGTACGTAACCTTCCTCTTTAAGCTGTGTAAAACTGTCATTCTTCATTAATATATCCACTTATAACACTATATGATGTATTTTGGAATGCAGGAATATAAATTATGGGCCTTCTTTCTATCCACACATTGACCACCTACAGCACAAACTTTTCAACCACCCCTTCCTCAACTCCACATGGCCGCCCTCTGCAAGTTTATAGCCATCTCCTCCACCTTTCATCTTGTGGAGGGCAACCCTGATACCGCTGGTGATGCGGATTATGAAGGCCCTGTCCACACTAGGTTCTAGGTAACTTTATGTCTTTCAGACACTCAAAGCAAAATAAGGTTGTAGCAGATCTTGCAGAATCATATTCCTCCCTTGTTACTGGGATTAAAACTCCACAAGTTACACACGTGGATCTAAGAGCCCGCTTCAAGCTAAAATATCGGATCTTTCGTTTCGAAAGCATCTTTTATCTCAAACGAATCTTTAAAAACAAAGGGGTCATTCGTCTCGAAAGGGTCGTTAATTAAGCACGAACGGATCCAGGCATTCTTTGGCCGCAGAAGGGCTGGGAACGGGTTTGAAAATATAAGATGTAGACATTGCATCATTCTTGAATGCAAGGTCAGTTGTTATGGTTGGCCGAGCGGGTGCCGCAGATATTGTAGTGGCAAGTGTAAATAGATAAGGCCCACGCCAATTGAACCCACCCTCTTCTCAAGCATCTCATAATAGATGGATTAAGCCTCTTGTTACCAAGATGATCAGGTTTATAAAGTAGAATAAGTCGGTTTTAGGTGTAGGAAATAGAAGTTATCTGAGTTGGGAAAGCTATCAGATGAATGAATGCAGGTATCACGTGACTACCTTGTAGTCTACATGCGGCTACATACCTGGATTCCGCAGCTGCCTAGTGTATCCTTAGGATTCCCTTCCTATATAACAACACACACATACAATACAATTGCTCGCTGCTTCAGGGTCTACGGGCTTCAGACCCATTTCCCAGACCGTAAAGCGACGTATTGACCCATCTCTCCATTTCATCCCTTTGGGGGCCGTTATAGTAGGCCTGGTTTATAGTAGGTCCAACCTAAATCCACTAGATTGGGGTCTCGGACAGTACGGCATATTTAATAGGCAACTATATTTCAAATTTTACCAGTTATGTCCGACCCTCTCTTGTTAGATATGAATTGGACAGACAATAATCTCCTTGCTATAGTGAAGCGTGGAATTCACCACTTTATTTGAGTTGACACATAACCACTGGGATAACTTGTAATTGACCTGAAAGAACAGTATGTTGGCAATGAAGTGACGAAGTCAAGAACTCGTAGTTAGGTTATGTCATTTAGGATGTACCATCACTCTTAAGTTGCACTATCAGCTAGGTTTCCTTGTACTATACAATCCACTACTCCAGCCTTGTCCCATAGTTCCACAGGGCTTTTGTTTGCCAGATCCAATGATCACCTCCAGCGACCAGAGTATCGACCACCTACCAAGCCACCACAATAGTACACAGATCGGTTCAGTTAGTTTCGTGACCAATAAATGCTGAGAGACAGGTCTGATAACATACCGTAGAGTCGGTTATCTCAAGCTAGTTGGCTTGTCCTAGTTTCACCCCGAAGGCTACTTATCTCCTTCGCCACGTAAAGGCGCAAGCCGTCGAAGGAGTCCCACCATCCCCACCCGCCGTCAGCAGTGGCTGCTAGAAAAGGGGTACTTTGGGGTAAAAAAACTCAGCTAATAACGAAACTATCCCCAATCCCATACCTCCTACGGCTCCTCGGTCACCAAGACGGTCCGGGGCACTCAAGACGCCGGTGCGTCTCCACTGGAGGATCCAGCAGTGGCCATGGGGTTACCCTGTTCGTTGTCGGAAGGTCGACTCGACTGAGCGCGAGATCGGTTGAGTTGCGTATCGACGATTGCGAAAAGCTCGGACAGAGTGTTGTTCGTAACATTCTGGAGGCGGATCAGCTCGTTCGCATCGTATCGCAGGCTAGCGATCTCTTCGTCGTGTCTTGTGACCCTGGTAGAATTGTCGGCGAGGGTGCTCCTCACTGGCTGGAGCGAGAGCTCCAGGTCGGGATCCTCTCGGGAAGCTATGCGAAACCAGCCGCTCCCGGGAAATGAGAACCGCCGGAGCCATCTAGGCGCCGAGTCGGTAACTATACACGAAAAGTAACCTAAAAAGTTAAGAATGCCAACAAAAACCAGGCCAGACAGGCAAATAACCGATAAGAATTCCCAAAAGATAGCCATGTTTAGTCCTGGAGATGTGAGAAGAGGAAAAGGTCAAAATCCAGTCTGAGGCCAGATGGTTTGTTTACATACCAACAACAGGTCTAATAGAATTGGAAGGTAGGGATTGTATACTTTTACGAAAGGAAGGAGGTCACTTAATGTCATACCATATGGCAATTTATTACGTGTTCTACCACTACATCTCATTAGGCCTTTCTATCCCGAGAAATAAATGGCAGTTGCTATTGTATTCGTGTGGTCATAGTGCGGGAGGTATGTGGGTTTCTTTGGAAACTGTCACTAACGGCTATAATTACCGCATGTGATGAGATTGATGGCAAATTATTATCTTAATATTTCAAGATCAAGGCATGAACGGATGCACAAAGAAGTAAACTATTAGGTAATAACTGCAGTATATTCATGATAATACTGGTCTATGTATTCATTCAGTTCCCACTTCGAAACACCTCTCCATCGCAAACATCCCACTATGCATCTTGTACATGTGAAACCAATTTTGTTGGGGTTTGATGTGACCGACGTGCGTTGATGGTTCAGACTCACGGTGAAATAATAGTGAGTGTGAGACGATAGTTCGCTTGATTTTTAATCCGAGAATCAATACATGAAGTTGTTGAACTTAATAATGTGATTTATGGAGATATACATAGTCTACTTCGCATGTGTATGTACATGAATGTCATGGCCCCTTCCATTGAGTGGCAGCTTTATGAGAGCCCATCTAGTTCCTGCCTCCTATTTACCTTTCGAGTCTGACCTGAATTACGTATGTAAACAAACAAATCCCTCGAGTTCATGTTTACCTCTTTACTCATTTCTCTTCTCTTCACAAACCATCCATATTATCAGCATCGTCACTTTTGTATCGTACCCTTATATTACTATTCTATATCGTCATTCCTTGCATTAGTAGACTTGTACTCTATATTTCATTAATAGCAAGTATGGGCATATTTTGGGCATCGCTCTTAGTATTTACCCACTTCCTGCTTGCCGCATATGGAGCACTTAGTTTTCACGGGTGCTTCGTAGTGACGTTTTCCCTCTTTGCGCCAAGGTCATTCCGGATCGAGCAGCGCGAGCACTCTCCGGAACTTCAAATACATGTCGACCAAGCGAACCGGCGGATTGACCAACTCGAGCAACGGTTGTCCGACAAGGGCTCCAAGCTCAATCAAACATTATTCCCGTCGCGTCTTCACCCTCCAGTACAAACCCGGAGCTCAGACGAAAACATCCTCTACATATTTCTACATTTCTGGAATGGCTTACTCCAAGCCACTTGAACCATTTGGTGAAGGTGAGAACTCTGAACATGTGCTGCCCATTCATCTCGACCTCAGCAGGCACCCTAGCAAGGACGACTTTGCAATATTAACATCAGGGACCACCGTCAATGCCAAAGCTGTGCGATAACTACCTCCTGATACCGTGTTTCTTGGTTGGGTCGGCCTTGACTACGATCAGGTCACGTTTCACCGCCGACGTAGTCTCCTCTCTAAGAATATTTGTCGATCAGATCAGTCCACACCATGTGTCACGAACCATTTCTCGCAATGTGACAAGGGCTGTATGGCTTTGAACTGAGGCTCTGTTCAGCTAACATTTTCTTTGATCCTAAGGTCCATGATAACCTTCTGTCTCTTCTCTACGACTGGCGATGCGTCGACTATTTATCTGCACATTATGGTATGTATCTTTACTATCACATTACTGTTCTAGCTGCTGATAATATTTGTTGGCACTATTAGGCAATTCTGCATTCCGGTATCGTCGGATGACCTTCAATCAGTGGGCATGTTGGCTGGCTCTGCAAATATCCTGCACCTAACAACACTTGGTCCCATTCCCCGTCTGATACCCAACTTCTTCATCCCCGAATTGATCTCCGATATACATGGAGACACGCCCAAGTACGACCTCAGCAGCCTACAAATCATGGCATCGGACGGAGAAGCCAATGGCATTGAGGAAATGGTAGACATCTGCGATATGATCATCCAAGCTTGCATCATCACCTCCGCTCTCCACCTACGGTGTTTGCACTTCCGGATGAGTCATTGCTCCCGATATCTGCGCTTAGAAAGATCTCTAGAAACAAGATGAGATCGCTTCTTGGGAGTAGGCGAAAAGCAGAGCCAGGACTGGATGAACATAAGATGGAGAACTGGTGTCCTAGGCCGATATTGCGCATGATTTACAGTCCATGGCTCTGTATTTCGAGCTACGGGGACACGAAGGCACAATAGATGTGTTCCATGCCATCCCGCCTAAATTAGCAGCAAAATCAAGGGAGAACTGGGTACTTACACAACCATCTAGCGAGATCAAAAGTCTTTTCTAAGACAGAGCCGTGACTTTATGAAGTCGGTGGAGCACACTACATAATGCTGGTGCTGGGACTTGAACATACTGTTAAATTCTCTCGGGGGGGGGGCTTTGGGCGGTCCTAAGGGTCAGGGTCTTTGAATGGGGGATTGTGTTGGCTGTAAATGATTACCTAAATATATGAATAAATACCCGAGGCTTTACGAGGGCTACTGCCAGGCTGGCTACTACGAGGGTATTGTGTCGTCGATGTCGTCCACAGTGATAAGGCCCCCCCACAATACTGCCGCATTTAGTATTCCCCTAATAGAAAAAAGCTACTTACATGTAGGTATCTTCGGAAATAATGGCATCACAGATACACTTAATCAAAAGATTGTGTTTAAGCAGCATCTCTGATGTGGAGATGGTCAAGGCTTTCCCATCTACAGCTACCTAGGTCACCTAATGTACATAGGAAGTAGGACGATAATGAATGTTGCACTACTTCAAGTGGAAGAACATTTAAGCTGGTATTTACTATCACGTACAAGCTGATCTAGGAGCAAGGTATGGGTTATTGCGGATAGTGATAATTGTCTGGTATGCTCTAGAACTTAGGATAGGTAGCTAGAAAGATCTATATATAATACAGGAGCATCGGATACAGGGTTATCCTGCTCCGGGAGCTTAGTAAGCAGTTCTGACTGCAACATTTACAACCAAGGTGACTGATATTCGAACCGGCCCCTTTGTTGTGTGACAGGTTAGTTAAGCTCAGATTATTAACCACAAGCACTGAAGCCTATTACTTCATCGACATGATGCAAGGGTGCTGCAATGTAACGGCTCATGAATAATGTAGTATTGTATTTAGCGTAGTGATGCCATCACACCACCGTCGCGAAACTCCCCGTCCATCCGCATGCTACTGAATGAACCCCTATGCATCGACCTCATTGCCCCAAGAGAATTGCGCGTCCCATAGCAAACAATCCAATAGCCAAGTAACCAAATAAAGGTTAAGTGTCTTGATGACGACCAAATGACTATGAATACAAATGCCAGCCCGAGTGTTACAATATTAGGTAGCTGGCCGACCCACACCCTGTCTGTATATTGTTCAAGTATTCCCTCTTGCCCCTGAACTAGACCCTGGAAGCAGCTCCAGGAACCCGATTGTCGGCAACCCCGGCAAACTTGATGCGTGGTCGGCGACCTGTCTTTTGATCTCGGTAACGCCAGTCATGCGGTCGGCAAGCCCAATGAGCTTGGAGTCATGGTCGGCGAGCCGTTGATCTAGAGACTCGAATCGAATATGCTCTTCGAGAGCCGTGTTGAACTTCCTGAATTTGTTTAAGCGGTCGGCCTAATTACGGACGTCTAGCGCCTGAGTTCGAAGCAGGTGTTCATTCTCGGAAATTTGTTGTCCAAGATGGCAGTAGTTCTCGGCGAGCGCATTATGTTTGTCGGCAAGTTTGTCGAGATCACCTTTATTGTCGGCCAGTCGTTCGTCGGTTTGGCTTATCTTTGAGGCAAGGTCTCGGGTCAGGTTGTCGATCTGTCGTTGGAGGTCCGAGGTGTTTCGGTCCTCAACTCTGATCCAGTACAGCTGGAGTCGAAATCGCCGGGTCAATCTCAACGAGACGGATAGAATGATACTGAATAACTCCCATGGAATGAAATAATCGTACAGATCGCCACCAGCTAAAGGGCGTGGGCAAAAAACTGAGTCCAAAACACACCCATGGTAATACTAAAAGAAAAACAATACTGAGCTTACAGGAGCCCTTGGATAGAAAAAAGGAAAAGGTAAACATTGGGTCGCGCCAAATTTAATTTGTCGATATTCCTAGGACCCACGTACAACAACTTTGGAAGGCACGAACTGCAAGTTGTCATAGGGGGAGGCTTACGTCTATGACGCCAGTCCTGTGCTGCAACTGGAGCCATTTCTTCAGTAAGCCTTTCTTTTAACAGAAGCCAGATGAGAGGTTACTAGTCGGCGTGCAATTCTGAGGTGCAGTCTTGATTAATAGAAATCCACACCTCCTCATTTGTATCTATCTCCCGCGTAGCATGTAGCTGTTTTATCAACTGGTGTTGTATTGATTATAGCGTTCTATTATATAGTCCATGGCACTTAGCTATATATGCTTGCAAGGCCATACATGCATTAGGACTTCAATGCTCTTGTCGGTGAATAATAATTATCTGCAACTGATATCGACTTTCACCAACCTCGTACGATCTTATTCGCGAATAGTTGAGTTCACCCACATTGGAAGTATGCACTTGTATCACTGTTGAGGCCTCTTCAGGTATTTAATTATCTAGTCGTGAGAGGTGTATATTGTGAAACCCATATCGATAGCTGAGCATATATCTAGGCATGTATATAAAGTAGACAGGATAATTGCGATATCAATTGCTTAATTTCCAGCCGATTAGTTCACATGGAATAGAACTATGAATCCAGAGATAATTGGATAGTACGCCGAATCTGTGAATGATTAGTAGCTGCACACGTGTAGTCACATAATTATACGTTGGTTTGGTTGAAATACGGCCTAGGGATCATGACAGCTTCACAATTTATCTTCTCTTTTCTTCAACTCTTAGATGGATATAGATACAATACCGACGTCTATGATACTGAATCGCCGCTTGAACTTATGAGTTTCTGTACACCAAGTGAAACCGATTGTAGTAAATCATGTGTGGATTTAAACTGCCTAGATGCCGATGTTCTCACATATATCTTGCTAAAATTAAGTAGCAATCTACCGATATTTTACCTCCCTGTTCATCCACATTCCGGCCAATTAATCGCGATTCTGTGTTATGTGAGGACTTAAGATCTAACGGCGAAGCAGATCTTGGACTGATAATACTTACTAGCTATTAGGCAATTTCGAACATCAGTAGCCAAAAATACCACCCTTGGTTTCATATGGTATATCCAAATCCATGGGGTCTTTGATTCCAAGAGGATCCTTGATATCAAAGGGGTCATCATATTTCCTGGCCTTCTTGGAACTGCGCGCAGAAATATAGGTTAAAGCACTCGGAAATGTAGAAGGAGTTGAGATGGTTGCTGCTGCATTGGTCGCTGGAATATCAGGTTCGGGGCTCCCTATCTCAAGTGGAGATGTAGGCGCGGAGATGGCTGGGGCAACAACCCACATCAGGGCTAAAAGCTTGAAATGCATTTGACAATACTGAGTGAATACTGAGTGGTGTACTATTTCCGGGTAGAGGAATGAAGTTTTAGAGAAATGAATACTCGTTGAACAGCAATGGTGCTCTACTTATAGCTGCTACTATACTAGCGTATCTTAACACAGTAAGGTTTAAGAATAATTTTATTGCCCATCCGATGGCACCTGAAACAACGCTGTATTTTTAAGTTCAACCGAAGAATCAGTCAATACTTTTAGGATATCTAGCTAAAAGTACGGGCGTCTAAACGATCTTAGTTTGTACCTTTATTAGAGCTTATATCCAATAATCTACTACATGTATATAGGACTCCAATCTCAGTGGGCTTACCGACAAGATTCGCTGGCCTAAAATGATAAATAATTTCAGCTTCGAGGCCAGATATCCCTTCATGATTTCATGTAAATATCTGGTCTGTAAAGGTGAGTAGAGCATATTTATAAATTATTTGGACGTCACGACGGACTCGCTTACTTGACACACCACCAACAATACATCCGAGCCCTAGGAGTTTGCCAACTTCAGAAGCTTGATTACAGTCTCCCTAATACTATCAAACTCAAGAGACAAATCACGAACAACATGTAGAAGCCTGCTGCTGTCGAGGGTCCAGCGTAGTCTGGTCTGAAGCCCTGGCATGCGATATGGATTGAGGTTCCTATTCTTCTCTAAGATCAAGCATTGGGCAATGAAGATTAAACTCAAAGGTTTGGGCGTTCCGAGACCAATCTTCTCCAGCCACGGCCTCTTAGATTCATAGCAGATATCGTCATCATCCATCATCGACGGCGAACGATAAGGACAAAAGACGGTACCTCATTATGCGCTGTGACAGCCGGGATGGTGCGGGGGGGGGGGATACGAATCCCCGTTCCTGTAGGGTGCAAGGACTCAGTCATATGCATAGACTGCAGTCGTTGACGAGATGAGGAACCCTGGCTGACCATCATGGCGAGGGAATCTCAAACCGATATTGGAGGGCTTCTGGCTTTGGATGTGGAAGAGTTGCCGATAATCAGCTAGGGTTGTGGTTGTATCGTAGACCTTGAGTCGCCGTGGTTAAGTCTCATTCTAGTGGTTTTAAGGTCAGCTGTGGTTAGGGAAGAAAATGTTCTTGCTGGATGGTTAAACTGAGAGCCAAAGATGGAGCAGTGGATCCTCTTGGGTTGGATGTGTGGGTTGGCTAGGACATGGAGTAGATTTCTTCGATACTCCAATCAGTTAGTGGAGGAAAAACTGTAATATACCTAATCACTGGTAGTATAACAAGTCATTTCAACAGTAAAAGGTAGTGAAATAAGAGATGCACCTACATAGTGAGTGGTCTAGGATGCCTCAATCGTAAGCAAATCATTCAGGGCATATTAAAGTTAATGGTAAATTAAACAATTCACGTATAGCACTACGGCCAACGTTGAAGTTGAATACTGTCAATTTAATCATAAATTATTACGGCATTCCACGCCAAAAACAGAAAAGGCTTAAAGGGAAAGAAAAAGCAAAAAGAATATATTAAGGTTGATTTAATTTAAAAAGATCATTATTAAGGACTATACATATAACTATGTAGTAACTTACTGTACACAATAGATGGCACTCGTCGTATTGCCAATTCCTTGTCTACCCCCGTTTTACTAGTGATGGCAACCGTAACTTTCTCCTTAATCCCTCCTATAGCATTATTGATATCTAGTGGGGAGCCCAGTCATTAGATTTGTTCTATCGAACCTCTTCGTTCCTCTCAATACAATCTTATCCGTGTCCGAAGGGGAAACCGATTAATCCTCCTGGTCTTTGGCGTTGTATATTGGAGTTTTAGCATTTAGCGATACACTGTCATCGAGAAATAGTATAAGTTGTCTGGCGAATCCGGACGGGATCGATTCCAAATTAAACTAGGATGACAAAATACCATCCAGGATATTATTGAAACTCTCGCTTACTGGCATATACTGACAAATTGACATGGTATATATGGGATCACATAAGCAGACTGAGACATGGGAGTCTGAAGTATAGGCCTTATATATCTGTGGGGTCTTAACTAAGTTTAGGTATTCAATCCAAATCTAGCTGCTAACCACTCTTTCCATTCATCAGCCAAGGTTTTAGTGGTTTTTTCTTAATCCAATCCCATTCATCTGGTTGGTGGTGACTTGTCAACAACTCACGACGCCTTGTTCAACTAAAAAGGGCACAGTCCAAAATAACACTACGGCCAGGGGTTAGTTAACGTTAAAAGTCCAAGGAGTAAGAGGAAGATTCAGGCATCACTAACACGACCCATGCCTTCCTTGGACATACTAGGGATGTAGAAACAAGTACAGTAGACTTTAGCGATGATGGTAATATCAGCTAGGGTAATACTTCATACTTCCCGATACTTCTAGGTTGCTGATATGTTGCGGTACATGTTAACGCCGCCGTGCCCTTCCAGGCCCCAACGTTATGGCCAATGGGGTTCTCCCGGCAGATCGCCAACCCCAATGCTAACACTTGCGGACTTCTTCAGCCAACCACACGACATCAAAACCAGGTAAGTACGCCGCATAAAACTCCGCCGCTAACGCAAAACTCCGCACTTATATATGCACGGTTCGTACAGATGGTCCCACTTAGGTTGAGATGACTTTTCGAGATACGGTGGCAAGAGTAGTACTCTACTGTCCGTGCCGTCTTACATCACCTGGTACACGACTAACGATGGGTATTGGAATATTAGCAGATAATACTTTTACCGCTATGCTACAAAGTTTCCGATGAAGGTAAGAGTAGGGCGGCGAATCCGCCTAATCAATGGCCGTACTTCGTAGTACTTTGCTTGTTTTGCTTGATCAACTGTTTTTCAATAATCTATAGTAGGTTGAACGATAGTGAAATTTATATTCTTGATTATATCTAATATATGTTCCTCATCAAGCAGAACCAAAACTCTACTGAACACATCCAGATACAGACACTTACCATCCAACCAGTGATTTTGCTGGTAGCATTATCCTACAATCATTCAATCTAGGAAATATAATGTCTAACAGTTCTTTGTGCACAAATATGCATGTCTTGATATTTATTACGAGCATAAAATTGTCCTTCAAGTCATCTATTATACCACCACTTGAAATATGTAAATTTCCTAGTGATGCTCTCCCTACGACCTTGTGTATGAATAATAACTTCCCAATATTAATAGTGTATAAGCATATGTAATAAAGCCACATAGTTTTCGGTTTTCATAGCCTAAAAACCAAGTCTAGAAATGTATCTGTCCATATAAGCTGAAAAGGTCTCACAGCTTGCTCACATCGAAACTCTTTCTCCACCGCTCACCATACCGTATTAGAACCACTGGTACCGGAATGCAAGCAACAGCGATAAACCCGAGCAAGTTATTCCCCCAACCTAGCCCCAGGGCTGCGTACATGCTCTGGCCAGCCAGGGGCAAGATAGCACCCATTATGCTTCGCACCACCGTGTTCGCTGCCAGAGCACTCGCCGCGTAGGTAGTAAATGCGTCTACTAGGTAGCTCACGATGCACATGAAGACAGCAATATTCCCGATTCCTATGAATGCGGTACCGATAATAGGCACGATCCAGTGGGTCTTGTACTGCGCCGACCATCCATATAAGAAGAGGCCGGCGGGGATGAAGAACGCACCGACGACGAGAGGCGGGAGGCGGTACTCGGGTTGCATGGTCCCCGAAGGCGTGTCGGGTCTTGGCTTTGATTTCGCTTTGACCATGCGATCAGACACGGCGCCAATGGCGAAAAGGCCAAGTAGGGACCCAATGCCGATACCGAGGAATGTGAGCCCGACGGAGTTGGTTGTGAACCCGTACTGCTCTTGAAACACGTATGTGAAGGTCGAGAACATCAGGTACTGGTATCCGTACACGACACCGGCGTACAGCGAGGTGGCAAGGACGATAGGCGAAAAGAGCAGAAGCTTGGTTGGTCGCTTGATTGATCGAATCCACAGTTGTTGCACCGACTCGCCCGTGTCGCGTTTCGAACGCAGATTGGTGTTTCCGGTTTCCTTGATCAGGCGTTGTGTTTTGCGCTTCAGGAGCACCGTAGGGTAGGTCTCGCGCAGGAACAGGAAGGAAATGAGGGCGAAGAACCCGCCGATGATCGTGATGACCCAGAAGACCCATCGCCAGCCGCGGCCGGCTACAAGATACCCGCCCGCTACGGGACCAATGACTGGTCCCAGGAGAGATCCCAGGGCGTAGATTGCTATCACTCCTCCTCGCTTCTCTTGTGCTATGAGGTCCGCGATTGTGCCGCCGCCTACGAGAAAAAAGACATGGTGTTAGTGAGTAGCAAGTCGATATTTGCAAGGGAGTGGATATTCTCAGGGAAGGGGAGGCGTCGCATACCATTTGTCACAGGTGCGGAACCGAAACAACCTTGAAAAAATCGAAAAGCGATCAGCATGCCCAGGTTCGTGCTAACAGCACATGCAACGGAGAAAACGATGAAGCCGATGTTGCAGATGTGATAGATGATTGCTCTCCCATACATCTCAGACGCCGGGGCCAAGACCAACGGGCCAATAGCGAACCCGAGGACGTAGACCGAAACGACGAAATCGGCCAACAAGGCGTTCGAGCTGTTGAACTCGGCCATGAGCTGCGGAACTCCGGGCGCGAACATGGAAGAAGCTAGAGGCGTGATGAACGTGAGTGCACTAATTATACCGACATTGATCGCTTTGAAGCCGGAGCTGAAGTTGGCTGGGTTTTCCGGATCATCGGGGCCGTCCCAATCGACGATATTACCACCATAGACCACTTGGGCCTGCTCGACATCAACTCTCTCGGCGGGTAGGACATCTTGCTCTTCTCCGGTTGTGTTCGAGCTACTCACAGGGAGGTCTAAACTCGCGGCTTTCTCATTCCCTGGGCCATTGGGTTTGGGAGCCCTGTCGTTAGAAGGCATGGTCACCTTGATTAGCCTGGCTTGATGTGAATGTAGAGAGAAAGAGCCGCGACTTTTCGGTTGGATATCTGTCAAAATAAAGCATGCGTTAGTCTGGGATGGTTCAATTGCAGTGTCTTATAAAACCAAGCAACGCCAAATCAGCTTTACGGTCCTGTAACCGACATGTAGTAACATCTGTTGACTTCCGGAGGTAAGGCCTATGTCCGTAAGAAGAACAATTTCCGATGTTACACTCCGCCAGCCCCCCTTTATCTAGTATGTAAATAACCCTAGTCTCAGGTCCCCGCAACATTTCTCCTTAAAGGTCTTACACTAGGTAGCACAAGAAAATCAACGAACCAATCATATTCACTATTAATCAAGTACTCTTGCCTATTAAGGTAACTATATCTTGACAGTTATATAATGGTCGGTTAGAAGCACCCCAAGACAAAAATATGCAACTCTCGTCTACTTTGCGGACTTGTTAACTTTTGCAGACTACTTAGGTATTGTATCTTAGGTGAACCGGGTTATAACAAGCTAATTAACGGTTTCAACAAATCAAACCGACCACGAAAGTCCGCACCACACCGTCGTTGAATAAGCTTGACGATGTTTGTTCTATTAGAGACGAAAACGGTAATTTGAAACGAGCATATTGCCTCGAGCGGTGTGTATTAAAAGTTTAACGTTTTTTAAAACCTTTATTTATTAAGCCGTATGATTTAAATGGATTATATATACGTAATATTATGCATTATTATTTAATAAATAATTTAATAATATTAATTATAATAAATATATATTAAAATTAAAAATTATTTAATTATATTAATAAATCTTTATAAAAATAAAGTTTATATAAAGAATATAATTAAACGTTTTAAAAATTATAAAAATTAAATTTATTTAATATATATATATATATTATTTATTTTTATTTAAAATGATATAAATGTTAAAACTTAAAAATAAATGTCTTTCACAAGTGGGTCGAAGGAGTTACCTCTTGTAGGATTTTCTTTTCACCCCGCTATTTGTAATTTTGCACTCTTTCGGTTTTTTTGAAAGGGGGGGTTTTTTCTTCCTCGAAAATCAGCCATTCCCGCTTAGTTGAAACTTCATCTGCAGTCTTTACGAAGTCGCTATGCCAGACCAAGCGCAGTATAAAGCCTCCACGAGGAACGCCACTCGATCCGATAATGCGGGACCTAAAGACAAACGCGTCGTTCAGGAGGTCCGACTGCTCGATCGCTTCACATGGGCCAACTTCACCTGCACTCAATCTACAGGCGGCATGGCCATTCTCTTATCCCAAACCCCCCATCAATTTCCCGGGCTGCAAACCGCCGGTGTCGTAATCTTCATCCTCAACCTAGTTCTATTCGTCCTCTTCACCACAGCCATGATCTGTCGGTTCGTACAAAAACCTTCCAACTTCCGCAAATCCCTGACGGAACCCCCCGAGGCCTACTTTACTGGCTCTCTATGGCTCTCGATGGCAACCATCATCATTTGTATGCAACGTTTCGGTGTTCCGTACGCCGGTCCTTGGATCATCGTCGCCGTCCGGGTTCTCTTCTGGACCTATGCCGCTATCACCTTGACGTATAGCATCGGTATCTTCGTCGTCATGTTTATCGTTTGCCCCCTCGAGCCTGGTACCATGAGCCCACCAATGTTTCTGATGATCTATAACGCCATGCTTACCGGCACTGTCGCCTCGTCTATTGCAGCAAGTCAACCTCTTTCACAACGAATGGCCATCATCGTTGCCGGCATTGCTTTTCAAGGTCTTGGGTGGATCTTGTGCCTTTTATTTCTTCCGTTCTTCGTAAACAACATGCTTGTCAATGGTCTCGGCCCGGAAAACCAAAGACCCGGACTCTTTTTATCCGTGGGTTCGTCAGGATACACCATTGTGGCTCTCATTGGGTGCGCCAAGGCGATCCCCGATGGAGACGGATACTTCGCGAAGCACCCTACTGCTTCAGAAACCCTGAACGTTATGGCATTGTGGATAGGCATATTCCTTTGGCTCTTCACATTTTGGCTTTTCGCCATTGCACTAGTCGCTCATTTACCCATTATGATTTCTAAATGCTGCAATTCTAGACTGCAGCCAAAAATGAGATTCACACTTCCTTGGTGGGCCCTCATCTTCCCGAATGTTGGTTTCACAATTGCTACGATTTATATTGGTGAAGAGCTGGAATCCGACGCTATAGCCTGGATCGCAACAGTCATGACTGCATTAGTCTTTGCTGCGTGGCTTATGGATTTATTCCTGCATTTGAAGTCTATATTTCAAAGGCGCATCATGTGATAAATATTAACAAGTAAATAATACGTTTCGCACTTGAATACCTTCAATGCTCTATGCCGCTTGAAAGAAGTAATAACTCAACACATCTTACTCGCAAAGTGATCTAGGCCGCCGACACTTAATAGGCCAATGGTCTCAACGATCTCGAAGCTACCATGGCCAAGAATCAAATCTTGTACCCTCTGTAGACGATTCGTAAATGTAAATAAGGCCACGGAGTAGGCGGCCACTTCGGTGTGGGGGAACTCGTGCAACAGGTTTCTGTGAGTCGGAACCATGGCGGTTTCGTTGAAGACCATGCTTGTCTGCTTGAGGAGGGTGACGTACCAGTCCGCCGTGGCAAGCAGGACGATCCTGCTTCCCCTCAGTTTCTCGGCAATGGCCTCTGCTCGCTTGAGGATTCCCTCGTTGAACTCGGCTTTCAGGAACTTGGCCGAGTCCTCGAGCTCAGATTAGTATGAGGAGTTTGTGATCTTCAGCTTTGTTGAACAAATCGAGGAATATCGAGAAGAAGTGTTGAACGTGTAGAGGGGTTATTCCTGGTCGGCATGCCTCAGCCTATACTGGATCAGCGAGGTGCCGTGCTCCTTGCACAGAGCGGCAATATTCCCGCCTCCAGACAGGACTGTCAGGTTTCTGTTGCCTGTCATCTCTCGCATGGTCTCGAAGAACAGGCACGGCTCGACCGACCAGAAGCTGTAGCAGACGATGATCGTCAGCGTGGAGTCGTTTTTCAAGACCTCTCTATCGATAAACCAGTGACTGTCGTAGTCATTAATAACCTAGTCGTACATCGAGATGTTCTCCGACAGAAAGAAACCCTTGACGATGTCGGACACTACCGAGGAGCATCCTATCCCATAGAAGACGATCCTCTTGAACTGCTTGGACTCGATCTTCAAACGCAGACTGTTGTCCAGTCCGCTTAGGTCGTACTCGTGGCTCCAGAGTATGCTTTCGAAGGGAGGATCGCCAAGCATTTGGTCGAGACGCTGCAGGCGTGGCTGCATTGCTGCTTGTTGTTTCTTCGATACGGCCATTGCGACTTGTTGTTTCTGCAACACGGTTTTGAATGAGAAAAGCTCAAGGCAAGGAACAGCTTATCAGTTGTACATACCAGGTTCTAGTAGCTTAGTTTGGGTCTGTAGTTAAAAAGATTACACCTTCTGCAGCGGATATAGCAGTATATCGATGTGGGAAAGAGTTGAGGAACTAGTATTTTCAAAAAGGAGTCTATCTGGGGTTCTCATACAATTTATACAAGTATATTCGATCCACGGCCTTCTCCTCGATGTGCCGCAGTCTTCGCTCTTCAAACAATGGCCGCAGAGTTCACATACCTGTCTTACTAGTGTTTTCGGGCAGATGGAAGGCTTCTCTTAGGCTCATCAAAGCCAAGCTCATGATATAGCTGTCGTCACCCAACTGCCCTTCGCGATACATAATTTTCAGAACATGAGCCCTTTCGGGATTCCAGACTTGGTCATCGCCCGTATCCTCGACCGGTCGGCCTCTATTATTTCGATTGATCTCGCCATTACAATCACGGACCAGGAATCTCACCGACTGAAGAGCTACGGCGAGTATTCAAAGGAGAGAAAGAACGAATAAGACCGGCAGACCACACCCTGCACCGCAGGCAAGACACACATCGTAGCCCACTCCGACGAGACATCAGAGCTCCCACCTAGAAGCGACCTGACAAAAGCGAGACACAGCACGGAACACGGCAAGGAACACGGCTCTACCGGATGGCAAACCACTCTGGCTTGCTTATCCTGTAAAGTAAAAACTGACCCCCTCTCCTTAGAGGTGCATGGTAATACCTTCTACCGCGTCCCGGGCCTAGTCTCCTGCTGGGTCCAGGGGCCCGCTCCTGGTCCTCGGCGCGGCGGGACACGCCGACAAGAGGTAAAATACCAGATGGTGTATTGTATAACGTATCATTAACGTCACGATTATCCCATATTGTGTACTTGGCAAGGCGTTATCGCGGCTGTACGAAAGTACGCCCCCCTCCCCCCCCCCCGGCCTAGAGCTCGCCAGTCAGCGTTTCAAAAGGCATGTGCGACGAAGGGGGCTGGCTAGAGCGGTCGGCGCCGGAGAAGGATTTCCTTTATACGCGAACCCGGACGTCCCATACGTATAGGCTGCGTTATGGTAACGAGTAGGTGACGACTTTAGTAGCGGCGCCCACTAAAGCAGAGTAGAGCTAGAAGAGAGAACAGACATGCCTTTACATCTGCGTCGTAATTCGCCTAGATAGTGAACCTTGGACGATAAATAAATCATCATTACGTATCCCTTAGTAATATCGTGAAGAGTCTCGTGGTATTTACCGTCGTTAAGCCCGTACGTATCACGCATCTTCTCGTTGTTTTACATGACTTTACCCGCATATTCAAGAGCCTTAGTGCTCGCTCGCTCGAGTGCGTAATAATTAGCTTTTCCTTTCGATTAATACTCCTTATACGAGGCCACGCATATCTATCTGCTTGGATGGCAAACTGGTCACGATGTTATAAATTCGATATCCGAAACCGGTGAATTGACATGTCACACCGAAGACGAGGTACTTAAGTACTTAGACAATCCCTTTTGGGTATAAGCATGACATTTTATTTTCTAAAGGCTTATCACATGACACTACATAGTTTAACCAACCACCTACAGCCTCACGTTGATTATTCCAGCCAACACAACCACTCCACAAATAATCCAAATGCTCATGGAGCCACCCGCTGGCGCAACACCACTGGTACCAGTACCTCCGGTCGTGGTCCTACCGCTCTGAGATGCCTCCGCGTCGGCGACCGGCACGTCATAGGTGGGGGCACCGGTGCCGTTGCCGAGCGTGGAAGCGTCGGGCTGGGGGTAATCCGTCTCGATAGTGAAGGCCTGGGTGCTGTTGAGAGACGGGACGCGGCCGAGCAGGACCTCGAGCTGGCGGAAGGCGGCCGAAGGCGCGTACTGCGGGACCATGTGCCCGGCCATGTTGATAGAAACGTAGGTGAGTCCGCGCTCCTCGTGGGCCGTGCCCATGACGCCAGCTCCAGCCATGCTGCCAAGCGCCGTCTCGTCCGACTCCGAGTAGATCTCGTCGGCGGTGCTGAGCGTGTGGAAGGGCACGTAGAAGGGCTCCACGGGTCGTGATTGGAAACCGAGCTCGCCACCCCAGGTCATGTTTTGGATGCTGAGAAGGGTTCCGTTTGGCAGTAGGATCATGTCGAGTGTGCCGTGTCCGATGATCACGTTACCGGTGCTCTCGATGACGTGCGGGAGGACGCGCCACGTCGACGGGTCAGATGTGTCCTTGCCATCTACGAATACGTCGTTCGCTGCGCACTCTTCCCAGTCGAACGTTTCGTCCGCATGGATCGCGCGCTTGACGTCTGTACGGTTGAAGTAGAGTTCCGCTCCCTCGGGTAGGTAACCAAGGGATCCGGGAAACCCGAGGACGTCCCATAGCAGGGGACATGTCGTGGCGACCTGGTACACGTCGAAGCAAGGGTTCACCGACATCATCTCGTTGAGGACAGTCTCCCATAAGCCCACACACTCTTCGCTGACGGTTGAGGTGTAGTCAGAGGGCTGCGGACCAGGGGGCGGGTAAGTCAGGTACTTGGCGTTGTAGTCGGCGAAGCCACACGACTCGTGTTGCTCATGAATATAGTCAGAGAACGAGTCGTTGAACGTCATCAAATTGTGGTGGTAATCCACGAACGGGACGGTTGTCGTTGACTCCTGAACGATATCATTGCCGAGAACCGGGTCGTAAATCATCAGCCCAGACATGTTGTAGTACGTCGTGTCGTTCTTGTCCAACATGGCGCTGGCGATGTAAGGGCAGTATAACCCCGCGTAGGACTCGCCTGCGATATAGACCGTGTACCCCTGCATGGAGAAAGTGTCGATGAAGTTCTTCCAGAAGCCAAGCATTTGTTCGGCGACATCTTCTTCGCTGGTCGCTGTCACGGTTCCTCTGGAAAAGCCAGTCCCGACGGGTTGCTCGACCCACACAACGTTTGTGAGCCGGTTCCAAGCCCAAGGGTTTGGCACAGGTTTCAAAGTTCCGTATTGCCAGATGAAGGGCCCATTCTCTTGGAGCAAGCCTTCGAATGAAGAACAGCCAGGCTTTACAGATGTTAGTTACTGCAAATATGGAATAGTTTGCTAATAACGCAATAGACACAATGCCAATTTACTGAGGGGCGCCGATTCCACCGTGTACCGTGCGCTCCAGGGTAGCTTGCATGAGGGAATAAAAGACAGGGGTTGTGTAAAACTCACTCCACCATTGAGCCACAGCAGGACTTCCTTCTCTTTAGTGTCGCTGCTAGAGGGGAAAAACCAAAAGAAAAGCTCATTCTCGTCGTTGGGGTCATCGCTGATAGGGAGGTAACCCGAGTAAGACTCTCCGACATCGAAGTCCACATCGGGGATGCCGGTGCCATTTACGGCGAATTCTTTAGGTATAGCCAGTTAATTCCCACAATATCTTTGGTAAGCAATGGCTAAGCTACTCACTGGTCGTGTTGTCATTGGCGAACTTGGGCTCGGGGACCTCTCGAGTTGCCAGGAAGTCCCTCTGGAACTTGGATGGAGCGAGCTCCTTGGACTTCTTCCCGACGTGCTGCCAGCTACGACGAGCATCCGCCAGCCCAGCCACTGAAAGCAGCCCACAGAGGATCGTGGACGCCGCTGCCCGCATTTTCGGAATTGGCCTTCTGGTCCGGTCTAACAAAGACAGGAGGTAGTAGACCGATTAAATCGAGCGTGGATCAGTCGGAATAAGCTTTTTGCTCAAGTGCACAAGCAACGCCAAGTTTCTGGGCGAAGTGGAAGAAAGAGCGCCTGGCAGCCTAGATAATAACAATTGCGGGTTGTCCCTTACATATATTCTGCGACAGGGCCTGTAGGTAACTAACTAGTGAACATCAGATTATCCGCGATGTAATGTCGCGCCTGTGTCGCGCCGTGTCGCCCCATCGATAGGCAATCTGTTTATCCTTGCACAGCTACCTAATTGAGCTAATCAACACATGATACGAGAAAGAAGCTCCAAATTAACGATCAACATGGTGAATGTCCCGTTGATAAGAAGTCAATTGGGCCGACCGAGATGTCGAACCCCTGCCAAGCGTATCGTCACCTCCCCGCCAGCCCGCTCACCTTCCAAAGCGGGTAAGCTTCTTGATAGGAGTGCGGGGAAAGCTTAAGGTACCGAATCCACGGGTGTTGATTAGGCACCTTCATGTAACCAAGACAACGGATTGGAAGATCGTGACGATGCATTGTATGGTAAGATCGGCCCGTACCCGTGATGCGAAACATAGTTGGTGATAGGTGGGCTAATAACGGCTCGGGGTGGACAAGTTGCAATGTCACGCCTATGACACTAGATGATGTCATTGGAGCTTGAAGGCCAAGAGGGTGGAGGGCCGGCACAATAAGTGAGCTTGTCGACCATCCAGCCATCCAATGTCTATTTAGCGGAGCTAGTTATCCCGGCACGCCCGGCATCACAGCGTGTTTGAGATACAGTATGATCTCCAGGAAATGCTAAGTCAAGCAGTATGCAGCAGGCAACGCAAGGCGGCTTTTATCATATAGCGCGCTCATGACTAGACGAGGAGCGCACCTGTGTCATTATATTGATTTCTATGTAGGGATCATCTACAAGAAGACAATGCAAGGACAATGAAATGACAATAAATTCTCACGAATCACCCGAACAAGTTTATAGAGGCCATTCTTCCTAGAATCCCAGGCCAAGGCCACTCCAAATTTCCCACACTCCGATATGAAAACATAAGAACATTCAATCTGGATTGCAACCTTCAGCTGCACAACATACTTTTCACACCCCATGAATTGAAATCTACTTGACAATAATGAAACCGAAATATCTATTCGAGAACGGGGGGCGGGGAAATCTTATGCCAGAAGTGCCACATAGCAAAAGTAACGGCAGTGGTCGGGATCGCGCATGCCCAGTAGATCCAGAACTTGCTTGATATGTTCCAAGAGTCGGAACCGGGTTCGAAGTCGAAAAATGACATGCTGAAGACCGCGGAGAGGAACGTGGCCGGGAGAAACGTCATAGTCACGAAAGCAACCGTCTTCATCGCCGCGCCGTCTATTTGAGCAGCATGCCCGATCCGGACGGACATACCCGCATCGTATTGGGCAACGGTGTTGAAAGCGAGCTGAATCTCGTTCTGAAGCCTCTCTTGATTTGATACCGACCGGTGACGAAGGTTGCTCATCATGTCTTTGTTGAAGAGCAGTTGACGGTGGATACCGTCTGAAGCATCGCGATCAATCGCCTGGCCTGAGAACTGCTGGCTTGTGAAGTCTTCATGCTGTGCGAGTATACCTTTCATGGTTTCGGTGGCGACGTTGAGGGATTCAGATACGTGGATGGCGTGCCGAGCGATATCGTGAAGATGTCTATAGTCGGGCTGAGGCTTACCCAGCGGTTTTCGTTCCGTCTCTATCTTCCTGACTATGTTGCGAATAGACCAGACGGCGGAATCCTGCAGATCGACCATGTCGGCAGCTAGGCGGGCGTATACCCAGAATGGATCACCAAAGCATTTAGGATCTGGACTCTGAAGTGATTTCTCTATGCGCTCGGCCATATATGGCTTGCAATCAAATGCGAGGACTATAGTTTGTTTCTTATGAGCTGACCATTGTATGAAAACGTTCACTTTGTCCCACTGATATCGCATCGTAGCATATAATTGCTTAGTTTCGAAGTAGGCCCATGTGTCTATGAATATCGAGGTTAGTATGGAAGGTCAGTACGGGAACAGTGTACGCGGGAAGTTAACGTACTGAATGTGGTAACAACCCCCTTTTCTCTTGTTAAGTCACTTCCTAGGTATCCGTTCGAGTTTCGGCAGTGATCCGACCACCACAGTGAAGGGATGCAGAACGCTTCAGTAAGCGCGGACCGGCAGGCGGAGCACCCACGTATCTTATTGGCGCTTACAAGACTTGATATCTGTCAGTCTTTAAGTTCATCACTGCAAAGTTTCTACTAACACAACGCATATTTCCGATTCTGTGAATGTCTTCTGTGAGCTCCCATATTCGTGAAGTTCGCTGGAGTGAGCTAGGTGCTGAGTCCAGTTACTACTGCCTATTTACTGGTAAGCATGGTTGGTTGTCTCTGATGAGGGTAACGTACCCGGGCTCCACAGTAGGACGGAAAGGGGAGGGCAGTCTTGACAACTAGATTTTGACATTATTTAGCTATAGAATACAAAACTTAGAGCAATATGAGATACACTAGAATATATGAATAGTTTTAGTTTCAACTACATAGGTAGGAAACATGACAAGGCTTCATTGACGGTATAGTCAGTAGTGTGACCCCGCGTGATCATGTGAACTGAAGTATGTCTGCCTGCCTTACCTATATGCGCCACAATTGTACCCGATGAAAGCCTAACTGTCCATCAAAAAGGGCAGAATTGATGATCTTTGCTCCCACCACCCTTTGGGGGTTATTATAGTTGGTACGCGGACCATATGCACCTATTACTGCGCCCATCGCGCTCATTGGTGGCTGTAGCTGCGGTCATTGCGCATTTGGGCATTTCGGGGTGGTGCTGCGCGTACGCATCTGTACAGTACACAGCCCCTTTCGGTCTGCCTTATGTGTCAAATCTTTTTTAAAGAACTTTCGCTTTTCGCCCGTGTCCAGCAATCCTATTTTTCATGATTTTCTACCAAAGCCCGAAGCTACAGCAACAAGACTTGCCACTCATGTGTCTTGATCCAGCCATATTGCACTGTGCTTGAAACCCAATTATCCGTACATGCCACATCCTGTATCGCGATCTTCCAATGATGGATGCTACGGACCGTGTGAAGAGAGATAGGGCCGATGTCGGCAATGAACCTATGGTGCCCGGTGCTTCCAAACGACAAAAGCTTGACCACGAAGGGTACGGCCAACAACCCGAATGCATACGAAAACCTGCTCCAACAAGCTATTCACACGATAATTACACGGTCGGATGGATATGCGCACTTCATATCGAGATGGCTGCTGCAGAGGCTATGCTCGACGATGTTCATGATAGCCTGCCAAAGAACCTAAATGACAGCAATACGTATACATTAGGCAGAGTCGGCCAACACAATGTTGTCATTGCTAGCCTTCCAGCAGGTGGATATGGTACGAACAACGCAGCAACCGTAGCGACCAACATGGAACGGACTTTCTCATCGATTCAAGTGCGTTTGATGGTCGGTATTGGTGGTGGTGTTCCTGCGAATGCAGATGTACGATTGGGAGATGTGGTAGTTAGTACAGAAATTGTGCAGTACGATATGGGCAAGACTATCAAGGAGGGTCGTTTCCATCGAACAAGTGCTCCACGCAGACCCCCGCATGCAGTTATGACAGCCGTCTCTAAATTGAGGGCGCATCATGAATCAAATCCTAGTCGAGTTCCCTCCATTATTTCCGAGATGGTCTCACGGAATCCATTTATGCACAAGTACATTCGTCACAGTTGGCTTCAAGATCGTTTGTTTGCTAGCGACTATGACCATGACGAGTCAACGAACAGCTGCGACTGTTGCGATAGCTCGAAGCTGCTTACACGACCTCCGCGAAATGACAATAATCCGAAAGTTCATTACGGGGTTGTCGCATCTGGAAATCAAGTCATGAAGCACGCGAAGACCAGAGACCAGCTGGCCCAAGAACTTAACATCCTGTGTTTCGAGATGGAGGCCGCAGGATTGATGGATGGCTTTCCATCTCTAGTTGTCCGGGGAATTTGCGACTATTCAGACTCCCACAAGAACAAGCAATGGCAGGAATACGCAGCTGCCACTGCTGCTGCATACGCCAAAGAGTTACTTTCTGTGATACATCCCACAGACACCCAAAAGAGATCTATGACCGCAACAAACTCTACCATTAGTATGTCCTACATTGGTTGTTAAGATAATCACAGTTCACTCACTTATTTCTAGGACAAGAAGCGCTACGAGATCAGAGGAAAGCCATACTAGACTCATTAAGATTTGCGCATATCAATTCGCGGCAGACCAATATCAAGCCAGCATATGCCAAAACATGCGAGTGGTTACTCCAACATCCTGACTACGTATCTTGGCTAGATCCTGCCAGGTTTAGTCAGCACCATGGTTTCTTGTGGATCAAGGGGAAGCCTGGTGCTGGTAAGTCGACCTTGATGAAATTCATCTATTCACGGGCGAAGAAGGCTTCTCGAAAGAAAGTTGTTGCATCGTTCTTTTTCAATGCAAGGGGGGATGAACTTGAAAAATCCACAGTAGGAATGTACCGATCCTTGCTATTGCAACTATTAGAAAAACTACCAGATCTTCAAACGGTCCTGGATACCCCAGACCTTATCATACGACGTCAGAAACCCTCCTTCGCATGGACAACGGAAATCCTAAGTAGTCTTCTAGCAGATGCTATCGAGCAACTCGGTCAGCGATCATTCACTTGCTATATTGACGCACTCGATGAATGCGACGAGGAACAAGTTCGGGCCATGATAGAAGACTTCGAGAACCTCGGACAGCGTGCTACTGCAGTTAATGCTGCGGTGTACATATGTTTTTCAAGCCGTCATTATCCGCATATTGACATCCAGAATGGTCAGCAGTTGATCCTAGAGGAACAACGCGGCCACGGGCATGACCTCGAGGAGTATGTACGGATGAAGTTAAAAGCTGGCACAGAAAAGTTCGTAGAAGAGGTCAGATCAGAAGTCCTTCAAAAAGCAGCTGGCGTTTTCATGTGGATTATATTAGTTGTTGACATTTTGAATGAGGAGTTTCGCCGAGGGCGGCAATTTGCAGTGAAAAAAAGACTTGCTGAGATACCAACAAAACTTAGCGAGTTGTTCAAAGATATTCTCCTGAGGGACAATAAGAATATGGACGATTTGTTATTCAGCATTCAGTGGACACTTTTCCCCAAACGTCCTCTATCGCCAGAAGAATTCTATTTTGCTGTCGTCTCAGCATTAGATCCAGAGCAGGCTATAGTTGAGTGGGATCCCGACTACACCACGACAGACACTATAACTCGATTTGTCATCAGCTCTTCCAAAGGGTTAGCTGAAGTTACTAGGTCTGAGAATCAAACAGTGCAGTTCATACACGAGTCAGTACGTGATTTCCTGCTAAAGGATAATGGTCTCTACGACTTATGGCCAGGTCTCGCGGACGATTTCCCCAGCCGATGTCATGATCAATTGAAACACTGTTGTTACAACTACCTGAAGATGGACATATCCAGCTACGTTACCTTTGACAAAGAGTTGCCGAAAGCGAATTCCGATGAGGCAAAGCTTTTGCGACAAACCATATCAAGAAAATTCCCCTTGCTTGAATACGCCACTTCCAATACTCTGCATCATGCCAATACCGCTGCACCTAGTGTATCACAGGATGATTTCGTGATGGTATTTAACGTCAGACTCTGGATCAATCTAAGCAACCTTTTCGAAAAGTACCAAGTCCGTCGTTATACGTCATCTGCAAGCCTACTGTATATTCTTGCCGATACTAACCAGGCACAGCTCATACAATCATCAATATATTTTGATCCAGGGGCAGTAAATCGGCGAGGAGAGCGATATGACTATCCCCTCCTGGCTGCCTTGTCTAATGAAAACCGAAATGCAACCGAGACATTCTTACAACACGGACACAATGGATTCAAGGGTGGAACTACAATTTGGGTGGATTACTTAGAGAAATTTAGGCCTCCCTCTAAGTTTAAAAAGCCGCTACTGTTCGCCATTGAAAACGGATACAGGGATCCCATACGGTTGCTTCTTGAGTTGGGCGCCGATCCTAACTCACAAGATAGGGTCGGTAAGACGCCGCTATTATTGGCCATCCAGAAGGGACATGCAGACATAGTGCAAATGGTTCTAAATGGGCAAGCCGATATGAAAAGATGCTTATTGCTTTCTGCTAAAGAGGGATCTCTGGATGTAGTTCAGCTGCTACTAGATAAAGGCGTCAACCCTAACTCGAGAGATATGGCTGGCAGTACGCCACTATACTGGGCCATTCACAGGGGGCATGAAGATATGATGCAGCTGCTGCTAGACAAGCATGCCGATATAAATACATGCTTATTGGAGTTCGCTAAAAAGGGAGACTTGCAAAAAGTCCAGCTATTACTACATAAGGGCGCCGACCCTAACTCGAGAGACACGCTTGGCAGAACGGGACTCTTGATAGCTGTCTTGGAAGGGCATGCAGATATAGTGCAACTGCTGGTAGACAGCCATGCTGATGTCAAGACACCCCAATTGAAAGTTGCTGAAGAGGAATTTCGAAGTCAAGTCCGGATATCTCTACGTAACGACACCAAATTTAAACCAGAACATATTTGGAGGCAGACCTCACGCGAAGACCAGAAGAATATAGTACAACAACTGCTATACGGACATTCTGAGATCAACTTGGCGGAAACCTCTCAGATACCCTTAATCTTCGCTATCAAAAAGAGACGTGGGGACATAGTGCAGATGTTGTTAGACGGACGTGCGGAGCCTAACTTCAAATGTGATCTTGGCAAGACCCCGCTGTCGTATGCCAGAGCAAAGAAATGCACGGAAATAGTACGAGTATTACTGTATAATGAGGTGTATAATGAGGTCGATTTCGATTTGAAGCAAAAGGATGGATGGTCCCCGCTATCAAATGCTGTATGGTGTGGGGTAGATGTTGAGTTAACGCGGCTATTCGTAGACAGGGAGGCCGACATTAATTCGAAAGACAACGAGGGATGGACAGCATTATCCCGAGCGGCGTGGTTTAAAGATGAGACCACAATACAGCTATTGCTAGCCGGAGGGGCTAATGTCAATTCGAAAGATGATGAAGGGCGGACAGCATTATCCCGAGCAGCGCAGTTTGGGAATGCTACCGCAGTGCAGCTATTGCTAGCCGGAGGGGCTGACGCTACTTTAAGAGATAATGAGGGTATGTCGGCGTGGTCGCATGCTAGTAACGATTTCAAACGATTATTATCTGAAAGTCTGCATCTGCGAGATGAGATGGATATATAGAATTGAATCTATCAAGGGTAGAATGGCAAATTGCAACCGCAGATACAGTGCTATAGGATCATTCCAATTTACTCTAACTATGTATGACCTCCTATTTGAAAGCAAGTAGTGTCCACATTTTATAATTCTGTAGTAGAAGCATAACATGTCATAAACTCTGCGCACTGATACCTGAATTTTCCCTTTATATACACCATCAAAATATCAACACGAAAGTAATATATACATACCAACCATATTCAACTTCTAATGATAATAACCTGTACCTTCAGATCATCCCGACTTATTTGCCGACACCAAAAGCGGCAACAAGGGCGTCGAAACCGGAGCTATGAGAGCCGGCCTTGAGAGCCGCAGGCTCAAAGTACGAGACCCAGTAGCAGCCGATGATACCCTGGTCGTTCCGCGCGTAATCCCAGATGTGGTCGGCGTTGGACAGGATGAAGTTGTAGAACTCGTCGTCCGGCGAGGTCTGGTGCAGATACTGCAGGTTGCGCACTGTGTGACGTTCGAGGTTAGTGGTTGATTCCTCAGCGGATTAGAGTAAGAGGATAAAGGGGGGTTGAGGTCTTCACGAGGGTGAGTCAAGCTACTGAGTTGAAGCTGTCATTGTCGTTGAACCGACATGTCCAATGCTTTACCCCCTTTTTATCTTGCTACCCCCTCAGGTAATGGAGAAAAGTGGATACTCGGAACCATAAAAGGGGCGGTCACTTACTGAAGATACCTTTGAATTGGTTTCCGTCTCCACCGCAGTCCTCACCGCAGTCCCGCTCCTGGAGGACACCGTTACTGTTGAGGCCGCGGACGGCAGCACGAGCGATATTCTTGGCTTCGTCGATGTAGCTGTTGTCGCCAGTGGCTTGGGCCAGCTCAATGAGACCGCCGAGGATAACACCCTGGTTGTATGTCCACTAGGGGAGAAAGATAAGTTAGCAAATCATTTAGTTTCACCTCCCCATCATCCACGTCGAGCTTCTCATTATAATCACCCCTTTTAATGTGTATAAATTTGCCGTCAGAGAGCACACATACCGGCGATCCACCATTGTTCTGGCAGTTCTCATTCAGCCCATCATTAATGAGGTTCTCGCTGTTGATCATGCCGCTACCCTTGAACCAGTTCCACTGGTTCAGCGCGACGTCCAGGTAGTACTGCTTGCTCTCGCTGGGCATGCGGTTGGCCAGCGAGGCGGCCACCGCCAGGTACAGCTCGTTCGCAATGGCGTTCGTGTACGTGTGCTGCTTGTCCCAGTAGATGCCGCCGCAGGGTGAGCCACCAGCCTTCATGTCCTCGAAGATCCCGTTCGCCATGTTGATGTACTGTGGGCCGAATTGCAGGTCGTGAGCTCGGAGCACTGTGTGAGAGAAAATAGGTTAGAATATCACTAGCATCGTCTCATGGGATTGGGAGAAGAGAGCATGAAAGGCTCCGATAGGGACCCCCGGTTTTCTTCTTCTCCATCACTAATGCAAATAAAAACTTACAAGCAAGAGCCCACCACCCCTCATCATCATAATAATCATTCAAGAAGCGATCGAAGCCCCTCTCCTCGATCCTCGCCATGCCCTCGACAGCGGGCTGGACCGTGAAATTGTGGCTCTCGACGACCAGGAAGCTGTTCTCCAGCCGCGTCTTCTGGACCGACAGCGCGAACGACTTCTGCGCCTGGCTGAACGTGTTCTCGTACACGGCCCGGATGTCGAACGGGTGCTGGTCGCCCGACCAGTCCAGGTTCCCCAGCGCCTGCAGGATGTTCGCGCTGTTCCACCAGTTCGACTCCGTCCATAGGCCTGTTGTCTGGTCGTACCATTGTTGCAGGATCACGGCTGAGTCGGCGGCCCGCTGGTAGTTGGTCGCTGGGTCGGCGCGGCCCTTGATGGGCGTCACGGGGGAAGCGATCGCTAGGCTTACGCCGGCGGTGGCGTAGAGGAGAGATTTCAACGCCATTGTGATGCCCGTGAGGTACAGCTATTAGCTAGTGGAAAGGAGAGACCTAGTGAATAGGAGAAAGCAAGAAAGCAAGCAGCGATTATCACTCTCGGGTGAGTGAGCTACAAGTTAGGTATAAAGGAATGACTAGAGTTGCAATACCGCATGGGGCTTATCACGAGAGAGTGTAGGATCGGCGCCCAGGCCGGGTATATATACAAGCACGAGCACAAGGCTCGAGACAGGCTTCATAGTAACGGGCATCTCGGCATGGATGGGATGTGTGTGGCTATGTTACCTGATTCCGAGCTCCATTATACAGTAAATCACATGTAGTTAGATCGGAGCTGTCAGGTGAGAATCAAACCTCCACGCATCGACATGATAGCGTGTGGTGTTGGATGTGAGAATTAGGCATGTGTAAAAACATGCTGCTTCCGCTATAGGAAATGTTGTTTCCTAGCTGCTTAAGTATGTACATATGTAGAGATGTATACGTAGGTGGCATTCTTAGGCTCATACCCCTGAGCACTGCTTGATGTGGCTTCGGCTCTTTTCTCTTGCAGAAGTAAAAAGTAAAAATCCTCTTGTGAAAGCTACAATGAGCGTACATTCGATGGTTGGTACGATAATGGTTGGGGGTGAAATCCCATGGACCCCATCCCATGCTTCGATATGGATTCCTATAGGCCGCCTGTCAAAATTATGGAACGACAGGGGAATCCTGCGGTTTTGCTTGGCATCCCATGTGCATTTTGCGAAAGGAACCTCGCTTTTCTTCTTCATCCCTTCGTTATTCAGATATAGCAGTGATTGAATAAATGAGAAAAAGAAAATCTTCAAGTGTATGGTGTAATACAGAACATTACTCGACTGTTCACGACTTGGGGATTTCCATCTTTTTCTTCATTTTCACGAGAAAGAAAAAGACAATCGTTCCGGTTACCACTAAGGCCCCGTTCTAGGACCTAAACCGACCTATTAGCTACCTAGGCAACGCAGAGGGAAACACGCGACGAGGAAACATGAAACAATTCGTTATATCGCGGAATGATCATATTACTAAGTATTAAAAGGGTCTTGACATCCATGCCACCTGCGGCCGCTGGTTACTTATCGATCCCGACTAACTAACTGACTATAGAGCTAAGCCTTGGGCCAGCGAAGGGGACAGCGAAAACAACGGGGGTAGACCCCATCGCCGATCCGGCAGGTGGCGGATCGACACCTAGCTCGTTCGGAGATGATAGTAGTAAGACAGCCATACAACAACAAAAAAGGACGGGCTTGGCTGCGAATGACCTCGTTTTTAACTCGGGTTGTCTTTTAGTCTATCTATCGATACTTCGTACAGATTGCTTCTTCTTTTCCCTGTGCAACACTGGCTCACGAATAGACACATGAATGCGAGCCAAGCCGGCGCATTGGTATGTAGATAGGTCTGTAGATAGGCAGCACGGGATCCCGTCTGTCGTAGATTGGTGGATTAGAAGGTGGCATTGCAATATGTTGAAGGAGAAAAAGAAGACAAAAAAGAGTCCGAAGGACGGCCGGGATAGGAAGGTGGCCGGGAGCCTGCTTCGCACGAGGCATCGCACAAATACCCACCCACTCACAGTTAGTGAGAGAGCCAAGTGTTTTATCGTGCGTGCGCATTCATTCGCGATGCGAGATTCAGAACCCGGTATGCAGATGTAAAGGTTTAAAATAGAACTCGCGTAATAGTGGACGTCTATAGCATCTATATGGAAGCTTACGATTGTAGGTAACTAATATAGCTAACTACAACAATTCCGCAATCGGGCATTGGTATATCTAAATCGTCGTCTCTCCTTACCTAGCCTCAACTAACTAGATAATAGCTGGAAAAAGCTCCGCCTCCCGCGACATACTACGGTCTCAGCCCTAGTTCAACAAGCCGAGACATGATGGGCTGATGTGTGCTCTGTAACTGTCAGCACTTTGAATATTTTGTTCATTTTCTGTCAACGATTATCACCTAGTTAAACCGGAGGCTGCAGGGAAAATCATAATGGCTACTACTTGAATGTTGTCCCGCCCGAGGTACAGTAAGTGCGAGAAGCGATACTCGATCGTGTCATGGTTGATGCTTCTAGATCTCATTCGAGTGGAGTCTTCGTCGGTCGATTTCAGATGAGTGTTCTGGGAATTTCCGATACCTACTTACCTACTTAGGTAGGCTGCTGAAGGCTGGCCAGACGTTTCTAGATTCACATCTAATTCGATGTGCTATGACTAGAACGGCTGCTGCTAATGGAGTTGATACAAGGTGAGAACGGCTAAAGCCGTGGATGTTCCAGATCTGCCAACAATAATAAACACGATTCCGTGAATATGGAGGATAGATAGCACATGTCTCTTAGCATCTTCCATTCAGGTGGATGTAGAACACAAAGTTTTTCATTTCATCGTAAGCCTTATGACAGCTTTCGTCATAGGCCTAACATACAGTAGAACAACAAACACCACGTATCGATACATGAGAGGAGTGCAAGGAGTGGTGACGTAGCCCATTTTCCCATATTCTGTTTCCCCTATTCGATCGGAAAGTCCGTGCTCCTCCTCCCCATTGGTATAATACTCAGATTTTCGACGTCGTAGCGAGCGTCTTTCCCCCTCCAAAAAGTGATGTAGTAGACCGCCTCCTAACGTCCAACTATACCCCCAAACGCCTTGCTTTGTCCAAAAAAGTCAGATAGAATAGTACAAATAGATTCTTCGAAAGTCGTGAGGGCTGCCGTATGCGAGAGCGGATTGAGAATGACTGTATGCTACTCGCGAATTGCAACTCGCGGCTTGCCGCTTGGTTCATTCTCAATAGAGGGCTTCGTGGGTGAAACCAGACAATGACATCATAAGGACCATCACCCTTCCACCTCTCATCCAGCTTGCATATGCCTCAAGTGCGATTCCCTCATCCATACACATAGAGGTATGGATACACAAGGTGCCAGTGCCAGTAAGCCACCCAACTGGGATATCACACGACATCCTTAATAATATTTCAGCTGTCGGGAAGGACCGGTTCAAGCAGTGCCATGTTTCTCAAAGACATTGCCCTCCCTCCGGCGCAGCTCTCTCAAGACGGAAACGACGCCGTTATTACGTAGCCGCTCGAGAACCATGCACATGCCCTCCCGGGCCTTATTCTGAGACTCGTCCGTCTTCGTCGAAGCCATGGACTCGATGGTCCTCTGGATGCGGTTGGCGCCCCATCCGGAGATCCAACCGCCAATCCGCCCCGGTCTGGTCTCGTCTTCGCTGTCCGCGGGTGCCAATGCGGCCTTGTCCGGCTTCCGACTTCCGAGGGAGGAGCTGTAGGAGAATGACGTCGTGACAAAGGTATTCGTAGGGAAGGCCCGAGGAGTCGCATACGTAGGCGAGGCTGTGATCGTAGTGTCTTGGATGTTCTTATTATCCTGCGGTGTGACGGAGTAGTTGTGTTGTTCAACCACCTTCAAGAGGCTGGTAAATGTCAAGTTCCGACTTTCCGACTTCATCCAACCCTCGTTGATGTCCACCACACTCGTCTCGAGGATGTAGGCTGACTTCTCGCCAGCCCCACCCGTCACGCTCGTCGGCAGCAATTTTATAACGGCACTGGGCATGCGCGACTTCTTGACATGGATACGGGTGGTATAGAGGCGACCGGTTTCGGTATCGACGTGAGAAGATAAGGTATCGGTGGAGAGCACATGGCTGGAGAAAGGGTTTAGTTGAGGAGAGTAGTACCGCAGAAAGAAGGCGAGGGTGACGGTGGGGAACGGGTGCGAGTAAGTGTGGTTTGTCGTGCGAGTGAGAACCATGTTGTCAATTGATTGATTTGCTTGATCGCAAAAAGTACGTAGGAATGCAATATCACAGGTTGGATTCGTTGTTTTGATTCGTTTTCCTTCTGGAGGAAGTAGTTATAATTACATAAGCGGAGTAGGAGTTCGGAGGTCGGGGTTAAGCTCGTTTCGCTCCGTTTCGCTGGTTGGAGGAAATGAAGAGGGGTATCGAGGGGCTCGTAACTCGTGAAATGTTTCTTGTTGATTTTTAATACATATCAAAGGTAAGTTTTGTTGAAGAGAGATGGAAAGGATAAGTTGGGTAGAGGCTGAGAGAGGGGTGATGATGTAGATGAAAATGAAGGGGAGGAGGATTGAGAAAAGAGATCGAACTCCAAAGAAGGGAAAGAGGGGTTGGCAGCCTCCTTTGGACTCAAAACTGTAATATTAGGAGAAGGTTTCACCATCAATACAACGGTATACGTTGACTGGGCTGAGGATGGGTTGATTTTCTGATGATTTTGGTTGGACAAGTCGACAAGTCGACAATATCGAACGACTCTTCTTGGTTAAAACCCTCTCTCTATGGCTCCCTTTGGCTCCGGAACCAAACTTAATACTTTTTGCCCGCCGATCCGATTGGTCTGACCATTGATTTCATTGGCTGATTATTGTGTCCATATCACGCGACCATGCGAGTTGAAGAATGCGGGGAAAGCTTGGGCCACTCATATTCAACATATTACTCGTTGCAACTTGTGGCAAATAAATGTTTGGTCCATATTAACTTACATAACTAATCCGATCTGTTCAACTTGAGACATCCATTGTGAAGTTTGAACCGGATTTATTAGGTAAGCTTTCTCCTTTAATGTTAGCGGGATCTATGATCATATGAAGGAACGACTCAGCGACTGTCAGGACTATGAACTGTGAGTACAAAGAAATGAATACAATTGTTCAATAGTAAAAGAGATGTTAGATACATCTTCGAGTTCTACTTCGTCCGGTCTGGTCTAGTAGGGCCTTCCACTACATTCATGTACACACCTATTTTATCTCAGCTACTGGTGGCAGGCGCTACATGTATTGTACGGTCTCGAATCAGACCGCAGAACATGGCGAAAACAACATCCTCTTACACTATTTAACCACCACCACTTCTGTGTCATTGAGACTGTAACTTAATAATTGAATCCATCTCTACGGCACTGTATTGTAACTACTCGTTTGTATGTATCTGATGCATACAATAATTCTCATTGATGACAGCTAAGATGCAACTAGCCAAGGCAGAAACCCTCCTCATACCACTAATAAGGCAGACTCGGTGACGTTTAAAGTGCGGCTGAACGAAGCTGTTCTTAGCGTCAATAACAGTCCCTTTTAATGATGTTTTCTTGTATCCCACGGAACAAAGGGGGAGGTAATCACGACTTGTGCAAAAACAATCCAATTATGAAGAAACACCTATGCGCCTACTATATAGTGGTATGTCACCTCGGCTTAAATCAACACGATGTATCAAGCACAAAAAAGCATCACTGATATACCTACCCTTCAAAATCCATCCATCTATCACGTAGACATTCGAAGCACATACTAAGATCACGCATATACAACATAGTTACCTAGGAAAATGGCAACCACCCGCAGAGACCGCAGAGACCGAGGCAATCGGCTTGTCACCTTGGGTCTGCAAGACATGCAGATCGCGTACCCACAACGGGACAACAGCGTCTTAAAGTTCCACCAGCCGACCGTCCGCCAGGATGCCCAGGCGACGCGGATCATCGTGCACGCGCGGTACCCCGCGCTCGTCGAGGCCTTCCTGGCGCACAAGCGCGTCCACGGTAGCAGCGTGGAGCTGCGCCTGTACGGGCCGGACGCCCAAGGCTGGACCTGGCAGGACCAGGTCGCGCGGTTGGTGAGTCAACGACCGCTGGCCTTCGTCGGGGGCGGCGACTATACGAAGCTGCGCAACGGCACGCAAATGCCGGGTAACGGGGCGACGGAGTGGGATAACGTCGGTACCGAGGCCGATATGAACGGCAACGCCCCGCGGAATCGCTACCTCACTTTCGAGGAGTACCTCAGCTACGACGAGATCATGCTCGGTAGCTTGCTCGGTGTTAGCAGCCCTAGCTATTTCATCAACGACGGGAACCGCTACAACAACGCCCAGCGCAACCCCAACCCCAGTGCCTTCGAACCGCGAGGCATCATAGTCGGGCTCGTGGGGGCTCGCTTCGAACGCGACGACCGCATGGATTCCGTGCACTGTCTGCGGCCGGTCGCGAACCCGCGGCAGCACCCGGAACTGACGCAGATATTCCAGGACTTCTTCTTCCAGGGCGCCGCTCCGGGCGTGCAGCGGGACCTGACCGCCGCGTTCGACAACGCCGCTTACAAGGCACGTATGCGCATAACGATCGAGATCCTGCTGTTCGAGGCGAACCGCCAGGCCGCCCTCGCGAATCGCCCCGCTTGGGTCTACATCGTCGGGCTCGGTCTCGGCGTGTGGCGGCAGAACGCGAACCAGCAGAGCTTGTACGTGCAGACGTTCGTGGAAGTGCTCAACTCCCTAGCCAACGCGGACGTGGATAGGATCCGCACGCTCGACTTCGCGTTCATCACGGTGCCCAACGCAATAAAGCTAGCGTTGTCGCAGGCGGCGGGGCAGCGCAACATCAGGAACGTCCGCTTCGGGAACCGGCAGCCGGCACAGCACTTACCGCCCGGCGAGGCGAGGCATAACACGATGCTCGTCCTCAGCTACGCCTGGGACGGCAACTCGTTCCCCGGTAACGAGTACTGGCAGGGCTCACTCGCCGCGAGTGGGGACCCGGCTGCGGCAGCCATGAGCACCATTGCCGAGTTGCACAACCCCATCATGAACCCCGATTTTCTGCAGCGCATTGAGGTCCTCGGACCGGCTCCCCCGGCGCCGGCGCCGGCACCAGCACCGGCACCAGCTGGTGGGGCTTAAAAGGAGTTAGTTGGTTTAGGTGAGACTTTAGACTTAGAAAAGCGTAGTTGATTTAAATACATGTATACATATATTTCCTGTAGTTTTAATTTTCTTCAGATCCCATACTTCGCTGTGTTGTTGCTACTGTTTTGAACTTATCACCCCTGGTCCTTTTTAGGTATTACATATACATGACTTTTTATCATTTCCGTATACAAATTAAAGGCTGCAACTTAGCACTGGTTCCTGTACAATACCGTGTTTCTCACTATATATACCTTGTAAATACGAGTAAAGGTACCTGGAACCGACCTGATCGTGTCTTCTCAGGGGTTTACTAGACTCAAAATGAGGCAGTCAATTTATGGTTTAGGTATCGTCTTCCTGTTCGTCTTATCAAATTATTTTATATCGGTTATATTAAGTACCTAAGACGTAGAATGTCGTAACAGTGCGTCATCTATTCTGTAATAAAAGTAGTTTACTGCCCAATTTAATGGATTTTTTGAAACCTACAATCCCAACCTCACGTACAATGCCAGATTCTTTGTCTTGACCACAGTGAGTGCTAAGATCGACCATTTCTTTGTTCTCATGTTTTCTTTTTTGCCATTCCTTATATATTGAATCCAGTGGCTTCCTAGAACCGTTTACCGCGTTGCTTGCTCACTTCATCCTGCTACGGTACCCGGCCCGGCTACGATTGGCTGGGAAGTGCAGCAGCAAACCACGTTGGGACGCCTGGTTGGCGGAGGATGAGCAGAGCAAACGGGTCGCACTGCGGGAGAGCGGGTAGCTTTTATCGACTTCATTAACTCCTGTTTTTTTTGTCTTCCCTTCTTTCTTCCATTGTCTCCTAAGACTTCTTTCTCACTTAAAGTAAATGGTAATTACTAATTTACTGGTTTGGATCGAGTCCCTATTCATCAATAAATTTGTATGCATAGAGGGTTGGTTCTTTGTCCTCATCGTTTGCTATGCCCGGAGTCACAACATCCTACATCCGAGCACATCGGGCCCCGAATGCCCAAAAGTCCCCTCATATGGCAGGTCGCATCATGTGGCTTCCTGGAAGTGGGGATCTAGACAGGAATATCGACACTGACGATGGCGATGACGATGACGATGATAGCGACGGTGATAGTGATGGTGATAGTGAAAGTGACGACAGCACGCCCGAGGAAGGATGTTATAACCACCCAGTCGTCATACTTTCCAACCAAGCTCGCAAGAGAAAGGTTGTGGTTCTCATTGTATGTTGTCTCAATTTCATATCTTAATATATATCATAGTGGCGATAGCATAGATAGGTTATTAGAAAGTCCTAACCAATATATAACACCATCCAGCTCACATCATTCAACGACACGGACCTCTCCACCCGCCACCCATCCGACATCGATGTCCGGCTGGCCTACCTTCCAATATCACCATGTCCTGCACACCCAGACAACACAAGGCTTCTGACCCTCGACGAGCAGTCGCAGCCGCTCCGCAAGAACTCCTACGTCAAGACAACCACCCCGTACACCGTCCCGTACAAGTGGCTAGCGGCGTACGGCGGCGGAGGTGGGGGCGGCCGGAGAGGATCGCTCTATTTTGCACTCTCCAAGACGAGCTACTTGGAGCTCGTCGAGTACGTGCGCTATACTGTTCCGCTGCCTAATATTGGAGACGTGGGCGTTGGCCTGCTAACTCCGCCTCCTTCGCCGCCGATGACGCTGAGGTCGAAGGGTTTCTCTTTGCCTTCCCCTGGCTTGACTTCGCCTGCTCTTGATATAGATTTGTCTCCTCCATCTACTGCTGCTGTTCTTGCCGCCGATGAATCTGGCCTTCGGCTGCTGCGCTCTGTCCCCCAGTCTGAGAAAATACCTGTCCCTGTGGTAGCTAGGGAGGCTATTCCGCCTATTCGAGCAACAAGGTATCGAGACGTCACCACCGTCCGACCCCCGATCAACTCACGTCGTGGAAACCTTGGCCACAAGTGCTATCAACGCAGCCAGGATTCGTCAGGAGAAGTAGACTGGCCCGCCCGTTGTCTTCCTGATTGGGCTCTCTACTGGTATTACATCACCGCAGGATGGCCTGCCATGCATACCCTCCCCTCTCGTGCCGACTTTCATGAGAGTGACCTGCCGGAACCTCCATCCTGGCAGATGCTATTATTTTTAATGCCCTTTTTCATCTTGCTCATGACGCTCTGTTCGCTGCTCCTTTACGGCATGTGCTGTGTCACGTATATGACGATTGACGGCGTTAGACCGCTGCTGGTGCCGGTAGACCATGAGTGGCCGGTGATAAGAAGCGTGCCATAATGAGTATTGTTGAATTAAGTATGTATATAATGCATATCTAGATTCGCACTTATGAATTTTGGGAAAGCATGTTTTACATTCCTCAACAAAGCCTGCAACAGCTCCCAATGAGCCCCATGAAAGACATATGCCTTAGGGGTGCCTTATTGTCCTCGCGTCAGTTGCAATACACATGCATTGAGATGCACCTTATCTGCTCACCATGCTACTTCACATTCAACAAAATTATAAAGTATAGCTATAATTGAGCCATATTATTGGCCGTGAAGCTCGACAAGGCCTTATCTGCTCATAGATTAAAAAAAGATGACGATGAGTGTTGTTCCGGTAGTCAGAGCTTTATCAATTACCATTTTGAGGCAATGAAAATTCGCCATGTAAAGCAGCCAATGGTTACCTTGATTTCCGTCAAGCGCATTATGCCAAGCTACGCTTTAGATGCTACTCACCTATGTAGGATTCGTAGCATTCCAAGCCTCTTACCTTATCGGGAATTGGGGGTGGAATTAGAGCTAAAGCTACTTCCCCAATGATTAGCTTAGTGATGGTTACATACCGCTGACAATGCAACCACATGCCCGAAGAGGGTATATCCGCTTGGCCTGCTGGCTTGGCTTGCTATTTTGTAAGGCTGAGCAGAGCGGTCGCTCCCTATAAGGGGAATTATAACGACAGGGGTAATTGTCCCGATGCACAGACCATACTTTATTACCTGCTCTTTACGCGGGAGGTTCTGTTCCTTCGTTGTCCATGCTGTGTGATTAGGTAGATCATTAAATGGTCGTATAACACCGTTGTATCCCACCCAGTTCGCCTAAATACGCGTTTATCATGTAAAAAAGCACCTCAGGTATATAGGCGCAACGACCCGATGCCAAGACCGTTTAGACAGCTTTGTATATAGCCTTTTTGATTAGGGAGTAGGAGCCGGTAAGGCCCGGTAACATGATCGCACGAAGGATGTAAATTAATTTGTCAGATTAACCCTGCCCACCTTCCCCTTGCAGCCACCTGACTGGTTCCAATAGCGCCAGTGCAGCAGCTTATACGATCCCTCCTTACATCGCCATAATACCAACCAACGTGAAATTATGGGAGGCGGGGAAAGCCAAGAACATCATTGGATCCTCCAAAATGGCCCCCTAGAATCGATTAGGAAGCAGGCTATTACTATATGAATGAAGATGAATAAATATAAGAGCGGATCAGCCACGAACATCTACTACGGCTGACTCCGACGATCGTTTTCAACGTCCCGGACTTGGAAAGACCATATCGTCGCTATGCATCCTTCGCTTCTGCTTGGCCTACTCGGGGCTTCCCTGCCCGTATATGGCGCCGTCTCGAAACATGAGTTTCGCCTGAAGGAAGCCTCTGAGTATACCACTGCTTCTAAAGTAGCTGCCAACGGCGCGTTCAAGTTGCTGAAGAGAGGTGATTATGTGGAGACTGCCACGGAGTTGGTAAAGAGCATTGCTCCCAACGCGACATTCCGAGTCGCGGGTGATCACTACGTCGGCAAGAATGGGGTCGGGCATGTCAATTTCAAGCAGACCGCTTTTGACAAGGATATAGAGAATGCCGACTTCAACGTCCATGTACGTAACGGGATATGATTTGCTAAGATAGAAGCTAACAAGTTGACAAGGTCGCTAGTGACGGTACCGTCTTCTCTTTCAGCAACTCGTTCTACACCGGCGAACTGCCTGCAGAGGCTCCGGTTGAGAAGCGGTCTCTCCTAGATCCCGTCAAGGCTCTTGATATCGTGATTGATACCCTATCGCTCCCGGTTACCAAGGACAGTGCAGCTATCCAGGACAGTGGAGTGGCAACTACCCAAGCCGCGAGCTCCCATACAATTATTGGGACGACTGGCGCGCAACAAGACCCCGAGGCAGAATTGGTCTATTTCATCAAGCAGGACGGCGGTTTAGCTCTAACATGGAGGGTAGAGACGAAGTTGGAGGATGAGTGGCTTTTCACCTACGTGGATGCCGAGGACGAGGCAGCAGTACTCGGTGTGATTGACTTCATCTCATTCGCCACGTACGAAGTCTAGTGAGTAAAACTACACGATGCAGAATGTCCCCAGACTAATATCAGACAGTCCTTGGGGGCTCAATGACCCATGGGAAGGGGAGCGCACAGTCGTCACTGATCCATGGGATCCAGTCGCATCCCGAAACGGCTGGCACGACGAGCAGAACCAAACATCAGGAAACAACGTCGAGGCGGGAGCTGTGCCCAGCAACTCGGGGCTCGTCCACTTCGCCCAGAACACGTCCCTGACCTTCGAGTACCCGTTCACGCCGGACACGGAAGCGCCGACGACCGAGAACAGCCAGTTCGCTGCCCTCGCGCAGATCTTCTACACCACGAACAAGTACCACGATCTGCTCTACACCCTGGGCTTTACGGAAGCGGCCGGCAACATGCAGGACGACAACTTCGACGAGGGGGGCAAGGGAAACGACCGCGTCTACGTCCTGACGCAGCATTGGAGCGGAAAGAACAATGGGAAGTTCAGCCAAAGCACGGATGGGTCCCAGCCCTTCATGACGATGTATCTCTTTGACTCGACGGATCCTGAAAGAGACGTCGCGTTTGACAACGGCTTTGTCATTCATGAGTACACTCACGGTCGTAAGTATTTTCGTATGATTATAAGCCGTAAGTGCCAAGTAGTCGCTAATCGAAGTGTCTTGAAATAGTATCCGGCCGCCTCACTGGAGGACCTGATAACAGCAAGTGTCTCGATGCCTGGGAGAGCGACGGAATGGCTGAGGGCTGGAGCGATCTGTACGCGTCGGCTGTCATGCTGAAGCCCGACTATACGCGGGATAACGCCACCTATGGCTTTGCGGCCTGGCCCTTGAACAAGACTGAGCCAAAGACAGCGCGTCTTGTGTTGTACTCGACTGACATGGAGATCAACCCCTGGACGTACTCCAAGGTTAATGGTCTGCAGAGGGTACATGAGGTTGGCACCGCGTGGGCTACTATGCTCTACGATGTCATGTGGAACCTGATCGACAAGCACGGAAAGAATGATTCTGACGTCCCCGAATTTGTTGATGGCGTGCCCACCGACGGCAAGTACCTGATGTTGAAGATCCTCATGGATGGCATGGCGTTGTAAGTTTCATGAACATTCCAACCCCGAAGGGAACAATTTTGCTAATTCGATGGTTGGACTACAGGCAACCCTGCAATCCGACATTCATCCAAGCTCGTGATGCCATTTTGGATGCGGATCTAGCTTTGACTGGAGGTGAGAATGCTTGTGAGATCTGGCAAGGATTTGCAAAGCGAGGACTCGGCGCCAATGCTGTCTTCCACGATACTGACAGAGTGGATAATTTCGACCTCCCTGAAGGTGTCTGCTAAATTGTAGACATCATTTACATTTAGGTGCATCTTAGGATATTATACTGGATTCTTTTGGCAACTTCGATGATCGTGAACTTTGTAATCACCCACTTAGCTTTCACCTAGTATTATATCCTGATAACTTTTTTGGTGCTGCGTTTCGTTTCAACTCCATTCGTGTTTCACATTTTACATCCTCATACCCATACTTAGGTATGTATCTTGGTACCCTTTTGATGTTGAAGTTTCCCTATGCAAGTGTTAATTCATTGTTTCTCTTTGATTGTTCACAAAGAGGCCATGGGGTCTAGATAATAGTTTTCAAGTAATTACTTTATGTGGGGAACGAGATCCCCCTCCATTTAATTCTTTCAAGTATACGGCTCTACATTCTTTGTCCATATCATGAACTTTGGGCATATTTGACCAAGATCTTCAATATGTCTTTGCTTTAATACCCCCATCCGATACAACATATCCACCATTTAGTCAATGTAAATAATTTACAGTCAGCATGGAAAATCATGATCATATTGTAGTGCCAACAGCAGCGAAAACATCGCGGCTCGTCAGGCTCGCTATTCTAGCCTTATTAGCCCTAGGAGCTTGTGTTATGACGACAATGGTCGTCGCTACAGGTAGGCAGGGAAAGGCATCCAATGGGCTCTCAATCGTATCTGTAAGTTCGACTCCAATCCGCAGTACAGCCATGATCTAACAATTCATAGGTCGATACAGGAGACTTTGCCCGCTTTCACCCGATCCAGATAAATCTCGTGGGCAAGCATACAGCCGAAAAGATGCTCCGTCGTTTCGACTTGGGGGAGACTCTAGGTAACGCCCAGAACACTGTTGGGGATATCATCGGGGACGGTGAAGGCATCGTTGAGAACGGCACGGGCAAGGTCCAGGACATCACCGATGGCGTCATCGACAAAGCCAACGATCTCGTCGACGAAGTAGGGGATAAAATCTCTGACGTCAGGGAGGTGATCGAACAGTTCATAGTTAAGGTCCTAGAAACGATCGAGAAGGAGTTGAACGAGTGGATTCGGAATTTTGCGGACGATCTAGGGAATCTGGATATCGCCCAGCGGTATTCGCTACACGTCACGACGTTCTGCCAGGTTCCGCGGAGTAACTTTACTTCCAATTCTACTGCTCCGTCTAATGCTACCGAAGGTCAAACGAATTGCACGTATCTGTTTAGCAGTAGTAAGTACTTACCGAACCACCATTGAGACACGAGTTAACATATATCTAGACAAGGACGATGAGTTCAACGCTACCAAGAACGATGGCAAAATACTGGGATTACCCCCTGGGAAGATCACGGCCGAGGTTCTTAACTTATTCATGATACCCAAGGAAGTACAAGAAAAGGTCAGGGAACCCATTGATAATACAGCCGACTACATCCAGAAGTTGTTACACGACGCGAAGAACACCCTCAAAACATGGGCTATACGACTTACATTCAGCCCGGTCCTGATATTCTATGCTGCAGCTTGTGGCTGTTCATGGGCACTGTTTATTCTTTTCCTCGCCGACATTGTGTATTCCTGGTTCAGAAAACAAGTACTCCCAAAGACGAGGTGGCCGTACCGTGTCTTCCCCCTACTTGCAACTTTCTGCCTCTTCATGGGTACCTTGATAATTGTCATCATTGGTGCCATCGCCAAGGTTATGAACATCGCAGCTAGTGTCTTAAAAATCACTGTTGAGGCGGGATCCGGGCTCGCGAAAATGTCATGGGCGTCTCTTTTTATCATGGTCATTATCACCGTTGGCATTCGTGGGATTCACCGCCCATCAACCACTCTGGGAAGATTCTCAAAGATGGGAAACCCATTGAGCTACTTTAGAAGAGGAAAAAGGCAACAGGACGAGATTGGAATGTCACATTTGAGGGAAGTGCATGACTAGGAATTTATGTTCAATGGGCGGTGGAGACGTCAATGACTTATAAAATTATTGTCGTCATATATTATCGTAGCATGTAATATTATTGAGGCTTTTTTCTTTCTCCTCCCTTTTTACATATCTTTTCGTAAATTTTTGTAATGTTGTGAGCTTCTGCAGTGCAATAATCCGTGGTTTCTATTGCTGTCTGTGATCTCTGGTCTGTATGTCGTTGATCTCTTGAAGTCTATGTTTGCGAGTGGCCATGCAGAGCCTATTTATTACATGTGATATGCAAATTTGTAGCTCTAAGAAGGTATTAAAGTGCCACCAATAGACATCACCAGGAGATGTCATCAGAAGATTCCACCAGGAGACCACGTTAAGAAGCTGGGCGGGATGTTGAAGCTTTACTTGTTTAAGCCCAATCCCCATCCGCATAAGGGATATTAGACATAAGAGATTTTATCCCTCTAGACGCTGTATCTCCTATCCCCTCTAGGCTCCGCGCAACGTAGTAGCCCCTGGCATTGACCTCTATGAACCGCACCATCTAAAGCCCGGACAGGCTTCCTCACGTCAATACCGCAATACCATTGCCTCCCTATATATCCAAGTGCATCCTTCTCTTTGTAGGGTCTTTCTCCAACATCCCTAGAACGCAATTCCCCAATTTTCTCTGCGGTTCCTGCGATATTGCAAGCTCGTTTTCAAGTTCGTCTGAACCATCACTAATACGCTCCAACCAAGACCGCATTGCATCGGAAGCAGTGGCCGCATCTGCATTTGCGCTACCCATATGTGCGATGACCCACTGGGCATACAACTCGGGCAGAGGGATTTTGCGCAGCACGTATAACATGGCAACGCCCAGCGCCCAGATATCTAATGCACGTAAATTTTCGACCTCCTCGTCTAGGAGTTCAGGGGCAAGATAGCCTGGTGTTCCACATTTGGTCCACTTGGCGTCGATTGAAGAAGCCAGCCCGAAATCACAAATTACGGCACCGCGCTCTTCACTGAAAAGAATATTCGCCGGCTTAATGTCGTTATGACGGATGCCTTGTGCGTGGATATATGATAGCGCTAAGATGCAATCGTTCATCAGACGCCATAGTACTTCTGGAGACTGCGTTCCGTTAAAAGTAGGATCTCCAGGGGTCCGAAAGCGAGAGAGATCCTTGGCCGCGACGTGTTCTATATAAAGCGATAAGAAACGTGCATCACTACCATAAAGGCGTACTATCGAAGGCTGACAAGTCTGTTAGCGACTCCATCCATCATTTTTATATATAGAAGGACAGATATACGTGGTCTAGCCCTTGATGAGACTTCACCTCCTGTTCCCAAGCTTCGGTCGCATGCTTAACATTCCTGGCATACTCCACGGAGGACGAGGAGTCTTCAGGCTGGCGAACCTTTAGCACCTTAACAGCGATGATCTTCGGGACATGCTCATTACGCATGGCCTGGCTTGACAGAGGCAGGCCCAGTTGAAAGGTCGAGAGTATCTGCGCACTCGTCTTATCGGCGATAGTGTGTTGTTTCGTAAGCACGTATTCGACCGTACCTCCTGCCAAGACATCCATGGCCTGATTCCGAGGGAGGTTGAGCAATGGGTTTCCTGGGGCATATGTTTGTACTGCCGAGGCTGGAGCTAGGGTCTTAGGAGCTGGACTTTCTGCCCGATATTGCCGCAATGTGGCAATAACGCTATAATCCTCTTCGGGAACCAGCCGTGCTTGCTTGACTGTGCGAGGCGAGCCCTCTCGTGTCGCATCTGTCCCTTTCAAGTCGGGAACTATTATCGCAGCGCCATGTTTCTCGCTGGTTGTTTTGCGTTTCAAGACGCCCGCTTGTAGAGACGAAGTGTCAGCAGGGGCTTGGGCTGGTCGTAGAGATGCAGTGAACTGCCGGGGAAACGAGTAGAAATCTAGCCGCTTCTCTTTGCGATGGTTCAATAAGCGCCATTTGCCAGGCGGGATAGCTTCTATTTGACGTAAATCGAGGTGCACCTGCTGGCCGCGGTGACCGTCAGCGTCATAATAGTGAAGCTCGACCGGATGTCCGAGGTTTTCCAGCACTAGCCCATCGCTTTCTGGGTCAAACCTAATGTTCAACACGAGCCCGGCTACGTATAATCTCGTCTGAATCTCGGAATGAGACTGTTGGATGTGGTGAAGAGTGGTCGTGTTGTCGTCTTGGACGTTGACATCAGGGGCGGATGAGCACGGCTTATACGAAACACCTACGAGGCGCGTGTTCGGCTTTAGCGTAAACTGGTTGATGGGCGGAAATTCGCTATGTATAGCTGCCTCCCCTTGGTGCTCATTAACACTTCTCTCTAATTCCCCTGGAGAGAAAGGGTCCGTGGATTCTGTTTCTGCAGACGTAATCGACGTGGCGGGAGGAACTGCGGCGGCTCCTTGTTCATGAGAATCGGGCCGCCCTCCTTGTCGCTGAGGCGATGGCATGATCACAGAGAACTTTGGATTCAAAATGTTACTGCTTTCAAAAAGAATATTTTAGGCTCTATATACACTTTCACGAAATCTTCACCACAAAGCTAGAGTTCTTCTTAACATAACATAGGAAACGCAATATGAACATCTTGTATTACTTTACTCGGACTGAGACCTCATAATAACGGAAGGCCACATCGATTCTGCCTTTACCTATACAAAAGAAACCATTCGTAGTCCAGTATCACGTTGTACCAAGGTGACTTCCTGTTTCCATTCCGCAAGCCGTATCGACGAGAATAAGTGATAAGCCCCGCTTAATCCGTAAATTACTATGTATATCTACCTACATATGGAGGCATAACCGTGCTGTAAGTAACGCCTTAAGATTAGGTTTATATACTTTGTGTTTATTCGTAGTCGGTAGTCTTTGGGTAAGTTCTTCACTTGGTTTTTAAATCAAGGGATAGAAAGGCATGTTGCAGCTGATATGAAAGATGTTTATCGGTGTGCTGTAGCTCACCGAGTGCCGTTACACTACTCGGGTTACATCATATACGCGGTTGGCTGCACACAGGTGCCGCCATTCCTGTGTCCTTTCAAATCCGTTTCTAAGGTTGCCCACCATTACAGTTTCTTCTTTTTTAGCACTTCCAAACACTTCCAAACTCTCCCTATCGAGATCACGACCCCCGAATCTTCAGTCATGGACTGGGACAAACATTTATGGGAGTCGTATGGAAATCCCATGTATGTGAGACCCCATCCGCCGGGAGAAACGTGGGCTCAATCCATATACGATCCAGAACACGTGGAAATTCACCGTTGGCCGTCTCACAAGTTCGATATGAAAGAATGGGAAGCAGTAGAAGGACTTTGGCATAAATACAACACGATAACGGTACCTCTCCTAGATTACAACGCGTTCATGCTCGACCTCCGCGAGATCTCAGCGAAGACGAATACGCGGGAAGAGCTGGAGGCCCAACTCCAGGAACGTCGTGAACAACGCGCGGACGAGCTGAAGAGGTGTTTCAAAAATATGCGTGCTTACGTAGGGATTATCCTAGAAGATTACGAAGAGGCCCTTAACTCTGGCCTGGGCCCCGGATCGCTCGATCACAATTGCGACTGGTGGGTGTCGATGCGCAGCATTCTTCGAGAAGGAAGCATGGCTTCGATTGCCAAATTTCTTGGCGACATCTACAGGTCGGTTCCCCCTTTTGATTTTTGCCACCGGCTACTTGATTACAATTTTGGTCGCAAAATATAATAAGCACGTCTGTTAATAATTGCAATATTTACAGGTCGGCTAAAAGAACTCGAGACTACAAAGATACAAAACGGAAAGAGGAGTCTAAGAAGAAGTTCCAACAACAGAGAGATGTACAGCGACAGAAAGATGCACAGCGACAAGCACAAGAAGCTCAGCAAAGCATGGCGTTAATCAGGATTCACCCGCCCAGCCAGCCTACAATCGCAGCCGACACAACACCGACCATGCCTTCCACAAGTTCTTCCACTACGACGCCAGCTTTGTCTGTATCATCTCCGCCAAGCCCACTGACTCCGACCGCGACTGGGTGCGACTCCGTCGTGTTTGATGAAAGTAGCTCTCATAAACGCCGCCGATCCGACTATGAAGAGGACGAAGAAAGTACAATTGAACCGTACACTCTTCCTCCCCCTAAAAAACAGTGTGTTCAAGCTAAAGATACCACCGCCGCGGAAGATATGGAAACCGGCGGCGAAGCACATGCCTCTGATAGACTCTAATCTCTAGAAAACACATGGCTCTAGCCACTACTGCCACTGGCCACATAGATCTCCTTAATGCAGTGTCTCTATCGGATCTTGTCCCCCGGCTTTCTTTGTATTTCCTTTCGCTCGCAGTTAGTTTGTGTTTTTCACTGTATGTTTTGGTCTGGATAAGATTCCGTGGACCTATGGAGTTAGGATGTGGGTTTGTTCTTACGTGATGGACGGAATTTGGGTTCGGAGTTCGTTGGTGTCGTGATTCAGTACAGGGAATGAACCCTGATGCTTATTGCTAGGTAGTTAGATAGTATAGATACAGGTCAAATGTGTATTGAACTTTGCCCCCTATTAACTATGAAGAAAGCCGGGAGCCTCTTTCTAAAGGTAGCTTTAGTTTCACTAGCTTGTAGATACGAGACAGGCCCTTGCCAGCGTACTAGTACCATTAATATACTATGACTGTATACCATATGCTTCAGATAGAGCTGGAGCTGGCGCGCGCCGAAAACTACTATCACGGTATAAAGGGGCAAGGAGACAAGCAAGGGGCTAGCCCCTATTCACGGACTGAGACTTTCCTACATAAGGGGCAAGGATTAGTAACCATGTAACTTTTACCTATATTATCAACTATATGTCAGTGACACTTAGACTTTCATCTTTAACTCAATACTATATCTTTTAACAACAACATGGTATAACCATCAAGGCCTCTTCCTCAAGTTCGAACCGAGTGAACTTGTCGTTTTTAGAAACGTCCGGCCTTGCGTGACAGAACTTGTACAAAGTCCGCTTTGGAACCAACCTGGGACATCTCCCGATGACAGAAGCTGCACTATGCAGAGAACTCCGTCTTTTGGCATACCACTAGGTACTTGCATATCGGGTTTAATACCACAACAAGCCGTTAACTTTTAGCATGGCCATGATATAGCTTTTTTCCGTTAATGATTTTATAACAGCTTAACAAAAATATTAAAAATAATATGATATTTTATTATTAATAAATATTATAAATTAATTAATTATTAAATAATTATAATTTTATAATATTAAAAATATATTTATATTTCGTTAATAATATATAATTATTAAAATTATTATAATAATCCTATAATTTTAATTTAATTATTAATTAATTAATTTAAAGTTTAATTTGAAAATAAACTTATATTATTAATGAAAATAATAAATAATATAAATGAGTAATTGCGCAAATAAGAATTTTTTACATTAATACGCAGTTTATTAATTACTTATTTCCTTTTTACATTACTTAAAATGCCCTTGCCTACTGTGACTGGCCGTCTGGGCCGCGAACAGCTTTCGGTGAGCAGAGAAAGCAAGTTTCCAACGCTATCAGCAGGCAAAGGTTGAAGGCACTATGTGTTGTTGTTTTAGGGGGGCAATACCACCTAAACGAATGTTAACGTCATATATCTTTTCAATTGTGCAGTTATTGATTGTGGCGGCTGACCTCGCACCTCCGTTCAGCGCCATCTCGAACGAGGTCCCATAGCCGCCGGGCAACTGTACCACCATGAAAGGCTGCCTTGTCTGCCTTTTGCGCCGTCGTAACTCAGCGGTCCCGAAAGTGAACATCATAAGGGCTTATCTGCAGCTACAATTGGGTATATTATTCTATCGCCAAGAGCTACTTTGGTGTATTATCCGATGAAAGTATGTTTGTGGTTATATACTCTGTTCATAGGGATTGGCCCATTCGGAACAATGTGTCCTTTTATCACTGTCATAGGAAACCTCCATGGTTACATTGAAGTATATGTATCAAAAGCGTTGTTACACAACTTTGTCACGGAGCGTTGGTGATCTGTGCTGAACTCTGGTATAAAGGTTCAAACATTTCCGTGCATTGCGTAGAGCCCTGTTCAAGTCCCTGTTTCGGTAGATAAACCCCTAAGCTACTCAAAACATTTGATGAACGAGTTACCCTCCATACACACGACCTCTGGCTTCTACGACATCCAATCCCCATAATGTCTCATACAAAACTTCCCGAGTTGCAGGTTGGTGGGAAGCCCATCGACCCTCATCACTCTACAAGCAGCAAGCCCCCGGGAGAGCATTCATCTCATTATTATGAGTTGGGTAAGGTCATAAGGAAAAACATGCTACGGGAAAAGAGTATAAAACACAGGTTCTTACCCCCGGGACGTCTCCGAGAGATTCTAACTAGAGAAAATGTCATCAAGGAACTAAAGAGGTGCGGAAAAGGAGTCGATGCGGAAGAACTGTGGTTGAAAATATCTGGGGAAGAGCCACATGATAGCGAGAGCGAATTTTACATCATGTTCGCACTGCTCGCTATGACTGACCACGGTGTCGAAATTGGCAATTTTATTCAAGATCAGATCACGGACGCAATGCTTCCACTAGATATCGATGAAAATTTCAACCTGGGGAAAAAGGGCCAGGACGGCAATGAATTCACACAGTTCAAATATTTCAAACACTGGACGACGGCTGCTGTGGAAAGCTTTCAAGACCTCTATTGGCGTCTGAATGTCCCTTTTCTGGCACCGGAAAGGGATTCTCTTCTGGCCCCCGACAAGCCAACGTCCAGCTTCAAGGCTAAACACTACATATTCGAGGATGGCGTGATCTTACCTTGGTCTGAGATAGATTCATCTTTGAAGCGTTTGACACGCTCGTCAGAAGGAGGATATGGCACGGTTCGTCTGCGGGTTATCGAACCAGAGTGTCATGGGTTTGGGGCAATTCTTAAAGAGGTATTAGCTCGCCATTTCACATATTCATTATTCTCGACTAACTGCTTGTTTTGTTAGCTCAAACTAAAGCCCGACATTTTCGCATTGAAGAAGCTTAAGAAGCCTGGTCCCGATGAGAGCGGGGAGCGTCGCCGAGCTTACGAGAATGAGATCGCACAGTTAAAAAGATTCAACGGTAGGAATCACCGTCATCTGGTGACCCTTCTAGCTTCCTTCGAACGCCGGCAAAGATACTATCTCCTCTTCCCTTACGCGGAAATGAGCTTGGAGATATACATGAAAAAGAAGACGTTTGATGCTCACAACATCGATTCACTGTTGTGGCTCTCCGAGCAACTGTTTGGCTTGGTGGAAGCAACACACACAATTCATAATCCACCACATCTGGTGCATATATATGGACGCCATGGTGATTTGAAGCCCGATAATATCCTTTGCTACGAACGCGATAACGGCAAGGGACCCATACTGGTTATATCTGATATGGGCTTTACTGATTGCCACGGCACGAAGAGTAGATCGGAAATTCCGAATGACAAAATACCACGCACGCCAGTATACAGGCCTCCTGAATGCGATATAATAGGTGCCAAGATTTCCAGGGCCTGGGACATCTGGACATTAGGATGCCTTTTCCTTGACTTAATCACCTGGTCGATAGGGGGGAAGGAATGGGTCCGCGAATTCTTTGAACAGAGACTAGCCGCCGTTGGCCACGGCCGCTTTCGTAGTGATGTCTACTACACTATCATGGAACATCGCCCCGAAAATGACGTTAACGAAGATCCAGACGGAAAGACGCCCCATGCCATGAAAGTGAAGGAAGCGGTGACTAATGTTAGTTCCATTCCTAGTCCTATCGTCCTCATTATTTAACTCTAACCATTATCACAGTGGTTTATCAAGATACGAACAAATGGGCGATGCTCGCAGTTCTTGAAAGATGTTGTTGATACAATCGAGGACGATATGATGATAGTATTGGGCAAAGACAAGAAGAGAAAACGTGCCAATGACCTCATGACAAAGTTTGACAAGTTTCGGAAGAAATGCAATGAAAGCGATAGTTATTGCGTGGCGCATGTTCAACCCTCTGATGAAGGGAAAACTATCCTTCCAGTCCGGGTTTACCTGAACAACGACGCGCGGGACAGCATCGATAAAAGCAAACAGGGACTCCAAGTTTATACAGGTAAAGTCTCGCAGTCGATGACTGAAGATGAAATTAAGAACTTCTAGTGAGTTTTCGGCGGGAGGGCGGAGAGGAAGTCAATCCCAGCATTGTGTCGCACCCAGCATATCTGGGATGAAGGAGTTAATCCAGTGGGGCATACACCGGGGGCCCGACAAAGTATCATACATGGAGAGCACTTCCATTCCTCTCGATTATAGAACTTGCTCCATTTTATTCCTTCAAATATATGTTTTCGAGCTCTATGAAACCCTACAGATGGTTGGATGTGATAGATCGTATAGCATTCAATCAGCATGAGTAAACGATAGGACTTCGTGTTGTATTATTCTCCATATTCCATCATTCTCTTAATCATAAACTTTTCTTCTTATATTCGCAGGTTACTCGTCATCCCATTGTGGTTAAGCTATAACGTGAAAGTGGAAGAGTTCGCAAGGAGGGTTAAATCTGCTCGTAGTGCTCGACGTTGACGGCCTCCATAAGCTGCGCTTTTTGAGCCTCGCTTCTGTTAGCATTGGGCGTGGTTTGGATGAAGATGAAGTTTCGTACTGGTGTAAGAGGGCGAGGAATATTGCATCGCCACCGACCACGTGTCCACTAATATGCCTAATATCAGTCGACAGGTCTTATGGAAGGGTTGAAACTGAGTTTTGTCCTTATTACTTACAGTGATGTAGAAGGCACTGGCACCGAATAGATTCCCAAAAAGACGTTTGATAGCTGATTCTTCTGCGTACGTTGCCCTAATAAATGCGACCGCCATTGATGTTTCGAGAAAAAAAAGAAATTCCAAGATTAACTATAGGCACAAGGGAAACTCCAACTGGTAGGCGATGGAAATTTGGGTTGGAGGAAGGCGGATACCCGAAAAGTCTTCTTAGGAGCTTGCTTCAAAATGTGGTGTCATAGAACTGGAGGGACGACAGAAGTCGAGGGAGGCGGAGTGTTTATGACTAAACCGAGCACCAAGTACGCCCCAGCCTCCATCTTACTGACTCGCTACTTACTGGCTCGTTAAGGGTATGCAGTACCATCGTCCAGTTCCGTGAATTTAAATTACGTGTGCATCTGCATGTACGTATTGCATGAAATCGGTGGCTAGCGGGGGCTCTTAATTGGTATTTATACAAGGTTTCAACACATTGATTGGACAAAGAGGTCGTTGCGATTCGCCCAACTTTGGTCGATAAGACATGCATAAATCGCTATTTATTTACTGTATTCGGTGAGATAGTTTTTGATGATATCGGGCGATACAGCATACATAGCCCCGCTAGAAAACGCCTTGATTGAGGCTGTGTGCATGTAGTTATTGCGTAGCATGTTATTTCGCATTCTAGTTCAATTCACTTCTTCTCTTGCAATTTTCTAGCTGGAATTATTTCAAGGACCATCCAAAGTTACTACAGAATGGACTGGCCTCAAAATTACACAGGATTGAGCGACAAAGACCTGAATAACGTGTTTAAATATGAGCGAAGAGAAGCTACAGTTATGCATATCATGAGGGGTGAAGAGTAAGTCGTGAGCCATGTCGACATATTGCAGACAAATTAAAATTATGTTACAGGCCCAAGACACGCATACTACAAAGTGATGGGGATTGGAACGAGTGGTTGACAAACGTACGTTACTAAAGGATTTCTACAAGGACGATATAATGCTGCTGACGGATTTGATAGGAATGCCCAACGCCTGATTTGATTAGCCCGGGACTGGTATTAATGTGTGTGCATTACAGCAGCCTGGCTCTTTGAACATTTCTAACACTAAGTTAAGTATAGCAAAACGGCCTGGGGAGCGTCAGATTGGTGGCACGCATAAAGTACTTCCAAGCGACTGGCTCGATAAAACCGATGTCCAAATGCCTAAACGAGCAAGTACACCGAGAATGCTAGAGCAAGCTTCGCTAGGCGGGAAACCAGCAGAGCCTAGGCAGGGTGAACCTTCAAGTTCGGGTGGTAAGAGACAGACTCGAACGCTGCCATTCTCACGGAAAACCTTTGAACGAGTAGCTGTAAAGTTCTTCATGCATAAGTCAATAGCTAAAGTAATCAGCCGAGCTGATATCCCCGTATTCTCCTGCGATAAAGTCCGAATGGGAGAACCCAATAATAAGGCTTATGAAGCCTACGGTAAGTAGTATCCTTTCAATGCCCTAGGAAGAAATATTTCTGATACTCTTTAGTGTTTAACCTCCGGACTTCAAACGCTTGGGAGAGAGATCTCGCTTTGACCGCGACGTACTTCCCTTCTTTTGGTGTGACATTCGCGACGGTTTTTGGATGCTGTGTTTCTACGGAAGATGACATTATGAGGCGACTTTCATCCTCAGCCGAAGAGGCTATGCATCCTCTTATCTTACCAGGAATCCTTACAGAAGTCGAAAGGATTAGGCACATACATCTCGTAGAGACTACAATAGACGAGCTTGAGGCTAGAATCTTCGAATTAGATGCGGACCCTGATTCTCAAGCTATGGAACGTTCTGAGATTGAAAAGAAGAACACGGAGAAAAGAAACGCGTGGCTAGATGCAGCATATTTGAGAAATTGTCTTATTAGCTGGAATACGCAAATGGCGAAGATCAAGACTGCAGTTGACGAAGTTCGCTACGCCAATCCACAGTACAAGTCCAACGAAGACATTGACTTTGAGACTAGGAGAAAGTCTAGAAAATCCACAGCGGAACATTTAGACAAGAATCTCTCTCCCAACTATGGCCAGGAAAAGGAACCGGACCACCATACCTTTGATTGGGACACATACCAGGACACATTCCAAGAGACCAGCCGCAAAATCAAGTCTCGAAATGATGAAATTATTGAAGAATACGAAGACAAAATACGAGATTGCACAATGAGACTTGATGGGATGGCTATTGCAACACAATGGGTGAGACCTCCTTTAATACTCCATTCATGGATCTAGCTTAATAATTGCAGACACAAGGGGAGACAAATATGGAGATTGCGAAGGCGACTAGTCGGGACTCAAAACATATGCGATCAATCGCATTAGTTACCATGATTTTTCTACCAGGCACTTTCTTCGCAGTAGGTTCAACCCCTTTGTTTTATATAGTAATCTTTTCCTAACCGATCGTTAGGGTATGTTTTCGATGACATTCTTCAACTGGTCTGGCGGCGATGGAGAAGCTATAGTCTCAGGCTACTTCTGGATATACGTGGTGGTAACGGTCGTGTTCACACTCCTCACGCTTGGACTTTGGTACTATTTCAACATACTACGGCAAAGTTACCGCTTCCAGAAGTCCGTGAAGAATTGTTTTGAACTTTCTAGGGTGGTTTAGCAGATTTGCTTTTGCTTGGGGCTGTCGCATTAAAGGGGTATAGTTCACTCTTGTTTAGGAGATATAATGCTGCAAGTTTGGATGTATATACATATTATGAAGTTAGGAATACACTTCAATACGCTGACAACTCGGATCTCTTCAAGACTTGCATTGACAAGAAGGCAAGTGATAAGAACAGCTTATATTGGAATATATTACACGGCAATGTGAATAATTTGACTCAATGTTAAAGATGGAGGTGTGACGGTACAGAATGCAAGGGCTAAACCACTACACCACCAAGAGTGGAACGTTGTTAGCTCGGGGGCTAACTGTCTTGCATTGCCTTATATAGTCATTTGGTGCCGTGACGGGAGGTCCTTCCATCGGTAGTCTTTTCTTCTTCTTCTTTCTTTAAAATCGCTGTAAATTATTGAATTAAGAGAGCTCGCTGCTTCGAAATGAGTACAATATGTAACGAACGAATGCATTTGGGCGTTGTTGAAATATCTTAATTTATAAATATCCTAAGAACCAAATGCCCATTAGTCTAACAGCGTAACCCAGTAATGATACGTTCCATCATGATACAAGCGGATATCTGAGGAAGTCCACCATAAATCTTGAATACACTTATATATCCTCCTGTTAAAGAGTGAAACTGATTTGAACGGAGGGGACCTTGGTCCCTGAAAGTGGTTCCCAGAAGCCCGTCACTGATAGAGGGGTAACATCCCAGATGCAGCCAGTATATCCAAAGGTTTTATCAGAGGAGTGCAAGATTCCGAAAGTGTTATAGAACGTAACCGTCAGGGTTTGGCATGAACTGTGGTTGCGCGAGGTTTTCGACATTTCTCTAGTAGTTGGCCCTGGACTCAGGCTGGTTAGATTTTGTTTCTACTTGGCAAACATACAAGGTAGTCTTACCATGTCAAAATCTTTTGAAGATTTGATGTTATAAACGTTGCGCCTCATCTTTTAAACTTATTAGTTCCTTGCTTGCTAATCGACTCTAGATTTGTAGACCCTTGCCTCTACTTTGAAATCCTCGCCGACCAATTCCGTCAATTCTAGCGAGAGCCTAGCTGGGGAGACGCACTTTGAATGCAGCGTCTGCTCAGTCAAAAACATGAGGATACGTCGTGAGTTTAAAGACCTGTTGTAGTTGGTAGGCGAGGCCAGTGTGTATATCAGAGTTGTTGAACTGAACGACACCGTCGAACTCGTTGAATTTTTATATTGTCAGGATATGAGGCACATAATCGTACCGGCAATCGGGCTTTCGTGAGGAGTACTGAATTAATAGATGTCTCGATGAGAGCCTTACACGTTGTAGTGACGCCACCGCATGACACCCCCTCCCCCCTTGTGTCCGGTATGGCTAATTCCGAAGCCTGCAGATTGTGTGACGTTATACGATAGTTCAGGGGTCCTTACCCTACATGGTAGTATTTACATTTCTAAATTTGTATTTTCAACCTTGGTGACTGACTGCGCTTGGCTGTTCGGTTACAGCCCCTCTGCAACTGTCTAGTCCCATCATTATTTGTGCGCCATGAGATTGATGAGCCATTATCCATTTTCGGTCTCGTATAGTTGTATTATGTTACAGTTCCTATCAGCCTACCCTCTCTAAATAAGTTCTTGCCAAAATAATCAACACATTTCCCGACCAAGTTCGCATAAATTAACTACAGGTAGTGAGCCTTTAGGATAAAAAGTTATATTTATTTTCGGATCTTATAACCCCCATAGTTGTGCTTTGTAACTTTTGGTATCGAGTAATTATTGGTTCCCGTTGAATAAGCAGTAATCATTACAATACGAATATTAAGGAGGCCATTTAATTTGGGGTCAACCTGCTACACTTGCTCTCATCGCCCCCTTTGTGTAAAGGCCAATAAGAGATCACTGTTGAACGACACCTGCCTGAAGTAGACAAGGATGTATTACAGTGGAACAATCCATCTCGTACTCTATTACCCATTTGCCTCACTCCGCCGCTTGTTATCATTATAATTGTCGGCATACAAAATAGCCCCAAGTCGGATGGCAAGGCTCATCGTACAATATCCTAGGCTAACTCTTCAGTATGTGGTTCATTATTCATAGTATACCCAAGGTAGCTCAGCCACGCTCCAGTGCGGGAAATCTTAGAAATTGCCTTGCAGCTACTTCCATGATCTCATGCGAGCCCCGCGAGACTCAGTGATAAAAGAAACGGTGAATGGACTTTGCTAAGCTTTTCACGAGCAATTAATATCTTTTACTGAACCAAGCTGAACCTACCATGTCTCGCGACGAGCCTGTCATATGCACCACTGGATCAGGGCAATCTAATCCACATCAGGTCAATGTTAGCGATGTAAGGCGCCAAAACCTAGTTTCATGTTCCCTCATTCCTCTATGACGTGTACTGCTAATGCGATGACACAGACAACTGTCGAAACAACTGTGCCTCATGAGGATCTGTACATTGACACATCACAAGGGAGGGATGAGCTTACAATTGGAACTGGATATAATCTAGGCTCTACTGCTCTCGGGGTATACGCCCCTGTCGGTGGAGCCGAGAATAATTCGATTAATAGCCTTGGGAAAGAATTACGAAAAGCTAAATCTGACTGTGGTAACGCCTTTATCCCATTGGATGCCCTTGAACGACTTATAACATCTCAGGCAATAGAATACGAGTTGCAAAAAGGACAGTTCCTTACCGAGGAGGAAATCAGCAACTTAACCAGAAAGATCTTCGGAACTCCGACCCAGAAATATTCCATGATATTCACAACCCTTGTGTTACTTTCTAAAACTCCGTCCATTGTGGATCTCGTGAAACACGGGATACACGACGATTTTCTACCTTTCGCATTGGTTGGAGTCAAAACTGGGATGCCGCAACTCGCGATGAATCAGGGTGAAGAAACAGTACGTCTCACGTTCTTCGAAGGTTGGAGTTCTAGCGACCACGAAAAGTTCTTTGAGTACCAGTGGTCTCTTATCGCACGGTCATTCAAGCTACGAATCAACCCAGATGATCAACTGCAACACTATGTACTACGCGAAAATGAGATTATACCAATGATCAGCAGCTCAGAGAACCCGGCTGGCGAAGGTGGTTTCGGGGTTGTCAATAAAGTACAGTTTCATTCATCGCACCACAACATGGTGAATCATCCAGTCAGTCCTTTACACGTCTTATACTCTGAGAAAAAAGGGTTCTCTAGCAACCGGAGCAGATGTGTGGCAGCGTAAATCCATACTTCGCCGTGAAGAAGTTAAAGGAGGACGATGAGGAAGCGTTCAAAGAAGAGCTTGAATCGCTAAAGCGACTAGGTTCGAAGGAACAACCGCACCTGGTAAAACTACTAGCCACTTACGAGCAGAAAGGATCCTACTACTTGATTTTCCCTTGGGCGGACGGGGGCAATCTGCGCCACCTCTGGGAGAAATTCCCTAAGCCAAACATCACTTACCAGGATCGTAAGCTACCTCACTGGTTAATTAAAGCGATATTAGGGATTGCGGAGGGACTGCGTGCAATACATACTTGCGAATTGGACAAGTCAACCAAGAACGAGATGAGCTACAACACTACAGACGTCAAGAAGAAGCACGGCGCCCACGGGGACCTTAAGCCTGAGAATATCCTCTGGTTTCAAGACCCCCTTCTTGGGGACGGAGTGAGAATCCCAATGGGGGAACTCAAGATAACCGACTTTGGACTGACTAGTTTCCACAAATCGGAGACTCGGGTCAAGTTTGAGCCTAAAGGAGTTTCACGAACCTATTGCGCTCCTGAATTTGATGTCAAGGGTCACATATCACAGAAGTATGACATGTGGACCCTGGGGTGTGTTCTCACTGAGTTCGTCACCTGGTTTCTTCAGGGGCTTCCAGGGCTTGTATACTTCGAACATAGTCGGGAGGAACCAACGGTCTTCAAAGTGGACGAAGATTGCTTTTTCAAAAAACACAAAGATTCAGCTATGCTGAAGGACTCCGTGAAACAGGTAGAATATGCGATACTTCTAGTGCTTTCTGTTCCTTTCCTCTTTGTACCGTTGGTCACTAATACGCAACTCTACCAACTCTAGCATTGGAATACCTTGCGACAACTGGAACACTCTACCCAATTCACGGTAGACCTCGTTGACTTCATTGAAAAACGTTTACTCCGAATGAACCCAGACAATCGCTGCGACATCCAAGAAGCTGTAGAAAGGCTCAGCTATATGCTCAACAAGTGCGAAAGCGACGATGCGTACTACACCGAATCTCCAAAATTTATTAAAGACCGCAAAGGGACGGATCTCTCAGATTCATCGGTTCTTTCCCCTAGCCAGGGTACCAGGACTCCCAGAGCTGGGAGTCCCAGAAACTCTATTGTCCAAGAGTATATGGAGTTTCCAGCGAACCAACCAACTGAGATTGGGGATAGTCTTGATACACATCGCATCGATGAAAGAGGCAATCTTTCGAAAGGAAAGGGACCCGACCATATGGAAGTCTTGGAGGAAGTAGTCGCTACGACAGTACCAACGCCTCAACAACCTTGCGAAGATCAATCAACTGGCAAAATACCCTCACCATCAATACAAGACGCGCCCACATCTCAATATCTAGCAAGCCATGACACAAAGCATAACACCACTACTCATCTGGGTATCATGAATGTTGAAGCTCACCCAGGCGCAGGACCAACGCCTAAGGATTTCTTAGCGGTGCCCCAGAATCCGGGCATTTTCCGTACATCCTTGGAAGGCGAGAGTCGGACAGGGAGTTACACTTCTTCCAATACGTATGACACCAACTTAACACCAGTTAAAAGGTCGCATGAGAGTACAAGGACAGAGAAGCCTAACAAAAAAGATAAAAGTTCGGGTTGTACGGCTGGCTTCCGCTCGGTCTTTACTAAATGGCTTCGAAAATGGTTTCGAAGAATGGGAACCGACGCTCCTCCTTGAAGTTTATAAACGAATGACGATTGGAGTTTAGGTTCAAGATGTCTATTTTGGCATTTAATAAAATTAATATAAGATATTAAAATATTAAATAATAACATATTGTCAAAATGTAGGGTCATGTCAGGTATTGCCAGGAAGCTTAGGTTCTGTAGGTATTCCTATCTGGGTCAGGATCCTGAACTACTTAGATATAGCCTCATACAGCTTGCTTCTGCCTTGGCACTGATGCCCCTAGCTCCTTAGAGCTCCCTTGGCCCCTTTGACTCCTTTTGACGTTTTCAGGATCCTTAGGAACAATACAACCACTTTGTCACAAGACATCCTCTTATCCTAGATGCTGATACATATTATAAAGGTTATTTATAATTAAATAAGCTAAATTTAATACTTAAAGCTTACCAACAAAGATAAGTCTTGATGAACCCTTTAAGGTCGCGCCTTAAAAACTACCTTGCGGCCATGCTTACCTCTGGGTCCGCTTGAGCGGCCTGAAGAATCCCCTCTATCCGAGTATATAACCCCTCGTCCTCTTTTTCCCACCTCCCGCCGTTCGGAAAGATCGCTTGCCGCAGCCGGTCAACCCATGGTATCAAGGGCTGATAAAATGCAGTAAAGTGTTCTGCCAATGTGCTAGAAAACATATCTTGAGCGGCTATAACGCCCAGCTTCATTGCGGCCAACTCCGGTGCATCGACATAGTTCCACTTATCAAATCTCGGAACTGGTTTGCCTTGGCCTGGACCTTCGTAGTGGATGCATATCCAGAACAACACCCAGAAGAAGGACTCAAGGTCATGCATGAAGGAGTGCTGCTCGCCTAGGAGGGCACCGATAGCCATAAATGCTCTCGTACCGGTCATCCCCTGCGCACCGGACGCGCCTTTTCGTGATTCGTATACGGCAAGGTCAAGGTCGATCAAGAATGCAGGCCACGAGGGGTTTTCCGGGTCTTCGTTTATCATCAAGTTATTGACCGAAACGTCCCGGTGAAGCAAGCCAGCCAGCTGCAGCAAAGACTTGTGTCCCCGAATGCACCTGCCCCATGCGTCGAGGAGGACTTCAGGGGAGCTTGCTTCGTAAATGGGCTTTCCATAATCGCTAACAACAACACGTCGATGGATTCGATTGGGCGGCAGATTGCTGCCGGCTTTGGTCGGGGATGCAGAGCAGGATCGTTTGCTAGCCGGCAGGGGAGCGCTGGTCTGACTAGCTGACCGCTTCGTACCAGCTGTATTGCTACTTCTGCCTTTCCGCAAATCAGTCACTACCAGCGTGGTCGGCAAAGGGACGGGGCGTAAAGGTCGGTAATTCCTCGCCTCAGTAACGTCCATCCCACCACGAACGTTATGCTGGGCATCATCTTTCTCGCCGCGGACGAACACAGTTTCGTGGTGGTAGTATCGGGCCACATTCACCACCTTGTTGTCGGTTGCATGCCGAAGTAGCTCGCCTTCTTCGTCACGTTTTGCGCACTGCCAGGAATCCTTGACCACGAGTGAAATCCGCGGGTCATCTTTGCGATGAGCTTTCCAACAGGTCGTTGCGCGGCCGGCGACGCAAGGTATCCGCTTGATCCGCTTGTCAATAACTAGCTGCTCCTTCCGATCATTGCGCGTAATCTCGATACATTGCTGGCCATCGACAAATCGAATAGTAGGGTCAAATCCAAGGTCTTCTTCCGTCATCCAGAGAAACCCAAGAATGGTGGCTACAAACTGTAGCTCATCCTCGTGGATGTCGAACCGTTCGGATGCGATGCCGCCAAGGCGGTCAAATTCCCATACCCTCATGATGGAGCCACAGAGGGTAAAGCCTAGAACAAAGCGACGATTATCTTGGGCGGCGAGAACCTCTCTGGCATACCTGCCAAGATCTAGCCATGCTTTGGAGGCCGTGTCGGCGGATGGGTTGCTCTTGAGCTCTCCAGGTATGAGGATCTGCGACCAATGACAACGAGAATCTCGTCTGGCGTCGGGATTGCTGACGAAGCCGACGTCTAGCTTGCGTTCTGCCGTGGAGCCCCGGATGGCCTGGTTGGGCTGCGCCAACGGCCGTCGTCGGCGTGCTGGGCTCGGCCTAACAGCTTCCGCAAATGTTGCCAGCCTTTCGATCACGTCCGCAAACCAGGCCAGGACACCATCTTGGTTCGCATTTTCCGGCCATCCGCGCCATCCTCCATCAAATATAGGGTTGTTACCTTCCCTGCACCTCTGGAGGACGGCCTCGGACGCTGCGTCGAGACCCGCGACGCGTCCGAAATATGTCTTGCGAAATTGGGGGAGCCCGACATAGAGAGGACCAAGTTCCAACTTAAGGACCTTATCCATATCTTGTCGATACTCGGACGAGTTTGCGAAGCTGCCCGTGTTGTGGAGCCATGGCGTTTGTTGGAGGGACGATGCGATCGGCTGAGGAGGCGGGGTTGGATCGATAACGGCTTTGTAAACTTGGTCCCAGATGAGGGCGTCGTTTGGATTGTCGGCAAGGGCTGCTCTGAGGAGGGGCTTGATGCGGTTATAGTCGAAATCATCAGAATCAAGGGCAGAATTTAGTCTCAATAGGTCACGATAGAGATTTTTATCTCTGCCACGAGAGGGAAGCAAGCGAGAGATTCGGAGTCCTTGTAACGCGTGAAGAAAATTGATAGCCAGGTCTTGAAACTCTATATACTATGTAGTTAGCAAGGGATCAGATCTATTGTATAATTAATTAAAATTAATCTTACCTTCTTTGTTAACCTGATCAAGTGCATCTATTGCACATGAGATGCCACGATCTTTGCATATCGACTGGAACGATGCGCGGAAGGCATCAAGGCCTTTCCCAATAGGATGTGCCTGAATAATGACTGATAGCGGGGGTGTATCTGTCATGGTAGATGTGGTGATCGAAGATGTTACGATAACTATGTAGAGGTACATGTCTGGTAAGGAATCTACTGATAAAGGTTGCCGTGGTGGATTTGTTACTTACAGCCCTACAGCCTAAGGTGGCCAATGCGCTGCCCCATTAGTCTAACTAAGTAGTTGCCAATTCGGAATCACTCCTGTACCGGAAGCGCTGCCTCTCACAACTACCTACTACCTTAACTAATAGGCTCCGTCCCGAGGGTTTCGTACATAAGGGGGAAAAGGAAAAATTCGGTATCATAACCTTTCATTTCACTGTAGTCACAACTTTTTACATAGAACCCGGGATATAATTCATCGACATAATCGTATAGGTATTGGTAAATATCAGGATGTGATTATTCCCACTTGCCACACGTAACTAGCCTATAGAACATATCGGAAGTCAGAGTTCTCAAGATCCGTCTTATCATGCATTCCCAGCCTCATGCCATCCAGCTTCTCTTCGCTCGTCTCAAGCGCTCCGAATTTCCGGTCTCTTATCCTGTTCTGCAGAACCATGTAGTAGCGAAGAGCGATGGCACAGAACAGCGCCGCGCAGAAGAACACGAGAATAGTCGTGATGGCTAGCACGTATTTCGGAGCGTCCTGGGAGCGGAAGAAGAACGGCCCCGCGATATTCCCCGCGGCGAATACAATGAAGAGGAGCGTGTTCGTGAACGCTCGCTTGGTGTGGCCTGCGATGTTCTGTCCGACGATCGTGAGACAGAATGGCCACTGTGTGCTAAGTTAGTACGAGTAATATATGACATAGATTTATCAGGATGAAAACGAACCGTGACAGCATAAGAGTTGATCAGCCAGTAAGCAACAACCCTACCGTACTTATTGGCATCGGTGCCCATAGTCCCATAGACAGCAGCAATACCCGCAATAGCAGGTAGCAGTGGAACTATCATACCCCAAGTCCGGAGGTTACCATACTTGATGGAGAAGAAACCCCATACTACCATGCTTCCGGCACTGACGACGGAGGACGGAAGACCGATCAACAAGGTCCGGAATGGATCGAACCCAAACCCAGATATTACCAGTGAGCCGAAACTTGTCAACCCACCATTCGGTAGTTGCGTAAGTAGGACAAATGCAAGTACGAGCCAAGTCTTCACATCCTTGACAGCATGCCACATTTGGTAATTCTTCCACTGATATCCCTTGATGCCCATCATGTTCTCCGCGACCCTCTGAACCGCGATGATCTGTTCCTCGTGCGTGAGGAACTTGGCCTTGTTGGGCGTCTCGGGCATGAAGAACAGCCAGGCGAAGCCCACGATCAGACTGAGGAGGCCGAGGACCAAGAAGATGTACATCCAGGGCTTGAGTACCGTGTTCGTGATATGGCCGAGCCCGTACGACATAAGACTAGAGATGATGGAGAAAGCGCCCTGCATAGCCGCCCACAGCATGGTCCTCATCACCTGCTCGCGTCGAGTGTACCACATGGAAGTGTAGATGACGAAGCCGGGGGTGACAACGCTTTCAGCGACTCCAAGGAGGAAACGGATGACCATCAAGCCGGCGAAATTACGCAAGCCGAGATGACTACCTCTAAGTTAGACTTTCCCTTGAAACTCGTATAGTATGTGGATGCACACGACTTACGCAAGCATTAGCACCCCCCAAGTTATGACCGACAGACTCAAGATCCTCGCCGTCCTATATCGTTGGAGGATGTAGTTGGCGGGGTACTGCGCAATGAGGTAGCCGAAGTAGAACATGGAACTAGCCCACGAGTACTCGGTGCCGACCAACCCAAGATCCTGCCGAAAGTTGAAGAGGACAGCCCAACCCAGAGCAACCTTATCGACATAGTTCAGACCGTACAGAGCACACATCAAAGGGAGGAGGTGGAGGTCGATCTTTCTCCTAACTGCATCTTTTGCCTCTTGAGAGACGGCTTGAGGACTGGCTTCGTCGAAGAGCTCGTAGCCTTCATCGGCGACCTCGCCTTTCATCGCTACCTCGTTGTCCACCGTGCCATCGTGAGGGGCTGCGGCGGCCTCGATGCTGTCGCTTTGGCGCATGGTATTTTACCTATGGAAGTACGTGGTCGTCCAACGACAGATGTTTCCGTTCCAATATGGTCGACTCCTGGGTATCTCAGCCCGATGAGGCATACAAGGGGGACACATTCACTCATATACAAATCCACCCATCATCGGCAGGGGCTGCCGAATATTACAGCGATATCTCCAAGTGATAATGCATCCTTGCTTATCTCCAACGCCCCGGTTTTTTCTATTGTTAAGATCGAGTGATAAGGGGGGCCATACCCGGGGGTGCAACTCCGTTGGCAATCCTCGTTGGTAATCATTTAAACTATTCCATAATCCGTGTGTTTGGTGGGGATTAGCCTCTAGATATCTATTCAATTGTCGGCTCGATTAACCATTTTTCCCGACCGCAAAAATTACTTGTTAGGGAAGGTTTTCGGTAGCTGCACCGATGTCGCCCCGCCCCATCCACTCCGTGAGGGTCCCCGGCGGGAATTGGCGATAGCCGAAAGACTAACTTGTATAGGAATCGCTACCATAACCAATTAACAAACAAGCTTTGCTAACTCCAACGGTTAAAGCTTCATTTACGATACAAGTCAAGATAACCGTTCACACTTTATTGAAGTTACCTCCGCCTCGTTCAAGGGCTGTCCTATCGGATTTTTGCTTCAAGCGATCGATCGATCAATCAAGATGCAGATCCCAGACATCGACCGCAATGCATGTCTTTCATTCCTGTCCAAACTTGTGCAGATTAAGAGCTACTCTCAAACAGATGGCGAACTGGAAGCGACAGGGTATATGGCGGAGCAGATGAGGAAGATCGGCCTCGAATCTGAACTGATTCCATTCGACGGTGGCAGGAGACAGAATGTATTGGGGGTCTGGAGAGGAAAAGGGAGGTTATCCAACGCGCAGGTATCAAGAACGACTCCTGCTCCTAAAACTCTGCTATTCAACGGCCATTTGGACACAAACCCCGTCTCCGAGGGGTGGACGATAGATCCCTGGGAGGGGAAAATCGACGATAACTTCATCTACGGCATCGGCGTCAGCAACATGAAGTCCGGCTGCGCCGCCTACTTTTGCGCCGTTAAGACTCTGATGGCCGCCGGCTGGACACCCCGTGCGGATGTGATTCTGACGTATGTCGTGGGAGAGCTGCAGGGCGGCGTAGGCACGGTAGCCTTGATCGAACAGGGCAGGATCAAGGCGGACTGTTTTATCAATTGCGAGCCGTCAGACATCAAAGCGGTTACGATGCATGCGGAAGCACTAACATTTGAAATCACACTGAAAGGTATTACACGTCATATGTCGGCACGGGAGGAGGCGCAGGATGCTATAATGGCAGCCTGTCAGGTGATCCCCAAACTCAACAGCATGACGTTTCGAGGCGCCAGGAGCAAGGAGCACGAGAAGTGCAATCGATGCCAAGTCGGAATCGTCCACGGAGCACTAGGGAAGGAATTGGCGGAATGGCGACCGGCTCAAGTAGCCGATGTATGTACATTAGCCGGCAGTGCGCGCTATGCGCCCGGCCAGACGCAAGAGGGTGTCATGGAGGATATCCGGGTGGTCATCGATAAGTGCTTGGGAGACTCTCCGGGCATGACGTTCGAGCTGAAACAGAGGTTCGAGCCTACCATGCCGGCCTTCGAAGTGCCGCGGGAGTCCCGGCTGGTCAAGTCTCTGAACACGGCGTATTTCGAGATCAGAGGAGAGGAGCAACCCACTGGAGTCTTAGCCCCGACCTGCTTCTATGGATCCGATGCAGGACATCTCTACAAGTCACTGGGTATGGAAGGGATTGTGTGCGGCCCCGGTGGCAAGTACAATACGCGCCCCGATGAGGCGGTGGATATTCCCGATTACCTGGACTGCATTCGGATGTTCATGCGAGTAATTGTGGATATCTGTGGATAAAGGGGGGGCAAGGGGGCTAGGAATAAGTTCGATAGGCATCTCCAAATCTCCACCACACTCTAAGCCTTAACTAGCGCTATATAATACCAGTCCCCGACTTCGCTAGAAATGGAACAAATGCCCATCTGTCACCAAGGTATCAAGTCTGCAGTAGTCATGAGAGTACAGATAAGAATAGACAATACGTTCCCGTAACACCGGAGTTCCTCCCCTTGTTACTGTAAAATTAGCCGATCAATAGGAAATTATGTATTGATGGCCAATAGATAGAACCTACGCTTACCTGCCATTTATGTCGTTTGCATATACATACATACATACACATCTCCAAACAGGAGGGAGATCCCTAGGTGCCAACAAACAACATACGGACACATCTCTTTAGATAAAGATGCGCGCTCTAAGCCAGGAAGATGCCGAGAGGCTCATCGTCGATACCCCCGAGGTCGAGAAGCTCCGTGCCTGTTCCAAACTCTACAGCGCGAAACCGCACTTGGCGGGGGATCTGCAGCACGCGGAGCGCATCCGGGACCTGTGGCGATCTTACGGCATCCCCACGGAGCTAGTACGGTACGACGTGCTGCAGAACTTCCCGACGCACTCGGCGCTGCGGCTTCATGGCTCGGACGGCTCGGTCGTCTTCAACGCAAGCCTAGTCGAAGACGAGGTAGCCGAGGACCCCACGTCGTCCCCACAGAACGGGCTCCCGGCCTTCTTCGGATTCGGCGCGAACGGGACGGCGCACGGGGAGCTCGTCTATGCCAACTTCGGCCGACTGTCGGACTTCGAGTTCCTTAAGTCGCAGGGCATCTCCGTCCGGGGTAAGATCGTCATCTGTAAGTACAGCAAGGTCTTCAGGGGGTTGAAGGTCCGGGCTGCGGAGAAATTCGGCGCCGTCGGGGTCATACTCTATAACGACCCGCAGGAGGATGGGGAGTACACCGCTAGGAACGGGTATGAGCCGTATCCGCATGGCCCTGCGAGACATCCCAGTAGTATTCAGCGTGGCAGTGTGGATTTCTTCTCCGTCGCGGTCGGTGATCCCACTACGCCGGGCTACCCAAGCCTACCGGGTGAAGATACGGAACGGCGAGATCCGAAGCACGCAGTTCCTTCTATCCCTTCCCTTCCTATCTCTTTCGGCGATGCGATACACTTTTTGCGTGCCTTGAATGGCCAGGGACTAAGACCCGAGGAGCTTGGGGAAGCAGGAAGCGATTGGAAGGGGATGTTGAATGATATCGACTATTGCACTGGCCCGAGCAAAATGAAAGTAACGCTAGAGAGCCAAGGGGACTACCATTATTCTCCGATTTACAATGTTATTGGGACTATTGAAGGTTTGACCAACGAATCTGTCGTCTTAGGCAATCATCATGATTCGTGGTGCTGTGGCGCAGTCGACCCTGTAAGTGGGAGTGCGGCGATGAACGAAGTAGCAAGGGGGCTCGGCGGCCTTCTGGACAAGAGTTGGAAACCATATAGGAAAATGTAAGCTCGAACTGACGAGTCATCTTACACGCCTGCTGACCACTGCTGCATAGTATTCTAGCATCTTGGGACAACGAAGAATACGGGCTCGTAGGGTCCACCGAATATGGCGAGGATAATGCAGGATGGTTAACGGAGAATTGCGTTGCGTGTAGGTTCTTATCCCTCGTCCAGCTAGGCGCATCTAATAGAAAGAACTAGATATTAACGTTGATGAGGCGACAAACGGTGGCAACATACTCGGGGCTTACGGGAGCCCCTTACTAACTCATGTCCTCCGCGACGCAGCGAATGTAATACCTTCGCCATTTAATGACGGCAATACAGTATACGACGACTGGCTGCACCTCCAACAAGAGACTACAGATACTCTCGAGAAGCCCGACTTGACCGTGATGGGGACAGGGAGCGACTATACGGTCTTCTTCCACCACCTCGGCATCTCCTCTTTAGACCTTCTCTTCAACCAAAAGGGGACGTCTGTCTATCCGTATCATTCCAACTACGATAGTTACTACTGGATCGACAAATTTGGGGATCCAGGGTTCAAGAAACATCTAGCCATGGCCAGGCTCTGGGGTCTTCTCATAGTGAAACTTGCCGGAATCCCGGTGTTGCCTTTCAGGGCTTCCGATTATACAGATGCCCTGAAGCGACACGTCGGTTCTCTCCGTGGCAAGAGTATACCCGGCTTAGATCTCGGGCCTTTAGAGGTATCTATCGCTAAATTCGAGGTGACAATGAAGACGCTTGATTCTAGTGTCCATCGCGCAGAGTTAGATACATCCCGCCAACCATCGCCTAATGTAGCAGAGGTGAACAAGATCTACATGAAGCTCGAACGGTCATTCTTACTTGAGAAAGGCGGCCTACCGGGACGGCCTTGGTATAAGCATTTGGTGCGTAATTATTTCATTGTTATCACCTCCGTCATCATCGGAGTAAGCTAACAACTTCCATAGATCTTCGCCCCGGGTCTATGGGCAGGTTACGATGGGGTTGTTTTCCCCGGCGTCACTGAATGCCTTGAGGATGGTGATGTTCAAGGGGCAAATTTGTGGGTCCAGGAGGTTGCGGAAGTGATAGAAAAAGCTTGCTCGATCGTCGGTTATGCACGGTTGGGTTGATTTATTATTCGTTCAATTCTAGGATTACCCCGCCCTCATACAGATGTTACGTAGTCTTGTTCCGGGTTCTTCTCCATTGGCTATCTCTCGGGCGTCCACATGATGCAACCTGCGGGACATGCACATCTGCATATACTCAGCCTCGTTAGGCATTTTTTAACGTCCGACTTGAACAAGAAATCTCAGCAATGCGAGCCCAGGCGCCTTTCTATCCGTTTACTTCTCATCAGTATCAATGCTACCTACGTACAGTGAAAAGCACTCGCAGGCTTAAAGGCCAATTGATCTTTTCGATACTCTCCCCAGAGTCAGTTTTTATGTTCAGTCCAAACATACCCGCACGGGCTAGACATTTCTCTCATCAGCCAACATGGAAGCCCTCGCAATCTTCGGCATCGCCTGCAACGTAATGCAGACAATCAACTTTGCCCATGAGACCATCTCTATCGTCAAGCGCATTCATCAAAGCGGCTCACCCGAGCAGGGTTTGGTGGAGATCGGGCAGCACCTCTCTGAAGCAGCAGGTAATCTGCATCAGGAACTCAGCAAGCGTCCTAAGCCCCTCAAGAAGCCCGAGCATGACCTTATAGAGACCGCACGGAAGTGTATGGTCGCCGCCAAGGAACTCAAAAAGGAGGTCGATTACCTATCAATCTCCGATAACCGCAAGGGATTCCGAGCCTCTACGGCTGTAGCTTCCAAGGCTATATGGCGAAAGCGACGTTTACAACGTCTTAAAAAAGCTTTAGTTAATTATCAAAAGATTATAAAGATATAAATAAAGTTAAAAATAATTTAATAATATTAATTATTTATTTTATTAAATTCGAAAAATCTTTTATTTTAATATAATTTAAAATTAATCGTAAAATTAAAAATAAAAATAAAGTTAATTTTAATTAAAAGTTATTTTATATTAAATTTAAATTATTAAATTACGTTATTAATTACGTTATTAAATAATTATTAAATATATTAAAAATATATATTTATTAAAAAAATAATTTTAAATTAATTAAATTTTAAATATAAATTTATTTATTTATTTTTAATTAAATATATTTATTTTAAAAAGTTAATATATAATTTATAATTAAAATTAATTAAATATATTTTTTTTTAATTTATATATTTAATTTTTTAAACTTAATTTTATAAATTTATAAATTTATAAATTTATTAATTATTTTTTAAATTTATAAGTTATTTTTTAAATTTATAAATTATTTATAAATTTATAATTTTATAATTTATAACTTATAATTTTATAATTTATAACTTTATAATTTATAAATTTAAATAATTTAAATAATATTATATTAATTATTTATTTAATTATTAATTATTTAATTATTAATTATTTAACTTTTAATTTAAATAATAATAATTTTAATTATTTATTTTTAAAATTAATTATATATAAATAAATAAAATATAAGTTTTTAATATAATTAATATAATAAATTTATAATATAATAATTAAATTTATAAATTTATAAATTTAAAATTTATAAATTTATAAAATTTATATATATATATATATAAAAAGACGTTATAATTTAAAAGTAAATCGTAATAATAATATAAAATTTAATTATAAAATAACTTTTAATTAATTTTAATAATTTAATTATTTTACATATATAATAACTTTTAAATTTAAATTTTAATAAATTAAAAGTTTTATAAAAATTAAATTAATTATATTAACTTTTATTACGTAATAAAAAATTTTCGCTTAAAAGAATATTCGTAATTTATTTATAAATAAAAAGTTATATTTTTTTTTAAAACGTAACGATTAAAAAGAATTTTATAAATAACAAATATTAATAATAATATTTTTTTATAATTAATTTATTTTAAATTAATAAAAACTTAATATTAAGTTAATTTTAAATTAATTAATATTAATCTTTTAATTAATTTTTAAAAAGATTTAATATTTTAATTAAATATATTTTTTAAGTTTTATAAATTATTTAATTTTAATTATTTATAATTTATAAATTTATTTTATAACTTTTAAATTTATAACTTTTAAATTTAAAAATTTATAAATTTATTTTATAATAAATAAATTTATAATTAATTTATAATTATATATAAATAATTATAATAATTAAATTATTATAATTTATAAATTTATAATTTAAAAACTTATTAATTATTTATTAATTATTTTTTAAATTTATAAATTTATAAATTATAATTTTAAAACTTTAATTATTTAAAAAAATTTAAAATAAAATAATTAAATAATATAATTTTAATTAATTAATTTAATTATAAATTAATTAAATTTATATATAAACGTAAAATTAAATATATATATAAAATTAAATAAAAGAGTTATATATAATAATTAATATAAAAAGCTTATAATATAATAATTAAATTTATAAAATTCGTAATACGTAATAATAAATTTATAAAGCTTAAAATTTAAATTTTTCGAATTTTATAAACATTTAAATTATTATAATATATAATTTATTATAAAGTTTATAAATAAAAATAAATATTATAATAATTTAAATAATTTTATTATTAATAATAATTTATTTTTTAATTTTTTAATTAAATTCTTCGAATTTAACGTAATAAATTAAAATTTTATTAATTTTAAAAATTAAAAAAAAGTTCTTAAAGCTTGTAAAAAGCCGTACTTTTTTACACCGCAACGATCGATAAAATTTTATAAAAATAAAAATTTTATTATTAAATTTATTAATATAAATACGAAATTAAATATATATTTTATATATTATTATTTTAATTAATTATAATTTTAATTTTAATTAATCGTTTATATAATATTAATATATTAATAATATTAATATTAATATAATTTTATTAATTAATTAATATTAATTAATTAAAATAACGTATTAATTAATACATATTAATTAATGCGTTAATATTATTAAATTGTTTTTAACCTTGGACATAAGTCTTACTTCGAATTAACATTACATTGGATGCGGTAGAAATCCAGCAACAAGAGGGTTTTAATCACTTAAGCGAGCAACTGCGAGTCTTCATACAGCAATACTCTACTGGGAACAGAAAAATGTCTGCCCTGGTCAAGAGAGAGGCGAATGTGTTGAAAACTCATATCACTTCCGAATTAGTACAGAATCAAGAATCGGTGAACCGACATTTCACCTCCGAACTCGGTGCTAAAGAAGTGTCTCTCAAGTCACATGTTACGGCCTCGACTACAGATGTTGGCAGTTCCCTCTCCGCACAGATGAGTACCTTAGATGTACAGTCATCAAAAGAACGAGCCCGGGAACGCTTTCTCGGTAGTCTCAAATTTCCGGGAATGAATGCCCGGAAGAATCAGATCGCAGAAAATTATCCAGACAAGTGCTTGTGGTTTTTAGGTTTGGACGGTAAAAATGGTAAGACGAAGCCATCGACAGGCAGGTCTCGCGTAGAGCCACCTTGGGACAACTTCGTTGATTGGCTTGAATCAGAATCAAAGTTGTACTGGGTTTCCGGAAAGCCGGGCTCCGGAAAAAGCACTTTGATGAAATTTCTAACTTCTCGACCGGAGACAAAGCATGCCCTACAACGTTGGCGCCCCGAGGTGCAGATATTGTCTCACTATCTATGGAGCCCAGGAGCCATAATGGGACGCAGTATCAAGGGCGTTTGGTGCTCTCTCCTCTATCAACTACTTGTAGACTCTGAAGACCTTATAGATTGGATTCTTGCAGGTCAGCCGCAGCTACGCCACAAAGAATCTGATTCGGACTGGGATATCGTTGAGTTAACCCAACTCGGAAAAACATCACTGGGTGTCTCTAGACGGGCATTGTGTATCTTCATCGACGGCCTAGATGAGATTTGCCTAGAAGACGGCGCTGGCGGCATTATAGGGCTTGTTAACGAATTACGAATAAACCATCAAATCAAGATCTGTGTTTCTAGTCGTCCCGAGCCTGCATTTCAACGTCAGTTTACCACTCATCCCCACGTTATAATCCACGATGTGACTAGCAGTGATATCAAGCGCTTTGCGGAAGGCATTTTATGCCAGTCCTGCTTGCCCGAGAACGAACTGGACAGGTCTCCTCTCCTCCAGACGTTGATAAATACACTCGTAGAGCGAGCACAAGGGGTCTTTCTATGGGCTATGCTGGTAGCGAAAAGCCTCCTCCGAGGCCTTAAAAATCATGATACCGACGACGAGCTATATGCTCGGCTGGATGGCATGCCAAGCGACCTTGTTCAACTTTACTATCACATGTGGTCTAGGTTACCGGAGGACGACCGCCAAGTCTATCAAGAAAAGGCCGCGTTATATTTTAACTTGATACTAGGAATTCATCGCACCCACTTTATCCTTTTGACCATAAACTACTGGAACTACTCGGTGTTAGAGATGATGCTCGCATCTGACGCTCGCATCCAAGAAGATTTTTTTATGTCATTGGATAATGATATTTCAGTTGACACTTGGAAGCGAAAATGCGACACTGTCATCAGGGACATTGAGATATCTTGCGCAGGACTCCTTGAAATGCGAATGGAAGCGGTAGGATGGGACTTTCGCACTGTACCAGAGGACTACAAGGTGTTGATCCCTTATACTACCAAAGTGATCACATATTTCCATCGAACAATCTACGATTTCTTCAAAAACACGGACGAAGGAAAGAGTATTCTATTTTCCCCAAAGTATAAAGAGGCTGATATCACCAAAAGACAATTCAAAGCTTCCCTAATACTATGTCGGGTTGGGGATAAGATCCACGCCAACAGTATGGATCAAAAGACACTCCTTGACACATACCTACATTGCCTATCTCGTCTTCAATCTTTCTTGCCACCAGCTTGTATCAACGAGCTATTCACCTATTGCCGTTACGCGTGGCTGCGAGGCTTTATTCAGGACGAAGACCTTTCTCAAGCGCAAGATGCTACCACCAGTTGCCTAAAAGACTTCATGACCTATGTAGCCCAATATGGGTTACTGGATATCATGAAGGCCCATGTTAACACTCATGAAATAGACGTTAGATCTATTACGACATACCTTTTCGCGTCATGTTCACTAAAGGGTATCAGGCATTTAAGTGAAAGAGGATCACGGAAATGCCTCGAATACGGTCTTCAGACTATCCAATATCTCTTAGAACGGGGGGCCGATCCAAATTCGAACATCGTATACCTCTTTGCTGACCGCGCTAAGGGGCATAAAGACTGGCCGCGCAATTATGATAGGGTGCGTTGCGCCTTTGGCGTCTTCCTCATCTCTCTTCTCTCCATAGCGTTTGGTATTTCAACACCACAGCGACTACCTGAGTATCCAGACAATGGAATTAGGAAGACAGTCCAACTACTAGTCGAACACGGAGCAGACCCCAATTCGAAATCACCGATAATATACGGCCTAGATATTGGTGGTTACGGTTGGCCGTTATCTATAGACTCGTTTCTAGCTGTGGACAACCACAGAGATACATGGAGCAGAGACCTAGTACTAGTCCTCGAAATCAAGAACTCACGTATCGTTGAAGCCATATACGACAGACTACAAACTCGCAGCCAACAGTCGTGGAGTATTTGGGGTACTAAAGATATCCGAGTTGTTGCATTTTCTGAAAGAAACCAAACTACTAAGAGGCATGTATTCTCTAAGGTGGAGTCAATGGAGGATTCCGCAGAGCTCTTGGAAATGGTCAGGCCGTTTGACATGGAGCTAGGTTCGGGAGGTTTAGATCATGTGCATATAGAGCATATAGCACATCGATCACCTGTGATAGAGAATATACAGGAATACTTCAGAGAGTTGGGTTGGTGTGTACCAAGCGACAGGCCTTCCGTTAGTGTGGAAGACTGCAACTCGTCTGGAGAATCAGAGGATGATCTTCTGGCATGATGAGCCCGTGAGGAAGTTAAGATTATGGATGTGAAACCAGCATTAGAAAGATAAAATAAATCTGTGAGACGATAATAAAATGCTAATGATAATTTTACGACCTCCAATTGTGACTAGGATACTAGGAGACATCTTTAGCTAGCTGACTACCTGTCGTGCTTTGCGCCCTCCTCTGATCCTCCCACTTTATGATATCCAAGTAATTGAGAGTAATAGTGCGCATATAACGACGACAACTGTCTAACCACGTCTGTACTATATATATCGAGAATAGGTGGATAGAAAGAGGCATCTCCAATTCCATTTGAATAGGATTTCGTGACTATAGCATAAGTCAACTAACCGACTCGACCACCTTAGGAATTCAACCGAAAATGAATGAGGGGGAATAGCAGATTAATGTTATGATCCTAGAATAAACGAAACCTGAAGTTGCTGGTGAGGTACCTAGCATTGAAGGGCATGTTGAACAGCTAAATAACAGGACGGTTGTGTGATAACAAGACATGTCCGGACTATTTTGGCCTTCACGGAGCACCAGCGGCACATCCACCCTAGTACATATTGGCATTGATGCTCCGGGACTGGGCGAGGAACCATCAAGCAGTTGTACCAAGGCGAGGATGTAGAAGTTTTTATGGACTTAGCCAATTGCTACGGAATGGCGATGGCAACACAATCAGAAGGTACCTCCCTCGAGCTAAGTCGTATACCCCGGCCTAATTGCATGATACAAAATAGTCGACTCGATGAGACGACGAATATGCTCAAGCGTACTGGGCAACGGTAGATATTTCAATCCACGACACCTAACTTGACCATATCAAAAATATCTACTTCACGGGGAGACAAAAGATAAATCATCATATCATCAAGGATATCAAGTCAGGCCACTTACGATGGTTGGAGTAATATTGAACTACAGACCAGACGAGACCACCAGTATAGTCTAGTAAGTGACCTACGATCGATCGACCAAAACACTGACTCTTCCCCCTTCCCTTTCTATTCTTCATTTCTATACGGTCCACCGCCTGTCCAAGATATCCATATCGGTAGGTGCGTGAGTGGTAGACACGATGTAGCGTGTCAATCGAACCGAAGAGTCAAGTAACTGGTCCTTCACCCACTAACCTCCCTCCCCAGCCTCTCCAGCTCCTCGCCAATAAACTCCCTCGCATTAAGTAATTCGGTACTTCCATAAACAACCCTCTTCTTAGTAGCCTTGCCCTCGCCCGTGCGAGCCACCCACTCCTGCAAGTTCCCATACTCGTCCATACTGCCGCCGCCAACCGTAAAGACAACAGCGTCGCTGAAGCCCTGGCGGCGCTGACCGAACGAAGCGCCGGTCCCAGGAGGACCACCTGGGCCTCCTGCCCCACCCACGCCGGCCCCACCACCACCAACACCACCGGGGAGTCCACCCGGCGTCGGCGTCCCGGAGCGCAGGACCGGCGGCGGCATGGTGCCGCGGGCGTTGGCGCTCCGCGGGTCGAAGTAGAGGTAGTTCTCGGTCTTGGCGATGGCGGAGGAAGAGGCGGACTGCGGGTCCATGACGGACTCGACGATCTTGGTGAGGGTGAGGTCGCGGTTGGCCGGGAGGAAGTTCTTGATGCCGCCGATGAGGGAGTCGAAGTTGGAGGCAAGGTTGCCGGGGACGCCGACGCCCGTGTCCTTGAGGCGGTCCGTGAGCCGCGTCGACAGGGACGAGAAGCGCCCGAAGAGGTCGTTGCTCTGCGAGGGCTGGGCTGAGGAAGATGGGTTGTTGTTGATGGTGGTTAGTTGGGTCATCTTTGTGGTTGCGCGGACTCTTTTGGTAAGGTTAGCTAGCGTCCGAGAAGCAACTTGAGTGGGCTTGGTATATAGAGAATAACGTACTGTCGAACGTAGGGGAGGCAGGCAATGTCCGCGCCCGCGGCTGTCAGGGCCTCCTTGAACTGATTCCACTCAGCCGTGGAGAGGTCCTGCTCAGTACTCAAGAACCAGATAATGAACAGCCGAAGCTTATCTAGAGGATCCTTGCCCTTGGTATCGTCCTTGATGACTTCGAGTACCTGAGCTTTGGTTTGTTTCATAACGTTCTCCTCAACTTGGAAATAGTTGTCAAGTTGCCGGTCTTTGATACCGGTCAGAAGTGCGGCTAGAATATTCATGTGCATATCTAGAACAGCCTTCCGTTCCCGAAGCTCGGGTAACAATGTGATTGCCTATTGAAGTCTCGCATTAGAATTGATGGTTAGAAACTTTGGACATGTAGCTACTTACTGCTTTCAGATGTTGCGCTTTGGCGCTTGTGTCGTTTTGAAGGTCTTCAATAGATGATGCGCCAGTCTTCCGAGTGATTTCTGCAGCATCCTCCTTATATTTACTCAACTCTAAAGACATCGTTAGCGTGGGGCCATCAACTACTGTGTGAGTGCTTACCAGTATCAATATCTTCTGCTACTTGAGGGAATGGTAAACCCGCGTTCTTAGTCCAGAAAAAATCAGAGGATGTCAGGTCATATGACTTCTTAGTTGTGCCCCTTGCAGGGTTACTCTCGTCTATGGGAGTCTCGATAGTTATCCGATTTAATTTCATGTTGAGCACATCATGGACAAGACTTTGATATGTCCATCTACATCATTGGTGTTAGTAATGGAGGTTCCTATCGAGCAGTGAATTGTAGGAGGGCTGAAACTTGTTTTAGATGACGCCCTCAATGATGAGTGCACTTATATTGATCGTTGAACATGACGCAAAAGGGGTAGACAAAACAAGGGTCCCAAAATGCCAATAACACGGGGGCTGCTTACGAGTGTGAGAGCATGGAATTTAAATCGACATTTCTATCGAGGATAACAAGAACGGGCCGGGAAGTAGGTGTACTAGCCGATGAAGCTGGCCTCGCGCTGGATGAAAAGAGATTATCGCGGGAGTTGAGAATGTGATCACGTAGCTTGCGGTCGAGTTTACCTATTAGACATAGTTAGTAGGTTTTGCGCCAAAGGTTTTCCTCAAGACATACCAGCTATCATCTCGGCTGCCGCCCCTTTGGGACATCTGATTATTGGTACGACACCTACTGCTATTAGTCGACCTGCACCGAGTTTGGACAATCGCTGTGATATTTCATACCCATCGTGACAACAACACTGAAGAGACCACTAACTATCCTATCCACGACATTATCCAGTTCTTCATCCGTGGTCTTGGCACTGTTCAATGTCCAGTAGGTGTGCTTTTTCTGCATTCCGAGAGTGAAAAGATCGGGCTCGGCGACAATGAAATTCAGATACTGGTCGTATAACTGGGCGATCTTGTCTGAATTCCCTGCCGTGGCAGTTTGTGTGGCGAAGTCTTTAGAGCGTCCTTGTCAGCCAGTGTCTTATAGAGGGTTCGACAACGCCCGGCGGACGTGATCGCTATCCGGAGAGCTCAGAGCTTACCTTCGAGGAGAGGGCGTGGTATTGAAGAGAGGAAATTTAAGTAGGCTGGAGAATAAAGTCCCCTTTGGAGGTCGGAAGTGATGGTCTGGAGGTTTTGCGCAGTCGGTTCGACAAGGTATACGACGGGCACATCTTCTATAGCATGTCGGTTCGATGAAATATGCATATGCATCGTAACTCCCAGTGAGCGCAGATCGCTTACTCGGAGGACAGAACTTATCACATCGCGGCCTACAAGTTCAAGCTATTAGATAGAGGTTTCATGCACGGGGCATATACTATACAGGTGTAGATAGGAGACCTACCTAAGTCGTCAAATACAAGCACTTTCCATATAGGCTCTCCTTCTGAGGTCAGAATAGGGCCAGCGGGAGCTAATCCGTTAGGATGGTTATCATTCTCGTCTTTGGAGTCAAGTGTTTCGTTGAGGTGAAGGACCCGCTTGATGGAAGCTATCTGGCGATCCCGCAATGAATGCCCTTTCACCACTACTATTGAGGGTGCTGTTGCTGCCATGGCCGGACCACCAATTGTTCAGTCGTCGTGATCTAGATGAAGAAGGGCGAATATGTACGAGATGTAGACGTCGCGATTACAACCGTGGTGCTAGTAGTGGGGATTCGTTGGCTATCCCAGGACTTCGGTAGTATGTTGAGGATGGTGGTATGTATGTATGTGAGGTCATTCAGCGTTTGCTATGCATCGTCGCTATTGAAGAATTTGGACCATTCAATTGGGGTCGCAAACGATTCGAACTGGAGAAAAGAAGCGCGAGGAATACAGGATCGTTGTGGTGGAATGTTTTGATGTGAATGAATATTACCTTCTATAGCTGTTCGTTCGTCTTTACTTCCTACACTCCTAGTTAGGCCAGATTGATAGAGTTGAAGCCACCAAGGCCAAGGCTAGAGCTTCTAAAGAAAGACCTTGAAGTCGTCCAATCGATTAGGTGTTTGCGGGGTGTCGGTATCAGTAAGTCCCGATAGTTATGGAGTCTCTTACCTCATCTGTACATTTTGCACTTCTGCATCTGCAATGTTATTATTCTTACTTAGGTACGCAGCTGCTCCGTATACGTAACCTTACACAGCTGCGCTGTGGAACCTACCGAATTTTATGATTGGGCAGTTGGAATTTGCAAGACTATGTAAGCTACGATAGATGATTACTTATGTACTTAATAGTTATATTCATTTATCTAATCTGCCATTGGAATGTCTATATAATAGAAATTACAGTGAGAGTTATTCATAAAAGGTGTCTTTGTAACCGGTTGTGTGCGACTCTATAGGTAGGCTGACAGGTAGGTGATCTCGGTTATTTTTTGACTTCATCAAATATGCTTTTGTTGTTTGGTCTTTTTGTTTGATACCTTTGGGTGACAGCCATTCTGCTATTCCGGTATTAATGTTAGTACGAAGTATGACCGGATTGCGAAACAAAGGAGAAGCGACAACAAATATTGATTGGTGGTTCGGAGCTCCACTGCATCATCGAGCTGTGCCTGGCTCCTTAATTATTTCCCATGGTTTTTCCTAGGCCTTCTACGAAGTATGTAACTGGAACTCCCCAAGCCCCCCCTAACTTGGCGCTTAACTAATGTAACTTAGCCACCCCAAACTCTTTCCCACTTTCCACCTGCTCTCTTCTCTCATTTCGGTGCCTGCGCTCTCACTAAAACTGTCCCTCTCTCTCTTTCACCCATTACAAATTAAAAACAAACCTCTTCTTGCTGCTCTTGTGATCGACCAGCCATCTTTTGTCAACCATCATCATCGTCGTTGATCATATACACCATTCTATAGTGCGGCTCCTAATTCGTCATTCGTTCTTGTAATTCCTCTTAACTTGTTGATAACTTAACAACTCATCCAGAGATTCCAGATAGTTCTCTCTGCATAAGCATTTTTGCGTGTCGCATTCTTCGTTCCCTCCATAGAACTGATCAACCATCCAGTCAATAACACCCAGGCCCTCTATTGAATCGTTGCCAACTTGTCGAGATAGACTTTATACCTTTTACCTTTTCAATAAGATTGTGCAAGAAATATATGTTGTAAGGCAAAGTCAGCTCTCAAATAAAGAGAGTTCGACGATGCTCTTGTCTTCTCTACTAAAGGGAGAAACAGGCGCATAAAGGCTGCTATTGCAACTGGGGAGAGATAACTTGGATTAAACAGGGTAGGTCATGAAATAACTATCAAATTCCCCTTATCCCCATCTGCTCCCGCCATTCACACCTGTACACTTCAACAACACCATAAGGTGCATCCCTAGAGAAAAGCCTGTATTCATTGAAATTGATCGGCCTGGTCTGTCCTGCTTTGTTCCGATAACCACCGAGCCCCGATTCGTGCATCAGTTGAATGCATGAATCGACAGGGGGTCAGCAGTGGCTAGCCGGAACAACTGACAGCTGTTATAACCGTATTTTATTTCACAACTTGAGTTTTTCTTTTAACTGCAGAGCATTCGAGAGAGGATACAGATCGACACTGGGAGCTGGCTTCAATGGTAGAAGAGAGTAACTTTCTAAATCACAAATTCCCATAAGTTGGGAGGGAGAGAGAGAAACAGTAAAGACTGGCAAAGAGAATATTCCTACAGAGACTCAAGTGTAACTTGAATTAACCCTCTCGATGAACAACGACCCAATTCAAACTCCCAAGTATTGCGGGTATAATTGGTCTGGTCATCATCATTTCCCATTCTAGTCCAACGTCCATTTGGTTCTCGGTTTTGCCCAGGAACAGCATCCCCCTAATCCCGGCTGTCCGGGCGTGAGGATACGGAGCAGGGAGACCAACTAGAAGAGGCTATCAACACTTAAACACAACTTACAATGGACTTGAATGCGTCCATGAGTTTCTTAGCTTAATACTGGAAGCAAGTACAATATATTAAGCGGGCCTAGAATCAATCAGGTCTGTCGACAGCACTGCAAACCGAAACCCTACCTTGAGTCTCGTCTCCGCATGGAGCGCAGCCGCGAATATCATCACACACTGCCGCGATATACAGTCTCAACCACACGACAAACCCTAATTAGGCCTACGAATTGACAATCACCATCTTGTTCGGATTTAATCGAAATTACCAGTTGTCAAAATTCATCTCCACTCTTGAAAAGCCTCCAACATCTCGATACTCTCCAGTTCTTCTACAGCCGGAATGTCTCGGGATTGTGTCATCTCTCGAATGCTCTCAGTGGAATTATTTTGATTTCCTTGGCAAACTTCACTCGATGCAGCCCACTCACTGACTGCTTTTGCTTCTAACCAGACGAGCCTCTATGCTGATCGTGTACATCTAGATCTGCAAACTAAACCTGATTCAGTCTTAAGTTTCCGTACAGCTCCAGACCCCTGCACTACAACTTGGGTCCACCAACACCAACCAACGGGGAGCCTAAGCTCTGTTTTTAGTTCACGCCTCTTTCACTCCGCAGGACAGGGATTTATTATATTCACACCCATCACCCTTTCTCCACTAAACAAGTCGTATCCAGCTTGTGAACTAGGAACCAAGTACAGTGTCACTGAGAGACTGTTGTTGTTATTGATAACTTCTGTGTCTTTGAGACGGGTGAGTGACATCAAGCAACGACCTAAAAAGCACTAAGCAAGCTTAGCTTCCTCTATGTCTCTGTATGGAGTTGTTGATATGATCAATATTATACCAACGGAATACTAGAAAGAAACTTAACCAATTAGCATTTTGCTCGGCGTTACTACATATACACCCCTTGATTGTACATGAAGCTAATGGTATAGTAGATCACGTGATATATTCCCGGAATAGGGAAAGTCTATCAATCATGGATCAGAACCCGAACCAATGGTACAATTTCGGGGGTCAGCATCCCCACCACCATCACCAGCAACAGCAACAGCATCATCAACAACAGCAGCAGCAGCAGCAGCAGCAGCAGCAGCAGCAGCAACAGCAGCATTACTCACCACCATACCAGCAAGCTGTGCCCGAGTATACCCAGAATGAGTTTGCTACTCCTGAGCCATCATACGCGGCTTCACCCAACTGGGGCTATGACACCAGCCACAACCCTCCCCAACAGGCCCATCCTGTCCATAGTTCCAACTATGGGCAGTTTGGGGAAGTTCCTTTTGGGACCACTAACTATCCTTACCAAGTCAGCAACCAGTTTTCCTTGGGATATCCCAACCCGCAGCAGTCACCGTACCAGGGGCATGTGACTGCCGATCCTGCCCCTTACTTGCAGAATTATCACCAACCTCCGGTTGCTCCTCCAGTCGCTCCTCCGGTCAGAGCACCGACTAAAGTTCCGGCAAGCATCCCCGCAGGCATCCCCGCAAGCACTCCTATGAGCATCCCAACTGGCATTCCGACTAGTGCTCCAGCTGGAGGCGTTCCGGTTGGCATTCCGGCTCGCGCTGCGACTAGTACTCCAACTGGCGCCCCGACTAGCAATATCCGCCAAAGTCAAACTATCCCAGCGGTTCCACACGGCAGTCAAGTCGCTAAGCGTGTCACTGGTGTGTCTCCCATCGGGCCTCAATGGAGAGGCATAGAGGGTTTACCGAATATCGTCTACTCGGATGTCCCAGACCCATCACAGATGCGAGTGAAGGCGAGCGAGAGTGCGAAGTACCGGAAGCCGACTTGGCCTGTATTCAAGCATAAATACCTTAACGATAATCTTGTTTCCGGCCGATCACAGCGTTTCCCTGGCCAGATCCTGTGTGATCATGCGGCAGTGAAAGCCCGTATGGATGGATCCGGCCTCGATGACAACACCAAGGCCCAGCTTGAAGCTGAACTGAAGAAGCTTAACTCCGAGTTCTTGAATGTGACAGGTGACCATAGTATGTATACCCCTAGTTGGACTGATTAGATGGGAGGTTGTGTCACGTTTCTGCCAATGTCAGCTAACACCTCGGTCTAGTTAAGAGTAAAGGTCCCGCCAAGCGTAAGACTAAGGTATCCGTCGATGATAGCTCCGACTCTTCAGACGACGGGGAGGACATAGATAGACGGGCTAAAGAGGTAAATAATTCCCTAAATGTTGATTTTTTAGTTGTCCCGTTTGAGTTTGCGAGGGATACTGCGAAGAGAAGGAACAGTTTCTTAACCCTGCAGTAACCACCCATACCTTCTGAGCGCCCCCCGTTTCCTTTGAAATCGTCTGTCTTTCTGTATGGGTTATCTATACTTCAACGGGTCTTTCCTTTCTCAACTATCTGTTGGGACAAAGTTGTTCATGCTGTGATATTATCTTGCCGACTTTTTAAAATAAAAATACTGACGGACCCCACATCATAGATCAAGTCTGCTGTCGCCTCTCCAAACGATCTTGTCAAGGTGGTTGAGCAGAAGGTTGTTAACATTGTTTGGCAAGACCCTACCGCTGCACCCAAGAAGAATGCAACTGGCGAGGCCATTGCAGCTTATGGTAAATTGGTAGATGAGCTTTGGGCTAAGCACAAGGACCTGAAGGACGCGATAACGAACCAGAAAAATGACCAAGCGAAGGCACTTCGGGATGCCCTCAAACGCCAAACGGAGCTAATCCATGTTGCGGTCGAGACGATAAACACGTTTGGTGCCGATTCGATCGTAGAAAATATGGGTTCGAACCGCAAGTTGACCGGCATTCTCTATAACTTTGTCAGTTATTGTTGGTCGATCAAAGACTTCAATGGACCCGTACCCAAGTCTGTTCTTGGGCTTGTTTCGGAATTTACTACAGTCCCCGCAACAGTTTTCGACAAATTGAAGGAAAAACTTTCCAAGCTGGCTAGCAAGTTTGATAGCGAGACCCGCGAACTTTTGGAGGAGATTATCGATAACTTCAAGAAATACGAAAAACAGCGACCGCAGCCACCTACTGACATCCAGGACTCCAAGAAACCTTCCAAAACCCCTACTACGACAACGTCATCTGTAGCAAAGGAAACATCGGTGCTACCTAAGCCTCAAGTTGTGAAGAAAGACCCCGCTCCAAAGAGCACTGCAGTGGACAGCAAGAAGATGCAACCAATGAAATATGCTGGGTTAGAATCTGCTAGGAAGATTAGCAATGGGGTATCCGCGAAGAGGCCTAGAGATGACGATTCGGATTCGCGATCTACAAAAAAGGTGGCGGTTGAAGGTACTACTGGAACACCAGCAACGAACAAACAGTCACCAGCCACTCCTGCGAGTTCTTCGGCGCCAGCTACGACAACAACTGTGCAGACACGGCCAAAGACCTCAACATCCATCCTACCTGGGAAGTCACGACCTATGGTAAAGCCAGCAGCTAGGAAGGTCGAACCCCCGCCGCAGCGATCTGTCTTTGGCAGTTTACTTGAGGAGATTGCGAAGCCTAAGGAGAAGCCTAAGCCACGGGAGGAGCCGAAGGGGCGACCTGAGACTGAGGAAGAGAAAGCACGCAGACTACGCAAGGAAAGTCGGAGAGGAAGAAGAGTAACCTGGGCACCGGAGGAGCAACTTGTTGAATACCGCTATTTCCAGCACGATTCAGCAGAAGATGAAGGCCGCGCTAAGAACGAATTACAAGATGCACATGACAATCGATCAGAAGGACAAGCTCTAAAATCGGCTTTCAAAAGCCAAAAAGAAAAGGAAGATGGGGAAGAGTCAGAAGATGACGATGAGGTGGATGTGAAGGAGACCGCCCTCAGGGACTGGAAAAAGATTTCTGTAGCTGACCCCCTCTTAAATGAGGAACGGGCAGCTAAGAATTTTGAACGTCGCGGAGGGTCCCAAAAGACTAACACCAAACAACAGAAATTTATCAGCGATTACGAATCTCGTGAGTTAATGAGCATTTACACAACGATATCCGAAATTCCTATTTCCCCGCGATCCCCCCCACACAAGGCATTCGCCGAGCCAATTTCCCAACCATCCGTTACCCCAGCACCGAACAGCGCCAAAGCCCACGAAACCTACCGTCGTGCTATTGAATCCCGGCAATTCGGCAGTATTGGTGCAGCACACCAAGCAATTGGAAGACTCGCAAATACCGTTGATTTTAACAAACTGACCCGAAATTCTACTCAAGCAGCCTCTAACAATATGTCTCAACAACCACAATCTGCGCCATCGCGCATGACGACGCAGGAAGAGCGAGATGAAGAGGTTCTAGCCCTATTGAATTCGAAGAAGGTTGCCAATTGGGTCGATCCGGATCCATATGATCCAGCTCGCCCCAAGACTCAGCGCCGCTACGACTATCCCGACCCCAAGGTTCAAGAATCGGTCAATGCACTTGAGGTAGTCGTCGCGGAGTACAAGGACAAGCCATTCCCTCCCACGGAACCTCCCATGCACATCCAAGGTGACCCTGATCGCGTCAAAGAGTGGTGGACTGGTCACAATGCGAGTGCTGCTGCTCGAGCGCAGGCTGCCAATGCCAACAAACCCTCGGCTGCATCCTATCCTCCCCAGTTTCCGGCCGTGCAACAGCAGCTACAGCCCCAGCCGCAACCCCAGCAAGGTCAAGCCGATATTGGAAGTATCCTACAACAGATCAACAGCATCCAAGCCAACCGGGTAACCCAGGCGAACGCACCTACCCCGCAACAACCACCCGCCGCGGCCCAACCTCAGATGTCCACAGTAACCCCCGATATCCAGGCTGTGCTGCAACAGCTCCAGGCCCAGCCTCAGCCAGCACCCGCTTCCGCAGCACCAGCACCCGTCGCCGCCCCTAGTACCGACGCAAATGCAAATGCTGCAATGATGGCGTATTACCAGATGATGCAACAAGCTTCCGCATCCAGCCCCAACGCCGAGGCAAACGCTGCGTGGATGCTGGCGTATTACCAGCACCAGCAACAACAAGGTCAGAGCCAGGGCCAGCAGGGATCGGCTTCCTACGGACAGGATCGCGACGGCAGCGGAAGTGGCGGCGATCAGAATCGTCGGAACCGCGATCAAGATCGTCGCAGCGGCAACAATGGCAACGGTCGACCTCACGGCGGCAATGGTACCCGTGGCGGAGGCAACAGCGGCGGTGGTGGAGATCGAGATAGCCGCGGTATCAACCGCAGTCTGATCGGCACGAAGCCGTGCACCTTCTGGGCCAAGAACCAGTGCACCAAGGGCGATAAGTGCACTTTCCGACACGATCCGGCGGATCTGGTCAGTAGCAATTACTAGGTCTGCCAGCAGATTTTGTATTTATGCACTGGTTGAAAGGGGAAGGGGGGATTTGTCTTCCTTCTCTCTCTACTACGCCGACTTAATCAAGGAAGGAATGAAAAATATCATATGCCGACAGCCGACCCGCTTTCTTTCGAGACACATTGCATTTTCCGGAGTTTTCATTTGCCTTTTTTTTCATTTGTTTTCCAAAATAGGGAGGGATGAATGATGGATGGTATTGCATGCACGGCTGCCTTGGTAATACTCTTTCAGCGGTTATTGACCCCCAAGTTTTCCGCCGTAATTTCATATACTACACGACGACACTATACCTACCTACACACAAACCCACACGCCCACACGCCCTCATACAGGCGTTCTCGGTCCAGATCAAAGGGACGGGACGTTGTCTTGCGATTTTAATTTTCTTTAATGAGTGCAGATGATGAAGAATCAATGGTTTGATTCGATAGTGGTTTTCACTAGGACGGACAGGAAGGCCGGAAGGCAGGCGGGAAAGGCAGGTTGTAGGGAAATGTGCAGCTTAGGGGAGCAAGCAATGCGCATGAATGCATGCATGTATGGATGAACGGAGGGACGGACGGAAGGAGGAGCGGATTATTGCTTTATCTAGCTGAATGGATGGACAGGAATTGAACGAGCAGACAGGAGAGGCATACAGAAAAGGGGAATACCTTGTTGTACTATTAATACCAGATCCAAAATCTTGGGGGGGGGGACAGACAGACTATGGTAGAGAGACAGAAGATCAATTGCTGATGAAACAAACCAAAAAGAAAATGATAGGAATGCCCTACGTATTGATTGATTGGTTGATTGATATTGTGATGGTAATACTATGTATCTACCTATCTACGTGGATGAATGAATATGAAGGTGTATTAGTAGGTATGGTCATGGAACACACATCGTATACTATCATCAAAGCGAACGAAGCAAGACGACGGAAATGGACCATCATAGTTGACACCGTTGTCATTCATCCTCTGGCATCTACTTTCTACCTACCTACCTACCTGCCTCACTACCCAAGTAGGTACGTAGGCAAATAGTCCACCTGCCCGTGTATGTATGCGTACCCTCCACATCAATCTTATCACTTCGATCAATCCAGCCCAAGCCGATCCTCAATTACGCGCACAATCTCAGTCCACTCGCACATGGCTCCTATAGCACCATACCATCCATCACCTCAGGTTAGCCAACACTCTACTAGTACTATACAATAACTAATTCGGATATGTAGGTAGGTAGGAATGAAGATAGATAGATATATACTCACCATCGCCCCGATCCCCACAAGCCAGCAATTTGGTCTGCGGCCTCAGGACCTCGAACCAGCCCTCTCCTTCATCTGCGTTTCTGTCGTCATCGAAGTCATCGTTGTGGCTGTTGCTATGCTGGTGTTGCGGCGGTTGCGCTCCTCTATTGGCATTGGAATTGGCGGCGGAGGAGTCGTGCTGATTTGATGATGATGATGGTGTTGTGTTTGAGCTCTTCTTGTTGTTCTTGTTGTTGCCGACGCCCCATTCCGCCTCCAGGACGCGGATCTGTTTTGCTGTTATCTGTGGTGGGGGGTTTTGTTTGCATTAGTTAAGTAGGTAGTGTAGGATGCTTGAGGTGGATTGTGTGTGTGTGTTGGGGGGGGGTTCGGGTTGCTTGTTTGTTGATGATATCGTTCGTTGATGGCGCGTGTTTGATATGGGGCGAGAGAGAGAGAGAGCGAGACATAGAGGGAGCAAGAAAAGAAAAAGAAGAAAAACAAACTCACCGGATGCCGCCACATAGCCGTATTCATAGCCGGCGCCACGACGATGCGCTTCTTCTTTGTCATTCTCGCCCTCGTCCTATTGCCACCACCACCATCACCTGAAGTAATTGGTGCTTCCGGCTCTCCCGGCACGCCAACGCCGTCACCTCCACTAGTTTCTGACAGCTGGGTCTCCTCGCGTAGCGCAAGCACATCCGAGTCCAGCTCCCCCCGCGCGTCCCACGCCCGCACGACGCTCGTCAGGATCCCGTCCGCCATGCCGCCGACGATCTTGGCTAGGGTGTTGGCGCTCAGGGGGGCGATGACGAGGATATCCGCCCACCTATTTCATGGTTAGTAAAAATCACTGTTTAAAATACCAGATACACGGGAGAGATGCCGGTTGTGGGTAGATGTAGATAGATAGACAGACAAAAACCCACCGTCGCAGCTCAATATGCAAGATTGCGTTCCCTCGCGTCCACGGCTGCCGCCACTCATCCGTGTCGCCGTATACGCCGTCTACATTGGGCAGGGTTGCGAGAGAAGCGAGGCTAGGTTGTTCCGGGGCTTGGCCTTCCAGGAAGCGAGCCGCGCTGGGTGTGAGCAGTACCCGGATAGATAGGTCATGATGGGCCGAGAGCGCTTGAATGATGTTCGGGATTTTGATGCTGGGATGGTTGGTGTTAATCAATATTCAATGAATTTGTCTAGTAAAAGCTATGCGATTTGGGATTTCTAGTCCCCCTGTGGCTGGCTCTGCCTAGTACATAGTTGGGAAGACTAGTGGATGGAAAGCAGATAGGGGAAGAGAAGTATGACGTACTAGGAATCATATGTTAGAATATTTATTTGTCAGTAATTAAGAGAACACATACCGTTGCTACTGAACCCGATGCGGCCAGTAGGAGATGTTTTTTGTTGTCCTGTAGTGAGGCTGTCAACTCCTCTATAGGAGGTGCCTGTGCCATGGTCGTGTTGATATCGCCGGCCCCTTAGATGATCTCGGGATGAGGACAGTAATGATATGAAATGTTACATATAACTAAGTCTAAATTAAATTACGAAAGGTTTCTCCAAGCTGATCACGGGATCTGGGATCGATGTTTCTTTCTCAAAGTCGCCTTCATTATTAAGCCTCGCCTCGGAAGCTATCATCACCCACCTGCTGCCCACCCATTATCGGAGGATCAGCGGGGTCCCATTAACTAAAACACCAGGCGGGCAGCGCAGGCGGGATACCAGAATGCGCTCAGCCTCTGATTGGTCACTAAGCACACTCCCCAAGCCACTGTGGCACCAGCTTACCCTTGACTCCACTAAAACTTTTTACTTACATCATCGGACCATTCGGCGTTGATCAATTAAAAATCACAATCAACTTTATCTTCGTCTTGTCCGCCAATTTACAGATTAATATATACGTGTAAACCATTCGTTGTCGGCGACTTCTTTTGCTCTCTTAGTTGGCAATTATTTGTATAGACAGATACACACACAAACACAATGTTCACACGCAGAGCATTATCAGCTGTACGTACCACTCGTCCCTTAATATCTCTCACTCACCAATCACTCCAACTGGACTCCCAGAGAAGCAACGAACTAACACACACTGACACAACCGCAGACCTTCCGGCAGGTAACAGCAGCAGCCCGGCCCCTCTCCCGCCAACCCGCCTCCATTTCCAATCCCATCTCGTCGCCCTTCCTCTCCAAATTCCAACAGCGACTACTCTCCGACCAGACGAAGCAGGCCATCGAGAAGGCCGTCGCCTCGGCCCCCGTCGTGCTCTTCATGAAGGGAACCCCCGAGACGCCACAGTGCGGGTTCTCGCGCGCCAGCGTCCAGATCCTAGGACTGCAGGGCGTCGATCCGAATAAGTTCGCGGCTTTTAACGTTCTGGAGGATGCCGAGTTGAGGGCAGGTACGTTGTGTTGTGTTGTGTTGTTGACAGCGAACCCGACGGTGATGAGAAAGAGTGCATTTAAACGATACGTAGGAAGGATAACCTGGCTGACAACAGATGATGCGACACACAGGTATCAAGGAGTTCTCCGACTGGCCTACCATCCCGCAGCTCTACCTAGATAACGAGTTCGTCGGCGGCTGCGATATCCTCGTTTCCATGCACCAGGACGGTTCGTTAGCCAAGCTGCTCGAGGAGAAGGGGGTCTTGGCGCCACTGGATGGTTCTGAGTCTGCTAGTGGTAGCGAGGAGACGAAATAAAGAATACCTAGGGGAGGGTGATGGTAATAGGAGGTACAAGCTGGCCGAAGGGAGTTGTACGATCGATATGAAACGTTCTTGTGTACGATTATTATGATTGATCTAGTGACGATGACGGCTAGGCCATGCTACGCCATGCCACGATATGAGGGTTTCAGAATGGCATTGCGGAAAGTAAGCAAGCAGGCTATAGCATATAGAAATGTATCAATTGATACTCACCTTGATATTACATTACACTTCTTGTACCGAGGGTATATGGGATAATTTGTTTGATACTGACCCCTATTCATGATATACTGACTTGCTCATATGTATGTACCTATGCATAATTCATCTAACTGACATATCATATCTATCCTGTAATACAACAGAAACCCCTTGAGGATTGTTTCATTCCTTATCCGTCTACTTCAACATCAAACCGCGACATGCTCAATATATCCAACAAATATAATCCAATAAACCCATCCCATTCCCACTGCGTTTATGCCCTCCCTTACCTCACAGCGGATAAGCCGCCCCATCCCCCCGCATATCGCTCCCAGCAGACCAAACGCCCACCTTCTCCACAGGATCCAGACCCCATCTGATGATCTGGCCCCGACCGAACAGACTCCTCTTCATCCCACGCACAACCTTAACTTGATGCCCCAGCTTCCGCAAGCCCTCGATCGTCTCCTCCGGCAGCCCCTCCTCGCAATACACCGACAAATCATGCACGATCTCCTCGCCCTCCTGCACGACCCCTTTCTTCTCCGACGGCATGCCCGCCCCAATGCAAACCCTCGGCGCATCGAGGGCCTGCTGGGGCGACAGACCGCCCACGACCTGGCCGAGCAGCACCTGGACGTGGCCCTGGGGCTGCATGAAGCCGCCCATGACCCCGAACACACTATGCAGCGACCCGCCATCACCCAAGCCGAAATTCGTCACCGCGGCGGGGATGATGGTATGGTAGGGTCTCTTGCGCGGCGCCAGCACGTTCGGGTGGGACGGGTCGAGCGAGAAGTTCGCGGCCCGGTTCTGCAGCGTGAAGCCGCAGCCCGCCGGGACGATGCACGTGCCGAAGCCGCCGTAGTTGCTGTTGATGAAGCTGACGGCGTTCCCCTGCGCGTCCGACACCGCGAAGTAGACCGTGTCGGAGCTCTGCAGGGCGGGCGAGCCGCGCGCCGGGATCCCCGACGAGGCGGTGGCCGAGAAGAGCTGGGCGCGCTCGGCGAGGTACGGCGTCGAGAGCAGGGAGGCCGTGGGCACCTTCTCGACGTTCGGGTCCGTCACGTACCAGGACGCGTCGGCGAAACCGAGGCGCAGCGACTCGATGATCGCGTGGAGGTAGGGCGCCGTGTTGAAGTCCTCCGGTCCCCAGGTCGGGATCTTCCCGGCCTTCTCGAGCTCCTGGATGATGCCCAGCGCGATCAGAGCCACGATGCCCTGCCCGTTAGGCGGGTGTTCCCAGAGCTCCAGACCTATGTCTTCTTCTTCTCCTTCCTTCCCATCCTTGTTTCCACCATCGCCTCGGATAACACTATCCCTCAACCTCTCCTTGACGCCCAGACCCCGCAACTTAAGACCGATAGGCTCCACAGGCTCGCTGCCCGTCTCGAGGTGGTGCGCGAGATCATCTAGCTCGAGGTGCCCTCCCAGATCCCGCACTACCTTGATTAACTCCTCCGCGATCCGCCCCGAGTAGAAGCCCTTCTTGCCCTCGGCCGCCAGCATCCGGAACGTCCGCGCCAACGTCGGGTTCCGCATGATTTCTCCCGCGCGGGGCGCGCGCACCCCATCTGGGGCGGAAGGGTCTACCTTCAACATCTCGGCGCCGTTGGGCGATGCGCCGCGGATTTCCGCTTCGGCGGAGCGCCACTGTCGTGCGTTAGTCAGGAACTGTCAGGTTATTCCTTCTCTCTGTGTCTTTTATAGGTTTGACAATATCAACAGGAGATAGTAATAGAGCGTAGAAGAGGAGGCAAGGGGACGACGGAGAGCTGCTTACGAAATGCGCCGTGATCTCCGAAACAGGGAACCCCTTCTCGCCCAGCTCGATAGCCGGGAGCAAGATCTGCTCCATGGACAGCTTGCCGCTGCCGAAGCGCTCGACGGCATCGCACCAGCCGGCGGCGGCACCGGGGACGGAAACGGCATGCACGCTATTCATGGGGATCTTGGCGCTACCTCTGGTGCTGCCATCCGGAGGGGGGAGTCCCAGCGACTTCCGGATCGTCTCGAGCGTGCACTTGGCGCCTGCGCGCCCGGACCCGTTCAGCGCCGACACCTTCTTGGTCGCCGCGTCGTAGAAGAGGCAGAACATGTCGCCGCCGATGCCTGTGCTGCAGGGTTCGGTCATGTTGAGCCCAGCGGCTGTTTTGGGGGGTTGTTAGTTCTTGGGAATTGTGGTGAACGTAAGAGATCTTGGTATGCCAAGTACATTACGTCACGAAGCTAAAAAGGCTCTCTTTCTTTCGTGAACAGAACGACACTTACCTACGGCCACGGCTGCATCCTGTGTTTATATTGTAAGTAGATTTTCATCACGACCAACTCGCTACTTGGGTTTATGAAAGGGGGAAAGAGGGAGGGATGGATGGATAATGAAACTCACAACGCAGTTCCCGCCCGCCTCCAACACCTCGATGCCGCATTTCGCCGCTAGAGGTTGCGTGCACGCCACGATGCCCTTGGTGCTGTGGACGACACTCCTGCGACTGGGGAACTTGGCCAGCACGTTGGAGGGCGGAGGAAAGACGGAGTCGGGCGTGTTGAGGGGCATCTTAGGGACCAGAGGAGTAACGAATCGACTCCTTGTTATTTCTTGGTGTAGATATCTGTGAGATGTAGAAGGGAGAGCCCAGGAAGGGGTTATAAGTATGCGTATACGTGCTGTCCACATGCGACGGGACGAAAGGTCAAACTAGGGGATGTAATATCTATCTGGGTAGGTAGTATAGGTGGCGTTGGAATTAACTTGGATGGCGAAACAGCGCGGGGTGTTCACTATTGAGTTGCTTGGTGAGTTAAACAAACAAATGCGTTCGGGTAGAAAACTGTGACTGACGTAGGTAGTATATCAAACAAATATCCCGAAAAGGCACACGGTTTCATCATCCAGCCTGATGCAACTATAAGGCCAGAGGCACAAACGCGAACTCCTCCCCCTCTCCTCCCCTCTCTAGGTAGTTACTTCCCCCCCAACTCATCGATGGCGGGGCTTGTTTCCCGTGGGGTCAATTGGAACGGTCCAATGCGTCGACCCACTTAGCCGTTCCGACTCCGAGGTTCGGAGAGGATACCTAAACTATAGTGTAAAAAGGGGGGTTGTTTGCCACGGCTTCCGGCATTGCTTTTGGTCACACCTCGGTCAAAAGGCGGTTTGTCGGGATTTGAATTGTTAGCAGTTGGGGTTCAGACAATAGTCATTAAGAACACCAATTATACTCCTGCCAACTTTCCGCACATATTGTCTCTGGTTTTACATAAGGTATGGTAACTAACAAAAGCGCATGTGGTTTGAAGATACGATGATGAATTGGCAGAACAAAATTTTAACTAAGCGAGGGTTAACGTGCCAAGGTGAAAATGTTAAGAGCTGGATAGTCGCAAGCTCATCATGTTCAAATAGGACACGAGTCTTTTTTATCCTTTTTCCTTTTATTTTCTTTCTTTTTCTTTTCTGGTTTGTAAAGATATAAGATATTTTGTGATGAGGATACCGAAGAAAATATGAAAGAACTTGGGAAGACTCATAGTTAAGAATACCAGTGAAACCAAGGGAACTCCCCGACACTATTCATGGGGTAGACGTGATTCATTATAGTTAAAGGCTATCTCCTGAGTTGCAATTCTCATAATGGCTAACTCACGATTCTAGCAGACTACTAGAAATTCTCTTTAACTTATTTATATTTTGCTTGAGCTCTTTAGTGAGTATCGCTGCTACTCAACGTCTACCTATAAATTATTTTCTAGCTATATTTAGCAGTCTGATCCGGCTCTGTCACATTAGGGTTGCAATGTGAATTGTTATATATCAGGGCCTACATTTGATGACCAGATATGTTGAGGAAACTAGAAATTGAGATATGTGTCATCTTGCAGCTAATTGACAATGACATATGTTATATATCAGGCTAAACACATCTACTTCTATACCCGATGTCCCCAGCTCTAGACAGGCTTCCCACCTTTCATGTCAATATTCTATGGGCAGCGGCACCACACGCCCTTCGTACCAGCCGCCTGGTTACACTGGCCCTCCTTACAGCCAGCAAAACAAGCATCCCAAGAGCCGTAGGAGCGGTTGGTACATCTATGTATACGATGTTAGCCACTAACTCCTTCGACGTCTTTAGAGCCCTAGACGATGACTTACCCTCGAGCCTCCACCTTGCTCTCAGCAGAAGGAGCAGCGGCAACCATAGTGGCGAGCGATGCCATGATGAGCGTGATGATGGTCGTGCTGAACTGCATTGCGAAAGTATTGTCTTCGTTGATGGGAATATATTATGAAATATTAGAGTTGGAGACTGGAAGATGTGTCTGGACGGGGAAAGAACAAGATCAATGTTAAGGGCTGGTTTCTTTATATAGAATCCAAGACTGGAGCTGAGTGGAACGCAAATACATCATAACTATACGTTACTGTGGCGAAGCAGCTTAGCATGATACATAAGGAAGGCGACTAGATGGTCCAGTATGTCAATAGTACAATGCATCGTGAGGGTGGGTCGCCAAGTTGGAATATCAAGTAAGACGTTCGATCCTATTCTTAATCTACTAAATAGCTCCTTTACCTTACATACTCATATTGGGTCTCACGCTAACAGTTCTGTATACTTGATTCACCTGATAACTAGATCTTCTCCCAGTTTTCTTTTTTAACAGGTTTCTACAATTAAATCCTAGATTAATATTCCGGTAACCGCTGTTCGTTGGAAAAGAGCTTGTGGTAGGAAATGAACGTTTGAACCTACTAATTACCTTTCGCAACTGGGCCATACAGGACTGTACAGGTCTAACTAGGTTGGCTGCCATGAGCTACGTGGATATTCACGATATTAAGCTCCTCATAAACAATTATCCTCTATAATAAGATTTAGATCCTCTCAGCGCTCTTGGTCAATGTCGCTTGCTGCGTCCGCAATGTTCCCAAATCCTCTAGATTACCGCCTGCAAAGGTAGTATGAGAAACGTCTTCAGATGAAGGCTCTGGAACCAGGCTATGCTTCCCCGCTTCTCATAGCAGATGCTGCCGCTGAAGGCAGTGAGTGAAGGCGCGTCGATCCTCTCTATATATAGTTATCACTCGCTAGGACGTTGTATCTCGACAAGCTTAGCTGCTTTTTAGCGAATCAATGAGAGTGTCGTACGGGGAATAGAACCAAGTGTCGTTTACTGCAGGATATCTGCAGAGTTAGCCAGCATGCCAATTACTTGAAGGTCATTCGACGATATCCGAATGTAAAGATGCCTAATAGCGCCAACACATATCATCAACGGTTAGGATGGCAATAGGATAAGAAAGATACGTACCATAATTTATATATAAATAGTTGACGCCCCTACAGGCATACAGAACAAAGCCTTGGCGTGAAACTTTTCTTTTTATCACTTCTTTTCAATTCTATATGATCTAGTAATCAAACAGCAGTCAAATTAAGAAGAAACCTCTCCGTACTTATTTACAATATATAAATCGCGGCCTAAATCCGAGTCTTAATGGATTGCCAAGATGTTGAGAGAACGAATGCGGATATTGCTGGCCTGGGAGTTAAGAGTTGAGTCTTGATTAGTATTGTCACTTTGCAAGTGAACTGATGTTGAAAAGATTATCCTTTCCTTCGTTATCCAAGGAGGTCTCTCCTTCGTCTTTTCCATCTTGTCTTTCTTGATTGAACTACGAACCAGTATTAGTGATGTCACTTCCTATTAACCGAACCAACAAGTTTCTGTCGGTACTATTTCAGATGCCATCCATCACTAGGCTCTTAAGATGGAGTTCTCCATCGGTTGAGAAAATAGCTAAGGCTATTAAAAAACTTCTAAATCGTGACGATACTAGATTACAGCGATTCATAAGTGAGTAGTGCCGTCTACAGTTCTTATTATACATACTCTAATTATCATTATAGATTCGCTTCTAAATTTAGCTTTACCTCGGTGGAAACTTAGAAAAAAACATATTAACTAAATACTAAGTGTTATTAGTGATACACAAATGGTTAATAGTATGATCCATTGTTTCCTTTTCTTTTCAACTCTTTTAATCCCTTTTTTATTTTCGAAAAGAAGCCCGCCCGTATGTCTGATTTTCCCAGGGATCGCGTTGCTCGTTGGAGCCTTAGTCCAACACGATACGCTAGTCTTATATCATCACCGTGTCGTCTATAATACAGTTAGCTTTACCGAGTAAGATCCAAGCATTAAGTTTTATATGTATCTTAGCTATACATCTAATAGAGTCTTTGTCTATACATCTTCGGTAGTTTTATTCGAGAGTAAAGGTGGGCCATTACTATACCATCTATTCCTTTTAACGGTATATGGAACCCTTTATTTCTGTTTTATTATAGTATTTGGACTTCAACTCCAACACTGGGGTGACGAAATCGTCGGTCATTGCTACTCAACGCTTAATATTACTTTTTCTCTGGCATTACACCTTAAAGCAGATATGGTATATCTCGGCTTAACCAGTCTCTACTGGTGTGTAACTATATGGTATACGACAAGAGCAGCACTCTCAAACTTGGCATTGATAGTTGATAATCACTCCATAAAATCACCGGTTGACCAAGCACAGCATGACTGAAACTGGAAGATCCATTTACTATCAAGTTTAATTCGATCCCTTACGGATTTGCCACCATGGTTCATCCAACCAGATCCCAGAGCGTCTGTTGTTCTCATAGCGACCATGCAGTACCCGCTCCACTGCTACATGCTTCTCGCACTGCGGAACTCGAACCAGTCTTACTTGGCAGGAGAATCTGAAAATCCCTGGGGGTTTGGACAGGTTGTTGCCCTTGTGCTCCTTGGCTCAACGATTATCAAATGTATTCAAGCACTCATAGGTATACTTTCTGTCTAGCGCGTCAACTCAAGCAAGCTGACATTATCTAGAGTACCACCTAGAGATGAGGAAGAGAATGATCTCTCAAGATGATCGCCATAGACAAGAGGTTTTGCGTATATTCGACGCCGTTCTCGTCGAAAGGGTCGATTCTCATAACTCACAAGACCGTTCAAGGCCGACTCATGATCAAGGCCGACTCATGATGTCTCAGACCAAATCGAACTGGGTGAGGGTGGGCCTTCTAGGCCAAATCTAGGTTCTAACACCACCGAATAACGCGGAGCAGTCTCATGATACTCCCTGCCATAACAGGTGTCGAATATTCATGAAATAAAATTATGAAAGATATCCGGCAAGATAAATTACAGCATTAATAGAACCTACTCAAACTAAAAGGTAACATTACAGAAGGTTTGGGGGAACCGAGAGTTTGAGAGTTTTTTGAAGGCGATTGTATATTTATTTTAGAACTCCAGTATTGAAATACACGGTGATTGAATCCATTGCTGGTGGCGAAATACCCAGCAATGGGTTTATCATCATAGATGCAATCCCAAATTTCCTCCATCATTTGCGTATGCAGTATCCCACAGAGGACTAAGCGCGACTACCGATCCGATTTGGAATCCTCGTCTGTAAATGTCCAGCGCCAAGCACTCTTGATATTTATGTAGTATATAGAGACCCTAAGTTGGAGACCTTTCAAGTAGTTAATCAGCGTTCTTATTCTTCCGAGTGCCTTCGAGAATTTGGCATCTTGATTTTCCAGCAGTTAGATGTGTGATAAGGAACGCAGATCTAGGACTGAAAGAGCCTCATCGGATGCTACCGATGCAGTCCGCGCCGATCCGTCTTGATCTGTTGGTGGCTTTATTAGCTCCGATTTTGTGTACCCCTGAGACCCATCCGAGGATATGGATATGCCATCCCACATGCATGCGCGACACGCAGCAGCATACATCAGCGGCGTTCGAGGATGGAGCTCCCATAGGTGCGTCTTTTAACTCAGCCAGCCGGCCAAGCAAAAAGTAGTGTCGCAGGTTAATGGGCTGACGAAAAAATTCCAGCAACGAGAAGGGTTAGATGGGACTAAACGCTGCTTGGCATTAGTAGGAGCGCTTGGCAGCGGGCACTAACAGGGAGATGAGAGTATCACCAAGACGCATTGGGACTGCCCAGAGCCGCACTCCGGTATTAAGGGATCTACGTAAAAGTATCTAGCCCAGCTAGCACGATCTTGGCTTTTTATCGGGCCTGGTTATCGAAAGACCGCAACCCCATTCAGCTGCTCGTTCTCGTTTCAAGAAACAAACCGGGGCCCATTGACGGCGATCGGGGCACGAGGCTACGGTGATCTCGACCCCTGCGCCGTCGGCTCCTGTTCTGCTTCGGTCGATGGCGTGGAAACAATCCATCAACGTCAAACCACCATCACTTTGAAGACCTCAGCTGTTTCGATTTGGTATGCCCCATAGGAGAAGCGCAAACGCTATGCAGCGTGTTTGTCCCACAGCCATGGGGAGGCTATATGTGTATATATATATGATAGCTAGCCATCCCATCTATGCATGATTCTAGCACACTCGACACCTCTCCTTCATTGCCAACGACCCGGAGTCTAGTACAAATCGTTTCGACATTTCAATCTTTTTGTTGCAATTCCATCGTTTATTCTCCCAAAGCTTTTTACCCGTCGACCGGTTTCGTTTCGATTACTCTCCGCAAGTTCACAATGCATTCCACTAGCCTTCTCGCTCTCGCTGCTGCCGTTCCGGCGGCCATGGCCTGCCTAGGCTACGAAGGCGGCGTCCCCACCCCCACCGACACCAAGAGTCTCAGCGAGCCCCAGTACATTGCCGCTGGCGAGACTCTCGATGCCGGCTGGGTGAAGTACGACCGTGGTGTTGCCTGCGGTGGTCAAGGCGAGGGAGGCGAGGCCGATACTGTCTTCGTCCTCGAGGATGGTGCCACCCTTCGCAACGTCATCATCGGCGCCGACCAGGGCGAGGGTATCTACTGCTTGGGCTCGTGCACTCTGGAGTTCGTCTGGTTCGAGGACGTCTGTGAGGACGCCATCTCCATCAAGGGTGATGGTACCGCCAACATCATTGGAGGTGGTGCCTACCACGCCGACGACAAGGTCATCCAGCACAACGGCTGCGGCCAAGTCAACATCATCAACTTCTACGCCGAGGACTATGGCAAGGTCTACCGCTCTTGCGGCAACTGCGCAGACAACTGCGCCCGCTCCGTCCACATGGAGGGCACCACTGCTGTCGATGGTGGTGAGCTCATTGGCATCAACACCAACTTGGGTGATACTGTAAGTATCTCCAAGAAAACTCGCCCGCAAAGACCATGGCGTCATTGACCGTCAACTAACCGCTTCTAACACAGGCTACTTACGACAATAACTGCTTCGAGGGCGTCCAGTGCCAGGGCTACGATGGATGTGACAAGAGCAACGGCGACTGTGAGCCCGTGAAGGCTGACACTTGCTAGAGGCTTTTACGTGTACATGGAATAGTCCATTAATTTAGGAACCCCCCTTTTCCCTTCTTGTGCGATAACATTTTACAAATATATTTTATGTCCAGGTGTCTATGCCTTTAATCATGCACGTGTTTGGAGACTGTGGATTATATTTTCTTGACAACCTTCTCGGAAACGTGAATACTAGTCAACTGTGATTTTACTTAATGAGAACTTGGCGTAGAACTAACATTTTCGCGGGTGCGATAAAATGAACGAGATCCACCTCACGATGAATTCTCCGTCAAGGCGGTAGTTAGGATGGTTACGATTAGCTTTAACCTAGTGAGATACAATGGAGTCACCATAAAAGGGATGAATGGTCCTTGAGTATCTGCCTGAGGGAGATGCATTTTAGCGGTAAAGCCAACAATTCGCATTGGCATGGCGTCGGAAATAGATGGAACATATGATAAAGGGGGATCTTATTAATCGTAATGTAGTTATGGTGAATAGTGCAAAATCAACTTAAGACAACATCAAGTATAAGCTGCGAATCAACACGTTGGGATGGTTTGTGACAGATGGGCGCGATCTTGCCTTACCCGACGTCTATAGAGAGCGGTGTGATGCTGGCGGGAGCTGCTGATGTTTATACTAATAAACTTATTGAATAAAGCATTATGAAATCGCTAATAAGACTTAAAGTGAAAATAAAGATAAACCCTTTACTGCCCTTGCAAGTTTCAGCTAATGTTAGCGGAACCCATTCTGTGAACTAGAAGCTTGTGGACTTTCTACGACCTTCCTCCACACTTCCTTCACTCAGCTGCAATTTCTCAAGTATTAGTCCCAACTCTCCCTTTCTGGAAGCATCAGTCATATCCTTTTCCACATCTTGTAGCGAATCCTTGGCCCGACGGGCTATCTCTTTACAAGCTATGGTCTCCTCGTCCTCGCTTGTTGCATCAACATATCCATCACACCCAGTCAATTCTATGAATATTTCCTTGCATATACTAAACAGCCCCCCACTCCAGTATATGTGAGCAATCCGCTCTTCCATAAGAAGAGATTTTACGCGCCTCTCGGATCGGACCTCTGGGGGCCGGAGGCGGGAAAGCAGGTCATCCCCGATGTCTCCTGACACGGGGTTGTTGAGAGCCACCGCTGTTGCTAGAACCGCCATGTGTGTCTGGAGTGTTTGCGAGTGGCTCAGTCCCATTTTCCGTTGCTGCGTTGCAGCTAGGTTTTGGAGAACCTTCAACGATTTCTGCATACAAGCAACTGCCATGTCTCCCACGAACACCCGGGCCAGTGCGGCTTCCCGTCGTGCCTCTAGCACTAGTGGGTGGTCTAATCGAAGGAAAGACCACGGGCCAGAATATCTCTTGTTGGCTTTGGATACTACATCCTGGAAAAGATCAAGTGTATTTTTAAAGGAATTTTTCTCATGGCCACGGGAAAGGCCAGGCGTGCTGTAAGAATGCCCTAATGCTAGCTGAGCTCGTATCGTAGCATCGCTATCATTTCCAAGCAGACTCAATAGTCGTTGGTGGATCCTGTCCCTAGTTTCGATAACAAGATCTAGGTTTGGTTTGGCGCTCCTTGACTCAATCTCGGATACCACGTGGACTGTGTACAGGATATCAGGATGGTAAACCAGACTACTGAGGGTGTGTGATTTATCCACATGAATCCCTTCGCCCTGCCAATGTTTCAAAACATTCTGGGCCATCTCAACGGCGCTCAAGACCATAGACGTTAGTAAATTAGGGGCGTAATATCCAAGTTGCAGCTAAAGAGCCCTGGTGATATTATTCTTTGGCTCACGAACTTTGCCCCTATGTAATTGTGCCCATGCAAGGTGCGCAAGGTATTTCGCAATAGGAGGCCTGACAGTGGATTGTTGATGAACCTTTGCTTCCATCGTGGTACCGAATGAGGTGTGTTCAAGTACCTGCTCTCTCATAACCTTCTCTGCCTCGCTGTAGTTCCCCTCATTCAACTTTGCATCACTGAATTGGGCATAGAATTTTAACATCTGTGGATGACGCATCCGCTCTGCTTCTGTGCGTCCAAGTGATTCGCTGGAGGCAGCTATCCGGCAAAGCTGCTGTGAAGTCCCCAGGGCTTGAATCGACCGCCCTTGAGCAGTATAGGCCATAATTAAGACATGTATTGCCTCCGTAGCTAAAGGGTGGCCTTCATTGAAATTCTTGACTATACGCCTTCTAGCATCTTCTGCAGCGCGTTCACCTTCGTCCATCTTCGAGGTAGAGACCAGGAGATGAGCAGTTAAAACAGCAGCTTCCAAGGTCAAAATATTGTTTGACCCAAGTTCATACTTCAAACTGCGGTATGAACTCTGCGCTACATCTCTGGCCCTTCCATAGTAGCCTTGTAGGCTTAATATGTTGACTCTTGTTAGGTTAAGTTGGTGTTCAAGTATATTTAGATTTTGGTCTTGTGATCTATCGATTGTAGAGTCTTTGAAGACCTCACCCTGGGATTGGACAGATCCTTCAATCGTGCGCCCATGGATATCCAACGCTTGTGGCTTCTGATCTTTCACTTTCTTGATGGAAGCATCTCGATCTTGCTTGATCTTTCTCAGCATCGCGTCTGCTTCGAGGAGATAGGGGTCTTCATCAACATCCCTGAAATGCCCCAAATAATTCTCGTTGAGTGAAAGCATTCGGTAGGCGCCAATATAGGTCTCAAAATGTCCTGAAGCTGCCTTAAAACCAGGAACCTTCTTATTCTCTCGATCTTCGTCGATCAGTTCTTGAAGGTGGTTCGCAGCATTTTCGTAATCTCCGAGGCGCATGAGTGCTGTGGCATATCTGTAGATCAGTTGCGTCTGTTGAGCGCGGAATTTGGGACGATGCTCCTCTAGAAAGTCTCTCGATTGGAGAAGTTTCTTTGCATAATTCAGTGCTTCATGGAGCCTGATCTTGGCCGTACTATAATGACCTAGTTGCAGAAGAACTACGTTGTGCCAGTTTTGCACCTCGAGTCTAGCATCTTGGAACGGGTGTTGCATATTTTCCAGCTCTCTTGTGCATGCTGCGAACATGCGGTCAGCGGTCTTCAGGTCACCCTCGATGAAGTACAACTCTCCTTGACCCCTGTACATCTTGAACATCTCGCTCTCCGGGTCCGCCTTAATGGCTCTTGGCGACTGCGGTATCTCAAAAGACTTGGTTTCGAAACGACGTGTGGCACCGCTGAGTTCATTCCCTTCCTCAAGAATACTGCAAGAGCGCATTCTACGAAAGGCAATGACATCATGGTTGGGTTTTGCTTCCGCTCTGACAAGTTCTGCAGCTGCCAGAGTCAACGCTGTGAGGTCCTTCATAATACGCTCTGAATTTCCATGGCGCAGAACACCACTAGTGGGATCATATTCTTTCGCTATTTCCCAACAGACTGGCTCGATAGATGCGAAATTATGGAGCTGAGCAAAAGTTTGATCTATGCATTGTAGAATGGGGAGTAGATCACAATCCTCCCTCCAGCCCTCGTCTTGAGGTCCTGGTGGCATGTTCTTGTTACCAAATGTTTGTTCTAAGGCCTCAAGATAGACCTCAATAGAACCTTGCAGCTCAGAACCCATTAAATCACGCGATGTGTTACCTGGAGTATTGCTGATGCCCTTTTGTATTCCGAGAAAGACTATTCCAACAGTATCGTGACAAAGCTGCGGTCGACGAAACATCAAGTCCTTGACCATCCAACGCGCCAACTCGTCTGCAATAAACATGTATCGTGTAAACTTGGGTCGCCTTGCTTTATGGTAATTGAGTCTGTTCGCTAGACTCTTTAAAGAGGATAGTTTTGATGGTGCCTCGCCCCATTGCAGCAGTTTCTGGAACCGGTCCATCTCTTCCAAGTATGCCCCTCCCTTTCCTTCGAGTATGCTAGACAGGCTCAGTTGGATGAACTGCATCTTGACTGATATTTTCAAGGATAGACCGTCAGTGAGTTTGTGTAAGTTGTGTTCCCATTCTTCGCAGAGAATCCGAAATCGGGCATCGCCAAAGAGATGGATACCGAAGACCCTGGCTAATCAGCACTGATACAGAGGAAGTGGTTGGTCACTACGGAGTTTGACATACAGGAGGTTAATGCTCTCATACGTGCTGTCCATAGCTGGCGATATCTGTTAAAATTCGGCAGTGAATGGAAAATTGCGCGGTCTGGGGACAGGACGTTGCAGGAACTGCCAAAAGAAAGTTGTTAATTATGTCGATGAAAAGAATGTCAGGCGGAGAGAAGGAATGTGTCAGTGCCGAGAGTCGGGGTCCGGAAGGTGGTCAGCCTTAATATTTGATGCGTTGAAGACATTGATCCCTCGGGAAGAGATGGAGCACAACTTACAAAAGCTCATCGGCAGCCTATTCTTGGAAATATCAGTCAAGATGCAGTTCATCGAACTGGGCCTGTCTAGTATACTAGAAGGAAGACGGGCGCTCCCTAGGGGCCGTAAGAGCACCCAACGAAGATTTTAGCTGTGGAATGGGCGCAATGCTCCAAAAATACGTGTGCATTCCATCGATGTCCGGTAATGTGCGAGCTCACACTGTATTATTCTATTACCATAGTCAACAACTCAAGGTCTATACCATATATATATAACCAAGCAGAGCTTCGAAAGTTCAAATTCAATGTATAAATATATAGATATTCTTTTTTACTATATCGAAGCTTTGCTCAAGTTGCAATCACTCGGGACTTTCACTCGAGTGGCTGGAGGGTAATGAAAATTCTCATTGGTCAGACTCATATGCAGCACCGTCACGTCGGTGGCACATCGAAATCGCGGAGTGATTTCCAACTTATCCGTCAAGCTGTTGACAAAATAATTGTCATAGCCCCGGATTTCGCACTGTGCAAATACAGGCAAATGAGCAGTCAAAATACGTGTAGTACAGTGCGGGGGCTATGACAATCTTTTTGTCAACGGCTTGTCCGTCTGACCCAATGAGGTACGAAGCTTTGTCATATTACGAAGAATATTTATTATCGTGCGGGGTTAGGCAGCACTTGAATATAAAGCTACACATTGCTAAACACATTTTTCCTACCTTTCCCAACTTCAAATTTGTGTTTCATTCACTTATAGCTACTCAGTCTACCCCTTACATACAACGTCTTCTTGAGAAATATAACCCTGTTGGAAGACCTCACCAGAACGAATGTTCACACCCGCCACTGCAATAATGGACAAGACCGCTAAACTCGAGCTCGCTCAGACCATAATTGGTTACCGATTCGAACAGATCGACTTGCTCTGGGAAGCCCTGCAAGCCGCAGGCTCTGGGGTCCCGTCCCTCAACGGTCATTATCTGCATGAAGGAAATAAATCGCTGGCGATCGTAGGCGACAAGCTTCTCGGCTTGCACCTTGCCAAAATCGGCCGCACTCGCAACGAGAGGATCGGTATGGCCTTTAACTTCTAACGATTTTGCCATCGAAAAGACTGACTGGCCCTGTTTGATATAGGGACTATCAATGACCGCATCTCGACCCATGCCAACAATGCCCACTTGCAAACGGTTTGTGACTCATCGGGGTTGACTCCAGCAATTCAGAATAATCCTTCCCAGGGGATCCAAGTACAACCGAAGATTAAATCAACGACAGTAGAAGCCGTCATCGCAGCGGCTTATTATGATGGCAAGACGGATGCTGTTCAAACTGTCATCGATAATTTGGGAATTATCTGATGAACTCATCGGTAACGTGATATACCTACCCTCCCCTATATAAACTTGATATTCACCCGCAAGGGGGCAAATAACGTGAGACAGTGTTTGCACTTTGCCTGAGAGCACCCAAGGTCCACTTCATTGGGGCCTCTCAAGCCGGTTACGCAACCGCATCCCAAAGCATCGGGTCTTCTTCTCTGCTATGCAGGGAATCAACTTCCCATAGAGTGGCTGCTCGTGGGCGGGCGATATGCAGGCTCGTGACTGTGGTAGGCCGTGCGCAACTGGCTTAAGAGGCCCCGATGAAGGGGGACTTCGGGTGCTCTGAGGCGAGGGGCCTTACCCAATTCCGAGCAAGCAGCCAATTGCGCGTAATCTTCGGGTCTGCTACTTTTCGCGTGTGCGGCTCCGCCCACGATGGTGGTCCACACTCGATGGTGTATGGAGCAGGCTCTAATGCTTCTTTATGATTTATAGTGCGAATGCCATTGGCTTGGCGGCGACTTGGTTTCCTGGATGGCTACCTAGTGGTGAATATGGCTTTGTGATGTTAAATGACGTATGGCAATAGGTTCTTATTTGGGATGCAGAAGATTAGATGGTGCGGAGGAAGAGATTGTTGCAGGGGGGCTATCCCCCTATTTCACCTGACCTTGTGGAGGATATGTGTCTATTCAACATAGCACCTTTTTGAGATTCGTTTTGATGGAAATTCGGTGATACACGGAGAGGCACTTGATACCTTCGCCTATTACATGTATTCAACATTCGTGCGCTATAGGTGCCCAGCACATTCTCTTGGCTACATTCATTATATAAATGATTCTACTCAGACAGCATCGACTCAGTGGTTAAATAATATGAATTCGCATAATAACAGGTTCGTACATGGAAAAAAAAGATCGAGGATGTCTGCTTGTGTTCTCCTTTCAACAGCCGCTCTTTCCTCTCCGTCCTTTTTGGATACAATAAGCAATTTGTAATAGAAAGCCAGCTGGTATAGGGTAGATGGCTGAGTTAGTAACTAATTTAACACGCATATCAGTCATAACAACCATGGCATATAAGTGAAAATGCATGCTTATGGACTTACGCCGGCATAATGACCTAGGTACGGCAGCAGAAGAACAACAGTTCGTTGCAAGTACCAGTACTCCAATCGAAAGCATTTCGAGTTTGGCAATGGTCAGTTCATTGCGCATACCCATAGTGAGCACGTCGGTGGTGTGGCTTGGCTAGTTCGGTTGTTTAATATATAGCGTAATAGTCCCTAAGGGTATTCTGCCGAGTTCGTGTTCCCTCGGGTAAATGTAGCGAGAGCGGATCTAGAACGTCCAGGTATTTACTAATTAGACACGAGCTGAGTACCGTACAGGCGCAGAAAATAGATACCCATGCAACGTAATGGTCTTACCCAAAGTAACACCCCGCAAAATGGACAAGAGCCTCAAATTGTCCGACGTAGTCGCCCGTCCGCACTATAGGGCTCAGCCAACCGGAATTAGGGGCCCGTCTTGCACCCGTGAGGATATTAGGTCACAAATTACGTACTGGAAATGACATGAGGAACGAGGAGTTTTCTCTACCCGGATTTTGCCGGTCTTTGTAACCATAATGGACACTGCTAAAGGGAAGATAATAATGGGCTGGGTAGAAGGTACGATGTATGGAGTTTTACTCAGTCTTTCTGCCTCCCTAAGTTGTTATTAGGTTAAGGTCGAAGAGTGTTGAACAAACGAACCCAGGATGGCGCTTAATTTTGTGAGGAACCTCGCAGCTCTAGCAGCTCTAGCAATCACGTCCAATGGACCAGGTGCTGATGCGATTCCCACTTCGGTGCTCTACGCAAAGGTCCTAAATGATTCGATCCACCTACGGCCATCATATGACTATGTGATTATTGGAGGCGGGACTTCCGGTCTGACTGTAGCAGACCGATTAACAGAAGATGGCAATAGTAGGCACTTATCTACTCTGACAAGACTTTGAGTACAACCCACGGCTGATATTTCGTTAGAAACCGTCCTAGTGATCGAGAACGGCCCTTTATGTAAGTCACAATGTATTCATCCAGCAATATAGGACGACACTAAACAGAACATGCGACAAAGCCGATTCGCCTCTCATCGACCAAGTTCGCGGAGGCGTGGCCGGAATGGGCTCCGGTTACCTATATCCGATCATGTCGGCCCCGCAGGCAAACTTGGAAAATAGGAGGTTTCCGGTGATGGCTGGGAATCTGGTGGGAGGGAGTTCCGCCGTCAATGCTATGATGACTGTGCGCGGTACCTCTGAAGATTACGATCGATGGGGCAGCTTCTTTGGGGACGGCTCGTCTTGGAGCTGGGAAGGACTGCTGCCGTATTTCAAAAAGGTGACTATGCTCGCGGAACCCTAGATTTAACTGACTAATGACATGGCTTCGAGGCGTTAACGTTCACACTACCCGATCCGGCGATTGTCGAGTCGTTCAATTTGACCTACGACGAGCAGTACTGGGGCAAAGAGTCCAATGTCTACGCAGGATGGCCATCATTTCAGTATCCAGGACTCGGTAAGGCCTATGAACCTCTAAATTTAGAAATCAAAGTATCCTAATGAGTGGATGCGTGAATTAGTGCCTCAAATCGAAGCATTCCGAGGCATGCCGAACGTTGAGTTTCCCCGGGACAGCGGCGCAGGCCAGGCCGGCGTCTACTGGTTCCCCACGTTCATGGACCCCAAGAACGTCCAGCGCTCGTACGCGCGAACCGGACATTACGAGAACTACGAAAGAGCCAACTACAAGCTCATCACGGAGTCCAAGGTGACCAAGATCAAGGTAGAGGACGGCACCGCCACCAGTGTAATCTTCCAGCGCACCGAAGGGAACACAACGACTGAGTTCACGGTCAAGGCGAGCCGAGAAGTCATCCTCGCAGCTGGTGCCGTTCACAGCCCGCAGATACTGCAGCTGAGTGGCATCGGTCCGAAGAAGTTGCTTGATACCGCCGGTATCGATACCGTGGTTGACCTGCCTGGTGTTGGTCAGAACTTTCAGGACCATCCGATGCTGCCTGTCGGGATCTCGCGTGAGTACCTACCTAACATATATTATCCAGTTCACCATGTTATAGAGAAATTCGACTGCTGAATGAGAGAACTTATATCTTAGTTCAAAATTTCACGGTTCATCCAAACCCCATCGACCTGATTAGAGATCGGAACTTTAGTAACTGGGCCCAAGAAGCATGGAATACCAGTCGTACCGGTCTGTCTACGTGCTTTTTCCCATTTCGCTTCAGAACACACTGCTAACCATGCCAGGTCCATACTCCATCGCCATCGGCAACGTCGCTGCGTGGCTTGGCATGCCTGCCATCTCTCCCGACGGGCACGAAGATCTGGCCGCCAAACTCGAGGCTCAAGACCACGCCGCCCAGCTGCCTCCCGACACCGACCCAACCGTAATTGCAGTACGTAAACCTCCCTTTTCCCAACCACGCCAGTTAATAAGAGCTCCTTCCGTCCATCCATGACAAACGAATCAACTAACTAACTGACTAACCCACCACAACCACCTCACAGGGCTACAAAGCACAAATGCGCGCCCTCGCCACCTCGATCCGCTCCACCAACACAGCCTTCTACAGCATGTCGCTAACGGGGTCCTCGACGGTGGGCGGCAGCAACATCCTGCTGCACCCTCTAAGCCGGGGCTCCGTCAACATCAACACCACGGCCTCCCCCGACGCGAGCAGCGAGCCGATCGTCGACTACCGAGCTCTCAGCAACGACATCGACCTGGACATCCTGGTCGAGTTCGTGCGCTTCACGCGACGGTACCACTTCGAGACGTCGCTGGCGGCGTACGGGCCGCGCGAGACGATGCCGGGCGCCGAGGTCGTCGAGAGGGATGACATCGCCGGGTACATCAGGGGTAGTGTTACGCCTACCGAGTTCCACCCGAGCGGTACTTGTGCTATGCTGCCGAGGGAGCTCGGCGGGGTGGTGGATGAGGCGCTGAGGGTTTATGGCGTGGAGGGCTTGAGGGTCGTTGATGCGAGTGTTATTCCTTTGCTGCCCGGGGCCAATACGTGTCAGACTGTTTATGCTGTTGCTGAGAAAGTGAGTTAACTCGGTTTAGATGGAGTTGATGGATAGATGGATTGGTCGTCTGGGTGAAGATTGCTAACTTGACTGTGCGCAGGCTGCGGATCTTATCAAATCGAGTCAGTGAAGAGGAGGCAGGGGGGCTAGGGATCGGGCGAGAGGGCTAAATGTGTGAATCAGTTAGTGTGGAAAGTAAAATGAGGGAAATGGACGTGGTTCTAGGATCTATTTTAAACACGGGGCTCGGGTTGGTTATAACTTCGTTTAGTTACTAATTTACGACGCTGCAAGCAAGACTATAGCAAAGTGCCCTAACCTAGTGCCCTCTTCATACATGTAGTTCCCTCTGTCTACACAAACACACCAGCATCTAAAAGAGTTGCACTTCCACTCCCGCAGATTCAAGCTGGGGGCATCGCCAAGAGCGTCTTATCTCTCTCCACTCAATCCCATGCCCGCACTAAACAACTCCCACTCGTAGTTGAGTACGCTCTCCACCAGAAGTTCCATCAGGTAACTCTTCGAATACGTCGAGGGTCCCCTTTTGAATTTGATCTTCTTGTCCAGCTTCTCTCGGGCGCGAGCCACGATTCGCTCACTATCCACGCCATCCACCTCGAAAGTTCTCAAGTTCGGCATGGTCTTCAGGTATTCGATGAATGGCCCAAATCGCCATCTATCCAGAGACCCATCCCCATCCTCACCCTTAGCCTCAACTTCCGGGTACCAGGCCCATGATCTGGGTGTAGAGAACTTTGGCGACACCTGAAGTTTCACGTATTCAACGTTCTGGGCCCCCCCGAAGATGGTTTGGAGCTCAGAGGCGTCTTCCAGGTCACACCAAGCGGGCTGCTCGATGAAGAGCTTGCGGGTCCTTTCCGCTCTGAAGGTGCCGGGCGCCCAAACAGCCGCTGTCTTCTGCATTTCCCTCGGGACGAGCCTGACAAACGCGTGCTGGTGGATGATGTTGCACGCCTCGCGCGAGAGCCGCTTGCACGTTTGCAGGAGTGCCGGCATGTCGCCTAGCTTGCAAGGGCGAGAGAAGAAACTAGGCGGCATGGTCCAGAACGGTGTTTTTTGGTCGTATGCGAGTTCCGCGTAGTACCAGGCACAATACTCGAAGATCTCGCATCGCAGCTCGATAGGGAGCTTGAAGAGTAGACATTGGTTCTGAGGATGTGGTGGCGTCGTTTGCTTGCTGATAGGAGCTACCTCCATGCAGGATGATTTCTCCATGATAGGTAGTTGACGTTGTCACGGAGGCCTTGCGTTGAGGCTGGTAACTACTAGGTAGATTGGTAGGTAGCCATAAAGTTCTTTCTCTTCCCCATCAGTCAGTATTAGAGTATGCAACGGCAGATTGATTTGGATAGAAATACCTGATTCAGTATTCTGTGATTCGTCGTAGTCTCGTAGAATGTAGTGATGATCACCTTTCCTGGTGATGGATGCCAGGATTAATATCTTGATGCGTAGGTGACAACAACACACCTGAAGTGTTGATTGACAAGGAAGTTGTCAAAGAGTGGAAGTTTCTTAAGATTGAACGAAAGAAAGGTTTGAAGGAAGGAGTGTATGTAGGTACCTAGGTACATGTATGTGTGTAGGTGAAGGAAGTCACGTTGTCCTATGCACCCTGGTACCTAAGCAGAGGTACCTAAGTACTAGTTCAGGTCTCTCACACCTACATGTATCTCAACGTATACTTGCACGTGGATAGAGAATATGACTTGCTACATACACCTGTGCAGGTAGAGAATTGTGCAAGTTACGTATTGTCTGTAGAAACATGTACCTCAAGTACTAACCACCATAAGCATGAGAGAGAAATGACGTGAATCCCTAGGAAATATGGAATCCTAAGGAGTGGGTAGATAATAGGAACCTTAGGGACAATGAGTTCCTACATGTACCTAAGGGATCTTTCCTGTCTGTAGTATTTATACAGCTATTAGATGTAAGTACGTACATTGTTTTCCTTTCATTTTACCAGGTAATCAACAAGGTTAACTAGAGGCCTACAGCCTTAGAGTCATAGTGAATAGAATTACATAAGCACCTAGAACCATATGACGGAAGTGGGACCAATAAACACATGCATGTGTGTGACCACAGCCTCTGCCAATAACAAGCACCTAAAGTCTACTATATTAACAACAGTCATCCATGCACCGAGGTTCGAGGACCACCATAGAGCTAGAATAACTTCATGGATAACAAGGAATCTTCTGATTGTAGTTGCCTACGTAGCTATGTACGAGGAATCAAAAACTTAGAGAGCTTGTCCTTAATCCCTTAGCTACTTACAGAACATAAAGCCTTAAAAAGTGTACCTAGATAAATAAACTTCTACATTGGCCTTCAGCTAGGCATCAGACTCTTGAGTTCCAAGTTACCGGCAAAGCTGTGATATTTACGCGTATAATTGAGAGTTAGACTCCTATTTGCGTTGCGCATCTCCAGGTAGGTCCGCATCGAGCTCCTGGCTGCGAATTGTTGCGATATTCGCATGTTTGCATTTCAATCAAACAGCGCGCATCCATAGTCCTGTGATCCAGGATATGAAATGCCTGATGATAAGCGAATCTGTCTCAAAGGTCGAGGGGCCCCTCAATTAATAAGTAACTAGCTTCCGAGGTTCCAGGTCAGTCCCGTCTCAATGTCATGCGGAGCTCGGAGCCCCGGAAGTCCGGACCCACAAGGCTTCAGTTCGGCGATACCTGGACGGAAGTCCCGGAAGAAGCCTTTTCTAAGCTACCTTCTATCTACATAAAGCATAGGTTCAAGCTATTACCTAGGTAGCAGAGAACCATATGGGTTTAGCCGCCTCCATTCCTGATGTTGTTATAACCATGAGCTGCCACGTCGGGAGTGAAGCATACTCGTTGGAGCCCAATTACCGCGAAACTCTTCTAAAAAGGGAGGCTCTATTCGGGCCATCCCGTATCAATACGAGACTCCTGGCCTCTGCCACTGCCGAGCCGGAGGACCATTGGCTGATAACAATTGAGGCTGTGAGCATAACGCTCTAGATCTGTGGCGCAGCGAGACTATAGTAGCATTGAAACCGCTCCATGCACTACGTGGAAGTTCGGCTCTTTCAGATGTCTTGGCCTTGAGACATTTTCATGATGACCAACCGAACGATTACTGTAGTTAGTGTACAGGGACGCATTTAGATAGGTAGCTATCTAAGCTTTCAAATAAAAATGAATTTCTATAAAGATGGCTTTTTAAACATCTTCGCGAAGTTCAATCCCGAAATGAGTAATACTGTACTCCGGCAACACACATGACTATTTAAAGGGCCTGAAAGATCCAGCGAGCATCTAGTGAACACTACCTAAACCCCCTGAGAAGAAATATGCTATCCGGACCCCCGATAGAATTCGACAAGCGCGGCGATCTCAAACTCAGTGTCGGCCCCCCGAACGCCACATCATCGAACTCGTTCCTCGTCTGTTCGCGCGCCATGGCGCGGATCTCGCCCGTCTTCGACCGGATGCTGTACGGGTCATTCGCGGAGGCCAAGCCACCGCCACCGCCCACCACCGACACCGACACCGACTCCTCGAGCAAGGCGGAGTGGGTTGTCGATCTCCCCGCCGACGACCCGGTCTCGCTCGCCATCCTCACCCGCGTGGCGCACGGCCGCTTCAGCGAGGTGCCCAAGGCCCTCACCATCGACGGGCTGTACGCCCTCACCACGCTGTCGCACTACTACGACGCCACGCAGGCCCTGGTCCCCTGGATCGATACCTGGCTGGCGGCCGTGGAGGACGTCTGGCGCGACTCGAACCAGCTCATGCCGAAGTTCCTGTGGGTGACCTGGGAGTTCGGCCGCAAGTCGCTGTTTCGGATAACGGCGCGCCGGATATTGACGGAGGGGTCCGCGTCGCTTTTGGACACCTCTGCCCCTACCCAGGATTTATTGATGCCGCCTGATATAATGGGTAAGATACCTGATGACAGTTCACTCTATTTGAGGTGTCATAGTTTCCAACCAGACTAACAAGGTCTCTAGAACGGATTATCGACATCCGGTTGCAGACCATCCAGGCCTTCTTAGACGTGTTCCGGGACATAGTGGAGAAGCTGCTCGTCGTGGACGAGACGCCGCGGTGGTGCCGGCACGCGTCGTTCATGAGCCACCACCGGTGCGAGTCGATGATCCTGGGGTCGATGACGTTCTGCCTGGCGCGGGCGGGGCTCTGGCCGCTGCCCGAGGCGGCCGACGTCGAGGAGAGCGTGGTCGAGCTGTACACGAAGCTGATGAACCTCGTGATCCACGACATCGGGCGGCCGTCGCCCAAGAGCCCCGAGGACCACGCCGGCTGCAACCCCATGCACCACCTCATGGACAGCATCAAGCGGATCATTGACGGCATCGCGGACCCGGTCACCGATGACCATTGGCGGCATCTGGAGGTTCAGGCTAGGAAGTTGAGCTCCTAGTTGGTTGTTAGTAGTTTAATCGTAATAAATATCAAGAATAAAAGTTAAGCAATTATGGGTCTTTGAGGTGTATTTGGATATGCCTTGTTCCGATGATGCTTTACGGGGTTTAAAGTTTATCTTCAGTCTCTACTCCGTGATAGTTCGGAGTCTGTACAAAGTAATAATTGTGACACCTAATATATAGTCCCTCAAAGTTCGCATATTGAAGTCTTGCGCCACCTTAGTCTCAATAAGTAGCATTTCTTTGACTAGGAAGAAGTGAATCCTACACTCCGTATTAGGCATTCGAGAACAGTGTGCTAGGGCCTGAGCTGTGTTGTTTGTTAATTCTCAATTTTATTTCACAATCGAGGAAGCGCTACACTGACCCTAACGTGTAGTAGATCGCCTGAAAGAACTTACCCCTTTTTCGACTTAAGCATCCCTTCCGTAGCTACTGCCCTAGATAACGGCCATCTAAATTGCCTAAATATACCATTTATACCTCTCAGTCATCTAATACTACGATGTATAATTTAATATCACCGTTACCTATCCGCAACATAATGCTCTGAAATAGGGGTTGGGTTCCGCATACGATACCTACGCACAATTCAACGTATAAGCACCAGTCCTCAATGAATAATATAGATGTAGGATTATCAATACGAGTATGTCAGTGCTGCTCTGTACTCTAGTTTCAAAAGATATTCCGACCTACTTGTTTGCATTCTCTCACATAATACCATTTACTGCTCGGTTCCAGGAACGGAAGAAGCAAAACCATGTTTTCGATAAGGCTAGAAACGATAGCAGTGACAGCTAACTATGTAGTTTCTTTACTAGTTATCTATTCTCTAAATGCTATCTACTATAAGGGTTCATCACTCAGCCTGGGACCAAGCGCTACTAACTGCGATGGTTACGCCATCGGGATCTGAACCCGCAACGTATGGATATTTGATTTTAGGCTTAGGTCCGAGTACCGGCTCCTAGCAGGCTGACATCTCGGGCTATGTATATTGAGGTCTTATGCGACTTAATGAGTTTGCCTGGCTAGGACGGAATTCTACGGGATGTACTCGGGCGTATACGATTGACATGACTTGATTATATTGTTATGATGTCAACGCCACAATAGTTAACCTTGATATCACAGACAATAAAGTGGGCTGGCGACCTTATAAACCCATTAGAAGGATAATCTTGATTCACAGCCCTATGAAGTCATTCAGCTACTTGTATAGCTGGATGTCGGGCCCGGCATTCGGTGAGTTCGTCCGTATTTACGAGAGCAGGTGAAGTCGTCGTAAACGGGGGAAGATCTCGGTTGCGCGTCGGCGTGGCTGAGCCTCTCTTAGCTCTCTCTACTCTGATGTGAGTGAGGTGCTTTGTGGCGAATGATGGAATAGCCACACCCGCATTACGAGGGTCGGGAAATCTATTTTCGGCGTCCTCCAGGCACCATCTATCTGAAGTCTGGAGCCAAGCTGAACCTACGCGCGTAAAAACTACGCCGGCTCAATGACTACCTATCTCATACATATGTACGAATAATGGGTAAATTTAGAGTCTCCATATCGCACCGGTTGGCATTCGCCTATGTATTGTACAATACCTACCTATCCTGCTAACGTCGAATCTTTCGTAGTTGGGTGGTGGTAATGGCGGTTATGAACCCCTCGCAGTAAGTTATTTTAACTGCAGAAAAAAAGAATCAAGAAGGCGGTTCGGCCTGCACGTGACAGGAACAATCGTGCATTTTATTCTTAACAGCTGTCGAAATCCATTGATGAACGCCTATGAATATTACCCACCTGCGGGAGTTGAGCGAGTGGCTGAAATACGGCGAGCATCATTGGCCCGGAGCGGAGGGTCTGGCGCTAGTCTAACAGAGAGATAATGCGGTGCATAAGAGATCAGATGGTTTGATGGCGTCGTCCAGCGTCCGTCCAACCTGGTGGTCCTGACTAAACTTAAAACTGCCATTTTTCGCGTAGGTCTGCTAGCAGGCTAGGTAGTCTAGGTTGCATACCTTTCAACGACATTTATGCATTAGAGGTAGAAGCTAATTACCCATTCTCGCTGATTGGATGAATCTAGAGAGACATCTTGAAATAATGACGGCCAGTTCATTCAGCTCATTCGTCGAGTAATCGCAAATATCCTGCTTGCGGTCTACCTCTAGGGTAGTAATTATTACATCGGCTACTTTGATTCATTAGTTAGCTGTCAGGCCCATACATACATACATGGATGTACGTTGCCGGCAGTATGCAGATAAGATCCGTTATCCGTTCAGCGACGTCACCAGCCCACGTGAAGCTATACCAGTAATAAAAGGTGTCCCGTGCGCTTAGTGCATATGTACATAGTAGTCCTGCGCAACTGCGCTAACATGGTACATACAATACTGCTGCCGGGACGACGAGGGTGGTGCTTGGGTGGGTAGGCGGGGCGCAGAGGCCTTTTTATTAATGATTTTATTAGCGATTGCTGCGCCGTGATAGTCTATCTAGTGGTGTCTGGTCTGCAGAAGAGAGACAAAAAAGGACTGCGCCAGCTTCAAGGACCTGAAACAGCATTTGAAGGATGTCCATGTCAACACCCGCATTGGGGTAAAGTCTCTTGGGGGTCCCTAACTCATCAAGTCTGAAACTCTTGTGAACCCATAGACCCTTCTTTTTCCCCCTTCCTTTTTTCTTCCTAGAGCCCTAGTACCTACTCTAAGGGTCAGGTCCCGTCTGTTATCCCCCAACGAAAGCGCAAATCGTACAGCATAACAAGTCCTTTGTGGGGTGGAAGATAACCGATCATTATTTACCTACATACATGCATCTGTATACTAGTAAATTTTGAGGAAAAGAGTCTTCTTTTTTATACTGGTGTTCCGGTTTCCTCTTTATTTGCGGATAACACAGAAACCAACTTCTATTTTCTATTTCTTATTAGAGGTTAGAGGAAATTACCAGATTCTACCTAACCCATTCACCAGGACAAGGACCATCACGGCCAACAGTCGCAAAACACACCCCCGAACCATAGACCAAACAAACCATCCCGAAATCAGACCAACCTAAATTACGCCGAAGTTAAGAGGACCAACATTTTGCATTCCAAACATCGCTCACTGTATCCGGCTTGTAGCTTGTCCCTCTTATTCATTCACTCTAGCCAGTGAATTCCAGATCGGAAGACAGCGCGCTCATTGCCGGCTACGCTTTCGTTTATCAAAGAGAGACATCTGATCTGGCCACTTCACTACTGTTCTCTACCACCAGCCACTACTACGTATTCAAACTTTCAAAACACCCTATCGGGCTCTTGACCCCCTCTGCCCCTTCACCCCCATTGTGGGTTTAATCAATAACCATGTCGTATAATCGCTTAGGTATGTAACATTAGATGATCCTATTATTACTTATGTACTGTGCCTACCTATCATGCTCTTCACCTCCCTCTCTTGCCCTTTTCCTTGATGTCACTCGTCTATGCCGACACCCGATCTTATCCTTGTTGGGTATAACCAAGGCCTTGTCGTTTTCGTTTTCCAGAAAATCAGTCCACTCACTCAACCATACTTGCGCATTCTTCCATTTCTCTATTTTCTTGCAACTCAGCGCTTTGCTTGCTTGTGAAATCTGTCGCCTAGTCCTAGAGACTCGGGCTTCTTCAAAATCAGAAGTGACGCGCAGATATCGTGGCGCAGGTGTGGCTATCAAGCATAGTCATAGGAAGCTTGTGCTTGCTTTGTTACCATATACCCAGTTCAGTCTATTTCTACAACCAATTACCAACTCAATAGTCGCTTCTCTTTTCTAATCATTTTCTTGTTTTAATCTCTAGACGACGATTACTACGATCCCACAATGGATCAGCGCAGAATGCACCGGACACCGTCGCCAGGTCAGCCTCTTCAGCATGGCTACCAACTAGACGACGTCCCTTACGGCCAGCACCCTTCGCATAGCAATCTAGATATACCCGCCGGTCCGGGAACTTATACACCCAGCGATGTCCTTCCTCTGAATGCTGCGCATTCTGTAGATAACCTTTCACACGACCCATATGGTCATCCCCAAGGTTATGGTTCAGACTACGCGGTGAATCCTGAGCAGCATCATGATGCCTATTATAACCAACCTTATGACCCTTCACCTTCTGGAACGCCGTTCAACGACCATGCCGGATACGAGCTCGACGACCGACGGCCTATGTTGGCGCAGAATGATCCATATGCGCAAGGTCAGCCACAACCATACGCCGACGAGCCACTTGGCCGGCAACAGTCGCAACACCAGCAGCAGCAACAGCAGCAGGGTGGGTCTCTCAAGAGATGGAAAACCGTAAAACAAGTTCTACTATACAGGGGAAACCTGGTCCTAGACTGTCCCGTACCATCGTCGCTACTAAATCAACTTCCGCACGGCGAGCGCGACGAGTTTACCCATATGCGATACACGGCGGCCACTTGCGACCCAAACGACTTTTACGATGAGAACTTCACACTTCGTCAGAAACTCTTCAGTAAGCCGCGACACACGGAGTTGTTCATTGTTGTTACCATGTACAACGAAGATGATATCCTCTTTGCGCGTACTATGATCGGTGTCTTGAAGAACGTCGAGTATATGTGCGCCCGGAAAGAGAGCAAGTCATGGGGTCCAGACGCGTGGAAGAAAATCGTTGTTTGTGTTGTTAGTGACGGACGATCTAAAATCAACCCGCGAACTAAGGCACTTCTCGCTGGTATGGGTGTTTACCAGGAGGGTATCGCGAAACAGCAAGTCAACAATAAGGATGTAACGGCCCACATCTACGAATACACGACACAGGTTGGTATGCAGATCAAGAATGACGTGGTTCAGCTCATCCCCAAGAAGCAGCCTGTCCAAATGTTGTTTTGTTTGAAGGAAAAGAACCAGAAGAAGATCAATTCCCACAGATGGTTCTTCCAGGCGTTTGGTCGTGTGTTGAACCCAAACATTTGCGTACTTATCGATGCTGGTACCCGACCAGGAGGCAACTCCATCTACCAACTATGGAAAGCGTTTGACTTGGAGCCTATGTGCGCTGGCGCCTGTGGTGAGATCAAGGCCATGTTGGGAACTGGCGGAAGGCATTTGCTCAACCCTCTGGTTGCTACCCAGAACTTCGAGTACAAGATGAGCAACATCCTAGACAAACCTCTGGAATCTGCTTTTGGTTTTATCTCCGTCTTGCCTGGTGCTTTCTCAGCTTACCGGTACATCGCGCTCCAGAACGACAAGAATGGTTTGGGTCCGCTAGAGAAGTATTTCAAGGGTGAAACGCTTCACGGCTCTGATGCTGGTGTGTTCGAATCGAACATGTATCTCGCCGAAGATCGAATTCTTTGTTTTGAGCTGGTCACGAAACGGAATTGCCACTGGATCTTACAATATGTCAAGTCGGCCACGGGAGAGACGGATGTCCCAGATGTCGTCACCGAACTTATTCTCCAGCGTCGTCGTTGGCTGAACGGTTCTTTCTTTGCAACCATATACGCCAGTGCCCACTTCTACCAGTTCTTCCGCTCTGACCACTCGTTCCTGCGGAAGATTATGTTCTTCATCGAGTTCATCTACCAAACTGTCAACATGATCTTTGCCTGGTTTGCTATTGGCAACTTTTTCCTGGTTTTTAAGATCTTGACTGATAGTCTAGGTGGAGATGACCTCCTCGGGACCGTTGGCACGATTCTTGGTGTCGTGTTCGAGTGGTTCTACGCCATCTCGCTCGCCGCCTGCTTTGTCCTCTCCATGGGCAACCGACCTTCTGGTTCCGGGAAATTGTACACTGCTATGGTTGTCTTCTGGTCTGTGATTATGGCGTAAGTTGTCCAAACGTATATTTTAACTATCTCAGGCCTCTACTAACAACAAGCTATAGATATCTAATGTTTGCGGCCGTCTTTATTACCGTGAGAGCGATCCAAGCCGAGACAGTAGATGGATTTTCCATCAACGACATCTTTAATAACCAGATCTTCTTCACGCTGATCATCTCGATGATGTCTACGTACGGCCTGTGGCTGATTGCCTCTCTTCTGATGTTCGACCCCTGGCACATGGTTACGTCCTTCCTACAATATCTCCTCCTTACGCCGACCTTTATCAACGTCCTCAATGTGTACGCGTTCTGCAACACGCACGATATCTCGTGGGGTACCAAGGGTGACGACAAGGCCGAGGAGCTGCCAAAGGTCGACACGAAGGACGGGAAAGGTAAGACCGACCTGCCCGATGAGGGTGACCTAAACGCACAGTACGCGCGCGAGCTGGCCGTGTTTGGCAAGAAGCACGTCGAGATCAAGAAGCCTCCCACCGATGCCCAGAAGGCCGACGCCCAGATGGACTACTACCGCTGGATCCGCTCCCTCAACGTCCTCATCTGGATGATCACCAACTTCGCTCTCATCGCGCTGGTCTTGAGTACGGCTGGTCTGGACGATCTAAATGCCCAGGCTTCGGAGGCCGCGGAGACCCAACGAGCGAACCTTTACATGGCTGTCATTCTCTGGAGTGTGGCCGTGCTCAGCGCGTTCAAGTTTATCGGGTTGATCTGGTTCTTGGTTGTGCGTATGTTTAGGGGTGTATAGAGAGAGGGAGGATGCGAGAGAGCGTGTGTATCATGTGTATGTATGCATGTGGCTACATGCTACGACAGCAGTTGTATACCGTTCAGTTTTTGGTCTGTTCTTTTATACTAGTCATACGAATTCCCCGACATTAATGACTTCCATCGATTACCATTCCCATTCTTCCCCCCTTCGCATTCGCGGGAATCAACCAACCGACCTATCTTTTTTCTACTTCTTCTCCCCATCCCTTCAGACTGGGGACCATGTTGCACATATACCCTGACTCCATTGCTTGTTTGTTTTTCTTTTTTTTATACTTCTCATGAGGCGTCTTCTTTTTTTGCTGCTACATTTACGAATTTCCTTGCAAGATGAATGGATGGAGAGACAGGGTCGAAACGAGGCAGGCAGGATATGATGCAAGGGGGGGAAGGGGGCCATGCGCGAGGTGGTTTGGGGTCAAGCGAGCATTGGTGAATTGGTGATTGGTGTCATGATGCATACGACGATGCGATATAAACCACGCAATACCTTTTGTCTACTATGATCTCAGGAAGCGGGAGATTATCAACTAGCGGGTTGGCCTATTGAGATGGATAGATAGGTGGTTCAAGCTTTGTGGTTCTCGCTGCTTGTATGGATCGCTGGACCGGGTTGGGCATATCGGGCGCATTCATGCATGTATGATGGATGGATGAACGGGTAGGACAACACGAGAGAAGAGAAGACAAGACAAGACAAGACGAGATGGAAATAAGATCAGCGGGGTTGGTCTACCTAAGTATTCATCCTGTCTGTCTTGTCTAGTCTAGTCTATATTGTCTGCTCTCTCAGATGTAAGAGTGGTTTTGTTATACCACCACTACTACTACTACCCATGATGTGTAACGTAGCGTTACGTAACGTATTGGAGAGTAAAGGAAAGGAAAGGAAGAATGAGTCGAGTTATAGGAATTTTTCGGTGATTTTCTCGTTCGTGATTTGATCTTTGTGGATGGTAATCTATCGTGCCTTGATTATGTACTTATGTATGTATATGATGGGAATTGAAATGCATCTTGACTTTGACAGGTAGCTTAGTCAGTAAGTATAATACATCCAATAGGGGGAATTGTGGGGCACATGAATATATAGTTTCGGCATACTCAATCTCCCAAGTATTACCTACACGTATGTCATCCAATTGTTCGTCTATCGCATCCATAATGGCCCTTGTATTTGCTCTGCTGTAGCTCTAAGAAGGAAAGGAAGGAGGAAGAAGGAAAAGAGGGAAAGCACCTACACAGGGTTTGAGGGGGTGCTTCCATTCTATGTTTATAGGGCTCTTGTGGAGGAAGCTACTCCACCACCTATCTAGACCAGGGTCTGCTATTGTGTCATCGTCATATTAGTCGGTATGTAGAAGAATCTGGAGAATATAATAGCCCATCGATAATCCTGGTTCTGTGACTGATTGACTGACTGACTGGTGTTTGCTTCCTCGTTACATATCGCTGTTTGTTCGATTGCACGTCATGACATGACGCAGGCATGCAGCTTGCTATTCGATCATTGTTATTAACCAGCATTTCAAACAGCCGGTGGGTGATAGGAGGCGCTGTGATACACACCTTTCTATCACTCAGTACTCGCTCCACTCACCTGCTTTTATATGGTCGATGCGAGGAAGTCTAACTACTCTTAAGCCTGTCAAGCGGTGGACAAAAAAATTGATACACTTCGTGCACTGTGCTACAGCCAAATTGGCCTATATCTGGACAGTGCGTATTAAGGTAGTGTGTCAATTTTTTTGTCCACAGCTTGCCGGTTTGTTGTCCCGAGCAAATATTATGTTATGTATATTTCCCAGCAATAGAAAGGATGGGATTTGTTCTAATATACAGGATAAAGGGCTTGACCGAATTAGATCCCAGCTATGATACAAGTGGAAGGAAAGTCTGCTTACTTATATACATACACGAACGATCAGTCAACCTAAGCTGCCTTGTACAACTAATACCATCTGCCACTAACTCTAGCTTCTTAATTCCAGCCCATGTTATCATAAACAGGATCCATTACGACCGGTTAGCTTTTAGTTAAGCGTAATCAATCAATCTTTCGCAATGGACGGGAGACCAATATGGATACATGATAATAAGAGTTGATACATAATGCTTCCCGTGATATACGCTTGCTCATGATTGTAAGTAGAAACCCGAGCATATTAAGTCAACAAGGGGCTGACATAGAATAATATACTCTTCTTTAGTTTCAGGGTGGATGCCAAAATGGATTTATTGATGTCATTTATCATCATCGTTCTTCGTTACTTCACTCACTTGTTAGCTAAGTAGAAGCGGCTGGTAGCTGTGGGTGGTTGTGAATTATTAAATTAGATCTCTATCAGGGTATCGTATTAGATGGTTAGCTCCGGAGCTAACAGCATTCGACTGGGGCCTGCACCAGTGAGTAAGTGGTGTAGAAGTGCAGTCCTTGCATTCAGCTCCGTCTCGAATCTCGACATCTTCCCGTTTTTCTTTTAGATCACCGCAAGCCGAGCCGCTCATGTCCTGGTGCTCCATCCATGGTTTCTCGTCTGCCATCACCCCTGAAGTAGAAGTAGCCTGCTTGGAGGCTGTGGCCGTGACAATCCTAATAGCACAAAGCAATCTAGACTTGATCTCGATAGGTACCTTCGCGTTATTTTACGTATTTCCCTTCCTCTTATAATTGTCCTTGGTGCCGGCTAGAGGGTCAACTATATTCCTTCCTGGAAAGTTTCGAAACTCCTTAGGTATGTATACGAACCAAAGATTCTCGGCACACGCCGTTCGAGGAGGTAATCTCAAAAGCCCTTCTTATCTTCCTTACATCATTTGTTCTTTCATTCTATATTCAAGATTTCGGGTGGGACGTGGAATTCGCAGTGGCACTTGGGTTGTAACTTGAGTCGACGCAAGTATAATCTTTGCCGTCATTTATTAGTTAGGATAATTGCCAAACAAAGACAAAGATCGAATAATCCTGAGACCAAGATATCAGCAATGGAATAATAGGTGATTATTACTCGCCATGTTCGGATTATTCGAATTCGGACCATTTTAAAGCTTACAGATAGTAGTATTCTTGATTGTCTTTCACTGTCGTTGTTGATGTAGTAGGTCATGGTTCACTCTCGAGCTATAGAGCCAATAGAGTATGTCAGAACTCAGTGAACGCGTTCCGGGAGACGTTAGATGACATATCGGTGCCGGGAGTCAGATCTTTTCCCCTCGGCTAGGTGAAGTTATGGGTATCCGACGTATGTCGACGTATTGCGACGTACCGCGCTGTTGCCAACGACGTATCTTATGAGGGTGGTGGAGCGGTAATAGAAGTACTGAGCCGCGACATGAGGGTTTTTTTCGGGCTATACGCTGGGCTATGTGAACTTTGTCGTGCCATCCGGTCCACCGCATCTGCCTGTAGTAGGGCCGTGCGATTTCCATCCATTAGTTTACCTCTACTGCACACCTCCCTCCACATCCGACAATCTATTTATATCAACATTCCAGGCTGCCACACCGCGGTATCCAAGTTTCTCAGAGCCTGTTCCATTACTTTCGGACTGGATTCGTCCTCGTTGAGCTCATATGTATCTTCGAGCTGGGGCTGCTGCAGGCTGGTCTTAGTCCTAGTGTCGTCGTGGGACGTGAACTGCTCGAGGAGGGCTCGGCCCTTGTCTTCCGCCGCGTGGTAGGCGTCTCTGCGGGCTAATCCACTGTTCGAGGGCTCCATGAGGCTCATTGTTGCGCAAAGGGTGATGTGAGCGAGATATTCGGGAGGGGAACAGGCGAATAGCAACATCTACGACGGATGTCAACGGGACAAAGTGCTCGACAGCTTGAGTAGCATCAGACAGCCAAGCTCGCTCAGGATTCCTGCTCTGTGCGAGCTATGAATTATACAGATTTGGTCCTTAGCCGTAATGACGTGGAAGCCCCCGCTGATGCGTTGTTAGTCTGCGGTCTTGGGGCAGGTGCATATGTACTACTCTCTTTAGTACCTCACATTTTTGATTAACTTTAAATAGCTTCAAAGCGGCAAGCTCACGCCTTCCCTCCAATGCGTCTCTTGAGGCACCTGTACATTAGAATAGGCCGGTCTTCCAGTGTTGCCTGCGTTGCGGCGGCCTCAAAAACGGCCTTCCTAGTTCCAACATGATACCATTATTCCCGAGTTAGTTTATTCTCGTGGAATTCACCGCAGCCCGTACCATGAGTATAGCGGTGCCAATCGTGTCTCATCCTGGGCGCCATGACCAAAGATGCCCCTATCTCGTTCGGCCCACATCCGCCGCACCGCCTCCCATGTAGACCGGTTCCCGTCGACCCCGACTTCTCCGAGAGAGGCATGTTGCAGCACGCTACACTCCGGCATCAGCCGCTCCAGCCATGCAGGGACTTTCCAGTGCTGGTTGTGGCCCCTGACGTCCGGAACTAGCTATACCGAACATTCCATGGGCAACACGTGCTCGTCGGCGACAAGGAATACGGCGCGGAACAAATGGCGCAAGGACAAACCGTGCTCGCACCACGTCCGTGCCGTCTCAACCGGCGGTGGGAAAGCACCACTGGCAGGGTCCTCGCATCGCAGACGTACGACCTCGCTCCCGAGACGCGCCGCCGTCACGTCGCATAGCAGGCGGTGGGCAGCAACGAGGCCGGGGATGTTCCAGCTCGCCGCCTCGCTCTCGGGCAGACGCGGCGCCTTGGCGAAGAAGTGCTGCCGCTGGAGGTTTGGTCGCCCGCTATGCAGCGCATGCCACGCGCGGTAAATGTAACAGCCCAGCCGGAGGTCCGTGTAGCCGTGGCGGTGGCCAGCGCTGTCGGGCTTGGAACAGCCCCCGCCCACGAAGTACACGGCTGTCTGCTTATTGGCGTAGTCGCAAATGTCGGGGAACTAATGCATGGTGTCACTACTGTCCTGATGCGGCTGGGGCGCCAGCGCCATTTCGAGATGGCGCGCCCAGCCTGTCCGGAACGTCGAGAGCCAGCGCAGCGAACCGGATGCTTCTTCGTAGAACATGTCTCCGAGGTGGCCCCGGACTAATGCTAGCTCCTCGGGGGTGAGGGGGCCGGAGGCGACACGGGCGGCATATTTCTGGTTGAAGTCGATGTCGTCCATGTGTTCCGGGCCTGGGTACGAGTCCCGGGGCACCATGTAGGGTGAGAACGGAGAGTTGCGTTCAATTATTACATCTTCCGTCTCAGATGGGGTTTGCCGCTTGTGAGAATCCATCGTGCTTCAATGATGCGCTGTGTAGTCGCGATACGTGGTGGGTGATAGTATTGAAATGCACTCATAAATTCTTTTTTTCTTTTTTAAAAACTTTTTTTTTTTTTTTTTTCACGGAGAGAGCTTGCAACTACAGTGAAACGAAAATTATTATTTGTAATAATTATCGAAGCTTAAGTCGTCGAAACCAAGTAAGTGGTTAAAGTTTTATCCAAACTTGTACCTACACCCTTACCATTGATGTAAGTTACCTATAAACTTCACTATCTAGGTGGTTAAAGCATAAGAAAGTTTATCAATAGCTTCACTACACTTACAAATCCGTAACCTAAATGATCCAGGCTTAAAAGCATTGCAACTTAACTTGCCATTACTTTAAAGATATTTGAGTAATTAATGCATCATTTAAGTTAAAAGCGAATTAATCAGAGCTTTAAGTTATTAACCGCTGGACCATGTAATTAGTTCATAACTTTACCAATCCTATTCTATTAAAGATCAATAATATACGCTAGCAAACCCATCCATGCCCCTGACAGACCCAGGGAATTTCATAGAATGAAGGAAACGAAAGCAACCAAGATCGAGAAATACGATGCTGGGGCCGACAAGATAGGAGCCGCACCATCAGCGTCTGCTGAGCCGTTATTCATGGTATCAACAGATGCCAGAGATGGTCCCATAACTTTGATGCAGGATAACGAAGCCTCCGTGGTGTTGATTAGGCTTCCTTCTCCATCTGGATAGAAGAGAGTGAGGATGGGGGTAATGGCGAACTGGGCCTTGTTGGCGTCATCGACCAGATCGCTTCCCTGTAACAAATAATTGTTAGAATATTTCTACCAGGGTATCGACGGGAATTAAATATCATACGTACCGGGACTTGGAGGTCGCTCACAAGCGTCAGGCCGTCTTGCTTCTCCGTCGCAGGCCAGCAATTCGAAGATGCATTCTGCTGGCTTGTGATGGGCTCCGGTGCACCGCTACCCGTAAGAGCTAATGTGCTTAGTTAGCTTCTGCGATACTGGATGGATGAATCCTTATAGTTGGTTATACGGGGGAACATTGTCTACACTTACCGACGGAGGTCAAGTTGCTCCAAGACCCTTTCGAAATCTGGAGACAGGCATCGTCCATGTCGTCCTCCAAGTTCTCCTGCAGCTTATCGCATGCTTCCTTGGGACTCGCAGCGCCGCCAACGTCGAGATCGCGAGCGCGTTTCGTCAAGGCATCGACGCAAGCTGATCCCATAGCGGTGCCACAGGTTCCCTGGGTCGTCTCCAGCGTCGCAGCATCCTTGTCGAAAGACAGGAACGGAGAGACCCCGTGGAAGAAGACAGCGCACGCGCCGGTGTTGCTTTGCGGTAAGTCTAGACCGGCCGGGGTGTCCAGGTAGAACGAGCTACCGAACCTGCGACCCTCGCCCTGAGAATCCGTGATGTTGAAGCCCTTGCTCCACGCAAGCCCCGAGAGTGCATCGCTGGTGGTGGGGATGCTGGTGACGCCAATGTAGGGAAAGGAGCGGCCGGCGACGGTGCAGTTGTCATTCGCGCTGTCTTGGGTGCTAGCCGGACACCCAATGTCGACGCAGCCGACGATTGTCTGGTCTGGATCCTGGGCGTACACCGCAGTTGCGCCTAGTACTACCGCTAGAGCGGTCTTGGTAATGAATCTCGCCATCTGATATGGTTACTGTCAAGTAATTAAATTCTGACTCAAAGTAGGGTGGAAATGCGGTCTGCGAAGAAACGAGTCTACCAAGGCAAAGTAGTAAGTGGAAGAAACGTATGTAGAAGAAAGATAGCCTGGTAGAAGACTTAAGAGTTTACTGTTAGAATTGAGGTTACAGGAAACGAAGTTTGCATTCAATGTTGGGGGACGAAGAATGTTAGTTAGAGGCAAGGATTGAAACAATCATGCCAAACACTATTTTAATGTATTTAATTGCCCGTGTAACCTTTCTGTTTCATGAGAGGCAATTTATTGGCCCTCCTTCCTCAGGCTCAGCCTCAGGGCAGAAGCTTGCGCCCCGCGGAGACATGACTTAAGACAATAGGTTGGTTCATTCAGCCCCTCGCGCGCATTGTATATTTTAATGTTCTTACAATAGGGTAACATGCAAGTACCCGTTATGTTACGTTACGTTACGTTCTTACCTGCAGACAATTCCCTAAGTCCAGGTGACTAAGACTAGATACTTTAGCGCCGAGGCGTCAATTATCATGTGAGCCTCAACAAAATGCAGCGATAATCGCATGAGCTCGCATAGCCTGGGGAGGATACTCTGTGTGTTATTGTCTAGAACCGAGAATTATCCCCTTTACAACCTCTGCAAGTCACCACCAGGTGCACCTTATTTATTGGCAGTATCTACATGTAGGTATAACCATACATAATGCCTATTGTCATTCTAAGGTTTCAAATGTACCTGTGAACCTAGAAAAATAGTCATTACTTCTTTGTCGATGTGTAACAATCATGGCGGTTTATGCCAGTTACAAGAGATGCAGATACTCACACCACCTACGCAGAAAACTACCTACCTTAAATATTCAATAATACCCCCGTCCCCGTTTCCCCTTGCAGCTTGTATCATGCAGTTGGCCGCGGCGAAAACCACAATACGCCTCAAGTAAGGCTGGAGGTATGACCGGACGCCGCTGACGAGAATGCAATGTAACCCTGCTGCCAACGCCGATAAAAGCTCGCTCGTCACCTTCCAGAATTCATGGTTAGACAACTGTACAGTTTCCCCTTAAACCGCAAGGCTGCGGTGAATGTAGGACTGTATTATTGTTTCAGGTCAGTTCGCTCCCCGAGCGGCGCAACCACACGTCTTGTTAATTCAAATTTTATCATGCATCAAGCTTGATCCACTATCGCAGTGGTTGCACATCTAACCACGATGAAAGAGTCTGTAGTCCTACGGGCAGCATATTTCCCAGAGCCTCAGCAATGTCTATCTGCCACTGCTTCCAAATGACTCAATATAGAAACGCCATCTTACAGTAAGCCGTTGGTTTATGTCCTACTCCTGGAAACTGGTTTAATTCTAGACCGTCTAGGTCACTAGACACGTGTTGAAGTTTAAGGGGCTATTACTCAAGAACCTTTGCTAAGAATCGGGGACATGCGACTTGGTATTTTGTATCGCTGTACCATGAGATTTCCTGGAACAGAGAAGGCACACTGGTGAAGTACTTGTATAGTAGCCTCAGACAGGCTATCATGGCTTTATTACAATATGTGTATATATATTCTCTTCTGCCGTCACCAAAACCTGCAGTTGTAGTTTAGTAGTAGCAACCACAGTATCCAAACTCCAACACTCTCTACTTTAACGGTCTTTACTTCAACGCTCTTTCTTTTCTCACCTTAGCTGTAAACCAAGCTACGTCTGAAATAAAACGACAGATCATGGCCGCTGCAGTGATCGAGACTATCGGCGTCATCTCAGGCCTCCTCGGTATCGTCCAATTTGGCCTGGACAATTTTGCTGCGCCCGAAGCAGTGGGCTCCACCATCAGGATCGCAGTCGGACTCGACTACGAGAACGGCCTCACCAATGCCGGGGGTGACCTTCCGGATATCCGCCTGTTCAACGAGGCCGGGGATTTCCTAGGCATGTCGGCCGACCCTGGCTCTGTGAAGAGCGGGGGGTTCGCCGATATCACCGTGGACCACGACGACGACAGCACGCAGCAGGCGGCATATACCCTCTTTTCTGCGAACGACGACGCTATCTGCATTGCGTATGCTGCTATTACTTGGCCGAGCGGAGACGAATATTCGTGGATCGGTGATTGGGGTCGCCAGTGTGGTGGCACTTGGTATTATTCGAACTACTTCATCTCAGGCACCGATCACAAGCCCGACTGCCTCTGGATTGATGCTGTAAGTGTCCTTTCTCGCATTTTCGAGAATATCTTTTGATACCATATTGGCCTTGATTTCCTACAAGTGAGATATTAACGTTCATACGTACTCTATAGAACAATGACCAGCCCCAGACGGGATTTCAGGTTCATTGGCCCGAATTCTCCAAAAGCGATTCAGGGTTTCCGGAGGACCCTGCGGAACAGGCCGATAGGGTCGATTATCTTTGCAATGCGGGCCCACCGTTCAAGATGCATGTATATCCTGACGAGGACCCGAACTCGATCACACACTGGACACTCGGCAGCCGGCGCTCGGATGAGCCTCTCGACCCCAAACGGGCCGCTGCCACGAGCACCGCGTATGGCCGCTCGAAGCCCCCAGTCTCTGCCCGGTTCCAACGAGGTCAGCATTGGCACCATCAGCGGTCCAATGAGACATACCATAATGGGCCGCATTTCAAACATCTTGTTATCGATGACAATCCTAAGCACACTGGGCGCGATCTGTGCGAAAGCTCCACGTCCCTTGGCCCGGACTTCATTAGTATCGCTGATGGTTCTTTTTGCCGCATGACCGACAAGACACTTTGGCCGGTCTGCAAGGGAACTGTGGTTGATGATTGCTTCAACACCGATGTGAACCAGCTCATCGTTGGTGGTGTGGCGACTAGAGACTCGCCATACGAGAACGTCATTGACTGGACTTCGGTGTCTGGCCATGATAAATAAGAAGCCTTAGTTAACGATAAATAGCTTCATAATCATCATCTAATTCCTCCACACTTGTCACAATTTGGTATATATACTATTATAGCCACTAATGCTACAACGGCGTTGTTGTTGTTGTTTTTAACACAATAACACCCAATACAAACTGTAACAATATCCAATCCTCTTAATAACCATTATGAAAGCTCGTACAAGATGTACAACAACCGCTTAATGTGATATCCAAAAATGCCCTTCTTAAGGTACATTGTGGAACTTGTTGGATTTCCTTCCCTTCTTTCTTATCTTGAATATGAAGAGCCTTTCCAAATATGACTTCTGGGCCAATCTCTATATAGCCAAACATAGAGTTGCACGCCATGCACCTGTTAGGTTGTCCGCAATATTGATCTAACCAATTGCGAATTTCCCTTTCACGCTGTTTCCACTCCTCTATGAACTGGTATCTAACGATTGAAGCAACATTATGTTGAACATGCTCTGCTTCAGACATGGCAATGGTACTCTGACTACATTGAAGACATGGCTTGCATTGGGACAAGTGTTTTCCCTTTCTGCATACTGTAAGCTTCCACCTTCGAACTAGGTAGTGGTGACTTACACGTATCGAAATTCGGTATCTGAGGTATAGGATGACCAAGGCGGGAGCGGTGTAAGAAGTTGAATATTCGAATGCGCACTACAGTCGCATGTCATGTATTCGTTCATTCCTAAAAATCGATTCTAAACCGATGCTTGGTGGCTTTAATGACACCCCAAGCCTGATTCCCGGCCGTGCGAGTTGACTCCAGTCCTCTTCTCGAACGAGGTACCACCACTTCGCTTGTGCTTCACCGGGTGTGAAAATCCAGAGATTTCCATTGGCCACCAGAGGGAGAAGACGAGTATCCTTAAACGAGAACTGGAGAAACCCCATGAAATCCTGCGAAGCGATGGTTACGTTGAAGATTTCATAGCCCCAGTTGGTTGCAAGCACTTACTTCGAACCTTTGGCAGAGCTCCAAAGGTACTGGATACCGCCTCCCTATGGCGTCTTGGAATCTTATCGGTTGCTGATCCCAGTTCCATTGAAGCGAGGTAGTGATATGTAACTGAACATCTTGTGCTCGCTGTTGTATTTGAAGTGATAAATTGTTGCTGCCCTGGGCCATCTCAGTTCTTATATTGTCCAGTGTTGCTCTATAATATATTAGCATGTGTCCTTGGAGAAGAGCGAGAACCAATTCAATTAAATCAAATCAATTTCGCTTTTCCGGTAAGAAAACCGAACTGGAAGTCTCTCACCTCTGCATTTCTTGCTGAATGAGACCGATAAGTCAAACACCCCCTCAACGCACACCCCCCTCAACGCCCACTTAACCCCACATAATTAAATTTTTAATAAAACGTTAACAAAAATTCGGGAAAATAAACGGTTTTCGGATCTAGATTTATTATATAATAAAGTATAAAGAAATAACTTCAGTATTTATAAATATAAAACTTTAAATTTTATATTAATTAAGTTTATAAAATTAACGTTTTATTTTATTTAAATTATATAAAATTAACATTACGTAATATAAATTGCTTTTTATTTATATTATATAAAATAAAGATTTATACATTTAAAAAAAATATTATTAACGTATATCTTTTATTATAAAATAAATATAAATAAATATAAATTTAATATAAAAAATATATATATGTTTTAATATATTATTAATTAAATATAACGAATAAATTAAAAAAGAAATTAAATAATATATTATTATATTATATTAAGTACTATAAAGTTTAAATTATATTTTAAATTAATTTATTTTAATAAAATTATTTATATAAAAAATTTATATTTAAAATATATTATTTAAATATTTAATATTATACGTATTTTATAAATTTTAATATTATTTTAACGCTTTTTATATAAATTAATATATAAAGAATATATTATAATATTATAAATCTTAATATATAATTTATTTAATTAAATATATAAAGAAAAAGTATAAAAATACGATAATATTTTATATGGAAAAAACGCCAAGACAAACTACAAGGTAAAATAAAACGTAATATATTAAATATAAAATCGAAAAAAGAATATTACGTAATATTCTTTCGTATATAATATATTTAAAGAGTTATATTTATAAAATATTAAATTACATTTAAATACGATATATATTTAAAAAGTTATATAAGTTTTTATAAAATATGAATTCCTTAACAGATTTATTAACAATTTATATAACAAACTGTTAATATAATTTTTTAAAACTTTAAGCATTATTTTATAAAGTTTATATAATAAAATAAAATGATTTTAAATTACAATCCTTTTAAGTATATAATAAATTATTTTATACAATTTTCTCTTTCTTTATAAATATTTTGGTTAATTAAATATAAATTATTAAAATACAAGATTTTGTATAAGAAATAGGTAGGCGTTGAGGGGGGTGTGCGTTAAGGGGGTGGTTAACTTAATTACCATATTGGCTTGAATCCTTAACCTGAAAGTTTTACGTTTGCTCTGGCCGAATATTACCCACGATATCTTCTTCGAGAGACGTTTCATCTCTTTGTACGAAGATAAAAAGTCCTGGAATTCGTTGAGAGCTTGCGTGCAACCTCTCAGGATGTCGTGTAGCTTTTCGGCGCTTCGCTCCGAGATAGCGTAGCCCCTGGATACTGCATTTTCTAGGCCTTCGACCGCATGATGAAAACTTTGCAATTCCTGCCTGACATCCTGATATTCCTTGAGTACATCTGAAAACTCATCGAGGGCCTGGCAGATCTTGATAGCGAGACTAATCAATGTTATAAAATCACTGACGCTGAATCCAAACGGGATAGGCATAATGAAGATGTGCCGATTGATAAGGGGAAAGATGAAAATTTTGGTAGAAAGTCCCGAGAACTGGTGGTGAAAGACGAAATTGTAGAAAGGGTTTATCACATATTGAAAGGGCGTCGCCTATGAAACTTGGTTCTGCCTGAAGTCAGCCTTGGTCGATGGGTCTTGCCTTGCAGATGGCCTACTCCAATCCAGCATTTCCAATTGATCTAGGTATAATATTAAGGTCGGGCACACAGCGGGGTGCTCTCGGCACGTCACCTTTGGAGAGGATTGGATCGAAAAGGGGGCCAGTGATAGGGTAACAGTCTGATAGGCGCAAAGTGCATGTAATAAGCAGACCACACTGCAACGTAGAGCGTTGCATCAAGTAGGCTATGGGGGAACGCCCCATTTCACCGAAGCCATGCAAACAAATTCTAGGTTTGCAAAATGAAAAGCCTGCCAACAGCTCCAGCCAGCAGCGGTGGCATTGACGGACTAGGACGCATAATCCACATCCGAGCTTTAATTCCGAATATGAACTCCTTTGTCTCATATATACGTTATCATAGTACGTCAAGAAGGCTCAGCACTCAACCTCGGGCCAGTCGGCGGGGCATTCGGCGAGGAGATTGAAGGTGCTAGATATTTCTAAGGAGGTTTCGCGTCGAATTGGGTAATTATCTAGTCATATAGCCAACCACCATGTATGCCCTTAAACAGGTATCTTGGCTTACTGGGGGGTAATAGGGTATATTGAGAGCTATGCAGGTGCCATTATATTCTATGTATCTGACATAAAACAACTCCGGAAATTCTGAGGAGTAGTCCGATGGTCTGGTGAGATCCGTTGTCTCTCCCCTTACGTATGACCACCACAGAGCATCATTGCATTATTTAATCTTTTCTTTCCTTACACACCAGTCAAGGTTGTAACGACACCCGAAGCGAAAATAGACATGGCCACTATCACCGCCACGGTCGCAACTCAACCCAGTGCTCAAAATGTGAACAGTTTGGAAGAACAGAATGACAGTGATACGCCTCTCGCACCGCCGGAATTCGAAGAGCCCCCGGATGGGGGGATTCAAGTTTGGCTGGTCGCTGCGGGGGGCGGAGCTATATATTTTGCCTGCCTGGGCTTCGCCAATTCGTACGGGACCTTCCAGGAATATTACCTCACACACAATCTATCGTCTAGATCTGCAGACGATGTTGCTTGGATCGGGTCGATCGCCCTCTTTATTGGATTCGGTAAAAGATCGGGCGCCCAAACGTTACGTTTTTGGACGCTTATTATAGCTTATATTCCTACACTCTTCCTGCAGTTTGCCGTCGCTCTGGTTGCGGGCCCACTGTTTGATCGATTCAAGGCCAAGATCAAAACCATTCACAACTATCAAAGGACTAAGCTGACATGCCCATAGATTATACGACCAGCAGCTGTAGGCTACGTCGTTGCTACCATGTTGTTGAGTCTCTGTCCTACGTACTGGCAAATCATGCTAGTTAAAGGAGTGTTGATGGGCATACTCGCGGGTCTTCTAGATATCCCCATCATCACGGTAATCACACACTGGTTCGACAAGAAACGCACCACCGTCCTCGGGCTCGTCATGTCCGGGTCGTCGATCGGGGGCGTCGTCGTGCCCATCGCCACGTCCAAGATGTTGAACAACAAACACGTCTCTCGGGTACGGGTGGACGCTGAGGATCATCGACTTCTCCACGCTACCGCTGCTCGCATTCGCGAGCGTGACCGTCAAATCGCGGATCCCGCCGCACGCCACCAGCTTCTGGTCCTCGGGGTTTTTCAAGAACCCGAAGTTCTTGATCCTAGCCGGCGCGTCGTATTTCATGCTCCTGGGCCAGAACACCCCGATTTCTTCATCCCGACGTACGCCGCTATACGGGGGACCAAGGCGACGCTGGCCGGCTCCCTGCTCGCCATTCTCAACGCCGCATCTACATTTGGGCGCATCATTCCCGGCATCGTCATTTTATTCATGGACATGGTGGCAACGGACGCGGTGCTGATCGTCTATTCCGTCGTCTTCGGCTTCTGGTCGGGCACCATCATGCCGGGCGCGCCGGCGGCGCTTTCGGTGTGCTCGGACGATCTCCAGAAAATGGGACCCTATCTGGGGATGGCGTTGTTTATTATGAGTTTCGGAAACCTGATCGGGCCGCCAATCAACGGCGTTTTGGTCGAGAGGTACCGGGGCTTTTTCCAAGCAGCGTTGCTTAGTGGCAGTATCACGGTCTTTGGCGGCCTAGTCGCAATCTTTGCCAAGTTCCACACGGCTGGGGGGGTTTTCGGAAGGACGTGAAAGTGTAACCTTGTTAATAGTTATCCAACTAGCAGACGGAGACGATTGGAGGGTTTGCACTTGAAGGAGATCATAAATCCCCGGATAGACAGTCTAATCGCTAGAGGTAACCGGTGCCTAGGACTCTAAGCTGTCCATAAGTATATCAGCAAAATAAGCAGCGGAAGGATTACGGTTGCCTGTACATATTACAGTCCATCAAGTGTTACAGTATCAGGGATTGTAGACGGTATCGACAAGCTTCTAGAGCTCTTACAAGCCGAAGATACCGGTGTCAGGCGACTCCGCGTATTGACTGTCCATCTCTGATCATATGAACCTAATCTTATAAAAATACATTATTTCCATGACAGAGAGGCTTAAGAACTATAGGGGGAACCAAGACGCAACTATGTTCTCTTCGGCCATGGCTGATGTTATAGAGGGCGACGAGCTTGGACATACGTATTGGGTAGCACAGATAGTTACGAGCAAAGTAGACTAATACCCATGTCTTTCATGAAGTTGGCCCTTTGCATGATTGATATTATGGTATGCTTAATTATCATGAATACGTTAAAAGATTGTTCCCATAGTTAAGCAGTTGTAGTAAATTTCCCACCTAGAAGCCCATCATTAGCGTTATTGTCGAAAGTTTATACTAGAGAGTAAACCCGTGTTCTTCAATCCTCCGGGGCATAGCCAGCTTTTCGAGGATTTGGACTCCCAAGTCCCACTGCTCCCATCTCAACGTAATGCATGTGTCCAGTCGCCTATCATTATATCCCGGCTATCATGTGCTCCCCTAATCCCCGTCTCATAACAACTAAGACTAATATTAGAAAGGACCATGCGGTAGCAAGTTCACTACAGTCCTGGTTCTATAGCTCAAAGGATGACACATGTTGATGCATATACTCGGAGAAGCTTCACCTGTCCGGCTTATCTCCGCCTGGAAAACCCCGAGACTACTATCACCGGACGCCGATGATGGGATAAAGGGTGAGAGGCTACCCGGTGTTACACTTCTCGAAGGAATACATTTGACTATAATGTAAAGGCTCGGAATTGAGGTTTTATTCAATTAATAATTTTCTTTGGTCCGAAGGCCCCTAAAGTTTTCTATCTATTTGCCATTTACGACTTGCAAAATCGGTTGGTATTTATATAAAATAAAGGTACGTATTTATAATATCCTTCACTCGTCCTGGCCGTTGATAACAGCTGTTGGCTTTTATTAGGCACCTATGTATTCCTGCAGTCGTCGCATGGCCTGCACATGCAAGTGTTGGTGTGTTGGCTGTCCTTTGCAGGTATCCTGCAGCCAACAACACTTGGCTCTATTCCCCGTATGATAATACAGCCGCACTCGATTCTCAAGATAATCTACTCTCTTGTATGGAACAGTTCTTAACATTCAACTCCAGAGAAAATACAGCCCCTTATTCCTACATACCATCACAATATGGCAAACAACAACGTGCCCCTTCGTCGCCTCGGCAAGAATGGACCGTTGGTTCCAGCTCTAGGCCTTGGTCTTATGGGCATGTCGATCCTCTACGGGCAAGCGCCCAGCGACGAAGAGCGATTCAAACTTCTTGATCGTGCGGTGGAACTGGGTGCCACTAACTGGGATAGCTCTGAGTGAGTATTAGCCCCTATATCCTGCCACCTCCTCGTTCCTCTTTCTACGGACCTATTACGCTAATGCGTGTACACCCTCTAGCTTTTACGGCGATAGCGAAGAGCTCCTGGGGAAGTGGTTCAAGCGGACCGGAAAGAGGGACCAGATCTTCCTCGCAACCAAATTTGGCATCGTCAAGGGCTCTGGTGGCTACCAGATTGACAGCTCGGGGCCGTACTGCAAGCAAGCGTGTGCGGAGAGCCTGAAGGTACTCGGCGTCCCTTCCGTCGACCTCTTCTACATGCATCGTGCGAATCCCGAAACGCCGATTGAGGAGACCATGCGCGCCATGGCCGAATTGAAGGCGTAAGTGCACTCCATTCAATATTCAGTCCCCCAGTACCAATCAAGTTACCCCTATCTAAGAATGGTATCGTATCAAAGGGAGGGCAAGATCAAGTACATCGGCCTGTCTGAAATCAGCTCAGCGACGCTGCGTCGCGCATGCAAAATCGTCCAAGTCGACTGTGTGCAGATCGAATATTCGCCTTTCGACCTAGACATCGAGGGTCCAGAGGGCACCAACCTCCTCGCGACCTGCCGCGAGCTCGGCGTTTCCGTCGTGGCGTACGCGCCCCTAGGTCGGGGTCTGCTCACGGGCGCGCTCAATTCCAAGGAGGCCGTGTCGGGCGAAGGAGACTGGAGAGCCATGTTCCCGCGATTCTCCGAGGAGAACTTCGGCGCGAATGTGAAGCTGGTTGACCAGTTCAAGGCGCTGGCGCAGAAGAAGGCGTGCACGCCGGCCCAGCTGTCGATCGCTTGGCTGCTGAAGCAGGGCGAAGACATCATCCCGATCCCCGGCACCAAGAGGATCAAGTATCCGAGGAGAACTGGGGGGCTCTTCAGGTCCAGCTGACCGACGCCGACGAGGCGGAGATCAGGAAGTTCGTCGAGACTGCTGCTGTTCGGGGTGGGCGAGTCCCGGATGATGCTAAGTCGCAGTGTTATGCTGATACCAAGGAGGAATAAGTATGTTGAAGCGCTTAAGATTATCACTGGAGGTACATTTGTATATTGAAAGAGAATCTTATGTGACACCGATCGTTGGCCATCACCATAAGCAATATACCAGTTTCGAGTTTTTCTATACTGAAATTATGACAACGCCATGCTGTACTGGACGAGCACCATGGACACTAAGTGTAACTTAACAGTCCACTGTTAATAAATGTTATATACGTATATAGTACAACTAGAAAGTAGCTTAATGACATCGCTACAAATCATATACCGGAACTTCAAAACATATGAGGTTGAGACCTAAGCCCGTATAGCGAATATTCTTTATAGCTCGAAACTAGCTTATATATTAATTAAGATGTAGTTATTTAATTATATTTAATTCTAACATGCCTCGGTTATAACGGTATTATTTAATGTTTAAAGAAATAATAAAAATCTTATATAAAAAATAAAAGATTTATAAATTATCGTAAAATTATTTTATTTTATTTTAATAATTAATTAATTTAAAGTTTTATATTTTAAATTAATAATTTTAATAAATATAAAATATAATTATATAAACATTATTAATTTATTAAAAAAAATAAAATATTATTAATATAAAATATAATTTAAAATATAATAATATTAAAAATTATAAAAATTAATATTTAAATTAAAAATAATAATAATATAATTTTTTATATATATATTAATTTTTAAAATATAATATTTAAATATTAATTTTATTTATTTATATATTATAAATTTATTTATATTACGTATAAAATATAAAATATATTTTTAATTTATATTTTATATATTAAAATTTAATATTTAATATTATAATTAAAATATTATAAAAGTTTATAAAATAAATTATAACTTAACGATTTAATAAAATAAAATTAAAAAATTAAAATTTTTACGTTTTTTTAATTTTAAACGAATTATAATTAAATTATTATAATTAAATTATTAAATAATTAAATATATATTATAATAAATTTTAAAAATAAAAATTATTATATTAAATTAATAATTATTTTAACTTTTAAATAAAGATTATTTTTTTATTTTAATTAATTTATAAATTCAATTAAGTTTTAATAATTTTTACGTTAATAAATTTAATTTTTTATATTAATTAATTAATAAAAAAATTTAAATTATTAAATTAAAATATTAAAAATATTATAATTTAAATATAATTCGTTATTAAATTAATAATATTAATTTTATTAAAAGTTAATTTATTTAATTAATCGTTATAAAATTTAAACTTTTTTATAAATATAAAAAAAATATTTAAAAGCTTTTTATATAATTAAATCGCGATTATATTAATATAATAATATATTAAAAAAGTTAAATTTATAAATAAATAAATTAAATTAAATAATAATATTTTATAAATTTAATAATTAATGAAATTTTATTAATTACGTAATACTTTTTTTTATTAAAATATAATTAAAATTATATTATTAATATTAAATATTTATTATAAAAAAATTAAATTTTAAATTTTTAAAATAATAAATCGAAAAATAATAATTATTAAAAAGTTTTAATTTTTTTTTATAAAAAGAAATTATAAAATAATTTATTTATATATAATTTATAATTTTAAATAAATCGTTTAATTTAATAATTAAAAGTTTAATTATTTTTTTTTAAAAAAAAAGTTTAAATTTTTTAATAATTATCGCTTTTAATTTATTATTTTTAAAAATTAAACTTAAGGTTTTTTTTATAATAAATATTTAACGTTAATAATATAACTTTAATTATTTTTTAATAAAAAAATATAATACGATTAATAAAATTTTATTAATTATTAAATTTAATACGTTATATCGTTATTAAATTTAATTTATTTATTTATAAACTTAATTTTTTTAATATATTATCGCGTTAATTTAATCGCGATTTAATCGTATAAAAAGTTTTTAAACGATTTATTATTATTTATTTTAAAGTTTAAACTTTACAACGATTAATTAAATAAAATAACTTTTAACGAAATTAATATCGTTAATTTAATAATTTCGTTACGTTTAAATTACAAAATAATTAATATTTCGATTTAACGATTTAAACTTTTTTATTAATTAATTAATACGAAAAGTTAAATTTATTATTATAAAAATTAATAAAGTTTAATTAAATTTACGAATTAATAAAAATAAAAAAATAATTTTTATTTAAAAGTTAAAATAATTATCGATTTAATTTAACGGTTTTTATTTTTAAAGTTTATTATAACGCGTATTTAACGATTTAATAACTCGATTATAACGATTTAATTACGGTTTATTTAAAGTTAAAAAACGTTAAAATTTTAATTATTTAATTTAATTTATTAAGTTATTAAATTATAATTTATTTTATAAGTTTTTATAATATTTTAATTATAATATTAAATATTAAATTTTTAATACGTAAAATATAAATTAAAAATATATTATATATTTATATTTAAATTAATATAATTAATATAATAAATTATTAATATAAAATTAATAATAATAATAATATAATTTTAAATATTTATTTTTCGTTTTTTATAATAATAATTATTTAAATTATAATATTAAAATTTTATTTATTAATATTATAATTTATATTAAATAAAATAAATTAAATAAATAAAAAATATAAATTTTAAATATAAATATTTTATTTATTAATTATATTATTTTTATTATTAAATTTTAATTTTTAAAAAATATATATTTTTATATATTTATAATTTATATTAATTTAATATTATTATTATTATTATTATTATTATTAATTTTATATTAATAATTTATTATATTAATTATATTAATTTAAATATAAATATATAATATATTTTTAATTATATTTTATATATTAAAAATTCGATATTTAATATTATAATTAAAATATTATAAAAACTTATAAAATAAATTATAATTTAATAATTTAATAAAATTAAATTAAATAATTAAAATCTTAAATGCTTTTTTAACTTTAAATAAATCGTAATTAAATTATTACGATTAAATTATTAAATCGTTAAATATATATTATAATAAACTTTAAAAATAAAAACCGTTAAATTAAATTAATAATTATTTTAATTTTTAAATAAAAATTCGTTTTTTATTTTTATTAATTTTTATAATAACGAATTTAACTTTTATAATTAATTAATAATAATTATTTATTAATTAATAAAAGTTTAAATCGTTAAATTAAAATATTAATTATTTTATAATTTAAACGTAATTTATTATTAAATTAACGATATAAATTTCGTTAAAAATTAATTTATTTAATTAATTATTATAAAATTTAAACTTTTTAATAAATAAAAAAAAATATATATATTTAAAAGCTTTTTTTACGATTAAATAATAATTAAATTAACGTAATAATATATTAAAAAAATTAAGTTTATAAATAAATAAATTAAATTAAATAATAATGTTTTATAAATTTAATAATTAATAAAATCTTATTAATTACGTAATACTTTTCTTTTTATTAAAAGATAATTAAAATCGTATCGTTAACGTTAAATATTTATTACGAAAAAAAAATCTTAAATTTAATTTTTAAAAATAATAAATCGAAAAATAATAATCGTTAAAAAATTTAAATTTTTTTTTTTACGAAAAAAAAATAATTAAACTTTTAATTATTAAATTAAACGATTATATTAATTTAAAAATTTTATATATAAAATATATATAAAATTATTAATTAATATTTAAATAATTTTTATATAAAAATAAAAAAAAATTAAAAAAATTAATATTTATATATTTTTAAATATAATTATATTAAAAATTTTATTTAAAATTTTAAAATTATTATATATAAATAATATATTTATAAAATTAAATATAAATTATTATATATATATATAATTTATAAAATTATTTAAAAAATTAAAAAAGTTTAATTTAATATATATATTTTTTTTATATTTAATATTTTATAAAAAAATAAATTATTTATAATTTTTATTATAAATTTAAAAAGTTTATAATTTTATAATTTATATTTATATTTTAAATATAAATAAAAAATATAATATTTTTAATAATTTATATAAAAAATAATATTTATATTATTATATTATTATAATTACGTAATAATTAATAAATCGTATTATTTTATATTTATTAAATTTAATATAAAAAATACTTTATAAATTTTATTTAATAATTTTTAAACTTTATTATATTAAAATTATTTATTTTATATAAAATAAAAAATTAATATTATTTTTTTATTTTTTAATAATAAATAAAATAAAATATATTATTAAATTTAAAATTAAATACGATTTATAATATATATATTAAAAAAAGATTTTTATTAATAATTAAAATATAAATATTTTTATTATATAAAATACTTTTAATAAATATATTATTATTATTATTTTAATTAAATAAATTATAATATTTTAAATATTTTTATATAATATTATTTTTAAATAATCTTTTATAAAATAATTAAAATAATAATAATAATATATTAATTTAAAAAACATTTTAATATAATTTTATAATATAACTTTTATAAAATAATTTATTAAATTAATTTTATATAATTTTAATTTAATTTTAAAAAAATTATAAATATTTTTATAAATTTATTAATTTATAATTTATTTATTTTAAAAATATTAATTTTAAAAAAAAATTAAATTATAAATATTTTTAAATTTAAAAATTATTAAATAATATAATAAATAATAATATAAATTAATATAAATTATTTTTTTTAATTATAATTAAAAACGAAAAATAAAAAAAATATATAATATTTTAATATTTTTAAATTTAAATATTTTATATATAAAAATTAATAAATTAATATTATATAAATCGTAAATATTTTAAATATTTAAATAATTAAATTTTATATAATTATAAAGCTTAATTTTAAACTTTATTATAATAATATTATAATATTAAATAACTTTATATAATAAATAAATATATTATTATTATATAAAAAAAAAAGTTTAAATTATAAATATTATTTCGTTAATTTATATATAACGTTATAAAATCGTTATTATAATTTTAAATTAATTTTTAATATTATAATAAATAAATTTAAATTATTATAATTTAATTTTAATTTTTATATTTTAATTAATCGAAATTTAATAATATAAAAGATATATATAAAAAGCTACGACGATTTAAAAACTAAAGCAATAATTAAATAACTTAATTAAAAGCGTTTTCGAAAGCCGTAATATATAATTAATCGGTAAAGTTACCTTACTTTAAGGACTTAAATTTAATAGCTATTTTTTAATTTCTGTTATGCTGCTTATTTCTTTCATGTGAATGCTACCGTGTTTTAACCATGCAACTCGAAGATTTATCATAAGCACGCATACCTTACAAAGTGGCGTCGCGCCTATGAGAAGGCACATCCGACAAATAATTCTAGTCTAAGACGTCACCCTTAACCATTCTCTGCGAGCGTTAAAGCGCTGAAGTGGCCTGGATTGGTATGTAGCTAAGTAAAGTGTGCAATGGACAATTTGATTGGGCTAATCTGTAAATTAACTACAGAAATATGTAGTGTTAACAGTCAGGAGAGAAACTTCTTGCGGCTAACGTTGTCGCCATTCGTCGGATAAGAACATTCCCGGAAGCAACGTGAATTCTCGGTGAGCTTCTGTGTAACTTTTCTTCTTAATGTATTAACTGTACGAACCTGGCCATCGTAGCACTGCAGGATGCTACGAGCATTTCTATACGCTTGTGCAGATATTGCTTATGGGTGTATATGTAATCGACGTAGACAGTGCGTAAAGACAACCAGTAGCTCATTGCAGGGGTATAGGAAGCTATGCATGTATGTGGGTATGACATTGACAGGATTATTGCAGATAACGAAGCTTGTTCATCCTTGTACCGTTACAGCAGCCTTGAGACAGTCGTATGACACGGCACAGATTTATCAAATGCTAGTAATATATGCAATGCACGAAAATAACTACGAAGTTTTCTTTACCCCCTTAGGTAACATGTAGGATTCAGCAACGGTTGACTTATGCACATATGAGACATGCCCTGGGATGTAGAGATTTGTCGGCTGTGTTTCGCACAACTTTCCGGGATAAGAAACATCCCCAGAGCATGATAGTTTAGTTTCTAGGCTACAGATCTAAGATTCGGTAAAAGTACGGGCGCCCAAACGTTACGTTTTGGACGCTTATTATAGCTTATATTCCTACAACAGACGACACCAATTTTTGCCATTAGAGCACCAACTTTTAACCACATGTAAAGCTTTCACCATCCACACAATATACCTATCAACAGAAGGAATTCATACCAGCGAAGCTATCATAACAATGTCCAAAGAGCTCGAACCGCTCCAGTGCGATAATGCCTCTCAGGATTATATCACTGGGTGGAGACTGGCCGTCCTACTTTTGAGGTGAGTCCAGCTAATAACAATCAAAGCCATGTAGCGTTAATCGCGCGGTTTGCTGATACAAAACCAGTATCTCTATTGCTATCTTTCTTCCCAACCTCGAGGTGTCCGTTGTGAGCACGGCCTTGGTGACTATTGCCAACGACCTACATGGCTTTAATCAGACTGGTTGGATAGTGGTTGCATATCTCATCACATATACTGGTATGACTCCTGGGCCCGTCCCGCCCACCCCTCTTCCCAGATAATAAGAGCATTATTTGTTGACCACGTTTTAAGGATTTTTGATCATTTGGGCAAAGCTGAGCGATATACTGAAGCGTAAATGGTCTCTAATAACGGCCCTTGTTCTCTTCATTATTGCGTCAGGCATTTGTGGCGCCAGCCAAAGTATGACAATGCTGTTAGTACTTATCATATCAAGGGTGGGCCAATGACACTGGGCTAACCCAAAGATTATCTAGAATCATCTTCCGCGCCCTGCAGGGCCTGGGCGGGGCTGGATGTTTCTCTATTGCTATGATTGTATTCTTTGAGCTAATTCCCAAGAATAAATATCCAAAATATGGTTCTATCATCTCGGTAGATGTGGCACTCGCAACTCTGTTGGGCCCCATTATTGGGGGCCTGATTGCGGATAACACGACGTGGCGTTGGGTGTTGCTTCTAAAGTGAGTCTCCATGGCAATATCATCCCAGATTCAGCTTATCTCACTCATTGTTAGTTTACCTGTCGGTGCTGTCGCAGTCGGCGCACTGTGGATTTTTCTCCCCAACGACTTTCCTTTCCATGGCCAGCGGACACGTCCATCTAGCGATAAACACTCTATACGACGAGTCGACTTTGTAGGTTCGTTCCTGCTTGTAGGAGCCAATCTGTTCGTAGTCACAGCCCTTCTCGAGGCTAGCACTGACTACTCTTGGTCCTCGCCTTTGACAATCGTCTTCCTGACGATGTCCGGGGTTCTATGGCCTGCCTTTGTGCTCTGGGAATGGTTCGCAACGAAGGACAATTGTTTTTTTGAGCCTGTTTTCCCATTCTGTTTTTTTCTCAATCGTTATTGGATGGGCATGCTACTGCAGTCTTTCTTCCTTGGCGTCCCTTTCACTTTGCTCGTCATTTACCTTCCACAACGCTTCCAAACAATAAACTCCATGCCTGCTTTGGACGCGGGAGTGCGTCTTCTACCATATGCCATACTCGCACCCATTGCCTCGCTGGCTAGTAACATTATTTTCATGCGCCGACCAATGCCGCTCTTGTTACTGGCCGTCGGGTCAGGCTTCCAGCTGGTCGGTTTGGCTCTATTGGTTAGTGAACCCATAGGTCTACAAATCCCGGCAAGGCTGTATGGTTACGAAATCCTTGCCGGTGTTGGCGTGGGCATCACCTTTGGGACCTTGGTAGTCATTACCCCCTCCAGTGTCCATCCCCGAGACCTAGCAACCGCCACTGGGGCGATGATTCAATTCCGACAAATGGTAGGCTACCTCTCCTGTCTTGTATGCATGTCTGATCTTACGCCCTTATGATTAATTCGCATGCAGGGCGGTGCTATTGGCCTTTCGATCGGGTCTTCCCTGCTTAATAACTACCTCAAGAGCCACCTGGCACCCCCGGTTTTGACGGGCACTCAGCTTACTGCGCTTCTTCAGAACTTTCAAGTGATTTCGACCTTTCCCCTCGACTTGCAGGATGTGATAAGGGATGTATTTGCTGTTGCATTTGGTTTGCAGCTCAAAGTTGTGGTTGGCTTTGCGGCGGCGTTGTTTCCATCAATCTTGTTGATGGTAAAAGTCACTCGGAGCGGAAGTGCTCAATGGCCGAAGTTGACGGGTGCCCGGTAAAGCTTTTATGTTCTCAGTTGTTATAAGATAAAAAAGACGCACAAATATAGACTATTGTGTTGCTGATTATATTATATATGAATGATTCTATTGCTCTTATACACTGTTACAACAGTAGACCCCTGGTCTAGGTGGTATAGTAGCCTCACCTAGCTCTATATAAGGGTGAAAGCACCTTCTTATCTTCATTTCCTTCCGTATATCCTTCCTTAGAGTTCTAGCGGAGCAAATGTAAGGGTATTTCTGATGTGATATATATTGAGTAGTCTTCACTATTGGCTTGAATATCACAGTATAGTGGTTATGGGTGTTACTAGATCAGATCAACCATTAACTAGAAGGATGTTTCATGTCTCTTCGTAAATTATTAGATGCGATATCAATATCCAGTGAAACAATGTTTGTGGATATCGTTGAATCTACGGTTTTCAATATACACCGTGCCAATGGGAACATAATAAAGGCAATTGAAACCTTACGAACCATATAATCACGAATAGGTCTGTTTAGGTATTTTCTTCCTTCGAGGTCTACCGCATTGCTAGCCGCTTATACACGTGATGTTCAAACGCCGATCTAACACCCAGAACTTTGGCGGTCACATAGCGTCTGAATCTGGTCACACTGCAAACCGATATAATTAGCCCTCATATCAATGGGGAAGACGTCAGTTTAGTCGAAAGGGGACTTTATTCATTGTCACAAATACTACAAGGGATTAAGACGAAGCTGCATTTATTATATATGCTAAGTATCTGAGCAAGGAAATAATAAGTAAATAACGAGGGAAGAGTTGTTCAGGCTTTGCCTACTACCACCCATTTGCTCTTTTCAGCTGCTTCCCTACTTACATTCCTCACGCTCTGGTTCCCCATGATTAGAAACACGCTGACATCTGCACCAATATTATTACTGAACCAACTGCGTAGTTGCAACGCCATGAGTGAGTCAACACCCGCCTGATATAAAGGCTTGTCTGGCTGTATCGCATCTTGCTCAATACCGAAATCAACCGCTAGCTTCATAGAAATGGCTTGCAGGATAATACGGGCCGCTTCAGCCAGGGAGCCAGCGTTTGAAAGTAAAGAGGAAGTTGGGACCTGATCTTGCGACTCTATAGTTGCGGCGGTGTCGTTTCTAGCAGATTTTGGGCCTAACAACCAGAGAGATTTCCACAACGGTCGGTCCAGGAGGCTCGGGGCTAGTGAGTTTACCAGTGCAGGATGTTTGATTCCAGTAATAATCTGGGACTGTATGTCATCTGCATGCCTCTCCGGACTACAGGCGTAGTCTAGTAAGCCGAGCACATCCATCTCTGACATTGGTGTTAAGCATCCCAAGCTTGATAGGTTCTGACGAATGGATTCAGATTCGGCTACTCTGCCCGTGAACTCAACGTAGCCTAAGTCTATCGACACAACAGGCCTCCTAGCGGTTGAGTGACATTGCGCGAACGCGTCGAGATATGTGTTAGTGGCTGTGTAGTTTGCTTGAGAGGGGTTCCCGACTACACCGGTAACGGAAGACAGCAAAATAAAGAAGTCTAAATCGGGCTTGAGCTGAAAGAGGTTCTGAGTTCCCAAGACGCGGGGCTTCACTACCTCAGTCCATTGTGTGTGTGTTATAGTGTCAAAGATGGAATCTCGAAGGACAAGGGCGCCTTGGATGCAGCCTTTAATTGGGGGAAATATTGACATGGCTATATCCAGAACCCGTTGAAGATCGGGTAGAGAGGAAATATCGCAGATTGGCGATTCGATGTGCACATTTTGCGATTCAAGCTCTGCGACTAAACTTTGAGCTGCGACAGATAAGGGTCCGGATCGAGAGACGAGAAGTAGGTGTCGTGCGCCTTGCTTCACCATCCAGCGACATATACTCCGTGCAATTCCGCCAAAGCCACCCGCAATAACGTAAGTGGCACTCGGGTCGAGGTTCGTGGTAAACTTGCAGTGAACAGTATTCTTGATATGGTTCTCAACACTAGTGGCTGGAATAGCCCGGTTGATCGATAAACGTCCATCTATCTCTTGGTATTCCGGCTCAATGCTTTTCAGGGGCTGATGTACAGTGTTGGAAAACACACGCACTATGTTGCCCACTGTTTTATCCTCTGACGTATCAGCGGATATGGCGAGAGTGACATATCTTGCATTACCATTCTCCGATCGCAATACTCGGAACAGACCGTCGCTCATGTGAAGTTCTGGTATGGTGTCTCCTTTTTCTTGTACCCATACTATACCACTGACTTTCAAAAGCAGACCACGAATCAGTCCGAATTCCTTCTCGTTCATTGAGGCAAGGAATGGTGCCGTAAGTTCAAGGAAACTAATGCAAAACTTGTTAGAGAAGTCGTAGCCATAGGCATCCGCGATTGATAAGACCTTTATAGAGCTTAAGTCGTTATCACAGAGCCTTCTATTGACACTTTTGGCTAGTGAATTATCACTTAAACTGGCAGGGTCTGCGATAATGACCGTATTGGGCCAGTCCCCTTTAGGCTTGAGCGACTTGACTGCAGAAGACACCATGACGCTGCAGATCCGGTTTCGCGGATCCCTAGTGTCATGCGCTACAACGTCTGCTCCAGAAAATCCGTTTCTGGACAGTGCTTCGTCCCAAGAATGGCTTGAGATGCAGGGTCCCGACGTACGGTATTCGTCATTACTGACCCACCAGCCTGGTAATGTCCCAAACAGTATCTGTGGGACCCATTGATTCTCAGTTACTTCTAGGATCACAAGTTTTCCGTCTTGTTTAAGAAGTCGATGAGCATTAGAAAGGGTTGTATTGAGATTGGGAGTAGCATGCAGTACATTTGCAGCGACGATCATATCATACTGGCCTTCCTCGAACCCTTGGATCATTGGGTCTCTATAAATGTCGAGGGTGGAAAAGGTCATTTTGCTGCTTTCAGATGCAAATTTCTCCCTTGCTGATGAGAAGAACGCTGGAGAAATGTCGGTGAAGTCGTAGCTTGAGATAGCTGATAAGCTGGTCCCTTTCTCTCCTTGAATACTGGCATACTTGAGCACAAGTTCAGTGGTTGCCCCGGTTCCAGCGCCGACCTCTAGGACCTTTAGGCCGGGACTCTTGAACGCGATCAATTCCATGATATCTCGAAGGGCTTGCTCCGTTCGAGAGTTTGTCTCCCGGTAATACTGCTCGGCGAAGTTGGACTTAAAGACCAGCTCTAGTGGATTAGACTCCCCATGCAAAATCCGAAGGAGGCTTTCCCGGGTCTTTACTACCCCTTTACCCATAACGCTAGCTTTGGAAGCCTTCTCACAGAGTCTGATCACAAGGTTATCGTCCTCGAGAATGCTGTTCCATTTTTCTCTTGACTTAAACCTCATTTCAAACTGTGCAACGTAATCCCGCATCCATTTGATATAGTGATGAATATGAGAACGTGATGCGTCTATCTTAGCCGGATCGAATTGATCTAGAACACGCCTGCAGGTGTCTGAGAATATAGCGGACAGATCATCGAAGTGTTCATCGTTCTCAGTTTCTGACGTCGGTTGAACATCATCGATAGTGATGTATTCTTCGAGCAAGTCAATATCTGGTTTCCATGTTATACGATAACACGTATCATCAACTCCCGACGCTTGAACACCATCAGCTAGGGTGCCGATAAAGGTCGTCTGCAAGTGACCAATAGACACAAGGACTTTGCCGTGTTTATCTTGTGCTAAAGCCGTTGACATATTATGGTTCTCGGATCGCTGCTTAACTTCGGCTGTGGCCTGGAGTGACAAGACATCCGGATAGGCAGTCCCAGTACCTGCTATCCATAGGTCCTGTATGTGTGTTGGTACTGTAGTTGGAAATTCCTGGCTGGTTGTTTGCGTTAGAGCAACAAGCATGGTCTGAAAGATGCCATCCAAGGTGACTGGGTGGATGACATAATCCTGTATGTCATCAATTTCATGGCTAGGTGGACGAAATACGTTGATCTCTGAACGCGCTCGGGAGCTAGATTCGACCTCCACGTGTGTTAGAGAGCGGAATGTAGGACCGAAATCTAATCCCATCGAGTAGAATGATTTATACACGGTGTCCTCGCTGAGACTATGCGTAAGCGGAGAATTGCCCAGGACATTTATATGGTCTAGGTTCGGTTCTTGTGCCTGACTATCGTAGTCAATCAGAATGGTGCCAAGGCAATTTTCGACCCAGGTTTCGTCTTGGAAAGTACAAATCGTAAACCTCGCCGTAGAAGAAGATTTCCCAATCCTGCTCCATGATCCTAGTTCGAGGTGTGATTCCGTGCCATCGCCATGACTAGATATGTACATGGGACGAAGGAACTGCGCTTCTTTGATGTGAAACGCGGAAACCTTCCGGGACTGATCCACCGCCTCTCGTGCAGCTTCGATGACCATTGACAGCATTCCAGCCGCAGGATATATAGTTGTCCCATTCACCATATGATCCATGATCCATGGTGTTTCTGCGGAACGGGTCATTTTGCGCCACCTTTTCGTCATTTGTGGAGGCCCGTTACAGTATATTTCCGACCCAAGAAGCTCTGATCGCGGCTTTTTGAGAAGACGGAAGTCCCGACTTTGCCTGCTCTCGTGCCAGTAGGATTTCGAATGGTTGAAGGGGTATACTGGAAGATTCACCAAAGGCTTGATCTTGCTACAGTCCCGGTCGGTTATGTTATTGACAGCGAGTACATTCACATGATGGCCAAGGCAGTGGAGCCGCCCAACGGCCATCAAGAATGAATTCACAGCTCCGGAAGTACGGCGCAAAACAGAATCATAGTGTCCCAGGGTGTCGATTTTGGAAAAAGATACAATATCCTTGAAGGGGACTTGAAGGGTTGAATGTGGCCCAATTTCAAGTATATCGACTGACTCGGAGCTAGCCTGTCCGGTGCCTCCTTTTAGGAACTCCTCTTTTGAAGAGGACATCACATTGGTGACTGCTTCACTAAATATGACGGGTGACTCCATGTTCCGTACCCAGTAATCAGGATCCAGCAGTTGACTTGCATTGACCGGGCACCCCGTGACAGAAGACACCATGATAGGAGATATCTCTTCACGGTGTACTCCTGGATATAACGGAGCCATCAAGTGTCGATATTTGTCAGCGACTGTGGTCATATGCGGGGAGTGATATGCGACCGATACACGAAGTTTGCGCGCAAATACGTCATCTTCATCTAGTCGAGCCTTCAGAGCACTGATAGCAGTTTCATCTCCCGCTAGTGTTACACTAAACGGGCTGTTGATACATGCTACAACGAGTGTAGAATTGGGATTGACTTTGAGGAAGTCCGTGATATATTGAATGGCTTGGGATTCGGAAAGTCCAGTTGCCAGCATTGCACCCCTTCTCTCAGACCGGGTGCATAGGCTCCCAGAGACTTGACCTCGAAGATATGCCACTTTAATCGCAGATTTGTGGGCCAGTGCCCCCGTCGCGTATCTACTTCTAGTTAGTAGCTACGATTGAGGGGATAGGGGTAACCCACGCGGCAGCGATTTCGCCGGAAGAATGCCCTACAATACGGTGCGGCTTCACACCAACACTGCTCAATAGATCCACCAGTGCAACTTGGAGAGCTGTGCAAATTGGCTGGCTATATTCAGGATGATGGATTCTTGTCTCTTTTTCTGGTCTCGAGAGCTCACCTGTAAATGATTAGGTATAAAAAGAAAATTAGCTGTATCGAGTCACTTACACAGAAGGTCCCATTCACAGCCTAGTTCACGTAAATAATCCCCGGAGCACTGCATGCTCTGTTTGAAGATCGGGTAGGCAAGAAGTGGTTCACCCATTTTGCTGTATTGTGCGCCCTGGCCCGTGAATATGAAGCCTAGTATTCGCGATTCATGTGCTCTCACTGGCTTTGAAGATATCGTGGATAGATTGTTTAGCTGAGAGGGTGAAATTGCAAGGGAAAAACTTCTTGAGGGGAGTAAGCTTCTCCGAGTAGCTAAGGTGAAAGCAAGCTGGTTAAGGAAGTCGTAGTTGGTTTCGGTGTGCGTAGAAGCAAAGTGTCCCGAGAAACTGTTCAAGAGCCGCGCAGCTGCTCTGTTGTCAGAGGCTGACCATATAAGTAGCCTTGGAAGTGCTTGGCTATCACTAGCAAGCGATAGTTCTACAACTGGGCTTCCGCGGAGGCCATTCTCCTCGCGTGTCAGATCGACAGAAATGTGATGGCCTCTTAGTCTGCTCAGTTTGAGGAAATTGCAGGCATCATCAAGGACAATGTGTGAATTGGACCCGCCGAAGCCGAATGAGTTCACTGAAGCACGACGTAAGCCGGTCGATGGCCAAATTTTTGGTTCTGTGGGGAACTTCATGAATGTTAGTAAACGATCATTATCAAATGTTCAAAAGCACCTACCGCAATATTCAACTCCTTAGTATCAATTCTAGGGTTCGACATTTCAAAATTCGCGTTTGGAGGGATGATACCACGCTCCAACGCCAAGATAGCTTTGATCAGACTGGCGATTCCGCTTCCACCCTCTAAATGGCCAATATTACTTTTGACGGACCCACTAAACGATTTGATTAGTCTAGAGGATGATGGGGATAATTCGCCGGGCTTACATGTATAAAGGCTCGCCTGGCTTCCGTTCCACACCAAATACTGATCCCAAGGCCTGAGCCTCAATTGGATCGCCCATCGCAGTTCCAGTACCATGCGCCTCGACAAACGCAGTAGTAGCAAGATCCAAACCTGCTTTCTTATATGTGTCACGAATAAGTGTTTGCTGTGCCTGTTGACTCGGCGCTGTCAAGCTTGGTGTTTTTCCATCTTGATTCGTTCCTGTTGTACGAATTATGGCACGAATCACGTCACCATCGCCAAGAGCGTCTGATAACCTTTTCACAACTACCATGCCAAAGCCTTCACCGCGTGCGTAGCCATTCGCACGATGGTCGAAGCTATAGGAATGGCTCGAAGGCGAGAGCATAGACAGGTTTGACATGAGCAGGTATTGCTCGACCGAGGAAAGGACATTGCTGCCACCTACAAGAGCCTATATCAACATTAGCGTTAGCTAAGACATTTATTGAAACCGTTTATTACCATTGACGACTCTCGACTGCGGAGAGATTGGCAAGCCAGATGCAGAGCGACCAAACTGCTTGAACATGCTGTGTCGATGTTCATGCTTGGCCCCTTGAGATTAAACCACCAGCTTATCCTGTTCGCCAGGATCGAAAATTCTGTACCGCTACCAGCATAACGGGACAAGCACTCTGGATCTTTCAGGCTGAGAATCCTGTGGTCGTCTCCAAAGGAACCGGTGAAGACTGACGTATCAGAATTGCTTACTTTCTCAACTGGTATTCCAGCTATACCTGAATTAGATTTGCTTCACACACAAGGAGGGACCCAACATACCATTCTCAAGGGCGTGATAAGTGGTCTCGAGCAAGCCTCTTTGTTGTGGATCCATTGCTGCAGCCTCCTCAGAGCTGATGGAAAAGAATGGGGCATCAAATGCTCCCAGGTCTTCTTTCAGAAAGTGGCCACCACGTAAGTTAAGCTGTTTGGGTTTAGAATACCGGCTTACTATGTATTATAGTCGACTTGGATCTCTTACCTTATCGACTCTATTCTGTCTTGAATGATAAAACCCGTCAATATTCATCCTATCCGCTGGAATTTCAGTCATAACACATCTCCTCTCCTCCATGATCTTCCAGAATCCCTCTGGTGACGTTGCATCTCCGGGAAATCTGAATGCAAACCCTATGATAGCTAGGGGTTCTAATTGACTTGGTTCTGACATGGTTATACGTGGTTATTGTTTGTCTTTTAGCTGTATTCAGGTTGAAGGCAGAATACTGAGATAAAACTTCTGACGTTTAGATAACATATGGTTTGCAACGTTTCAATTATACTCTTTTCCCGACGAAATATCTGGCTATTTATGGTTCGTGATGAAGTATGGCATGTCCGTTATATCACCTTTATGAATATTTTAGACATGCAATAATGCAGTCTAAGCATATGCCATGTTAGCATCATTGAACAACAAGGCTGAGCAAGTGTTGTGTTTCGGATGGGCATAGGGGTTACAGACGTAATAGTGACAATACAGATTGGGGGCATAAGAAGGCAGCCAATCACAGTCAAGGTAGAAGAATGATGTGTCGCATGCATTCACGATGAAACAATCCCTGTATAATGCCATTTTAGATACACACCACCACCTTTACGGCTTCTCCAGCTGCCACTTATCGGTGAGGAGATCGGTAGGCTACAGAATGCCTCAGGTACTTACAGGGGTGGCTCGTGTTACTTAGAGACTACGACTTTCTGCCCTGCTGCCCAAAGTAAGTATGTCGCACTATGTCCAGTGCCCGCCCTCCATGTTAGACCACTTTCTCTCAGACTTTATTTTCCCCATTGCACTCAATTATGGTAATATCAACACCTTACTGGTGACTCCCCAGTTAAGTCTCTATCATTCTCAATCAGAGCAATAATGGAATTCACTATTGTTATTTGCTCTGGGGCATGGCCTCTTGTTCAATTCTTCGAACCCCTCATCGAAGCCTTTGAAGCCAAGGGCCATGTTGCCATTTGCAAAGTGCCGCCATCATATCCTGCTTACAGTCCAAGCGGCCCGCCAAAGATCAATCCCGATACCCAATATCTTCGCAGCCATGTCGTGGAACCTCTTCTTGAAGAGGGAAAGGATATTGTCATCTTCATGCACTCGTACGGCGGAGCCTATGGCCCTGGGTGCTTGGAAGGCATCAGTAAGAAAAAGAGAGAGGCGAAGGGCCTCAAAGGCGGTGTCATTGCCGGTATTTTCAATGCCGCTTTCGTAGCCCCTAAAGGTACCACTCCATTGAATGCCATGGGGTTGGATCCAAATAACCTTCCGGAGTGGATCGATCATGATGTGAGTAACTGCAAGATAAGCCTGGCGAAATTCTCTAACATCCATTTCAGAAGTCCACAGACCTTGTGGCATTCAGAAAAGAGTACGCGAAAGCTATGCTGTACCACGACCTTCCAGACGAGGAAGGTGAACGACTAGCAAACATGCTACCTAAGCAGCCCTTTGCGTGTTTCTCCACACCTACCCATTGGGACCCATTCCACAACCCCGACTTTCAAGGAATGTTTGGGTATATCTTCACCGAGGCGGATCGAATTGTTCCCATAGAGGCGCAACATGGGTACGCCCAAAAGGCTGCGGTCGAAGCGACCTACCTTTTGAAAGACTCATCTCATTCTCCCCACATTGAGCAACCGGAGGAGTTAGCTGGCGTGATCCTGAACTTGGTCAAGAGGATTACAGACAAGAAGGGTACATAGATGTGCAAGTCGATACGTTGAAGGATGGCCATATTCGCGGCTTGTATGGCCCAGTCGAGGCATGGGTTTAGTCTATAATATCTTCTAGAGAATGTGTTCTGAACTGCAATCACTCTTTACTTTACTTGTGCCTTTAAATCTGCACTTTTCGAGGAACATGACGAGATCTTAGCTGCAATACTATAAAGGTTGCAAATCGTCGGGCATAATACATTATAATTGTTGCTGCAACAACGTCAAGAAGCATTTAAGGCGTGCGAAATGTCTAAAGGCATAGTAAAAGAATCTATTAATTACTACAATACTCGCGGAGTAGTACTTACCATGAATTTGAATATATATGGCTCAAGTTTAATGAGCTGTAGCAAGCTGAGCTACGTGACATGCAAAAGCGGTGCGGCCTAACAGGACTACGTACGGCATAAATACAAGTATTAGGTGAAGCATGGATGAATCTTATTATAAGGTGCCCAGGGATTACGTGAAAACCTAATAAATACACATCACATGCATTAAATCAACCACCCCTTCAACGCACACCCCCCTTAACGCCCACCCATTTTTCATACAAAATCTTATTGCCACCTAGTTTTTCAGAATACCACGAGACTTCTGCCCAAATAAACCCATGGCTCACTAGGGCTTAACAATTGGTTAAACAGAGTCCTCGAATCCCCCAGAAATTCTTTTAATGTCCGATTCGTACAAGCTGACCGTAGCACTGCGTTGGATAGATCCCTTAAGCGACCGAATCATCGGCTTTCCAGCGTCGGTGAGGATTACATGACTCCTCAGAATTGTGTGGTCAGTGAAGTAATGGTCATTCAGCCTTTCAACTGAATTCCAAACTTGAATAAGTAACTCAGCTTTCGCCATTGCTGGATGGTAGGCAGCCCGTGGCTCAATCAGAAGGATTGGCCGGGGACACCCGTTCCCAACCATTAACACACCTTGGATGAAAGGGAGCTCACTCAGGCCGTTTTCCATCAGATTGGGGCTTACGTTCGCACCAGTACGTAGGCATATCGTGTCATCGATGCGTCCGTACCACTTCCAGAACCCCTGTACTTTCGGATGTTCCACGAACAGATCTCTTGTGAAATATTCATTTCGGTCCTGGTAAATTTTAAAAACAGGTGGCTCGTTGATTAGACTGTTTGCCTTGGTGATCCATGCTTCATAGATCTTTTCTCCTTCATTCATTTTATGCAAACGGAACTGCCACATAGCAGCCGGGTGAGGTTTTATGTAGTTCCACAGGTCGTTGGAGCGTTGACAAGGCATTATATCGGGGATGCTGCCAATTTCCGTCGCGCCATAAAGCATGGCCAACCGGACTTTGCTAGAAACAATATCGCCATGGGGTTCAACGACTTTACCACCACCAGATATAAGGGTCTCGAGTTTTGAAGCGGTGATGTTCAAATAACTTTGATTGGTCGCAATGGCACTAATCAAGTGAGGGGGGACGAAAGCCGTATTGACGTGGATGTTCTTGATCGCACCAAGGAAGACCTCCACGGCGGGTGGTAAATTAGCCGGCGGTAAAATGATAGTAGTTTCTTTTGCAACTGCAATGAAGGATGTGCAGAAAATATTGGCAGCATGGAATGGCGGCATCATAACCAAAAGTCGATTACCGCTGAGATGAAGGTGTTTCATTTCCCACATAGGATCTTTTTGTGTCGGCTGGGTTCTCAGCGCTTGGATGTACGCTGCCACCCAATCGTTCGTATATGTAATCGGCTTGGGTACTGCAGTCGTGCCTGAAGTATGAAGAATAACTAGTGTGTCATCCTTGGCTTCTGCGAACATCTTCTGGTACGGATATGGTGGCGATTCCTCGTCTGAGAGGGATGCGATTTTGGGAACCTGACAGATCGGCATAGGATGTGCTTCTTGAACTGCCACTGCAAAAGCTGATTTCATATTTACCGCAAGATGAGCTTTACAGTTTAGTTTCCCCAACAATGCTTGCAAAGCACTGTGCTGGTTTCGAGGGGATGCGAGGAGAAGCTGTTTCATAGGTTATTAATATTTGAACGTGGCGGCATCAAAATATGTTAAGCTCCTCACTTTATATCCTGCTTTTGCGCACGCAAGGATTGTGGCATTTTGAAGAATGTCATTAGGTCCGGTGTATATCAATGTCTGTAGTAGGTTACCTTTCCCAAGTTCAGCGGTTAACCACCACGCCAACCCATTGACAGCGTTGGCAAACTGCTTGTAAGATAGTTTCTTGAAACCTTCCTCATAGCCATTCGGAGAAACCGGAAGGTATGCATATGCCGCATCAGGCTTAGTGGCTGCTAAGTTATCAACGATGTTAACGAGCAACTGCTTCTCTTGTGATGTCTCTGCCAAATATTGGGGATTGATAGTGTTTGGGGTTACTGTCATCTTGAGCAAGGCTGGGTGTTGTTTGTATGGCCAAATAAGATCGTGGTATTAGAAGTACCATGAAGTGTGATGACTTAAGTTCGCTTTTGGCCTACCCCTGAAACTTTCTGCCTCGGGTCACCTAGCTTTGAATTAAATAATGCATTTTGTATATATACTGTAGTAGATCTACAGGTAAGTGCTCACACTCAAAGTTGGTGTGACATGGAGAGAAATCAGTGCCAAAGATAGAATTGGACCCCGCGTCAACCATCTTCTTTGCCCCCAGATCTTGGTAGGCTGTAACCTGTTTTTCTTCCTAATCATACACCACCCATCTTGGTTTGTACTCTGCTGTTGTGCGTCATGGTGGAGGGTAGTAACATTGCTTTTTCTATGTAAGCTACAGATGTTGGTTTATGATTATATAGAGTGAGTTGCTGTGGATCGTGGTAGTATTGATCCTTCGTAGGGGCGATTAATTATGGTTTACATTTGCCTCGTACGAGCCGCAGTGGAACGTAGCAGTATCGGTTCCTTATGCAGGCTATAGACACATAACAAGCTTATGTGCATCTTTACTAGGACCGGTGAGCATGTTGTTGTTACCTAGGTTCATTAAACGAAAGGTTGCATATCAAAGAACATGTTAATCCTGAGTGAGTGGCGAAGTTCTAATTTCGTCACCATAATAATAAGTATTTACGCTATTACTTTGTTTAATACACGGATCCTTTACGCCAAGAGGTGTAAGCGCATGATTGGTTGATATACTTGGCAGATTCTGCCTTCTGGTTCACATAGACCTGTCTGGCCGGCTCGGTGTTACTTCCACTTTAGGAAGCATACATGTAGATACGTAGCCCTCCTCTCTGCTTGGTTTATCGATTTGCCGGGCCAAGATGAACCACCTACACTACCTAAGCCATGTTGCCTTGTACTTTATGCATGGTTGGCTATTGTTTAAACTACAGGTTGCGAAGAAATTTATCTGTGAGGAAGGGACTTCAGTGCCTATCAGTGGCAACCCTAGAATTAACGTTGGAGTGGTTTCTCTAAGAATACAAAGAATAGAACGTCTCGAACCGACGCATTGCCTTCTTGGCCACTTCCTGCTGTATAGAAATCGTGACTCTAGCCCAGCCAAATTCTTTACTCATTTCGTTGAATGATCGCCCAGGGCTAACGGTGAGGCCCTGTTCCCTCAGCCTAGCCGTCAGTACGTTTTCTTCATCTATTGACATCACATGCTTGCCTATTCTTGCAAATATAAAAAGGCCGTCAGTTGCAGGTATGAACTCAACACCTAGACGGTTAAAACCCTCGGCGAATATTGCGTAGGACGCTGATAGTCGTTGCGAGTTTATTGCAAGCAGTGAATGAAGCCGTGGGCTGGAAAGCAGGGTGGTCAGCGCGGCTGCGCTTATGGATGAGGTACCAGCGTATGTCAGAATCGACACTGCAGAACGAATAGATGGGTTCGCTTGCGATATTAGACACCCCTAGCATTGTTAGCTTTAAATAGCGATGTAGATGTTAGACATACGATTCGAAGCCCGCTCAGCCCAAACAATTTACTCGCGCTCCATATCATATGAATGCGGCTTGCGTCAATATTTTGACTTCCACCATTTTCACCTTTCGATGAGAATGAAAGTGCCGACACGAACTTTGACTGGTCATTGGCCTGGACTCCAATGGTGGCTAAGGCATACAGCTCATCTGAAATGAAGTGTAAACCATGTCGTTGGCAGAAATTGAGACACTGTAGAAGAACTTCTTTCCGGTAACACCGCGAAAGGGGGTTCTGTGGATTGCACAGTATTAGAGCTTTGATCTTTGATGGCTCGGAAGCAGTATCGAACGCGGTCTCGAGAGATGACAGCAACCCAGCCGTGTGCGAAGTGTTGCTAGAGGGACTAGCAGCAATGATATTGACCTTCGGCCGCCCACTAACGTATGGTTCAAATCCAACTGTGGCTGCGGGTAAGAAAGGTGAATTTAGTTATATCATCATCAGTTGCACTTACACCAGTAGGGTGTTGGGATGAGCACGCTGTCGCCTTCATCGCAAATGCTCTGCACCAATGTTTCAATACAATTTCCAGCACCAGCAGTGAGAACTATGTGCTCAAGGGAGATCTCTTTCGCTGGATGGAAGTAGGCGTTGAAAAATGCTGCTAGAGCAGAGCGCGCCCTTCGATCTCCGCCAATAGCTACAGGGAGGGAGAAGATATTCTTAAGATATTAGCACGAAATCCCGTAAACATGACAATTTCCACATACATCGTCGGCAGCCGACTTTGAAACAGCAGTCCGGAGTATTTCTCGAAGTTCATCCCGCAATAGAAGGTTTTCTGCACTAGACAGATCAATGACATTATCTGGATTGTCGCTTGTCTCATTCGTGATAGCAAGTTTTGGCATAAGCTGCTGCATCATTGCAGACATTCGTACGGATAGCGTAGCCATACTGGTTATCACTGAGACAAGCAAGATTGTAATTGAAATTCAAGGAGCCTTGATTCATGAGGTGGTGGTCTTGAAACTTGGCAGTTCACTGCCCGCTCATGTTCTAGCCTCCATTATGCACCGCTAAATCTCACCGGAATACGCATAATAGGTTTTATTGGATATGCAGTTACACGAGCTTACTGTGTACATACGGATCAGCCATGGCTGACTGCATACGAATATGCACGAAGCTAATGTAACCCAATATGCTGTTACGAAGGCACAGCAATATATTAGGTCACATACATCACTATCTGAGACAGTAAGACGTCCAGATATCATAAAATGACGCTCCCTCTTTTTATATGGCTGTGAAAACGTAACGTTTGCTTCTGATCAAAACCCAATTCTTGGCAATCATCACAGCCGGAAATTACTGAGATAAACACCAGCATCATGGAAGCAACGCAGCTTATGAAGGCTGCGGAGCATGAGTATGTCAAGGTTTGGGTCTCTCATGCTGTGATGGGCATTGCAGCAACACTAGCTGTTGGCCTTCGCTTTTTCGCACGGAAAAAGACAAAAGCAAGCCTCATGTGGGATGACTGGCTCGTTGTTTTTGCTCTACTTTTGATGTGGGGAGACTTCGCCTGCACAATCATGGGTGAGTAAGAATCTAATTCGGTCAACAAGATGGTCACTAAGGTGCTAACGACCATTACAGAGCATCGCCCGTTTTTGAAGGGCGTGCCGCCGAATGATTTGAGCATCAAATTTCAGAGCGAACTTAAGTTGGTAAGTACTTCCTCAAAGCACCTAAGTAATGGGAGAACCTAATTAGTGGCAGATTTCGTTTGTCTCCGTCTTTTTCACAGGGGGGTGCGAGGTCTTCGCGCGATTGTCAATCATATTCCTGTACTACCGCCTCTTCAGCGTCAAAACTTGGCTCGGGTGGTCTCTTAAGGCGTTTGCTATGCTTTCAATATGCTGGCTCGTTACCCTTATCTTTGCCATCACATTCCAATGCAAGCCGGTCGCTGCAGTTGTAGATGGCGCGGTTGAAGGAGAATGTTATGATGTATTGTTGGGGTTTCTCATCACAGAAATCATTAACCTTGCATTGGACGTGGGTGTAGCTCTTTTACCCATAAAAACGATATGGGATTTGAACCTGCCACTCAGAGAGAGGATAGGTATAGTCATTATATTTCTGACCGCAGGATTGTATGTAACAGACCTTTTCAACACATTCAACAGCTGACACGATTGTATAGGGTCATAGTGACACAAGTTATCCGTATGGTCTTCGGGTATAACCCAGATCCGACTTCAAACCGAAGCATCACGTCTCTTTCCCAGCTCTCTGTGTGGACTGGTCTGCATCTTGGGTTCGCTATAATATGTGCTTGCCTTCCGGTCTTGCGCATGTACCTACCAAAGGAGGATGGGGCCCTAAACACTAGACTCAAGCTTTTTTATCAATCCGTGTCAGGGTGGACTAGTCGCATATCGCAGAGCAGAACAACACCTCGAACAACCGAACAGCAACTGCCGAACTACGCTAGCCGGATTGCATACTCAGGATATAAGGTACCATCATCGGATGAGATTCCGTTGCGAACACAGAGCAAGACGTTGGTAGGCAGTTCCGGGCGCGAGTATCATCAGCCTCAAACCCAGGAATATGCTTGACGATCGAGGGCCATATGGCAACCCTGTCACGCAACAGGAGTTGACGCAGTTAGGATGTGAGACCAAGACTGGGTGAAAATCGCCCAGACAAGCTGTCAGGATGATTTTTCATAACTAGTTACCTACTCGACTCAAGTCCCTCATATATCCTTAAAACTTAATATGCCGTTTTCCTACATTGGGTTTCTTAGTCTGTCCTTTTGATACATGTCATTCAATTACACAATGCACGAATTTACGCAACCTTTTCCTTAATGTTACCTTTTGTCACTAGATATTTACCAACTTAAAACTTCTGTATCGCCCTAATCCCTTACACGGTATTTGTAGATAACCAACCACATCGTAATCGAATTCAATTCTAGTCACAGATGCAGGTGGTTTCAATCAAGAACTCACTTATACCTAATAAATGATGGAACTCCCCACACTGCGTAGTGGTGTTTATTAAATGTAAGTATAATTCATTTAGCATAACATCTTCGTATAGCAACCTATTTTATATGGTTTAGAATATCTAAAGGGATGGACCCTATCAAGTGTATGCATGTATTTACTAAACTTTGCAGATAGCCCTTGTATTGATGAGTTTAAAAATACCAAAGCCGATAGTTGAATGCTTGAATGAACAAGGCAAGCAGCTGATGGAGCGATACTGATTGGCCTGTTTCCGAAAAGTATTGTGTAACCTAGTTAAACATTCAATAAAAACCCCTGAATAATGAACGTAGGGCTCCACACTACCACTTACTATAGCTACGCCCCCACCAACTAAGAATGGAGTTAGATCAATGCGGGGTTCAGGGCACAACAGGAATGGTAAGGCTCACATGTACTAGACTAGTTGAGAATCCCACGTACCGGTAAGGGGCGATTTCACTATACATGAATTCCCGCCACGTACTATCCAATTAAAATACTGTAACCATAGAGTCATGTTGCATCAGGCAGCCAAGTAAGCACCGTTGTTCTTCGGAGGCATCCGGTCGTAGTAACATAGAACAGCCTATCGGTCCTGAGAGCCTCGAGTGGAGCTTAGTCCTAGCATGCATAACCGTTACACAGTCAGGATGCTTCAACTACATTCATCAAGTTGGTCTCGCATCGTCTCTAGACAACAGGCTCGCAAAATAGCTACCTAACTGCAACAAACGGGCACATGATAACTTATCATACGTCGGTGATAGGCTTAGGGTGAGACATACAGCACCAAGAGCCAGATGGGCATACTACATCATATCCGCCTTCCGATAGACCTCCTCTTCTGTTGCAACCTTAGATTATCAACATTCACTGTCACCTAGTAGTTACAGTCAAGAGACAGTAAGACGTTGTGACTCGTCTCCATAGTCAATACAGCAACACCATCTTCCCCTCTGCCGATGCTGCTGCAACAACTTCCGAGCGGTTATAAATACATCTAGAAGCAGGCTGTGCTATATAATCACCGGGGTCGCACCTTGGCTTGCCGTCTGATCCTATTGAGGCATATTCCGCATTCGTCAATGCAACATAGTCGAGCTGGCACAGTCCAATTAGCACCTACATATAGGGGCAAGGAATAGTAATCCATATATCGTCAATACAACCACAGGTAGGCTTCGAACTGTCGGGATCCCTCCACAGCCACTTGTGTTAGCTGAGTTGGTGATGATACCCGGGGGCACAAATGGTCGTTGGCAAAAGGGATGCGTTGACCGAAAGTGATCGGCATCATACGGGATCGGACAGATTACCTGGCCATACCCAGTGCTACAGTCGCATGGTATAATCCAGCGCAACTACAAGGAGCAGCTTCTCCAAGGCTCCCACCTGGGAAGATAACTTAAGATCAATCGTGCGTATTGCAATTAACCATGATACCGGCATACCAGCCATATTGGGGTGGTTATGAAAGCAATAAGGCTGTGTAATTAACGAGTACTAGCAAAATCAAAGCTATCTCAAACAACGCCATGAATGCAGCCCCGTGATAATTGATAGTGACGTCCTTGCTAGGCTAGCTAATATTAATAAATAGCATCGGGGGTAGATCAAATGCCCGGCCAGGGCGATCCGTTTAGACAAGGCAACCACGGCGGAAGTGTTGCTGTAGGGTAAGCTCGGAGGCTCTTAAGAAATCTAGGTTGTACGTCTCAACTGATGTATTTATGCCTTGAGCATCTTCACTTACTTAGGTAGATTCCTGAGACTGTTGCCAGATTTGTCTTTTGTTCTTCAACTTGATACTTTAATTCATACCTGTGATATCTTGGTTAGTATAGCAGCGCATCTATGATTCTGCACGAAAAGGTGCGTCTATTAGATTAGAGAAACGAAGTAATCTACCATAGTGCAAGGACAGAAGACTCCAATTGTAGTACATAAGTGGATGCCTTGTCATAGCAACTACTCCTTGGGCTTACATACAATACATATATAGCCAACACCATCGTAATATTTGATGGACGTAGCTAGGAAGTAGCAATAGCATCTAGAAAATGGTGACAGCAGCTACCTCTAAGTGGTGGCGCCCGCTGTTCGATGCCTCGCTTAACAACGTGCACGACGATACTTGAAACGAGCTAAACGAGAGGGGGGCAAACACATCCCCCTCAGCGTAAAGCATCGTCAAATAACTCGTCGAGCAGCGAGTCAATACATCAATAATATGCTGTCACAACCTAGTTGCTTCTTTCATCACTTCACTGCTAGCGAATCCCGCGGGCTGGAGCTCATTGGGGCTTGCGAGTCCTGCGCAGCACGTAGAGCCGGCCCTAAGCAGTTGGGACTGACCAGAGGCTATAATAATTTAGATTTATGTACGACGTACTGGTCTACCATAAACGAAGAGCTTTCTTTGTTCGGTCGCGGGCGTCGGTCCTACACATAAAATTTCAAAAGGAATGACAACCGTCGGGTCAAGTTCTTTGTTCGGTGTGTTTCAACCTGAACCCGGCTAATGTAAGCTTTTTTCTTTTTCTTTTCTTTTTTTTTTTTTTTTTTTCTCCTTTGTTCCTTAGTATCATGGCTACTTTTCGCTTCTTCCACTACCTTCAAATCTTAGCATATATCTCTTTATCTCGGTTGACCGCGCCATATACTATGGGAGGATGGCTGGACTCCCCGATGCCCCTGGGCCGAAACTATACCCATTTAATACAGGCGGAGATGCGTTGAATCTGGAATTCATCGATGAACTGGGCAAAGGCTTAGTCTCTTATGTTTGGAAAGTGAAGATCAATAACAATGAATATGCTCTGAAAATCGTGAGTAAGATGCATTTTATTCCTCCCCGCCGCTTCACTTTTTACTAATGTTAGACTCCTAGTTTACCTACTACCGTGTTTCAGAAGAAACTTATGGCGTTGAGCTTAATGATTACGAGAAGGAACATGCGGCGAGTTACTTTCAGTCGTTTCAATGTGAGTGCAGGGCTTTTGGGAGATTAAAGGAGTTTGGGATGGAACACTTGGGCGTTAGATGTTACGGGTACATCACATTAAACGACACGCATTTGGCGTTTATGAGGAAGAAGTACGATTTCAAGCACTGGTTCTATGATCCCAAATTCCATAAGCACGAGCCAGTTCGAGCGATCGTCAAAGAACTTGTCTATATGCCGCGCGACGACCTGCCCGAAGAGGAATACGTGGCCTTGCATGTGACTCCGAAGACAGTCTCCAAGATGTTTAAGGATTTGAAAACGATGCACCACTTGGGTATTAGCATCAACGATGTCGATTTCGAGAACTATATTCATGGGAAATTCGTCGATTTGAGTCATGCTTGGACCGCGCCCCATCCACTCCTTTTAAAGGGCAAGAATCCCAGGGAATTCCCCCCTCTCAGAGGAGCGAAGGAAGATGCTATGAAGATGGATGAATTCATAGACAACTGGAATGCCTGCTATCCAGACCAATGGATATGGAACAGACTGCTCCCCAACCCGAGCTATATCCGGAAGCTAAGGCGCAGAAAGGGGCGCAAAACGTGGTGGGATGTTCGGCCCGAAAATTTCACGTATGAATCAGCTGCAAAGCGATTTAAGACTAGCGTACCGAGACACGATACAAGAGGCAGAATATCAGAGAGAGAATCGCATACTGAGGCCTCCCACGAGGAGGAGCAAAAAGATATCAAATCAAAGAAGGGTAGGGGAGCACGGGGAAAGAATGAGTCGAAACCACAAATTTCAAACTCTAAGAAATCAGTTTGACCTCGAGATGAGTATATATACCTAGAGTTACAAGGCAATAAACTATCAGATAACAACTACGCCCATTCACTATGGCATGTATGACATATGTGGGAAATCAAGTAGGAAATCTATTTATAAAATATTATCATACATGTTCTATATTTAACTCCATGAAATCAATACGGGAAAAGACAAATTTTCAAGCCACAGAGTCCTCACTAGATTCTGTACTACTATCGTCCGATTCATCTTCGCCTACATGGGCAATATCGTCCTTCGAGCTATGGCCTAGATCTGACAAGTCTTTGGATGCCGTATTGGTTGCAATGAGTCGAGATAAACAGTCCTCCACACTCGATGCTAAGCCGAGTTGTACCAATGCTTCAAACCCCTCAGCGTTCAAGACATCGCCGATGGGTTTAGCCAACCGGCCTTTCCGCACATGGCTGTCGATATACTTAGATCGCAACCGCCTGATAGCCTCCCGTTTTGTTTTCTGTTCTGAGGCTCGACCGGCTCGGTGGTTATTACTTAGAGGCTGTTGCCGAGGACTCCCAGCAGGCGGCACGGGTGCCGCCTCTGTTCTTCTCTTTACCCTCTCGACCCATCGATTACACCTGGCGAACAAAGTAGTTTGGATGTCGTCTTCCGCCTCAGTGAGATCTTTGACCTGGCCAGGAGGGGTTTGGTCTTTTACCGCTTCCGATAGGTGATGGATATAATAAGACTTACCATTAACATTACATCGGTACCACAAATCGAGGTCGAGCATCTTGTCTTCGGAAACGATATCTCGGTGTCGACGGTTTTGAATCATCATAGTAACTGTCCAGATAGCTTTATTCAAAGTCATACTCCCTGGCCCATGGTTCGAATACGGAAACCAGTCATATTCAACGCCGAGAACAGTGTTGGCCGGAAATGCATCTTCTTTAATTAAAAAGAAACGAAGTACCGTCGTAGTCTCCGGGGTGAATATGAACGAGTATCTCGACTTGCATAGCAACGCATACGTCCCGGTTTGTTTCAGCGCCCAGATCAAGTGCCTAGTATCGGGGTCGACCAAGTCCTGTTCCTTTTCGAAGTCAATATGGTCATATGTATCTGAAACTCGGTCGAGCAGATGAGGCTTAAAACACGGACATCTCTTGCTGTCCCCTACAATGTCGGCTAGCGGGTCCCCAGTATTACTACTAACAACGGCCCAGTCAGCCCGGATCTCCGATGAAGCCAAGTCTTTTTCGTTCCTTTTCAACTTCTTCAGCTGAATACAATATTGATTCTCCACCGTGTAGTCCTTCCGAGGAACCTTTAATGTGTTCTGCAGCGTACTAGCTGTTGTCTTAATACACTTTTTGACTGTCTCGGGAAACCATTTCAGGCCCATATCATACATAACTTCTTCCCGGGTGGATACCACGAACTCCTTTCTTTGAATTTTGCTAATTCGCCTCAAGTCAATCCCCTTGCGCGGGATTTCCATTGCCAGCAAATCTTCGTACATCGCATGTATATTGGTGGGTTCGAATCCTCTCAGTGGACGAACGTGTTCGAGCGAGATTTGTACGTAGTCTTTGTTCTTGGTACTGGTCTTACGGCCCCCCGGCTTTACCGTCAGCTCTGGATTTTTCATTTCCAATACATCTATCACTCGCTTCAGAGGCTTGGCCGTCTTCTCTTTCACCCGTCTCAAAAGACGGTCCATTTGATTTTCTGTGATATTGAGACTATCTTGTTTGAAAGTGGTCGTAACGGGCTCGTGATATCATACTGTGCTTATCAATACCGACAAATACCTTCAATATATAAGAATACAAGCCCTTTGACGACATATTGCTCGTTTTTCTTGTGAAAGAGCTATCAAGGGTATTGATTCATTGTATGATAAAAATAAACAATGCCTATAGTAGTTCCTCTGTTCGGCTGAACACGTTGGATGAGTATATAGAGACTCATCAACTGAAAGTACCTCAAAACGAGATTAACATCAAGTATCGGATTTTCTTCATTCATACGATATACACGAACGGAGAGAAGGAAAGAAAGAAGTACGGAAGAAAACTGAGTTAACATTCATCGCCCTTGAAAAGAATGTATGTCTGGCTTTTATTCTTCTGACTCTTCTACGTTTTTCTTGCTCTATATTGTATTGTTTCATGTCTACGAACTCACTAACAGCTAAACAATTTATCACAGCCTTATTTATGGACAAAACGCTGAAGGTAACTAGTATTAAACAAAACGTCAAACATTAAACAAACTACGACTTACTAATAATATTACTCACCTTATACATCTCATGTTCACTATTTTCATACCACTCTCACTCACCTTCTCCTACCTGTAGGAGTAATCGGTAGTCCCCGCCTTCTACGCGCAAACCGATTCAAAACCCTCGCTTCGGTCATGAGGCCCGCCCTCTCAAGGAGGTCGAAGACATCATACCAGCCGATGGTGGGGTCTATGGGCGCAGCACACGCGTAGACGACGGGAAGCACGTCCTCAGGGGTACCGGACGCGAACTCGCAAAGGCCGACCACGACCTTAGCCCAAGCACACACCTCGTCCGGATCGAAGCTGCCGGCCGCCTGCCGGAACTCGATCGTCCGCTTGTTGCCCTCGACATCGTAGAGGCCGTCGATGTAGGCGTTGAAGTTGTAAGCGAGGCGCGGGCCGCGGTAGCTGCTCAGCAGCTCCGCCACGGTCTCGACGTCGTTGGCTCGCAGGAGCTCGCGCACGCCGTCGTTGAGGGCCGTAGGTTGCGGGTAGGGCTGGCCGGCGCCGATGGCTGGCAGCCTGCCCTCGCGGATCTCAATGTCGATCAGGTCTTGCCAGAACTGGTCGTTGCGTGTGTATCCGCCCAGCGAGTTACGGGGGCCGAGCCCGTCCGCTTCGGCGTCGTTCGGGGGGTTCGTCGTCGGCATGTTGTCTGGGTTGTTGTTGGCTGCCCGGTTCAGGCAACGGAACATGCCCCCGACCGGCGGACAACACCCACACCACCCATCTAGTCGTCCCCGGCGTGGTTGAGGTAGGGGAGCTGGCTCATCCTCGGGGGGGAATGCTAATTCCGCCTCCACCGTCGCGGCCGTGGAACCGGTCGCCAGACGTGAGAACATCGAAGGAGCACGACAGAAGTCGTTGTCGCGGCGGCTATCGGGGTGGAGCTGGACTATCAGCCCATCCGCGGCGTAGATGAGAGCGGCGATTTGTCGCAATCTCTCGAGGGGAATCCAGTCAGTGCCGATTCCCCAGTGGACGTGAAGACCGCACGCATCGGTGGTAGAAACCCACAGCCTGTTGGTCAAGAACTGACAAACTCGGCGGAGCTCTTCCATGCCCTGGTCTGTGGCCCACATGGCGGGCGAACATAGTTCGATGCCGCAGAAGCCACGGTCTGGGCCGTCCCATATATCCCTGAGTTCACGAGGGATGGGGTCTAGGGAGCCGTCCTCCTTTACCGTCCATTGGCGGTAGTTCTGAAGGTGAGATAACGCCTCCGTGTTGAGCTGGTCCTGCGTCGTGTCGAGGGGTACGACAGCTGCACCGCCTAACTGTAAGCTGGTGGTTAGCAGGTTAAGTAAGCAGATGTTCACGGCCTCTTGGAGGCCATGGGCGTCTCTCAGAGATTGCGGAACAACCAAGGGGGAAGCATTTACTGACCAGTTGTACGGTTGAGGACGAATGTAAGACATTTTCGGAACTGGGATTACTCCCCTGTCTTCGTCTTCCTTTGTCTGGATGATGTAGGCTATGTAGCCCTCCATCTCGACGCCGAAGCTGCTCGGGGTAGCTTGGTTCATGTTTCCCTGTCCGGCCATTGTGTTTTTTTTACACAAAGGGAGTAAGGAAGGGTTGTTGTTGTTGTTTTTCTAAATGAAGAACTTTTCTTTGGTTGAGGATACGATTGTCTTTGATGTCGGGTTTGTAAAACGTTAGTGGCTTGACCAAATTCATTGTGAATACAAAGGGCAACGTGGCTATATATAATAACTTTGAACAGAAGAACAATGATATAATGAAATTGTCTTGGAACAGTCTATACGTTTAAATAACGACAGCAAGTATTAAGATGTGACCATAGTGTTGTTATGATGGGAACAACGTATAGTATGACTGTTTAAATACAATATGTGCACACTGAACTCTCCCAAATTTGCCAAGCGAACAGTCGATTTCAACATAGTGGTTGTTATTTCCATAATCAACAGTATTTTCATAAATCTCATTTAACAGCTTAGTTTCAAACAGCAAATTATAGACAGGTGGTGATAGGAGGTTGCTCCAAATCCATTACACCTGCCCAAGGGACCCAACTCCCAGTATAATTCATCCTTTCCAGAACTATAGCTACTAAAACTCATATCCATCGCTAGATTTCATCTTAGCTGGGAATCTACAAGGGTGTTCCTTATTCCAATCTTGTCACACAGGCAAACCTAGACTTGGATTTTTGCAGTTTCAGAGGTCGAAGAAGCGTGGTTACCATCCGTCTCAGATCTCTACTATTAAACGTACTCATGTAGTATTGCTGTCCATAATCAAAACTCTTATGCCGACGAAGCAGCATGCAGAACTCCCAGCTAGGTCTGCCAGATATAACTGTCTAACCTCTCATCAACCATGAAGCTGAATGTTTATAACGCTAGCAAAGATGTGTCGATACAGGTTGAGAGACTTAAAGGCGGTGTCTACCCTTTGCCAGGACGTAGATGTGAGCCATATGAAGAGCTTTGGAGATCATTAAACTTAGAAAGACAGCCAAAGATATCTATCATTGACATGGTTCATGTTAACTCGAGAAAGTGAAGAAAAATTAGGAGAGAATTGAGAAATCACTATGCGTTACTACAACGAGATTGGGGAAATCCGTGTGACTAAGATCCAAGGGAAAGAAAGACATGCCTAGAATGATAAGTAAAGCATCTGGCAGCCATTAACCCACTTGGTGGACTATTCAAGCTCATGTCGACCAAATCGACCACAATCTTGACATCTGCTATTTTGCATGAAATACCGTCCAATATGAATACTTGTTGCTCGTTGGATTCTACCAGTCTCTATTGAAAGAATTGATGTATAAGCAAGCACACATCTCCGCGGGAGGTTATGGTCGCACGCCGCTGCTAATCTTAGAGCATGATACTACCCTCCTGTATGCAGGATCACCAGTTGTATTTGGAATGACAGCCTTCAGGCGTCGCATAGCTGTAGCAGAAAGACATTCCACGAGCCTTATCATGCTAATAGTATAATCTGTCTAGAAAAGTAGAGTCACACGATGACAATGATATAACAGTAGTTGCTGTGAATTTGTAGCATCAATAGCAATCGCAGCCTAAAGAAGAAGAAGAAAAATCTTGATTAACAAAGCTAAATACAGAAACTAGCGTGGCTAACACCACAAGACCGAAGCTGGCCGAGACTGGGCTGCCCTACGGAGTACATATGTAGTAAATTTTCTCAAGGGCGGAGCTACAACTTCGATTAGCGACGTACTTCGTAAGTTAGTGAAGATAGTCTCGGTGCTGCCCTAGGCAATTGAGCGGCTGTTAACAGCTCGGCATTAGCTCTTTATATCTTTTTCCCTTTAGGAAAGGTTTTAATAGTTACGATTATGTGGGTGGGTCACGTAATTCGGTCATTAAATAGGTCTCCTTATTATTTAACTTAATAAAAAGACATTTAAAAAATATAATTACAATTATATTTTCATTTTTATTTTATTATTATAATATTTTTATTAATAAATAAAAATGAAATTTAAATAATTAAATTTCGTAAATCGTTTTAAAAACTTATTTTATTATTTAAAAATTAAATAAAATATTTATATTTTAATTATTTTTTAATTATTTAAAAAAGTATTAAAATTATCGTTTTTATTTTCGTATTAAATCTTTTAATTTTATACGATTTTTTTAATTAATTAAATTAATTTATATTTTAAATTAATTAAAAGTTATATTTATTTATTTTTTTATTTTTTTATTAAAAAATTTATTATTTTATAATAATTAAAAGTTATTTATATATTTAATTATTACGATTTAAAAAAACGAAAAAAAATTAAAAATTTTTTTTTTTAAAATAAAACGTATTTATTATAAATAAAAATTAAATTTTTAATTTAAGTTTTTTTTTTAATATTAATTTACGTTATTTTAACTTTATATAATACCTTTTACTTTATTTATATATTAAATCGATATAATCGCTTTTAAAAAATTTTATTTATTTATTTTAAATTATTATTTATTTTATTTTTATTAAAATAATTTAATGCTTTTTATTTTTTAATTAAAAAAAATTATAATTATTAATTATTATAAATCGAATTATTAATTATTTAAATAATTATATAAAATTTTTTTTTTATATATATTATAATTTTCGTTATAAATTTTAAATTTAAAACGATTTTAATTAAAGCATTATATATTATTTTAAAATATTTAATTAAAGTTAAAAAGTTTATATAAATAATTAAAAAATACGAAAGTATTTTAATTATTTTCGAATTAACGATTTAATGTATTAATTTTTTAAAATTAACTTTTAAATTAATAATTTTATTAACTTTTATATTAACTTTTAATAATACTTTATTAATTTTTAAATTATTTATTATTAAAATAAATTAATTTATATTTAAAAAACTTTTAAAAAAAGTTTTTAAAAAATATATTAATAATTTAAAGTTATATATAAAAAAATTAAACTTTACGATAAAAAGAAAATTAAAAAAATTAAACTTTATTTTTTATTTAAAAATAATTTACGAAATAATATAAAGTTTTAATATTTATAACTTTTTAAATTTAAACGAATAAAATATAATTTTTTAAAATTTAATTTTAATAAAAGATTTTTTATTTAAATAAAAACGAACGATATTAAATTCGTTTTAAAAATTAATAATTTTAAACGTTAATTAAAAAAAAAGCTTTTTATTTTTATAAAACGAATTAATAAATTCTTTTAAAAAATTAACGATTATTAATTAATAAAACTTTAAAATTAAATGTATAAATATATATATTTAAATAAAAATTATAAAAATAAAATTTTATAAAATAAAATTATTAATCGTTTATTCGTTAAAAATAAAATTAATAATATTAATAAAATAAATAAACGTTATATATTTTATAATATAAAAACATTATTATTTTTTATAAAATAATATTAAATTAAAAAAATAACTTTATTAATAAAATTAAAAAATATATTAAAAAACTTAAATTAATAATTAAAAATATAATTTATAAATTAAAAATAATAATTAAAGAAATAAAAAAAAAAAAAATTTCGATTATATAAAAAGATTAATAATTTTAAACTTTAATTACTTTATTATTAAAAACTTTTAAATTTATATTTACTTTAAACGTTTAATATAATAAATAAATATATTAATTATTATAATAAATATATTCGATATAAATATTTTTAATAAATATATAAACGTAATAAATTAATTAACGAAATAAATAAAACGATAATTAATAAAGTTTAAATTCTTTTAATTAAAAAAGTATAATTATTTCTTTTATTTAATAAGTTTAACGTAACTTTAATAATTATAAAAACAAAATATACTTTATTTTTATATATTATAATTATAATTATAAAAAATATATATTTTTTAATTATTTATATTTAAATTAATTATTTTAAATTATTTATTAAATTCGAAATATTTATAATCGTAATAAATTAATCTTAAAGTTATTAAAGTTTAAAAAAATATCGAAATTTATTAATATAAAAATTAATTATATAATTAAAAAAAATTTATAAAAACCTTTTAATTTAAATAAAAAATTATTAAATATTATTAAAAAATCGTTATTTTTTATTATTATTAAGTTTATATAAAAAACTTAATTTATAATATCTTTTTTATATATAAATATCGATAAAAATAAAAGTATATTTTAACGAAAATTTATTTTAAATCGACGATTTTCTTTATTTAATTTATTAATTAAATTTTAATATAACTTTATAAATCTTTATAAATATTAAATTTTATATATATAAAAAGATTATAAAATTATAAAAATAAAATAATATAATTTCGATTTGTATATATAAAAATTACGTTAAAAATCGAATTAATATAAGTAATTTATTTCGTATAATTTCTTTTTCGAATATTATTTAAAAATAATTTTTAAATTAAAGTTTAATTATAAAAGTTTAATTTAATAAATAACTTAAATTATTTACGAAAAAACATAAACTTAAAATATTATTAAAATATCGTTTTTTAATATTTATATTATACTTTATTTATATATATATTAATATAAATAAGTTTAATTTTATTAATTAAATTAAAAATAATAATAATTAAACTTTTTTCGAATTTATTAATAAAAAAATAAACGATATATTTATATATAAATATTTTATTAATTATAAATCTTTATTAAAGTTAATTAATTTTAATGTTATTATTAAATTAAAATTTAAAAAACTTAAACTTTAAGAAAAATATAAATTAAAAATAATTAATAATAATATTTCCTTAATTAATTATTACGTAATCTTTCTCTTTATTATTAATAAAATTTTATTAATAATTAAAGCTTTTATTATAAATATAAATAAATCTTACGATTTATTATTAAGCAAAAGTTAATTACGACGAAATTTCGTTAATATTAATTTTAAAATTAAATGCTTTATTTTTATTAAAATCGATAAGTAATTTTATATTCTTTTAATAAAATTTACGATTACGATTAATTTAATTTTAATAAAAAAAAATTAATTTATAAAAAAATAACTCGATTAATTTTTATAAAAAATATAAATTCGAAATTATTTAATATAAAAAATAATAATTTTTTAAATAATAACGATTTAAATTTTTAAAAAAAAAATATTATTATAAATTAATAAAGAAATTATTTAATATCGTTAAATACGTCGTTATATAAAATCGAAAACGTTAAACTTAATTAAAAAATTAAAAAAAAAGCTTAAAATAAAGTTAAGCTTTTATAAATTATAACTTTATAACTTATAATATTATTATTTAAATTTAATTAAAACGAGTTATATTTATTAAATTTATTATTATTATTTCGAATTTTTTTATATTATTAATTTTTTATTTTTAATTTTTTAATTTAAAAAGAAAAATAAATCGTTATATTATTACTTTCGTTACGTTTATTTTTATTAAATAAAGTTTATTAAAAACGAATTTATAAATTATAAATTAAATTTTTAATTTATATTTAAATATTAATAATTAAACTTAAATATTTATTTAAATACTTTTTTTTTTATATATTAAAAAATAAATTTAATAAATTTTTTTTAATTATTTTTTTTAATTTAAAATTAAAATCGTTAATAAAAAAAACGTTAATAATTTTCTTTAATAATAATTTATTTTTACTTTTTATTTTTTTTATTATATATTATAATTTCGATTATTTTATTTAAAATTCGAAAATTTTACGTTAAACGAAATTAATAATAAGTTTACTTTTTATATTATTATATTTTCTTATAAATATTATTAATAATTAAAGTAAAATTAATTTAATTTTAAACGATATTAATAATAAAATATTAACTTTTAATATTATATTATATAATAAAAGCTTTAAAAAAAGTTTTAAATTTTATTTAAAAAACGAAAAAAAAATATTATATATAATTAATATAAATTTAAGTTTATATAAATTAAAATTATAAATTTATTTTTATAAAGTTATTATTAAATTTTTTATTATAACTTTTTAACTTTAAATTATAACTTAAATAAATTCGAAACGATTAATTATAAATCGAAAATTATAATAAAAACTTTTATTAAATAACTTTTAATTTATAATTAACGATTAATTTAATAAATTTAAAATTATTATTAAATTAATAATAAATATATTAAAAAGATAAACTTTAATTAAACGATTATATTATATTTAATATAATTATTTTATTAAATCGCTTAACGATATTTAAAGTATAAATTTAAGTAAACATTTTATTATTATTAATAAAAACATTAAACTTTTTCGATTAAAATAACTTAAGTATATTTTTAATAAAAATAAATTTATTAATAAAGTTTATTTTTAAATAAAAAAAATTAAATTTATATATTTAAAGTTAAATAAATAAAATATATATTTTTAATTTTCGTTAAATAAAAATAAAAATTATTAAATCGTTTAAAATTATAAATTAATTAATTTCGTTACGATTAAACTTTAATAACCGATTTATAATCAAAATGATATATTTAATATTTTATTTTAAAAAAAATATAAAAATTTTAATTAAAATAACGCTTTTTATAAATATTAATTAATTAATATTTAAAAAATCGATTAATTTAAAACTTTATTTATTAATTTTAATAATTAATAATTTAATATTTAAATATTATAAAAAATAATTAAATTAACGTATATATATTATACTTTAAATAATTTAAAATTTAAAAAATAATTATTATTTAATAAAGCGAAAACTTAAAAATCGATATTATTTATATTAATAAATTATTATTTCGATTAAAGTATTTCTTTTAACGTATTTATTAATAATTATAATATTTTCGTTAAAAGTTTTAATAAAATATTTAATTTTTATTATTATTATTATTTTTTTTATTTAAACTTTATACTTATTAATATAATATTTAAAAAAAAATTTCTTATTTACGAATTTAATTAAAGCTTTAAAGTTTAAACTTTTTTAAAAAAAATTTAATTATTAAATAAATATCGAAATCGATTTAAAAATTAATTTTTAATTAAAAATTATTTTAAAAATTAAAAAAAAATTAAAGAAATTTCTTTATTTAATTTTTTATTTACGTATTTATATATTTAATTATATAAATTTTATTAAAATCTTTAAAAACGTTTATATTAAATTTATTTAAAAAAAAACTTTTTTTAAAAAAAAATTAATATAACGAAAAGTTATTTTAAAATTCTTTTTTTAAAAAAAAAGCTTAAAAGCAAGCATTTATTATTATATATTATGAAATTTAAAAACGAATTATTAAAAATTTAAATATTAATTAATAATATTATTTAATAATTAATATATCGTTAATAAAAATAAAAAGATTTTTTTTTTAATTTATCGATTAATTAATAAAAACCGTTATAATAAATACGTTAATACTTTTAATTAACATTTTAATATTTCTTTTATTTAAATTTTTAAACGTAAAAATTAAATATATTATTATAAAAAAAGCTTTAAAAATTATAAAATACTTTATTAAATATAAATAAATAATAATTAAATTACTTTATTTTATTATATTATATATTAATTATTTAAATTTTTTTTAAATATTTAATATAAAAATAAATATACATAAAAGGATTTTTATTTAAATTAAAAAATTAAGTAAATATTAATTTATTATTTATTATAAATTAAATATTATTAAAATTATTAAAATTATAAACGAATTTTCGAAATTAATTAAATTTACTTATTAATTAATTATTAAATTCGATATTAAAAAGCTTTTCTTTTTTATATCGATTATAAAATAAATTTAAAAGAAATCTTTTAATTAACTTAATTTTTAATCGATTTATATATTACTTTTTTTCGAATTATTAAATAATAATAATTTTATAATTAATATAATAAAAATTAAATAAATCTTTAAGTTATTTATAAAGTTATATATAAAAATTAAATAATATAACGATTTAATTCGTTATTTAATTTTAAAACTTAAATTCGTTAAATAGTTTATTATTAATTAACGATATTTATTTATTAAAAATATAATTAAATATTATATTATTAATAATTTTTTATTTCGATTAAAAAGTAATAATAATATAATAAAATATATTTTATTTAATAAAGTTAATTTAACTTTTTTATAAATATATAATAAATATAATTATTATATTATAATAAATATAATTATTATATTATAATAATTATTTTAAAAAATTTAATTTATAACTTTTAATAATTTATATAATATTTAAATATTATTAAGTATTATTAACGTTATTATATATATAACGAAATTAAATCGAAACTTTTTTTAATCGTTAAATTAAAACGAATAATTTTAATAAAGTTATAAAACTTAATCGATATAAATTTTATAAGCTTTTTCGTTTTTATTAAAATAAATAAAGTTAAATATATATTAATAATAATCGATTATTTTACTCGATTTATTTTTAAAATAATAATTAATAAAGCATTTTAATTTAACGTTTTTAAGTTTTAAAAATTTTTATATAATATTTTCGAATGTTTTTAATAAATATATATTAATAATAATTATTATTTTAAATACTTTTTTAATTAAAGCATTTTTTAATTATTAAAAATTAAAGCTTATTTATAATTCGATTTACTTAAAATAATTTTACGAAATAATTAAAAAGATAATTAAATTAATTATTATTTAATTATATAAATAAATATTTAATATTAAATATAAAAAACTAAACCGATAATTTAATACTTTATTTAAAATATTTATTAAAATTAATTTACGAATAATAAAAGATTATAATTTATTTATTTTATAAATTATATTTAATTAAAAAATAAAACTTATAATCGAAATTTTAAATTATAATAATTTAATAATTATTATTAATAAATTCGATAAAAAAAAATATATTAATTAACGAAAAAAATATAAATTAATAATATAAAGATTTTTAATAAAAAAAAATATATATTAAAATTTAAATATTATATATAAATATTAAAAAGAAAATTAAATGTAAAAATACATTAAAAATCGAAATCGACGAATACGATAATTTTAAAAAAATAAACTTAAATTTAATATAAACGACGATTTTAAAATCTTAAAATTATTATTTATTTAAATCGAATTATTAAAAATATATTAAATTATATTTAATATTTTAATAAAAGTTATTAATTTTATTAAAAAAAGTAAACTTTATAAAGTTTATATTAATAATTATAAACGTTTTAAATAAAATATTTTATTTAATATTATATATTAATGAAAAAATACGATTATGAAACGAATAAAAAAAATATTAATAAAAACGATTAATTTAAATATTTATTATTTAAATAAAAAAAAAGAAAAAATTAATTTTAAACTTTAAATTAAAAAGTTAAAAAGTAATCTTTAATTAAAAAATAAAAACAATAAATAAAAAATCGAAATAACGAATATTAAAGTTTTTTAATTATATTTTTTTATATTATTATTATTTTTTTATAATTATTTTATTAATTTTTAATCGATATTATTAAAAAAGTTTAAAAAAATAAATAATTAATATATAAAAAGTACTTTTTAAAAAAAAATTATATACTTTTTTATATTATTATTAATGCGTTTATTTTATTAGTTTTATTTAATAATTAACTTATTTTTAATAATCTTTTTTAATAATTTAATTTTTTATAATTTTTTTTTTTACTTTTTTAATAATTAATTTTTAATTTTTTAAATATTTAATTTTTAAATAATTAATATTAATTATTTAAATCGTAAAGATTAAAATTTATAAAATCTTTATTAATTTAACGATTTTATTACTTAAAATGCCTTTTAAAAAAGTAATATTAATGCTTATAAAATTAAAACGAATTAATATTATAATTTTTATTATTAAAATAAATATAATTTATTTAAATAACGAAAAACGAATTTAAATTATTATTATATTTAATAATTAAAAGAAATTATATATATTAAAGATTATACTTTATTTATAATAATATTTTAAATTAATTAAAAAAAAATTAACGATAATTCTTTTTATATTTTTAATATAAATTAATTAATTATATTTTATATTATTCGCTTTAAAGCTTTAAATAAAAACTTATTATTTTTTAAAGAAAATTATTTAATTAATTATATCGAAGATATTTTTTAAATTAAATTTCGAAAAGTTTAAAATTTTAAAATTTAAATTAAACGAAATAATTTAATAATTTATATTAATTTTTACTTAATCGCTTTTAATTCGAATAAAAAAAACGATAATAATTAAATAAAAATTAAATAATTATATATTATAATTTAATTAAATAATTTATATAATTAAAATTATTAATAATTATATAAATTATAATAAAAAATAATATTTATAAATATAATTTTTAATAAGTTTTTATAAAAAGTTATTTTTATATTAAAATAATATTTTTCTTTAATGTATTTTTTTTTATAAATTAAAAAGTTTATTAATACGTATAATTAAATATATTATATTTAAAACTTAAAAATATAAAAATTATTTAAGTATTTTTTATTAAGAAAATAATAATCGTTAATGATTTACTTAAATATAAAGTTTTAAATATATTTATTAAAATTCTTTATTTATATTTAAAACTTAATACGAAAACTTTAAAAATTATTACGAATTTTAAATATTAAAAGAAATATAAATTATAATTAATATTAAATTAAAAATTAAAATTTAATAATTAAGTTTAAAATTAATAAAATAATTTAAATTAAATTTAAATAAAGTTTTTAAATAAATTAATTAATAAAGTTAATAATATAATAAATAATATTTTTATTTTAAAAAATTATTTTAATACGTTATAATTATAAAAGCTTTTAATAAAGTAATAAAATTTAAATAATCGTATTATTAAATTAAAATCGAAATTATTTTTAAACGATAAAAAATTATTATTTAATAATAATATAAATAACTTAATTAATAAAATAAAAAGATTTATAAAAAAAAATCCTATTTATATTATTACTTTAAACGATAAATATAAAAAGAAAATTCTTTAATTATTCGAAAATATTAATATTTTAATTAAAAATAATAATATTTTAATATAAAAATATAAAAAGTTAAAAAATTAAATAATTTCGTTAAATTTATACGTAAATTAAATATTAAATAAAATCGAAAAGTTAATTAACGATATTATTACTTTATATAAAAAAAGTTAAAATTTTAAAAGTTAATAAGTTATTAAAAAAACATTTAATAATTTCGTTATTATAAAATATAAAAAATTAAATATTTTATTTCGTAAGTATTATATTAATTATAAAAAGTTTATAATTATTTATTAAAACCTTTAAACGAATACGTTATATAAAAAAATATCGAATTAAAAAGTATTTATAAATTTATAAAAAATTATTAATAAAGATTATTTAAATTTAATTAATAAAAGTATTATTAATTTTATTATTTAATTTAAAAAATAAAAAAAGAAATTCGTTATATTAAAAAAAAAATCGTTAATATTAAAAAATCTTTTATTAAAATTTAATTAATTAAAACGTTTACTTTTTATAATTAAAATAAAATCGTTAAAATTATTAAAAATCGAATTTATTACGATATTAAAGATTAATTTAAAGTTATAATTACGGTTTTATAACGTTATATATAAATTAACGAAACGGTATTTATAATTTAAACTTTTTTTTTTTTTTTTTATATAATAATAATATATTTATTTATTATATAAAGTTATTTAATATTATAATAATTTATTATATTTATTTAAAAAATAATTAATTTAATTATTATTTTAAGTTTTTTTTTTTAAAAACGTATTAATATTAAAACATTATTTTTTTATTATAAACTTAGTTTTTAATAATAATAAAGAAATTATTATTATTATTATTAATATTTTTTTATAATTTTTTATTTTATTTTATATATTAAAAAACGTTTAAAGCGATTATATAACGATTTAAAATTATTTATACGTAAATAATAATTAAAGGATTTTTTAAAAACGCGTTATAATAACGTTTAACGATTACGTAAAAAAATTAAACTATAAAATCGTTAAATATAAACGTTAAATTAACGGCGACGAAACGAAATATAAAATAAAAGATTTTAATATAATATTAACGAAGTATAAGCTTAATAATTTTTAAATTTCTTTAGCTTAAATTTATTTTATAACTTAAATCGCTTTTTTTACGTAATTAATTATTTTAATCGTTTATATATTAACGATAACTTAGCTTAATATAATATATTTTATTTAACTTTTTATATAAATATTAAATTTTATATCATAAACGTTTTAAAAATAATACGATATTATTTCGATTAAACGGCTTAAAAGTAACGACTTTTTTATATTTAAAAAAAACGTTAAGTTATTTAAAAATCGTTAAAAAAATATATTAATTAAAAGTTATATATTAATATTAAGTTTTTTATTAATAAACGATTTTATTTAATAATAAAAAATTACGTTTTATTCGTAATTTAATATTTTAACGATAACGTTTTTATTTAAATTTAAAATATAATAAATATTATAATAATTAATTTAAATAACGTTAAAAAATAACCGGTTAATTAACGTAACGTTAACGATATATTAATTTACTTTAATTAAGTTTATATTACGATAAACGTAATATCGTTAATTTATAAAAGATTTTAAAACTTAACGTAAAGCTTAAAAACTTTTATTAAATTTATTAATAAGTTTATTAAATTTATAAATTAATATAATTAATTTAATTATTTACGAATAATAATTTTAAAAAATAAAGTAAACGGCGTATTATATAATGTTTTCGTTTTAATAATAAATCGTTTTAATTTTAATGAAATAATTTATTAAATTAATTTTTTTAAAAGATTATCGAATAATATAAAAGATAAAATTTATTATAAATAATAATATAAAACATTATAACTTTATTTATATTTATAATTTTATTTATTAAGATAATTTTTTATTTAAAGTTTATTATTATTATTATTATTATTATTATTAACTTTATTAAATTTAATATAATTTAACGTTATTAAAACGTAATTATTAAAACGAAAAAACCTTTTTAAAAAAAAGAAAAAACAACGATAATAAAATTAACTTTGCTTTTATTACGAAGAATTAAGATATTATTATATAAATTATTTTAATAAAGTATTAAAAAGCTTTTAAAATATTATCGGTTTAAATTAAGGAAATTTTTAATTTTTAAAAAAAGTTATAATTAAAGGCGTTTTTTAAATTATTTTAATATTATTAATAAAGATTTATATATACGTTTCGTAAAACTTAATATATTATTTTTTTTTTATTAATATAATAAGTTTCGATAAAGAATTAATATTAATATATATTATAATTAATAACGAATGTTTTTCGTATAAGTTTTTTAATAATAATTTTACGTATAAAAAATAAATATTTAATTTTACTTTATTTAAGCTTAAAATATTACGATTTATTAATAATATAATAACGAAATTAATATTAAATTATAACGTAATTAATTATAAATTAAGTTTTATTAAAAAAAAAGTTTTTATATATCGATAAAAATTAAATAATTTCGATGTTATTTTAAACTTATTATAGCTTTAAAGATATAACTTCGTAATAAATTAAAATAAAGAAATATTTTTTATTAAAAGCGAAACATTAACGAATTTATATTTTAATAAAGAAATTTTAATATTATTATATATATTATTTTTAACGAATTAATTTAATAATATCGAATCGATTAATATATATTTTTTTTACGTTATAAGCTTTTTTATATTATATAAAATAAATAACGTAATAATGAATAATATATTATTCGTTAAATTTATAATAATAATCGATATTTTAAAAAAAGCAATAAACGAAGTAACGAAATAACTTTTCGTTAAAAAAATAATAAAATAAATATTTAATATAATTTTTAAAAGCATTTTAATATAAAACGAGAATTTAAATTTTAATATCGTATTATTTAAATTTTGCGTTTTTTACGATTAAATAATAAAAGCGTTATAATTATAACGTATTACGAAGAAAAATATTTAAAAATATTTAAACGATAAATTATTAATAATAATATACGAAATTTTAAAAAAACTTTTTTCGAAATATTATAATTTAATTAAAGTTTTTTTTTTATATAAAGTTAAAACGTAATTATTTTATTAATTTTATAATTATAAAATAAAATTAATATTAAAGAAAATTTTTTTATATAATAAATTACGATTAATATTATTAAAAAAATTATTATTAATAAATAAAGTGCTTTAATAACGATTTATAATAATAGTAAAAAGTTAAATATCGAAAGTGTTTTAAAGTATTACGTGTAATATTTAAAGCATAAAAATTAATATATAATTTAAGTTTATAATTAAATTAATATAAACTTTTTTAAATAATAATATATATTTTATTTTTTAAGAGTTATTTAAGATTAATATTTATTCGCGTATTTTAATATAATAATAATTTCGGTTTTATAAATTAATAATTAAAAAATTTATACGAAGATAAATATATTATTTATAACGACGTTTTATTAACTTTAATTTAAAGAATTCGCGAAGAAAATCGGTATTAATAATAACGAAAAGTAAATAAATCTTTAATGTTATTAAAGATTATAACGATTACGTTATCGGCGGCATTTATTTTCTTTTCTTTATTAAATTAAATTATAACTTAATATTTTATTTTTTTAATTTAATCGAAATTTCGATAATTAAATAATTTTTTTATTTATTTAAGTAATTTTATTTTAATAATAAAAAAGTTATAAAACTTTATAAATAAATCGATTATTTAAGTTAATTCTTTAACGTTATTATATTAAATTTTTTTTTTTTATCGAAATTAAATATATAACTTTTTCTTTTTTTTTTATTAGTATTTATAAATTATTATAAGTTTAATAAGTTTTTTATAATAATAAATAATATTAAAAATATTATATATAATTTCGTAAAAAAAGCTCGAGTTAAAAAACGAGTTATATTAATAATAAAAGTTTAATAATAAAAGATAATAAATTAATATCGAAACGATATAAACGTTATTATAAAGCAATTTAAAAGTATATAAATATAAAATTTAAGTTTATGCGTAAATAACCGTAATGTTAAGATTAACTTTAATTATATAATTAATAAATTAATGTAAAATAAACGTATAAACGTTATATTTTAATAATAAATAAATGTATAATTAACATTTAATAAAATTTATATAAAATAAGCGTAAACATTAATAAATACGTAATTATTAATAAATATAAATTTATTTATTTCGTAATATTTTAACGTTATAATATTAAATATAAAAAACGTATTATTTAAAGTAAAATTAAATTTAATGTTTATTTTATCGAAACTTTAATTATAAGGTTTATTTAAACATTTAATGTAAAATAAATAAATAAGTTATTTACTTTTTTCTTTATTTAAATATATAAATATTTTTTTTTTTTTATAATATTAATTTTATAATAAATTAAGTTATATATTAAGCTTTTTTTAAATTTTCGTATTTTTTATAATTTAAATAATTATACTTTATAAATCTTTATTATAATATTTATAAATAATAAGTTAAAACTTTATCGATAATTACTTTATTAAAAAGTTATCGTAACTTAATTAATATTAAAATAACGAAATTAAATAAACGAGAAAATTATATTTTTTTTTCTTTATATTATTATAAAGAAAGTCGATAAGTAAATAAACTTAATAAACGATATAAAAGTATATAAAATATAAGTTTTAATAACTTAAACTTAAGTGATTTAAATTTAAATAATTTTAATTACGATATTTAAAAAGCTCGTTTTTTTAAATTTTTAAAAACAAATAAAAGCTTATATAAATTCGTTAAAAAAAATCTTAAAAAAAAGTAAAAGAAGTTTTTCTTTAAAATTAAAAAGAAAAATTACTTTAAAGATTTTAATAATTAAAAACTTTAATATAATGCTTTAAGTTTTGCTTTAAAAAAAATCGATTACGAAAAGAATATAAAGTTATTTAAATTTATTAAAGTTAAGCTTATAAAAGTTATTATAAAAATTTATAAATAATATTCGTAATAATTAATTATAAATATAATTTTAAAAACTAAAATATTAAAAACCTTATAATTTACTTTTTTAATAATTAATGTAATACGTTAATAAAGTATTTAAAATAATTTTTATAATTTTAAATATAACGAAAGAAATTCTTTTATTTTTATTATATAATTTTAAAAATATATAAAAAAAATAAAGTTAATTAATATAAAATTAAGTAAAATTATTTATATTATAATATTTATAAATATCGTAAAAAATAAAGTTATTTATTAATATAAAACTATAAGCTTTATATTACGAATAATTAATTATTTTATTTATAAGTTTATTAAAAACTTTAATATTAAATTTTAAAATCGAATAAAAAGTATTAATAAATCGTATAAAAATATAAAGTTATATATTTAAAAAAATAATAATAATAAAAAAATAAAAAAATTAAATTTATAAAAAAGAAATTAATTTAATAAGCTTTTCGTAAATAATAAAAAAAAGCTTTTTTACTTTAATTATAATAAATATAAATATATATTTTAATATTACGAAAACGAAAAACGAAAAAGTAATAATAATAAAAGTAAAAATAAAAGTAAAAGTAAAGTTATTAATAATAATAACGGCTATAATAATTACGATTATTTAATTAAATTTAACGATTTAATAATTTTCGTCGAATTTAAAGATATATATAAAGGTTTTATTTTTTTAATTATTATTTTTATAAAGCAAAACGTATTAAAAAAGTTATTTAAATAATATAATAAATTTATTTTTAATGTTATATATTAATAAGTTAAGTTAAAAAGCGTTATAGCTTTAATTTTTATTAAGCAAAAAAGCGCTAAAAACGAAGAAAATATTAAAAAAGTTATACGAAAAAACGTTTTAAACGTTACGATTATCGTTTATTAAATAATGATTTTTTAAATATACTTTATAAATAATACGAAAAATTAATTATTATAAAATAACGACTTAAATATTAATATTATTAATAACTTTAATAATTTAATTAAAAAAACGATTAAAAGTATTAAATAAAGTCGTTTTGTTATTAATATTAAAATAAGCTTTATTTACGTTTTAATTATTAATATCGTTATATAATAATTAATTAAGTTTAATAAATTTCGTTTAAATTTAATAATGTCGTATATTTTAATTATTAAAAAGTTTTTATTTAAAATATTCTTTAATAAAATATAATATAAAAAAAGTAATTATTTAAATTATAATATTTTAAAGTTATTAAATAAAAAGGTTTTTACGATAATTAATATAAAAAAACGAAGGTTTTTATTATAAACTTTTAATATATTTAAATTCGAGATTAATAATAATAAATAAAAATACGTATTAAAAAGTAATAATAATAAATTAATTATTTTTTAATATATAATATTTAAGTTTAATAATAACGAAAAAGTTATAATAAATAAAAATATTATAAAGAAAATTATTTTATAATATCGTTAATTTTATTATTTTAATATTAAACGTTTAATTTAAATTATTAAACGATTTTATAATATAAATTTTAAGTTTAAAGATATTAAAGCTTTGTTTTATACGGCTTATAATATAATAAAAATAAAGAAGTTTTCGTTAAAAAACGTTTAAAAAAAGTTAATTTATATAAGCGAGATTATATAATATAATATAAGTATAATATAATTCGTATTATTACGTAATAATTTATATTATAATTTAATAATCGAGGATTATAATTAATATTATAATATAAAGTTAATAAAAACTAAAAGTAATATTTAATAATATTTATAAAGTTATATTAAAAAAATAATTTAATATTTTATTAATTAATCTTTTAATAAAAATAATAAGAAAAAAGTAATTTAAATTTTAAAATTAAATAATAAACGAGAATTTAATATATTTAAAATAAGCGAATTTTATAAAAAACGCGATATTAAATTTTAATTATCGTTATTTTATAATTAATATTAAAATAAAGTTATAAAATGCGTTATTAAATTTATATAAAACGAAGTTAAAGTTTACGTAATTTAAATAAAAATCTTTATATGTTTTTAAAATTACGTTATAAAAGTAATTATTAAAATAATTAATAAAACAAGTTAATTATTAATTAAAAATATAACTTTTACGAAAATTTATTAAAAAAGTTTAAATTTTAACGATAATTATTTATTTTATTATAAGTATTTATATATTTTAAAGTTATATTACGTTATATTTATTAATTAAAAAAAAAAGTTTAATTTAAAAAATTAATTAATTAAAATATAAAAGGTATTTTTTTAAAATATAAAAAGAAAAGTAATTATATTATATAATTAATAAAAAAAAAACGTTTTTTTATAACCTTTTATATTATAATATATAAAGATTTTACGAAATTAAATATTTCTTTTAATTTAAAAAATATTATTCGGTTATTTTTAAAATAAATTTAAAAGCGACTTTATTATTAAATCGATAAAAAAAATAAATAAAAAGTTAATATTTAAAACGATAATAATAACGTCGTATTTAATAACGAAACGAATAAAGAAAATAAAAAATAACTTATTAAACGTAAATATAATCGTTTAAAAAAAATAATTTTTAAATTTTATATATATAACGTTTTTAAAGAATATTTTAAAATTATAATTAAATTATATTAAATACGATTTATTTAAAAAAGCGAAAATATTAATAAGTATAATTTTAAATTTAATTTCGTTAATAATAATATCGTAAACGATTAAAAACGCGAATTTATAAGTTTCGATAACGCTTTTAAAGTAATAATATAAGTTTATTTTTATATATAAATAATGTTTTTATTTAAAAAAAAACGATACGATATTTTCGAAGATTTTTACGAAATATTAAATTTTTTTAAATATTTAAAAATATATAAATTAATAACGATAATGTTTAAAGATAATTCGTTATTAAAGAAAGCTTTAATAAGCTTTAAAAAAGATTTATAAATAAAAATAATGTTTATAAAAATATAAAAAAATATCGATTAAAAATTATTTAAATTTGCTTTATTAATCGAAGTAATATATAAGTATTTAATAAATATTATATAAATATTACGAAAGAAATTTATATTAATAAGCGACTTTAAAAAGTTAAAAGTTCGTATATATATAAAAAAATTTATATAACGAAAAAGTATTAATTATAATAAAATTATTATAATTATAATTTAAGTTATATATTAACGAATTTTTATAATTTTCGTAACTTTATACGATTAATATATTATATAAATAAATTTTATTATAACGTATTTTAATAATAAGTTAAAAAAGAAATTATTTATAAAGATATTTTCGTTATTAAAAAAGTATTTTAACGTATATTTTAAAAAAAAAGAAATGTAAATATAATTTAAATTATATTATTTAATTAATAAACTTTTTATATAAATTTAAATAAATTAATATAATTTAATAAATAAAAATTAAAGTTATTTTAAAATAATTAAGTTTTATAATTTTAATATTAAACGACGTTATTTATTTAAATCTTAAAATAAGTAATATTATAACTTTATACGTTAATAATTTTTTATTATTTAACGTAAATAAAAAACGTTTTATAAAGTTTATAAAGATTATTATTAAGATAATTATTATTAAAAATTTAAGCGAAGTTAATTAATTTTTAAATATTTATATTATTAAGTTAAGTTTTATTAACGATATTCGTTTAAATTAATAATAATATATTAAAAGGTTATTTTAAATAATAAATATAAACGATATAAAGCTATTATTTATTTTATTCGTTTTAAGTTATAAGTAATGTATAATTTAAAATTAAAAAATTATTATTAAAAACGAAACGTTTAAATATATAAGTTTAATTAAAAAGTTTAACTTTTTAAGTTACGTAATTAAACTTAATACGGCTTATATAACGTTTATTTAAATTCGGTTTATAAGTAATTTATTATTAAAATATATAAATTATATTAAACGTTTATTAAAATATATAAATAATATTATAAATTTATTAATTTAATATTAAACTTTAAATAAAAAATATTTATATTATAAATATAATAACTTTAAATTATTCGAAATAATAAATTTTAATTACGATAATAATTTTAATTTAAATAAATTAATTATAAATTATATATTTTATATAATAAAAGCTTTTATTATATAAATTTTAAAGTTTTAAACGGTTATTATTCGTTATATAACGAAAGTTAAATACGTAGCTTTAAGTATAATAATAATAAAAATAACTAGCGTTAAAAACTTTTTATAAAAATTTAATTTAATATTTAAAAAATTTATTATTTTATTAAAAAATAATATAAATATATTAAAATAAATAAAAAAAATTATAATATTTAAAAAAAAGCGTTATATTTAAATCGATTATTATTATATACGTTAAAAAGTTAATAATAATTATATTAAAGTTTAATATATTAAAACGAATGAAAATTTAATAAATGGTTTTATTAAACCTTTTAATCGAAAGGTTTTTAACGAATTTATAACGAAGTTAAGTTTAAAATTAATTTAAAAGTCGTTTAAAAAATTAAGAAATATATTAATTAATAAATAAATTAAATTAATTAAAGTAATAAAAAAATAATACTTATTAAATTTTCGTTATAAAAAAAAATCGTTATTTTTTAAAACTTTATATTATCGTAATATTTTTTTTACGATTATTATATTTATTTAACTTAAAGGTTTTTTTTTTTAATATTTAATTTAAAAGATTTAAAGCGATTTTTAAATTAATTCGACTTTTATTAAATAAATTTATTTTTATTAATTGTTTTCTTTAATATTTATAATGTATAATATAAAGAAAAAAATTAATAATTAATAGCTTTTAATTAAAGTTTTTCGTTATTTTTAAAGTTAAAAATTTCGAACTTTATTTAGTTTTATATAATTAATAACGTATCGATTAATAATATTATAAATTTTATATATAAAATTAAAGAATTTATTAATAAATAATAACTTAATTAAATTTTAAACGTATATATACGAATAAAGTTATTAATATTACGATATAAATAAAGCTAATAATCAAATAATTAAATTACGAAAATAAATACGAAAGTTAAAAGTTCGATTTTAATAAATTTATAATTTAATTTTTTAAGTTTTTTAAAGTTTTAAAGAAATTAATCGTTTATTAATATAAAAAGGCGTGTTAATAAATAAAGTGCTTTAATAACGATTTATAATAATAATAAAAGGTTAAATATTAAAAGTATTTTAAAGTATTACGTATAACATTTAAAGTATAAAGATTAATATATAATTTAAATTTATAATTAAATTAATATAAACTTTTTTAAATAATAATATATACTTTACTTTTTAAAAGTTATTTAAGATTAATATTTATTCGCGTATTTTAATAATTATTAATAATTAAAAAATATATTAATAATTATTTTAAAAAAAAATTTATATAAATTAATATTTTATTAATAATAATATTAATTTTATTAATTAAAAAATTAAATAAAAATATTTATATTTACGTAAATTATAAAGGTTTAAATAACATTATAATAAAAAATTAATATTTAATTTTATTAATTAAAAAATATTAAATGTTTTTTATTAAGCGAAGTTTTATATTAAGTTAAATATCGTTATAATATTTAATTAATTATAAGTTATTTTTAAAAATAAATAAAAAATAACATTTATTATTAAATTTAATTTTTTTAAATATTTAATAATTAATTTTAATATAATTAACGTTTTAAGTTTATTTTAATATTATATTAATTATATTTTATTTAATTTATTAAATAAATTCGTTATAATTTATTTAAATAACGTTTTAATATATAATAAAACTTAAAAAAAATATTAAAATTATATATAAAAAGTAATAATAAAGTTAATAAATATTAATTTTACGATAAATATATATAAATATAAATTTAACGTTATAAAAATTAAATATTTAAGCTTTATTATATTTATAAACGAGATTTAAATAAATTTAAATAAGATATTTATAATTTAAAAATAAAATAAGTTTAAAATATTACGAAAATTATAAAGATTTATCGAATTTACGAACTTTTATCGACGTTTTATTAAAGAATTTTTAACGATAATTAAGTTTTTAATTATATTAATAAGTAAAAATAAATAACCTAGATATTTTTTCGAAATCGTAAAAATAACGTTTAATTAATTAAAAAACGTTTTTAAAATTATTTTAATTTTAATATATTATAACTTTAAACGGCGTATAATATTTAAAGCGAATGTTTTTAATTAAACTTTAAAAAAAATATTATTATAATTTAATTTAAAAAAAAAATTATATTTAATTACGTTTTTTTCGGCGAAATATTTTTTAATTAAATATAATTACAAAATTTACGATAAAAAGTTTTTAATTATAATAAAAGCTTTTAAAAAATAACGTTTTAAATTTTAAAAAATAAAGGAATTAATAAAAATAATTACGAATTATAAAAATTTAAAATATTTTATTATTATAAAGTTATTAAATTAATATTAAGTTTAATAATTAAAATTTTTTAACGATTTTAAATTTTAAATTAATTATAAATTCGAAAAAAAAGCGATAATTTTTAATATTTTATTATGATTTTTAAACGATAAATTAACGAATCGATATAATATTATTAATAATAAAATTATTTATTAATATAAAACGTTTTTATTTTTTAATTAATAAATTAATTTTTTTTATTTATACGTTTTTAATGTTAATTAATTAATAAACGTTTTTATTAACGAAGTTTATAATGCATTATAATTAATAAAAAAGTTATTAAAAGATTTAATCGATTTTAAACGAAAGCGTTTTAATTAAAAAATTAAAAAATAATTACGAATCGTTTACGTAAATTATAAAGTAATTTAAAGTCGAGTTTATATTAAAAATAAATTATTAATATTATCGAATAAAATATTTAAATTATAAATATTATATCGAATTTATAACTTAACGTTAAAAGATTATTTTAATCGTATTAAAATATATAATTTATTAAAATAAATTTATTTTTAATTTAATTTATCTTATAATATAATAATATTTATATAAATATATTATTTTTATAAACGAATAAAAAATTTAAAAATATTATTAATAAGATTTTTTAATTTTTTATTAGTTTTATTTCGTTTATAAAGCGATATTTTCGTTAATTACGTAAGGTTATTATTATTATACGCGAAATATAATAATAAATATAAATATATTTTAATAATAATAAATAAATTTATAAAAATATAATATTACGTTTTTATAATTAATACGAAAATAAAGATATTAATAAACGATTTTATTATATATATTTATTAACTTTATAATATTTTTAATATAATTATATTAAATAAAGAAATTTAATTTATTTTAATATTTTAAACGAAGTTAAGTTAATATTTAAATGTTACGTTTTATTATTTATTAACGTATTATTTAAAAATCGATAATTAAACGAAAATCGTAAACGACGTAATAAAATAATATTTACGTTTATATTGTTTTTCTTATTAAAATAATTAAGTTAATTAATTATTATTCGTAAAGTTTACGAAAAATAACGTTATATTTAAAATTATAAAAGTTTTATTATTTTTTATTAATTATAACTTTAATTTAAATATAAATATAAAATTAAAACGATTATTTATTATTTTAAAAACGACGATAATTTAATAAAAATTTCATAATGTTTTAACGATAATAAATAAAATAAAATAAATTATCGTTATAATTAAAATAATTATAATAAAGTTTTAAAAACGATAAATAAATATAATAAATAAATATCGATTTAATATAAAAACTTTTAAAAAAAAACGAAATTTAAATTAATAATTATTATATAAAATTAAAAAGATTTATAAATAAATTAAATAATAAATAAATTAATTTCGTTTTAATTATAAAAATATATTAATAAATTATAATTATTAAATTTTCGAAATAATACGAATTTTTTTTCGTTTTTTATATATTTTTAATTTAACGATATTAAAAAGGTTTATTTAAATAAAAAATAATTAACGAAAAATAAAATCGACGAATTAAAAGTATTATAACGTTAATAAAAAGTTATAATATTACTTAAAATAAAGGTAATAATAAAAATAAATATTATTTTAAAAAGATTTTAAATTTTAAAATAAGTAATAAAAAGTTTAAATATTATATAAAGTAATTAATATTATATTAAATTAATTAAAAATTAATTAAGAATTTATATAAATATAATAATAATATTATAAATTTTTATAAAGTTAATTTAAAAAAACTTAAGTTATTAAATTAATAATAATAATTAAATAAAGTTATAAATTTTTTTTAATAATAACGAATATAATATTTATTAATTATATAAAACGAAATAATTAAAATAAAAATAAAGTTATAACGATTCGTATTTAATTAATTTAAAAGCTTAGTTTAATATAAATTATTATTTAAAAAAATTAATATAAATAATTATCGAAAAAAAAATTATTATTTAAAAATATTTAAGTTTATAATTAAAAATTTTTAAAGTAAAATTATAATAAAAAATTAATAATAAATTATTATAAAAATAATATTATAATAAAATAAAAAAGAATATAATAAAAACGAAAAATTAATAACGAAATATTATTTAAAAAGTAAAAAGATAAAAAAAAAATATTATTATATTAACGTTAATAAAGATTTTATTTTATTTAATTTTAATTATATTTTATATAATTTTATAAAAAGTATACTTAATTAAAGTTTAATTTTAATAATTAACGTTATTTAAAAATAAATAATATTTAATAGCGTTTTTTTAAACATTAAGCGTTAAATTATTTTATTATTTTTTCGTTAATGAAATAATAACGATATAATATAATTATAATGTATTTATAAAATTAAAATCGAAATGAATAATATAAAATTTTATTAATTTATAACGAGTAAAGATTTACGTATAATAATTTATACGTTTTTTTTAAAAACGACGTTAAAACGATAACGATATAATAAATATTAAAAAAAATATATTTTTTTTTTAATATTTATTTAATTAAAATTAATATAATAGCTTTTTTTAATCGTTTTAAAAGCGATATAAAAACGAAAAGTCGTTTTTATTAATATAATATAAAAGTTTTTTTTATAAGTTTAAATTTTATCGTTATCGTTATTAACGTTAAACTTATCGTTAATATTTTAAATAATATTAAAATAAAACGATATTTAAAATAAAAAAGTTTTTAAATTAATAACGTTATTATAAATATTAATAACTATTTAAACGAAAAATAATTAATATATTATTATTACGTTATTTTTAAAATTTTAATAAATTATAATAATTTATTAAATAATAATTTTTTTTACGAATTATATAAAAGTTATATTTTATCGTAATAAAGAAGAAAAAGATATAACGAAACTTTATTATTTTATTTTTATAAAAATCGAAATTTATTATAACGATTTAAAAATAAATTATATAAAGTTATTTAATTACGATAAGCGAAATATATATAATATTAAAATAAAAAAATATTATAATAATAATAATATAATAATAAAAAGTTAAATAATATAAATTTAATAATTTAATAACAAAAAGAATTTATATTAAAATTTTAATAATTACGAAATATTAACGAAAAATATAAAAATCGATACGTAAAGAAAAAAAAAATAAAATAATTTATATAAAAAAATAAAAATTTATATAAATATATAAAGGCTTAAAATAATATAAGCGAAAAAAACGCGATAATATTTTACGTATTAAGTTATTTAAATATCGAAATAAACGACGAATTTTTATATATAATTTATAAGTTTAATATTTTAATTTTTCGAATTTAATTAAATATATATAATTTAATAATTATTTATTATTTATATAATATATACGTATAAAATTAATAACGAACTTTAATATTTATTAAAATAAATATTTAAAGAATTTATTTAAAAGTAATTAAAAGTAATTATTTAATAAAAAAAAAACTTATTATTATAATATTAAAAATTAATTTAAAGTTATAATTACGGCTTTATAACGTTATATATAAGCCGGCGAAACGATATTTATAATTTAAACTTTTTTTTTTTTTTTCGTATAATAATAATATATTTATTTATTATATAAAATTATTCGATATTATAATAAAATTAATAACTTTAATAAAAAAATAAACTTTTTAATTATTAAAAAAATTATATTAATATTAAATGTTATAATTAATATTTATTATATTAAAAAATTAATTTCGTTTTTATTTTTATATAAAAAAATCGTAATAATTTTTATAAAATATTTAAATTTTTATAATCTTTTATTAATTATTAATAAATTAAATATTATTAATTTTTAATTTTTATAAAAATCGATTAAAATAAAACTTTAAAAATAATAATAAGTTTAAATAATATTAAATTATTAAAATTATTTAAAATTAATATAAAATATAAAAATTATATATATTATATAATTAATAAAAATCTTTAATTTTTATTTTTTTCGTTTTATTAACGTAATAATTATTTATAAATAATTTAATTAAATATAAATAAATTTCTTTATTATTTAATTTAATAAAAAAACATTTAAAAAATATAATTATAATTATACTTTTATTTTTATTTTATTATTATAATATTTTTAATTATATATATATATTTTTAATTATTAAAACGATTAATTTTTAAATATATTTTTAAGTGATTTTTTTTTATTTATATATAAGTATTTATTTTACTTATTTTAAATTATATTATTATAATGCTTATTTAAATTATAATTATATAACGAATGTTTAATAATAATTAAAATATTTATTATAATTAATTTATTAATTAATGTATTTTAACTTATAAAGTATAATTATTAATATTTATTAAATAACTTTTATTAAGTTATATTTAGTTATATTTTATAATAAAAGCTTAATATAATAAATAAAGTAATTAACTATATATATATATAGAATTTGTGTAAAAGCACAACCTTTAAGGAGCTACCGAACATTAGATGGAAAGAGACTAGCCGAAACCAGCAAGACCCACCTGGAACACTGCCTAATATGGACGAATAAGTTTCAAGAAGAAAAAAGACGAAATAGACAAAGACAGACAAATCGAATCCTCGACTGGAAATCGAGCCAGAAAAAGAAGAAGAGAAGACAGCAATATGACCGTAACGAATTGGTTATGGCGCGTTTCTAAGATCTGATGACCTCGACGACCTGCTAACGAATCAATTTGAATGAACGTGATCAGAGCCACGACATTATTGGTCCGCACCATAGCAAGGGAGTCATTGCAACCCTCCCAGATCTCACCATTTACGGTACCTGCAGCTATGTATGTATTCGAGGCTGCTTTGGTGCGACAACCAAACACGTTGCTGCAATTCCCTCGCTGAGTTGCCCCCCTCCTTACGTACGTATTAGCCCTCCCTAGCCCTTCTATCGATCAATCTATGGGGTAATAGTTAGGTACAGAAAACTGCATTCGGGTCGGCTGATGCAACCCCCTAAGCGCTTGGCCCGGGTAACGCCATCAAGGGCCATTACGCGCAAACTGGCAAAAGTGGAATTCTCTTAGCTAATGACTACCTAATGGCAATGCATCACGCGCACCGCCTTGCCAGGCCTGTTACCCCGGATTTCCCACTTTTTGCCGTTAACTGCTAAGCGCTTTAGTTAGTAGCTGGAACCTTTTTTTTCTCTTTGTTTTTTCTTCTTTTCCCTGATGATCAGAGTTTTCCCCTTCTTACTGGCTGCTTGCGAACCTGCCTGTCTGGCTGAAGTTTCCTCTTTCAGCGAGAGAAAGACATAGTTAGAGAGGGACTCATCACGATGAATGGTTGCTTTGGATGCCTAAGAGAGAAGCTACCTAACTACCAGACTACCTAATACAGAGATGTCTGTCCGCCTGCTTCTGAGTATGTCCTTGTAGTAAGGCGTCCGTTCTGCTACAATGCCGTCATTAGCCTGTCAGCTCGCGAACACGGAACACCTCATCGCATCTCATCCACTACCTCAGCACACTTGACCTCTTGAGTTCTCCATAGTTACGGCCCACGATGCCCAGTGGCACCGGCAAAGTAAAAAATTTTCTAAGTCGTGATCGTGATCAAGAATTTGACGTTAGTTTTTAACTACCTACCCCAGATCTTGGATCGAAGTCGACTAAGTTAGCTCTATTTTTAACTATGTAACTACTTCCTAATTATCGAAAATTTTCTCCGTGCCTTGCGTGCTTGGCCTTTGTCATATGTATTTTTGCTCATGCATTGTGAACAATAAATAGGATTGAAAATTTTCCCACGAGGTACGTAGTTACGTATTCGTCGTAATGAACTTGTTGGCAGGTTGAACCGGTGTAGCGGTCGAAACTTTCTCGTCAGAAGGGGGCCAAACTTGCATTTCTATGACAAACAAGAATACATCGCCCCCCCTGGCCTTGACGCCATGAAGGGAGTCCATGTTAAGTATATTAAGTTCTGTCATGACCCCATCATCTGACGAGATGACTGTACACATTTGACATTGCTATCCCCTAGTTCCCATATATATCATCAGTCCGCACAGACGATTATATACAAAACAAGTTCCAACCCAGTCAACAAGTGAAATCACTATCTAGACATCGACTAAATCAAGACACATCTACATCTCATATACATACCTACATACGTTCATACACCGCATCTACACCAAAACAACACACACACACACACACACACACACACACACACACACACACACACACACACACACACACACACACACACAGAGAATGCCTCACATCACCGTATCCGAGCCCCACCCAACCGTGGTGAAGAACCACTACACGCACGCAGGCCGCGGCGGCGCAGGGAACTACTTCCGAGCACCGGCAACGACACCGGCCTCGGGCGTACCAACGGCGCCATCCGTGTCAGCGCCCACCACCAACACCAGCAGCAGCCGCACAACAACAACACAGCGGTTCTACTCGGGGCGAGGCGGCGCCGGAAACCTGCACGTGGCGCCCAAGCCGCCGGCCATGTCGTTCGACGAGGAGTACGAGCGCCACGCGCACATCGAGGCCAAGCCGGTGGGGCACGTCGGGCGCGGCGGCGCGGGGAACGTCTTCGATCACACGCACACTCACGCGCACGCGCACGATAGTAGTAGTCGTAAGACCAGCGATGCGTCGAGCCTTGCTAGTAGCTCCAGCTCCGGTAGCGGGAGGTCTGCTGGGATTCTGGAGAGGTTGAGCAAGACGCTGTCGAGGAATCACTGAGTTGAGTTGATTTGAGTTGATTTGAGTTGAGTTGAGTTGGGGGGAGGGGGGGTTAGACGGGGTTCGATGACATCGTCGTCATCTGCCGTCCTTCCATACGTACCCTCTCGTTCATTCATTTCTTCATCTTCACTCATCACTCATTATAATCGGCATTTGATCTACGACTAGCATGGCGCAACGGAAGGTGTTTTTCCCGTTTGGTTCAACGATTTACTATTTGGACGGAGTTGAATGGTCGCTTTAGGGAATAAGCGAGGGAAAACCTCATCATCGTCATCGTCATCATCATCATCATGAGCGATGGAGTACTTACTCCTTGGCGATTTACCAATACAACAAAAAACAGAGAGGGGGGGAGAGAGGGGAAACAAGAATTTTAGGGGCCTCAGAGCAAAAAAAAAAAACAACTACCAACGATACCCAACGATATGGCACCCGGCTGGTAGACTCCGGGTGGTTAGTTTTGCGGTTGCGGTTATTGATACCCATCCAACGTCATATCATTATTATTATTTTTGCTTCTGGTGAATTTTCAGGAAGCTGTACCATATATACCCCCTTACTGCCACCTACATACCTACTTACCTCATTCATTGTGAAGAGGCGAGATAGATTTAGATGGTTGAGCAAAGCACTCAAGAGCTTGAGATATGTCTTATTATCATTATTTATAACAATACGAACGGAAGAAGTTCGATGCAAGAATACCTTGATTGGGAGTGGTCATCTATCGTATGTGACTTGAAACGTCTCGATGCATGCGTGACACATATGCTATGCCCTTGATATTGCTTGTGTATGATGTCTCTAGGAGATGTCGAGTACGTGTGGTGTAGTGTAGGTACGTAGATGAACAGCTGAGCATCATATACCTAAACATGTCGAAGTACATATTATATATACCATGATTCGTATATATTTACAAGACAGCATTCCACGATTACATATTTATGTCGATGTCAGATCAACAACTATCACTACCGTAACAGCCGCTCTATCAACATGAGTCAGTACTTGTGCTGTTTGGCATCAGAGCATCACACCGTCGTAATCTGGAAAAACAACATCGTCTCTCTTTTTTTATCTGGGTATCATTTCATCTAATAGGTAGTAATTATCGCACATTTGCGACGCACGCACGCAAAACCCCAAGCTAAAAGTGTTGCGATGTCACGTCTTAAGTGAGTACTGGTCCTGGTAGACGGGTCGGTATGTGTGCGTGTGCGTGTGTGTGTATGTGTGAATATAGTCAAAGTCGTGTTTCTCTGAGCGGTTGGTTGACTGGCTTCGGGCATGCCTTTCCTTCCTTCTTTCTTTTCGAACCTGGGAAGCCCAACAGCTCTCTTGCTTGATCTTGTGCCACCCACGCTGCCGCGGCCCCCGTCTTGTACCAATTCACTCCCCCTTTTGCCCCTCTCCCGAGGCACGATTGTCCGTCCGTCCATCCCCCCATCCGTATGTCCAATTCGTTCGTATGCCCCATCTACGTCAATTTCGTGTGGATAATGTCGGGATTCTCGTGCCAGTCGTCTATGCTAACCCACATCTAGAGACACAAAGGTGATTAGTAAATACTTTGGGGGAAAACTGAGCAGAGTAGTGGAGAGCCCCATAGACAGTAGCGACGACCACACGCCTAGTAACGTAACAAGTGTCCGAACATAATACGAGCAGTAATAGAGCACAACATGACGTAATATGACTTGGCACGACATACCTTCCGGAACGTACTCAACCCCGCCAGGATACTGCCCCCTATCCACGTAGAGTACTTGCGCTCCGGGGGCGCAAAGATCTTGATGCGCATGTCCTTGACGGCGAGGCGCTTGACCTCGCTCAGCAGGCGGTCGCCGAAGCCCTTGGTCAGGGTGCTCCCGCCCGAGAGGACGATGTTGGCGTAGAGGGCCTTGCGCAGGTCGAGGTCGGTGCGGTTGATGGCGTCGGTGACGATCTGCTGGATGCCGGGGTACTCGAGGCCGACGATCTCGGGGTCGAAGAGGATCTCGGGGGCGCGGAAGCGCTCCTGGCCGACGCGCAGGCGGGCGCCGTCGGGGAGGACGTACTCGGCGGTCTTGGACTGGTCGGCGCGGGCGGCGGCCCAGTCCTTCTCCTCCTTCTTGGGGTCGGCCGCCACGTACGACACCGACTCCTTGATCAGCCGCACCACCTCCTTCTCGGCCGACGTGTGGAACACGTAGCCGCTCTTCCGCAGCAGCGTCTGCAGGTACTCGGTCACGTCGCGCCCCGCCACGTCGATCCGCCGCATCGACGACGGGATCGCGAACCCCTCGTACACCGGCACCGCGTGCGACACCCCGTCCCCCGAGTCCAGCACGCACCCCGTCGTCCGCCCGCTGGCGTACAGCGAGAGCACCGCCTGGATCGACGTGTAGAGCGCCGGCACGTTGAACGTCTCGAAGAGGATCTGCGCCGCGGTGTCGCGGTTCGCGCGTGGGTTTAGGGGCGGTTCGGTGAGCAGGACGGGGTGCTGTGGTTTATTGCGTTGTCAGCCGAGTCGCTACCATAACTATCATCTTATATTTAAACCGCAGATGTATAAAGGGCAACGAAGGGTGTATATATATATATATATATAGGTAACATGAAGAGCAGGAACTGAATTATATAATAGATAGAGACAGAAAGAAAGAACAAACTCACCTCTTCGCTCATGGTCTTCAAGCCCTCGCTGTAGACGTACTCCCAGATCTTCTCCATGTCGTCCCAGTCGGTGACGATGCCGTGCTCGAGGGGGTAGTGGATCTTGAGGAGGCCCCGCAGCTCGGAGGCGGCCTTCTGGCCGATGAAGACCTCGCCCTCGAGGGCTCCGGCCAGCACGCGCAGGTGCTTCGGCCGCCCCACGAAGGACGGGAAGTAGCACTTGGGCAGGTCGTCCCCCGCGAACCCGGCCCGTATCGTGCCGGACCCGTTGTCCAGCACGATCGGCGCGTTGTGGAGGGAGTCGGTCATCGTTTTGGTTCTTGTTCTTGTTGTGATGATGTGGAGAGACGGAAAGGTTTGAGGTTATTAAGCTGGAAAGGAAGACGAAGGAGAGGACGAGGTCGAGGTAGGACGGCGACGGCGTCGGGGTGGAGGAACATGAAGTAAGTAAATAAATGCAGCTATTTCGTCCCTTTTCGTCCCTCCTTCTGTTCTTCTTCTCCCCGGTATTTTTATTCCCTCCTCTTAATTAGTAACTTGACTGAATTGAACCTCCTGAAAAGCAAGTAACAAGAACAACAATGTCTGTCGCTGTCGTCTTCGTCGTGAATATCTTCGCTGTTGCTGCTGCTGCTGTTAATGGGAATTTTGGGTTCGAATTGTCAAAGCTCCCCCCTACCCTTAATTGAGCTTAGGCAAATTGGTGCGATAATTGGTGTGGTCGTTAGTTATTGACAGCTGAACGCGTTTGGCGTTTGAGTTGCTTTCCAGGGGTCTCAGTGCAGATGGGCGTGTCTAACCGCAAATCGGAGGGCTACTTTTGGTGAAGTGGCTGGTGCACGGATCACTTATGTCTTAGGTATGTATGTATGTATGTATGTATACAACTTGACAGCTTGACAACCTCTGTTTACTATACTGAACTTCTTCCACATGGTTTGGATTTCACTCTTCAACGAGATAAGCGCCATTGAACTCGAATTGATCCACGAAAGCCACCGTATCCCTCTAACTAAACCTCTTCCATTTGATACTAAGCTCAGCTAAGATTATAGTATGCCTAAATCTACGGAGTACAAGTACCTAGATAGGGATGTGGGTAGAGCAATTGGCGGTAAGGCTTAAAGTAAGCATGTATGGTGGTAGATAGTAGATACCTACATGTAGGTAGGGTCTAGTTGGTTAGGAACGTGTTCTATCATATCGACGTATTGTTGTTCATGGGGACGAACATGAACCTTGTGAGTCTTCACTTTTAATACTCGCTGCTATTATATACTATCTTCCTACCTACCTAGGTATCTAGGGGGCAGCTAGGGACACTCAATGGACCAATTTGGTCAGTTAGCGCTAGAGGGGTTCCAAGATCAGAAGTTTCGCGATGACGCAGATACGTATCCCATTACATATCGCATTTTCAGCATTTCCGTCCCAGACACTCCATATACACAAGTTCGTTATGACAATGTGCACAGCGATGAGATTGCCGGTGTCTTCCAGGAATCCAGTCACAGTAGTAGTAGCAGCAGCCTGCCTTATACTCCTCTCCCGTCCCTGCGACTGGTCGCTATTCCCTCATCCGTGACTGCGAATTGGGAGACCGCTTTGGAGATCCACAAGCAAAGCTTCATCCGCATCATAACCTCCATCGGCTTAAACCCGGCTGCGTTATGGCTTATCAGGCACCAATATGACGGGTTTCACCACATCCCGCAGGCCCGGAACCTCGAGGCCTTCTTCTTCGGGACGTCGCTATATGCCCTCATCTGGACATTCGACCGGACCACCCAGTCCACTCGCGGTATCTACGTACAGCGGTTCAAGACCCGTCGCGTCGGTGTGGATACTGGCTTCGATACCCTGATCAACATCCTGAAGAAACACAAAGACCAGGTGTACTCACCCAAATTGCTCGCCTATTGCGCATGTCTGGACATATCCTTCTTCTTCGATGTCGTGCTCGGGAAGAACGAGCTGTCTTTCATCCGTCACATCGAGCGTTCCACCGGCTACGGCCCGGAGAGTCTGGGGCTGCGCGAGCGATATGATATCGACGAGCTGACGAGGGGCCTGCAGGGCCTCGGTGGGTCTCTGAATAACATGGCGAACCACCGGCGTCATCTCACCATGGTTGAATCTATAGTAGCCTTCTTAGAGAGGGAACTGGCAGCCGTGGATGAATTCCCGCCCCCGGAGACCCACGATCAGGTGGAGCATGCGTCGGCTCGGATCATGGAGGGCCTTCCCTTGTTAAAGAGTCGCATCCACGCTACAGTCGGGTATATCGAGTACCTGAAGGAGCGCTCAGATAGATTATCAAGAACAGTACGAGAATCACCAATGCAAAACGTAAAGGAATCCTGTATCCGGAAATCGCTAACTTGGTGTACGTGTGTTGATAGTTATTCGCCCTACTCACCCACGAAGACGCCGCCACCGGCGTGAAACTGGCAGCGTCTAGCACCAAGATCGCCGCAGCCACGAAACGGGACAGTTCATCGATGAAGACGGTCGCCATCATGACGATGGCCTTTCTCCCGGGCACGTTCTTTGCCGCCCTCCTCGCCGTCCCTTCGTTCGACGACTGGGTTGCGGCTCAAGACTACGTCTGGGTCTACTGGGCGCTCACGCTCCCCAGCACCGTTTTCGTGTTCCTGGTTTGGGGCTTCCTAACCAACCGGGAGTGGATCGGGAAGGTGATTCTCGGGCACGGGAAAGGCTGAGGGAATTTCCTAAGTCGCTTCATGTGAGTGCATAGGTCCTAGCTCACTCGGGCGGTCTCGGTCGGGTTGTTCCGAGCTTTCATGATGTCTAGGCGTTGAGGTCCTTGATGCGACGAACAGTCGATGAGAAAGAATTGCAGAGTGTATTGTGTATGGCCACCGTAGGTTTAGCTTGGCTTGGTTGGCTGGCTACTAATCCCTGGATTCCCGACATGGCTCTTATGATTTATGCTATAATATGACGAAACGATAATCACGTTAGCAGATAGATTGACTTTGTTTATATATTTCCTTTACGATGTAGCATCTCCTGCATTCAAATTAGTTTCACAACATCATGTACACTATTCTCATATTGGTATTCATCCTACGCTATCATCTGTTATCTGGTAGCGCTCAAATTGAAGCTTACTATAGCAGGCTCCAGTCATAGTAGTTGGGACAGCGGATGTTCGGTAGTATTACCTACCCAAAATTGGATACTATAATTCCAACTTACTACTTCTTCAATGACTTTACTTATTCTTGAACAAAGACGTTAATTTCGGATTGTTTTGACTTCGGATTTTTAGCGTATTAATCAACCATGAATACACAGTTCCAGTCACGGCTTTCCTGGGATGCACGAACTCACAAACTCACATTACATATATGTACATTATCGGAGAAGTTCGGCTTTGCACCCAAATATCTATGTGCCTTTCAACCAGCAGATAGATATGCCGGTGTGGAATGGGGCTTGTATGCGGGGAAGCTTTTTTAAGTGGTATAACTATTATGTGTGAAGGCTAGAGGGCAAGTATAGCCCCCCCTCCCCTCTCCCCCAAATAACCCCTGAACATCTTCGTACCCCGCATACTATCAGGTGCGACACCATAGTAGTAATCCATATATCAGATACACGCCTACTACAGCACTTAACGGAAGTAACCAGATGATCTACCACTACACTAGGTATTATAAGAATTCCCTAGCTTTCAATGTGGGGAGGGTTTCTCCAAGATGGCACACAATGCGGCAACATCAATCGGCTTGCTGCTTGTGGGTTGAATCCCCGATGTTCACATGTGTTCCGGCAATGTGGGTAGTAGTTATCTGCTATGGCTTGGCTCTTGGTCAAAGTTGACGACGTCTCCCTATCGAACACAATGTTTGTAGACATAGATTATTGCGTTTCATACACACTACATAATTAGACATTTATACTACTGTACAATATCGGTTACATCCAAGTAACATCACAATCATACCTCCTTGCCTCACCCTATCTCGACCTACCACATACCTACCTGTCTACCTACCCACCTCCACAATGCCATCAAAACAGCCATCATCATCACCCCCGCCCCCAACAGGAATCCACATCCTAATCGTAGGGGCGGGCTTTGCTGGCCTAACGGCGGCCATCGAGTGCGCGCGCCAGGGCCACACGGTGCTCCTCCTGGAAAAAGCGCCCGAGCTCCGGCCCCTCGGAGACATAATATCGTTCGGGTCGAACGCGGGGCGGATCTTCGGGCGGTGGGACGGCGTGCCCGCGCAGATGGAGCCCATCAGCCTGCGGCCGGCCTACTTCACCATCAAGTCCGGGCGCGACGGCGACGTCCTCTACGACCAGCACTGGACGGACGAGGAGGCGTCCTGGGGCACGCGGTACGACGGCCACCGGGGCGAGTTCCACGACATCGTGTACCGGCACGCGCTCGGGCTGCCGGGGGTGGAGGTGCGGCTGGGGACGCGCGTGGAGGACTACTTCGAGGAGGAGGATAGAGCGGGCGTCGTGCTCGAGACCGGCGAGAGGATCGCCGCCGACGTCGTCCTGGCCGCCGAGGGCGTGCGTAGTCGTGGGCGCAAGATCGTGCTCGGCTTCGAGGATAAGCCCAAGGCTTCGGGCTATGCCGTCTACCGCAGCTGGTTCCCCGCCGGTGAGATCGCGAAGGACCCCGATCTGAGCTGGCTGGTCGACGCTGGCGATAGGCATGTGGCGTGGCTGGCGCCCGATATCCACTTCATTGCTGCGTCGCTGAATGGGGGGAAGGATTTCTCGTGGGTTTGTACCCACAAGGTATGTAAGATCGTGCGTGCGTGCATGCATACATGCATGTGGCGTAACGTGATGTGATGTAATGCAATTGTGTATAGGAGTAGATGATTGATAAGCACCCACTCACTCACCCACCATCCACCCAATCCAATCCAATTACCTGCCTACTTACCTACCCACTTACTAACCAGCACCTCTTAAAAAAAAAAACAGGACGACAAAGACATCGAAGAAAGCTGGCAATACGAATCGCCCCTCTCAGACGCACGCGAGGTCCTAGAGGGCTGGGAGCCCACCATCCAGAAGATCCTCGACAAGACGCCGTCGCCGCTGATCGACTGGAAGCTCGTCTACCGGGACCCGCTCCCGACGTGGATCTCGCCGGGGCGGCGCATCGCGCTCGTCGGGGACGCCGCGCACCCGTTCCTGCCGACGTCCATGCAGGGGGCGTCGCAAGCCATGGAGGACGGAGCCACGATCGCGGTTTGCCTGCGGAAGGCAGCAGCAGCAGCAGCAGCAGGTAAGGGGGCCGGGATCAGAGAGGCGATCGCGGCCTTCGAGGCCCTGCGCTACGAGCGCGTCCGGTCGGCGCAGAAGACCGGCGAGCAGACCCGCGATATCTGGCACAAGGCGGATTTGGTGGCCGCGCGCAGGGATCCCCCCAGCCTGAGGCTGAGGCGCGAGGCTTGGTTGCTCAATTTCGATGCTGAGACCTATGCCGAGGCCAATTACGATAGGACGGTTGAGGTGCTCCGGAGGACGGGCATACGCGATACGATGGAGGCGAGGGACCTGCATGTTGTTCCTGAGGCTAGGAATGGGTGGGTGGAGTATGGGAAGGGAAAAGGGGAGGGAAAGGGTGAAGGAGAGGGTGGTGGTGTTGGTGTTGGTGTTGCTATTTGAGGATAAGGGGCAGAGGGGATAGGAGGATAGATATGGTGATGGACATGTACTTACTTGATTGATGTTTTACTTAACTATCTGGTCGCTCACATAGGTAACTAGTCATAGTACGTTGATTTGAAAGATTTCTTTTTGTTTCGCTTTCTCTTTCTATGTAATGTTACATATAACATGTTTTTGTCTATGCATGGTACTCGGCCTATCTTATATATCAATCAGTAGTTGACCCGATTGACCCAATGTTATCGTTGAACGCCTCAAACACCTCCCGTCTAGGACATCTCTATCCCTTAGACAATATATACAATGATGGTCTAAACGCCTCCCCCCTTCTATCATAAAATCTACATGCGGCCATCCATCATCTTGCTGGCGACGAGTGGCCAACCCAACACTAACGCGAGACCGGGGAAGTAACTGATGAGTGCAGGATTAGCTACTGAACCTATGTGATTGCAGTGGTATGGTATGCTGTGTGTGTGTGTGTGTGTGTGTGTGCGAGTGAGTCCTTACATGAGAGCTTGGTTCGCCCGGCTCTTGATTATTCGGCCCCAATCCGAACTCCGCGCACCCTGTGTTTGTTGAGCTCTGCGAGCAGTGTGCTGGAAGGATCTGACGATGGGCATGCGGCCCTGTGCGAGTACTCGAGCGGCCAACATTGTGGAGTCGGAAAGTATATGTGTATGATGATGATATGTTGTTGTCGTCGTCTAGGACTGCAAAGTGATTCGATAGAGAGAAGACGAATCAAAGGAGTAGGTAACCAGTGTTTCACTGAGTTGAATAGAATGGTGTATCGTATTCTTAACACCGAACCGGAGTTGAGTTGATATAAAATCACAAGAATGAAATTGTGAGGAGATTGTTCACTGTGGAGATGAGATGAGATGTTCTGAATAGTATGTACTGTAAGTAAGAGACTGGCATTATTGACTACGAGGACTATATGAGCCTTATATACGACGCTTCAAAATCGAACCACCTCCTTCCAAACCGTGACTGGGTTGAGAATAACTAGACAGATCTCGCGTATCTCGCCTGGCTGACACGACGGCACGGCCGCGAGGCGCGAGCAAAAGCGCAAAAACCCACTACGGCGACCATCGATTCCCGACTAGAGAGGAAACATGGCACCACGTCCCAGAGGTCACGATGCGCGAAATTGGCTTAGTTAGATGCGAGAACGAATCGGGTATGAAGGGTTAGGGGGGGGAAAAGCTGACGAGGCGAGGAATTCTCAGCTAGAAGGATCCAGGACCAAGGCTGCGGCTTTCTATTACTGGGGATGTCGTACGGCTGGTGTAGAGCTGTCGTATGACCTGGTACGACGTTTCGGCGCTGGCCGCCGATGTGCTGGAGGGAAAGGGAATTGAGTGGGCATCCATTTCGCTGGTAAGCGCCGGTGGGCTTATTACTCTAGTTAACTAGAGGTAGGAGGTAGTTTTAGTCAGCTGCTCTAGGGGTTAGTCGTAATTTAAAGGGGTCGGTTTCGCTTGCGAGGATTGTCATTTTATTATATAAATGCGCAAATGACGAGAGTTTGTCTACATTAGGTGTTCAATCCCTAGTTACAGATGAATTGCTGCTACTGCTTCTGCTGCTGCTGCAATTCATTTGAAAATAACCAAAAACTTGTGGCCTCCACTATTGCCGATATCGTATCTATCTACTCTGCTAATCCTGGATGGCATTTTATACTTTGTATTACTTCAGTTGGACTTTTTCCCTTCGGACGATGATTAAAAACCTCGTCATTCTTACCTTGAACTCAAATATTATCATTTCATGTCTACCGACAATAATCAGGTGAATACATCCATCAAGCTTGTTGTCCAAGGATTTATCAATCGCATTGGCAAGAGCGAGACTCATTGTTGATGGTTTTTTCTTCAATGTTGAACTTACTTCGTACAAATATAGTAAGACCAATGGACGATCAAAGATTACATTCAGCATGTCTCAGGTATGCTGCTGTGTCAATACTACTACACTTGAACTGATATAGGTATGAAATAGGTAGTTATATGCAGGTGACAACTTTGGCGATTTAATATAGGTAGATAGCGACCTCGGGGGCCCGGGCCCCTCATTATGGATATAACTATCGGTAATCGGCTAAGTAATGTTCCGAGGTAAATGCGTGACAGGAATAGAGGTGCCAAGGTCGAAGGTTGGTTCCTTCCCGCCCTTTAATAAATCAATTCTCGGTGCACGAGCCAACATAATACAGAAGCTGCGGCCCTAGAATATCCTATCTATTCTATTCTACTACGTAGTAGTCCCAGTCTTGTGGTGAGTTACTTTAGGACTTTTCTGTAACGCGCCAAACTTCTACAATTAACATAGTCGTTAAAAGATAAACATTTCATTTCGAACTCGACCCTTTGATGGTTACAATGCGAATGCCAATACAAATGCAAATGCAAATGCAAATGCAACTTTCCCATTAAGTTTGAATCTCACTGCACCGTTCTATAATTGTATTACTATTCAATCATCGGCCTTGAGAGCAATCCCAGCCTTAACTTAGTTGGCATCTACCTCTACTACGTATCTATCAATTGCTGCACTCTCCAGCCGCGCTGGACTGGGTCCTTCATCCATAGACATTATTATGAAGAAGGACAACACATCCTATTCCTGTCAGCGACCTTATTTCTACAACAAAGGCACAGGTTGGTTAGGTAGGTCTCATCTCTATTTCTTCTATCATGACACATTTCCTACCCATTTAAGCCTTTCGGCTTGATTATACCCGCCCTAGCTTGGCTAAGGTTGTCGATGATGAACAAATTGGTAAAAGGTCGGACTGCTTTTGTGGGACTTCTGGTTTTGATTTCTATACCCGCTTGCATGAAGCACGCCTTCATTCTCGCAAAGAATGGCACGTCAGCTCTCTTGAATTCATCTCATGGTCTCTAATAATAGGGCTTCCATGTTCTCAGAGGCTGATAACATAAACAAAGCACTCTAATGCTCGCCACTAAATGGAGCCTGGCTTTATAAATGCTTCTATAAGGCTGGGCCAAGGGCCGTGGCGGAAAGGACTAACTGGGGATTCCATTCCATTGCATTGCATTGCATTGCAAAAAGAGCGTGGTGAAGATATCGAAGCCGCTGTCTCTAGCAGAGTGATGATCATTAAAAGAAACTGAAAAGATCTGAGACTACCATACACCTTCCACCCATATCTTTCACGTAAAGATTCATGACCTCCCCCGCATTTAATCATTTCTATACTGCAACGTCGCATTACTAACTACATTGACATTTAATTATAGAAAGCTCGACATTAGGTATGGGCCACACAATGCCCTACTAAATGCTGTTATTGTGTTACAGTTGCGATAAATCGGTGGATTTTTTTTTTAAAGCGACGGTATATCTTTTTATTCGCAGCACCATAGAATTTCGGCCGTAAGTTTATTTATTATATAATAAGTAGTATATACCACATCATACCTCCCGCTATACCTCCCGCTAATTATTTTTCTCTCCATTTCTCTTCATTTTCGCACGACAGAACATTTGCAACTACAAAATTCACACTACTACTACACATTCAATTTTGCAGATGCTAATTTATTAGTAGGGGCCAGATATGCTGGGCGCACCTCAATTCTTCACGGTAGGGGAAGTAAGATAAGATGCATATAATAAGACCAGAACGCTCAAGAAGAGGGGATGATCGCGTTGGATCCTCTGAGGAGGCATCGCCATCGCCATCAGATTCGTCAGATGGTCTTCCTCCTGGGCGAACCGTTTACATGGGTGGTGGCTTGAAGCGTCGTAAACGGCCGGCTAATAAGACAAACTCGTCAAATCTCAATGACAAAAATAGTCATCTTGGGCGACCGTGTCAACATGCGGGTTGTTCGTCGCTTATTTTGACGGGCGGCAATTACTGCATACGCCACAAAACAGCTGAAAGTCCTGCCAACCCGGCCACTAACGGGACTGCATCGCCTCGTGAAATTCATGAAACTGGATCAAAGGTTCAGTCTCAGCCTCCGCCATTACCGAGAGTCAATGGCCATCCCGTGGAAACCTTTAGTAATGGCGACACTACAATTACTGTGAATACCTCGAGGCAGCCAGTGCAACCGCCTGTTAGCAACAAAAAGCAACTTCCCGGCAAAAGCATAGCGAGAAAAACTGCGGGGGGGATCCGCTCCACCCCAACAACCAGTTCTCCATTTCCGGACTATCGCCTAGGTAAACGATCACGACTCTCGTCTATTAATAACGACGACTCGTATGAAAAAGACCTTGCACCTACTGAATTTCGGAAGACGAACGGTACGGCTGGTGAAGATATTTCTCTCCGTCTAAAGCATACGACAAATGAGAAGGCGCCACAATCCAGGCAGCCGAATGGCGGAAATAGAGAAAGAAACTCACCTAAACCTAATTCCGAAGAGAAACGTCCACCAGATCGCCAGAGCGGCCCCGTAAGCGCGGTTATTAGAGATGATGGTCGCCACAAGCCATCGAATATTGGTCAAGATGCGACTAAAGTATACAATCCCCACGCCATCAAAAGTAACGGTGTTGGAGATAGCCGTGGACGTAAAGACCTACCTACTCATCCCAATCCAAGGAAAGATCATGGAGAGGTGCAACGGGTGTGCGACCGACCTATCGCTCGAAACAGTAAAGAACACTCGATTCCCAAGGACAAGCAAAACACGCATGGCAACGCTCATGTTAGTAATGAAGTACCGACACTTCCTAGTTGGGGCCAGAAGTCATCTGGTTCTGATCGACATTCTGAGCCTTTGCAGTCTAAAAAGCCTCATATAAAAGAAGTGAATGGGACACCAAATCAAATCGGCCATAACACTACACGTTCAGAGCCCACATCTAGTGCTGCGATCTTAACCAATGTTCCTAATGGAGTTAATGGCGTACACACGCAACACACGCAAGCAAGGTTTGCAATACTAACACCCCCTTCGCAAAATGGCCGAAGAAGGGTGATCCCAGAGACATCACCTGCATCACCAGTAGCGAATGCCGGGACAGACTCGGACGATACTCCTTTGACAAAAGGAATGTCAAAAGCGCGATTCTGGAAGGGATTACCAACTTCCTTCAAAGGAAAAGCGGCTACGAGTCATCCCACAATTGAGCCAAGTAGTCGAGCTGCATCCGTGACCATAAACGAAGCACAAAAAGTTAATGGCGTTGGGTCGCATCCAAAAGATCTATCCAATCAATCCAAATCACATCCCCAGAAGAAGATGAGTCTCAGCGTCGCGGAGCGACAGAAACAGAGAATCGAAAACCACGACCCCGAAAAGTTCGACACGTACATCTACGGGAAGGCGAACGAGCCGTTCCGGCCGGGCTCGGCGCTCTTCGACGTGCCCTGGTACGCGCAGCCGCCGCGCCCCGTGCGGCCCGCCACGCACTTCGGGTACTTCGACCCGCGGGTGCACTGGTCGCAGCCGAAGCCGGAGCAGTGGTACCGCGAGAAGAGGGAGGAGATCAGGCGGCGCGGGGGCCGGAAGGCGCAGGTCGGGAAAGCGGCCGCGACACTGGCGCACCGGAGGCTCGAGGACCAGAAGGTCGATCGCCGCATCAACTTGCCCGACCGCGTGGCGAATAACCCGCAGTGGATGAAGGCGCTCGACGAGCTCGACGAGATGGCTGAGGCTAATCGCCGGAGAATGCTCAAGGCGGAGGCGGATGCTAAGACCAAGACCAAGGCCAAGGCTAAGACCACTGCTGAGGCTTCGGCGGAGGCTTCGGTGGGGAGAGAGCGGGGGTCAATCTGCCTCCAGCCTGGTGTTTATATTGGTGCCCGTCAGTGGATGGAAGCTAAGAAGTTCATGCCGAACCTACGGACACCGCCACAGCCGGGAGCGCAGTCGAATGGGCGTGGGGAGCTCACAGATGACGAAGATGACGAAGAAGAAGACGAAGACGAACACGAAATACAACACTCGGATAACGACGAAGTCGAATACGAAAGCCCTTCCAGAGCTAGACGACAACGTAATAGGAGGGGAGGGGGAGCGGGAGGGGGAGGAAGGAAAAAGGGAAAGGCGAGGGCTACTACTTCTACTGCTGGTACTGGTACTGGTACTGGTGCTGGTACTGCTATGGTGGTCGGCGACGATGAAGAAGATTACTATGGCGGCGATGATGACGAGTGCATGGGTGGTGTTGTTTCGGATCTGCAGTAACTGAGCTGGATACCGTCTATCTCCCTAAGTGTGGTGGCTGACTGCTATGCGTGTTGCGTTGCGTTCGGTATGCGCAAACGGAGTATGCATGCAAATGAATGAGTGAGGTAATTAGGCCTAGCTCAAACCACGAATGAAGCTTTGTCTGTCTGTCTGTCTGTCTGTCTGTCTGTCTGCATTGCATTCCTTGCATTGCGCAGCGACAAATACGCGCAACCACATATCGCATCCAATGCATGTCTATAATAAGCTTTCGGAACAGATGCGCGAAAAAAGTCCAAGCTTTGGAAATGCGATTTGGCACGGTATCGACTATATCCATCCATCTATCATCTATCGGCATCAGGATCAGGAACTGGATGGATATCGCAGGCTCTTTAGCAATTTGCTTTCTGCTAATTCGACTACCTGCCTACCTACCTACAAATGGCCACCTAAATTTAGGTAGTTTTCAGCAGCAGGTCCCCAGTCTACAATGGAGAGTTAAGGTCGCTATAGAAGTCGCTCGGTCGGGGTGGGGCTGACTTGGCATTCCTCACTCAATACTTTCGTACCCAACTACTAGCATACCAGCATTAGTACCTCCTCAGCTGTCTGTCTGTCTCTGCCATTTATGGAAGAGCAAATGCAGACAAACAAGCCAGCAATCTAGATAGTTAGTTGGTGCAATCCTGCAATTGCAAACCTTCGAAAGCAAAACCTCAAATTACTTTATATACATAGCATGAAAAAAAATTATACGAGCACTGGGTTTATACATACATAGTTACATCCATGAAATAGGGAGTTGGCTTGTTGGCAAACGTACTTTATGTACTTACGCACGAGAAATGAACATAGAATAAGGAAATGAAGGGTGAATTACCTTACGTACCTAAGTAGGTAGGTACATAAGATAGATCAACGCAAGAAGGGGAGGAAATAATCAAACACCATTAAGCTCTTTTTTTTTTTCATTACATGACTTTCTTTTCTCTCCCGTCGCAGTCGCTACTTTATTTACGCTCGTTCGTTTATTCGTTATCACTATTCTCTATTCTATTTTCCTTTTTTATATATATCTATCTCACGTCCTGCCTGCTTACCTCCGAGTGTAGCCTAGATATGGGTGTAAGTAAATATATAAGCAAACATGCGACATGATATAGCAAGCAGACGCTAATGATAGGCGGTGGTAAATGCTCATATTTTTACTTTTGGTTTTCCTTTCCTTCCATCCAGCCCTTACGCCGTCGACGTCTTTTTAAACCCTATCTGCTCATCTATCTATTTCAAGGGGGAGGTATGTACTCTCCCTCGCTCCCTACTTACTTATTCCCATCCACCTCTGCTATCTACATCCACCCTCACATACACCCAGCCTCCTCACCCACACTACCCCCACTCCCTCACTTACACACACACACACACACACATTCACACACACACACACACACATTCACCGATGCGCCTGCTTCGCCAACAGATTCAGCGCGCTCCCGGCAAGTATGAAGAGGGCCTGATCCCGACTAACGGCATGGTTCGTCCTGACGACGAACGCCTCGCCGGTCTCGAACTTGCGGACCCGCAGCGCCACGTCCCCCTCGCCCCCGTTCCTTAGCATGTCCAGGAGGCCCACGGTCTCGACCTCGTCGCAGGCCCCGATGCGCGCGTAGTCGGCCTCGGGGTCCGCGAACGTCAGGGGCACCACGCCCTGCTTCTTCAGGTTCGTCTCGTGGATGCGCGCGAAGCTCTTGGCCAGCACGAGCCGCGCCCCCAGGTACCGCGGCTGCAGCGCCGCGTGCTCGCGCGCCGACCCCTCCCCGTAGTTGTGCTCCGCCACCACGAGCCACGGCTGCCCGCGCTCGCGCCACCGCCGCCCCAGCTCCGGGATCGTCCGCGGCGTCGTCGGGTCGCCCGCCGCGTCGATCCGGTCGAACACCTCGTTCACGGCCCCCGTCTCGCCGTTCGTCGCCGTGTTCAGCGTGTTCGCGCTGATGTTGGGCAGGTGGCCCTTGTATTTCAGCCAGGGCCCCGCCGCCGAGATCGTGTCCGTCGTGCACTTCCCCGTCACCTTGACGAGGACGCGGAGACCCTGCAGCTCGGAGTCGGGGAAGGGCTCGAAGGGCTCCAGGAGGGCGAGGCGCTCCGACGTGGGCGCTATGGCTACGTCGACGGTCGGGTCGGGGGCCTGGGTCAGGGGCCGGAACTCGGCGCGCGCGACCTCGAAGGGCTGCGCGGGGAGCTCGGACCCCACGGGCGCCGAGAACCGGAACTCCTCGCCCGACGCGGTCGCGAGGCTGTCCGTCATCGGGTTGAAGGTGGTGCGGCCGGCGAACGCCATGGCGGTCACGACCTCGGGCGAGGCGAGGAAGTTCATCGTGCCCGGGTTGCCGTCGTTGCGGCCCTTGAAGTTGCGGTTGAACGAGGTCAGGATCGCGTTCGGGGCGCCTTGTTCCACGTCGTCGCTGCGCTTCCACTGCCCGATGCACGGCCCGCACGCGTTGGACAGGATCGTGCTGCCCGCTTCGCGGAACGTCTCAAGAGGCCCGTCCCGCCGCAGCGTCTCCCGGATCTGGTCGCTGCCCGGCGTCACGTAGAAGTCGGAGGCGGGCTTCAGACCTGCCTCCATCGCTTCGCGCACCATCCCCTCAACCCGCGTCATGTCCTCGTACGAGCTGTTCGTGCAGCTGCCGATCAGACCCGCCGATAGCTTCTCGGGCCAGTTCTGCTCCTTGACGGTCTCCTTGAACTGGGATAGCGGCGTCGATAGGTCGGGTGTGAAGGGCCCGTTGATGTGCGGCTCGAGCGTGGACAGGTCGATGGTGATGATCTCGTCGTAGTGGGCGTCCTTGTCGGCGCCGAGGTGGACGATGTCGGAGAACTTCTTCGCCTCGGCCGCGACGTCGTGTCTGTGCGTCGCCTCGAGGTACCGGACGTGAGCGCTGTTGAAGGGGAAGATGGACGTGGTGGCGCCAACCTCGGCTCCCATATTGCAGACGGTCGCCATGCCGGTGCAGCTCAGGGTCTCGACGCCGGGGCCGAAGTATTCGATGATGAAACCCGTCCCGCCGCGCACCGTCAGCTGTCCGGCCAGGTTCAGGATGACGTCCTTGGGCGACGCCCAGCCGTTGAGCTGCCCGACGAGCTTCACGCCCAGGATGCGGGGGGCCTTGAGCTCCCAGGGCGCGCCGACGAGGGCCTCGACCGCGTCGGCGCCACCGACACCGATGGCGATGGTGGAGAGGCCGCCGGCGTTGGGAGTGTGGCTGTCGGTGCCCAGCATCATGAGGCCCGGGGCGGCGTAGTTCTCCAGCACGCTCTGGTGGATGATGCCGGCGCCGGGCGGCCAGAACTCGATGCCGTACTTCCGCGCGGCGGACTCGAGGAAGTCGAACACCTCCCGGTTCGTCGCGATGCCCACCTCCAGGTCGTCCTGGGCCCCGCGCTCGCCCACGATCAGGTGGTCGCAGTGCGTGCTGGCCGGGATGGCCGTCGCCGGCAGCCCGCACGTCATGAACTGCAGCAGCGCCATCTGCGCCGACGCGTCCTGCATCGCGACCCGGTCCGGCTTCAGCTTGAGGTTCGCGACCCCGCGGACGTCGCGCCCGCCGTTCGTCCCCGCCCCTAGCAGCGACTCCTCCGCATTGTCCAGGTGGCTGTACAGGATCTTCTCGGCGAGCGTCAGGGCCCGCCCCCTGCCTAGGACTTCTTTGACCTTCTCGTAGTTCTTGGCCAGCTTTAGGTAGGGGGGTATCCGCGGGTTCGTGTTCGAGGTGTCGAATGTCGGGGTTGCGAAGGATCGGGTTTGTAATGACGAGGGGATTTCACCCCGCCGACAACTTCGGGGTATGAGGCCCTGTAAGTTTGGCTTGTTAGTCGCTGAATGAAGGATAACTAGAGTAACCATAGTGGAGGTAGTTAATGGTTTCCGGTGATTACCAGCTCACTTACCCGGAATCCAGTGCCTTGGCGGCACGCACGCCCAATTGCCGTCATAATTTCCCAATTGGCATGAGCACTTGCATCACAGATCACAAATCGCAAATGGAAAAAAAAATTAGTTTCTCGTGCCGCTGAGATCTTTTGGCTGGTGGAAGACCCTCCCTGGACTACACTAACTAGAAATTTTTAGCGGATTGACAATTCGCTGAGTCTGATTGGTAGTTGAGTTTGGTGGCCTGCGATGCCGGAGACCGACAAGACCGCAGAGGCAAATCTGGGGAAATGGCGCTAGAATGGAGTAGGATTTCTCAGTGGAGATTAGGCCTTGTAGGTGCTGAATTACATGTACAATACCTAGCACTACGAAAGTACCTTGGCCTACATACTTTTCATACCATGATCATCTATCAGTGATGAGGGAACTACACTGATCTGTCTGCTGATTTCTTAATAAGCACAAGGGATTTATATCCCTCTTATATCAAGATTGAGACAGGTAATTTCAATATGACTTAAAGACATGGATTTCATTTATATTTAGCTAGCTTAGGCATTGTCGCAGCTTCTTCCGGCGTTCGAATCTGAAACTGATCCTTGAGATACCAAGGAAATATCAAGAGTACCCATCGATTCTGCATCTGCACGAATGTTCGCAGGGAGTCCGTCAGCTGGCGGTAGTCGTCGAGCGTGGACAGGGAATCCAGAGCCGCTTCATACATCTTCCCGATCCCGACCATCGTAGCCAAGCCGAGGTCTCCCAGGAACTCGAAATGATTAAACGTCTGCGTCAGGAATTCCCGCGTCTGACGGACCATGAGCGGTAGCGTCATTTCTGGGTACGTCGAGACCGTTAGCAACCGCGTGATCACGTGGGGTCCTAGCATGCTCAAGAACCCCTGCAGGAAGACCGTTACGGGAAAGGGGCTCTCTTGGTCGCCGGCGCGAGCATGGACGGCACCTAGACGGATCTTCTGGATATCATCTGGCTCCACCAGCCGTCTGAGCAGAGCCGTCTCCCGGTCTATAGCCTTCTTAGCCGATTCCCAGCTACCATCGAACTCCTCTTCAGCTCCCGCACCCGTCATATGAGATGCTGCTGCTCCTGCTGGTGGTGTTGTTGTTGTTACCAAACTACGATGACAACCACCATCTTCATCACCAGGCCTCCGAACCTCCACCTCCACAATCCTCGGCACACGTCGATCCAGCGTCTGCTGTAGCACGAGCCTCCCCAGCCCCGCCAGCCCCGCCAGGTCCTCCGCCACGACCTCGGCGAACTGGTTCACGGGCGTGCTCTCGGTGACGACCCCGTAGCAGAAGCAGATGGACTGGCCGACGGCGTTGTAGTATACGACGCCCTCACGGCGACGCACCATATTGCTCGAGCTTCTGCCTCCTGGGGGGGAGAGCGTCGGTACGGGCGCGTAGAAGGTCTCCCCCGCCACGACTACGTGGAGCAGGAAGCTCCGGAGGGGGAGGAGGGAGATTAGTGTGCTCACGACCGCTGGGTTCGTGTCTGTGAGGAGGCGTAGCCGGAAGGAGGTCTCGGGCGTTGGACCCGTGATGGTGATGAGGTCTGCGAAGGCCATTTTTTGTGAGGGGTGGCGCTCTGGGCTTTCTGACGGGCTGTGGTGGTATTTTGGAACTTATGTATACAGCGTCAAGTGAACCACGTTTCTGAATAGCAATGTGTATGCGCTTGATGAGATTGGTCCGTACTACTGTAAACCTGATCATTTATCCAAGGGGATATTTGCATAGAAAAAGTGATAGCAGACTCCATTTCATCACATATCTTATCTACATTTTACCACTCCATTCATGGTTTCTGAATGCTATGGCTATAGTCACAGGTGGTGGACCTCCTTATCGCTGCTGCGTGCACGATAGTGAGATTAATATTTCCCTAAGAGGCAATTTCTATCGGGAAACTGCGTCTCTATAATGCGGGTCATCGGCGTGGATACCCCCTAGACTACTATTAGGGGCTAGCCCCTTGAATATGCATTTGGAGCTCGCTATGTTTCTCTACGGAGGCTTTCAACTTGTCCCGAATGTGAATCGTCTGCGCCACCCTATGCCTGAACAATTCCGTAGACGTCTGCAAAGCTACGTGAAGGTACACGCTCTCCATTTCGACATTGCCTCGAAGCCCGTACAGATCGGCGAGATCCTTTTTCATGTAGTAAACCAAATGCACGTGCGAAGTGTCACTTAAATCTTCCCCGAGGGTCTTGTGACATAAGACGATAGCGTCTTCGTAGCAACGTTGCTCCTTGAGTACATTCGACAGGGCTCTCGTAGCCGGGACATGCCAGCCATCTCTCCCAGCTCGCGGGTTTTGGTTCCTCCGGAATAGCTCCCGTGCTGATTACTCTGCGCCGTTAGCTTTCCGTTTCGCCTTCATCACGCAACATGGGCGAGCTGGCTTTCGAAGGTTTCGTGGCGGCAGGGGCTGGGGCGACCTTGGAACGATTCTCTGAAAAATAGGAGAGTCCTATCTGTTGTTCTCGGGAGCTAGTCATCGTTGATGAATAACTAGCAGATTTGAGCAAATAAGTGAGATTATTATATTAATTTATATTTAAATAAATTTAGTGAAAATTTGTTAATCATAAATAATATTAAATTAATGAAATACTATTCTCAAATGAAATTTAATTAAATGAATACATTTTTAAACATGTTATTTATGTGCAAAACCATATCCGTAATTTGTCCTTCTCGTTAAATATACTTAAAGTTATATATACTTTTTAGACCTTCCAGTTCCTCTCTCGTACGTTCAGTTGCTATTGGTTAGGTCCAGAAAATGAACGCAACAAATAGTGCAGAGTATCTTGAACGTAAGAAAAGTCTGTCTTCGCCCCAAAGCTTCTTTGCGTCACGGAAACATGGATTAGAGTCAAATTTAACGATAGAAAGGCTTACGTCGCCCCGCCACTAAGAGCTCTGATGTCTTAGCATCAGCAAAGACATATAGGGAGGATATAAAGACTCAACATGCTATTAGCGCAATGAAGACCCTAAGTCCGGTGTTGGCTATGGATGTGGATATCACGACTGGCACGAAGAGCATAAGGAGAAGAGCCGAGGCCATCAGAGATCTCAACAGGCTGCGCAGAAGTGTATGCGGGAAGATATGTATTAGCGGACTTTGTGACATAGCTCGATGGGGTGGGATCTGTTATGCTGCCTATTAGCCTGTTGTGATATGAGTTCTAATGCAGTATGTGCAATGCAGTATGTGATACTGCAACAAGATAGATGCGCAACGAATAAGACTGCCATGTATACATACCTTCTTTAGAACTTGAGAACCCCAAATAAGAATATCCTCTATCACACAGCTTAACAACGAGAGCGTAGACTTTGCGTGTGATAACCCGATGGAAACAAGGTCATAATGACCCAGGTATTCCGTCTCGTCTCTCGGGATCTGGCCCGTATTTTCTACCCAATTTTCAACATTCGAGATATCGCGAGAGCGAGCGACAGGTCTACCGAAGGCCCGTTCAGTGCGCTCTAGCAGTGAATCTGTCAGGCAATTTCTTAGCGTCTATATAATATCTCAAATTGACACCGAGTTGCTTGAAAGAAATCTGAATGGCACTTGCTAATCCGTTTCTTCGGCCCTTTGAGGGGCTATAATTTATAATGTGCATTGGTGATTGAGGTGAACTTACTCCGCTTCTCACCACCGGTTCCTGATATCATGAAGAGTGATGCTGGCCACTGATTACTTTTTTGCCATGTGTCACCATGTGCCGCCGCCACTTGCCATCACCTACTTAAGGTATAGAGCCTAGTTAATCTGCCCCTTAATTTAGCTATTTCGCTATAGAATAGTACCCACTCCTTAGCTGCCATCAAGATATAGCTAATAGTGTTTTCGTTGTCTTTACTTCATCTTCATAATTAAACTTTGTCATTGTAGAATCAGGTTAAATTATATATATACCTATATAATAAAGCAAACTTTTATAATTGTGTAACAGTTATACAGTGGTTTATACAGTGATGGCAGCTAAGGAGTGGGTACTAACTACTAGATTCTATAGCACAGTATTGTCAGATGGCGACGAGTGGTGGCAGGTGCCGGAAAAAGTAATCAGCGTCTAGCATCACTCATCTGTATGGTTGAGGTTGACCTACCCCAGCACTTAAAACGGGAGAGTTACTGACACCGGGGCGGAGGAATTAGCCATCGTGCTCACTGTTCGGGGTGACTTGGTAAGGAGGCGTGTCGGGCAATGATATGTTAGTTTGGGCCACAAGGGCTCAGCTTATAGGTGCTCTAATGTACATGGCCTGAAAACACTTCTTTCCTAAAGAAAGCCTACTTACAGAGTCACGCATTCTTGAAATACATCCGCTTTAGCCTTTGTATTGAGCCTCATTCCTTATGAGCTGTTTTACCCTTTCGTTGTAACCCAAGGTCAACTGATAATAAAACCTTCTTTTCACCATGTGCCCATAAAGTAGCCCGCAGGCTCTACTGCGACCTGAAATATATTTTAAAATCGAACTCCCATAGGGCAAAGTGAGCGGGGCTTACCAACTTCGGGCGTAAGTCAGCCTGCATATAGCCAGGCTCCAACCTCTGATAATCCCCCGTCGGCATTCTCCAGGTCTTGGATTGGTGAGGGCTTTGAGTAGATTAGCTGCCTCCCAGCACTGCCTCCCAGCACTGCCTCCCAGTATTGCCTCAATGTCTTTTTTCTCGGATAACATTTCATTAAAAATCGCTGTTCCAGCTACCAGTGGTGCTATTGTTCTAGACAAGGTAGTTGCCTGAATTACGCTGGCTCTACGTTATTATTACCATTTGACCGAATCCCCTTCTTTGAATCGCCATAGCCTAGCATGCCGTATATCGTGTGAGTTCTCTGGTCCCATGGTTTCGAGTTTGGTTGCTGGATCTGCCGGCTCATTATAAACTACCAGGTCTCAAGATCCAGAGTATGACGGCGCGGGGGAGGATGTGAGAAAAGACTTTTCTTGGATTAAGGCTAAGAAATTCAATGTGGTATGACACTCAATGCACCCTGAGGACGCCGTTGAAATTAATAAAAACGTGACTGCAGCCTAGGTACTGCGTTGGCGATCGAGTGTATATTCGAGTGGGAAGAAGTCTGCAAGGGCCATTTCTTGTGTGTGAAATAGGGTCAGCTGGATATACACTATGTACTGAAAACGGCGAGATTGTGAACGATGGAAAGGAGTATGCGGAACGCGACCTTCAGTCTTCATAAATTCGTATAAACACCATGCATTAATATAGCAGTACAAACCTGAGCATATTGTTGAATCCATGGTCCTGTTGCTATGAAGGGACTAGACAAATGCTCAAGAAATCCATTGCCATTATAATCCCAATTAAGTCGGGTCTTTGCTAGCCATCAATTTTCAGGTCTGTTTCAAGCTTACGTATGACCTGTCTAACTTATCCTACTGACATCTTACTGGCACAGCTTCCGCACTCCCAGGGTTAAGTGGATTAATATATCACGAACAGTCCCTTGGCCCCTTACTACAATAGGGCCCCTGTTATCATCTGAATGGATGCGACTTTGCTAGCACTTCACTACGCCTATGATAGCAATACCGCGGAGACACTCGAGGACACTTTAGTCCCTAGTGAGAGAATAAGAACAAGACCGTTTAGCTTACCTAGATCGGCAAGCCAGTGACCACGATGACAGGAATTAATACACCCAATCGGCAGCCCACTAGCAGTGACTGGTCCAGAACTAGCGCATTATTTACCTCCCAAGCTATCATCTATGCCCATTAATAGGGCCTGTCAGACGGACGCTCGTCATAAGCGTTGAGACGACGGTTACGGGGTCGCGAGATCCAATGTGCGGTAGGTGATGAGAGAAAAGGTGGAGTCATTGGCCAGCAGTTAGGGGTTGTTGTCTACATCCGTATCGACTCATTTTCAACCCAGTGACGTCGCCGGACTCAACAGCTCCCCTTGCTTAGGAATTGTATATCGGGGGTGACCCTATGGAATTTCCTTGGCGGCTATTGGATAACATTGGACTCGTTAAGGGTAATTGTAGTCCAATATTATTCGCTTGGAGAGTAGCCAGATGCTCCTTAGTCGCCCCCGAATACATTATACTCCCTGGTCCCCATCGTCTCATCTTCCATACAGTCGAGCAATTCGAAGCCTTTCCAGAACGCATCTCGCTGATTAATGTAGATTACATAGCTTGTATAAATCAGGAACTCTTTGCAGGTGGAAGGAATGAATACATAATATCACAAGTTTCCTATACGTAAATCGTCAATATTTTAATTCCCTTTCCTCAGCTAACAACCTGAGACTATAGTTAGTTCACTTGTTGAACAGTATGGCTGTATGGTGACGATTACTAACTTTTTTTCAAAAGGGGGTTCTTTTGAGTATGGCTTAATGTAGCGGAAGATGCAGGAGCGTTTGATTCAGATCAGAGCGGACTCGATGACAACGCCATGTCACCCCTTGGTGTGCATTCCCGGTCGTCTCTGGTTACTTCCGAGTATGCTTCCCAACGAGACCACAGTAGGCACAGAAAGCGAAAGGTAACAATGTGAGCGAAGAGAGCTTGCGACAGTAGTTCCTGGTTAGGCCGAGGAATGAGGTAACAGAACTGTTCATCCGTCCAGTCTTGAGCTCCCTGCGATCCCTGAAGGTCATACTGGATAAGCCCTGCCCCCTGGCCTGCACCTCTGTTATCTAGGCATGACTACGTCTTCTTTTCCGACGTCTAGTTCTTTTCAATGTCGCATTGGCAGATGCGAGTAGCGTACATACGTTTATTACACAATTAGGTATCAGTCTTGGGTGGGCTTCTTCGATGCTGCATATACTCGCACTCAGGGGATAGACAAAATAACTATAGCTTCGACTTACGTCGCTTTAAACCCATATCTATCTCGCAGGAGCAGCTGTACTTCATTAAGTGATCTCTCTTCAGATAAGTAGAGGTGAATAATCTCCTGTCGATCATGTTCCCATTTTAACGGAGTATATGAGCAAGCATGGACACCCACTAAAGTTTACGATTATTTGATGATTAATGAAAAGGTATATTAATGAATGAGAAAATTGTTCTTTTCATCGAACTGATTTGAACTATGTGAGCAGAAATAAAAAATGCACGAAGTAATATATATTTGCATAATGTAACCATGTAATACGATTTTCTTTCATTAAAAAACCCCAAAAAGAGAAAAACTTTGATATATTGGTTTAAGTTGTGTTAAATGTGTATGAGAAACTCCGTCGACACTACAAAAAAGAAAGGAATTAAAAACGCTGTTTGACGAATTATCTCAATCACCGCAACTGGCTGACCCCTTGGACGGATTTACTCGATAAAATTTAACGGAACGGCAGTTTTGGTAAACATATTTGTTAAGCAACTACATGATTTCGTCCGATCATTGATCGTTGGAACCGAAGCGGATTGGATGAGAGGATGCCAATCAATGCAAAGCTATGAGGAGTGTTTTTATGATAGGAGCTCAGAATGCGTGAGGGCAAATCTGTTGCCGATGTTGATACGGTGGTGTTTCTGTTCGGCAACATTGAGAAAGTGCATAGTGCTACAGTTAGGGAAACGAGTGCAATGACAACATAAGTGAAAAATTTAATGACATCAACATCAGCTAAAAACATTAAGGCGTTTTCATCACAGCCATGAAGGATAGGCATACAGTTCTAACGCTTTTGTGGTCGATCAGATTAGATGCTCAGCAAAGATCGGCATCCTACCTCTAGGCTACAATAAAACATAGCTAAGTAGGTACTTAAGCAATGCTTAATCGATCCTTAGTGCCTTGATCTATTCGCCACTAATCTCGATAAATGACGCACAAAGCGGGGAAAGTAAGGAAGCGCTGCAGGTACGGGCCAATTGGTCGATCTCTAAAGGTAAACATGTTGAGATGCAACCTAAGCGGGGCTAAGTTAGGAAGAGGGGAGGGGGGAGGGGGGAGGGGCCGGAGGAAGGGAGACGGGAGTCTAGAATTCAACATAATGAGAAGGAGATGAAGGGATTGTATTCCAACATCCAGATTTTCACGGTTAGAATTCTCCGTCAAGGCTGAACCGGCTTCATCACCACGATGTTCGCCTACAGGCCTACTACTAGCAGAAGTCTTGCAGCACGTCTTGCCCGGCCTATTCAACTGGCAGGCGTAAGACAGAATGCTCGCGCATACGCCGCCGCCGCCGCCGCCGCCGCCGCTACTACCGTTGTGACAGAGCAGCCAACATGGACTCCATCGACCTTCCCTGTTCCGACCCCGGTTAATTCCCCCACGAAGCTTGATGCTTCTAGGAGTCGTAATAATGGCAAGCAAATCCTCCGCGAAGCCATTGCGACTACCTCTGTAAGAAATGACTGGACGAGGGATGAAATTGCAGCCATCTACCATGAACCATTAATGGAGCTGGTTCACCAAGCAGTAAGACAAGGATCTCCCTCCTTTCCGCTTCTTTTCGCTCTAGGTCCAAGACTCACACAAAACTTTAATACCCCCTTCTTGTCCCTGAACGAACAATAGATTGCTCACATGGTCCCATCTCTACCCAGGGAACACTGCACCGCCGCTTCCACTCCGCCGCCGAAGTGCAGCTGTGCACGCTAATGAACATCAAGACGGGCGGCTGCACCGAGGACTGCAAGTACTGCGCGCAGTCGACGCGGTACCAGAAGGGGACGGGGCTCGAGGCCAAGAAGACCGAGAGCGTCGAGGCGGTGCTGGCCGCGGCGCGCGCCGCCCGGGACAACGGCAGCACGCGGTTCTGCATGGGGGCCGCGTGGCGCGACATGCGCGGGCGCAAGAACGGCCTGCGCAACATCGCGGCCATGGTCTCCGGCGTGCGCGACATGGGCATGGAGGTGTGCGTGACACTCGGCATGATCGACGGCGAGCAGGCGCGCCAGCTCAAGGCCGCGGGCCTGACGGCCTACAACCACAACGTCGACACGAGCCGCGAGTTCTATCCGTCGGTCATCTCGACGCGCACGTACGACGAGCGCCTGACCACCCTCGGCCACGTCCGCGACGCCGGCATCAGCGTGTGCTCCGGCGGCATCCTGGGCCTCGGCGAGAAGGATGCCGATCGCGTCGGCCTGCTCCATACCGTGTCTACGCTGCCGACGCACCCGGAGAGCTTCCCCGTCAATGCGCTCGTTCCTATCAAGGGCACGCCGCTGGGCGATCAGGAGCCAATCGATTTCACCGATATGCTCCGCACGATCGCCACCGCGCGCGTCCTCATGCCCGCGACTATCGTCCGCATCGCTGCCGGCAGGAAGACTATGTCGGAGGAGAAGCAGGCTTTGTGCTTCATGGCTGGGGCTAACGCTATTTTTACCGGAGAGAAGATGTTGACTACTGAGTGCAATGGCTACGATGAGGATAAGGCTATGCTTGATCGATGGGGCCTTGAACCTATGAAGAGCTTTGAGAAGTCACCCACGCCGGCTAGCTGATTGGGATTGCATTTAGAACAAGAAGTACATAGTATTAAATTTAAATTATAGTAACAGGCATTATCGTGGTTTTTAGTATAAAGACTACGTAGTACTACTCTGTTTAGTATGTAGATATAGGCTCTAATTAAAGTCTTGCCTTGTCTATACCCGGTTCTTGTAGCTTGGATATTGGATGCACCTGATGTTCCTTCAGCTTATGCTGACCTTCCTTAGAATTCGTCTCCTGCTGATGCTGAAGCCACTGACCAATCACCCTGCAGAGTCCATCAACCTGGGTGGTGGTGTTTCCAGCATGTAGACATATGCGCACCCTCTCACTCCCAGGAGGCACTGTGGGTGGTACGATTGGGCGAATCATGAACCCGTTCTCCTGACAGTATGCGGCCAAGCTTCGCGGATACGCAGTAAGAACCGGGATGATGGGAGATTCGGGAGGACTCTTCCTTACGCTGATTAGGTCTTGAGGCGGTGGTGGTATCTGGCGGGCGCATAATTCCAAGAGGGACAGATGAGTGTGACGGATAAGATGCTGCAAATTTTGGCGATGGGAATCAGCTTTCCCACTTGCTATATAGTCATATACAACGTCAACGCTCAGCAGCGAGGTAAATGGTGTCGATGTTGTGTAGATCAGGCTCCTGGCGTAGTTGATCAGGTATGATCGTGTGGTTTTAGAACAGAGAATAACCCCTGTCAAGAAATTGTCAACTCCCACTTTTTAAGGGGATGGGGGGACAGCGGTAAAGACCAAAACTAAGAGTAGGATTGGCGTGTCCCATATAGTTAACCGTTTCAAGTCAACATGCATCTGCGTACATACCTCCCGAACACCCCATTGCCTTCCCTAAGCCAAGCACTCTTGCCCACACCTGATTTTCTAGACCGAGCTCACACGCTAGGCCGCGCCCTCGAGCCCCAGAGACACCCGTGGAGTGTGCTTCATCGAGTATGATATAGCCATTCTTGCAAGGCAGAGATTTCTCGACGCAATCAACAACTGACTTTAAGCGTAGCACATCGCCATCCATGCTATACACACTCTCGACACAGACAAACACGTTGCGCTTCCCTTTCCTCACATCCTCACTACCGCCTGCGAGCTCCCTCAACACATAGCCAAGCCCACCCCTTTCTTCAATTGCACTTTCACGCGTAACGGAAACATGTGAGAAAGGTAATCTGCGACCCGCCCGACTCAAGCGCATGCCATCATGTACGCTTGCGTGGATGAGCTCATCGTACACGATTATGTCGCCCGGCTGGGGGACGCAGCCAAGCAAGCCGACATTTGCATCGAAGGCCGAGACGAACAGTAGCGCGGCGGGAGCGCCGTGAAACGCTGCGATCTTCCTCTCGAGGCCCTCTGCAAACGAGGAATTGCCATCCAGGAGACGCGAGCCCTCGGAACCGAGAAGGGGAGATGACGGAGACGACGACGATAACCTCACGGTTTCCTGATTACCGCTGCTGCTGCCGCTACTGCCGGTAGCGCGTTCTGCCGCCGCTACCGCAACATCCTGCTGTAGTCGGGATAGATAGGTGCGCTGGACCTCTACATTCGAAGACAGCGACAGGTAGCCATTGGAGGAGAAATCCACCATGCCCTTCGGCGTTATACTTAGATCCCGAAACCTGTTGTGGGATTTGCGCCGTTTGAGGATATTTCCCAGCGTGCCCTCAAGGCCGATATTGTCGCCGACGACGCCACCATCTCGGGACATTGTAGTGGGTGAGAGCTGGTTGGGAGCTCTAAATTTAGTGGCCTGAAAAGGAGCTTGCTAAGACCTGCTCTGCTGCCATCAGCGCTGAAAATCAATTGGTGGTTCATTTCGCTAATTTAATTTGACAAAAGACCTCATCCCATCCCTCACCCCTCCTTTTTTTTTTACCCCCCCATCGAACCCCCTTTGAGCCCCACCCGGGATTATTGTTGAGAACCAACCAGGCGTCCGGATTGACAAGTCAGAAAACCACGCAGATGCTAAGATAGGGCGTTCTGGGCGTTCCTGGCCCTAGGAAAGACCCCTGTGTCGTCATGTGGGGTAAACTAAGATCTAGAGGCATCTACCGAGGAGTCTAACGTAACACTCTGCACTCACACACTACACTACCTACTTATGTAGGTAATACTACGTAGGTAATTACTGTTTGCCGGTTTAAGATTGACTGACCTTGGACGTTTTGATATATTATATAGTAAGGTAGGTATCCCACATCGAAGACAAAAAAAAAAAGGAGGTAGTAAAAGACCTGTGGTCTGCCCGAGCAGAAAAGAGTCCATGGCGCCCGTTGGCTCAATGCTCTGGCGTGGTCTTCGGGTATACCAAGTCTACGGCGCCAACACCGAAGTCGGCAAGACAGTCCTCACCACGGTCCTCTGCAAGACTGCTAGGAACCTTTACGAGAAAGAGAAGACCAGCTACCTCAAGCCGGTATCTACGGGGCCGCTTGATGAAGCCGATGAAAGGTGTTAGTTAGTCCCATCCAAATGATTATTCTATACAATTGCGAAGCGAGTGGGACTAACGCTTCGGAGCCGGAGAGGAGGGGGCGTATCATCAGATGTCTCGACTATAATTTCTCAATTGATAAAGAACGTACGCGAATAAATGATTGATACGGCTGTAGGCATATAAGCAAGTATACCAAGGATGTATCTCAGGCAACTCTACTCCAATATGACCTGCCAATTAGCCCTCATGCTGCTGCCAGGGTTAAGCGAAAGGTGAGCCATTGATCGATTGTCCTCGCATGCTCTACTTCGCGTACTTGGCTAACTAAGCCCAAAAAATGAATAAAGGTGATCCCATCCGACAGGGACCTTCTAGGATCGATATACGAGCACGCATCACAGAAATCGGCCGACGGTCCCGGCTGGCTCTTCATCGAGACAGCAGGGGGCGTGCACTCCCCCGCCCCCACCGGAACCACGCAGGCAGACCTATACATGCCATTGCGATGTCCCGTGATCCTCGTGGGAGACTCCAAGCTCGGTGGGATCTCCCTCACGATCTCGGCTTTCGAGTCCCTCAAGCTCCGCGGGTACGACGTCGAGATGATCGTGATGTTCCGGGACAAGAAGCACCGGAACTATAAGTACCTATCCGAGTACTTCAAAAACGAGAAACATGGCGTCGGCACCGCCGGTATTCCCGTGGTCGCGTTCACTGCGCCGCCGCCGTCGAGGCAGGCCTCCTTCCCGCGACCCGATTCCCTGGAGATGGCCCGGTACTATGACGAGGCTAGCGAGAGCGATGGGGCCCGGATGGCACTGGCCTACCTGCAAATGCGACATGACGCTCGGATTTCTCGGCTCGAGGGGATGGCCGCAGAGGCGCACAAGAAGATCTGGTACCCGTTCACCCAGCAGAAACTACTTCAACCCGAGAACATCACGACGATCGATGCCGCTCGCGGCGACTTCTTCCAGACCCTGGTCCCGGCACCACCACAGAAAGCAGCGCAGCAGGACAACAGCACGACAGCAGTAGCGAGAGGCGGCGACACTGCTCTCCTACAGCCTTCGTTCGACGGCTCCGCCTCATGGTGGACGCAGGGTCTGGGCCACTCGAACCCCTCGCTCACGCTCGCGGCGGCGTACGCAGCCGGGCGCTACGGACACGTGATGTTCGCGGAGGCGATCCACGAGCCGGCCCTGGCGCTGACGGAGGCGCTACTCGAGGGCGTGCAGAACCCGCGCCTCGAACGTGTCTTCTTCTCCGACAACGGTAGCACCGGTGTGGAGGTCGCGCTCAAGATGGGGCTGCGCGCCACCCGGGTCCGCTATGGCTTGACTGCAGACGCCCAACTTAGCGTAATCGGACTGAAGGGTGGCTATCATGGGGATACGATGGGGGCTATGGATTGTGCGGAGCCTAGCGTGTATAATGAGAAGGTCGAGTGGTATGAGGGGAAGGGTGTTTGGTTCGATTACCCGACGGTTAAGTGTGTTCGGGGTAGTTGGGTTGTGGAGATGCCTGAAGTGATGAGAAAGGAAGGATTCGAAGCCGGTAAGGAGTTCGGGTCTCTTTCAGATGTGTTCAATATCACGGGACGCGAGGCACGACGGGAGCAAGAGAGCTACGAAGGCTATATTGGGAAGGAATTGAAACGCCATGTGGACCAGGGTCGCAACTTTGGGGCTCTCCTGATGGAGCCCGTCGTGATCGGAGCTGGAGGCATGTTATTGGTGTAAGTTGAGTGAAGCTAAGTGATGCATGTGCATACCTTAACACCCCTCACCCCAATCACTTTGCGTGAAAGTCGGGCGCTGACCCAGTCAAAGGGACCCATTATTCCAGCGAGCTCTCGTGAACGTCGTAAGACGCTCAGAGAAACTGTTTAGCCGAGGCACGGGTTTGCCAGACGGAAGACTAGACGATGATGGAAAGATCTGGACGGGACTCCCCGTCATCTTCGACGAGGTCTTCACGGGGCTCTACCGCCTTGGAAGGTTCACGGCGGCGTCGTTCCTCCAGACCGACGCCGACATCTCGGTCCACGCCAAGCTGCTGACAGGCGGCGTCGTGCCGCTCTGCACCACCCTCGCGTCCGAGAGCATCTTCCGCGCCTTCGGGAGCGACGACAAGACCGATGCCCTGCTGCACGGCCACAGCTACACCGCCCACGCCGTCGGCTGCCAGGTCGCGCTCGAGAGCCTGCGACAGCTGCAGGCGCTGGACCGAGGCGGGGACTGGGACTGGGCTAAGAACCGGTCCCAGTCGAATAGTGACGACGAGTCCTCGAAGTCATCAAAGCAGTCACGCAGAAAACGGGATGTTGGGGATGATCAGCTTAGTGAGAGTAAGAATAAAAACGCGTCGTGGTCGATTTGGTCGCCCGACTTCGTCGATGGGATTTCACGCCATGTTCGCGTCGCTGGCGTCTGGACTCTTGGCAGCGTGCTCTCGATTCACATGGATGCTGGCGAAGGTGGAGCCGCTGGGTATAAGAGCACGGCCGCGATACGGATCCGTGATGCGCTCCGGGAACCACAGCGGGAGGAGGGCGATGGTGGCCAGGGGACGATGAGGGGCACGTGGAATGTGCATAGCCGCGTGCTGGGGAACGTGTTGTATATTATGGGTAGTCAGACGTCGGCGCAGGAGGATATCAGGGAGATTGAAGGGCTGATTCGGGAGAGGATGGATACTTTGTAGGTGTTAAACTTAAAAAAAAAAAGGCTTAGTCCGAAGATATTACGGGATCGGAAAAGTAGTCGAGCAATGGAAGGAATGCAGTTGTTTGTTTATTTATATCCGGCGTCTTAGCTCCGACTGTCTACGTATTCTTCAGGTTCAGGTTCAGGCTCGCCCCAACCGCCACCCCCGGGCGTATTGATCTGCACGATCTCACCAGGCAGCAGGTTCACGACGGCCTGCCCGCCGAGGTTGACCTTATCCAGGCCACCACGCGCATTCCGGCGGAACACGAAATTGCGACCGACGCAACCCGGCGACCCGCCCGCCATGCCGTAGGGCGGGAACACGCGCCTCTCGCTGAGGATGCTGGACCGCAGCGGGATGCGGGCCTCGATCTCGCGGGTGACGCCGTCGCCGCCGCGCCAGCGCCCGCGCCCGCCCGACCCCGCGTTGATCTCGAAGCGCCGCACCACCACCGCCGTGCGCTTCTCGATCACCTCGGCGTCCGTCATGCGCGTGTTCGTCGAGTGCGCGTGCGTCGCGTGCTCGCCGTGCCATCCCGGCCCCGCCCCCGTGCCCCCGCCAATCGACTCCCCGTAGTTCCACCCCGGCTCGATCTCCCCCGTGCGCGCGTCCCGTCCCCCCATCCCCCAGCCGAAACTGCTCGCGCACCCTTGGAACGCCGCTACGCACTTGAATGCCCGTAGGATCGTGTCGATGATCCGCTGGCTCGCGAGCGTGCTCCCGCAGATCGCTACCGACGCCTCCGGGTTCAGCACGGAGCCCTTGGGGGCGCGGACCTCGATCGGCGCCAGACAGCCCTCGTTCAGCGGGATCTCGAGATCGATTAGACACCGTATCGTGTAGATGACAGCGGAGTGTGCAATCGCGATGGGACAGTTGATGTTGCCCCACCCCTGAGGGCCGCTGCCCGCGAAGTCGTACACCGCTGACCCCGTGTCGGCGTCGATGGTGATCTTGACGCGGACCTCGGTGCCGTTGTCGTAGCGGTCGACGGCCGAGAGGCCCCCGGGGTGCTCGCGGGCCGTCTTCTTCAGGAACGCGCGCACGGCCACCTCGGCGTTGGCCTGGATCCCGCGCATGTACTTGTGCACGACGGGCAGGCCGAACTCGTCGCAGAGCTTCGTCAGGAGCGTGATGCCCCGCTGGTTCGCCGACGTCTGCGCCTTCAGGTCCGACAGGTTGTCTTGGATCCGCCGCGTCGGGCTGCACCCGGGGAACTCTCCCGCTGCTTGGAAGGCTTGCCGGACTTCGGCTTCGAGGAATGTCCCGCCGCTTACGATCTTCATCGTCGGCACGTTCAGGCCCTCTTCCCAGAGCTCCTTCGAGTCCGGCATCATTGATGTGATGCCCTTGCCGCCTGTTCTTTGGTTAGCGTATTGGTCTAATACCTAATAGCCGCATCGTTAGGAGTAGGTGGGACTCATTGGTACTTACCGATATCTGTATGGTGACCTCGGCTAGCGGTATAGAAGGCGATCTCGCCGCCCACGAAAACTAGGGTTACTACCGTAATGTCTGGCAAATGGGTTCCTCCCCATTCAGGGTGATTTGTCATGAGAACATCGCCTTCCCTCAGCTTACCAAGCCAATGCTGGTGCTGGGACTGAATGGCCATTTGCATGCTACCGAGATGGCTGTTACGGGGTTAGTAAGTGTGACCGTATCGTTGATAAGATAGATTGGTCTGATATAGGCAGGTAATATATGGTATATTTAGATACGTACTGTAACACGGGTTAGAATTTCGAAAATCCGAATGAACCTGAATGGCAAATCTGAAATAGGGGGTTAGGGGGTCGCTTACCATAGGAATATGCGGGGCGTTGGCGACCAGTTGACCGTCGGGGCTGAATATTGCGCACGAGAAGTCGAGTCTCTCTCTGATACTCGTGGAGATAGAAGTTCTCTGTAAAGTGTTTCCCATCTGCTCTGCAATCGACATGAAGCGGTGTGCGAAGACAGAAAGCTGAATGGGGCTAAGTTCGTCTTCAGCTGTTTCCTTCACAGCGACCTTATCATTCACCTTTTCAATGACAACATGAGCGTGAAGAATGTAACCGCGATATCGGGGCTCTACGAAAATCGTCTGCGTATCGTCCAGAATCAGAGCTGGGCCATCGATCACGGTATCCCTAGGAACTGTAGCTAGTCGAAGGATGGCAGCATCTCTCCACTCCCCGTCCACGTAAAGCTTCTGATGTTCTTTCGTGTCTGCCTGTTTAGGCATGACCTTGACACGCTCGAGCTCTTTGGTAGGTGGTACGTCCTTTATGACGACACTCGCCGTCCCAGTACCTCGCACCCTCACCGAGTCGACCACGATCGTGCGGCCGAGGACGAATGCAAATTCGCGCATGTGTTCCTTTATGAAGGCATCACCGTAATCCTCGTCTTCGGGTCGCGAGATGGTGAGGTTCGTGTCCGTACCGAAATATCGCAAGCTCAGAGACTCATCAAAGGTTAACGTCTTGTCGCTAGCTCCCTGTGCGATGAGCTCCTCGCGAACATTCTCCTTTAGTTTCTGGATTCGCTGGCGGATGGTCGGTAGTTCGTCCATACTGAAGTTCCCAGCGTACGGCTGGACTGCTTCGTGCTGGAGCTGGGATTGCGAAATGCCGTACGCTGATAGGAGCGACGAGTACTTATGTATGATGACTCGGTTGATGCCTAGCTTTTCGGCGATCGAGCATGCGTGTTCTGAACTAGGTTAGATGGGGGTAGAAGAAAGGGACTACCCAAATACGTACGACCTCCAGCACCTCCGAAGCTTACGAGATTGTGATTTTCAGGGGCATATCCTCTCGCCTCTAGAGCAATGTCAGTAACTGCCAAACGGACGCAAATTAGGGCTCTTACCAGTGGCATTCCTTATAGGTCTGCTCATTGTCTCATTAGCGACATTTAAGAATCCAAGGGCGACTTCTTCTGATGTAAGGTTCTGAGAGGTCTGAGTATTGAAGTCCTCTGTAATTTCTTTGAATTTTTGCTGCACGACCTCGACATCCAGAGGCTCATTAGCATTCTTCCCGAATATAGCCGGGAAGGACGATAGTTCAAGTCTCCCCAAAAAGAGGTTCGCATCTGTCACGGTAAGTGGTCCTCCGTTGCAGTATGATGCTGGTCCTGGGTAGGCACCGGCGCTTTCGGGCCCGACAACCAACAAGCCGTTCCGGGCGAACAGGATAGAGCCGCCACCAGCAGCGACAGTCTGAATGTTCAACATCGGAACGGTAATGGTACGCTCGGCGATCGTGGTCTCCGTCAAATAGTCGTATTTACCGTCGAACCGAGAAACATCAGTGCTCGTCCCACCCATATCAAACCCGATAAGAGGAGTGCCTTCTTCATGATCGAAGCAAGATTTGGCAATACCAACAACACCGCCCGCAGGACCGCTAAGCAGCGCCTCATTGCCCTTGAACTTCTGAGCTTGCTTGAGACCGCCGTCGGAGCACATAAACTCCACTCGTTTCGGGAGCTTCTCGAAGCGCGCCTCGAAACTCTCTACGTACCGCCTAACAATGGGGTAGAGGTACGCCTCTGAGCAGACTGAAGTGGACCTCCGGAGATGTTTTATCACTGGGCTCGTTTCGTAAGATGTGGTGATGTATTCGAACCCTACTTCCTTCGCGATTGAAGCAACGACGTTCTCATGCTTGGGATATAGAAATGAATGCATGAAGGAAATGGCAATAGACGTGTACCCTTCATCCTTGAGTGCTCGCAGCTGGACTCGAACTTCATCAACGTCGACTTTCTTCAGCACCCGGATGATTTCACCACTTTCCGTTCGAACCAGGTTAGGGTCAACCAATTCAGCCTTCTTGTCCATCGGCCAGGGGTTCAGGTCATAGTCTTCAATGGTGATGCGCTCGTCGACTTCTATGACTTTATGGTGCAAGGCCTTGGCCTTCTCAACCTTGAGAGCAAATAACTTTGGTCTCGTCTGGTCGCCAATAACACATACATCTTTAAAGCCTACAAGAACGAGGTTAAAAGATTATGGGGTAGAATTCGCTCTGGGATACGAACCTTTCGTTGTCACAAATGCGAATTTCTCGCCCTTTTGCTCAAGGAGGGCATTCGTGGCAATTGTTGTCCCGATGCGGCACGATTCTGACCCCTTTTTGTTAGCCAAATGAGTCCTTCTGACGTTACTACTCGGCTCGTAGCTTAATTTCTACGCACCTATTCTTGAGCCATCGAGTTTTGATCCAACAGGAATGGACCTCCCTTCAACTGTTTCTAAAACTCGCCGAATCGCTTCGCTAGGCGCGTCGGAATAGTTGTTGGGATCCTCTGATAGTAACTTAAAGATGATATCGTCTCGACCCTCTACTTTGGCGATAACATCGCAGAACGTCCCACCTCGATCGATCGCAATGGCGATACCTTGGTGAGCTTGTTCCCCTATAGTAGAATCTCCAATATAGGGAGCCATCTTATTATCAGAGGAAACACTGAGTTGTGATGAACAAACCATGAATATGAAGTTGACGATGTTGAACGATAATTATATCCAGCCCTGGAGCAAATCCACTGAATATCTAATTCACATGATAATGGACTCGCCCCTTATCGATTGTCTATCACGTTACTGTCTGTCCTCTTCGAACGTCTAGCTAATACTATCTTGGAACACGAGACTTGGTGGTCGAGTCGTAGACTATAGGCCGAGTACTAAATGCGGTAATTTCCTGCGGGTGATGATCATCGATCGTGGGTTTCATTCACGTACAGGTGGGCGGCAACACCCCCGATAGTATCTCAACTCTAGATGGCGTTTTTGGAGAACCCGCATTGTAGGTAATAGTGAGCGGAGTTTTGTGTTCTTAGTTCATCAAGTCGGATATCTAGTTAGAGCCGACGAATGTTTCCCCGAATTGGACGAAAGACCCCTCTGTTCCGATAAGGCGATCGGGCTTTCCCGACATAATATTAGCGAATCTAGAAATAACAAGCCGGGAAGACTATACCAACGTATAGGTGGAGTTAGATAAGGCCCCTAAATCACTAATTTCGGATAGTCGTGTAGTGATTCGTGTAGTGATTGGTCAATTCGAGTCAGACGCACCGTTGACAGGGGTTGACTCCGACCGGAAAGCTAACCAATATCGCCCGAGTCTTATCTTAGTGATCTCGCGACGACTATTGTTAGTATTATCAATACTGCTGTTTATACAAGAAATCGTGATTTCATATGAAGCGATACTCATTGCATTGCTTATCTCGGAACATATGACGTCCTTTATAGGTGGCATTGCTTGGCCGGGAATGAGCCAAAGCACTCAAAAGGAGACGAGTCGAACAGGTGTATAAGGATCTGAATTGTTGCGACCATCCAAATATCTTCAGTGCGGACCCCAGGTTGTTGTGCGGCTTCATCTACTATCTATTTCATATCATTTCTCGACCTTTTTCCCCCGTAAAGAGGAAACCATGGCGCGCCCAAATGAAGACCCGACAGTGGGCAAGAATGATTTCGAGGTCTCTGCATCCACTCCTGGTACCCCAGATGTCCAGGTTGGGTCAATCGCCGAGCGAGACGAACGCCAGAAAGATACCGTCAGCAAGAAAATACTGCGTATAATATGGGATTCACTCGATAAACCGCCCGAGGAACGCAAATTTGTGCAAAAAATTGATATATGGATTATGAGTTATGTCACGATTTCCTATTTCGTTAAATATCTGGACCAGACCAATGTGAGCAACCGGCGCTTTTCAAAAGTGAAGCGTGCGATAATAAGTTCGCTAATAGTGTAACAAGGTCGTGAATGCCTACGTAAGTGGCATGAAGGAGGACCTCGGCATGTCGGGTCAAGACTACAATCTTCTTCAGACGATGTTTACAGCCGGCGTAAGTAGTACAAGGTTAACTGATTTGTTTTCCGGACAACATCATTAACAAGCCTTAGTACTGCATCGGAAACCTCCCTTCCCAGCTCATAATGACCCGTATTCGCCCCTCAATATGGCTTCCTGCCCTAGAACTCATATGGGGTTTCTTGGTCATGGGGATGGCAGGAGCAAAGAGTGTCAAAACACTCTACGTTCTTCGGTTTTTTATCGGTCTGCTCGAAGCATCCGCGTACCCCGGTATCCTCACTCTCCTAGGTAATTGGTACACACCTCAAGAGCTCGGCAAGAGGTCTTCCATCTTCATCGCGAGCGCTATGGTTTCCCAGATGTTCTCCGGATACCTGCAGGCGGGACTCTACTCGGGAATGGACGGAAAACATGGTCTAGCCGCGTGGCAGTGGCTTTTCATCTTCGACGGCGTGATCGGCACCCCTGTTGCGCTGTGCGGTTTCTTCGCCATCCCTGATAGCCCCACGACCACGAAGGCGAGATGGCTCAAGCCAGAGGACAGGGAGCTTGCTATTAGTCGCATGCAGAAGGTTGGCCGGAAACCGCCTCGGAAGCTTACCTGGCGTGTTTTCCGCCAGGTCTTCCAGATGTGGCCGGTCTACCTCTTCTCTATCGTATTCAGTGCGCAACTCTTAGGCATACGGATTTACAACTATTTTACCATTTATCTGAAAGACACCGGGCTATATACCGTCGAGCAGGTTAATTGTGAGTAACCCCCGATGGTTTTCGCATATTACCCCCTCCCCCCATCTTTGTGTTCCGGAACCGGCGTGAATAGGTGAGACAAGTTGCTAACCCAGACTCTTAGTAATCCCTACTGGAGCATTCGCTTTCCAAGCCGTTTTGGCCCTGATATATGCTTGGACATCCGACGCCATCCACGAACGGGCGCCGGTCATTGCATTTGCGGCTTGTTTTGCCCTGATAGGCACCATCATCCTAAGCGTATATCCGGAACAGAACCATACAGCTATGATGGCCGGTTGGTTCCTAACCTATGCTCAAACCGGTGCTTCCGCATTGATCATGAGCTATGTTAATGAACTGCTGTCCTTCTCAGCTGAGCACCGTTTGATCGTTATAGGCGTGGTTGAGACGAGCGGTTTTGTCATGAATGCTTGGGTGATTCTGTTCACATATCCCAGCGGGGAAGCGCCGAGGTTTACTATTGGATACGAGATGGCTTCTATGTTCTTCGCTCTCGAAGCTGTTATGATCTTGGTCATTTGGTATTGCACGAAGAGGTGGAAGCCCGCATTGCCGGCTGAGATGTAATGGGGGTTTTGTATACGTTCGTGATTGGATACCTAGTAGTTAGTTAGCTGCGTACTTGTTGACTCATGGAAAAGTTTGTTAAGAATCAACTATCGCATTTGCCTCCAAATATCATAAAAGTCTAGCTTATATTGCTTTAGTTTACCGCACCTGAAGAGTCGTAAGTACCTTGGCTGCTTATTATAACCAATCGCCTCTTTAAAGTGTAACTGGACTGCAGAAGTAAGTAATATAATCGCTTATCATGCCCCCTAGGGCTACCCTGACATAGTGGGGTGCGAACTCCATAATTTGAACCCCTTATCAAGTCAGGATCTCACTAACAACACCTAGAGGCTCTACCTAGGGACTAGGATTTGAACTCCCCGCATCCTGTCCAATACACCTCATTCAATTACCGCATTTGATCGCCATATGTTTAGTTGATTCCATTGACGGTTACCTACTAAGCTACTATGCATAATCTGTTCTCCATATCCCCAACATAATTCTGGGGTTTCTCCTAGACTTATGCTTGTGCATTCTGCCGTGGAAGTGGATCGTACGACAATAGTTGGCGTATACATAATTAGATATCCATCTGGTATGGCAATGGAATCTCACCTCTCCCGATTCCGTCTCAAACCTTCTCTGAAGAACTCCATAGTCCACGAGCCGCCTAGGGATGTCTTGGCCAATCCGGAACCAGATGCTAACCCTTTGATGGGCCGAGTCACTGCGTGTGATCGATGCCGTCGTCTTAAGAAAAAATGTAGTAGAACAATCCCTGAATGCGGATACTGTGCTGGTGCTGGGGTCGGATGTTCACTAGGGGCCTTTACTCCGGAAAATGTTCTCCGTCTACAAACTCGATTAACATGGTTGGAGGATTTCATCGACCGAAGGAACCTGCTAGGAGGTGGGCGGTCTATTACTCAAATAATAACTGGGACAGATCTCTCACAACTTGCCGACAATGAAGAGCTACCAAGTCCAGTTAGCGACCCCCCTGCTTCAAATAGAGCAGACAGGACATATGTTCCACTTCCGTCCGACCCAAATAGGGGAGTAGAGAGTGAATCGCCGCTTCCTAGGGACAATGATGTCGAACGAGCATCTAAGCGGCCGCGACTGGACAGCGTCGACACATCTCTTTTGGGCAACATAAACGAGTGTGGATACGAAGTTCAAGGGCTTCAAGTCGAAAAGCAAGATGACCATGCACATGCCCATCCACATGTCTTCGTCGACGCGTACTTCCGAGACGTGAACCGTGCTTATCCATTTCTCAGCCGAAGTAAAGTACTGTCGACGCTCAAGAACAGCGACTACGATATAGCACCGTCGCAGGAAGGAGACGACGATTCAATAATGCTATACTTGGTGATGGCTATTGGCAAAACGACACTCCAGCGTGCAGGCCGGGTCCCGACCAATGACAGCACGAGGTTCGAGGTGAAATACAGCGAAATCGTATCATCGTGCATGATGCGGGAGAGCATCGATACCATCCAGATTCTACTGCTCCTGGCCATCTACTCCTTATTCGATCCACACTGGGTTCCAGTATCGCCAATAGTGGATCTCGCCGCCAGACAAGCAATCCGCTTAGGGCTGACGCAGCGCGCGTCCGCCGGTGCAGACCTCTCACCAGCCGAGGTCGAGCGCAATCACCGCTTATTCTGGAGCATATATGTGATAGACCGGATGATAGCGGCTTCGACCGGGATTCCACCAGCGTTGAACATTGCAGCCACCAATATCCCTCTACCAGGGCTTACCGTGGATGAGTTTTCCTCCCCCGATCGTATGGACTACACCTCGACGCTCCAAGTGGCACGACATATCATTCACCTACGTCAAATCGAAGACAAAGTCTTCCGGCTGGTCCATCTACGGGATGGCACCGTACCTAATATGAATACAGATCGGATACCACTCATCACCGACCTTCGCACAGAGATAGAGGACTGGTATAGCAACGGCTGTCTTCTGAAGTCATCAGAGCCTGGAGACGTGACAATCCATATCACGATAACCTGGCTTGCCTCGCGCTACTACAATCTCCTCCTGTTATTATACTATCCCTCGCAATCGAACCCGGCCCCGGCCATGTTGCCAAGGACCGAGCTCCTCTCCATAGCTCAGAAACACATGCGGGCGAACGCGGCTCGCTTCGAACATCGGCAGCTACCGCTCACCAACGTAACGCTCTGCAGAATCTTTCCCGTTTGCCTGATTTTTCTGAATTGCTTCCTCTACCATACACCAGAAGACGGCACTTTCAACGCAGGCGAGGAGATATCCCTCTGTGGGGAAATTCTAGCTGCCTACCCCGATCATTGGATTCAGGCGCACCGGGCAGCGGCCATCATTAGTCAACTAGCCGCTCTTGTGACAGCATCCATAAGCTACAATTCTACCCCCTTTTCGAGAAACCCGGCGTCGACATTGAGTCAAGCTGACCGGGCTTGGTGCCACGCCATCAAAGTTACGCTGGCTGAACTTATGCAAGAGGTTTTAGGCAAGGGTACTGTACTTCAGTTCTCCGAGAACTGGGGCGACCCTCATAACGCGCCTATTTACCATCAACAACCATCTTTAGTAGAGGGGCTGAAAGTGGCATCCTCTGTGCCTTGGTCTGTGCAGGAAGAAGTGTCTTCAAGAACTATACCGTTAACGGGCTTGGATGGTCTGGGGATACAGACACCCTACGAAGAAGAAAGCAACACAGGTACAGGTGGCTTCTCATTTTTGGACCTTGTATGATTTACTTAGATTACAAGTCACGGACACCCTGTTCTAATACACCAGATATTAACACGCATTGGAACTGTGGACACTATTCTTGTTTCAATATAATGGTATTGAAAGCCTGTTTGTAGAGTTGATAACACATGAACAGGTTACTTGTTAACATACTATTGTGACCGTGAGAATAAGGAGGACCGAAATGTGGTTGCTTAATAGTTGCTCGGTGAGTTGGACAGGTTAAAGGGCTAAAGGAATATGGAAGTAGAACCAAGTATAACTAGACCAGTAAGTCCCCAATGAGGATTTGATTTTATTGCGTTATATTTTAATATATTATATATGTAACTCGATGTACCAACCATTTATTCGTCGTTACCGTGATCATCGCAATTCTGTATAGCTGTTCTGTAACAGCTCCTCAACTCCACAACAGGTCTTAAGTCTTCAACCAAGCCGTAAGTTAGTATACATCGCCAAGTCGAAAGGGGTCGTGCCAACACAACGGCCTTATTCATATCATTTATAAATATATCTAACCGTGTCAAGGGAACAAATTCTTTTTCCTCCCATCACATATCCTTTCATCATTCAAACACAACCCTGCAACTTGGAACCCCTGCTCACAATAACAACAAATATCACCCCTGAACACAACAGGAACAACTCTTTTCACCAAAGCCAAAAAAAAAAACAAAAATGTCTACCGTCCAAGACCATGGCCTCGTTCGTCGACCCCAACCGGGAACCGGAAACTACCAATTCGTCGAACCGTATCTTGGCCCAGGCCCGTACGGCTGGACATCCGCAACAATTCGGCTGCCGGATGCAGCGGAGGACGAGTGTCTCAACTGGTACGGCCTATCCGTATCGCACAACACGTACGTCACCTTCCAGGTGGCGCTGACCGACGGCGAGGAGCCCGACGCTCCCCGCCTGACGCAGATGCGATACCGCGACATGACGCTGGACAACATCGCCGCGGGAGGCGGGGACCTCGCGAAGCTGAGGTTCCTCGCCACCAAGTCCATCTTCAACGAGGTGTCGCGCGACGCGATCCAGAAGTGCTTCGAGGATGCCGACATGGACTTCGCGTCGCCTGGCGTCGTTGAGGTCCGGCCCGGCGAGCAGAGCTTCGCTGCCTTTGTGAAGAGCGACCCCTTCGCGCGTGGACACGTGTCCATGCTGAGGGCCTCGGCTGCTGTCCTGGCGAACCCGGTTATCAGGCGGATTCTCCTGGTTTCTGATGGGCGTACGGGGACCGGTAAGCTGGACTTCACGAACCCTAAGCTGCACATGATTTGTGAGCTGGAGCGCCCTACTGACAAGTCGCAACAGGTGCATGGTGTTGAGGCGGTTTCGAACAGGGTCGCTAAGCTTTAAATTTGCTTATGTTCGTCCCCTCCCATACCCAACGGCCAGGGGTCCGTCCCAAATCTACCATCGAAAATAACAGTCAGATGGCAAATGAGTAAGTGCGACATCCCAACATTAAATAAGAAATTAACCCCCCTCCACCCCCTCCCAAATCCTAGAGTAGTGTTGTAGTTTTGTTTTATGTTTTTTTTTGTTTCGTTTTGTTTTCAGTGTTTCATCCCCCGATATTTCCAGAGAGAGGGACTGGGAGGTGTGTGAAGGGGGCCCATATGTCGCCATACGATGACGTCGGCGCCAGGTCCAAGGGTAAGTAATATATAATAAATATCGTTTTCATGATTAAACAACCCCTTTGCTGCAATATGTGTCGTGTCCAAGTCAAACCCCCTTTCACAAAGGAACTCAAGCACTTTGTTTCGGCGAGATTCTTTGTTCGTCGACTTGTGGTCCCGAATCCGTGTTGTTCCCATATAAAAACCTATATCCCCACGTGCGTGAAATGTATGCCCTGTCCGACCGAGTATTAACCTAAGTAGTCTAGGCCGGCCAAAGCTGGTCTGTACTATTCCAGTTACTTTCGAACCCAAAGTCAAAGGTATCCAGGTCAAAATCAAACTTCTCTAGGTTAGCGGTTATTGAATGAATATTCTGATATTTCTTGGGATACTGACCTCCATACTACAGGTGTCTGACCACCCTGATGCTCCAAGATTTGAAGTATCTTCTTGTGTGGGGTGCTGGCCTGCGATGGCTCCCTGTCAACCCAATCAGTATCCGGTAAGTCTGGGATCCTGTAGTATAAAGTAGAGAGACTATCTGAAACCTTCCGTTTAACCTGGATGTGATGGATTAAAAGGGAAGACCACTTACATCTGAGTGACCAGTAGTGATCACATTTGTGGGATACTGACTATTCGAAACAGGCACATCTTGTCTCATTTTGTATCTATAATGCAGATCCAAGAACCTTCTTGCGCAGGCCGCCTTAGCATCTTGGCGGGACTCCTTCCCTACGTGCATATTAACCAGCGAGAATGCCGCGTACATGGTGAGAACACACCAAGGTTCATCGTGGCAGCAAGCTAGGTATCGGTCTTCTATCAGTGAGAGGCATTGCTCCAGAAGGTCGACTGAAGATTGATCGTCAGTGACTACACTGGTCGAGCCTGCTTATGATGTTAGACCATTCCGATGAAAGCCTCCATACGATTTTAGGATGACAATGGTTTTGATCGCCTGTTATAACGAAACATGTGTTGACTTATGAAGAATGAACGAGCACTTACCCTTTGGCCGCAGTGTGCAGATACGACAGAGGCTCAAAGAAGCTAACAAGAGGTCTTCTCTTAGCCCTGTCAAGTACTGATACCCCAATCCTTTTAGCTTTATGTTCATTCGAAGGATATCTCGCGAAGTCTGATAGAACATGGTTTCGGAGACCCAAAATCTGCCATCGTTCCTTTTGAGATAAGGTCGATGTAGAGCTATAAGGCACTCCTTCAACTGGAAATGAAGATATGTGTACGTAACGGCTGATATCCTAGCAGGACTGTCTTCCTCTTTCGCACCATTCGCGTCCCAGGAGGGGATGTCATCAATAGCCTGCGTGACTTCGTGGGTGTACCGCAAGATATCTTCGTAGCTAAGAGGGTTAGCGCCACGAGGGCTGAACAGACGCTGGGATATCTCGAGGCGCAATGACCAGCTGCGAGCGCTATGGACTTGGTAAGAGGTAAAGGTGTGTTGGTTCAACGGTTTGGCCTCCGGGAGTTTCTTCGACTTCTCGTCGAAGTCTTCGTCGTCGAGGTTTGCGGGAGCACCGACGCTGGGCTGGATATTGTAGAGGAGGCTGGGCAGACCAGACTCGAACAAGTTCTGGAGATCCACCTCCCGGATAACGGCCCAGATTCTCGTCTTCATTTCCCTCATATAAGGGCTATCGGTACACGAAGAAGAGGCGTCGAAATGCAGCCCATCTATGATGGCATCCTGAATCAGCGAGCCGGTATCTTTCCAGAATCTCTTCTTCCCGATCATATTCATCCGCTTGGAGAGATAAATGAGACAGGATATCTGGTAATGCACGAGCTTGCGATGCTTTGGGCTCTGCTGCTTCAGCCACTCATCGCAGGCTGATATCCACTGCGGCGGCATTGTTCTGTATGTGCTCGGAGCCGACGCGGAAGAGGCGGCGGCACACGCGGATGTAGAGATCATCACTAAGATGAGCACTACCATGGCGGGGTGACGGGGCCGTCCGGGTATCCAAAAACTGTCGTATTCTTTCTTGAATGTCGGGATGTGGACGACTCTATGGATTTGCTCTAGGTGACTAAGGTAGAAGGAGACTAGAGCGTCCGTGTCCTGTTTAGGAGGGAGCAAAGCCTCCAAACCCATCTCACTCTGGGGCTGTGTATGGACGTTGTTGGGTTTTCTCGTAGCTTTGCTCCTAGAGAGATGGACTCCAAGGGGTTTGAACCATTCCTCCGCTATCTCTCTTATAAATGGAAACAGTTCATGAATCTGCGGGACAATGAGCATACTTGACCAAGTAAATATGCTATCCAAAGAATGGACCTACCTCGCCGAAAAACCGGAATAGACTATGTCTGTTGTAGTATCCCCTTGGGGACCTGTTCATCGGATCCGAAATCTTCGTGCAACTGACGTGGGCCTGATTCCGGACCTCAACTACTACGGACCTAGATTGGATAGGGCAGTTGAGCAAAGTGGTCTCTACCGTGGATTCACTACTAGGAAGGCCTTGGGACACTTGGCCGGAATTTGGGTCATCTCCCCCGTGTGGGGTTTCAGTGCTGCTGCCAACATTTTCGGATCCGGGTCGGACCTTTAAAAGCAGTGCTTTCAATTCGGAAACCTCGGCCTGGAGATCTCGGATCTGTTCTTGTTGTCGGATGGACGGGTTCAGCGTTGAGGGTTGCCCGGTTACATTAGTCTCAAATGAACATTTTTCTGGCCGTCCGGCTTTGACGCATCTTTGGCAAGGCGAGTTGCGATCGCAGAACAGCTGTTGCGAAAAGTGCTTAGTAAAGGCTCGGTGAGGCCATGAGAGGTTGGGAATGAATGGCACACCTTTTTCTTTCTGCATTCTAGGCAACTCAATCGGAGTCTCTTCCGACTCCTCTTCTCACCACTCCTTCCGTCCAAGCTCGTAGAACTCATTTGGTCAGCCATTTCGGACCATTCAAAGCCGAGTTCTAGGAGTAGGTTTCTAAGTATCTGACTTGGTAGGAATCCATAAATGATGAGCATTGAACGTATTTACTTTGTTTCGAACCGCATGATTCGTTTTTCGATGAGCATGATATTCGCAGGGCGGGTATACGAACATCTCCGAACCGTACTGCTGTATTAGGGCTAGTGGGATGGAGCTTCACACTAATATAAGGGGGGTTTGCGGCGTAGCAGTTCGGTAATCCGATGACCATCTCCGACACTGTTGTCTCTTACGAAATATGTAAGCAGGGCCATTTCCCCTGTTGACTAGAACGAGATAGGCGCATGCCCAGCTCTATCAGGATTCGTTGCCTAAAACAAAAACGCCGGATTCCATAGATCTAATAACTATTAGCTCATCACACGAATTGAATTGTGAACGCCCACTTACCTCTAGACACTTGTTTCTGAACTGATCGCCACAATACAAGCTAAACCAACCCATGACTGCACTGTTATTAAGAAAAATAATAAAATAAGCAAGAGACTTCCAGTTGTTGAGTTCCTTATAATAGACTAATCAACAACGATAATAACAACAACCTTCATTATATGCTACCGAACACAGACGTTAATTCTAATTCCCTTTCCCCTCTTTATACTCCGCCCCACCTATTACTCTCCCGGTTTCCTGGTATGCACAATGAACCATTCAATAAAGGATCCAGCCACAGCGCCATGGGGCGTGCGCATCACCGAGGCCGATTTCGATAAGCTCAAGAAAGGCTTTCGTCCACAGATGATGGAGGACAGGTGGGAGTGTCGAGCGGATGATCTCCCGGATCAGCGAGGCAACACGACCGTTCGCTTCTATAGAAGCTGGCAACGTTCAGAGCAGGTTGCCCTCCAAGTGAAGAGCTACAATGATGGCGCTATGGTAGGGGAGATTACCTGGAATCAAGGCTATACCGAGGATCCTTTCACAGAGGAAGACGCGAAGGAGCTGGTGACCAATCTTTGCCAGAATCTTCTGGGTTGCGAGTGGACCATCACATCCTAAACAACTTTCCTTTGGTAGATCATGGTGTAGATGTACACAATGAAATTGTGTCATGGTCAACAATCCTTGATTCATTGGTCATTCCTTATATCGCAAGAAAGTATTCTTTGATGAGCTGTATCTTATTTATTTCCTATTGATACCTAGGTAGCCCTATGCAACTAGATCTATAGCTGATGATCTCTATCAATGCTAGCGTTTACTTATTTTCAATTAATAAACAATACGTCATCGTATCTAGCAATTATATCCTGGCCCAGTTGCTTGTCCTTTCATATGAACTTGAATGGTTTTTCGGTCTGCCTTAATTCCCCCTTAGTGTAACAACGGGCTTTCTGAGCGGATGGCAAATTATTACAGTCTTTGCATCCGGAGAGATACATAGATTTATTACCTAATGAGGCCATGGGTCTAATCTATAGTCACTCTACGTTGCTTTGTCTTTTAAAATATCTTTGTTCCTTCCCTTACCAAGTCGGCAAAGGAAAAGTTAGGAGTGAGCAACAAACAAAGAAGAGACCGCAAATCGGACACATAGCTAACAGCCTATACGCACACTGGGTTTGCGTAAATGTTGGTGGCTTATCGGGGAAACCACAGAATAGTTATGAGGGCACGACATTGAATTTGTGCTCTTCCTAAGCCCCAAAAACAGATCTGCAAATAACACATTGAACAAAGAACAGGAGGTAAACAAAGTTGAGTATTTACAGCACATGTTGGTTTAATCCAAGAACACAGTGAGTACGTGTGTATGTATTTGAACTATCTCTCTTATGATCGATGACTATATAAAATGGGGTTGATTCTCTTGAATAATATATTCTTTGATCAACACCAAACTGTAAAGCACATTAGTCTGGATTAAGGACCAGCTGAAATCCCCATATAACTTCAAATTAAGATTGGATTTGCTAGACATAAATTAATAAGCGACAAGATAAACAAAAAAAGATGTCGAACCAAAGGTTTCCTAAAGGGGATCTGTACAAGATTCTCGAAGTAAGCAGTGATGCTACTTTTGTAGAAATCAAGCAGTCGTACAGAAAGCTGATCCTCAAACATCACCCTGATAAATCAGGATCGAAGTTAGGGAATCATGAAAAATTCACCGCGGTCCACGCGGCATACGAAATATTATCAGACCCTGTTAAGCGGCTGGACTACGACCAACACAGGTCTAAGGAGACGACTGGAAATGAGTCTAAACAGCAAAAGCCTGCCCCTAAACATCGTGGAAGCCAAGGCCAGTATAAGGAAACATCTCACTGTCGTGAGAGAAGCTCTACTCGGAGCTCTAAACCAAAGGAAATGGACTGGATCACCGAACACTTCAAGAGAATTGAAAGATTCATCGACTTTTGGCTAGAAAGAATGTCAGAGGTAAAGTACTCTGCGATGTTACTTGAGGGGAAGTGTTGTAAGGTTTATTATTTGTCGCACGACGATGTTATTAAGGACCTTGTCAAAGACTGTGTCAATGTGATCTCTCGTTTTAGGGACGCCATAATTAGCCTTGATAATGACGTATATTTCCGAAGTGGTACGTCGCGGGAAGAGGATGCTGCAATCACCTAACGCTATACGCTCTTCCCTAAAATTATGCAGGAGATGGATATGATGTTATATGACGTGGAAGAGATTTTCTACGACTTGGAAAACAAAGCCGAAGACAGGCAAAGCCTGATTGAGAGCCTCGAGGGCGCATTGCGAGCTTGGCGGGAAATAGGCAAGAGTTTCTAAGCTCCAAAAGATGCTATGCCCCTCAGCTGAAAGGACGATACAGTATAGAATTACCATTTGACTTTCTCACAATTAGTAAATAGGAAACGTCAAACTCTGTTATGCAATTATTTAAGGATATTTCAATCAGTATCTATCTTGAGTTGAACTATCCTTCAACTAAAATAAATCCATTAGAAGGTATGCAACGTAATACGACCATTGTTCTTAATACTGTTCCAAATATTAAAGTATTACCCTTACATGTTTTCAACCTATGATACCTTGTATATGTACATGTAATGCCAACCTCTAATTATTACCGGCCTGTGTTCACAAGGTGCAGACCATAAGCTCTGCCATCCTTCATTGTGATATTATCGTGTTACATGGAAGATAAAGATGAATACTAATAGGGAAGGGATCAAGACGGATAAAAGGCGCATTTGAACCACGATGAGAATCTCGATGACGCTTAGAACTCCTTCCGTTTCCATTGCCCGCCACCAAAGCCCACCGTAATTTACCCTCGAGTCGTGTCGTAGCCTGTGTGTACGGCAGTACTCGCAATCTGCGCAATCTGACCCACTAGCGTCGCGGAGACGGTCAATATCAATTGTTATATGTTCATGGCTTCCCGTAACCAGGCGAGGCAGTGGCCGTCCATTTGGGGGAATAATCAGACTCAGCTTTGGTTTAGACTTTACAGTCTTGATAGAGGCATAGTCCGCTGTGTTACTATGAGACAGCAGAAGAGGGGTCGTTTGTGATGGTAAAGCTCCAAGGTGCTGCGTAGCCATGTTGTCTACGGAGATAGCAGGCTTGGAAATAATACACAGTATCACACCCCTATTCTGAGTGATGCCACTAAATCTAGTGGGGAAAACAGAAAGGAAAAACAAGTACAAAATGAGGGAACGATTTTGGATGATGTTGATATTGACATTGTTCTATATGAGGCGGCAGGTGTGCTTAAATATGGCGACTTTCACATCAAAGAAATACAATACATTGTTTTACGTACAAAGGCCTGAGGTCTATCTTAGCGTTTGGCTTGAAGATGATTATTCTCAGATAAAGGCCAAGCCACGGCTGCAAGATACAAGAAAAGCCAAAGCCATTTGCAACCAAAGGCAATTATGTAGCCCACTTGGTATAATCCCGCCTCAAGGAGATGACAACAATGCAATGTGTCTTTTGTGTTGTTGACATTTCTAATCACAATGAAATCAAGGACCACCCTTATTCATTGTATTACGTCGACTGGTGAAGATTCTGCTTGTAATGTATCCATCTAGTTACCTATACACAGTTCAAAGTAACATTTGTGGACTTGTCTACATCGCCACCGTGGTTTAACAGGGCGAAGGTGTAAGACCCCTTCTCTAGTTCCCACTCGTTCTTCCTATTCAGTATACTTAGATACCGATCCACATCTAACTCCATTTCGAGGGTGACTTCCTTGCCAGCCTCTATGTCAACCCTTTTGAAAGCGACAAGCTGTCTCTCTGGTTGCACGATGGACGAAACTCGTGATAGGACATAAACCTGCGCAACATAGGATCCATCCACAGTGCCGATATTTTTAACAGTGATGGAGAATGTTATTGTATCGCCAGGAGAGAAATTCTTGGTACTAGTGCCAGCAGCAGAGGCGTCGAATCCAGAAACACTGAACTCGGTATACGAAATACCGTACCCAAACCAGTAAGCCGGCGTCGAATCTATGTCCAAGTAGTCCTTCTTATGGGCGAACGCCTTGTAATTGTAATAAACGGGAAGCTGGCCGACATGCCTAGGGACAGTGACGGGTATCCTACCGCCGGGGTTGATAGACCCGAAAAGCGCGTCCGCAATGGCCTGGCCCCCGGACTGGCCGGGGAAAAAGGCGCTGAGCACCGCAGCACTCTGGTTGTAATAATCGATCGCGAACGGACGACCCCCTTGAAGTACGAGCACGACTGGCTTTCCGAGTTTGTAGATCTCCTGGGCCAGCAGGTCCTGGCTTGGCGGCAGGCCGAGTGTGCCCCGGTCGCCGCTCTCCCCATCACTGTTCCAGGCTGCACCCACGGCTAAGACCACGACGTCTGCGGAGCTCGCCAACTGCACGGTCTGGTCTATCGCATCCCCGTTGCTGCTGACGAGATTCCAGAATAGGATTAGTTGCGAGTTTAGCGACACCACGTTTGCGATTTTCTTGTGCAGATTGAACGCCTGATACTCGATGCGGATATGGTATGTCTCCCCCTTTTTGAACGTGAAGGCAGAAGCGCCTTGAGGTGGTAAGGTGCTATCCGCTTGGATGTACTTGTAGTCCATAATATTCCCCATGATATTGCTGTCACTCTGGGGCCCGTCTTCGCCTCCGTGCTCTGCTATTAGTTGCCCATCGAGAAACAACTTGACAGTCGTGTTCTGCGCCACTGCGACCCCAATCCAGCCATCTACGTCAATATCGACTGGCGACTGCAGCTCGCCTTCCCAGATGGCGCTGAAGTTAGTAGACGGTAGATCATCAGGGGGATACAACCCCCAGTCAAGCGCAGGGGTCTCTACCCTCTGCACTACCTGTTGTTGGAAGTTAGTATCAGCAAAGTATGTCGCAAGAAGGCCGCCAGATGTCGAGTTTGCCGAAAGAAGATAAGGCGGTACGACGTATTGCGCATTGTACTCCCAGGTATTCGCTCCCCAACTGGACACCAATTCGAAGCTGTCGTCGTCCGCATAACTTAGGATCCCTTGACGGAGTGTATGCGCGGCAAACGCAGGATACTGACCCCATTGGCCACTATAATCCCCATAGTTGAGCACGTCGGTGAAGGGCCCGATGAGCGCAATTTTGGATATGTTCTGTTCTTGCGGCTTCAGGGGCAGTGTGGAGTTCCTGTTTTCGAGAAGCACAATACTTCTTTGAGCTGCTTCTAGCGTGATGTCGCGGTTCCCATCAACAATTTCGAGGGGTTTGATATCCGACGCGACGAAAGGGTCTGCGAATAATCCAAGGTCCCATTTGACTCCTAGCATTTTGCGCACATGGCTTTGTAACGTTGTCAGCTCCACAGAGCCATTGGCAATTAGCCCCTTTGTTGCCTAAAAACCAGTAAGTACTGTATTCTAACTTCCTCTCGTGAGATCGGGGTTTTACATTTAAGTAAAGGGGTAATTCGTAATCGTAATATTGCAACATTCCTCCTGCGTTGAACCACTGCCGGATTGCATCAGCTGGGGAATCAGCTACTCGGTGTAGTGTCTCCAATTCGACCATTCCTGGTTATAAACACGATTAATGTGTGAACGAAGAGACAGGGGTAATTACCGAGGAGCCCTTACCGGTGTCATCGGCCATAACAAATCCGTCGAATCCCCAGTCTTCTAGAGCTTGATAGAATAAGGGTTGAACATGTGCCGGCACGTCATCGAACTCATTGTATGCCCTGATCAAATGTCAATATGTCAATCGTTTCCAGCAAAGCTCTTGTTTACTTGCATCATTACTCCTCTTACGCCACCAAGCTGAATGGCCGCTTTGAAGGGGGTTAGGAGATCTTGCATGACCTGCCGATTTCCATGGCCCATAAAAGGGGCGGCATTGTGTCCAGACTGCGGAGCTCCGTGTGCAGCAAAATGCTATTTTGGAGAACGGTTATTCTCCCACTTCCGAAGTAGAGGCGGGCGTGTCATACCTTCATAACCGGCGCTACGGCATCTGGCTCGTCCCATGACCCATTCTTTGACAAGCCAGAGGCATACGCAACCCCCATATGGGACGTCAAGAGCTTATCCTCACCCCAAGCCTCTACCGACATACAGTTAGTGAAGAGTTAAATTTGACGTTGGCTGTTGCGAGTGCCCTTACCTTGCATGCGACCCCATCTAGCATCCTGACCAATATCAAGAACGGGGGAAAGACAAGCATGAATCCCGATTGACCTAGCCTCTGTCCCAATGGCACGCCCGACCCGATAGACAAGATCTGTGTCAAAGCTAGCAGATAATCCCAGGCTTTGAGGGAAGATGGACTGCTTGAACGAAGCTACTCCGTGGAGGCATTCCGCCATGTGCATTAGAGGGACCTTAAGCCGCGCCTTCTGTAAATTCAACTCCTGGACAGTGTTGTAGTAAGAAGTATTAAGCGGGTACCTTGATGAGCACGGGTATTAGTTTGTCGAATCAACATGAGACGGAAGAGGTATCTTACCAGTCATGCATGACTCCTATCGGTGAGTCGGGACTGAATCTCATTGTATAGTCTGAGATTCAAGTTAGTCAGGGAATACATTTCCTTAACAGTGTAGCACATACCATATAGATCATTTTTACCCTCAGTTCCTACAATGTCGCCACTGAACATGAGATGCACCTGTAAAACTTTAATGAAGTGAGCCGTGGAGTCATTACCAGGAGAATAGTCCATTGCCGACTAACCTAGATCTTCGACGGTCATATTTGAAACTAAGGAATCTATAAACGACTGTTTATCGGAAGTAATGACATTCTCCGCTCGCCGGCCGGAATTTTCTTCGGCAACGACGAGATTCACCCCCAAGACGAGTAACCAAATGCATGACCTCATCGTGAAAAAATATTAATAGCTGAAGTAGACCACAGCGTTTGGGACAGCATTTTGTTGGCGTGCGTCTATATAATATACTCCAACTCCCAAACCTGGATAGAGATAGATACGGTCTAACTTAGCAACGTTACATTGCTGGAATTTATATACTCCATCGGAAGATCTGCTAAGCGATGTTATAAAGGAGCATAGCGGGGTTGGGTAAATACGACTCCAAGCCAAGCACGGGCAAGAAGCGGGGGGCCCGGTTTCCCCTTGGACTTTTCGATATGTCATGGTATAGAGTTGAACATGGAAGACTGCAGTAGATAAGCCATTTCCCATGTCCTCGGATCTTTCACCCGACCCAGTCTTCCTGCTCCGGGCCATTTATACCTTTCATCTCGTCACATGTCCGCTCTCATGGTTCCACTTCAGGACCCACATCGGGGGACCGAAATGCCCCTTATCAGAGATCATTATACCGAGCACTTTTTCTACTATATGGCGTAGACGGTAGATAGTCGAAGCTTGAGTTGTATTTCCTTATGCGACGTCAAGACAGAGTCTTGATTTACCATTTCTTAAGCGACATTTCACTACTGAGTGGGTAAAAAAGGGGGCATGTAAATAGTGAGAATACCTAACAGTTAAACGAGCTCTACGTCGATAAAATATCACGGAATGTTCCGTTTTTAGTACTATCCAAGGTTAAGTATCAATACCCCTGTCTACCTCATATCAACCACATAGATATGATTCTGCAGTAGATACGGTAGTTCGGGTTAAGTGAATGGCGCACTGTTGCTATCAATCTATATAACAACGTAACCTAACCGAGGAGGTTTCCCTAGACACATTACGGTCTTCTTCAACCGAAGGGCATAATAAAATTTTAACCACCAGCTGAGCACGATGTCAAGCTAAATCAATTGAATCTTAGGCAAATCAATTTTCGGGAGGTGAGCCATATGCACCTTCGCACTGCCGTAGGGCACAAAGCGCGCAGAGAAAGGCGCGCTGACGATCGTGTAGTTCGACGTCGGCGGGACCGCCGCCGTGTCGTGCTCTATGGGCCACTCGATCTGGACCGCCGCGACCCTGAGCTCCACGGGCGGCGCGCCGAGGGCCCAAATCGGGCTCTCCAGCTTGGGCGAATGGGCCGCTCTCATCCCTATCTGGATCTGCGAGGTATCCACAGCGACGTTCCACGCCGACTTGGGCGTCAGGATATGATCGTGCGTGTGCACGTGCGTGGTGTTCTCGGGCAGCGGGCCGTAGGGGAAGTCGTAGCTGTAGGGGACCGTCTGCGTCTGCTCGTAGTCGACGGCTAGGCTGTAGAGGAGCGGCCCGTAGTAGATGGCCACCATGCCCTGGACCATCTCCTCCATGCGGACATGCGTTTCTAGATTCAGGGTGAACGCGTAGCTGGTGTTGCCGGGGATCCGGACTTCCTGGAGGCTGTGGTCCGTGACCGAGAGGGGGTGGGGCGGCTCGTCGCTGTCGGGCTTCGTGATGGTGCTGGAGGCGTTGGCCCAGGCCGGAATGCGGATGTAGAAGAAGAAGTCCAGCTCGGCGGTGATCTCGTAGTGGATCTTGTGACCGAATGGATAGGCCGTTTCGGCGACGACGGTGACCGGGTTGCCGCCTACGATTGTGCTCACCTTTCCCGGAGTCAGGAAGACGTGGGCGAGATTGCCGTCTTCCGTCGCGACGAACGAGTTCGCCAGGAACTTCGGGTAGGCCTGGGGATGGTTCACGGTGCAGCACGGGTAGTTCGGTTCAAGGCCGAAGACATTGGAGTAGGAGTTCACATCGACCTATCGTATTTAAGTTAGCGGTTAGCCATTGATTACATGTGAACGAAGTCGTGAAATTACGTACCCATTGACTGGCAGAGGAGAGATTTCGTGACCAAGGCTATAGAAGGATCAGAGTCAGTAGCTTAGGTTTCCTTGTATATAGATGGGTTACATACCTGGTTCTCTTGCTGGATGTACTGATGAGACCACCAGTCCGGAGATACCGACACCGGGAAGGCATTGAAAGCCGTCCTCTCTGCCCAGTCTGCCAAGTCGTTGTCACCCAGGAATTGATAGATATAGGAAAGAGAGAACATCAGTTCGGCAGAAATGCATAGCTCGGAGCCATGGACTGGGCTCAAGTCCGTAATGGATTCATCCGCAATTATAGTGCCAGCAATACTCCTGTGGCTCTTAGATAGCAGGTTAATAGCGGTGCGAGTCTGTGACCTATATGTTTCATTATGTGTCGTGCGATAGATCGCCAATGGGTAACGTAGACCTAGAGACGGATATTTAGCATATGGTAGGTAACTCTGGACCCGTAGTAGTGGAAAGAATCACAAGTTGGGAAATTTAGCCTCACCCTGTGCCTGGTTCACTCCGTGGAGGAATAACCAGCTTAAATTGTAGTTGGAATCCGGAGTCCAGACCTTGGGGTACGACTCCTCTGTCCAGAAGGTTCTCCAGTCCGCCTCCCCTACCTCTCCGCCCTTGATCATCATATCCATCGTTTCCATGATTATTTGGCCGTTGTTTCGCGGGTAGCGCTCGTATAGCCACTGTAATGAAATATGGTATTCATGCGAACGTGCGACGCCAAATCCTTTTGGGTCAAATATATCGCCTTGGTCTGCGTGGTTCAATAGCCCCGTATAGTTATTGCTCAGCATTTGGTGGGCAAGAACTACAAATCGATGCATGGCTTCTACAATCCTGTCCGTTTGAGTTGGGTCTGCCTCGGCATATTGCTGTGTCAAATGTCAGTACTGCAGATGATGACATGCACATCGTAACAGAGGGACTTACAATTAGGCCGCGGAGGATGAGTGCCCTGGCCCACAATCCCCGCGTAGCCTGTGTAGTTTCGGATCCAATCCAACCATCTTCCTGTTGGAAGTCAAGGATATAGTCCAAATAATACCTGACTTGACTCTCAATCCTAGCATTGCCAAGCCCAAAGGCTAAGGGAACAAGACCATTGAACCAGTAAGGACTGGCCTCATTCAGGGCCGAGTATTCCGATGAACCGCCTATAAACGCAGAATCATTAACGAATCGGTAGAAATTGATCAGGTTCCCAGCGAGACCATCTGCTTCTAGTTCTAACTCGTCCTTCAGCCATCCTAATGGTTTGATGGAGCCCAAGTCGAGTGCCTTGAAGATGGGTTGAACAACTAGCGAAATATTAGCCTGTATCCCTTAATGCGCCAGTGTTTGATGTGATAGATTCCACTTACATGGTGAGTGAACGTCATTATGCAATGGCTCCGGTGGAGTCGGAGGTAGCGCTGTTGCTGCTGCAAGGCCTAGGAGCCCTGGAAGAACGACAAACTTCATCGCGACCTTGGACAACGATATGTCCTAGCTTCCGAGGGATTTCGGACTTCAAAATGAAAAGAAACAGAGAGAGACGATGGAATAGCAGAATCAATTGTACTAGAAACGTAAGATGAAGGCAATAAACTTCGCGGTAATGCGAAGTCTATACGAGACTAAGACTTTCCCCCTGGATTCGTGCCGAACCTTATTTCTAGTTCAGGTATACCACTCCTCTCCTACAATTAGGACATCACCATGCTTTATAATACATCTTTCCTGTATGTAGATCTCCAAATCACATCACCATGCAGGCTATGCCACCGGCGAAAATGCCATACTCTGGTTGGCTAAGTACGTAGGAAGGATGCGGGGTAGATAATGCAACCCCTATGATCCGTTTAACGGATATGCACGGATGGAAGATGAAAGGGTGAGTGAGTTGGGGCAAAATGCATTGTGCATATCATACCAGTATGTAGATTACGATCTAGAACATTGGCAAGAGGGAGCTGATGATACCCAGTTAAGTTTAGGGGATGGGAACATACTCTCCATTTCGACGAGGGTAGGTGCATCGTCAAGTTTAAAGTTACATAATCGCTCCTGGCTTGATCTTTTTTTTAAACTTTATATAAGTTGTACATATAAGATGATTATCTCGTGCGACACGTGCTCGGAGTTAGGCTGTTGGGAAATATCGATGACCTACGAGGCTTGCAGACAGCCTGGATACTTAAGCCATTGATAAGGTTAAAACAGTTGTTTTATAGACGATCACATAATTATATATGTGTCTGTGCGCGTTACTTTACCTATCAGTATCATCCATTTATATCCTGCATTGGAACACTTGACCGCGGCTTTCGCAGAGAACAAAACTGTTTGGGCGCAGAGACTTCATGCTAAATATATTAACTCAGTTGTGGGATTTAGACTAACTGACATGGTTATATTGATCCCCAACTGTGGAAGGATATGATGGTTACCCGAAGGACAAAGAAAAGTAGAAATGCAAGGTGTCAGTTGAGTGAGTACCTATTCAAGAACGGTACCCTTTCGCTAGATGGAATCTACGATTTGAAAGGTATACGATAGTTCGGCGATTCGTAGCGTGAGATTTGTTTGATAGGGATATCAAACTACAAGAATGGAGTTTCAACATGATGCGAAACTTATAGTTACATAAAAAAGTAAATGGATATGACATGGACGTCGTCAAGATGTACACTTTAACAACTGGTAACATTAGAACTGATATATAGTGTGAGCCTGGGGGCCTGATGGAGAAGGCTGAATATAGGCCGTGGAATACACTGGTTTGTTAAATCCGGTACAATTTCTCGCACTTATTCAGGGCATGCGTTGCTGGCCGATATTGAGTCTTCCTTTCAAGGTGTTGCAACCAAATTTGGTGGATAGGGGTTGTGTGTGGTATCATCGATCTACTGCGAACCTCTTGAACAAGGTCCTCGCCAATGGCGCTGAGCGTCATGGTTTTGGGTATGCTGCCCCCGTCTGTTTCCCTAGAGAGAATGTATTTACAGTAATTAATGAAGATGCACTTGAATGTTGACCGGTTAATACATAACGGTCCGGAGATGTGTGCAACGTTGTTGCCAGATCCTACTTATATTTTTCTCTTTCTCTTTTCTTTTTTAATAAAAAAGGTAGAAGATGACTGGCAGATCTTATCCCCGACAATATATGTAGTGTATCCAGGTGTAATTCTGGTGAAGAGATTAACTTTCAATCTTCGACTTGATTTCCACATCTGGTTGCCTGAATTGAAAAAGCTCTCCGTATGTACGTACCTCTTATCCATCTCGTGGCTGCAAGATATCAGCCGCAACAGTTATCTTTGCAATCTTGGCCAAACCCTATATTGATATGCAAACTAGGTAGCCCAATTAAACCGTCCATGGCGTATGTTACCTACTACGTCAGGTCCCTTCAATCCTTCAGGCCTATAAAGGATTGTTGTGGGTGACTTCTTGCGCCTATTCAGCAAGGGTTTCCTCGAGCCATAACTGAAGGTGGTAATATGATGTTAGGACAATCGCTCTACTAAGGTGCAGATTATATCCAGCATCTATCTAATTGTATTCTGGAAAATGAATTAAAATCCTAGTCACCCCTGCACAGGCTTCCATCTCAATGTTTACTGTATTAACCTATTTTGACCAAAAGAGCTTTAGAGACCCTGACACCTTTGCCCTAGATCGATAGTGAGGTTGAATAAGGCCTAAGGGCGTCTAACACAATGTGAGGTAGCCATTCATATTTGGTCCCCGCATCTGCTTGTAGGTAAATAAGCTATTATTTACTTCTCCCCCCTAGCCCTCTTGAGTTAACCTACTGGATGTCGATGCTATGCTTCCAGGGACTGCTCCATGTGTTGTGCTAAGGAGGTAACTCTTCACTTAAAATGACGGAAGATGCGTCTCCATCTAGGTAAAGTCATGGTTTCCTTTGATATTGCGGTGCGTAACAATTATATGATTATGCGAACTGGAACTTTTACATGATGTGCGAGCAAAAGCATCCCATATTTAATTGACCTTTGTGGAAGATAAACCACGGAGCAAGCTTAGACCCCAATGAGATAGTTACCTATCGATTGCTATTGGACGATCGATGCCCGGCTATCTAATAGTTTACTCTATGATCATAAACAGTTATCCGCACTTCTAGGTATCTGCTGGGAAAGCAAACTGGAAAATTAGGGCAATAAGTCAAAGTTCTACCTGTCTATTTAGCGTGTATTGAATAAATATTGTGGCGTCTTTATTTGGTGTAGGGAATGAATAGCCTTCATAGCTGAACCTATCATGAGCCCTGATCCAGTAGGTAGTGCAGACCGCATCACACGTGTTACTACCGCTACCTACCTACTAATTTAAGGGCTAGTGGTATCCAGCTTTAGGGCTGTCACGTGGAAAGCCTTCAGCTTTCTGACATCTATAAGATGCAGACCTGTCCCATCTGTACTTAGATTCCTTCCTTCTTCGTATATGCTTTTCCGTACCATACAGACATCAATACATTTGACCTATGCGTATCATCCATGAGTGAGCTCAGCCGGGCTTACTGCACCGGTTCACTACCTACCTAACTAACGACCTACATGTATTACGGGCCTCTTGAAGTAGTGTCGTGGCGAGTCTAATCTACCGCTTTATTCTGCCAACCGAATACAAGTGAACAAAGTTAATAGCACGGCCACCTACATTGAAAAAACTCGGATATGTACCCTGGTCAATGCTGTCACAGCTGGTACGTAACTAGGGGATAGATACACTGGGCAACCATTCCACCCGGTAAATTCCTGCAGCTGTCACCGGCTTGTGTCCTATTATCTTTTTAACTTGACATTTGAAGCCACACTTTGGTATTTGGATCTACGTGGTGCGTCTCTCATCTAGTACGTAACAGAGTATCAATACCCTCGCCGCCCTTCAAATTTTGTTACCGTTTTATTCACTAACTCAGCTGTTATGGTGCTTCAGGCCCTAGATTTACCATTCAATCATCGTAACACCTTCAGCCATAGTGGCGCCTAGCACTACCCTTCAAACATTGTTCTACCTCAAATTTAAGTCACCTGCTTTCAAAGAAACCGAACCCAAATAAGCATCGAGAAACACCACCGTGGTGAACAAAACCTCATGCCAAGTAACAGCTGCGCCGTCGCCGGATGGATCCCGAATCAACTGTGAAGTAATCCCTTTACGTCTCCAAAAGGAAGTTTTCGACCTATACATCAATCATGTGGACGCGCGTACGTACAAAGGGTAGGTGAGCGATCTCCACTGGAGTCTTTGCGCCAGCAATGCCACTCACCAGTTTAGCTAGCCCCTGCTAATACTGTCGGAAGATAGTTGTCTGAATTTCGAGCAACCTATAACCTATAAAGTGTGAAAGCGCGAGACTTTCGCTTGAGGTGACTATACCAATTACGATTTTGGTTCAAGACCTTGGAATCCGAGCCCTTCGCGCCACAAACCGGTATTCACGATCGATACATCGGCACTGTCCTCCAGGCGGCTGCGAGGGAGATACCGTTAGAACCACCTAAAGAGAGGCGGTGCGTCTTGGGACAGGATTCGCTGGATAGGTGTTTGTGCAATTCTGGAAGAAACCTTCTAGCTTAGCACATCTAAAGTATTCATGGGAGGTCAAGGAAAGCCTACAGCCAGCGGAAGATTTGGACCGCATGAAGGGCGCCTGTGGCGTCATGAATTTGCACAACACGACTATAATGAGTCGATGAACTGCCAGGATATTCTCTGGGAACAGTTAGTAATTTTAGCCATGCGCAGTACATCTCCGCCGTTCATAGCATATACTAGCAGACAGTCTATAGAGCTCACTGATCCCCCTTGTGGTAGATTAGTCTTCGATTTCATACTCCGGTGTCTTGACTACGTTGACTCCATTCCAGCTGCGTCATATCTATCAGTCTACCCTAGATCCTCACGATACCAGCGTCACCTCTCACAGCCGAACCAGCCGCTCAGTGCGACCTCGTCGAAGATCTACAAGCTCGGACGGATATGCCACCGGAAAATCGAGCGGTAAGCCTTACACGCCCAACTCGAAGCTCTACAACACGGTCAGCTCCTCTAGATGTTCTAGTCGCTCAGTACCCAACCTACTACTCGAGCTCCGTCAAGTAGAAAGATTCGACGCAAGGAATGGAAGAAGGGAATATGGTGACGTTGTGGAGGTGGCCTCCAGGCCAGAGTCCGTCAGCTCAAGCCCTTTAAGTTATCATAGGTGCTAGTAACTTGTATCCTACAGCTCCTAGCTACGTCTGCCCTAGGTCGAAATATTTGGCTTGGGAACCTTTGGACTTGACGGGTTTGATGTGGGGAATTTCAGCATACGGTATTAAAACGTGACCACCTTGTCTCTATCTTGAAGGCCATAGGAATGGTGTTCGATGATGGAAATGTATTTGAAGCGCGTAAATGTCACAAAGGAATATCTTGGAATACGAAATATCACGGTAGAGTCACCTCTACGATTAATGGGCATTAGTGTTGGCAAAACAAATGGGTTAGACGCAATTTATTGCTAGTACTGATGGTCCTGTGATAATTGTTATCCAGGCCCCATCCATCCATTCATCCATACGTCTCCTAACTCGTCTCTAGCTTGTTCAGATCCATACCCAGTCCTTACTGCGCCTCATAGAAGTTCTTGAAGATCACGAGAATCAGAACGTAGACATCGTACGCCTCCGAAGTCGCCACTTCAGCATCCTTTTGCTCCCATCCGCAGGGGCCCTCATGTTCCTTGTCGTACTTGATGAGCTGGACCAACATCCGAGTGATGTGGTCGAACTCGGACCAGGAGGTCTTGTCGGGCGAAGCGTCCGTGTACCGACCGAGTAGTGCTGGGTGTTTATTGTACGTGTCCACATGGTGCGCAACCGTGTTGAAGTTAGCCTCATCGTGGTCCGGGTGGTCCTCGAGGAAATCCGTCTCCAGCTCGTCGGTAAACGGCTTAACAGCCTCGGACTGGAGCCATTGGAGGAGGCGGAGGTTGGTAGGGAAGCCTCCAATGATCTTCTCGCGCAGCTCCGTCAGCAGGCGGTTGTTCGCGATGTCTTGGAGACGATCGAGGTAGGAAGGCATTGCTATGGCACACAGGTTAGTATGAGCAACTAAATAATATGTAAATTAATAGATATAGTATCCATACTGGAGGTATCAACAATAGTAAGAGGGAAAGTAGGTTGATTCGGCTGTTTTGTAGAGATCTCGGTTGTGGGTTGACTCTTTAACTATCCACAAGTGCGTTTGTATGAATGAATGGTTAAAAGTCATGCAGTCGATAACAATGGGGGATGGCCGAACTATATAGTAAATCCCAATGTCTGACAGTATATTGAATGTAGTTTTCGCGAGTTTTCGATTGCCAACAAACGTTAAGTGAATTTATAGTTGTAATTGTACATGCCAAACATACTAGAAATTATGCCGTACTTCATCCAAGCACTGCCCCCCTTTCCACAATGAACAACAGCCTCATCATACAAAATCTAAGTGAATGTATAAACACCGATATTGTCACTGCATTACAAACATAAGGACGCCATTTAATACCATCTACGGGTTTGCATTTAGTCACAGCACAGTCTGATGTCGTAACTTCCCTATAATAGGGGTAAATAACATACATAACTTACACTCTTCAGCCTTTGCCACACTGGCAATCATGGGCACTAGTAGGTTAATGCAAGTATCAATTTTGATCACATCAGGCTCTGATAATTCACTGCAAGAGTTATTTGCTACGTATTTATATAAATATTGAAAGACAATATGCACAAAGGCCTACCATGACGTATACAAATAGGCTTTAGTAATGATAATAATTTATTTTTCCTCATTGATTTAATATGGAAATTATCATCATATATTTCCTTATTGAATGGTAGTCCAAGCCTTATCAGTTAGTTTTGAACCTCCGATAATCAAAATACTTGCTTATGCATGTACCTAATACGCCCCACCCTTGGCCCCTTTCCCTACACCTCCTCTCTTAGCGACACCTACATACATGATATGGACCATTAAGGCTCAAGTAGATACTACAAGGCAGTGTGTATTCAAATAACGACTCTAAAATAGCTCTCATTGAAGATGGCCCTGAGTCTGTAGATATCTCCCAAGTCGTTTTCAACCTTAGGTTACCAGCTGGGATTTAAGGTGGCTAGTGATTTAATCGAGAGCTTCCGTATCACTACGACACTGCTATCTTCTCATAGTAAATACAGCAGCACCATCTTCCACTTACTAGCACCCTGCAACCAAATTTTACTACATAAACGCACGCCTTTGCATATGCCTTTTTAGCATTTCTGTAACCACCCAAATACAAGTAACGAAAGTAGGAGGAAGGCTGAGGCGAAATTAACAAACGGCTTGTAAGTAATGTTCCACGGTGTACTGTCTCAAATAACATAGATTTTGTAGGTCTAACAGTATTAGTTAACCTTAAATATCCTAAGGATAAGTTTACCATAGTAAGGTAGAGGAAATAATTTATATTAGGGACGATAGTTGTGGGCACAATAGATGGCGATATTACGCACTACCTGAAGGTAGGCACTTAGGTAAACGAGACACTTGCTTTAATATGACCATTGCTGGTTAATATAACAAGAGCAACTTTGGAATAAAGAGCAAATGGCTACAGACTTATCTGTACCGAATTCACCTTGCTCGACGTCTTTAACTAGTAGACTTGGCCAAGGAATATTCGCCCAAAACCGCAATTCCCATGCGTAGAGGCTCCGCTTTGCGGATTTGCTGCTAAGATGATACTACATACACTTGAAGAGAGAAGTAAAAAATACAACAGATTCGATACGCATGCTAATTACAAAGTACATCGCCAAGGAAATATAGTTCTCGTTGGAATAGCGTGCATGAATAGGGTCCTATACGCATCCATAAAGGCATATTAGGTATGTTTTTGCTCCGGAAAAGAGACAAAATATGGAATTCCATGACACTAGACGTATGTTGAAGTTCCGGTCAACTTCTACAGCATTCATTATCCCCAGAGGAGAAAAAAATGACTATCTAGAGAACAGCATAGAAGAAGGGAGCAGGATTATCGGTTTTAGGCTCGCTAGCAAATTACTGTTTTGAGATATCTGTTTCGTGTACTTGAACGATACTTGGTCTTCAAGCTGAGTGTAATGTGAAACTCGTGTTCCTTAGGTATTCTTGACCTTATGGCTATCGGGCGTGTAGTAGAGCCGCCTTCTTCTATTCACTTCGGTTTACACTATCACATTGGATGTTTAAAAGGACTAGAAGTGACATAATGCTTTGTAAAGATGAACCTTAGAATCGGCAACCAATCAAGATAAGGATTACTAAGACAGCGTACAGGATACCGGCCAATGTGTCAGTTGGTGCTATCTATCTGCTGACACTCCCAAATGCCGGGACTAAAGGCGTCTTACGGTACTGATAGGTGGTACTGAGCCGCATTTTATTTGGGGCTAGGAGAAATGGCATGTCCAACTGCATCAACATACATGCAGCCAAGAAAGGGAGACCGAAAGCACGATTCGACCACGTATGTTATAACACACTTGTTGGACATACAATACAATTCAAGTTGAGAACATAAAGTTAAGTAATAAACCACTGCCACAATACAAATCTCCCGTTCAGTAAAACTAACCCAGTTGATACTACTTCTACCATAGTATCGCAACATCTTCCCGTTATGGCTGCGGATAATTACGATTTCGTGATAATCGGTGGAGGCACCGCAGGTCTCGTCCTCGCTAACCGGCTTACCGAGGATAGCACTGTACAAGTACTTGTCGTCGAAGCGGGCGAAGACCTGACGTCAGACCCTCGAATCACAACCCCAGCGTTATTTCCCACACTTCTCGGCTCTGATGCAGATTTCAACACAGTTACCGAACCGCAAGTAAGTCAATTGATCTTGAGTGGTTCAGCTGGAACATAATTTGACTCCCAATTGCAGTCTGCTCTCCACAACAAGGTTATTACTATCCCATATGGCCGCGTCCTCGGCGGATCTAGCGCCATCAATGGACAAGCCTTTGTCGCTACCTCGAAAGTGAATGTTGACGCCTGGGGTGAGCTCGGAAACCCAGGTTGGAGCTGGGAGACTCTTGCGCCATACTTCAAGAAATCGCATACCTTGGCTGTTCCACCCTCCGACTCCGCCATCTACAATCACCTCCGCCTAGATTACATTCAACCTGATATCAGCGGTAGCGACGGACCTATTAAAGCTAGCTTTCCAAATAGCATTGACAACCCACTCCCGAATGCATGGATTGAGACTCTCCACGCTCTAGGCCATAAGGCCACCGGCGACCCCTTTTCAGGGAACATTATCGGGGCATATACCAATGCTGCTTCTATTGACTCCGAAACACGCCAGAGGAGTTATGCTGCCTCAGCATATTGGAAACCCGTCCAGGATCGAAAGAACTTGACCGTCATTACTGGGGCCTACGTCCAAAGGATCCTTTTGCGAGGCAATCCTCCAAGCGTTATCGCAGTCGGAGTCGAGTACGTCAACAATGGGGAAACAAGGACGGCTAATGCCAGTGGAGAAGTGATTCTGTCAGCAGGGGCACTTCACTCCCCCAAACTACTGGAGCTCTCCGGAATAGGGGATCCGGATCTTCTCGCGTCTATAGGGATCCCTACGGTCATCGCGAACAAGTATGTAGGAGAAAACCTCCAAGACCACCCTATGTCAGGGCTGAGCTTCGAAGTACAAGACGGCGTGGAAACAATCGATGACCTGCTGCGTCAAGACCCAGCAGCTATGGGAAAAGCAATGAAACAATATGTAGACTCTCGATCCGGCCCTCTTGCAGTCGGCGGCATCTTCTCCTACGGGTTTCTCCCCCTACAAACTGCCCTTCCAGAGTCCCTCTCAAGCCTTTCAGACTCCACCGATAATACTCATCCCCTAAAGCCGGCAGAAAACGCATACTATGACCGCCTTCTGAATAACCCCAACGAATCCACTGCAGGTTTCTTCACCTACGGCGCCCAGGGTAACTTCGGAGGTGGTTCCGGCTCCTCGCTCATGCAATCCAACTTCTTGCCCGGAAACTACTACTCGGTAGCCATATGTCTCCTGCAGCCGCTCTCCCGCGGCTCCGTCCACATCCGCAGCGCAGACCCGTCCGACGCGGTCAAAGTAGACCCCCGATACCTCACGCACCCATTCGACCTCGAGGTCTTCGCACGGCACATGACATACATATCAACCATCATCTCGACGGAGCCCCTGGCATCCCTGATCAAGCCCGATGGCCGCCGGAACGCCTGTGCGCCTGCTGATCTCGCCGACGTGGAGGCTATGAGGGGATACGTCAAGCAAACGACGCTGAGCAGCTGGCACCCGACCTCAACATGCGCCATGTTGCCTCTAGATAAAGGCGGCGTGGTTAACGAGCGGCTCGTCGTGCATGGAACCAGGAATCTGAGGGTCGTAGACGCTAGCGTCTTCCCCATCACTACGAGGGGAAATCCAATGGCGACTGTGTATGCGGTGGCGGAACGGGCGGCGGACTTGGTGAAAGAGGATCTGATGATAAGGAGAGAGGCGTAGGACCCTCAACTTTGGGCTGTCGATACCCTATTTCACACTTTTGGGAGACTTGTATGTCATCAAGAGTATTGTGCGCTACTAATTGTCCTCGTTTATAATCTACCATGAACTCACATCTGAGCCATTCTCGCAGTCCCACCTACACAAGTCGCTTAACTAACGCGGCGTTGCTTTGCCCCAGCACTACGCGCGACATCCTGAGGGGCAATTGATCATGATTTAGACGGTTAGGTAGTTTACCATAAGCAACTAGAGTCCTAGAATTGGAGAGTATAAACCATTTTGAGGCTTATGACAGGTATTGGCCGGTAACGGCCCCCTGGTACCCAGGTAAAGTGAGAAGACTCAATTAAACGACCTTGCTAACATATCCATTCATTATCTAGGTTCGTCCTGTATTCAACAGTGTCCTGCCACTTATCCACGCTCACCGAATCCTCCACTCGACGAAGCAACCCCTCATACCCCCCTCCCACTAGATACCTACATCTAACGTGTTCGGAATATCCAGATAGTCCGCTACTAAAGCTGAGCACTTCCCCCCGAGGCCCTCTATAATTTTGCACCAGTCAGGCTTGTTTTTCGCCCTGTATAACTTCCCCGCTCAGCCTTCATGCTCCTCGCCCAATGTCGAGTAGGAGTGTACGGACTCTCTGGGGTATATCTCACAGCGTATGACCCGATTTGTTCGTCGTATTCTATGATATTTACTACCTGTACTCCGCTACTAATAGCGCCGGTAGCAGCATCACCACCATCCGTAGAGTATCCGACGTGAATTCGCGGAGGGAAGTGGTACCCATACGGTTTCGGCACAGTAGTTAGTGGAATGGCCGCGGGTCTTTCCTAGATGCGTTGCGTATAGTTAATATACTGGCCACCAGTGTGCTAGCATTTGCAATAATTTCAAAGCTAGTGCACCTTTCGCTGCTAGATCCTTAGAGCGCGGGATGTTTTCCAAAGAGGAATATCTGACTCGGCACCATACAGAAAGCCGGCCTGTTGGGGGGTAGGCAATTGCTCTATCGCCATCGCAGCGAAGGTGGGTGTGGTCATGCGGGCCGTATCTATACGTTGATTCTTCCTCCATATGGTCGTAGGTACACACTACTATGTCTGTGATGCCTCGGCTGGCGGTCCTTATTCTCTATAATGGTGAATAGGCGGGAGTATATAGGATAGTATGGAGCGCATCGCTGTGGGTTGGGTCAAGAAGGAACGCAGTTTCTAAGCACTTGTTATCGTCCACAAAATAAATAATTTTGTTCACCATACGGGGCATGGAAGAAGTTCTAAAATTTCTTTATGAATGGTGATTGAATAGTTGCCAAACGCACTGCTCTTAGATTATAACATGGCTCGTTCTCAACTGGTGGCGAAGCCGAAGATCAGCCAACATCCTAATAGTAGAACCATGGTGATATTTGTTGTGTCAAGTGGCACATTGGTAACTTTTTCCAATCAATCATTGATTCGGGCATGTAGTAGCATTGTAATAATCTTCTAGTAACATGAATTCACGAAGTTACGTTTGTGTTATCCCTATCTATTTGAATGCGTCTGCGCCCAGTTTGGTAAGTATGTATACCGCGTTTCTTTACAGAGAACACTTGACTCAAACTTCGGCTGGATCGAAACAAATCCCTTGATAGATATTTTCTTTCTTTCTTTTCTTCCACCCAAACTACGAGGATAACTAGCTGCGTATATCGGGCAGAATTATTGGGGTTCAAGGGTTCGTCAGACAGGAATTAGAGGAGTCTAGAGGAGAGACATGGTCGCCTCAGCTACTCTAATCATGTTTCTAAGTGACACTTAACTAATACTTTGCGAATATCCTGGGTAGGACCGACTGGATAGTTAGAATTCTCTGACGTAATTAGAGTACTAAAGATTGGATCTGATTAGAGTATCAGATACAAGTAGTCACAATTTGTAGTGATTGAACGTGGCGGAATCTTTATTATGCAGCTTATCCATTTCCCATCATTCACTTTCCCATTTCACTTCTTCCTTTTTTGTAATAGGGATACCCCAGACCTAGACCTCCAGCTTTTCAGCTTCCCGGTTATTGTGTCATTGTCCATTGTGCACGACTGAAAAGCCTTTGACTATTCATAATGCGATTCATCTAGGGATCTAGAAGAAGCTTTGTTTTTTTTGTGTCCCAATACCAGTCAATAGATATTCTAACAAAGCTTTATTATTAGTCAAGCTCGAAATCCAAGAAACCGAGAAATTTATTTAAACGTCTCTATCTCCCACGATGCATTCCCATCTAACAACGGAGAAGAAGACCGCACCACAAGCCACTTAACAACACCCAGAGTCAGAACCCGCATCCTTCTTCCCACCACCATGACGTCCTACCAGCAGCTGCAGCAGGAACTCGAAGTATTTCGCCTCGCGCAATCGTGCTCTACGGCTCTCCGCGCTACCACCACTCGCCAGAGCCCCGCGACAACGAGAGAGTACTACGATGCGCTGACTCTGGCCGACATGGCTCTGGAGCTCGCCCTCGAGGCCGGTCTCGACGGCAGCCTCGTGAGGCAGTGCGAGCTTCTCCAGGAGCTATGTCAGACGATGCTCCAGAGCGCGTACGCGAAGTTCGATGCACACGACCGCGTCGTGTACGAGAAGAAGGCTGCTTTTCATCGCGTAGGTGATGAGGAGACTGATGAGGAGACGGAAAGTGGCGTTGATGAGGAAGACGATGAAGCCGAGAGCGCTGAGTGGAGAAAGGTAGTGTGGTAGTAGGTAAGGTTTGTCTTGTGAAGTCTAGTAATTGGCGTGTTGGATAGAGGCATTTATTAGGCTTCAAACGTTATCCTGGTTTCGGATTTTATTTACATATAGAGTAACTAGGATTTTTGGGTATGCTCCTCACCACTTGTGATGCCTATTGTTTCTATTGAATTTGTGACTAGATTGAGATGCTGCAGTGGTTTATAATGACACGATAAGTAGAATACGTATAATTATACACCTGCGAATGTTCAATGTTCGACAATTCGTAAATCTTAATGCACAGTAAAAGGGCTCCCAATAAGGGTTTCGAATATCGTTGACATCATTTAGGCAGCGTTAGGTGCTGTAGCCCTTCATGTACTATTGTGATCTCACCGACCTATCAACTGGCGGAGTGGCTGATCCTGCGGCTTGATTGATAGCACTGCGGAGGCCCTGAATTCCGACCAAATATAGATGTATTCGGCGATGTGGATCGATTCATTGGTCGTTCGAACCGCACGGCGTACAGGGGCGCACCACTGCGTATCATTCTGGCTCAAATTCGTATAGCGTGGGATTCCCTGCGTGGGATTCCAGCATCACAATGCTACCCTCACTTAGCATCTCGCTCCTTTCGCCGGACGATGTTTGGGGTCTACAAATAAATAGAGTCGAACAGGGCTCTTTGTAGTTACCTTATACCGCTGTTCCTCTTCCCTCCACGTTGCTCGCATCGCAACTCGGTACCCCATGCTGAGCTGCCTATCGCTGTCTTCATCCAAAACTACTACCCCAAGACAATCATCGAAATCACAGTATGGCGGATCCCAGGGTTTGGTATGGTGCAACTGGTTATCTAGCCTTCCTGTCCACGCTTGCTTTCATAGCCAGTCTGACGGTCGGCCTCCGATTCTGGTCTCGAAGGCTCGTCAAATCGCGATTTTACACTGACGACTGGTTAATACTATGTGCCCTTATACTCGTGCATAGCTCGCTGGGGCTCTCATTTACCATCTTCCTCAACGGCCACTTCGGACTGGATGCTCATCTGATTCTAGATTCGGACCCAGCGGCCATTGACACGATTGCACTAATCGCATCCGTCGGTGGCATTATATATGGTATTTCGTCCACTATTACAAGGATGTCCGTCCTCTTCTTCTACTGGCGCCTCTTTCCCACCAAGACGGTCCGACGGGGCTGCATTATCCTCGGCGTAACCTGTATCTTGTGGGCCGTCTGCGTCGAGATTGTAACCGTTACTGTTTGCTATCCGGTCTACGGGAGCTCGCACTGCTTTCCCACCACCGTCAACTACGTCGTAAGCGGTGCTCTAAACACGGCAATAGATGCGGCGACCGTTGTACTTCCCATCCGCGACGTCTTGCAACTGCACGTTTCGAAGAAGAAGAAATACACTATCGTTGGAATCTTCCTCATGGGTGGCATGTATGCTTTGTCCATGAAAAACAGTGCTGTATTCACACATACGTATTGCTGACCCCATAACTTAGCTCTACTCTGGCCGCTCTTGTACGCTTAGTTGGGTCTATACTCACAATGACCAAGCACGGCGACAATTTCACAGGTCGTAAGTCCCGATACGATATTGTTACGCATTCCCTTGCGGGTGTAGTAAGAGTATAGAAAGCAAGCTAACACGAGAATAAGCACTATCTGCGCTTCTGTTCGTGGCGTTCGTCGTGGAGGTCCACATGGGCATCATCGGTGCCTGTGCTCCGACTCTTGCTCCAGTTTACAAGAAGCTTCGCTACGGTACCGCTTCCACCTCTTATAGCAAGGGTAATCAACCGTTCGCCTATAGGGAGGTCGCCGAGATATCTCCTCGTTCCCCCGGTCACGTTCATAGAGAGCAGAATGATGACCGTCCCTTCACTAGACTACAAGAGGATAAGCGTAACTTCGTGGCTACAATCGAGCATCCGATTAGTCCCGTATATAACGCCAACTGGAACCATTCGGTATCGTCAATAGCGAAATGACCTTATGTCTGCGGTATTGTAGGGTCTGATAATAGTGTGGGGCCTCCATGTATTTAGGTCTTAAGCGGTGTCAGGTTAAAGCGTGACGCTCAATCTTATTGGCGACGCATTCTTTGTATATTCAATATCCGAACGGCTCTTGTGTCCAACACAACCACCCATCTTAAAAGAGCACGTAGGGCAGTAAATATCGTGAAAGTTTAGTCCCCAGTATCTCTAGACATATCAATAATAATAGCCCCGTAGTCTCAATAATCATCTCGAAACCCTATAACCCAGCTAGGATCATTCCACGGCTTATCCTTCCGTATATCATACGGCTCAGCCCCCTGGTCGTAGGGCACGACCCCTTCCTGCCAACTCGGGGTGCCAGGCTCAAGGAGGCCTTCGACCAAATGGCCGGGAATAACAACGCCGCACTCAAAATTGGTCGTCTTCACTAGCTTCAGGTCAGAAGTCGGCTCGTTCCCTCGCTTGTCAGGCTCCAGCGCACCCCACGCTGATTGGGAGAGGTTCGCGGAGCCGATGTAGACGTAGTGCGGCGCAGCAGTGCTATCGCGAGGGTTATAGGCCATGATCAGTTTCTGATGAAATAGCCGACCGGCATCCTTCGACCGGTAGTGATGGAAGATGCGCTTGATCTCATCTGGCGCGTTAGGCCACGGTCTGGTATGACACCCTATATTACTTGCGGCACGCTGCGCGGACTCATCCGCACTCTTGACGTCCGAAACAGTCGGATAGAAAAGCTTGAGATCTGGAACGTCGCAGTTCGCGTCTACGACCTCTAGATACTTCCTCCCCAGAGCGCAGTCGTAGAAACCATCTAGCCACTTGGCGGATAGGTTTCCAATGCTCGCAGCACACACCTCTAGTTGTAGAGCCCCATCTCGCTTCTTCTTTCGTAGGTCTACCCCAAGGTCTTTGACAACACGCCGGAGGCGCAGGAGGCCGTGCTTTTCTGCTTTAGCTCCTGCACTGATCCCAGGGACAGAGGTCACGAGGTGGACCTTGACTGCGGAGTAATCGTAAATTCCCTTAATGGACTCGACGAACTCTTTTGGCACTTTCAGCGCTTCTAGATGCTCTAGTAGACCTGACTCGAATGACGACGGTGTAACACTTCCTCGAGACGGCCGTTTGGGTAGATCATGAATGTACCAGTGGTTATCCCCCAGTTCAGTATCAACGAGCATCATATTACAAGAAGTAATGACGAGGCGCAGGAAAGCTGGATATACAAGCAGGAGGATTTTACTGTGCGAGGATCCAGGAGACCAGGCGTAAAAGGGATGCAAGTTTTTCCCGTACCGTTGACTATAGAGCTGTGCCGCATGAGGGCTGATACTTTGGAATTGCTTGTTTGTTAATTTGCCTTTGGGAACAATACCGGCACGGCTACATGCTTCTGAAGTAAAGGTATCCATGTCTGGGTTTGGGTCACGGCCGATGTATATCTATGTTGTATGTTAGAACTAAGCTGTCTTCCCCCTTTTAAACCGCTTGTATGCGACGAAGGGAATAGGACACGGCTTACTGGCGGAGAATTCGAGGAACGTGACAGGGGAAAATATGGGAGGATTTCCTCATCAGCGATGAAGAAGGAGTAAATGCAAGCTGATGTTAGATCCCTTTTGTTAATGAGATCATCTAGGTTTATGCAATTCTTCGCGTGCCGTCGCCCAGGTGTGCGCGTAATGCGAATACCCCCATTTGGATAGGCCATCTTTACTCCAGAGGTGGAAGCGAGGGCTTTGGTAGCTACCATAAGGATGTTAGTAAAATGAAAGTTCTAGCCATTCCCATTACACTCACATTGTGACGTTGCGCTTGAGTCCGAGATGAAAGGGGTTGAGGTTAGATTGCCTGTAGGACAGGCACTAGATGTTGAATCTGCCTGTCGCATAATCTTCACATCATCCTTGCTGAGCTCTTCATCGGCTTTGCGCTTGGTGTTTCTGGTTGGGGCTGTAAGATGATCCCCAACATTTTGATTTCGTGTCATTTCTTTGCTATACTCCAATCGAGATAGTCGAATTGCTTCTTGCATTTGACGACCCTCTTCCTTCAGCTGCGCTGAATCCTCGCGAGAGGCCTCGAGAGCTTGTCTATGCTTAGGTTAGCCTGATGTAGAAATTGACCTATGGTCAGTGGCGAGGGCCTAACACCTACTCTAGATCATCCATACTGCAAGCCAGAAAGATAGATACGGTACGGTCTACTGTTCATTGACCAAATGCAAAGTTGACAACAATTCGATTGATCAATGAAAGTAGATAGCTGCCCTGGGTTACTGCAACGGATTCAAGAAAGCCAAGGTATCTGAAATGGAGGCGCCAATGCGTCTTTGTTGTTGTCGTTTTAAAGGTAAGACAATGCCAAAAGAACAGCAACAGCAGCAATCGCAGTAGCAACAGGTTTCATCAAACAATGAATATTTATATCAATTTCATCATGAAGCATCTACTATTGCGCAAGCATATGAAAACTGAAGAACTGTCGAGAAGTGAATAAACGTCAACATCAATGAGCTGAAAGTGTTAACCTGGACAGAAACCATGGGAGCCCCACCTACTGTATGTAGCTAGTAACTAGCACTAGCCGCATGTCAACAGGGCATGTCGATAGGGGTAGCTTGCACTGTATTTTTCACAGTATCAGTCTTCATGATCCCCCACTAGGCTTTCAACACGATCTAATTCACTGTTCAATTCCAGTTACAATTGTACATTGCTTATATATCACGTTGTGTACTTCTGCCTAAGTATATTGGCATTCGTTACAAGATGAGTAGCAATGTTTATAGCGGAATATCCCTTCTCTTTGAGTTGCTAGTGACAAATAGTGATGTAGGTACCTATGAAGCAGATATTCCAAGACTGACAACATACAAGTATACAGGCAAAAACCACCAACTTAATCTAACTGACTAGTTGCCGTAATACAAGCTCCTCACAGGCTCCCCGTTGGTGAAAGACCAGATACGGTCCATCGTGATTAGAAACGAAGACATCATATAGCTGGTACTCGTCAACTCTACCCCTTCCACCAGGCATTCCATGCTTCCCAGCACCAACTTCTCCCAGTCGTACGGACGCGGCCTCGAAATCAAAGTACCAAGGGATTTTGGCTATCACAAGACTGGTCTCTAAATATGCCATACCTTTACCTGCACACGAGCGAGGGTCCAGCGAGAAAGGGACAAATGTGTCGCGCATTTCCTTCCTCTGCCGCCTTGATGCATCCAAGACAAACCATCGATCAGGGTTAAGGTAAATAGATCAGGGAAGTAGCGCTCGTCGTGGTGTAAGGAGGAAATCAAGACACCGACCTGTGTCCCTCGGGGACGTGTCCACTGACTACCAGGGGTTCCCGTGCCCTATCGCTAGGATCCGGCACCTCCTCTCTCTAAAGGGTGCTAGATATAGGGGGGGACATCCGAAGGGTTTCGTCAATACAAGCTCGTAAATACTCCCAGTCCGCCAGCTTCGAGCCGCCGGCAATATCAGCGCCATTTGCGAACCTGAAACGTATCTCGTAAGCCACATCCTGATAGACCCCCGCGTTATGCGAAAGGTAGAACAACAACGCGCATATGCCGATGACGTCGTGTCGGCACCGGCGGGAGGAAGAACACGGCCTCCTGGAAGATCTCCAAATGTGGGATCGGCCTCTCGCCTTGCAGGTTCTCTTTGTTGGTCATCAACACGAAGAGATCGGGTCTCGCATCTTTGTTCTGTGCTAGTCGCGTGCCTACTATGCGGCTGACCAGCTCGCCGTACTGGCGCCGGGCCCCACGGGATATGACGTATAGTAGCCAGTCGATCTTGGTGGTGTGTCGCAAGGCCGAGAACTGCATGTAGCTGTTTATGCGGAAGTTGCCCTTGGTGACGCCCTCGGTAATCCATCGATCCCGCAGGTCCGTCTGGGTGTTGAGTGGATACCCGAAGGCTAGGAGGGACACGACGTCGAAAGAAAGTCGTTTCACATACGTAGCCATGTATATTGGACTTCTGGCAGACGAGATGAGCTAATGTAAGAAAATATTAATCTGCTGGGTCATAGTCGCTTCGAAAGATCGCATTGCTCGCTCGGTGATTGCATGGCCGACAAGTCTGCGCTTGCGGCGATAGATGTCCTCGTCAAGCGCATTGAAGACGTTGAGCGTGCCGTTTGTTTGTCTCCTTAGGTCGTACACGAAGGACTTGTTCATCCTCTCGTTTAGGTATGTAGCTAGGTGCAGACTGCGGCACAGGGCGAAGTAACCAGCGTAGGAGTCTGATAGTTTGGCAAGTAGAGGCCCAGGGTAGCCATTGAGAGGATGTATCAACAGATGATAGCTCCAGAGGAAAAGTAGCTTCAAACATCAGCAGTGATTTAATGGTGGACACGGGAAAGAGTACATACATAACAGAGGAGTATGCAAGCGCCATACTGTCCTGGTTTTGCCACCGATTCGACTATCAAGATCATTTTACTCACGAGACTAATCGATTGTAGTGACAGTAATGTTGCTGAAGCTCTCTTATCAGAGTACTTGCCTGCTCACTGCTTATTAGATGGAGATATTAGGATGACATCGAAACAACAAACAAAGCTCGGAAACTTTTAATTGCAACATTATTTTCTTATTCTAAGTATCAGCCACCGTGTATTAGTAGTTTGATGTACATGGACGACGTAAGAGGGTAGTCATATTTTGGAGCTAGGAATCTAACGTGTTTCTATCATCCCATCGGCTAACATACCTACTTAAACCTGCATGCATGTGCTGCCGTTGTCACTTACAGCCCCACTGAGCCAATGCATTTGTAGGGCTGCCGGTGTCATCTGGCATTTCTACATACCTTGTCTAGTAACAAAAAAGAAAAGCCAACTGGAGGTAGTTAGGGGTTGATATGTAAGTGAAAACTGGGTTCCATTTTATAATGCGTTCAATTAATTGATAAGTTTTCAATCCACATTCCTTGTTTCGAGACAACATAATCAACATCATGGAAAGTCATCTTAATGCTTCCCACATTGCGCCCAAGAAGGCTGTCCAGTTGGATTTTATGCGATATCAGTTCTTACTTACACCACCCGCTGTGTATTCGTTCGAATACTGGGCCACTTGATGGTTGAGATGATGTTGCAGTTAGAGCGGCTTACTAAGCTCTCGGAGCAGGGTAAACTTATATCCGGGGCTCCTATAGTATATCCATAGATCTTCCTAGTTACCTATCCTTAGTTCTAGAGCTCCCCAGACAATATTCACACTATGCTTTATGCCATACCCTGCTCCTAGATCAGTCTGTACGTGATAGATGATATAGCGTTTGACTACGTTTATAATTGTCATTACAATCTAAATCCAGGCTTCTATTACAGATCTTAACTACACTGCGAGACTTACGAAAGAGTGACCGGTTTATATCTACTACATTAAAGCGGATGATTAATCATTTAAAGTAATTAAATATGAACCAAAAGTAAACGAATATCATCTTAAAGATTATGTGTTAAACTCGCACGTATTTTACGTCTTTTGTTTTTATTATTTATATATTTTTTATTAATTTATTAAATTAAAATAACGTTTATTATAACGTTTTTAATAAAAAAAATAATATTTAAATAATTATTAATAAATAAAGTATTAATATTATAACTTAAATAATAATTATTATAAAAAATAAATTCTTTAAAAAAAAATAAATGCTTAAAAGCTTTAAAGTTATAATTATATATAAATAAATTACTTTATAATTAAATATTTATATATTTATATTATTAAAAAATAATTATAAATATATAAAATTAATATATAAATATTATACTTTAAAAATTAATAATAATTTAAATAATTATTTAATTAATTTATTTTTCGTATTTAATAAATTATAATAAAATTCGTTAATTAATTAATATTATTTATAAATTATTTAATATATCTTTAAATAAATATTATAATACGTAATTAAATAATTAAATAATAAAAAAAATAAAATAATAATAAATTATATATATAATATATAAATAAATAATAAATAAATATAATTTAAAAAAATAATAAATTATTAAAAAATTAAATAATAATAAAGTATTTATTTTATTTATTTAAAGTTAATTTTTTATTATAAACTTTTTTTTTTAATTTAATATTTTTATTTTATAAAAAAACATTTATATATACGTTTTTATAATTCGTAATATAATATTAAATATTTTTTATATTATATAAATTAATAAAAAAAACTTAAAAAATACGTATATTTATTTATTTATTATATTTACTTTTTATAAGTTTATATTTATTAAAAATATTTTTTTATTAAGTTATTTTTTTATAAAAATTTTTCATCGATTATATAATAACGATATATTTATTAATATTAAAATATTTATTACGACGTAAATATTATATTTTTAAGTTTAATACGGCTTTAATAAATCTTTAATATATATATATAATTATTTTTTTTATTATATAATAATTTCGTAATAAATTAAGTTATTAATTTAATGTATAAATATAAGTTTTAAAAGTTTAAAAAAAAACTTTAATAATAATTTTAATAAAGTTATTTTAATAAAAATTAATTTTATTTAATATTAAAAAATATATCGCTTTTAAAAGAATTTTTAATGTTTAATTATTTATAATAAAAAAAAACTTAATATAAATAAAGTTATTATTAATAACGCGAAATATTAATTTTAATACGTTTATAATCGTTTAAATTTTTTTATTAAATTCGTAATAAATCTTTTATTTTATTACGCGTTTAAAACGTAAATATTTAATTATAATATAATCGTTAAAGCTTTAAAGCGTTTATATTATAATTTTTTAAAAAGTTAATAAATTATTAAAAGATTTCGATATTTAAAATAAAATAATAAAACTTTAATTAAGTTTTTTTAAATAAAAATATTAAATTTAATTTATAAATAAAGTTATTAATTTATTTAATAATTTTTAAATTATAAACTTTTATTATAATTTTTTAAACTTTTTATAAAAACGTTTAAATTAAAAAAAAATAAACGAAAATTAATTATTTAATTATAATATTTTTATTAAATTAATTTATAAATTTATTTATAAAATTATTTTTTTAAATAATTAATAATTTTTAATTTATAAAATTTAATTAAATAAATATTAATTTTAATATATTTTATAATATTAATATTTTAAATTAATTTATTTTTAATTTAATTTAATTAATAAAAATTAAAATTAAAGTTAAAATTAAATTTAAAAATTAAAATAAATAAATAATTATTAAAAAATAACGTAAAAAATAAATAAATAATAAGTTATATATTTATTATATCGAAAATTATTTATTTAATAATTATTTTTATAATTAATATATTATAATATTTATAAAAGAAATTATTATATTTATTTTATATTTTAATAATAAATTTAATATATATTTAAATATTTATAATTAAATTATTTATATTTTAATAAAAAACTTTTTATAAAATTAATATTTATTATTAATTTAATAATTAAATATATAAATATAATTATATAAAATATATAATTTTTTTAATAAAGCTTTTTTTAACGAAAAAAAATATTATAATATATAATTAAATAATTAAATAAATATAATTTAAAAATTTAATAAATTTTTAAAATATTAAAAATAATAAATTATTTATTTTATATATTTATAATTAATTTTTTATTATAAAATTCTTTTTTATTTTTATAAAATTCTTTTTTATTCTTTTTTATTTTAATATTTTTCTTTTATAAAAAAGCATTTATATATACGTTTTTATAATTCGTAATAATAATAATAATATTTTTTAAATTATTAAAATATAAATATAAATTAAATATTATTAAAAAACTTAAGTTTTTTATATTCGTTTTATAAATAAAAAATCTTATTTAAATAAATAAAATAAATTAAATTTATAACGTTATTATTATATTATAAATATAATAAAAACTTTAAAAAGTTATTTTTTTTATTATTTTTTTTAAAAAATAATATATTTATTTTTATTATTATTTTTTATTATTTTTATTATTAATATCTTTTTATATTAAAATAATTATTATTTTAAAGTTATTATTATTTTCGTCGATATTTTTTAACTTTTCGATTTATTAATAAATGTTACTTTTTGCTTTTTTATATATCTTTTTTATTATATTTAAAGTTATATATTAATATAAGTTAATTATTAATTTAATTTCAATTTTTTAATTTTTTTTAAATAATTATTTTTTAAATAATCGTATTTATTATATTTAAAATAATATAATTAATTATTTTTATTTTAATTAAGCTTTTTTTATACTTTAAGTTTTATAAATATTATTATTATTATTAACGTTATTATTATTATTATTTTTTATTTTAAAATTTCGATATAAAATTATTTTATATTTAATTTATTATTATATTTAATATTTATTAAAGTATTTTTTAATACGTAATTTTTAAATTATAATATTAATATTTTTAATCAAATTAATAAATATCGCGAATTATTTCTTTATATTAAATAATATTTTAATTTTAATAATATATTAAATTAATCGTTTAAATTTAATAACGTAATTTAATATTATTTATTTTTATTTTATTTTATATATTATAATTATATTTATAAGTTTAGTTTTTATTTAATATTATAATTTTCGTATTATTTTTTTAAAATTATATATATTTTCGTTTTTTTATAAAAAATTATAATTATAATTAAAAAATTACTTTTAATATTATTAATAATAATATTTATAATTTTAACTTCGTCGATTTTAATAAGCTTATTATTATCGTCGTTTTAAAATTTAATATATTTTAAAATTATTTAAAATAAAGTTTTTATATTTTTTAATTATTTTAAAAATAAAGTTAATTTAATTTAAATATATAATTACTTTTATTTTAATTTTAATTTTAATTTTATTATTATCGTTAATTTTATATTTAATAATTAATAAGTTTTTTTTATTTCGATATTATTATAATAATTAAGTTTCGTTTTTCGATTAAATTAAATTAATAAATATTTCGTTAATTATAAATTTAAATTAAATATATTTTATTTTATAATTTTTTTATAATTATTATATTAAAATATAAATATAAATTAAATATTATTAAAAAGCGTAAATATTTTATATTCGTTTTTTAAATTAAAAATTTTATTTAAATAAATAAAATAAAATAATTTTATAATTTTATAATTTTATTATAAATATAATAAACTTTTAAAAAGTTATTTTTTTATTGTTTTTTTAAAAAAATAATGCATTTATTTTTATTATTACTTTTTATTATTTTAATTATTAATATAAATTTAATAAATAATATATATAAATAATTTATATTATTAATTATTATTATATAAATATTAAATTTTATAATAAATTAATATTTAATTTTTTAAAATAATTAAATTAAATAAATAAAAGTTATTAATTTTTTAATTTATATTTAATAATTAATTAAAAAATCGTTATTTAACTTATTTATCGAAAACGTTAATTTATTATCCACGCACTCTAAGGGGCTGGACTAATAATGTTGCTATGGAAAGACACTATGGATGTGCCCTCTCCCAAAGTCGACGAGCTAAGCATTTGAACCAGGCATGTTCCTTCGGTCATACATATCCCATTTATACTGCCAATAGAAAAGATCTATTATGGAAGGTTTAAATCTGGATATAACTCTCCGCAGCGCATTGCACTGCGATAGTGAGATCAGGCAAGATATATTAGCGCGCCCCACCTGGAACAGCGCCATCGGGGGACAGAATCTTAATCACCTTCTGCAGTGTTTGTTTTATTAGAAGCTCGAAGTTACCAATATAGTCCAGCCAGGCTGTTAAGCTGCTTTTATTTCGTCCTCAGTTACTATGTTGCAGGGAATTAATTGCAATTCCACGTTGAATATTAAAATATTACTGATATATTTCATTGTTACCCCGGAGCGGCACAGTAATCAAGCTTATTTTCAGGGGTTCATTTCAGATATAAAAGGTGCCTTAAGCCCACCGACAATTTATGTCCACTCCAATCCATCAACATATTCAGAAACTGACTACCAGCGACACAATGGTTCAGAAGGCACCTATCGAGTCGCTCGTTAGCACAATCCGAAGTCCTAACTCAGGGCCTGACATATTTGTTAATGAAAAGTACGTATAATCGCAATCGTCTCTGTCCTAATCATTAAAAGTGACTCCTTTTCACTTACTGGAACCACCTTACCAGAAAGTCCTTCGGCCTTCCAGCAGGGCTATATGCCGCATTTGGAGGCGGCTTACTAGGTCAATCTGCCACCGCAGCCACCGCGACAGTGCCTCCAGCATTCAATGTCTATTCTGTCCAATCCACATTTCTACGCCCCGTACAAGCCGAGGGCGACATTTCATATCGTGTCGAATGCACAGCCGACGGGCGGAGCTTTTCCACGCGTACAGTACGTGCGACTCAGGGCTCTAGCGACAAGTGCATATATGTCGCTATTATCTCATTCCAGAGAGGAGATCTACCGGCCAACAATGTGCTGAACTATAGCATCTCTATGCCTGACATAGGTGGCATTCGACCGGGAGATATCTCGGAAGAGGAGGTGCAGCACGAAGACGGGGAATTGCTGCGACCAAACGCTAGGGATGATCCTTTCGACTGGCGCATGCTAGAAGGTCATTCCAGGGACGAACTAACGGAGTCTCGCCAACTCGCGTTCGTCCGATCTCCCGCCGTATCATCGGACAACGCCTCCGTGCATCTGGCTGCGTTGGTGTATCTATCGGACACGTATATGTTGGCTGCGGCATTGAATGCGAATCCCGAAACGATAGGAGAGAAGATCCGAGATGTAGCGATGGGCGCCAGTCTTACCCATAATGTGTCGCTTCATGATCCGACCGCTAGGATCGATGAGTGGCTGCTGAGCGAGCGTGATACGTCTTGGGGTTCGGATGGGAGGGTGCTCGTCCAGTGAGTACCAAAACAAGTTAATGGCTTACCTTTCTCGTTCTGTTATAGAACCTTATACAAGATGTGATGAAACATTGTATACTAACTCATTTCTACTATTTAACTAGCCAGCGGCTTTGGAACGTCGAGACTGGGCGGTTGGTCATGTCTGGTACACAGGAGGGTCTGATACGTCTGAAGCCTAACAAACTCTAATTTCCCTTTATTTAGATATGTAGGTATATTCGATGCACCTGCCTTATATTCACTGCGTTTTATCATGTGAACTCAGGATATCGTTTATCACTCAGATTACAGCAGATATTCTGGCTCGAGTTATTGAAGCAGTTATTACTAACATGTACTTACTTACTCACAATTTGACTTAGGTAGGGGCAGAACATATAGAAGCTTCAGTGCCAGCTGCGGTCCACCTGTTGGCAGCTGTTACATGCACCAGAAATCTTAGTATCGTCACCTGTTTGGTTGCGAATAAAAGTTATCACCCGGAAGTAAATCATTCGTGCATCGCGACAACATCCGTTTAAGAATTTGTACTGACAACCCTACTATCAATACTTCCATTTGCACATAGATATCTATACTCCTACTGCTTGGTACCAAGTTAAATCTAAAAACTACCCCGATATTGCCAAAATATGCCACCTCTAACAAAAGCGGAGAGAAAACAGGCAAAAGCTGCAGAGGACTCCTTCAACCGCACATACGCATTGCAGTATAGCGAAGAACGGTGGCAGCAAACGCTATACCCAGCACTCGCTGCACCAACACGCTATGCTATCCTTGTCAACCGTTATGCCACCCCCAGCTTGCCCAAGGTTTTCAGCGAGGATGAAGTCGAGAAATTACAGCCAATTCCTCTCCCTCAGCATCACCAGCCATCACATCAACTTGCTGCATATCAATGGAGCACACCCGAAGCTGAAGCCCCCTTTCCACAACCACAAACAGACCCAACAACAGGACTTATGACGCATTGGAACCTCGATGCTGCCTCCCTTCTCGCGGTAACAATTATGGGTCCCCAACCGGGAGACAAAGTACTGGACCTCTGCGCAGCACCCGGTGGCAAGAGTGTAGCAATATCTCAGCTTCTACGACCCGCAGGATTCGATGCCTCGTCACCCTCGCTAGCAGGCGGGTGCCTTCACAGCAACGAAGTCAACAGCGCGCGCAACAAACGGCTAGCCTCTAATCTTCAGACCTACCTACCGGAGTCATTGTTCAAAAGTGGGGAAGTGAAGGTGCTGAAGCTCGACGGCACGGAGACTAACGTCATTCAGAGCCTACCACTAGGTCCGGGCGGCTATGACAAGGTCCTGCTAGACGCACCATGCTCTAGCGAGAGACACGTTATCCATGCCCACACGAAGGCCAAGCAAGGCGGGAGAGTAGCTGACGAGATGGCATCCTGGCGCTCGGGGCACTCGAAGAAGATGGCCAAGACCCAGGCTGCGCTCCTGATGACAGCCCTCAGGGCCGTTCGGGTGGGTGGCAGTGTTCTCTACGCGACGTGCTCCCTGAGCAATGAGGAGAATGATGGTGTGATAGAGAAAGCCATCGAACTTATTCAGAAGGAACGAAAGAAACTAGGCATCAAATGGGATATCGCGGTGCGAAGCGGTACGCTGGCTAGTATGGGCCTGGCTCAGTGGGCAGAACCTACAAAGCATGGCTGGATCGTGCTGCCGGATCATCCAGGTGAAGGGAAATGGGGCCCCTTGTTCTTTGCCTTGCTTGAGAAGATAGCGGCGTGACTACTGGAAACCCAAAAGACAAATTAGATGCTGGTTTCTTTTCTCCCTTATCCAATTGCTTTGCCACTTCAAATGGCAATGTTGTGATCTATCGGTAGAGGCCTGAGTAGTAAGTTAGTAGTACGTCTCAACAATATTACACCTCTACTCTGCACCTACTTAGCGGTGGGTGAAGGCGGAGGGATTTCTCTAAGTCATCTCTAGCTTAAATTTAACGTAGATTGCGTCATAAATGATGGGTTCTATAACTCTTGAAGGTATCGACGTACATACCCAAGATCGCACGTCGAAGTAAGTCTTACTCCCGCGATGGAGATGGACGTAAAATCGAAGTCGGGGGCCCTGAACACAGCAGCATTCTCACTTTTCACCCTAGAACAGATACTAGCGCTGCTCACCGTGAAGATGCGATGCAGGAAAAGCCCATATATACGGCCCAAGAAACAAAAATGCAAAGCCCGAATTTTCAATAGTTATTTATAATTATGCCTAATCTGTTCACTATTTCCCATCCTCATATAATACAGCGCTATCGTGTCAGTCCTAATGGTACCCATTTGATTCGGCCGCATTGGTCTTAACACCATTCGTACCATTCACGCCATTTATGTCATTACTCCTACCTCCACTCCCCCCCTCCTCGTCCTTTAACCCCAGCATCCCGAAAAACTCCGGTGACAAGTAGAAGCAATTCGACTTCCTGCCCCCATCAGCCGCCACCTTCAGGCTAGCCCAGCTATGGATGCCGCGCCCAGCCTCCAGCGGCCTCCGCTGGACCGAAGCGATAGCCATCCTATACCTCTGCCGATACGCCTTCGGGGCATCCACCTCGTCCATGTAGCGCTCGACACGGTCCTGGGCCTCAGCATCGTGCGCCGCATAGCTGTCGAGCGGGAACAGCACGGTGCGCGCCGCGGGCCGCGGGTGACTTCTATTCTTCCTCTTGAACGCGAAGCACGAGAGCAGCGGCTTGCCATGGTAAGGGCCCAGGCCGAGACCGCGCGGCCCCCCCGCCATCGCCGAGCAGAACTGCTGGATCTCGTAGGTATCGGCGTCCGGGTCGACGGCGGCGTGGAGCTGCGCGATCCGCGCCGCGGATGCGCTCGGGTGCGCGACGTAGACCTTCGCCTCTGCGTCGTTCGGGTTGGGCGAGAGCCCGAGGGCAAAGTAGATGACGTAGTCGGCTTCGGAGAAAACGCTCTTCAGCAGCTTCCACGAATCGCCGAGGCCCAAGCGCTCGAAGGCCTCGGCCGCTTTCGCCGCCGCCGCTTGCTTCCCCTCCGCCTGCGGGTTCAGATATATCTTCCACTTCTGGCCCTTGTCCGACACCGCGAAGCTGTGCCAGGCGGCGAGGATGCCTTCCGCCTTGCCGCTTTCCGGGAGGAAGATGTCGCGCACGCGGTGGAACCGGTCCAGAGACACGATATCGCTGTACTTCTGCACGATCTCGTCGCTTAGCTGCAGGGACGCCTTCTGGAGCTCCGCCATGTTGTTCTCTGCGGGCTGCGCTTCGACTAGGAACCGCAGCTCGGCCTCACCTGTCTTCTGGTCCAGCGCTAGCGAGTACTCGAACGGGGAGTGGTCGTTGCAAGCCTCGGACGCCCACGCGTTCGGGTTCCGTGTTGATGGGATCGCGTCCCGGCCCCACTCGCCACCCGCCACCTCGAGGGCGCTGACCAGCTTCTCCGTCGTGGCCGGTCGCTGCCCAAGAGCACGAGAGAGATGTGCTAGCTGCCGGACAGCCTCGCCGACGTAAGTCTGGTCCGCGATCAGCGGGCTTACGGGCAACGGTCGCATGCCCACCGTGAAGTGGCGAAGACGCATCTCCTTGCCACGGGTGATCTCGACATTGGGGATGGCATGACGACGGCGGTGCAGATCAGCTATGGAAGCGACGGCATAGTCGATGTGCTGGTCAGAGAGCACGTGTCGGGGCACCGCGAAGCGGACTAAGTCCGGGATCTTAGCTCGCTCCTCGGGTGTCTTCTTGTCCCACTCCCAGGCGAAAGGGCCGGACTCGATGGCGCGGATTCCATGCGCCCGGATCAGCTCCAGCGTGAAGCCGATCGAAGCGAAATCTTCAGGCCGCCGGTCGCACCCGTGGAAGAACGCCACCATGTCTAGGTAGACGGCATGGCCTCCCGGGGGCAATAGCACTGGGACTCCGTTCGCCTGCAGCTTCTGCGCGAAGGACCGCACCTGCGAGACCCGCGTCCGCAGGAAGGACAGCTTGGTCGTCTCGTAGATGCCCGCCGTTGCTGCCATCAAGTCGCGACCGCTCACTTGGTTTCACGTCAACATAATCATATACATAGTGTGGGACAGTATTACGGATATCTGAGGGGTCACTTACTACCACCGTAAGCGTCATTTCCATAACAGATGAGCTGACGCTCCTTCAAGATATGGCCGATACCCTCGTACCGCGTGGCGAACGAGCCGTTGTCGCGGAAGCACAGGACGCCTCCCATATTCGCGAGGCCGTCCTTCTTGAGGCTGATGGTGAACCCGTCGGCGTAGGAGAACACCTCCTGCACGATTTCGGGTATCGATTTCGCCGAGTACCCGTCTTCGAACTCGTGGATAAAGAAGGCGTTCTCCGCGAACCGGCACGCGTCGAAGAACAGAGGGATCCCCTTGCTCTTCGCCAGTGCCGAAGCGGTGCGAATGTTCGCCATAGACACTGGTTGGCCGGCCGCCCAGTTGTTCGTGATGGTGAGGAGGAGCATGTCGACTTGGCTTCCCTTTTCGCTGTTTAAGAACGCCTCCGTGGCGGCGATGTCCAGGTTTCCCTTGAACGGGTTCGTCTTCTCGATCAGCTCCTCGGGAAACGGGTCATTTAGGCCCGGCTGGGTGAACACCTGGAGCTCGAACCCGGCTACGGTGGCGTTGGCGGCCGTGGTGTCGAAGAAGCCGTTGCTGATGATGATCTGCTTCTGTTCATGGGACGACGTGCCGTTACTACTAGCACTACTAGCCCGGGAATCGATCATGGCCCGCATCGACGAGAACAGCAGCATCTCGGCGCAGCGGCCCTGCGGCACGATGAAGAAGTTGGGCCGCGTGAGCTGGTGGGTGCCGCCGTTGGCGAACCCGCCTTCATGCTGTAGGAGCACCTGGCTGCGGTAGAAGTCGCTGCCGGCCCGCCCCATGGCGATGGTCTCGAAGGTGCGCTGCTGCTCGTTGCCCCGCTCGAAGATGTCCCGGAAGGCGTCTATCAGACAGAAGTACCCCCAGTTGCGACCATAGCTCTCGTCTCCTCTCATCACTGTGAAGTGGTTAGTTAGCAATGACTATCAGGCTATAAGATAAGGGAGGTCCGAATTTTCAGAGGTGTCTTACAAACAGCCCACTGGACGTCCGTCATGGCCGAAGTGCCAGAGTCCGTAAGGAAGTCCACCGTGAGGAGGCCCGCGGGGAAGTTAAAGATGTTGTACTCGACATCTCGGAGAATAGCTTCACGCTCCTCTACCGTCACAGCAGGGAGGGATCTGACGACCAAGCTATTATGTGACGGGGGAGGGGGAACGGTGGTATTCCGCGTTAAGAGAGTCATCTTGAAGCCTGGTATGAAAGCACACAGCAACGTCGAGTTACGCGTTGATCTATTACTACTCCCCCCTTCTCATATCTTTGGAAAAGAAAGGGGGATGCTGTTATATGCCTTCAAAGACAGTCCATAGAGTGGAGTCTGAGGGTCTCGGCAGACTGCGGACATCTTTCCTCTATAGAGTCCTACTCAAAAACAGGGTCCATGATCTACATTGACTTACCGAGCCTATAGCCTTATGCCGTTCCGAGCACGCGGCACCTGCTTGTTTATTGTCAAGGTGCCTGGAATAGAACTAACGCTATTGATCACTTGCATACAGGCAAAGCCGTAATGGTCTTTGAAAAGACCCAGGTAGGGTGTGCTTTCCTAGTCCCGTTTAGTGTTCAGTTCTATATTCACCGTGTGCTTATATGGTCAAAGTCAGGGATCGGTTGTCCACGATGATGGCGACGATGGAGAAAATAGACAAAAATGGGGATGGGTAGTGGGCTATCGCGCTAACAGATACCGAACAGACTTCACACAGGATTCACAATACTCTATAGCCTCGGAATGGGAATGACGATCTCTTGAAAGCGTCTTGTCGTGAGACCCTCAATTTGCATAGTAAGCAGATTGTTCGGTCCGGCTGTCTAGTATAATAGCGCGCCTAGCGATTAAAGCGGCTGCCCATTGGAGTAAGCCTTAGTTAGACAAGCAACTCGATTTGGTAATGAAGTGAAGGGCTGTGTCCCCGCTAGCAGGAACGAAGCTAAACAAGCACTACCGACGTAGCCGATGTCACCTACATCGGGGTGAAGGGGGGTACTATGGCGGGTTTGTGCTGTTTGGGAGGGTTGCATCGTCACATAGCGGAATTGCTGCTACTATAGGCGAAAACAGCAATATTTAGTAAGCTGGCATAGTTTAGCTAAGATAACCTACACACCAGTTCAGTAGGCCCTGTCCTTTATCTGCAATGATCGGTAGTCATACTTTAGGGTGCATTGCATCGCAAGCGCATCTGACGGCTACCTACCTTCAGTTAATAAAGCGGTCGCAAACCTCCGTTCGTCTCTACGCGCCCCTCCCGTTCTTGGGTCGATGGGTTTCCTCCTCTGACAACCTTATTCCCCGCGCTGAGTTATCCTTCAGGCAACAACTGTCAACATCCCGTTAAACTACCTTTAAAGACTTAACGATTAAGTTCGATTCAGTCTGCCTAAAGAAAAAATGGAAGCCCTTATACAGCCAAGTGCCTTGAAGCCGGAAGGCTTCTTGGGGGCTGTAGTGGGCCTTTGCGCAGTTGTAACGATCGTTGTGGGGGTACGGCTTTGGACGAACTACAAGCATCTGCGGAAGCTTTATGCAGACGACTGTGAGTTAATTCAGCTAAGTGTGTTGTTCATCGAAGCAGTGTGCTGATATTAGTTACCTCCCGCGCAGATTTAAGTCTATTCGCAATCCCGTTCCTGGTCTGGAACGCGGTTACTTTCTACTATTTAATAACAGGTAAGATCATAGCCAGATGTCTTACCATGCATGAGGATAGTTGAAGTGCTAAGGGTTCAAATAGCGTTGAACTCGAACCCAGATGACATAACTATCGAGTATATCACAAGAGTATGCTACCTACCCCTGAGTCGATGCAAGCGTCGATAACCGACAAGTCTCACGATACTAATTCGTCTGTCATCTCATAGCTCTGCGCAATTGGTATCTTTGCAGGCAACAGCGCCATGTACACTGCAAAACTACCTCTCATCTTCCTACTGATACGGACCTTCGGCATCGAGATGTGGCTGCGGCGGACATGCCAGGCCCTAGTGATCATAGGTCTGCTAGGGTTTCTGGGATCTGCTATATATACCGGCATCTCCTGCAGTCCTGCGCTCAATGTCGTCAGCCCGCTCTACCTGTTCAAGTGCATTACCGCAGTCACACAGGGCACCATCACGCGTGGCTCCGTATCTCTCATGATGGACGTGGTCCTGTTCTTTCTCCCGCTGAAGGTCATCAAAAAGCTGCACCTGCCGCTTCGCCGCAAGATTGGATTAGGTTTGGTGTTCATGACAGGTCTTGCGTAAGTTCCCTGATATTCCTCTTCGAAGTCATTGTGACTGAATTGCTGATTTTGATTTGTGTACAGTGCCATTGCCGCTAGCTCACTGGGAGTGTATTTTCAAGTCGCGCAATCCGAAGGGACTTCTTCAAACTTCGCGAATGCGTTGCTTATCACGTAAGACCTAAGCCTTTCATCATTTACTAGCCGGTAGTTTTTTGTTGGAGCCCTACTAACGTTCGAACCAGCGTTCTCGAGAGTGCCATCGTGATCCTTGTCAGCTGCGCGCCCTCGCTCCACCTCTTCTGGACCCAGCAGGCGTACTCGCTGCGCATGCGCCTAGGTCTCGTCAGCCGGATGAGCATGTCGACGACGCCGAAGACGAAGTCGGGGAGCTCGACCCGCGCCACCATCCGCCACAGCGTCAGGCACACGCCTAAGGAGAGCGTCTCGATGAGCTCCGGGCCCATACAAGTGACAACCCACCACTACGTCGAGCTCCGGGACTTGCCAGGCTCGGATGCGGTAGAGAAGCCGGCGGCGGCCTATGGTGCGTATGAAGCTAAGGCCTCCAGGAATTGGGACCAGGTATAATTGCGATAAGCCCGAAACAGGGGGGTAGGATAGCCACGTGGGCGCTGGCCTAATCATAATCTGGTTGTGATATAGGATATATGACCAGGTTGGTGTAACCTCATGTAAACTACTATCAGTCTGTATTACTATACCACTTGTTCCCTTTTTGTAAATGCCGTAACGACTTAAATTATAACTACCCCTCCTTGAGGATCCCTCTATATATCTCCTAACTACTTCGGGTTGAATGAGAAAAATTACCGTATCTTAATATAATAAAATAAATGCGTCTTAACTGAATCTTTGAAAACAGCCGTTGGTTGTGCTTGATAGACTGATAGATCAAACTTCAGCTGATAGCTGGCGGTGTACTACGCCGGTCGCCAAAATGGGGGGTAGTGTAGTAAGGGGTAGGGCGAGATAATGGTGTGGGACACGTGGGACTAAAGCCCGGATATTCAGCAGCAAACTTGGGAGAGAGTAACCATGAATTAGCTAAGCACTAAGTAACCAAGATCGGAGGCTGGGGGCGGGAATTAGACTAGTAACTGGGATCCAATAGCTATCATGTGATCCACTCCGCGCCGTTGATCCCCCAGACTGATTTGGGGATAAGGCGGCACTTACCTCTACCCTTTTGAACTATCAAACTTCCTTTTATAGATCGATCGACACCTTATCCTATCGGCGTCTACCTATTTCGGTAGCAGGAGAGCAGGAGGCGCAGCAGGGATTCACTATTCTGGTTATCAGATAACTAGTTATGCCCATGACGAACTTGAAGACCCATCAACTTCGACGTTTACAAGCGCTGGGAGCTGGGCGCTGGGCCCGCAATCCATGGGAAATCCCAGCGAGATTCGGTACTCCATGGGTTTCCCGTCGGCGCTCCCATTTCCCAAATCCTCGGTAGGCCAAGGGAAACTAACTGAATGGAGTAGGTAGAAATGTGAAATCTGTGTTGAAGCTCTTGAAGGACGGTCGTTGTGCTTACCTAATTCCCCACTTCCCTCGATTCTTTAAGGACAAGTCATTCCAACACATTCAACGGCAAGCAACCTTTTTTTCTCCCGCCTACTTTCCATGCTACTATCGCTCTCTGGAGGTTGCAACTACGAGTCGGAGCTGAAAAGCGAGGCGGATGCGCTCTAGTAGACGCAAATCCCACAGGAGGGAGTTAGTTTTGGCGCCGTCGCCGGCTATTCCATTGCTATCGGCACTTCCCAATAGGGGCAGTACGGAACGATCCACGTCTCACGATTGGTCAGATTAACGATGTCGCAACGCCCAGAGGCTCTAGCTTGCAATTATCACGTCAGCACGTTATCTAGACCATCCCTACCAGCCCTCTTCAGCTGCAATATGCAATGTCACTGTCACTGTAACATCGCTCGATAAAAGGGTTGCATGCAGTCATGACGACTATTGAAAAGGGATGGGCGTGGGATTCGTAGATGCTGTAGCGCAACACTAATTACTAGAGACTAATAACCTATTATCATACTACATAGTTATGCTGAGATGATAATTAGATAGATATTTACTTGGCAAATCATACCCCGCATCCGACGTGAAGGGTCAATCGGTCGCAGTTTTGCGGGTATTATATCTATTACGTGCTCATGCTCATATATGTAAGTACACTATGTAATGCCGAAGGAATGATTCTAACATGGATTTGTTTATCAATTAACGACACAAGCTGTCTGCTTGCTTATCCATCAAGTAGCATCGGAGACTCCATAGTAGGCTCCACCTTTCTAGGTACAATACATCAACAGTCTAGAGGCATAGAGTCTAGACTATAGTCAAATAGGGGGGTGGGGTTACAGATGACACCTACTTCTTCAGGACGCGGGTCCCGTATAACCCCAAGTGTCCAACGTATTATGTCCATAGAGCTTCACCTCTATAGTTAGCCCCAGCTGACGCCGGTGAATATAGTAATCTTCCAACGGCGAAACCGTTCCGAGCGGGAGTGATAAGACCGGGATGCTGGTCGCCTCCAAGCGGGAGATCTGTCGATCTTCTCCTCTTTCTAGCCTTGGTTCTTTGATAGGCCAGTTCACCTCAGCACACTACCCCTCAATCAGCTCAATCATATTATATAATTAACAGGTTAGACTTGCCTGAGTACAACTTTCCAAGCTTCTTATATTAGAGGCAGATATTTTGTAGTAATCCTCCAGGCGCTCCGAAATGGACATGGCACGATTCGTACGTGTCACATTGCGAATATTTGAAATTAACACCACCTATGCCGTAGTAAATATCGATTCGTATAGGTAAACGAAACAAAATGGTCTAGTTAAGATGAGCTGTCTTTCCACGTGGTGGTGCTCAGCCCCCACACTTAACACAGAATAATAACCAATACAACACCCAGGAATTCATCTTACCTACCAGCTTCATGGTTGCCTCTTGGAGCTGATTCCCCCGATCAGCTATCTCAGTTATCCGTACTATATCCGTATGCGTACTTCGATCGTCGCCTCATCTTTCCTATCTAGTCGGACGTGAAATTTCGTCTATGCTATACATGATACTGCAAAGGTGATCGCTGCTATTACCATGCCTTCAATAATACTATACACGGCAGTGATAGCGCTGCTAGGCCTGTTCGCCCTTAGATGGCGCTCCGGAGCGCCTAAGTCATCACTGCCGCTGCCTCCCGGCCCCCCGCCGCTGCCAATTATCGGCAACGTGCACCAGGCGCCCAAGTCGCACTCATGGCGGCAGTACCACGAGTGGGGGAAAACCTACGGGCCTATCTTTCACCTCAATATGCTCGGGCAGCATGTGATCATCCTGTCTTCGTCCCAAGCCGCCCACGATCTCCTAGCCAAGCGTGGGGCTACGTTCTCGGATCGCCCGCGGCTATTTGTGAGTTTGGACCTTCCCTCTCTTTCCGAACTTGATCTGATTGACCATGTACGTGATTGATCTGAATTCTAATCAACTGTGTGATGACTAGATGGCCGGTGAACTGGCCCTTAAGGGCATGAACGTGCTGCTGATGTCCTACGACGACCGCTTCCGGGTGCACCAGAAGCTGGAGAACTCAGTGCTGAACCAGCGGGCGTCGGCGTCTTACGTGCCCTTCCAAGGGATGGAGTCGAAGCAGCTGCTGTTCGATCTGCTCAACAGCGCAGGCGGCGCGGGAGCCGATTTCCACGGGTACGTCGAGAGGACATCGGCGAGCATCATCTACGCGCTGTTCTACGGATTCCGATTGAAGGACGCGCAAGACCCGACGCTGGTCTCCGCCCTGGCGCTCAACGACGACTTCAGCGAGTTCGTCCAGGTCGGCGCGTACCTCGTCGACACGTTCCCGTTCCTCAACGTGCTGCCGGGCTTCCTGGCCCCCTGGAAGGCCAAGGCCGAGTCGCACTGGACGCGGCAGCGGAAGCTGCACGTGGGGAACCTGCGGCGCGGCCTCGAGGCCCCCGGCTGGACCTTCGCCAAGCACCTGCACCAGATGGTCGAGAGCGAGGGCATCGACATGTCGACGGACGAGCTCGCCTTCGAGTTCGGCACCCTGGTCGACGCCGCCCTGGACGGTACCACCGAGACCCTGATCTGGTTCGTGCTCGCGTGCATCACGCAGAACGGGAAGGACGGCCGCGATTTCATCGCCGAAGCCCGCGAGGAGCTCGACGCTGTCGTCGGGCGCGAGCGTCTGCCCGAGATCGAGGACAGAGCCCAGATGCCCTACGTCAGCGCCATCGTCGAGGAGATCCTGCGGTGGCGGCCCGCCGGCGCCGGCGGTGTTCCCCACTTCACCAAGACCGAGAGCACCTACGAGGGGTACCGGATTCCCGCGGGGTCTGTGGTGCTAGCGAACCACTGGGCGATCACGAGGGAGGAGGCGTCCTTCGGCCCCGACGCGGACGAATTCATACCGGAGCGGTGGCTCGATCCGGACTCCAAGGAGCTGCGGAACCTCCCCGTCGTGGGCTTCGGGTACGGTCGGCGGACCTGCCCCGGCCGACACTTCGCGCGCAACGTCGTCTGGCTCGCGATCGCGCGGCTGCTGTGGGCGTTCGACATCCGCGCGGGCCGGTCCTCTGACGGCAGTGGCGAGCCCGTCGTCATCGATCCGCTGGCGTGCACCGACGGGCTTGTCATGCGGCCGCTGCCTTTCAGGGCCTCGTTCGAGCCGCGGGGCCCGTGGGCGCGCGATATCATCGTGCGGGAGTGCGATACCCACGGCGAGGATGTGACGACCATACTGGATAAGATTGGGGAGGATTTGAGGGCGAAGCAACAGCAGTAGTAGTTATGATGAACTCGGTACATCGTGGACCGTCAGTATTCTCCGTGTCGGCCTGAGGGCAGGTTGATCCCGCATATAGGTTTGAGCGCCCCTCTAGTCTTGTATAATCATGTTTTTATTATTTGCGCATAGTATGGAGGGACAACAGCCTTCTTTTTCGTTTCATGTAATATTTTACTTTCTTCCGCTATTTCATACCTTTGCATGACAGAGTGAAAAACAGAGTGGCGGTTTAAGGATGGAAAATATTTATGGGAAAATAAGCATTAGAATAATTTTGGAATGCACACAATTGATATTTCATGAGTACCACTTGTGATACCCATAATAGGTAGGGAGGGATAAACATCATATGACACAACCTTCCATCGTCGACGCTGATTCCTTTAATCCACCAAACCCCAGTAAATTCCTTTTCAGTTAAAATGTATGTTTTTCTTACCACCTTAAACAATCCGCTGCTGTGCAGTTGTCACTTGTGTTAGCCTGGGCCGTAATCGCGACGAGCAATACCATTGGCATTATTCAACTTGTCTTCACCGCGTTTGCGAATAAATTTTCAATTTGAGTATATTTTGGAAACGATTACGTGCCAAATCTTCGAACGGTATTATGTCTGAAATATGAGACGGTATATCATTTAACTCACACTATAGCAGTCAACCCTATATAAAAAAGTATATATTTCTTATTATCTATTACGACGTAAACTTCAAGAGGCTAAACTTTGTTTAAGCATATAGAATTAGTATTGGTAGATAGTTCACCTTTTAACTATGACGGCGTGTGAACACCAAACAACTAGCGACATTAACTTTCAAATGTTACCCCTGAAGATGGCAACACTAGTGATTAGTGTTTATTCATAACTTAACGTCCACCCAGAATATGCCCACTGCGATAGTTAGAAGAAGGGGACATCTGAGAATCAAGGTTTGTAGTTTGCTATTCCATAAATGTCTGATGTGACTACTCGTGTGTCGCGGACTTGTCCCTATCTAAGTAGCGTGCAAGTCCATCTCCTAGCATCACCTTAGCCTTCTTAATCGGAGATAGATTTGCAAAACTCTATATGACAGCTATGAGAGAATATAAATATGTATGCGTGTCCATTCACTCTTGTAATGAGGAGAATCCCAAGCCTTTGTTTCTATATTGAACGCCCCTCAAAATAAGCAACCTTAACATTTCCCGCCTATACGTTACATTACGATGTCAATGCTCGAACTCGTCAGTATACCGTATTGTTGATCTCCGTGTACAAATTACTTACTTCTTCCCCAATTGCCCAGTTTGAACTCCTAAACTATTTGTTCCTCTATGAACTCATCGTCTGCTACTTCGCTTTCGAGATCATTTTAATTCTTCTTTATTTCTTTTAACCATGATCCTCCCCGGCGCCTCCTCTCTTATAGAGGCCATTGGCCTGGTCTCAGGTAGTATTGACGTCGTTCGATTTGGCCTTAATAACTTTGCGCCAGTCGCGCCAGGCGGAACTGGAAACACTAGCGTTAGGATTGGTCTTGGGCTAGAAACCAATAACGTGCTTGGAATTCAAACTTACACTGCTCTTCCCGATATACGACTATTTAATGAAAGCGGCGGGTTCGTTGGAATGGCAGCAAATTCAGGACACTTTTCAAAGAATGGCCGTGGCGATATTAAAATCAATATCGGCAAGCATAAAGACCGTGGCAAGCGGCCAACGTACACCATCTTTTCGGCCAACGAGCACGCTCTCTGCATCGCATATGCCTCTATTACCTGGCCAGGCGGGGACATGTACGCTTTTGATGGTGGATGGGGCCGGGCCTGTGGTGGACCATGGTACTATTCGAATTATTATGTTTCGACTGAGAAAGTGAATCCCACTTGCATGTGGGTTGATGGAGTAAGTGCACATATCCTTCGCAACCTAAGATGCTGTATATAATTTGATGCGGTAGTTACTAATGAGTGGTGGCATAGAACAACGGCGACATTCGAGAGGCTGGGTTCCAGGTTCACTGGCCTGATTTCGTGCCCCATACGTCTACTTTTCCTGATGATCAAGCCAAGAAAGTAGATATGATGGTGTCTCTCTGCCAATCAGGCACATCGTTTAAATATCACTATGAAAAGGTCCCAAAATCACTAACATACAAAATACCGGATAACCTTAGTAAGGGAGGAAGTAGGGGAGGGGAATCTCGTCTTTCGAGGAGAACTACAGCCACAACATCGCATGAAGTTTCCAGGCACCCGGTACCCGCCCATGATCTACAGGATCAGGGGAATGGAAAGAATAGTAGCATTCAGACAAGGGGAGCCGTATTCTTGAATCGGCTCGTCATTGACGATAGCCTCGAACGCCCTCCCCAAAAGCTATGCGCCAGTTCCACGTCATTTGGTCCGGACTTCGTTAATGTTGCCTACGGAACCTACTGCCGTATGTCTGACAAGACTCTCTGGCTGATCTGTCAGGGGAAGAGTACGACTCATTGCTTCGATCTCAAATTTCGGAGCCTAACTACCACAGATCAGGCACCGAAGAGATTGCCATACACTGATGTCATTGACTGGAGGAATGCGAACGCCGAGAGGGCCAACCAAGCCGAGAGCCTTTGAACTATGAAGTAATTGGAATTGATTACTTGGATAGGTTGATTCTCTGGCCATACATTCACTTGATATTACATTGTGCTGGAAGAGACTACTGGGGAAAGGATGGAGAACTAGTATAAAGGGGTGATATCGCCGGGGAAGGAACTTTATGTACTAAATGGTAATGGAACGGGCGGTAAAGGATGGTACTCATGTTTTTAATCCACACTAATAGATGAATTCCCATTCGCCTTTTACCGATTCCTAGAACCACTGTACTGGATTCTGTCATCAATTGTATATTCCCGGTTGCGCTGCCGACCTGCAGCGTCTAGTATTTAGTCTTTGAGGCCACATGGTTGACAATCTACCACCCTTACACACATGCACTTCCGTCCCCCGGTACACTTATTCACTAATATATTGTTCAAAGTTTGTGCTCTTTCAGCCGGATCAAAGCTTCCTGTGTGCCAGACATAACCAACTTCGCAGTCTTCATATTCCACATTCTTTGAGAAACAAGAACCCTACTTTCGCCGCCCCACGATGTTTTCCGCTCAAGTACAATCCATTCGTCCACCCTAGCCCGCGGGTCATGGAATGAAACGTTGTGAATAAGGCTAGCGCCCATGGCAACGTTTCGCATGCCTTTCCCCGCCGCCATTGGATTGGCCAGCAAAGCCGGCCCGAACGAGAACTCATCCGACATGTACGCAAAAGCGGCTAGGTGAACCAAAGGGTCATCAGTAGAAAGTGGTGGAGACCGGACGAAGCCACGAATCCAGAATTGCGATGGATCATCCGATATCTCCATCCCAAGGGGTCTCCAGTCGAGTGGTCTATCTTCGGCACTCAGCTGCATCAACGGTGCTGATCGATCGATCGTGGAGTTCTGCATTTCCTGAATAGCTACCGCACTGATATCGTCCGGACCAGTGCCTTCTAGATCTGGCATGGGAGTCCCGTACCGTAAGACGTTTCCGGCAGGTCTGCTGATATTTTTCTGGAACGATATTATGGCGGCGTAAACGCACGCCTCGCCCTGGGTGGCGCGCACAACTCGGGTGCAGTAAGACCGTCCATCAGCAGTACGATCAACTCGATAGGTGACTTTATCATCGCCATTTGCGAGAGCCAGGAATGAAGATTGCGACGAGTACAGTCGGAAACCATCTGGCACTGTAGTGCTGGCTGCCGACACTGCCTGGGCGACTAAGAAACCACCAAAGACAGATCGTACACCCTCTTGAGATGTCAAGGGCCTAGGAAAGGAAACAGTTAGCTTGGATGCTGCGAGTAGTTGGTCGCACCTACTTGTCATTGACATAGACATCCGGCCCCAATTCTGAAAGAGGAGTGACGGCAATATGTCCCTCAATAGGAGCTGGGGATGCCATTTGGGAATAACAGCAGAAACTCAAACTATGTAGATGGGAATTTAGAGGTCTTAGGTTATCCTGCGGTGTACATTAAGGTACCATTCAACGCAACAAAACAATATATGGGGGAAGAACAAGATCAACTGCGGCGACCTTATCTCTTCGGTGGCATAAACCAACCAACCAACCAACAAATAAGCAAATGAATGTACTGATGAGGCGTAGCTAAGTACCCATGTAGACATGTATGTTAGTTGAATGTTGGTTCCGCAGGCCCTCATTGGTGCCCAGAATCTTACCCCTTGCATCCATTGTCTCTCTGTTATGTGTTGGTACTGGGTACGGCGTACTTATCAATGTGATTTATCAGTCGCATAGCTCAAACTACATATTTAGTGAATTGGTCCACCACTCTTTTTGCGTGAGTATGTTTCATTAAGCTATTGAACTTTACGGTAGCGCAGAAACTGTATATATATTTGCTCATATATTTCCAGTATTTGCAAAAGGACATAATAAAGGCCACTTTCAAGCTGAGATGTAATATGTAAATAATTAAAACGAATTAAAATTAAATATATTTATATATAAATTCTTAACATGATATAAAGAGCCTGGATTTACGGGGTGAAACGAAGTTGCATTTTCTGGGTTCTGCGGTCTGGTCTGGGACTAGCCGGGACCGTACTTATAACACCAATATCACGTACAAGCTGATATAAGAGCAAGGTATGGGTTATGGCTGAAAGTGATAATTGTCTGGCATGCTCTAGAACTAAGGATAGGTGACTAGGAATATCTATATATATTGTAAGAGCTTCGGATATAGGATTATCCTGTGAGTAAGCAGCTCTAACTGCAACAACCAAGTCCACCGCACCTGCCATCACCCTCTTTGATAATCCCCTAACCACGTTGCTCTAGAAGTCCCACCCCCCGTTCTATGGACGAAGCGGGGTGTCGGGGCCGCTATATTCGCGGTAACGGCTCCTCCAGAAACTCAACCTTTCCACGCTGAACCCGCCATTGTCAGGAACACCCGCTTGCTTTGCTAGAGGGCCGAGCTGCCCTAGCCCGTCAGGGATGTCGCGAAAACTTTGTTCTGCTAAGCGGTCAAACCGGTCCCAAGCTATCACCATCCAGCATTTCGCGGCGTCGAACAGGTCCGCGACAGTGAGGGAGTCCATAGTCCGACCCTCATCCTCCAGATCTTCGATTCCGTCATCTCCCCTCTCCCGAGGGGTCTCGAAGGTATCTCTAAGCACGACAATCCCGACGCTACAGAGCTTATCCTGCACTCCAACCCCACCCACTGTCGCGAGGAAGCTATGTAAGTTCCGCCGCTGGGTTCGGCTCATTGCAGCGCAGTCCTTCGTCCAATGATGCGCCATGTCTTCGACCAAGAAAGGCATATCAGACCAAAGAACACCCTTGCTGGTCGTTAGAGGGTTTCTCTCCTTGGGGTCGGCGTTGTCCGATTCTCTGGTCTCTGGCAAGGTGCCTATGCCGTGGATGAGCATGAGTTCGACGACTAGTCGGTCCTTGTGTTTCGCACTGCAGAAGCGGGCTGCGTTATAGAAAAGTAGCCAGAGGATTCGGAGGTGAAGCTCCACCTTCTCCGAACTTTGGTGGTCTCCCGTGGCTACTACGTATCTCGCCTGCTCCTTGATTGTGATGAGCTTGCTGCCCATGGTACGGCAAATATCGTCGATTTGGTCATTATTGGCGTATTCCTTGCTGATTTGTTGAAACATGGACCACACTGGCAAGTATCTTCCTCCCGCTATGTCTTGAGGATCTGACGGCGATGGTGGGGCAGCCATTTTGTAAATTGCCGAAACAAAAAAGGGATCTCGATGGTTAGCTCTGAGACTCAAGAGCTCAAACTGGTAGTTTGGTTATGGAAGATGTGATGGGGTTAGGGGAAGGTAGACCTAGGTTTTATACTAAGAATGCGTAAGCTGGGAGGATTTCGTTGGCACCATTACGTATCCGTGGACTAACTTATAACTGTCGATCTACATAAGTTTGTCAAACGCTATACATAAATCAACCAATCAAACGTAATGTTTGCCTTGCGGGAAACCCTGCATACAATTCCTGCCTATGTGAGATACGTGGGGCACAGCTCACCCCCTGCTGCTCGCATCATGCAATGACCAGCCATAAGCCACCCAACTGATAAAACATCATCTAATAACAGCGGTCTCGATTGCCTCAGTCCCCAGGCCGCCGTCGCTCTAAGTACCGATTTCCCACTAACATTCCGACCAAGCAGAGGGCAGGGGTAATTAACCAAAGAATCTAAATATTGTTTGTTTGTTAAGACCACTGTTTAACAGGAAGATATGATCGTTGATTAAAGGGTTGCCTAAGCCGTGACACTGTGAACAACAATTTGTCCTTGTCAGCGAGCCTACGTGTGTCGCAATAAGCTAATCTAAATTGGAGCATCTGAAAATAACTACGAGGGATAATTTTCTAATCAGAACTTAGACGCATTTAACACTTGTAAAAGTAGGTGCGTAGAATCAACAGAGGTACGATATTCTCTTTGGATGCTCAGATAATCACTTGGTAAGGGACAGTTCAAAACGTAAGCATTTCTCCGGGCTTGCGCGTCGACCTAGTCTGCATAAACGACTAGTTGCAAACATATGAAGCATTTAGATTAGGGTTTACTGCAGTTCAGTGACTACCAATATTCTCAGCAATACAATTTCAGTTGTTTTAAAGAGCGTAAATACATAGATTAACAAACGAGCAGGTATGTTCAGACCAATTCTATATAATAGGCCCGACTTTGATATAAACGAGTGAATCCGAGAGACATAAAGAGCCGAAATGCACCCCTAAACCCAAAAGAATGAAAGGAGAGAAGTGCCTGCTTGTTCTTCGATATCCTATTTCAACGTCTCAATAACAGACGCAAAGTCCCGGTGGCTCCGCATGTATACAATACGGTCTGCTAACGTATTGACTCAGATTATTATCCCAATAATCGATAGATACAAGTGGAGGCTCCGTACACTACAAAATTAGCTATGCGAATCGGAATATGGGGTTCCAAAAGCGTACCGGAAATCTGTGATCGCAACGGCAAGGATTTGTTCCAGTTTGGCAGGATATACCATCATCACTTGCTATTCGAGGGTAGCATAGCTGAGTGCTCACTCGACACCACTGCTATGTATGTTAGCATCGCTGAACATTCAATGCTGACTCCTAGAAGGTAAATCTTACGCCGTCGGTTCCTCTCTTCTGTAAGTGGGTATCCAAGCTGCTTTCGTTGCTTAGGGCGCGTACTCTGGGAGGTCCCCCAACAACCTCATCACCTGTACACGGGGCATTAGGATCGTCTTGCCTCGATTTAAGGCTATAAGAGGTAGGACTGGTGGGGATGGCAAGCACTGTCGAAGAAGCCAAGAAGAGGAAAGGCTTCAGAAGGTTGACAATCTTGGCGAACTTCATAATGTATATGAAGATTGATAGTAGGGTTGTTTGTATGTTAGATTGGACGATTCGGACTAGAGTGAATTTGGATTGTGATATTGTATTCGTCCAGCTGTGAAAGAATGGTTCCTCAAATATATATATATATATATATATATGTGTGTGTGTGTGTGTGTGTGTGTGTGTGTGCCCTTATATTATCATATCTGGTTATTATTGTAGAATTACGTTTATTATTACCATCGGCATTAAGCCTCTTATGCTACATTAACGTAGAGAGTAGAATACGATCGGCTATCATTACCGTCGTGGGTTGCACGGTGAGCGGACGGGCCATGGCTTGGAGGAATTGGATTGCTGCTATTCAAGATAACATCAACTTGACAGCGGCTATCTCAGCTCGAGATGTATAAGCTGGTATTGCTTGACAAACTGGGATATGATCCCTCGGTTGTATAAACGAACATTGCTGCCTACCTTAACACCTGTTTTGTTTTAACCATTTAAGATGGTTATTTTTAACATCTCGTCAATTAAAATGGATTTTACTAAGACGATAACAAAATATAACGGTCTTTCTAGTAACTTCGTATATGTGTTCCCCAGGGTTCGTAATAGGTACTTAATGGTTACTTATCCATTGCAATTTAAAAAAGAACGGTTAAGCATATTTGTTACTAAAACCAAACAAGTGGTTAACCGTGGGTAAAATAAGACCCGCATGGTTTTAGAAGTTTGTTTTTCCTTGGATGTAGGCAGTACTTAAAATACTTAAAACTCATCATATCATTATGATTGTTAATTAGTTTCGTTTAGGTAGAAGGTACGAGAACAACCCCCACCCCCCTTTTTGTGGAGAGAGTATGGAATCAAGTCACAGAAACAAACGGTCCGAACCCTTCGCTTTGCGAAACTCATCTATAGCCGTGCTCATTCACAGTCATACAGGTGTTAAAACAAATCGTACGCAAAGACGATCTCGAGGACTCTGCCACGGGATTCTAGCACGGTAAGATGATCAATCAAACTCAAGCAACAAGAGAGGTTACAAGCAGATGTGCCATGCTGGCAAGAAGGCCACGTGTTACAGGTTCAACATGTACGGAGAACTTTGATTAACTTGCAAGTTTTCTAATATGTTAATAAAGGTAATCACCAGTTGGGTGATGATAATCATAAGTTTATGACGTAGTCGTAAAAGTTCAGAAATTGTATATATCTGGCTCGACTTCTCATGTTTTCGGCTTCAAGATCTAGCAACAGCCAAACAAATCACATATATCACCTAACATCTTACCACCAATTTCAAGCTCTTTAAACCTTGATTTATCTCAAACGCAAAACGTGCTCATACAACACATTATAATGAAGACTTCGGCATTTACTACTTTCACTCTGGCCATTGGCCTCGTGGCTGGTGTCATGATCCCCGAAGACGCCCCAGACGGCCTTTTTGAGGCCTCGCTCGACAAAAGAGACGAGGCCTATGGCAACTTCACGCTTCTCGCTCGACATGTTCCAGGGGAAATGGTGCCGACCGCCCCAACCAAACGCAGTGTCCGGTTCGACCGCCGCTACACTCCTCTGCCAATCAGCAGGGAGGATTGCTCGGACGGCGACTACGTCGACCCCTCCGATTTCAGCATGTCCAAAGGGGAGCTTATCCGTCGTTGTGACTCGGGCACTCAGATCGGGAAAAAATCCGTCCTTGCTTATAAGGTCGGCTCTTCCACGGCATACGCTTGCAGCTATGGTGGGCAGAACCCTTGCGGCAAGGATGAAATCGATGCGGCATTTTTGGAGATCGACAAAAGCTGCGGTTCTCAGACGAAAACCGGCTGGGTGTTAATGGACAACTGGGCCAAGTCTTACGGACGAGAGATCTTGACAAACGAAATCTGTGGAAGCTTATAAAACAGAGGGTGATGGTCAAATGAAGGGGATTTTTCTTTAAAGGGGGTGATCCGTGGCCATGCTTCAAATGATGGTTGTTTTCCCCCTTTGGAAGAACAAGTGCGAGCTGCGTCCGTTCGTTAGAATTGTGCAAGTAGTCAAGTCATTCACTTGAAGTTGGACAATAAAGGTCAATTGTACATTACTACATTAGCTTACCGTATCATCTTGTCTATTAAGTAGTAACCTGCTGATAAGTATAAAAGCTTTAACACTTGATTAGATTTGATATAGCTATGTACTAGTGTAAGTAAGGGGCTTACTAGGTGTGTTTGAAGTATGTTTTAACATTATGTTCTCTTAACCAATCCAGAACAATGCTAGGAGACTAAATAGGGGATGACTAGAAGTCCTATGGGCTTACATTAGGACATAGTAAGAGTATATATAAAGGTGGTGCAAAACTGACCCGAGCCTAAGCATAGTATGCACTTAAAAACGACATGCCTTCTGCGGCGTCTATAGGATGTACGACCATGGTTGTAAAGGAAAGTAAAAAGCTTAGGAGTATTGGCCTGAACCCTGCATACGGCATTACGTGTTTGCATAGGTAGGTACACGAAATAAATATCGACAGCAATAATGGGCAGATACCGGTTGCTCCGGGAACAAAATACGCAACTACGTATTAGACAATAGGAAGATCTACAGAGGCTGGTTCATGCAATAGAACTATAGTTAGTCTTCCTATAAAACAACAATGGTGTTCAAGTCGATTAACATAATACTACGTTTAAGAAAACACGGTGCTTGAATTGCCATTATCGGTTGGCATATCGACAGATACAATATTCCAAGCTTTTCTCTGGATCAACGTACAATATGATAAATATAAAGCTATTCAGACAAGATAATTATTAGAGACACGGAAGGAAATATACAGCTTTTACTAAAACCCCATCCATTCCTACTTCGGCACAAACTATAACAGAACTGGTTGGCTACATCTACACATCCATTCGGTCTATACAGACAAAACTCTAGAGACATTGGGCCTACCCAAAACTTAACACAAAACCACAACTTTAAGATGTCCAGCCGCTCCGCAAAACAAGACCTTTCGCGCCTTCCTTCTCTCGACCGTTTTCTGGAGAGAGATTCATCATACTCATCTCTCGAGGGGCTTACCAATGCCGAAGACGATTCGGGACCTGACGCTCGATCCACATCCACCCAAGTCAGAAACCAGGCTATGGGAAACAATGCACGATCCCGGCCACCCAGTCGCCAGGCCCTGCTGCCGCTTAGAGATGATATGAAAAGCCTAATACCGAGGCCATCCAGTCGCGAGCCCCTACTACGGAGGAAAGACGTCGAACGCCGGCCCCCTATGGCACAGCAGCAGGCCCAGCTCCCGTCGGTACAACAACAAGCGCAGCTCCCTTCAAAACAATATCGGGTACGACACCCTACGATGCACCATCAGGCGCGGTCCCCTTTAACACAACCTCAAGCGCGGCATCCTTCCATGCACTACCAGACGCGGCAAACTTTGGTGCAGCATCAGGTACTCGAGCAACAACGGCAACCGGAGGGTCTCACAGCCGCCTTCGTACGCTACTGCCGCTGTATTGCGAGTTGTTGTGGCTGCCGCCATGATAAAGAGGAGGAGGATGACGTGGAATACATCTTCGAGATATAACAAGAACTTTGCTACTTCTGCTATGTCCCCTATGCTACCCCTTGTTAAAAAATGTAACCCCTTGTTAACTGTTACCTGGCTAACGGCTAAGGCTAGTCGGTATGGTACCCTCGAAGCGGGGTCTTAGTCAGCAGAGACGCCCGCGCCATTCTACTTATGCAAGGAGTAAGATATGTACTTCTGGGCATTCTCATATCGTCAATAGCACAAGTAGTTTAGAGTTAGCTCCTACAATTTAACTATGCTTATACGTAGCGACTCGAGTTAATCAATGACCTAAACCCCCCACGACATAGAGATCAGACTCCACCAGAGCTTTCACGTTGCTAACTACTATCACGCCAGAAGTCTCCGCGGGGACGGAAAACCAAATTTGGCCCTACATGGGTGGCGCCGAAGCTATCGTAGAGTTGAAATTCCTCTGGCCGTCCTCTCCCATTCGTCTTTCCGGAAACGCCCCCGCCAGTCTCGGCGACCTTCCCCGGGGCCGTCTCGAAATCGAAATACCATAGCGTCTTCGCTATCACCAGGCTAGTTTCCAAATAGGCCATGGCCTTGCCGGCACACCCGCGGGCACCGAGGGAGAAGGGGCAGAATGCAGAGTGCATTCGGGCGAGCGCCGTCGGGCCATCTTCAACAAGCCAGCGCTCTGGGCGGAAGGTAAATGGTTCGGTGAAATACTTTTCGTTGTGGTGGAGACAGTAGGCGCTGACGCCGACCTGCACGCCAGGCGGAATAACATGCCCATCGACGATGAGCGGCTCGCCTCGCCGCTCCTCGTCTGAGCCCAACTCTCGCCACAGGGCGCTGGTCACCGGGGGCGACATGCGTAAGGCTTCGTCGATGCAGGCGCGCAGGTATCGGCAACTTGTGAGTCGTGGACCGCCCCGAATGTCCTCGTTGCTTTTGAATGCACCGCGTATTTCGCTAGCGAGCTTGTCGTAAACACTAGGGTTCCGTGACAGGTAGAAGAACAAGGCGCTGAGTGCGGTAGATGTCGTGTCGCCCCCTATACCAAAGTCAGCGCATCCCCGGTCCGAGAGGCATGGGGGCTACAGACCTGCTGGGAAGAAAAATAACGCTTCGGACCATAATTCGTTGGTCTTCATCCCATCGGTAGTGTTGTCGAGGTGATCAACAACAAAGGAATAGAGATCGTTCTTTGCGTGCTTATCCTGAGAAAGACGAGTGCTGATCATGTGTTGCATCATACGAAGGTACTTGATGCGTTGAGAAAAGCCCAGTAGGGGCAGTAAATGGTGAAGGCCGAGTTTCTTTAGCGGCGGAAACTGCAAGAAGCAGTTGTTCTGGTAGGTACCGAGGCTTATTCCATCGAGCATAAATCGATACGTCGGATCTGTCTGCATGTTAAGAGGAAAGCCGAAAGCAAGGAGGCCCACGATGTCCATGCCAAGCCGTTTACAACAGTCCGTCATGTTGACAGGGCTTGAGTCGTGGGATGAGGCCAGTAGTTGTCGGATGAATATGTCGACTTGCTCTATCATGGTAGGCTCAAAACCGCGCATCGCCTTGTCTGAGATGGCTTTCCCGACTAATTTGCGCTTAACCCTATGTCTGTGCTTGTCAATGACGTTGAAGATGCTAGGCTCCCTGGCCGCCACTGTCAGGCTGTAGGCGCGTGACTTCACAACTCTTTCATTGTTATAAATATCTCCTCTAGTCAACATGTATGTTTGTATTTGGTGGGTTAGAAGCTATATACCTTGTAAAGCTTCAGCCGAGTTGAAGATGAGCTTGTTAGGGCCGTGTCGCATTACTGGACCTGGTATCATTTAGTATCTCTACTAGTCCTCCTGATGAGCAACTCGAGCTTACCGTATCTTTTCTGATCAAGATATGTGGTTAAATGAAGACGTCTTGAAAGTGCGTAAAAGCCAGCGTAGAAATCAGACAGCTCCGCAGCTACGGGTCCTGGATAGTTTCTCAAGGGGTGAAAGAAGACGCGGTAGCTGAGTAGTAGAAGGTACTTTCGTGGCAAGTCAACATATGATCCACAATATTTGTATAGCAGGGACTCACATAAGGGATGATGACCAGGGCGACGTATTTCAGCACCCCGTACAGAATGTTGATGATCGCCATTTTGACAAGTTTGTAGTATGTAAGCAAGGTAGATCAGCGGTTTTAATAGTTAAGTTAAATAACGATTTTTCCATTAATTATTAAACATAAATATAAATAAACAATAATTTATAATTAATTAATTTAAAGCTATTTATATTTTAATTTATTTAAATATATTAAATATCGATTTAAAAGTTAATTTAATAATATTATAAAAGTTATAAAGCTTTTTAAAACTTTTAAATTTATTGTTTTTTATTATATTATTTATTATAACTCGTTAAAATCGTCGTTAAATTAATGTTTTAAATATTAAATTACTTTTAAAAAAGTTATTTTTATTTTTTAACGTTATAAAGTTATCGTTAATTTATATTAATTAAATACTTTTTTATATTCGATTAATATAATAAGCGCCGATAATATATTAAAAGCGAATCGATTAAATTTAAAAAATTTCTTTTAATAATTTTTTTATTATTTAAAAATGTTTTTATTTATAACGATAAAGTTTATTTTTTTTATTTTAAAATATTTTTATAATTTATTATTATTATTATTATTAAAATTAAAAAACTTATTTTTTTTATTAAATAAAATATTAATCGATGCTTTTTTAATTTTTATAAGTTTAAATAAAAACTTAAAAGCTATTATTATAATTATATTAACGATTATATTTTAATTAATATAATGTTAAAGTTAATAATTAATAATTTATTATTTTACGTTTTATATTAAAGTTAAGTTTAATTATTTAAGATTTTTAAAACGTTTATAAAAATAAAAAACGATAAAAGTTTAATATATAATAATTTCCTTTAATATTTCGTAATACTTTTAAAACTTTTTATAAATACGCTTTAATTTATCGTAAATTTTACGAAAGTTTTATATATTTAAAATTTTAAAATTTATTTTATTAAATTTAATATTATTTTTTTTCTTTTTATAAATATATAAGCGAGTTTATATTTTTTAATTACATTTAATTTAAATTCGCTTACGTTTTAAAATATATTAATTAAGTATTTATAAAAAATAAATATAATTATTTTAAAAAATTAATATAATTTAAAAAAAATCGTATAAATTAAATTAATAAAAGTTAAAATTAATAATAATTATTAATTAAGAAAAATATAAAGTTTATATATTATTTTTAAAATTTTTATTTAATAATTTAAATTTATTAAATTACTTTTAAAACTTAATTTTAAAATAATAAAATAATATTATTATAATATTAATAATAATTTAATTATTTTTATATTAAAAAGTTATTTTTTTAAATAATTTTAATATAACTTTAATTTTTTTAAAATAATATTAATTTTTTTCGAAAATATCGTAATTTGTAAATATTATATTAAATTAAATTTATATATAATAAAATCGATTAATAACTTTTTTAAAAGTTAAAAAATTATTTATTTTTTTTAACATTTTATTTTACTTTATATTATTATATATTTTAAAAAAATAATTTAATTTATCGATTTTATTATTAAAATCGTAAATAAAAACGTTAAATATAAAATTATTTATATTATTATTATTTTCGTTATTTTTATTAAAATACTTTTAAAATATTTTAAAAGTAATTTTACGATTTTAAAAATATTTATTAGTTTTTATTATATTTATTTTTCGCTTAAAAATATTATAATATAAAGAAATTTATTAAATAAAAATGTTTATTTTATAACCTTTATTTATCGTTATAATTATAATTCTTTTTAACTTTTTTTTTAATAAAAATAAAAGTAATAATTATAATATTAATAATATAACTTTAATAACGAAAACGTTATATAATAATTATTTTATTTATTTATTTAATTTAAAATTTATTAAATATTTAAAAAAAAAAAATAAATAAAAAAAACATTAATTATAAAGTTTTATTATTAATTATAAATATTAAATTAATAAACGTTTTATATAAATTTATTAAAAAATTAATTTTTAACGTTATTTAAAATAAAAAACTTAAGCTTATTTTTAATATTATATAAGTTTATTATCTTTAATAAATAAAATATTATATTTTTTATAATATAATTACTTATAATATATTAAAAAATAATAAACTTTATACGTAACTTTTATTTTTAATTAACGAAATAAATTATTATATTAAACATTTCTTTTTTATTAAATAACTTTTATATATTAAAAGAAAAATAAATTTTCGAAAAAGCTTTATTTTAAAGTTAATATATAATAATAACGCGTATAAACTTAAAGGCTTTTTTTAATTAATTTTATAAAATATTAACGAAAATACGAAATAAATTAACGATAAAATTACGGTTAAAAAAAGCTATTAAATAATAATATTAATTTTAAACGTAAATATATAAAAAAATATTATATTAAATAATATATTTTATAAATAACTTTTAATATTTTTTAAATATATTATATATAAGTATACGTTTAAAATAATTTTAAACTTATTTATAAATTAAAATTAAAAATAAATTTATTTTATTTAAAAAAAAATTAAAAAATTTTAATTATTTATTATTAATAATCTTTTTATAAAATTTTTTAAATAATATTTAATATTATTTATTAAATCGATATTAAAAATCTTCGTTTTATTTTTTTAATTATAAAAGAAATAATATTAAACTTTATTATTTTTAATTTTTATTATATAATTATTATTTTTTATTTTTTTTATAATAAAAATAATATATTAATTAAAATTTAAAATATTAAAAATATAAATAAAATTTTATTATTTATTAATAAAATATAAAACGAAATTAAATATTATTTAAAATAACTTTTTTTAAATTATATTAAATAATTTAAAAACTTTAATTTTAAAAAATCATTAACGAATAAATACGCGTTACGTAATAATAATAATAACGCTTTAACGTATAAATTAAAAAGCGTTAAATATTTCGAAAAAAGTAAAAAAATAATAATAAATAATATAATAATTTAAAAAATCGAAAGATTTAAAGAAAAATTAACTTTAATAAAAAATAATAATATTTTAATAATTAAATTAATAAATTTAAAAATCGAATAAATTAAAATTATATTTATAATTACTTTTTAAAGTTTATAATATCATTTAAAATATTATAAATCTTTTTTAAAATAATATAAATAACTTTAAAATTATTCGTTTTCGATTAATTTCGTCGTTAAAAATTCTTTATATATATTTATTAAATATAATAAATAATTTATAAATAATATTAATTAAATAACGAACTTTAATTTAACTTATTAAAATAAAAAATTCTTTAATTATATAATTAAAATTAATTAATTATTTAAATAAAGTAATTATTAACTTAATTATTAAAACCGCTAAGGTAAATAAAAACGATATAATAAAAATGCGTCGTGTAAAACTACTGTTGCTTTACTGGGTAACTAAAGTAGATCGAGAAAGTGGAAGTGAAGGTGAAGGGAAGCTTAAAAACCTACATGTTTACGGGCGGAAATCTGAATTAGCACGTGGTAATTGTGTGCTAAAATGGACCTCGGATCTCCGCCTCTAGAAACTGCAGGCTGGTGTCAGGCGGAGTGGTCGTCAGACGTATTACCAACTTGAGACGAAGTAACAGTGATAAAATAGCCATTCAGAAGGACTAGTGCGCGGGTGCATGAGTTGGCTTATTCTACACACCCATGGTTACCGCCACCGAGAGAGCCGACCAGTTATATTCTCCCAGTTTAACAGCCTACCTATCCCAATAGGTACACTTTTGGGGGTTCAAATAGCATTCTCAGTGGGATAGTACAGTTGGGGGCTAAAAGGGGGAGGTGTCCAATAGGGGGGCATAACGCAACTACCCAGCAGGGATAACACTCCCGGAAATATGCAAGGAGGTCAGGCACTTCCAACATTGCTTCCTCTTGCGACCTGAAAGACTGTCGATCTAGACTTCACAAGTTAGGAGTGTAGCCCCAGTCTAACAATTACCTCCATTGTCCTGATTGACAAGGAGTGAGTTAAAGCAATTATTTTGGGACTTTCCTGATACTTCAGGGTCCTATGGGGATATTGTAATGACAAGTATAAATATATTTGTCGGCTTGAATTCAATATGAAGCATCACGAACTATATATAAATATATATATATATAGAATTAGATAGGACTTGTGTATTTTCCCCCGTCAATTACCATAGCATATAAGGGTTAACTTGGGAAAAGGTTAAGCATTTAACTACGCCACCACTATCTGAACCGTAGCTACGATGTGTCTCGAGCTCGTCCCAACATAACATTCGTATGCCCCCTTGTCAACTCTCCATTTTCCACCCGAAGATGGCCCACCCTTCCCTTCGACGTCGAACCATGTGACTGCGCTACTGTCAAGCTCTATTTTGGCACTCCTACACTCTCCGGCGGGAACAGCCACTTTAGATAACCCGACCAGGGACCTTGGCGCAGCTTCCTGGCCCTTCTTCTTTATTACCGGCGAGGGAGATATGTATAGCTGGATGACCTCAGTACCGTCAACATTACCCGTATTGGTCACCGTCACGGACACAATTGCCCGCTGGCTACCACCGCCACTGTCTCCTCCAGTTCCAATCACACCATCGACCTTAACATCTGAAATCTCAAAGGTGGTGTAAGACAGACCAAAGCCGAAGGGCCAGAGGGGCTCGATATCTTTCGCGTCGAACCATCGGTACCCGACCAGGACGCCCTCCCCGTACTCGGCATGGTCGCGCTCCGCGTCACCGGGAAACCAGCCGTGGGAGCCGTGGTCCTCGAGCCGACGCGGAAACGTGACGGGCATCCGTCCGCTCGGGTTAACTCGACCGACAAGGATGTCCGCCAGCGCGTTCCCGTTCTCCTGGCCCTGGTACCACGCGTGAACGATGGCGGGTGCCGCCTCCTCCCACGGCATGGCGATAGCGCTCGCTGATTGCGTCACCACGACTGTGTAGGCGTTAACGGCGCAGATGGCAGCGACGAGCTCGTCGGTTCGCCGTGGTAGTGATAGAGATGTCCGGTCCGTGCCTTCTTTCTCCGTGTCATTATTATGACCTACTACTAGCACGACAGCATCGGCGTCCCTTGCCGCCGCTACGGCCTCGTCGAATAGGGCTTGCTCGTCTATCCGTAGCTCCATGCCGACTCGTAGACCCGACAACGTATGGAATAACGTGTTGTCATGGGGTGGAATCGGTGGCGGCACCACGATGTTGTCAACGCGGAAGCCATATGAGCGCCCGGCCTCTAGATCTAAGGTCACGAACCTGTTGGCACTCCCGCAGTTCATGAACGTCCCCCCGGTCTGCGTCCACTCCGAGTTGTCGATGACGAGCGCATCGTCAATGAAGAGCTTCGCCTTACCTGTGTTCAACAGGCTGAGGTTGTAGGTGCCGGATGTGGTCGGCGTCAGGATGCCCGTTGCACGATAGCAGTGTGGCTTCCCACGCAGGACCTCTGGCGTGTCGCCGTCACTCATCATGAAGATGACCGAGTTATTCCAGTGCGAAGACCCAACAACGGGACCCTGGAAGTCGTGGCCTGCGTAAAAGTCGACTCGAATGCCTGTAGCCGTGCCTTCTGGCGTCCTGAGCATGTCTCCTGGGAGTGGCGGTTGCAGATTGGTGAGGATTCCTTGAGAGAAGGTGATCTCGATGTCTGGGTTTTCCTCCTGGACCGCTGCGGAAATGGAATCGTAGGGATTCGTGATGTAGTATGGATTAACTGCCGCGCTTCCCGTCCCACCCGTTGTCGGTGTCTTCGCGTTGGGGCCCAGGATTGCTAGCTTCTTGATCTTGTTCGGTCGAAGCGGTAGTACACCATTTGAATTCTTAAGGAGGACAATCGCTTCCGATGCAGCTTTTCGCGTCAGTTGGCGGAACTCTGGAAGATCTGAAGAGCCTTCTTTCGTCTTTTTTAACCCGCCCTCTTCCTCTTTGGCCTTCTCCTCTTCCGCACTATCCAACAAGCCTGCACGATCTAGCAACTTGAGCACTCTTCTCACGGAGACATTTACATGTTCCTTCTCGGAAACCGTACCAGCCCGTACAGCGTCAACAAGGCTCTTGCCGTACCGGATAGGGGGCCCCGGCATTTCTAAGTCCGTGCCAGCGATCATGCTCTTGACAGTATCATTCAAACCACCCCAATCGCACATAACAAGACCATCGAACCCCCACTCACCCCTTAGTATATCTCTGAGGGACGTACTGCAGTCGGCATGCTCCCCGTTGATCTTCGGGTACGAAGTCATAACAGTCCAAGGCTGTGCCTCGCGGAGTGCCATTTCGAAGGGCCTGAGGTAGATCTCGCGCAAGGTACGCTCGTCAATCTGCTGATCCATGTTGAAACGGCGGGTCTCCTGATCGTTAGCGACAAAATGCTTAACGCAAGCGCCGACATCGCCACCCGCCTGCACGCCTCGCACATAGGCCGTGGCCATACGACCCGAGAGGTAGGGGTCCTCGCCGAAGTTCTCGAAGTTGCGACCGCCTAGCGGCGACCGGCTGATATTCATGGTCGGGGCCAGCAGGACGTGCGAGTTCTTACTGCGCGCCTCGGCTCCGAGGATGGCACCCACGCGTTCGACTAGGTCCGGGTCGAAGGTCGCTGCCAGTGAGATGCCACACGGGATGTACGTCGTGTGGGTACCATCGATCCAGGTGGCGCCCCGTACGCCGGCCGGTCCGTCGGTCGTCTTGAGACTCCTGATCCCGAGGCGGTCGATATTGTACGTCTCCCACATGTTCTTGCCGGCAACGAGGTGGCACTTCTCCTCGAGGGTGAGCGCCTCGAGGAGCGTTTGGATTCTGTCGGCCGAGGCCATGGTAAGAGGCCGGTGATGGGCAGAATATCTCAACGGCTGGCTATTTAAACGAAGAGTTGTCTTTGAAGACAATAGCGAATCCGTTTCGACTTTGAAATCGATCGTTTAGTAACGGTAGCGAAAGCTACGCGGATGTTTCAGAAGTAGGAGACACGGGTCGGTGAGGTTTGTACTGTACAGTCCGGGCTTACAATTGGCTTACTCCCACTGTTGTATAATAAATATATTGTGCACACTGTCCAGCATGATAATGACTCCTGATATATTCACATCGTCTATGGTCACTCTGTTCATGAATAGGAAAAGAGACTATCGATAATGCCAATCAACCAATTTAAAGAAGGCCTGTTTTTGCACATTTACAATATATACGATTTCCAGACAATCCGTATGTCTAATTAGCCGGCCACGATATACTTTTACGTATAAGTTTATATACATACGTACCTAGGAGCTTAGTAGCCCCTTCTCGTAAGCGGTTAACTTACAAACCTAGTTAATGTGTCTCGGCCAATTGCAAGATAGTCAATTCTGAACAGCTGGTTGTTCAATGGCGTGTCGTCTAGTATTTAGGACTGCGTCGGAGTATAACCGGCTTTATGGGGCAAGTTTAAGGAGGCTAGGTTAGTACGTTAGATCCCCCCTCATTGCCCCTCAAAACGGACATCTCCGCTGGCATGAGAACTTGTCTCATTTGGTCAGCCGAAATATGAATGGCGATCGGAGTCCAGTTCTGCATGATTTGGCTCATGAAGTCCATCAAGAGATATGATAGGCATGGCGTTGTCCTCGCTCGCGTGATGTTTTCAAGACGAATTGACAGTAGCCTATAGAATGTGTTGTGATTATCCACAGTACAATACCTAACTACCACCTATCAACGGTTCTTATCTCCGTGTAATTGTAGTATTGATAATCTAGATATCCTTCACCATCTCCCGTCTATAACCAGTTCCCTCGTCTTTGAATCCTTCCTCAGAGGGCCCCTTATCAACCGACACATTCGTCTCATCCAATGAGTCTCTCAGAGAAGCGCATCGCCGTCATAGGCGGCGGCCTAGGCGGCATGGCCTTCATGAACTCGGCCATACACGCTCAGCTGCCCAACGTTCACATCTATGAGGCCGCATCGGAGTTTACCGAGGTCGGCGCCGGCGTCAATATCACGCGCAATGCAAACCGCGTTCTCGACGCCTTCGGGATCGGCCCGGACATGCTGTGGAAGTCATCCCGGGACCCGCCATCTTACATGGAGTACCGCCACTACCGCACGGGAGAGTACCTTGGTCAAATCGAGGAGTTCGGCAAGCCCCATTCCCGTCAGATCCACCGCGCCCATCTACTCGAAGCCCTCAAGAAGAATGTACCCGATGAGAAGATTTCGCTCGGCAAGCGCCTTGAGACCATTTCGGTGAGCAATTTCATGATGATTTACTCAGCTTTATAGCTATATTTGTTGTTTACAGTCATATAAAGGGGCATGTTCGGGAGAAAGGGATACTCGACCAACCCCTTATCTCCCGAGCATATTTACAAGGAAAAATTGCTGACTCCTGATATTACAGTGGAGTACCGAAAAGTCATGTTACGTCCTATCATTCCAGGACGGGACTATCGCAGAGGCCGATATTGTTGTCGGTTGTGACGGCATCAAGAGTGTCGTGCGGAAACACCTTGGGTTCACTGACAATCCCATCTACTCCGGCCAGATGGTATACCGCGGATACGTCAGCTACGACGATTTGAGCCCAAAAATCGCAGCCCTCCTACGAAAAACGGTTAACTTCCGCGGTCCCCAGCGACACGTCCTAACACTGCCCATCGGCAATGACGAGTCCAAGACCGCCCGCGTCGGCATCATCGGCTTTATGACAGAGCCCCTGGAGAACTGGACGTCGGAGTCCTGGCTGTCGACGGCACCCGTCGATGACTTGTACGAGCACGTCAAGGGCTGGGACGGCGCCGTGCAGGAAATCATCGCTGGGCTCCGGAAGGGATCACCCGACGGCAAGATCCTAAAACAAACCCTGTATGTCCGCGAGCCGACGGCAAAGTGGTTCGACGTGCAACCCAGTAGCCCCGGCTCAGGCATCATCTTGACGGGAGACTCGGTGCACTCGACGCTGCCCCACCAAGGGCAGGGTGCCTGCCAGGCCATTGAGTCTGGATTCGCGCTTGCGCAAACGCTGCGGAATTGGAAGGGAGATGACGACCTCGAGGCCGCCCTGCAATTCTTCCAGGACCTCCGGAAGCCGCGCACTGACCGCATCACCGCGACGAGTTACGAGGCGGGCAAGATCGCTAGCGCGGATATCCCCGAGGAACTCTGGGCGTCGTCCTTCAAGCCTGAGGCTGTTAGGGAGCGCATGAAGTGGGTTATGGAGTACGATCTGCTTGGTGAGCTGGCTACTAAGCTTCAGGGACGCGAAGGTGTCACAGACTCTTCTGGAAATGAAGCGAACGGTCCCGATGCTCCTGCTTCCGTTAGAGTGGTTTCATGATCATGATAGTTTCTTAGTAATTAGCCATATATTCATTCAAGTTCTATAACATGCAAGCCTTTGATGAGGATGGGGGAGAAGGTCAGGACGGGGTAGTACCCTAGGAATTGAAATCTGCGAAGTAAGGGAAGGGAAGAAACTGCAGTTAACTAGGTAGATGAGTAAATACTAAAGCATACCATTGTATACATCATATCCATTACTGTTAATACTTGTACACATGTCCGCCATAATGTCAACTACTTTTCTTGATAGCTAAAGTGCCCAACTACTGTCATGTGAGGGAAGTCGTTCCTATAGTGCATTCCACTAGGCTGAGATTTAGTTTCGACTGACCGTGTCGCGCAGGCTAAGTTTGTCGTTTATTTCGGCTTTAATGAGAGCCCTGAACAATGTATCATGTTGGGCAAAAGCAATGTCTATATTCACTCTGTAGTGTAGTGTTGTCAAAAACCGTCATCAGAGTTAGGACAGTATAGAGCAGCACCGAAACAGTACTACAAATAGTCCTACCGTGGATTTTAATATTTATGTAAATTCTCTACGAGTATGTCTATGGATGTGTTGTATATATATGCTTCCCCTCGTTGCCGTTTTATCTCCACCACCCAGAGTGAATATACAGTCAGCTAAGGCTTAGATGCTTCATTCAACCTCCGAAGGTAGTCGTCGTACCTCAAATAAGCCCCTAGAAGGACTTCGGTACTTGCAGCGCAGCTGTGAAAAAGAGAAGGCGACCCAAGTTAGTCTCATAGATTCAGATTGTGCTGGAATATGGAACATAGGATAGGATAAAAGGGGTGGGACTTAGATTGAGGACTTACTCTTCAGGTCTTGTGTACTCGGCAGGATTATGGCTCACCCCCTCCCGACACCTAGCGAAGAGCATAGCCGTCGGGACTCTCTTACTCGTGTACACACTATCATGCCCAGCGCCACTCACCAACTCCATCTCGCAGCCAATACTCCTAGCAGAGTCCCGGGCACACTGCACCATGACGGGATCGAAATGCAGGGCGGGCGATGTCCAGAAGCGGTCGAAGCCGAGCTGTAGCCCGTGCTCCTTGCAGACCTCCTCGAACCGCTCCCGGCAGAGCCGCTCCACCTCCTCGACGTCCGCATCGCTCGGCGCCCGGATATCAAGCCCCAGACGCACCTTTCCCGCGATAGTGTTGATGCTCTGCGGGCCCGAGTTGATGACGGCGATGGTGGCGCGGGCACCGCGCTCCGCGAGCTCGCCTGCGGTCACGAACCCGTTGGTCGCTACGATCATCTTGGCGGCACCGAGGAGCGCGTCGCTGCGCCGATCCATCGGCGTCGTGCCCGTGTGCGCCTCCCGACCCGTCACGTCGACGTGGTACCACCGGATCGACTGCACACCCTGGACGACGCCGACGGCTGATTCGGCGGTGTCGAGGATGGGGCCTTGCTCGATGTGCAGCTCGAAGTGCGCTGAAAGCGGGTTGGCCTCGTACGAGCACGGAACCTCTCCCATGAAGCCGATCCGCTCAAGTTCGTGCTTGAGCGTCGTGCTGCTGTCGTTAAGATCGGTTCGTCCGTGTGCGTACTCGGTGGTAAAAGCGCCTGCCCAAACCCCCGATGAGAGCATGGCGGGTGGGAATCGGGCGCCTTCCTCGTTAGTCCAGTTGATGACGGCCAGGGGCGCGTATGTTGTGATGTTAGCGGTGTGGATGGTCTTAAGGACCTCCATACCCGCCGTGACGCCCAAAATTCCGTCATACTTGCCGCCCGTCGGCTGGGTATCCAGGTGGGAGCCAATTCCGATAGGCGGGAGGTTGTTGTTCTGCCCCGGCCGGATGGCGAAGATGTTGCCCATTTCGTCTACCTTGATCTCACATCCGCATTTCTTCGTCTCTTCGATAAACCAGTGTCGTACCTTGCGATCATCATCGTTGAGAGTCAGGCGGTCTATTTGTTGAAGAGAACAAGATGGTACAGTTAGTCAATTACGTCTTCCTACTATTGGAAAGGAGTGGCGATATCAGGGCTTACGTACTCATGCCACCATCTGTAGTGTTCCCCCATTCACAGGACTCTTCGAGAGTATCAACCATTCGCTTCCCATCAGTCCGTAGCTTCGCATAGTAAAGGGGTAACACTGGCGCGAGCTTTGGAGCTGGCGCTGAAGGTTCTGCACCCCATGAACCCATTTTAGCGATGTAAAATCAAGCGCTTGTTACTAAAGTTTAAGGCGCGTCGTCTTGTAAGGGATGCCTCTGAGATCGCATCAACGATTTGTTCGGTTCGATGATAATGTTGAATTCGACTCGACTGGTGCAACGGTAACTGGCATCTAGCTTGAACGGTACTGATATTCCATTGGGTTTGAGAATTCATTCACTCAACCTGCGTCTATGTCGACGGTCTGTCGAATTCGACAAACGTGATTGGAAACGTAAGAGAAACCGAGACATACGGAGATCAGCGCTTTACGATAACCTCTTTAAACAATACAGTGGTTTGAATGGCAAAGCACTATTACTACCTGGGCTGACATTCGCGTTCTAGTCCTGGCTTAGACATATTAACTAGGTTTCAAGAATCCCCTTCTGTTAAAATATAGCAATAAACATTTACTTTTACCAAGATCTCATAGCGAATATTTGCGCGGGGTGATTAGTCTAGAACACCCGACGCGGATGCACCAATATAAGTTGAGAATTATACTGAGATCGTATAACATTAGTCTAATCATTTTCAATATGCTCATGGTAGCCAAAGAAAAGGCCCATTGCATGTACAATACCATCTTCTTCGAAATTATCTAAGAGTTAGCGATAGGCAGAGGGTAGACTTCGGTGATTAGGATATGGTGTAGCGGAGTGCTTATCCTCCACGTTCTTAGTTCGTGGGATCCCCTGACTCGGCGCTATTCTCCGACCCCCACACGGGCACTTAAATCTTGTATTGTACTATATTTTTAGCTAGGTGGAGTCCTGTGATAACGTGGTGGATAGACTCAACAGGTCGGCTACTGTACAATCTGCCCGGAACTATCTTTGAGAGCTCCTGCTGCCGGCCTACAGTTTCGCTGGCCTACCTACTCAACGAAGTATACACCGAGTAGCACCCACTCTAATTGGTAATTCTCAAATCGTCACGTCGCAAATGTCCGACAGCAGATGGCTTCGCGATGCCAGCGAAGTATCCTCTCATGCTCGAGATGCAGGAAGAGGAAGATAAAGGTAACCTCCGTTTATGCCTTGCGCTCCATTCAACTTCTTTGTTACTCCCCTGTGGTTTAGTGAAACATATAATCAATGTGGTCTTACAACCATGCTAATCATGGTTGTGTCTGGTTATAGTGTGATCGGCAGCTGCCGTCCTGCTCAGAATGCGTGGTGGCCAAGGCCAACTGTACTGGCATATCCGCGAACGCGGCAGCGACGGATGTGCCGAGAAGCATCGTTCAGCATCTTGAGTCGGAGATCGCCTGGCTAGAGACACAGCTGGCCCAAGATGGCCAGCTTGACATGGATGTGGTCCACGCTTCGGATATCTTACTTCAGATGCCATCGATGCCCTCCCGGCCCCATCAGGGAGGGGAGGGGAGTAATACCGAAAATGGGAAAGACACAGGTCTTCATGCCGTTAGCGGCCCCAACAATGTCAGGGGTGTACTCGATGGTCTTCCGAGCCCCGAGGCATGGACCGGGGGCAATCGGCGGCGTCAAAGCCACAACCGGGACCGGAACCGGGACCGTGACTTACGGGCGTCTATCCTATCCGGCAAACCGCTTCAAGCTATTGTGTCAGCTACTCTTCCTTATGGTTCTGGTGCAACTGGCTTGTTGTCAAGAGTCCGTATGGGTTTAACGCCATCGGCGGCACAGGTCGGCGAGCGTGGTAGGACGCCGGCCGCATCTCACACTAACCACAAGACCAACAAAGGCAGCAGCAACAATGTCCTCCTAGACGCAACGATACTTCGTAGTATGCCGGTGGATATAGTCCAAAGGCTACTAAGGAAATATCTGAACACCATCCAACAGGACCACCCGTTTCTCGTCGCATCTACTGTTGTACAACAGTTCCACAACGTTGCTCAGATCCTCGGATGGCAGATAGCAGAGCACCAAGGGGAGAACCAACAGACACATACAACCAGCACGCAAATTATGGCAAATCATGATTTCCTGGTCGTGTACCTTGTGCTAGCCATTTCTGTTACTCTAGGCTCTGCTAATGACGGCCATGAGGAACGCTGCAAGGCACTATCGATGTCGTTGTTCGAGGAGGGGATCCAGCATTTTTACAGCCTACCCTCATTTCCCTCAGACATCGCGTGGCTGCAGACCATCCTGCTAGTTCTCCTCTACGCTACTGTCTTCCCTCGCTCTGCTAACGTGTGGGTTCTCTCCGGTGCGGCGATGAGGGCGTATCTAGAGCTCGGCTTGCATCGGGAGCCGTCCGATGAGTCGCTAGTAGGCGGGTTAGATTCTGAGACGCTGGACCTGCGCCGCCGGGTGTTCTGGGCCGCATACTGCATGGACCGATCTATCTGCTCCGCCCTGCAACGGCCACTATCCACACCTGACGCGGCCATCAACACCGAACTACCGGCCCAACTGGGCGATGACGACACGTTCCTCGGCTCCATCACATACCACCGGCTCCTCTCCGAGATGTTACACGTGCATTTCCAACGCGAGCCGATCCCGGACCAGCTCACATGGGACGACTGGCTTGCTGGCACAGAGAACAGCCTGCGAGCATGGTACCGGCAGTACGGCAGCAGCTCGCGACCCTCATCGCACCACCACGAGATGATCGAGTTCAACATGGCGCGGGGACTCATGATCCTGCACCGGCCGTCTCCACGTGTTCCCGCACCGTCGGCGCGTTCGCTACTAATCGCATTCGAGGCGGCGTCCACAGCAGCGCGCATCCACCGGGAGCACATCCGGGCGGGGTTCTTCCGGCGGCCGTGGCTGTCGGCGCACCACGCGCTCGAGGCAGCGACCGTGGTGCTGTTCTGCCTGCGGCACGGATCGGCGGCCATCACGGCTCGGTTCACGGCCGCCCACGTCTTCGAGATGACGAAGCTGTTCACGAGCAACCTGCTGGCCATCGCGGCGCAGGGCTGGCCCGAGGTCAGCGTCTACGCGAGCGTCTACGAGCGCCTGCTGGGGCCCCTGCTCGAGCGCGTCTTCCTCGGGCGCCCGGACCTGAGCGAGGCGTTCGGCCCCGCCCAGGACGCCGAGCTCATGCGCTTGCTGTACCCCGGCCCCGCGCACCTCGAGAAGCTGAGGTTCGGGTGGCGGCAGCAGCAGCACCAGGAGGAGCTCAGTCCGTTTGACTTCACCCTCTTGATGGGTGATGACGACTTCTGGACGAACGCGAACGGGGGTAGTTTGGATATAGCTATTGGTGAGGGCGGCGATCATGGAGATGGTCAGCGGTGGGACAGTGTTGGCTTTCAAGGGGTCGACTTCGATTTTGGTATCACTAGCTGATTCCCGCACCTTTCCAAATTATGAAATAATACTGTAATACTATGACGCATTGTAATAATGTGCCGCTGGAGTATCTTGTGTATTATATATTTGCGAGATCAAATGTCTTGCTTATTCTTTATTAGGATATATAATTCATTCTGGACCTTCGTCTAATTTTCTTCCTAGCGCACTGTTCATCCCTCATGGTATTTCTATTCAGTTTCAAATCCATTTACACAACATTGTTGTTCATGTATGTATACTCGGTTATCTAAATGGGACGCAACCCCCGTCCGAGGTAGGTTTTCTCACCAAATTCCCTCTCAGCAACCTGAAACAGCGGCAATCCCATGAAGTAACCACCATCATGACCACCAATAGCCTCCCAGGTACTCTGGGCCTCTTGCGCCCCAATAACAACGAGAGGCTTGCCCGTAGCGGCTGTAGCGGCGTCTGCCGTGAGCTGGACTTGGCAGCACTTCTCCAGTAGAACAAACCACGCTATGGTCGCTTCGATTGTTTGACCAGTAGTCAATAGTCCGTGGTTACCCAAGAGAGCGGCCTTTTTGTTGCCAAGGCAGGCGGCAATATGCTTGCCTTCATCAGTAGCCAGGACGAGACCCGCAAAGTTGCTAAAGTTTAGGCGAAGTTGTTAGATCCGAGACCATATTGCTATACCACCGGTCTAGATATAGGAAATAGTAAGGGGAAGGGAAACGGCGGAGCGGATAAGGGGTTTAGCGTACGGATAGAGGACGTGGTCATTGTAGAATGTGCAAAAGTCTTGGGTGAGCATGTCCAGTTCCTTGCCCATTGCACACATAGCCCGTCCGTAGACGCTGTGACAATGAGCTGCACATAAGACATCTGGCCTCGCATTGTGAATCTCGGCATGAATCGCATAGGCGGCTGTTTTCGTGTTAGTAACGAAAGGGGCCACATAACAATGTGTTTAAATACAAATGAATTAAAGAGATATCTTACCGTAGTTTAATCTCAAGTTGTTGCCACCCTCAACCACTTTACCGCTGTGGTCAACGCGAATTAAGTCATCGTCCGTGATCAATGAGAAATGCAAGCCTTTTGGAACCCAAGTACAGATAATGTCAGCAATGAGTGCATGTTCATAGTTAAGGACTTATAGAAACTTACCGAACGGGTTGACCCAGAAGCTCGTAGGGTCGACGGGATCTCGCACGGTGATATGACCAGCGACGCCCTCGGAGAAGCCGAACTGGGCAAAGATGCGGTACGCTATAGCGAGTCTGTGCTTCAGGAACTTCCGCTCCTCGTACTTATCTTCGAAGACCGGTGGCAGGGTCTCTTCATCACGAACGAAGGCGAGGGACGGGTCTCCTGAGCGATGTTCTTGGCTCGAGGTATCCTTGGACACTGGCGTAGGAACCGGGCTAGTCGCAGAAGGGGCCATTATAGCGGATAGAAAAGGATCACAACGAAATTTTGTCTAAATAGAAGCTATCTTCACTCACTACCTAACTCGATCTGTTAATATCTATATAGGATATGATTATGTCATGTATTGAGGGGCACCTCGTATGTGGCAAAAACTGCCGTCACAGTGGAAAAGACGGGAAGCATGTGCTACTGATAAAAAGACAGGAGTCTTGTATGAACGCCGGGTGAAAGGTCCGATCACTCTCCTCAAGTTTACACACTAGCCGAGTAGTGAAAGGAGGGGCAAGGTGATCATGAACACTCCACCGAACGCACATCTCCGATAACCCTCTGCGGGGACGGACGGGGACTGCCAAGGCCGGGAATAAGACCATACAGACAGAAGATGTTACTAAGTAGTTAGGCTAAGATCTCGAAATCTACAGTAACTTAGTAGGAAGGAAATAATTCTTAGGGCACTCAGGTCTTTGAGGCTTTGGGAAAGATAAACCAGTTCTAGTGGCTAGTGGAAAATGACTCGGGTCTAGTGCTACATGAACACTATAGCTAATTCCTCATATTCCCACTTACACTGCCGTAGAATGTTGTAAAACTATGTGTCCATCTTGATTTCTTAAATAGTACTAGTTAAAGTTAGTATAGTCGCGAAGACGCGATCAATCTCACAGTCAATTGACCTTGTCAGAGAGGACATGCTTCGCTCATTTCCATGCTCAACCTCCTCCGGCGACATTGTCTCCCCTCCAAAATGTCCCTCCCAAAATACCTCAACATTGTCGCGCTCGAAACATTCTACACCCCCCTCCCACCTCTCACGGTCCCCCCACCCCACACACTCACCCTAACCACATACTCCCGTACGAGCCCCGCCGAGCTCCCCTCCCGCATCCAAGACGCGCACATCCTCATAACGACAACCATCCCCCTCGGCGCCGACATACTCTCAAACGCCACAAGCACCCCTAACCTCCGCCTCATCGCAGTCCTAGCCTCAGGCACCGACTCGATCGACCTCCCGGCGTGTCGCGCGCGCGGCATCCGCGTGCTCAACAGCCCCGGGTGCAACGTCGACGCCGTCGCCGAGCACGCCGTAGGGCTGTACTTTGCGGCGCGGCGCTCCCTCGTCCCCACCATGGCCGACTTGCGCGCTGGCGAGTGGCCGCGGCGCGGGACCCTCATGACGCGGACTTTCAACGCCGCCGGGTTGGCCCCGCGCGGGTGCCGTGACGAGATCGCTGTCGTGGTGGGGTATGGGGGCGTGGGGCGGAGGGTCGAGGCGCTGCTGGCTGGGCTGGGCATGAAGGTTGTGGTTGCGAGACGGAAGGGCGACGCGGCACCGGCGGCAGCCGGTGGACGGGTCCCGTTTGATGACGCGCTTAAGATGGCTACGGTGCTGGTGCTGTGTTGTCCGAGGACGCCGGATACGCTGAATATGATCTCGGGGCCGGAATTGGATACGATGCGCGATGATGCGGTGTTGATTAACGTGGCACGTGGGGGCATCGTGGACGAGGAGGCTCTGTTGAGGGCGTTGAGGGAGGGGAGGATCGCAGGGGCTGCTGTCGACGTCTTCGGTCAGGAACCGGCTGGACCCGAAACGAGCGTCTTGCTCGGAGCGGATGTTCAGGGCTTAAATCTCGTGGTAACACCACATACGGCTTGGGTTGGTATGGATACTACGGCGAATTACCAGAGGCTTCTACAGGAGAATATTGAAGGGTTTTTGAAGGGAGAGGTCGTAGAGGAGAGGGTTAGAGCGTGATTAAGGGGTTGGAGGTAATATATTCATCTAGAAGGATGTTGCAAAATTAAATAACACATTAGAAGTTAGAGTTCGAAGAGCACTTAGTCGGACAGTAATTATCAGCGGTTGTTTTCTCATCGACAGTATAATTATAGGCTTATTTGAATTTGAATGTTTTAATACTATTGTAATTGGGGTATATGTACATCATATATGTAGATAGGGACGTAGTGGGAAGTGTCAGTTACTTTAACATGAACTTGTTTAATAATTCAATGACATAGATAGTTGGATCACAAATAGACATTAAAGAGAACATAAATAAAAAATCAACTATAGCTACGAAAATTATGTTGTTCAGTTTGAAACCATTTGGGACTGGGTGTTTATATGATCTTTTTTAAGAGAAAGATTAAATAGTGTCTCCGAAGCCTGTGCTTCATGAGTAAAAAAGGTATGTTAAAGAAATACAATCACGAATATTGACACTTCTTTTCATCCGAAATGCCCGGAGTCTGGTCTCATTCGATGATAAACCTTAACTCTGAATATTCTCACTCGCACAAAATTATTACCTAAATAATACGGTGATTGTCTTACTTTTTAAGCTGTCTGTGTCCAGGTGGTTGAGATCATTAGATTCTATCGATTATATAACAGGATGCTCATGTGAGCAACTATTACATTCTGGACACTCTGAATTCAGGTTGCGTCTTATTGCAAATCTCATCCACCATGTCTAGCCATATTCTATTTCATAATGAAGATTAGGCCAACTCTTTCGGGCAGGAATTGATCTATCTATAGTTTCCCGCTTTGAAATCCCGCTACAGGATGCTTCACAGCTTCCTGGACAACCATCTCCAACGTATCCATCTTCTCCATACCTATCGCCTCATTGTCCATAGTATCATAGAGAGTAGATCCTTCGGTCCATATCCTGCGCAGCGTGTAGATACTCGCTAACGGGTTCCCCGTCTCCCAAGCCCTTTCTTCCAATGTCCGGAGCTCTTCTAGTGGGGTGTAGTTCACCTTCCATTTAACCTCTGTTTGCCTCTCGAACTCGGCTAATATCTCTTCCGGTGTCGCTGTGAATGAATTGACCTTTACCGCTTTGCCGTCGCAGTGCCGGGGGTGCTTTAACACTGCCACGAGCAGTCTCCCCACATCTGCCATGGTCGTCAGGCCCACGGGCCCCTTACCATCCCCTAAGAGCGTTGCTTCTTTCCCTACCATATCGAAACTCCCCAGTTGTGGCTCGGCGGCCATACTTCCAGCGTAGAGGTCGGAGATCGGCCCGGTGACGATGTATGTGTACTTCAATCTTCGGACGGCGTCAGATTCGAGGAAAGCCCGCACTTTAAGCTTCTTCTGGTGGGGCTTCTCTCGCGCTGAAGTCTCGTTGTAAGCAACGTCTGTCCCGTACTCAGATGGGATGAAGCGGATGATATTCGAGGTGCGCTCGGCGAGAGCAATTAGATCCACTTGTTTGTCGATAGTGAAGCGGCCAACGGCTGAGGCGACGGTATCGAAGCCTAGTTATAAAGGTAAGCCTGTGTAACTCATCAGGTCAAACTAAACAAATTGAATGCTCCAGAACTCTTCACATAGTTAGGTACCTTTGAATGCTTCTAACACGTCATTCTCACTGTACAAATCGCCTATGAGAATATCTGCACCGCGAGCTTTGTACGAGTCGAGCAATTCCGCTTTGCTCGCCGCAGACTCTGCGGAGGTGAAGATACCGATGCGCTCAAAGTTGTCTTTGGCATTGAGCAGTGAGTTCATCAGAGCTTTCCCAACAACACCAGTGGCACCGAGCACGAGAATCTTCTTGCTGGGTTCTGCCGCCATTCTTACTCGGACTGTTGGTACCTAGCTAGTAGCTAGCTACTGTTTCTCGCAGGACTGATCTTCAGATTGGCGTTGATCAAATTTCCAGGTTCGTATCTTGAGCCCAAGAACAAGTCTCCAATTCTCGTGCGTATTATCTCGCCTCCCTTCTCTCCTTCGCTGTCGGCCGGATCAGATCTCGAATTTCGTCTATCTATCGATCGTATGACGACTGAGTCGTCAAGGCTCAAGCTACATACGGACAAAATCGTGGTCATACGAGAACAGCTACATCACTTCCCGAATTCCCGGGACGCGTTCATCGATAATTAACGCTAAGATAACGCTTTCTATGCGTTGGATAGGGGAGCGGACGCGGATATGACCGCTTAGACTATGTATTGAGGGGGAGTGTGGGGCGCGCCGGCTCGAATATAGGGGCGCCAAAATCCGCCCGGGGTTGCAGTCATGGCAAGTCGCGGGGTTCATGAGGCTCACCTTGAGGCGAAGTCAAAGTGTGTATATTTTCCGGCATGTATTGTCTTTTCTTCCTCTTTATTTATAGTGTCAAGATAAAAAATCTTTCCGGGGTGAAACAATTGAAATAATTAAATCATAGTGTAATTCCTCCAAATCGTCACCTCTGTCCTGTTCTCCCTCATAGATACCTGCTCGAGTTCTTACAGACTTACAAAACTTCCAAAAGATGGGCAAAATCGTCGCCGGTATCGGCATGTCGCATGCCCCTGGTACGTTGCTATACTTTGTCTTCATCATCTCACCGTTCTCGTAGAGACAAACCAGCATTGCTAACAGACCCGTTCCTACTGCAGGTGCCATCGGATTCCCCGAGACAGCCAAAGCGGACACACGGGCGCGCACAGAAGAAGCCAGCCGGGCGCTAGGCCGAACGCTCGCAGCAGCGAAGCCGGACGTGATCTTCGCGTTCCTGGACGACCACTTCGAGAACTTCTACCGGAACCACATGCCGACGATCGCGGTGTCGGTCGCGGAGAGCCACGTGGGGCCGGCGGACCAGTGGATGGAACCGCTGCACATCGACAGCAAGACGCACTTCCCCGGGAGCCCGGAGACGGCGGAGCTCCTGATCCACTCGCTGGTCGGGCAGGGGTTCGACGTGTCGCGCACGGGCTCGGTCGAGTACGGCAACAACCTCCTCATGCCGTGGGTCTTGATGGAGGCGGACCTGCCGCCCTCGACGGCCATCGTGCCCATCTTCCTCAACGTCTTCACGCCGCCCCTGATGCAGTACAGCCGGGCGTACGCGCTGGGCGAGGCGTGCCGGGTGGCGGCCGAGAAGCTGCCGGGCGACGTGCGCGTCGCGTTCCTCTGCACGGGGGGCCTGTCGCACTGGCCGCCGTATTGGAGCCCGACGCAGGCTGGGGACCCGCCGCAGGACGAGTTCCTCAAGCTGATGAAGGAGTACCAGACGGTGGGGAAGAGCGTGCTGGAGAAAGTCCCGGACCTGTTCGTCCAGTTCGACGACTACGAGGTGGAGATGGCCAAGAAGAACGAGTATCCCCTCAACAGCAAGCACCCGCTAGTCAATGCCGAGTGGGACCAGAAGTTCATGGATAAGCTGTGCGGTGGTGATACCGAGTGGCTCAAGACGCTTACGTATGAGGAGGTCGAGGAAGAGGCTGGTCATGGTGGCCATGAGGTCCTCAATTGGGTTGCTCTCAGTGGTGCCATGGGTGGTAAGAAGGCCAAGTTGTTGTTATACGAGGCTGTCCTCGAATGGATCTGCGGTATGACCTACGTTGATTTCGAGGTCAAGTCCGAATAACCAACTACCAGCCTTGAACTTCACCACGCAATGCAGGTAGCGGGGAAAGCAAGAGAGGGAAGAGAAAAAAAAGACAAATAACTAGCGTGACGATGGATTTTGAACGTATATTATTAATTAAATGTAACTACCAATACCCAAAGTAACTATCTGGATGAATAGACCATCCTAAAAACCAAACTTCCTTCGTGATTTACCACCTAAACAACGCCATTCCTGTATATTGACCAGCTATGGTGATGAATATCATACAGAATGAAGAAGACACGGAATGAAATTGAGAACTGTGGACTCATCGGATATGCCCGCATCTTATCCCTTATCCCTTATCCTCCTCCACTTTGTTAGGGCAGCCCCGCCCCCGCTCCCCGGCTCCTTAGGACCCTATCCCTGTCACTGCCCCTATCTTCACCGTCATCGCCGCTAACTAACAAAATCAACCCCATCCATGTCAACGTCCTTGTGTGTACGTCTATTGATATTCCTCCCACAATGATGGCCAAATATACATATCCATATACAGTGAGCCGATGTCATCATCATCACCACCACCATCTACACCGCAAGGATCCGCCGCTGCCGAGGCGCAACGCCAACAAACCGTACAGCAACTCCTGCCTACCTGTCAGCGCTGCCGACGATTACGGCGCAAATGTGACACCCAGCTGCCGAGTTGTCGCGTCTGCGAGAAGGCCGGCGCCGAATGTACATTTCACGACCATGCTTTGAAGCAGACGTTGCCCAGGGCGTGAGTAGTCCCCCCTTTCCGAATTGATTTTCTTGATTATTGTATGTAGGTACCTAGTTGTATAATGTACTTACTAGGCCTTCTTAATCTGACTGCTCTCTCTCTCTCTCTATTCCTCAGATACGTCCACTCCCTATTATCTCGGATCGAATACCTCGAAGCTGTCAAAAATGGAGTCGTCAACCCGAGACAACCACAACAAGACCCGAGTCCGAAGCCTCATGAAGAACTCCCAATACCACAGCCGGAACAATCTTCTCATGTTGAGTCGGATTTGTCTCCTCCGCCATCATCTTCATCCTCACCCTCCTTTGACGTCATCATACCATCCACATCCACAGCAGGCCGATCTCGTTACTGGGGATCTTCCTCCGTTTTTGCCCTAACCGTGGTTCTTTTAGAACATGCCGCCACCAAGGGCTTTATCTCACAGGAAGACGTGACGGGACATGAGGGTGAAGGGAATGCGGAATTGTCCGATGAAGACTCGCTGGAGCCAATGCATAGTCCCAGCGCTACTACCACCACTGCGAGCAACCAGCAATTCCTCCTGAGTCCAGCGGTAGAAGCCGATATTCAGGCTCTGGTCCGACTATACCTAGTCTCTCTGAACACGATGTACGGATTCGTCGACGAGGCCGAGACCCGGAACGACCTCCAGACCTACCTGGCCCTTCGCCGGCAGCCGGGATTCTCATGCCATACCCTACATGGTGAACAGGCACACCGCTTCTTCCGCATCACCATGATGTGTGCGATTTCGTGCGCCAACCAGGCGCGACACCGACCCCACCGCACCGCACAATGTCTTGAGCACTATGCCGATGCAGTAACCTGCGTCGAGGAGGTGACATCGGAAGCAACGCCCGCCTCGCTCCAGGCCCTGTTATTGCTCATCGTCTTCTGCCTGTTCTATCCGCGCAAGGGCGACATCTGGAAGCTTCTCGACTACGCGTGCCGTCTGACTATCGAGTTGGGCTATCATACCGACGATGAGACGGAGCCTGATCTACCGTCGTCCCGGGGGGGGATGGTTCCCCTGAGTAATAACCATAGCGGTGGCATAGGCTCCGGGCCGGAAGGGGCCACCGCTGCTGCTGCTACTGCAAGTAGTCCGGCCGAGACATCTCAAGCCCGGGGTAAGCTCCGACGGTCGACGTTCTGGGGTCTGTACGCCATCGAGCGCATCGTGGGGCAGCTTTTCGGGCGGGGTAGCGACCTCCCCGAAACGATCATCACAGCCGACTACCCGAGCTCTTTGCATTTCCCGAGCGGTTTCAGCCCCCTCGCCACAGACAGCATTGGCGGCGGCGGCGGCGGCTCCAATGCGGCCCTGGGCGTGGACCAGCCGACTCTGCAGGCGATGAGCATCGGTCACCACTACCGGCTCGTGTATCTCCGCTCTGAGATATTCCGCGCCATATACCTCCCGGCGTCACCACCGAATCTGGGCCTGGATTGGTTGAAGGAGAAATACATGACGCTGTATGCGTGGCGCCGCGAGTTGGCCGTCAGTGATGATCTCGCGGGTGTTGCTACGCTCACGTGCGATGTGGGGTACGATGCTACAATGTGTTTCTTGTTCCAGCCGCTCCTTATGACGGCTTTGAGGGCTACAATGGCGACGGCAACAGAAGGGCGGGACACTACTACCAACACGGAGCAGCACCAACAGCCGGAATCGCAAGCAGTACAAAACGGGCTCACAGCGCCGCCTCCAACGTCTACCATTCCTGCCACTGATGCGGAAGGAAATCTACGCGATGAGAATACCACCTCCTCTACCTCTGTCTCACCTCTCCTCGTAGCGTCAGATCCCTTTCACTCCGCAATACACGTAATCCGTACCTACGAGAAGATCATCCGAGCCCCAGAACGCTCGACACTCGGCACATACCCGATGACGTTCATGAGCGCGCACGTAAGTGAATTTTCTTTCCGGGCTACTTATTTACAAGCCCTATCTATTCGTGCAGCGTATCACGAGAATAGTTTCATCTGTCTTTTCTTCTTTGATCAATCCACAACAGTTCTCGCTCTCAACTAGAACATACATACGTGATGATGCAAGCGTAAATACATGCTTGCGTGACTTGCTTGTATCACCCGAACCACGTCGGTACTAAGAAGAAAACGGGGGTAAATCAAGAGACTAACTCCAGTTGTTTCCTGCAGTATATATACCTAGCCTCAAGCACACTCCTAGCGCACGCCTTGCTGCGCCTCGACGGGCGCGCGGCCGCGCTAAAACCCATGTGCGAGATGGAAAACGGCTCGACACCGTCTGCTGATGATACGGAGGAGCTGGACTGGGGTGCTTTCGTCGATGTCTCGAGCTCGTGTCTGATCTTGCTGGCTTGGTGCGGTGAGAGGTGGCCCGGTATGCTGCGTATGCTGGGGGTTTATCAGAGGTTGTTTGGCCAGGTTACTCGGGCGCTGATTAGGCTGGGTGTTGTGAAATAAATTTACATTAAATGACGTGTCAAATCATACTCATTCATACTTAACCTATGTTTATATTCACCAATGCTTCTCATGATCTGCAACCTCTACGTTTTGTAACATGTGCAATGCAGTGATTAAACAGCATTACGATTAATTAAATCTCCTTATTCTAATTCAGTCTTCCAGTGAATGTCTGATACTTAATCGGCTTTCTATTTATCATATTCATCCAGAGCCTAAGACCTTTTCAGAGCCGTTGATACCCAATAAGCCTTCAACCTATGATAGTGACTTCTTTCACATTTTCCATCTTCCACCAAAACTAAGACTGCGTCGGCATCGAGACCTCAGCTTTCCGAGCAACGGCATCGGCGCTCTGCCAAAGTGTCGTCACCGTCTTCTGCTGCGTGTAAAACGCGACACCCGGCTTGCCATAAAATGTATTCGCCCCACCTGCAGCAACGCTCCGTTTATTCCCCGTAAAGGAAAACATCGGCAGCGGAACCGGGATAGGGACGTTGATCCCGACCTGGCCGGCTTCGATATTACGACGGAACTTCTCCGCCGCAGGGCCGGATTTCGTAAAAATCGCCGTCCCGTTCCCGTACTCGTTCCGATTGATCAAGTCGATGGCATCATCCAAGGTCTCCGCTCGAAGGACAACGAGCACCGGCCCGAAGATCTCCTCGCGGTAGCAGCGCATGTCTGTAGTGACGCCGCTGATGACGGTAGGGCCGACCCAGTTACCGGCAGCGTACTTAGGGTCCGCGGGCTTGTATCCCCGACCGTCGAGTAGGATGGTGGCGCCCTCGTCTTCGGCGCTCTGGATGAGCTCCTCGATCCGCCGCTTGCTCTGCGGAGTGATAACGGGTCCAAGGTCGGCGCCGTCCTCGAAACCGCCGTCCACGCGCAGCTTCCTCGCCGCCTCGACGAGCTCGGGGAGGAGCGCCTCCTCGGCGGCCTCACCGCCCACCACGACGAGCGTGCTCAAGGCCATGCACCGCTGGCCTGCTGCGCCAAAGGCCGCGCCGACGATGTTGTTGATGGCGTGGTTGCGGTTGCAGTCCGGGAGCACGGCTGCATGGTTCTTCGCCCCGAGGTTCGCTTGCACCCGCTTGCCGTGGGCGGAACCTTTGTTATAGATATACTCACCGGCCTTGTTACCACCCACGAAGCTGATCGCTTTGATTGCCGGATCCTCAAGCAGGAAATCGACTGTTTTGTGAGTGCCGTGGACGATATTCAGTACGCCCTTAGGAAAGCCGGCGTTTCGGGCGAGCTCGGCGATGATCAGAGCCGCTCCGGGGTCCCGCTCCGATGGTTTCAGTACCATGGTGTTGCCTGTGACAGTGGCGATGGGGATGCACCACAGTGGTATCATGGCCGGGAAGTCTATAAGTGTCGTGCGTATCGTCAGCATTGGTACCTACTTCCCCTAATTATGTACCCTCTCACTTCCTTCTAGGCGCGGAGAGGATAAATTCAGATAAAAGAAATGGAAAGGAAAATCTCCCGCTAGATTTTCTTTTAATCTGGGCTCAATCGTTACTCACTAAAGGGGCAAATCGCAGCCACAACTCCAAGGGGCTCGCGATAACTCCGCGTCTCCATATCACGAGCGACTTCGAGGACCTCGCCCTTCAGGAACTCCGGGGCACCGCACGCCGCCTCGGCAACCTGGAGACCGCGCAGCACATCGCCGCGAGCGTCGGCGAACGTCTTCCCCTGCTCGAGCGTGATACTGGCCGCCAGCCGGTCCCAGTTCTCGCGGATCAGGGCCGCAAACCGGAACAGGACCTGCTGGCGGGCGAGGACACTCGTGTTCCTCCAGCCGGGGAACGCCGCCATCGCCGAGTCCACGGCTGCCTGGAGCTCCGCGCTCGTCAGCTGCGGCACGCGCGTTATGAGGTTGTTCGTCGCTGGGTCGTGCACGTCCACGTAGTCTGTCGTGGTCGATGGGATGAATTGGTTGTTCAGGAAATAGGGGGTCACTCCGGGTGAGTCTATCTTGTCGTGTGAAGTTAGCGGGCTCGTCATGTAGGTCTCAGTTGGTATTGACGGTGCGCAGCCCGTGCTTAGGTGTTGTTGGGACGCGGTAACGTGCAGCGTTCTCGTCCTTGCGGGGATGACGCTGCATGTTGAAGATCGAGACCTTAGTAAAAATGAATGAGTCCTAGGTGTCACAAAGCGGCGATTAAGGGCATTGATGCCCTGCTGTGTAGCTTTGCGCATTGCAACCGAGATATGGAATGTAGGTATCTGCCACTTCCCTACCATGACGAAATAATCAGCCGGTTACAGACTCTTGACATATATAATCCTAATGTCTTCTTAGAAGATTATATCTAATACATTCTTTATGACTCAAAGATCACGATGCGGTTGCCAATACCTGGACCCGGTACCGGACTTAGGATAATTGTAGTTAGCATTCTAGTTAGTTACCCTACATGATCATAATTACAACTTTGACTTCATGGCCACTATAGAAGCTAATTTGCCCATCGATAGCCTCGAATGACTTGATGTTCCGCTACTTCATGCGATATAATGCATCTCTAGACGCGTTAGGAGTGCGGTAAAGTCCGGGTCTAGTTGCCGAATACTCACTTAGTTGCCCAGTTCGTTCACCTCAGTATCCATACGGCGAGCGCATTTGTCCGCATCCATTCTTAGCTCCATTTTACCGTCGATCTATCCAATCTTGAATATTGCAAATGGCAACTATGTTTCAGTATAGAACAAGGCGACTGAATATAACACGTCCCTCGTGTATAAGGCCAGCCGCGAACAAATGTTCTCGCAACTGTCTCCCGATAAGAGGAGTTCCGGCCAAGGATGATGACAGGCTTGGATCTAGTGAAACTTCCGCTGATGGATCTTTGTTAAGGGTATTTGATAGTTAAAAAAAAAACACGGCCTAAGGAAATAATAGCCTGTGCAAGATGTGTAATCGATCGAAGTATCATGTTCATTGGTCTCAAACATGACGACGGGAATTATCCTAGTTCAAACCAAATTCACCATGTTCAGGAGATTAGGCCTCTCTCCCTAAAGACTATTTCATCTCATTAATCAATTCTCAGGATCAGATGTTCAGTCACAAACCGCTCCAGACATGAGACAAGCATCAGAAAGCATACTCAGAGTCGCTAGAATTTAGCCACGCAGGTTTGATGTGCTTTGTGAGAAGTGATACGACCCCAAGGATACATAGTAATATAATACAAGTGTAATTTCCATTGATAATGTTGCTATGGGTCCCCAGATTTTCTCAACAGGCCGCATCACTAATAATATAAACACTGAAAAGTATTCCAAAGCTATCGGACGAACCACCATTGCTGCCTATATAATGAGCGCATATAAGCATCTCCAGAGGGCCATCACAGACAAATGCATTCTCCTCCAATCATCCTCAAGATGTGGGAGTCGCTTCGGCCGGGGCGATCATGTCAGCCGCTGCGGTTGCGGTCGCTAGGCTGCCGTTCGGGCCACATGTGGCAACCTTCAAGCCAGCCATTATGGAAGCGTAGCCCTCGGGCAGAAGTTCGTCGGGTTCGCCGGCCGGAATGGTGCCGGTGTACGGGTTGAAGTTGTAGATGCCGCACGGGCAGTGGTCCAAGACCTCCATGCCGGCCGTGCCTTCGACAACCGTAGCACCTCCGCGCGCCAGGATGAAAGAGACCGCACCGGGGACCATGTCGACGGAGAACTTGGCGGCGCCGGCGGGCGCATCGACCGTCACGGGGTTGCCGCCGACCGTTATCGTCAGGGAGCCCGGCTCGGTCAGCAGGCTGACGACGTAGACCTTGTCTTCCATGGTCTCCCAGCCGTACGGACGGCCCTTGAAGTAGTTGCCGCTGGAGTTGTTGGCGTCGGCCAGGGTGGTGTCGGTGGCGTCGCAGTCGAGGCCCTTGAGCGTGGGGCGGAACCAGTAGACGATCTGGTCCTCGGTTATGTACGGGGCCGGGTCGGCGGCGCCGTCGTGGTACGCCGAGATGAAGGGCACCGCCATGTCGAGCCAGCCGTTGTGCGGGAACCCGTACACCCACTTGGAGTTGCCGTCGTCCCCGTGGGGGCTGTCCAGACGGCCGATGTAGTGGGATTCTCCGTAGTCGTTCCACGTGACGATCTCGAGGAATCGCGGCTGGAGCGACAGGATCTGCTGCCAGCGATCGTACCACAGGAAGTCTCCCGGGAACACCCAGTTCTTGGAGTAATCGACCTCGGGCCCGAAATGCGTGAAGAACCACGGCGAGACGGGAGCGATGTACGGCTTGCCATCTAGAGCGGCGATGTACGCGTCGTCGCCCTGCTCCACGGTCACGTTGCCGCTAGCATCAGGAGCCTTGTTGTTCCCGTTGTTGTCCCATCCCAGCCAGTTCAGGGCTCCGTCCAAGACACTGAAGTCGGTTCCCTGCTCGGGGTGGAAGTTGGGGGCCCAGAAGATCTCGACGCCGGCCGCCGAACGCAGGGCGGCGACGTCGAGGCCGTCACCGGCGAAGGACGAAGCAAAGACCTTGCCGTCGACCATCAGCTGGGCCGGCTTGGCCCCGTACGTCGCGATTATCTGCCCGACGCGCTCCGCTTCATCGGTCCCGAACCAGTTGAAGTCGAAAGAGATGAAGACCTTCATGTCGTTGTTCGCGGCCGACTCGTAGGCGAGATCAAGCTGGGTGTCAGTATAGCCGTCGACGCCGACATTGAGGGCGAACGCGTCGATGCCGATCGCCTTCGCGCGCTTCATGTCATCATCGTAGTCTGTGGCGGAGCTGCGCGACCCGACAATTCCGATCTGGTCGTACCGTTAGCTAGCTAGTCGCTCTTCATATTCATTGACCAGCTGGCCGGATGGTGAAGGATTCTTACCATAAAATGACAAAATACAAGCTTTTCCTCAGCGGTTTGTCGTTCAGCAACGGAATTCGTGTCTTCACGTGCGGCTGTTCGGCCAAAGGACGTTGACAGCAGGGTAGCTGCCACGCATGCCTTCAGGAGCCCCTTGAGAGACATCATTATTCTGACAGTCTTGTGACTTTGTGACTCGACTATACCAAGGACATATGAGGGTGAAGCCTTGGTATTGGAAGGTTCGAATTGTTTATAACCGGCCAGAAGCCTAGTGATATATAGCTAGTGACCCCCTTTATTGAGGCTCGAATAACAGTGACATCGATCTCTAGTACCTGTCGACAAACGGTGGAATAAGGTCCACAGCTCATTTGAGTCTTTCACATTCGAGGCAGGTGTGAGTTGCTTTGCCTCTTTTGCCTCTGCGCATACCGCCTTCTGTAACATATCTAATCAAGCACTGTTCACAAACGCACGGGCTTCCCTGGATTCCTACGGTCTATAACAGGGTTGGTAGATCGGGAATGTCTTCTTTATTGCTAAAATTAAGTTTTAACCCCCGGGAATTAAATAGGGGATCATAAATAGAAAGTCCGCAAAAATGTATGGGGAAGCTTGTAGGAAATGATCTGCGCATGGCAAGATATGTTAAAGAAGGCGGTATACAGGTCCATCCATCACCATCAACATTCATCGGCATACGTCGTAGTCGATGCAGAGGCACTTGAAACTCCTTCACTGTGACCCCTAGAGGGGGATGCGGCATAATTTTCGGGGAAACCCAGAATGGCTCGTGGTATCGTCAATTCGAGTTGACCGATTTGGTTACGTCAAATGTTATTCCAACTACCGTTGACTCAAGAGCCGAAAAGTCAGGAGATCGAACTGCTCTGTTTGCCATGTTGACTACATAGGTAGCAGGGTAGTAATGCATATTCCCCAGCTCAAGAGGCACAGCGGGAGAGCTAGCATTAAAACGAACTATTAAGTACCTATCTAAGTTAGCAAACTGGAGTTCCAATGTCGATCAATGGGGGGGTTCTACGTACACATGGTATGAAGGTTTGTAATTGGTTTCTTTACGTGCTATTTTTAGCAACTGGTAAACGGCAATAGTAAGCGACCAAATCAAACACAACGTGGCGGATTCAAGAACCCCTGTTCTCGATCCCAAGATCTCTTTTATGAAAGTTGTATGGGGCTAGTGCGAGGGGGCAGGGATAGACTATATAGAATCCTGTAGCGAACACAAACAAATTTTAATGGGTACTCGACGTTGCTACGTAAGTGCTGTGTTGGAATATCACCTATAGCCTATAGGTAGCCTTTTAATTACCCCGCGGAATAGTTCCAAAGAGGTTTATTTATAATTCCGTCAACATTAACACTAACGTTGCGTGAGACGGGTAAGGTTTTGTACATCTGGCTGCCTTAGCGGGTCTCAGCTTGCCCTGGCATCAGCTAGCCATCAGACATCTATCTGCCCTTATGAGCTGTCTCTGTGCATAGTTACTTAGATCATAAATGAGCAGGTTGGTTTCTTGGGAACGATCGGACGATTAAATCGTAAACATGCACATCAGAAATACATCGTAACACGTTTTCTTGCTTCTATTATCTAGTGTTACCTTGGGCTTCGACACAACTCTTAGAAGGTCAGGACCATTCTAGTCGTTGACTTCTTAGAGATTCGAATTCGAGCCAGGCTATTATCTCCTGGTGGACCAAGCGACCACTCACCCTACTCCCGACCACACGGGAGCCCATGATGCTACCACTTGGGATGACGAGCCAGTCAAAATCTTAACCCAGACTCCGAAATTCAAACCGTGTTCCACGCGTCCGTATATGTCCCACCAAGGATCCGGCGTCGGGTCCGGTGTGATATTCTTATATTTCTCTATCTCAGGCGCGTTCGTAGATGCAATGCAAAGGGCCCTGAAATACTGCGCATTATTATAAGCCCGCCGGCTGCGAGATAGCGTGGGCAGTCCCATTCTCGACGAACTCCCGGCAAGGGTTTGCCGTGGTGTATTCCATAATAAGAAGCTCAATTGGAAGCATGCCGGGCGGTTTTGGGCTGCATACATCGGCCGTGGATGAGTGCGCTCTCGGTGGGCGCCAGGAAAGGGGAAGAGGAGTCAGGGCAAGAAGGTGGCGCCTAAACTTTGATATCTTGATCGAGAGAGCAGAGAGCCAATGGCTGGGAATCTGAGTCAGGATCTTGTCTTTACCAGGTATCTCGTTCGAAAGTATGGCACTTACGTATATAGAGCTTTGGCAAACTGCCGTTTCTTACGTTAAATTCTGTTGATGTGAAAGATTCGTGCCATGTTATTCCTTTATGTTAGTGCTAATTTTAGGGCACAAAACCAACACTAGCACCTGGTCGGCTTAGGAAGCTATCTACGAGGTTATACACTTTACCCCTATGATGTTGTTCATTCCTCATGTTAGAACCCTAGGATTGTTTCATCACCTGGTTCATATTGTCTTTAAAAAACTTATACAGAAGCAGTGCGTCCTATAATAACGATGAAATACACGTTTACTCTAGGGCTTGGAAAAGGATTGCGCTAACAGTATTTCAGGGTTGGTGTTTATGTTCAGGGAAGCATCCCTGGGGTGCTGTTCAACAGGTCGGTATATGACAATCTATCTATATACTAGCTTTTATGTGTTTCTAGCTCAAATGATTGGCGCAGAGTATAAACATGGTATCCTGGGTTGTCGCTGGCTTTTTCACTCAAATTAAAACTCCCGTTGGAGTATGGTACGGAATCCTGCTAGCAACCTGCCGCTTCGGCTCTAATCCCTGAAAGTTGGGGTCGACCCTGAGTGATTCTCTCGCCATTCTCGTCAGTTCGACATACTTTTTTTGTCGGCACGTCTTCGCTACGACTTCGGTCTTTTTTTTTTTCAGTCTCGAATTGGGAAGGAGGTATTCAGACTTGTAGTCAATGGTAACCTCTGGGCTGGAGTATCATGGGGTCAAAATGGATGCGGGGAATGTGGCGAGTTCCACGATATATAGGATATACGCTCACGCGTAAGTGCTATCAAAAGAAGGCATCCAGAGAATCATTGGCCTATCATTATAATGCATCACGCGATAGTGACAGCTCTTTCCCTGCTGGGGGCTTTCCAGCCTTCTATGTTCATGGTGTCTGCGCAGAAGCCCGTGTACGCCCACTTCATGGTAAGCACCAGTTTGACGTCGAAGCCGTGGTGAAACTTGTCCCTATTAATAAACATCTAGGTTGGCATTGTGGAGAACTTCACGGTCGCCGACTGGAAGTTCGACATCGCGCAGGCGCAAGAAATCGGCATTGATGGGTTCGCCCTGAACTGCGCCCCTCCGCGTGTCGATTCCTATACGCCGAAGCAGCTGGCCAATGCCTACCAAGCGGCAGATGAGGTCGGATTCAAGATGTTCATCTCCTTTGACTTTGCGTACTGGTCCACGGGAGACACCGAGGAGATCACCAGCATCGTGGGCAATTATAGCTCGCACCCTGCTCAGGCGTATTACAACGACGGTGCCATTGTTAGCACCTTTGTTGGCGACAGCATGGATTGGAATGCGGTTAAGAATGCCCTTCCTGACCAGAAGATCACTGCTCTGCCCATGATCCAGGACCCTGCCTATATTTCCCAAGCCAATACCGGCCTCGACGGGGCTTTCTCCTGGTACGCATGGCCCACCGATGGGGGCAATAGCATCATACCGGGTCCGATGACAACAATTTGGGATGACCGCTATCTGAGCAATCTCGGTGACCTACCATACATGGCTCGTCAGTATCCTGACCAACTCCCGTCTCATGAAAGTAGCTCTTTGCTGATTTGAAGCCCTCCAGCCGTTTCCCCTTGGTTCTTCACGCATTTCAACACCAAGAATTGGGTCTTCATCTGCGAAGAGCTCATCACCGATCGCTGGGAACAAATGCTAGCCATGAAGCCCGCGCTCATTGAAATTATCACCTGGAATGGTAAGCTCTCACTCAAAACTATATGCGTCGACGGAAAGTTCTGACAAGTCTCCCTCTCACAGATTTCGGCGAAAGCCACTACATCTCGTACGTAACACTATAACCTCCTTATCTATCCGACACGCACACACGAATTGCGCTAACTTTTTCTTGTTCTCTGTCTCCTAATATAGCGATGGGGAGCCTAACCACTCCGACGACGGATCTTCCGCGTGGGCGGCCGACTTCCCACACAGCGCTTGGCGGACGCTCATGAAGCCGTACATCGCTGCCTACAAAGCCGGAGAGGATGCGCCCACCGTGGACAGCGACCAGATCGTGTACTGGTACCGCCCGACTCCCAAGGACGTACAGTGCACCAACGACACGCTCGGAGCGCCGAACGGGATCGAGTACCTCGCCGATCTCGTTTTCGTGACTACGATGTTGACCGAAGCCGCGGAGCTCACCGTCACCAGCGGAGGGCAAGCACCGGTGACGGTACCGGTCGAGGCGGGTATCCACACCTCCAACTTCACCATGGGCATCGGCGTGCAGGAGTTCTCGGTCTCCCGTAACGGCGCCGCGGTAGTCGGGGGAGTCAGTGAGAAGGAGATCAGCGACTCGTGTGACAAGTATAACTACAACCCTTGGGTGGGATCTTTCTAGGCTTAATTAAACCTCACTATTCGGTAGCGAAGGGGAAGAGATTGCGGCGGGGTTATGTTGATCTTGGGAGTAGGTTGGTCATGTTGATACATGTACATAGTTAGATCTCAATTTGGAGCCCTATGGTAGCATTATCTAACTTATAAACTCTACAGCGTCATTTATTCTACGGGCATACTTACTGTTTCAATTACATGATTATACGCTAAGGTGTAGGGGTTCACTAATTCATCTACCTATGTAAGGATCAATTCTTGGTACGAATGCCTCTGTCCCTTTGATAGCATGAAGGGGGACGTAATACAATCAATATTCGCTAGATTACAGAGTGGTTGATTAGATTTTCGGGTAGAACTTGTCTCGCGAGCTAGCAGTACAAGGAAATGTTTGGATTACATGATATACACCGCATTAATTCGAATCAATTGATATCATCTACCTCGTGTAGTCTAAAACCACAGGAACGAATTCTACAAACAACGCATGCTAACGGATGAACACCGTGACCCTATGAAGCCAGCTGTCGGTGGTACCCTGCCTCCAATGGCCCTATCACTTCACAATTGTCTATCTAGACATGGCTATTCAATGATATACCTTACCTTACGAAACTAGACCGACTCCTCGGACACCACGACTTTCTGCTTGAGGTCGGACAAGTCAGGAACAGACGAGTGTTTCTCCCCATCGAATAGCTCGCTAATCTCTTCAAGTGTCCTCCCCTTCGTCTCAGCCCACATGAAGTAGATGAAGACCCAGAGAAGAACATTCCACGACGCATTCACCATGTAGGTCCTCCAGCCGATGCCTTCGAACATGTACGGGAAGACCATCGTGACGAAGAAGCCGCAGACCTCGCTGGTCATGGCGTAGCAGGCCGCGCCCGTGGCGCGGATGTTGTACGACAGGACCTCCGGCGGGTACATGCTGGTGAGCGGGGTGATGCCGAACGAGTACGAGCCCAGGAACAGGAAGATGACGGCCACGGTCCCGTAGATGCCGCCACGGTCGGCCGATTCGCCGTACTTAGCCGTGAAGCCGCCGATCATGTAGAAGAACATCGTGCAGAGCCCCAAGCTAATGAGAGCCAGCTTCCGACGGCCGAGGCGGTCGGCGAGCGCGGAGCCGGTGAGAGCACTGCAGAACTGCAAGGCGGAGAGTCCAAGGTTAATCTCCAGTTGGGTGTTCTCGTCAGTAATGCCAGCCTGGGTGAGCATGGTGCCGAAATAGTATCTATAGCAGAGGTAAAAGGGTAAAGATTAGCCGGGGGACGTCGCTTTAATTGAAATGAAGAGAAAATAAAGTAGAAAGGAAGGGAGTCAACTCACGTGATAACATTCGAACCAGTCATCATAGCCAGCGGCGCGACGGACATCGCCAAATAAACGCGCTTTCGGTTCGCTGGGTTGCGGGCTGCCTCCCGGAAACCCATGCCGCGGCCAGCTTGCTTCTCAAACTCGATGGTGTCGATGATTTCGCGGAACTGCAGCTGCACGCTGGCCGAGTCGCTGTACTCACCCTGCACCCGAGCCACTGAAATATCTAGAGTTAGTAGTTTCTTTTTTACGGGTATTTCAGGAAGGCATGAGAATTTTTGGGGGGTTGGTTTCTTCTGAAAATGCTCCTTAAGTGACAACATGTGCGCATGCTAGCTGTAATGGGGAGAAAAAAGAACGCCGGAAATTACTTACAGACACTAAGGGCCTCTTCGTGACGGCCTTGATACGCCAACCATCTAGGCGACTCTGGAAGGAAAAACAACACGAAGAGGACGATGACGGGGATGGCAGCCTGGAGCAGACTAGGTAGTCGCCAAGCCCAATCCGATGGTTCCATTCGGATAGCCTAAGAGACAAGTGTTTAGTTTTCTGAAAAGTCTCAAGTTGCCCTATTGTTTTTCTCTCTGCATGAATGAATTCCCATGCAGAGGTTGGGGCAAGAGTAGGAAATGCGGAGCGAGGAGTTCGGGCTTACAGCGCGAGAGATTCCGGTGGCGAGGAAAGACCCAATAGACCAACACGTGAAGTACAAACCAAGGGCGAAGGCACGGATGTTGGGCGCGGTGGTCTCGCTAACGTAGCTGCTGGCCGAGGTCTGGGCCATGCCGACGCCCATGCCGACAAGGACGCGGCCAACGATGAACATGCCGGTGTTCTGGGACGCAGCGCCTATGACGGCGCCAAGGATATTCAGCAGGGCCGACAAGAGGATGCCCATCTTGCGCCCCTTCCAGTCAATGAGCTTGCTGGCGATCGGAGCAATGACGATGGCGCCGGCGAAGGTGGCGCCGGACATGATGCCTTGCGTGCGAGTCGTTACGTTGAAGTACTTGTTGTAGCTGGGCATGACGTTGAGCGAGCCCATGAGCGAGCCATCGTAGGCGATGGTGACAGAGTCAACGACGCAGACTGATACGACGAGGGCCGATATCAGGGACATGCGCATCGGCGCGAAGAATCTACCGACGGATGAAGACATGATGATACGAGTTAAATCTTCCGGGCGGCCAAGTTAGGGGTGGGCTAGCTTGGGAGCGGACTGTGAAGCTCTCTGCCGTCTTTGAGATTCGAAGATAATATTATCTATCCGGCGTTCAGGTGGGAATGATGTCCCAGATGAAGATGATGCGGATGAATATAGATTCAAGTTACAGGAGATGCAACCCCGGGTGCAGATATATGTATAAACAGAGTAAAGCCTCCTTCGAAAGAAAGACAGATTAGAGACTCATCCAGCCTCTCAGCTTTCCCAATAGTACTAGAACTAGACAGATCCATGACCCAGAACCCAAAGATAAAGTCACTCTTCGCCGAGCCTATGCCGTCTCGATTCCGCTAAGTATGACCCGCTTCCCCAGAGTAACAGCGATAAGTATGCTCCATTCATTTTTATAGGAGAAGCCCGCTCCCCTAGTGCTATTGATAACACGGGGTATAGATTGGCCAAGCCACGAGAGGATAACACTAGCCAATGGGAGATAAGATAATCAAATGCTTGGCTGCATTTGACTTGGGTCTCTTGACTACCGTTCAGGTATGATACCCGGTTGTTGGAGATACCTTGATTCGAGTCTCATTTTCATGATTTCTTCATTTGGAGGTGTGTCGAGAGCATCGTAGATTAGATGATCGAACAACTGCTTATATACTTACTCAGATTGTTATTATGTGCTTCTCGCATGCTCAGTCGTCTTCGCAATAAGATTAGGTCACTGCCGATTCCAAGGAGTCCTTAGGGGCATTAAAGTCTCACAATTGGTTCATGCCACCGTCAAACTTGCCGGTGAACGATATAAGTCGATAACTAAATTACAGGTAAAATCTGAATTTGAAAAACTAGTCACGGTTTAGTTATCCTCGATAACGCCATGATTTCTCAGATTCAGATTAGTGATGACCTGATATCTTGTTAAGATGGGTAGAAGCGCCGCGCGGACCAAAGACTTGGATAAGGGTTAAAACATCAAGTTCGTAAGCATACGGCACTAGGAACTTATCTATACCTAGATATGTGATGTCCAGTGCGTTCGACAACCTGTAGATAGCACGTCGGACATAACTTAGATAAATGGTACTAGTTGAATTAGAGTAAGTTGGGAGATAAGAAAATAACTTGGAAAATTCAATACAATAATTCTGTCTTCATGAACACTTACCTCTATCAAGATATTATACTTCCCGCTAGTAGTAACTATCATGAGCTGTAGTAGTCTATGAGCCGCTGATTCCGACAAGGTAATAAGCGGCGTTGTTTTGGCGATATAGGTTATGTTTGAATAGGATGGATATTTTACCCAGTCCTCGACTCCTTCCTACGTAAACGCATACGGACTATAAAAAGAATGATATTAGGGTGCATAGCAATGATAAGCAAGGCCTATTAAGACCAGGAGATACACACATACACACCAACACATATCTTTCCTCTCATAACGGTGTGCTTGTACAATACTATCATTAGAAAAAGGTGTTCTGTGAAACATATTAGTCACGCTGTATATACCATAATCGTTAGTCCCCAAAAGCTATTTTCGGCAATGTGCAGTTCAAGATACCTACGCATAGTAAGGTAGGTAGAATGTCACAGACTTTTCTCAGCCGCAATGGCTGGAGTACGTCCACAGTGGTGATCCTACCACCCTATTTTCCCTCCCGAGGTTTTCCCATCCCAAGTTTATGCTCGGAAGACAATCCCTTCTGCTGCATTAGATAACAAATATCTTCAGCTTTCCCGAGCTATCCTAGTTAAGACAGAAGCTCAGTCCTTAAACCTAATGTTCAATCTGTAGAGCATCATCACTCATGGTTTTCTTTTCCACAATAAAATACAGTCCAATGGACCAAATTGTCCCGGAAATTATGATATCCAACAAGAAGGCCGTCGCAACCTAGAGGATGGTACGGCTGGCAATGAGCATGCCAATATTATGAGCATTGCCAGAAAGGCCACTGCATGGAGTAAAAGGGGCAATCACTACAAATAAGAGATTGCGGCGGCCGGGGATATTAGCGATCTGACCGTAAAGAGGTTAGGGCACCGTACATGCGAATGAATAGGAATTTGCGATACAGATATATTGGCCGGTGCCGCCTATTTCCCGCGTCACCGTGGTCAAGATGTGGCGTTTGAATCAATGGAGGTCATGAAGGATAGCATGCATAGGATTCGGAAAATGGTCCAGATGCGCCATAAATGTTAAGCTGGTTCAAGTTCATCCCTCAAGTTCCGGCATCGACCTGTGAGTTTGGGCTTTGTAGCACCGGCTCTTGATCGGTTATCTTGGACCTGAATCCCCGTGCGCTTTATCTGCTTGGGGTGTGTTCGAGATACTTGCTTCTGATATCCTAGAGAAGCAGAAGGTAACGCTCGCTTGATTGGAATTCAAAGCGCGGAGCTGGCCTAGGACTGTCTGTGGGGGTTTCGGCTTCAGCTAAGAGATTGTTTGATTATACACATAGGGGTGTCAGCAATATTCGAGGCCTTATCAACCGGCAAATGTTCATTCGGCGAGACCTACTATGTAATCTACGAGCTTTATACCTAAGGTAGGCTATCATCTCGCTCATGGCTGGGCATCCCTTATAATCAAGTACTACTATGATTAGATTAAAGCGACCTTGTTGCCTCTGTGAGGTTTCTGTACCACCTAACTTAGGCCCTATGATTAGGGAGGGCTAAAATCGTAAGAATATGATAGATTGGCTCACGGGAAGCCATGGTTCCTGCAGGATCCAATGATTGGTTAAGGGGGTGTGAGTTTAGGACTGCCTGACTTTATGTTCCTCCCTTGAACCCCCCACCCGTATATGTACCCAACCCCTCCCCTTACTTACTCCTTACATGAAGTGAAGTACGGGGCAATCCCTGTCATGATCTCATACATACAATTGGCTGATAGTATGTTGGTATAATGTACATCAGGCAGATTAGCGACCCGCAGTCCACCCAGCAAACCCAACGGCAGACAGCAGCCCCGAGCTCGCAAGACGGAAGGCTGCCTTGCGAGGATTGCCCTCCTTCCATACGACATAGCTGTCGACCAGGCCCGCATAGGCGCCTAAGATGGCAAGTATGGTGTCGCACGCGGCTAGGTCGCGGCGGAAGTAAAAGGCATACATGCACATGCCGAAGACGGTGGTGCGGGCGTTGTTGATATGCATAACCGCTGCCGCGGCGGGCGTGCTAGCGATCCGTTCCGGAAGGCCGAATTCAAGCATAGCGCCTCGCGCATCCAAAAATGACCACATTCCCCCGAAGGTCATAACGGTTGCTGCGAAAAGTGCGGGAATATGGCGTGGTTCAAAGTGTTCGAACATGGTGAAGAGCAGTGGTAATGAATTCTGAATAGAGCGTGGTGTTTGATTGATGGGTTAAGTGTGGCGATGCTTTCTGCCGTTGTTAAGTGAGGGTGCTGTAAATGAGAGAAGTCAGATGAGGGACAAGTCGGGGCAAGTTCTGGAATATCGGAGTCTTAAGTACTACCTAGGGTCCTTATGTAAGGGGGAAATTGATTGGAATGCGTAGACGCCGTTGGTCCACTCCCATCACCATCCAACAGGTACACCTGGCTCCACCTTACTGGCCAATGTGATTATGGTCGTATTAAATTCAGTACTACTAAAATGGCAATTTGGCCGGACGCAACATCTAAACATCTGTGTCCTCCTATCGCCAACTAAGGCGAAGAAGAGCCAGACTAGAGGTTGGATAAATAACGGGAATATCCATTCATGAGATCTCTAGAGGAAAGCCTGGTGTGTCTTCTAGGGCTTGGCTGATGATCAAACATCGCATCAAGACCTGAACCTCCCCCTTTAATGGTCGTACAATGATGCACGACGCGTACAAGCAGGTAATATCCAGTTCTCACATCAAACACGTATATAGAACCTGTTAACCACTGTTCGTGTTATAGTCTCAGGGCGCTCAGTTCTACGTCGATGTCCTTGCGAATCGGTACTGGGTCAACTCGTCAGAAGACCAAACTGAGGAAACGGATTCAGCTCCTTAATCTGTGTTATCGTTGCTGGGAGCAGCAAAGGACTTTCTCCAGCCCAAGCATACTAATATGAGGGGCCTTCATCTGGATGGGAGATAATTAGGGAACCGAAGGGGCAACGTTGATGAAAAGCCAAGGACTGGATCCAATGGATCATGTATAACTCCCCTAAGACGAGACCGTAGACCCTAGGGCGGGTTGTTCCCCAATAGCGACGTGCTTGAGAAGGCCACGGGCAGCACGGGGCAGGATACCGCTCCGTCTAGCTATAGTAGTAGTATTGAGGTTTTAGAACATTCTGGGGGCACTAAACGCGGACTGAAGGCTCTACATGCGCAACCGCTTGCGCTAGGGGATACCATCGGGATGGCCCTATTCGTCAGCAGCGGTGTTACGCTCCTCAAAGGTGGTCCAAGTCGCCTTCTCTTTAACGTACATACTCATGGCCGTTATATCAACTTTCGAGATATTTCCAAGAAAGCGTGAGGATATGAGAAGGAATTATCCAATACTTGATATGTCGCATCTGCCATTGCACCCTTAATAATCATTACTTGATCTAAGTTTGCTGCCGGGAAGATTTTGACCAACCTCCTCGTTAATATATACTCTCCCACTAAATTTGCCATACAAGAAAGACTAATCATTAGCACACATTCTAAATACCATGGTACCTCAACCTCGTTCAAATACGACACGTGCCTCGCCTTCCGAGGTATATTTTGCTGCAACTGTGGGCGACGCAAAAACAAGGTTTGCAGACTATTCGCCATTCGAGGGTCCTAGAGTGATGTGAGGATAATAAACAGCCGAACTATAGTCTCGGCCTCTAACAAACCCATGTACCTACGGCGTGGCCTTGTTAACAAGCCATTCCGGACCCGGGCCTATGGATCGGGTTCTCACGGTAAGCCTCCCCACAAAATGTCGGCCCCGAATCAGGTTTAACAGGTATTCTCCAAATACGTTATAATACTTACCCCAACCCGAGATCCACATGGGCTTGCTCGCCCTGATCGAATCACACGATCACCTCTGTTAGGCATGAATACTGTGGGTTTGATCTTAGTCAGAAGAACTAAAAATGACTACGCGGCGCGGAGACGCATTCTTGCCTCCGTCTTCGCTGTTCACTTGTGCCACGAGCATCACCATTTATCCTGTCATATATTGTTAGAGGAAACAACATATTAAAACCAAATCTAGTGAAATCCGGTTTCTTCACCAAAGTCTCTAGTTATATAAGTACAACAAGCCTTCACAGCCCGCAAAAGAATAAAGGATCTGACGCTAAAATAAATAAAAAACTTAGCCTAACATGTCTCCCTCCGCCCATATTGCCGATGTCCGTAACGCCACCGAGCAGACGCCTCCGCTGGCGAAGGCTCTCGAGCTCCCCCCGAACATGAGCTGCCTGTTGGTCAAGAAGAGGACCATCAAAATCGAGCCGATCCCCACCCCCAAGCTCCAGCCAGACGGGGTGCTCGTCAAGGTCCTGCGTAACGGGATCTGCGGGTCGGATATGCACGGCTACCTCTCCGGCGGCGTCGGAGGCAGGCCCGTTCTTGAACCTCTCGTCATGGGACACGAGGCGGCCGGAGAGGTGATCGCCGTGGGGGAACTCGTTACTACGCATAAGCCTGGGGATAGGGTTGCTGGTTAGCTTATTCAAGTTCTGACACCTTTCATCGTTATTGTCCTACGTTTAAATCTTTATTTTCTGTAAAAAAAAAAAAAAAACTCTTGTTCCCTTTTGTTATTATTTATTCTGTTTTACTACTACACTCCATAAAAGGATATTCCGCTGATACTAAGCAGTGGAACCCGGGCTCCCATGTCGAAAATGTGTCAACTGTAAGAATGGACGCAGCAATATTTGCATTGAATCACGCTATTGTGGTGCTCCGGGGACACATGGAACCCTCTCAAAGTGAGTCCCACCAGCATGCCCGGGTCATAAGAGAGACCAAGACGTATAGGGGCTGGACTCACAAGTTCTATATAGATTCTTCGCCTTACCAGCTGATATGGCACCGCATATCCCTGATTCGGTCAGTTGGGATGAAGCTGGTAGCATACAACCCTTGGCGGTTAGTAATCTATCTGGGATGCCTGAATGGGTATCCTTCCAGCTGTGTGAGAACTTATAGACTCACCCTGTCTCAACAGATCGGTGTACAAATCGGAAAACGGGCAGATATCCGACCGCATGAGACCATAGCTATCTTGTAAGTCGACTCACCGCAGTAGCAACTATGTACCTACTGCTACTACTACTACAACGAGGGAATTCCCATGCCGCTAACTACGGCCCCTTCCTCTTGTTTGTAGCGGGTGCGGACCCATAGGACTCATCACCGCAGCCGTCGCGCACGCATATTCGGCGCGCAAGATCATCGCGTTCGACATCAGCCCATCGCGGGTCGAGTTCGCCAGGAAATACCTGTCTCCACTGACGGGGAGGCCCATAATCGACCACGTCTTCCACATTGAGCCGCTGCCGGGGGCTGCTCAGTCGGGCGTCGAGATCACTGGCCGCGATACTTCCCCGGCTGGAGACACAGCCGACATGCCTGTGCCTACGTCCCCTGGGGATAACCACCACTACGAAGAGGAGGTCACCGAGGGCGACTTCATGTGGGGAGTCGCGCAGGAGCGGATGGCGGAGATCGTCTGCCAGTGCGGCTTGGAGGCTGAGGAGGGCGTAGATACTGTTGTTGAGGCCAGCGGTGCCGGGGACTCCATGCTACATGGTGTGGCTATCTGCAAGCAAGGCGGTACCTGTAAGTGATGTCCCTGATGCGTAAACCACGGGCCTGTGTCTTTGTGGCCATTGACATTGTACTTATGATTGCGTGCACACTAGATCTTCAGGTTGGGTTGGGACATGTCCAAACTCACGTTTTCCCGACAATTGCGGTCACGAATAAGGAATTAGATGTGAAAGGTAAGAATTGCTTTAAAGGGAGGCTAGCTAAGACAATTTTCAGCTTCTGTTATTTGGCCCCCCACCCCCTTTTGCTTGGCGCCCGTCTCCCCCTCTCCCTTTTTTCGTTATTTTAAATGCATGGAGTTAGGCTAACTATACCCGTACTGCAGGTATCACACGATATACCGCCTCGTGTTTCCCTTCGGCAATCGACCTATTGGCCCGGGGTGTCGTTGACCTGAAACCGTTGATCACAGCTACATTCCCGCTTTCAAAGGCAAAGGACGCATTAGAAGCTGTGGCAAGCGGGAAAGAGATAAAGGTCATCATCAGGAATCAAGAGGCATGATCAAGCCAAGAGGATCCCGAATCATAGGACTGCAGTCACCCACTCACCCAAACTTTGATAATACTTTAGACAATAACGTGCTTCTTCCATTGGTCAACTGGCAACTAGATCCTTAGTTAGATGGGGATAGAAAGGGGTAATCCGAAAAAGATTTTCCCGAATAGAAATATGCAGGCTAGAGGGGGTCTTTAATTATGACATAAGTACTATCTTATCCTTCGACATAATGCGGTCTTTTCGATGGTTATTGGACTGATTTCTATGCTCTTGCTGAGCCCAATTACATAACTCGACAGATCATCCAAATATTCCATGCTAATAACTACACCACGTTGTATACATAGGTTGATATGTTTACCGTCGCTATGGACTTATCTATGACAACCTTAAACTCTTTCCTTCCGGACCTAACTCCCTTTTCTACTTAATCTATTAGAGTATCTCTTGTCTTCACACACCATACCATTAGCCCGCTGGATTTATAGTTGTGTGGTAGATCTAATGATGATATCCTGGATTGTAAATATACGGCTTCAAGATATTCTGAGCACAGGTGGCATCAACTGTGAACCATCGGTCTAACTACTAGGAACCTTATTCGTTTGCTTCTCTCCGTGTCTGTGTATCTTTGGAGCTAACAAGATACCACATCTAATCCATAACCTTAATATTTCGTTGTATTATATTAAGATTAAAACGTTAGCTAATAAATTCCTTTTAAAGATAACAGCAGATCGGCTACACCCAGCATGCCGATCGGCTCTTTCCGGCACCCCCGTTGCAGTAAGTATTCCCCGCATGAACTATAAGCGACTAGATACAAATTGTATATGAATGCCATCCGGGGGGAAGGTCACGAATAATTCAGTTCAATCAGGATAAAAGGCCCGGGGCTTATCATGATGGTCCAACGTATCCCCCGAGAAGCCGGCCTACAAGCTTTCATTGACGCCGTCGCGAAGGATGGATGCGTCATCATCAAAGATTTTACGGACTTGGAGTCCCTCGCTGAGGCGCAAAAGGAAGTCCAGCCCTACCTCGACGCCTCTATAGCCGAGAGCGCGAGCACTGTCGGCGCCTTGAACGGGGGCACAGCGACCTGCACGCGCTTAGTTGGTAGGAGTAAAACGGCCCGGGAGAAGTTCTTCTCGGACCAATTGTACCAGGTATGAAATTAGCAACTTACGTTGAACGCGGCATTTGCGATGACAGGCAACTAGCCACAGAGTATTGATCACAAGAAATTGGTGATGATAACTTTGATGGGCAATTACCCGGCAGAGCACACGAATCCATTTTGCAGGCCGTATTAGCGCCGACTACATAGCTTCGGGATATCTCTTTCAGCGCCGTGCGATCTCGGAGCCTATTCGTCGTATAGTCAAAATGGCTGATACTACAGTTAGGACATTGCCGACTATTTTATTGGCCTCGAGACGACGACGTGGTATGGGGATAAGCCGCAAGTCAACCAGTCTCACCCCTTACTTTCCATTTCCATCACCATGGACTCGCGGCCTGGGTGCAAGGCGCAGCAGCTGCACCGGGACGACAAGAACCACCACGCTCGGCACGCAAAGACCGATAAGTACTACCGCGGCCGGGACATGCTGCTCGGTCTGTTTGTGCCTGCTTGTGACACTTTCAAGGCCAACGGTGCGACGAGAATCGTGCCCGGTTCCCACCTTTGGGGCGACGATAAGCCCGACTTTGGCCCCGACGGCGATGCGGGCGTCATTGATGCGGAGCTAAATAAAGGAGAGGCCTTCATCATGCTCGGTAGTCTTTACCATGGTGCCGGACAGTACACGATGCCGACCGCAAGCCGCACCGTGCACATATTTTTCATGTGCAGCGGCGTGCATCGCCAGGAGGTATGTGACACACATGCGTGCCTTCTAAGTTCATAGATACCATCCGCTAACATTCATCTTAAAAGGAGATTCCATTCCTCAGTTACTCCATTGAGGATGTTAAGACGTACTCACAATTGGTGCGCGACCGGTTGGGCTGGAAGCAGTCGGAGCCCAATCTCGGTTGGGTTGACTTGAAGTCCCCCGAGTTCCTATTACAATAACAAATACTCATAATCATAGATTGCAGCTGACATAAGTTGTGGTTCGGTAGATATTGTTACCTATTTAAGCCTTTAAACTATGACGCTACAGTGTGTTTGTACAAATGAGCAGTGGAAGATACCACAGCAGAATAGAATATTCAAGCCTGATTCCCCCCGTAGTTTCCGTGACCTTTCAATATGTTCGATAATATATAATCGTTCTTTCCTATTAGCATATGGAAGTACATATTGAATTTGACAATATATACATACATTGATCAGAGGGTAAAAGATGTTGCATGTGAATGAAGCCTACTCCGTATGGAAGCCTCCAAAACTGGATGTTTATCCGAAGATAAAGTCTTCCATGCCATACGCGACCCATAAAATGGGCTCTCCCAGCGACCGTCACCCCATGAAAATTCGTACCAGCTACGACTCAGATATTCATGTTATGCCCGCTGACGACCCATACCGTCATGCTAGGCGGCTGAGCAGTCGAAGTCTTCGAGATCAACTAATCCCACAATTCGGCTCGGCCTCGGGTCTACGGTTCAACTTGAGCTAGACTGGCCTGGTGGCCCGCCTCTTCGTCATGCCGGGCTGAATAAGGATGAGCTCAGGTTCCCTAACTTGATTTCAGGCGTTGTTAGTTGTTCTTAGTTGAAAGATCAGATTGTGATACATTACGAAAGCACCCGGCGGAAAACAATTGAGGGCGGCGGTGGTTTGTTAGAAGGCGACCATAACTGTGTGATTTGAGACTTGAGTCGCGAACTGCGGAAATAAAATTAGATGAAAGGGATGAAGTAGACTCAATCACGTGACAGAACATTGTGGGTGACTTGTAAAAGTGAGAGATGAGAGGCGTGAGCGAAGATTGTCCCATATGTTGTTTACACCGAGGTTGAGACTTGCGAGTTTGTAAAGATAAACGTAGTAGTTAGGTGCACATCGAGAAATTGGGAGCCCCGAGGCGGGGGGATTAGGACATATCGCATTCCGAGGGTTTCTGAGGGTTAAAAGCAAAAGAGTGATTTGTTGCGAGAGACGAGTTGTTGGGATGGTAAGTCCAAGGCAGGTCGAGGAAATTCAAAAGTGGGAAAAGCCCAGTACTTAGGAAATAAAAGGGGGGGGGAGAGTGCTGACTGACTCCACGTGCCTAATCCTTGTATAAAAGATACGGATACGCCTATACGCCGCCGGCAGCTGAAGCTGATTAATCGATACCAGTTAACCGCCATTAAGCTGGAGTCTGTGGCGCATTCATCCAAGGTCCATCATCACCTTCCAACCCCTTGTCTTGTAAAAACAGACAGCAGCTCTCATCGTGGGAGCCCTGCGCAGTACACATGTAGGAGACTTAAGGAGCCCGCGCCCCCTGGGCACCTAAGTCATGAGAGGCACCACACCTTTTAACTCGATGTCGACCAGTCAGTCATCAACTTGTCTGTCCTTGGCTTACCCACGAGTATCTACGGTTTTACTTCCTACTTTATTTTACTGTTCACAGCAAGTGTGAAGTTGAGTTGCCAATACCCAGTCCAAGTCCAATCGTAAACCCTCTGGTCTCTGGAATTTGAGATATCCAATACACTACACCTACAACAAGACCAAAGAACTTTGTAATTAATATTACTCAACCACCCAAGGGATGGCGTCTGCTTTCGATATCACTCCGGAGCAGCAGGCAAGCCAGCTGCACTTCCTCAAAAGCCAAGTTATCGAGGCCAAGACCCCCGTACTAACACGCAAAGATGCCGACCTCGGTGGACAGACGGCCATCGTTACCGGCGGCAACATCGGCGTGGGCCTGGAGACCGGGAGGCAGCTGCTCAACGCGGGCTTGAGCAAACTCATTCTCGCCGTCCGCGACGAAAAGAGCGGCCAGGCAGCCGCTCAGACGCTGATGGCCCCCAGAACGTCGAGGTGTGGAAGCTCGACCTCAGCGAGTACGCCTCCGTGGCCGCCTTTGCCGAGCGCGTCGGAAAGCTCGAGGCTCGCCCCGACATCATCGTTCTCAACGCCGGTCTCCTCTGCGCCAAGCCGACCACCAACACTTCGACAGGCCATGATGAAGACATCCAGGTCAACTACCTGTCCACCGTCCTCCTTCTCGTCCTGCTTCTGCCGATCCTCAAGAAGAAGCCCTCGGCAGCCACCGCCACCAAGAACCCGGTGCCGCATATCTCCGTCGTGACCTCGGTCATGGCCCACTGGGCCAAGTTCTCCGAGCGCAACACCGAGCCGCTGCTTCCGGCCTTCGACGGCGAAGCCTCTCCGGATTGGGACATGGAGGAGCGCTACAGCGTCAGCAAGCTGCTTGCCCTGCTCTTCGTGTCCGAGCTGATCCGCCGGGTCCCACGCGAAGTGGCCGTCATAAACGCCCCGGCGCCCGGCTTGTGCTACGGCTCTGGATTCATGCGCCAGACGGCCGGGACGATCGCCGGCTTTTTCATCGGCATCTTTTATCGCCTTTTCGGCCACTCGTGCACCGTGGGTGCCAGCCAGGTCGTCGCCGCTGCCGTCAGGGCAGGCCCCGAGTCACACGGCCATTTCATGGAGAACGGGAAGTTGAGGCCGTGAGTGAAATCCTTTTCCTCTGTTTTCTCCGTTTCCGTCCCCCCACCCCCCTCCTCAACTACTCTGCTAACCCAATGGTATTTCTCCACAGCCTCCCTGCTATTATGTACACTCCAGAAGGAGAAAAGGTGGCCCAACGGCTGTGGAAGGAGACCATGCAGGAATTGTCCTTCGCCGGTGTCGAGCGAATCATTAAGGACCTGGCATGAATGAAAGGAGAGGCCCATCCAGGTTCAAGTCAAGACTTCAGCAAGAAGGTTTAGTGTCCGGTTCTTTTAAAAGGATTCATCGCTATACCTGTATTCTACATTTCCTTGTTATAATTAAGTTATTGTTCGAGAGCTACAAGAAGGGAAAGAAAAAAGTTAAAAATAGAGAAGGGCGTTACTATCAAGATGAAAGTTCACAATATGATGGGAGGAAATAATGGCAGCGCATGGACCGAGAGGACTAGACATTTGAGTTTGCGATTCCTGATTCGGTGGCGACACTACGCTTGCGTGGGGACAAATCCGCTGTTTCGTTATGAAATGCTGTCGTCAATTCTCTAGAGGATCAGACGACGCTTGCAAGGGTGGACTTCCTCCTTGCAGCTCAAACCGTATCATTATTATACTCTGTGTATCACAAGATAGCGTCGCTGCACATTGATGATGGAGCAATTCCTAACCTCGACGGCAAGGTCGTCATCATAACAGGTAGGTACTACAATTGACTACCATGACGCTCAAGCTAGTTAGTCTCGTCCGGTCGTTACGCAACAACGTCGTGCTAGATGGCATCACTATCAATGCCGTGGCACCGGCCGGTACGCACACTCCGCTGGTGGCCGGGCAGCTCGACTCGCTTGTCGCCACCGGATTGCCCATTGCGTCCCCAGCTGAGCCGCCTACACTCGCCCTTGTCTACTCGGCGACGGCAGTGCAAGACAGACATGACGAGGCCTACGGCAAGGAGAAAAAGGCCGACCTGTATAAGAAGGAGGGGTGGAATGAACACATCATTTACGTCTTGGCTGACAAATTCACCGAATTGAGCAGCCGACGGCCGATTTGCGCCCGTACTGGTTTGGAAGATGAAATGACAAACGGGTCAAGATGCAACAGGCGACGACAGATATGCGCCAAGGAATCGATCCATCGAGGTTATAGATAAGACTAGTTCATTCAGGTAACAGGATAGGCAGTGCCTGATATCGAGATAGATATGTGTAGCAGGCGTGCGGTTGCTAAGCCAATCCCCGAGAGCCTCGGAAATCAAGTAGATAAACACATCCTTCAGTGTCTCGCGAAATAAGTATCATGGATGGCTGCTACTTCTATCTCCATTGCATAAATTCCGGACCATGGAGAACTCGGCAAGTGTATCCACTGGGATTTATCGAGCGGTGACCACATTGGTGGCCGAATGCACATGCGCCAGTGCTGTCACAGCAGATGTGACCGAGCATGTTCCTCTCGTGAAGACCCGGTCGACTTCCGTATACGGCAAGTAAGCGAAGCCTAGAGGCTTACCAATAAGCAAAGCTCAGTAGCACACCGAAGTTCTCTTGGGACTCGAGCCACGGGATCGGCCCTGGCGGGCATCTTACGGCGCTTGTACTCCGGCTTGGTAGACAGTTGAAATATCCGGGACATCTCCGCCTTGAACCCTCTGGTTACGTCGATGACGGAAGAAATGGATGGTATCGTCGCGCTGTCTGCCGCAGAGCTAGACGCCCGTGAACTGTGGTGATTATTCCCATGGAATACTACCATACCAGCCAGTCCAGTAAAAGTTACTTCTTACTTCGCTACATGTTGGGCGTCAAGCCGTTGCCAAATCAAATGACACGCTGATGTTTCCCAGAAGATAGAATTCGGATAATTTGTATATAGACTCTAATAACTAAGGATTAGTCTGCCCTCAACATTATACTAAGAGGATTTTCAAATTTAGCAATATCTTAACAATACTATCTACCTAACTTATTATGCTCAGAGCATGTATCAGTTACGTAGGTGAACAGGTTAGTATATAATAGAAAACGGTGTCAATTATATTAGCAATAACTTGGCTGTCAGGCTGAATTACTATACCAACCCACAAACAACGTCCTACCTAACTCCTTTAGAGTGCCAACTCTATTATGCCTTGCAGCATCTATCTAGTTAGGTGATGGCACTTTTAATTGAAAACGCGGTGCTTGCAACCCCTATTGACTGTAGCTACATCTACATGGGGAAATTCCGCTCATAACTTGACTCGTTCCGCCATCCGACCTAGGGCTGAACATACCCTGCGTCCGATATCGTGAAGCATGTCAGCCTCCCAAGGCAGACAACCACACAATATCTTCCTAGCGTGTGTATAAAATGCGCTAGGTATGTAATAGCTCATTTCCGCAACATAGCCTTTCCCTTCTGTGACGAAAGCTAGCTTGGCTTGAATAGCTAGCGCTAAGGACCCATTGCCGAATTCGATGTATAGCAGACGAGAAACTCCACACAGCCCGCCCAGCTAAGTAAGTGGGCATTGCAACTATCATGAGAATCACAAAAGGGCGTACTTTTTTTCTGTCCAATTTCTTTTTCCTTCAACATCTTATAGGACACTGCCTAGCTCTAGGTACTCTAGCGACAGCTGAGTTTTCAACCGTTACTTGGCTGCATGCTAGCATTGTTGCGTCGAGCGCCACAAATCTCCACTAAACTCCCTATGTAAGACAAGATCTGCGACCTTTCATTGCAGCGGCTGAGGGATAGCTGAATTCATCGTTTGTTGGGTGGAGGAGGAGTGGGCAGTAGTCCTATCGTTCAGTAATAGGGGGGCGGATTCTTCGCGCAAGCGGCAGGGCTGAATCGCCCATTGCGACGGCGCATGCCAACGTGGATTTGAATTTGAATTTGAATTTTTTTTTAATATTTGCTTTTGACTCATACCGGCGTGTGGGTGAATCAAACGACCATGTGGTGCCTGTCGGTCGTCCGCTTTCATTCAAATACCCGCGACCTCCCTCGTGGTCTCATGGGAGGGGGGGTTATCCAGCCAAGCACACACACGCTCATTCCGACTGCTCCCACATAACTACCCCAGACTCTCCTTACTTTACCGCAAGCCTAACAACGAACCAACTCTTCGTCTTTCTTTATACCGCTTATCAAATTAATTCTTTTTAATAATACAAACAAGCAAACCGCATACTCATAATGGCCACCGCGCAACAAAGTAACGGTCCCATCGACGATCGCGACGTCCAGGACTGGACGAAGCGCTTCAACGAGGTCCTGGCCAAGCCCAGCGAGGTCGTCAACTCGCGCTCTCCGCCCGGTGCTCAGCCCTGGTTCTCGTCCTTCTTCGGGTGCTTCAACCCGCTGGATCTCTGCCTGATGACGTACTGTCTGCCCTGCGTGACCTTTGGCAAGACGCACCACCGCCTCCACAAGAGTGGTACCCTCGATGGGTACGAGCCTATTAACACTTCCGTAAGTCGGATTTGACCCCCCCCTTCTCCTAATCAAGATAGAGGGAGAGAGATAGCATGCATAGCTCTAGCCAGCCAACCTTCTAACGTCTTCCGATGTCTACTTATTATCTAGTGCCTCCTATTCTGCGGCTCCACCTGCTGCGGCCTCCACTGGGTACCCCTATCCATGCAGCGCGCCGCTATGCGCGCAAAGTACAACCTCGAGGGCAGCTGCCTCGTCGATCTCGCCACGTCCTGCTGCTGTGGGTGCTGCTCGCTCATCCAGCAGGACAAGGAGGCCGCGCACCACGAACCCCTGCTCCCCGCAGCTGGGGATGCGCAGCAGTACAAGTCCGAGGCCGGGATGGAGTATAAGCCCACGGCTACTGGTGCCGCCCCGGCCCCGGTTACGACGCAGGCCCCGGCTACGACGATTGCATGAGGAAGGAAGGTAGTCACGTGTGCATGTACGTATGGTAATGTAGCCGTGGTATTAGGATGATGGAATTTTTTCTTATATTCTCGTTCTGTTTAGATGGATGACCGGCTGGGAGGAGATGCACTGGGCTTTCATACTACTCATCAATTAATATACCCCTTTATCAGACGTATTACACGTCACTCTTCACCTAAGCCCGCTTCAATGGGAACCTTATATTACTTAATATATCCTTACGAGTCTCTGAGTATGGCTGAATTAAAATCTCGAGAGATAAAGGTGGGAAGAAGCTCTACTACTCGCTGAATGCGGCATCCCTCTACCATTGCGAGTAAATAATGGTGCTGGGTGACTGGGTTGCATACCAGTGTACTACAAAATGTCTCAGACGAAAACAGGATCAAGCCAAGCGAATCACGAAATACTCCCACTCACTGTGACACCTAAGACAAGCCAAGTTTAGGTAAGCATAATAGCTACTTATATATTCACACACGCATCTCGGGACGCCAACAACAAAGTGTGTGTGGCTTGCCGAGAAGGTCTTTAATCGTTGATAGATGCACATATATATACATTGAAGTTTATCCTCTCCTAGCACCCACCCATTGGACTTTGTATCCTAACTACATGATGACATGACGTGACGTGACATGACATGGAACATTTAACCAAGAGACGGTACGCTGCACTTGACCAATCGAGCCTGCTCTAATCTAGTGCAGACGAGTGGGGCCGCGAGGCGCATGGCGACGCTGATGGTTACGACGCTTTCGGCGGCTAGAACAGCCAACCTTAGTTGGAGTGGACGATGCCGCGGCGGTCGTTGAGGTGGCCTCAGCCGAATCGGTGGCGACAGGCTCGCTAACAACGGGCTCGGCGGCGGCGGTGGTGGTGGGGGCAACAGCAGCCGCGCTAGAAGTGGTAGCAGCGGCCGAGGGCGTAGTGGCTACCGAGGTCGCCAGGGTAGAGGTGGCAGCGACACTCGGGGCGGACGTAGTCGTCGACTCGGCGACATCAGTGGTAGCCGCCGCTGCCGTCGAAGTAGTCGCGGTCTCGTCGCTGGAAGACCCCGAGCCGAAAGTGGGGAGGGCCGGGCCCGGGATCTCGTATGTGGGGTTCGTCTCGTCGTTGTAGATGTTGTAGTTGATGCCGGCGTCGGTCGGCGTGTAGAGCGAGGTGCCGAGCGTGCCCTCGGGGGACTGCGTGCCCGACCCCTTCACCTGCAGATTGATGCACTGGGGGTACATCTGGGTCTTCCCGACGGTGCCGCCCTCGTGCAGGGCGATCAGCTCGTGGCGCAGGACGTAGTTTCCGGGCTTGATGCTGGCCGGGATGGTGGCAGTCCACGTGAGGCCGTCCTCGATCAGCACGTCGTCGGCCCACTTCCCCGTGGTGCCGGAGCCGGCGCCGAGCTCGACCTGGCCCATCTCGTCGATCTTGAACCACTTGAGCGTGGTCTTGTCGACGGTGGAGCAGTCGTCGCCGCAGTCGGCGAGGTAGTCGATCACGGGGCCCTTGTGCGAGTCGGGCCACTGGTTCCACGTGATGGCCACGTCGCTCCCCGCCGTGACGGGAGCCGACAACGCCGCGTTGGTGGCGTCCAGGTGGCAAATGATGTCCGCGTCCCCCACCGCCGACGACAGCACGAACCCGTTATCCGTCGCCCCGTTGCTCCACGTGATGCTGTCGGGCTGTGTGGCGTAGGGAGCGCTCGTCGGATCAAACCCGTCATACGACACCCCATCGGCTACGACCTTGGTGACGTGCCCATGGGCCGAGACCGAGGCGGCGCCGGCGAGGGCGGCTAGGATGGTGGATTTCCTGAAAGAAGACATGTCTGTTTCTATGTATGTTCGATGAATAAACTACGAAGAGGTATAGGTATGTAGATGGGATAGACGGGTTTCGTTTGGTTCGCTTTTATGTAGGCCGACTTGCGGTAAAGAATGGAATTTGACTTCAAGTCAGAATACTTATATAATGAATGGATAAAAGCTAGTCTCTCGAGAGAACTAGGTTGGAAGTGAAGGACTGTGAAAGAGTGAATGAAGTGCTGTTGACCTGCGATGAGTCTTGAAAGGAGAGGAGAAGAGGGATGGAAAAGATGAACGGCCGCGACGGGAGGGTGGCTTTATGTCTTCATAAGCGACCATATAGGGGGCATATTAACCCATGAAGAGCCTCACTCGAAGCTCCATGGGTATTTCATTGGCGGATTTCGCTGCATGAGGCCATCGCCAACCCGCCGAGACGGTTTGCGGCGTAGTGGGCCCACTCATATTTTTCTAAATGAAACGTCGAAACGATGTTTTAGGCTTAAAGTAGTGGATCCAGCTGATACTCGATCCCCTTCCCTTGCTTCTATCAACGATGCAATTCTGCAAGATCCAGTAACTCTTGTAGATCATTCGTGGATCTATTATTACTTAAGCAGGACTAAATAGATAACTTAAGGAACTGAAACTGTTATAAACAGTGTAGCGAACAAACTGCATGACGCCATGGTTACTCTATAAGGGTAGTTGGAAGAGCATTTGGTATTTGGGCCTGGACATGATTAAAACAAAAGTCGTGTGTTGGAAGCCCTTACTGTCTCCTTCCTAGGGGACTTGGGTGGATTCCTACCGTAAGTTAGCTGCTTCAGTTGCCATCTAGTCAATTAACCATAATTCGAAATAAGTAATCAGCCCGAAGAAGGAAAGCAGGTTGGTGCGTTTCGCATCTGATGATAGGGGGTTATGCAGTCTCTTGGCGATTTCGACCAATTGAACTTCATTGTGGTCGAGAATAGAGTGCGCCACAGACTCCTTGGGCCCTTGGGGTAATTAACACGCATAAGTAGTGTATCATCAACTCAGTTTACCCAGCAACTTTACGATCTAAGGCTACTTATTCTAGAAAGTTAAGAAAGTGACGTCGGCACATGTGCATAGAATGTCTGGTGCCTTTTGAGGTTGAAGCTGCTCGGTAGTTCGATTCAAGGAAGAAGAAAAGAAAATATATCGAAGTAATACCTAGAAGGAGATCATGTTAGTGTCCGCGTAGATCGTCTCATCAGCTGAGGCTGGGAATTGCACATCACCCGTCACCCCTGCATATAAATAGCAGGGATATAGCCATGGGATGGGTCGGCATGAGCTATACCGACATGGAACTATCCAAGCGAGACAGCCGAGCTATAATTAATCTTTCAAATAGTTGGAATCCGATTAATATATATTTAGTTAAGAATAACCAACGATTATTCCGTATTAAATATTATAGAATGGATATGATGGCAGGTGCTATGGGCCACTATGTATAAATACAATCCCGACTGGTGCGGGACAGGCATTTTAGACGTAGAAAATGCAACATCTCTTTACCACCTAAAACAAATACCATTATTCGAATTTTACCGTATGCTGATAATAACTATCATAACTGGAGCATCAGGTGTACTGTGGAAGGAGGTATCAATTATTTTGGCAGTAACGAAAAGCCTCTGAATCTATAGGCCACGTCATCATCCCAACCTAGAAACAGCGATTTTGACATCGCCTTTTACATCAAGCTGGCCACCTATCCCTTCAACCGTGTATTTTACATCCTTTCTCAAGCCATCCGCATCGCTATACGAGTGGTCACATTGTGAACGTTGGTGCCGTGGCAGTGGCATTTGCTGGATATATTTGTACAAATATGACAGACGAGCAAAGGGCTTCCTATATTCTTCGCATCGTCACCCTGGCATATCGCCCTGAGCTTTCTCGATATGCATTTTCAAGCTATTCGCAGTGTTATACAATTGCCCACATTCCTCACTGATGATGCACTGCTGGTGTCTTCTTGTAGCCTGACCAGTCACTTTTGATTAGTGTAACCTGTTTGCTGGTTGTTTCATACTCAAGGCTGTTTACATTCGATGGACATCAGCGTCTAGAATCCGTATTGAAAGGTTCCTTCCATGGCGATGTAAAGAGTCCTGTTCTTGATTAGATCCGTATTTGTAGACTGGGTACTTGCTCCTGGTATCCCCAAATATGTGATCTCGTAGCCCATTTTGACGAGGTCGCGGATGTCCTACAACGGCGTTTCTTATATCCTGGTAATAGGCCGACCATTAGCCAGGTAGCGTGTCATCTTAATACCATGTGGACTGCTGGTACCAGACCCTATGTATGTACCTACACCTTGGGTTTATAAAAGTCTTGCTCCAGCACAACCACATATATTGCCCAATTGGTGCCCCCGACATCCTTGACATCCGATAGGGAAGGCAAGCTTTTTGAAGAAGGCTAGTGAAGGAGCTTGCTTCTTCTCTAAGAGGTAGTGAAATACGTTGCTAGTTAGTTGCCGTGTTGGCAGAAGAAGAGCCTCTTTAACATTACTACACGGCGTGAAGTCGTGTTGAAGTTCAGCACTCACTCGCCGTGGCAGTTAGGATCAAGCTCGTATATACTTATAGAATTACTATTAATATCTCGACGTTTTCTTGAGGGGAACTTGCGAGCAAATATTTGTAATAAGCAAGTAGATCGAAGGGAAGATGCAAGAGAGGCAGCTGCTTGAACGTATATTAAGTCATGACATGGAGGCATACATGCCCAGGTTTGAAGCGTCACATACCTACTAAGTAGATACGTATGGGAGAAGAGCAAGTAGCCAAGTAATTTATTACACAATCACAGGTCATAATTCTATTTATTTAGAGCTTTACTAAATCTGCAGTGATAATTTTTCTAGATCTTTTATTTATACATGCATTTATATTTATACAATCAACATACCCTATGCCTTGAATTACACACATATAGTCACCGATATACACACACACATACATCTTCATCATAGCGAACAGACAGACAGACAGACAGACAACACACAAGCGAGTGAAAAAAAAAAAGGCATAATTGGTATCTGGTATCTTCCCCCTACTCTGCCCCTACCTTACCCTGTCCTACCCTACACACATACATACAGAAAACGAACCGTCTCGTTTCCAGAAATACAAGGAAAAGCCATCCGTCCGTCCGTCCGTCCATCCATCCATACGGCCAGCCAGATAGCTTAGAAGCCATCATATCATAATAGAAAGACCTCTGTCCTGCATAAGACAATGCAAATAAATGAGCTGCAAAAACTCAAATCATGGATATACAAATAAATCAATCAACGCTCAGTTCGACGCAGACGGGATGTACGTATGGTATGTTTTTCCATCCGTCCGTCATGAACTCTCAAATCAAACCGTATTTCGCTTGCTTGCTCGCTTGCTCTCTCTTTGCTCGCTCGCATGAATTTTATTCAACCACTTCTTTCTTTCGTTCAGCCTATGTTCATTCGTATGTTCGTATGTTTTTCCCCTTTTTTGATTTGCCCGTAAGTGTGAACCCTATTTTCTATAGAAAAAGGAAAAAAGAAGTGTGTGAACTGCAGTTATGCTAGTGCTCATGGACTATATATCTATCAAGAGATACATAGATAGATATAAGATCTGTAGACCAGCACCAGCATCAGATCGTGATATGCCGGAAATTTTAAAAACCCCGGAATCCAGGTCGAAGAAAGCCCGACGCGGAAGGCAAATTAAAATATCATGTACGTAAAATCTATTTGTAAAATAGGGGGTGGTTGTGGTAATGGTGGTGGTGAGGCTACCCAGCAGCCGCGACGCGGGTATAACGGCAATGCAATAATGGATGGACGAGGAGAAGGGAAAAGAAAAAAAAACCAAGTCAAAGAGTCGTTCGTTCGTTCGTTCGATCGTCATCATTTTTTCATCAATCATCGTAGTGGCGAAGTGAAGTCAACTTTGAAGGGCGAAGATGGCGGGAGATCGACTTCAAGATATCGACGAGAGTGGTTCTCCTAGAATGTCTCGGATTCTTGGCTGGCTATAGACCGGGGGCTGCGAGGGCTCGCTGCCGACCGCGGGCTGGCCACTGTGCCGAAAGTGTCTGTATGCATTGGTTAGTCGGGAGAACTTAAAATCAGATTTGCTAGGGGCGGAAAAGTTATATACTAACCTCGCTTTCGTCTCCTCTCCTCCGCATCTCCATCCGTGGGCGTCATCGCCCTTGGTCCGCTGGGTCTGCGAGTCGGAACTCCCAAGGCGGCATTGAGGTTTCTGTTCTCAGGCTTGGGACTAGTGGAACGGTAGCTACCGGCGTGAGTCGCCGAGCCGGTGCCATAGCCGCTCTCGACGCTATGGAAGGGAAGAGGGCTGTGCCTTTTCTCCTGGAGCTGGCTCACACGAGCGTGCTGGGGTGGCGTCTGAATCTCAGACGTTAGGTTCGAAGGGCTGTCAAGAGGCTCCTTTGGCGGGCGTGGAGGTCCCTGTGCTGCGGGGGACGATGCATCGGCCCAGTTATAGTCGTCACCCTGTCCAGACTGCATGGCGCTGTTGTCGCTGTATCGGTTGGTGTTCTGGGCAGGGAACCGATGAAGCGATGTAGCTGAGCCGGCCCAGTCGGCTGACCGCGGGGACATCGGCGAATCGTAATCCTGGGCCGAGTATTCGAGAGCTGTTCTGAAGCGCTCGGTTTGACCGGGACGAGGTTGGGGATGCTGAAGGTTCAACGAGTTCCGGTGTGCCTTGAACTTAGGGTCCTCGGGAGTATACGGAGCCGCAAGTCCGGGGGCCTGGGAGGTAGGAACATTGGGCGTGTTCTGGTTCATTGAGGTAGCTGGCAAATCTTGAGTGGAAAAGCCAGTGTGTAGTTTGTCCTCCTCATACATGTCATTCGGCGGATAGTCGTAGTCCCCTAGTTGGGAACCGGAACGCGAATGCGACGGCTGCATATATTCCTCCTGCTTGCGGGAGTTTCCACTGCTCCGGAAAACCTTGCCAATGCTCGAGGTTGTAGTCTCTGACCAACGCGAGATCTTCGGAAAGAAACTCGAAGAACCCCTCGACTTATGCTTCTTGCCGTCGTCGGTGCGAGGAGTGTTCTCCTGGCTATGGGATGTATTTTGTTGTGTGGCTGTTTGGGGTGGCGTGGCTAGAGGGACTGAGCCGCCACGAGGAATACCCCCACCAGGAGTTGACGGCACTCCACGAGGAGAGTATTCGTTTGTAGCAGTGACATACGTATCCTCAAAATCGTCCTCGTTATCCTCGGGAACGGTGCTGATACGATGATCCGAGACCTTGCGTTCGTAGCCTTTATTTGACGAGGACCCTCGTGGTTGGGGAATGGATAGGTGACCAGACTGGCTCGCGTGACTAGCTGTCGATGTTCCGGCATGGCCTTCCGGTTCGTATCCCTTGTCTTGCTCGTATGAAATATCAGGCTGGATGTTCATGCCAGATGGTGACCGTGGGCTCATATCATTCCCAGTTCCACCTTGGTGCTTGAGGTCGTCGACATCAGTGAGAAGTTGATTGAGCATATCTTCTATCCTGGCGAGATCACTGGTTCCCTTGGCGCTAAGACCCTGGAGGGCGCGCCGGAGGAAGCTTCGCTTCTTAGCAGGCATATCGTCGAATGTGCCGGCTTGTGAGCGCTCCTGAATAGATCTTCCGCTGCTTCCTGGCAACGGTCGGGGGCCACCAAGGTGACGCTTGACTGTCTGTTCTGTGTTGTCCCTCGTCTCCATAATAATCTGCTCTTCGGTATCGGCTAGGATCCTCTTGATATCTTCGAATGAGTTGCGCATCTCGGCAGCTGATCTCACAAGGGTCACAAGGATCTCGGTGTCTCTAGCACTGCGCTGTGCATCGCGTACCATGAGCTGTCCAGATGTTAGTAAAGCTAAGGAGTCAAAATTCTGATCCAAGAATAGACACTTACATGTTCCATCAAAGCAATGATGTCCTTCGATTGAATCCTATCGATACCAGTTCCGGTAGACCCATCGTAGAGAGGCGATCCTAGTCCTTGAGACATGCCACTAAGATGTCTCCCGTGCTTTGCCGAATAGAACGGATCTTCGGCATTGCCAATTGCCTGTTGCTCGGGCATACTAATACCTTTACCCTTAATGTTGGCTCCTTCATTTGGGGCGGCAGAGATATAGCCTTCGTCGCCACCAGCCAGGCCAGGGCTTCCGGTGTGGAATCCACCTCGGTATGTATTGGACTCGAAGCCGTGTAACATATTTCCATCGAGGCCAGGAAGGTTTGCGATGGGACTAGTACCCTCATAGGGGTTGGTGACGAGCGTATCCCGCTTTCGTTCGCTAGAAGTCCGGTACCACTCATTGTCGTGCTCTTGGCTTGGTTGTCGACTATGAGAGGCAGCCATGGCTCCTGCTGCTGCGATCGTGGCAGCAGCGGCAGACTCTGCCATACCAAGGCCATGTGCATTGCTTCGGCTCGCCTTCGGTGTGACAGCTCGGTCGTATGGGTCAGCATGCTGCCCTGTCGGCGTCCCAAGAGGTTCTTGGACAATAGATGGAGAGTGTATGTCACTCTGCGCATCATAGCCGTAACCTATTTCGGGCATAGGATGATCTTCGTCTGGGAGGCCACTAGCTCCCATCTTGGGCTGATCATAATCCGAAAGACGGTCGACACTGTGACGCGGCCTGGCGTCGGGGATGTAGCGATCTTTCGCCCTCTCCTTGAACGAACGGTTCCGAGACACGCCTTCGCCAGTAAAATCCTCATTGTTCTTCTCGCGGCTCGGAGAGTGGTGGACTGCATTTTGTCGCTTGAGGGCAGCGGTTGCTGCTTGTTTGAGGGCAGCAGCCGTAATTGCAGCCTCGGTGGGGGATTGATGCTGCTTGGTTAAGGGAACTTTCTGTCCGTACTCATTGATATCATACTCAAGTACTTCACGAGACGCTGAAGCAGGTCGCTCTTGAGATAGTGTAGGAGATTGTTGACGCTTCTCCGTGGACTTCTTGGTGGGACTGATACCTCTCGAGCCAGACCCTCTCGCAACTTCATCATATGATAGTTGTGAGTTGCCATATTCCTGGGGAGCACTGGCTGAACCGCTGAGGACAGAAGGGTCGATTGCGGATCCTTCAATAAGTGAGGCTACTGCAGATTCAGGCCCGAAATTCTGATGCACCATTTGAGCATTGCCGCTCACATTGCGAACAGCCTGTCCCGAGGCCACACGGTCTAATTCGCTGTCTTCCGTGTAGGTGGTGTTCCTGTAATCTAAGCCGGAACTCATGACACTGCTTTCCTCATCGCCGAATCCTCGGTCGTGGTGGGCGGATTTATCCGGTGACGAGAGCTCACTGGCAGTCTGCGTGATCTGGGAATTGCGGTGGACGTCGCTTTCACCTTCAGTGAATCCAGATACACTCTGGATAGGACTAAGGCCCCTTCTCTCCTGCTGGTATGGGACGTACCGCAAAGGAGCAGGTACATCTTGATGGCCGAAAAATGAGTGATTCGGGTCCTCTTCATCTTCATACATTCCGGGTTCAGCCAGGTGGGTCTCATCGTCATACTCATCGTATTCATCCCGGACAGGGTCGAGGTGTTGTCGGCTAAACTCTTCCATCTCGGCTTCATCCTGGTATTCCGAAGGGCCCTTGCGAGGAAGGGCCTTGAGGTCCCCATGCGATATATTAGCATGCTGAGCTCCTAGATGTTGGAGTGTGTGTGCAGGTGACCTCGTCGGGGTTGGTGTGTCGTGCATGGATTCTTCAGATGCGAGACCGCGGGTGACTTCCCTGACGGGTGTCATTTCTTCACTTGCCGAGTGTGGCCTATCCGTGTCGGCAGACATGATGGATGTTCTTGTCATATCGGAGGGGTTGATTTCACTGGAGAGGGGGAGGGGCATGGGCGGTGCGACTTCATGTTCCGCTTCGTCGAAATCATCCTGGTATGCTTCGTGATGTTCTCGCTTAGGGTTCTCAGCTCTCCTCCGCCGTCTTTGTCTCTTTTCGTCGACTCTCGACTGTGATCTTAAAGCGGCATCAACAGCTGCAGCGCCCGCAGCACCTAGAGCTATATCCCTAGCACGATCACGGCGTGGCGTGTGATCGTCATCATGGACCTCTTCGTCAATCGCAGAGACCTCGTCAATACTGTTTTGCGGAGATAGGTCATTCCTAGCTTCTCTATTCCGCCGGTCTTTTGACTTGGTGGAATGTGTTGTGTCGGCGGACTTCCTCTTGGTGGTGGCGGATAATTCATATTCATCACGCGAGGCTGATGTAAGACTAGAGAGCGAGTCACGTTGGAGCGAATCGCGATTCTTGCTGCTGCTCTTACTATCTCTTTGGCTACGCTCCCTCTTGATAGCGTCCAGTTCCGGAAGAATAAGGCGTCGAATGGCATCTTCGACGGTTTCTAGCAATTTCGGATTGTTGATGGAAACCTTGGATGAAGAGTATGAATCATAGGATCGGTGGCTATGTGCTGAGAGTACACTAGACTCGGCACCTGAGACAAGAGATTCCTTGTTGCTCCCTCTGGATTTGCGTCTTGCTGAACTCTTAGTTTCCGCCTCTTTCTCGCCAATACTGTTAGCCCTGCTTCTAGCTTTGGCTCTTCGTTCATGTTTGCTGGGTTTGTCGACTTCTTCCCTTTCGTGTCGGGACTTGCGGTTCAACTTTTCGGCCACACTAGCAACACCAAGAGCGGCTCTAGCATCTGGCCGTAAAGGACTTCTAGTACGTCTCTCCTCTCGTGCTACTGTTGTTGTATTGCCACCGGAGTTTCCATCTAGAAAGCTATCGGTGGGAATAACAGAGATATCGGACATATCTCCGGGAGGAAGGTAGGAAGATACCTTGCTATCGGCAGCAGGAATAAGTGGGCTTGACACTTTTCTGTTGCGGCGACGAGCACTTGGGTCAATCTCAACCTCAATTGGATTACGGGAGACATTTGACTCCTCGGTAGCCGAGGCGTACGAGTTCATACTCCTTGCGTCTTCGGGGTCCGTCATTTCCAATTCACTCCTGTCAACAGGATTTGTGATCTCTCTCCTATTACTCGACGATCTCCTTGAGCTTCTCGTCTCGGTAATTTGAATGCGGTCGTTGTCCCCGTGCGTTTTTGAGGGAGTCAAGCGCACACGAACACTTGGTCTCCGCTCGTGAGATCCTCCCTGACCGTTCTTCCCACCTTCGAAGTACTCAATCAGCAAAGAGGTCTGGGATTTATTGGGACGATGACCGCGGGTCTTTATAGTGACGGGGGTGCCGTCGTCGGGAAGGGAGTAGGATGATCGGTCGTCTTCTCCAGGCTTGGAAATATCGGTGGCTAACTCGGTAGGCGATTCGAAGGATTCGGATTCTGTTGGGGCGGGTAGAGGGGGTGCTTTCTTCAAGTCGGCGCCCATCTCTCTATTCCTTAACAGTCAATTACAAGCGCGCGGGGATGCGTCTTTTCACGCCTGCCTGCCTGTTCTGTCGTATGGGGGAACTCTTTCAGTCGTATCCCAATCCCAAACTGGCCAAACCAATTCCCCTTCTCGGAATTATTTACCAAGTTCCGGATACCAAACCAAGCTGACTCCCAGCTCGGATTTGGCCGCGAACCTCGGCGAAAGGAGAAATTAAGACCTGCAAGGAGGGTGGTCTTGCAGGAGAATGTCGTCAATAAATGACTTATGAATTAAGACATTGAGGGGGGTTGTAAAGGGGGAAAAGTAAGAAGGGGAAAATAAAAATAAAATATGTTGTGAAAAAGCGGTCGCGGGGAGGTGGCTGGAGGTCTGGTCGGGTTCAAGTTAGCAGGTGGACCAAACAGAAACCATTGGCGGAAGGAAACCTTGAATGCCTTTTCCTGGTTAGGATATTGCATGCACAATGGGGCGAATTAACCCAGAATTGCTGTAGTTGCATACGTAGTATGAGAGAGGAGAACCGGAGAGTAAGGAAAGATTGAAAAAGTCTCCTGTTTTTGTCTTTTTCTTTGGGCAACAACTTTAGGTACGAAGCAGGAAGCTCTCCTCTTGTTGATGCTACCTATGTACCCATGTAAGTGCGCCGAGTCAACGGCGCAACAAACAGCTATCATATGTACGTACCTACTTAGGTATTCATTGAAAAGGTAGGTAGATAGGATGATAATTAATTATTCAATAGCGAAATGAATACCATGAATCTAAGAATGGTATATACGTACGTATTAATCGATTATGTTTGTGTGTTTGAGTTTGCGTATATGTGGATGGTATGTATAAGTATACCTGTGGGTATGTAGTAATAGGTATATGCCTCTTATGATGTAGGGACTTTAGGTAGCAGGCAAGTGAAATTGAACGCTAACGAATTGCAATCGGAATAAATCAAGTAACTCAGACTACCGGTGCCCGATGCGCCTTGCTACTGAACCAAATATTCCCGATAAAAAAGAAGAAAAGGAAGAAGAAGAAGATAGGTAATGTGAGGTTTACCAGCAGTAGCAGCAGTGCCCCTCAATACCAATGAAATCTACGAGTGCCACCGAAAATACGGCAGTGCACACTCTCGTCAAATGGAATCAAATGTATGATGTAGTTAATGTAAGTATGTATGTAGTTAACTACATGTATATGTACAATATGTAGATAATATGTTACGTACGTATGAATTTATGTAGGTAGGGATAATTATATGTATGTCAAGTTCTAATAAATCATGAGAGGATTCGAATGCAATGATGATGATGATGATGATGATGATGAATAGCCCTTATGAGGCTTTGCTATAATTGTACATACATAAAAAATGGCTGGTAAATCTGTAAAACGGGGCTGGGGTCTGGATGATGCGTTGGCCATGCTTCCAGACCCCGACCAATCACATAGCAGAACATCCATTTTAGAACTTAGTGGGCTCCAGGTTAGCAGGGGAGTTGTTCTAAGGACTTGAAGTGCGGGATGACGGGTAGGCCAATCGGGCTGCTTTTCTCGTTTCTTTCTATCATTAACTACATGAAGGTTCGTAGGAGCTGGGCATGCAGCTCAGCCTGATTGAGGGAGAAGGTGGGAAGTGAGAAGTGGAAGTGGAAGTGGTGGCGTAACTCGGAAGGCACCAAACTTCTATAATTCCTCAATTCGTCACTATATAAATTACGTGGCTTCCTCTGAGGAAGTCATATGCCATTTCACGCCTAATATATCCTTCCCCATGATCGCAGGAGTTCCTGAGTGAAAGAGAGGTTCGGGTAACTAACCTCTAGATAGCAGGTAAATAAAAAGTGCGGGGAGCTTGTCTGAAACCCGTCAACTCAATCAATGTTGATATCGACAATCAAGAGTGACATATATTGGGGCCAGCGGGTCCCTCATGTTGGCTCAAGCGTTTTGGCACGGTGACGGGCTCTAGTCAGACAAACCCCACTGATCAAAAGACCCATTCCAGCGATATCACAGTCCATCTCCAAAGCTTCGAGAGATCTGGCAAGCTAAGACAAGCGACTAACTCATAGCTAAAACATAAAACGGCACGGATCGATGGCTCAGTCAATAATTCCAGGAGGGGCTTCCCTAGCGGCCTAGAAAGTATATAATTCATTTCTAGGTAGGTAGGTAGTTTGTCACCGAGTAACGAAATTACCGCAAGTGTTTGTTTTCCACGGGCAAACTCGAGGACGAGCTGATCCAGCTTGAATCATTCATCCTTCGAGCCGCAATCAATCATCGTACATAGAAACAGGCTATATCCTTTCAAGTGCAATTTGAGAAGCGATAATCAGCCATTTGAACTCGCCTAATAATTTCACTTCCATCCTAACCGTTCACGGGGTTCGATCCGAAGCTCCTGCTTCGTATACCAAGTCCAATGGCGCGCCTCCGATATCAGGCATCTATGTAGAACACCACGCCATGGCCCAAACTGCTGGAACCAAGCCTCATAACCGAACAGCCGAGTGGCAAAAGAAAGGGCTGTGTTATTCATCCACCGGCGCCCTTCTTAACGAAATAATTATTTTAGGAGGTATATAAGTAGTTAGGCAGCTTGTAAACTCATTATCACCAGGAACCAACAGTTTCCAAGTCTAGCAACAAGGTCCGAATACCCATATATTTCACAACCGGCCCCCAAGACGGGCGACCTCTCGGAACAAGGCATTGGGGCACGCCCTTTTCGCAATCGATACCTCCCGTGAGAAGTCATGGTTCCTCATATGTTATATCGTTATAAATAAATAAATATATATATATACAGACCTATGTAAGATGTAACTATGTATGTATGTCTAAGGCACACACACACACACACACACACACACACACACACGAGCGACATGCTACAAACTTGATGATCGACCGGCAGTGTCCTAGCCTCCAGTAGCTAAGTCTGAGACCTGCCTGCCGGTCTGCCTACCTGCAGTTCTCGCCGCTGTACATGCGCACCACCACTCACGCACGTAACACACGCACGTACATGCGCACATCTGTATAATTACGTGCATGAGGGCACACACACTCGCATATCCTGCTTACTTCGTACATAACTACATACATAGGACTCAAATCGACCACATAACTACCGATGCACCGAAGTCCACTTTCATATGAAGACAAGTTCACAGGTCCACCTGCGTACATATTCACAAGTGGATAGGTCATTGTTTTTCCAGTTATAGGTAGGTAGATAGGTAGCCAACAGCAGATGTCACATAGAAGATTAGTATAACTGAAAGTGATTAATTCAAGAAGTGGTTATTACCAATCCCTATTAAGCCCAACTGTCATTCGTCTACTCGGATCATCCATCTATGTATGTACATCATGTCTCGTCGATGCTGAAACATGGACCGTCAGAAATGACACCATCCAGGAACAAGTTTTTAAACCACCCTCCCCATTACCTGCCTACATACTACATACCTACTTCCATATGTCTGTCTGCGTATTTAAAGGTCGTACGTACTCGGTATCTAGAGACTTTCCTCTTCACCAACAACCCCGTAAAAGCAAAGCAAGATCGGGCGTCGCCGCCGCCGCCGTCTCCTCCTCGCACAAGAGAACGCGGGCACGCACGCACGCCTGCTGCAGTTAGCCGTTTTAGTAAGTAGGGAGTGTCACGAGGTCGGCACTTTTTTTTCATTTCCAAGGTTGTCTGTCTTGTCTCTGGACGGGTACCTAATGAATGATGAAACATGCATACCTAGATGTGATGTGTAGTAGATATGAATACGGTGATAAGATGAAGATCAACACGGCGATGATTCATAAAAATGAAATAAAAATGACAATAAGACGTCCGTATGCTATTATCTATCTGTACCTCGTATACCGTAAAACAATATACGTATGTCCGTATTTCAACTTGAGCGCCGCCAGCTTCCAAATCCGAATCTCATCCCCCCTCCCCCCATGCTTAACCGGGTATCCCTTAATAGTAAAAGTCCGACGCTGGTGATAAAAGAAGAAAACAAAAAACAGAAAATGAGTGAGCTTGATGATGGACCGGCCATCGGATAGCCTCCGTAGTATTTATTTCAACCAACTCCAACTCATGTCGTACAGTTCAAGGAAACGTGATTCATCGTATTCATTCGCGTGTTCCTATGAATTCCATGCGCAAATAAAAACGCCGTGAATAATTTGTCTCAGCAGCCTGACTGGCATTACCTAGTCTCGTCTCATTTTATCTCATCTCATCTTTATTTTACGATCAAAGGCCAGCGATGCTCCTAGAGCCTTTCGGTCCGCGGCTCTTCTTCGGGGAGGACGTATAATCCTCCGACGAGGCGCCCTTCCTCGGAGCGGACACGAACTGAACCTGCGCGGCACTCAGCAGGTCGCTGACGGCGGGGTTCTCGAGGTAGTGGGCGGCCAGCCCGCCGCCCAGGATAGAGCGGAGCATCTCGACGCGCGCCGACAGCGACCACGTGTCGATGGTCATGCTGATGTTGTGGACGCGGATGCGCTCGCGGTAGCCGTACTCGCGGAACTCGCCGTCGTTGAAGTCGACGCGCGACCCGCCCGTGTGTGGGTTGCTGGCCTGGCGCCGCGCCGTCGAGTACCCCGGGCCCTTCCCCCGCTCCAGCGACGTCAGCACGCTGTTGAAGCTTGCGTGCAGCTGCTTGCGGTCCTTCTTCGACACCGCCTTGGACGACTCGCGTGCCAGCGCCGTCATCCGCTGCACCAGCCGGTGTTGGTCGTATTGCAGGTTCCATGCTCCCGACGATGCCCCGTTGCCGTTTTCCTCGTCGCCTTCTCCTTCTGCCTCCTCGTACTCGCGCGCCGCTTCGAAGATCAGCGCGATGTTGATCCCGGCGGCGATCTGCACGGCTGCGTCGGTGCTCTCGAGCTGTTCGGTGAAGGCCTCGAGCGCCTGCTCGCTCTGCGCCTGTAAATCATCGAGGTGGCTTGCGACGAAGCCCCATGCAGTCAGGGCAGCTGCGACGACGGGGCCGTTATCGGGGGCGTCGACACTATGGCCGTCGCTCTCGACGATCTCGACGAGGAAATCCATCAGATCTTCAGCGGCCTCTACCGAACCCCCACCGCACATGACCGCAATGCTCATGGCGTCGATGGCCTCGACCTTGACCGACTCCTCGTCCGAGTTCTCGCACGCGCCTTTCAGGCTATTCCACACCTGGTCGTAGACGGTCTCGGACTGCGCTGACAGGATCGTCAGCGTCAGCGCCTTCAGCGCCGCTACCGTCTCCTCGTGGTTGGCGCCGCCGCGAACACTCCTCAGCAGCGCGGGCACGAGCTCACCGAAGTGGCCCTCGACCTGCTCGGCCGCGTAGTGGTGTCGGATCAGGTGCGCGTACGCGTTCAGGGTGGACTCGCGCCCCTTCGCACTGCTGCGCTTGCGGTCGAGCAGCTCCGTGATGCGATCCTGTAGCCTATCCGTCCACGCCGTCGTCACACCATTGTTATCTTCGCCGTCGTCGGAGTTCAGCACCGAGCTGGCGATGCTGTCGTCGTACTCGGAATCGCTAGCGGCGTCTTCGTCTTCCGATGCGTAGCGGCTGGCGGCCCGCGACCCGGCGCGAGACGGGGCGGGAGATCCTGCTGGCGATCCGCGGGTGGATTCCGGTCGCGAGCGCGCCTTCCTGGACATCGTCTTCCCGCTCTCGAGAAGGATCTTCTTGCGTAGGTCTCTCATCGTGTATGGAGATCTTATGTATCTATCTCTCTTTATGTATTTGTCTAAATGCGGTGTTGGAAAGTTTTGGTTTCGGCGCACTGGTTTTTAATCGTGGGAGGGAAAGTTGCTATCAAGTGGCTGTATCTCTATGAAATCGATGTATTGTTGTGGTTGTCTGAGCGAATTCCATGAGGATGAGTCGGAAACGACTGATTAAGCCAGTTTAAAATAGAACTTGACTTGATTGTTTAGCTTATAAGCCACATACAAGGTATGATACCTTGACAATAAGATGGTTTTTACTTTGTTCAAAGGGGGATGGGGAAAGAGAAAATAGGATTGTTTCTATTTAGAACAATAGGTTTAGGTATGTGGTTAGTATGTATGTATTTAGGGATCAGGGACTATCTTTTGTAGCAGGGAAAGTCAAAATGACGTTGTCTATTAGTAGTTATTTATGTGCTTTTCGCTTGACCCACGAATAATTTTGCCGCTTTTGTAATCGAAAATCGGGGACAGCTCAGTTTGGACATGTAAGGAAAGTCCGAGTGAACTCTTTAGGCATGGATGAATGTATGTACATTACTGGTTAGATTGGTATAATTATGTGTGAATTACCAGATTACCAACAGCACATGGGATATTCGGACATAACAGCATCATGCACGAAGTCATATGATCCAGTAGTTCTAGGTAGGTCGGTAGATAATACAATTAACTAACTATCCTTTTAGTTTCAGCAAAAGGAATACTATCAGCTATCTAACACGTCAAACAAGAAGAGAGCTACTTGCCTGATGTGAAGGATGTAGCATATCTCTTCTCCATGCCCAGGCTGCTAGGTACGAATGAGAGCACTGAAAACACAAGAAGCCAGGAAGCCCGCCAGCATGATGCAAACACATCATCGTCACAAGCCCACAGGACCCCTCCGTTAGGGCCCAAAATGACCCGATGAAGTCAAGAGTGGGACTTCTAACCCTAGACTGTGCCCGTACGATTTCCCGCTAGAGAAAAACACGGTTTAACTAAAGCAGACAGGTTCCAGTTTCCTTAAGTGGCACTAAGCTTGATCGGGAAAACGTGTACAATGATTAGTTATCTTGGAGCTTGGGAGCTGCTGGCTTGCTGGCAGCTCCGGCCGTGTTCATCAGCAACCACTTTTGTAAACTCCTGCGTCTTTAAACTCCCTGATTCTTCTGTCAAGACCTCGAATTTAAACTTAGCATTAATGATTCACTTTATATATTAAATGTAACATGTTTCATGATGTTATATCAATTTATACGGGTCGTAAGCTAATGAAGATAGTCCTCACATACACCAAAGGATTGATTCCCTTCCCGTCAGCCCGTCTGGGATCACCACTCTTGTGAAACATTTGAGTTACACGGAAAGATTTCTAAGCAGATAAACATAGCTAGGCAGGTTTATTATACCAATGCCATATAATCATATTTTTACTTTTATCGATGCAATATATTGGAAGCAATACATATGTACCTCGGTAGACTGACTGTTGAAAAGTCCCGTAATTGATTCCAGCTGCAGCAGCTGCAGCTACATACCTACGCCCCGTTGGTAAGAGACAATTAAGTGCAATATGCCTAATAGCCAATGGACTTGAGAGTAGTATGCGAACCAATAGTATGTACCTAGGTACCTATCAGCTCATGCACTTCTGGGAATGAGCTACTTATACATGTATGTAGTCCTTGTTTGCTTTTTGATATGTGAATGGGTGAATGCCTTTGAACTGGTACTTCGTACATACGTTAGGTACACATTCAAGGGCTGTACCTCTTATGATACCTAGGTACCTCTTAAACACTGATCTTACAAAACTGCTCTCATGACACTCTTCTATAGACCTACATATGTATCATACTTCAAAAATACAATATAATGAGTTGAATCTTGATGGATATTCTGAGCGTCTTCAAATGTTGAAGATTTAGGTAGTGAATGGAGGGGCATAGCAATAATGTCGTGTTCAAACCCCACCAAACCTTAGACCAAAGAAGCCTAATAGGCTTATCGCATTGCATGTACTAACTGTTATCGCCTACATACAGATATGTTAGAGCTAACTAGGATTAGTGACTACATACATACATACCTGGATAGCTGTTTGTCAGGGAAGCTTCGGTGTATGTTATACCTAGATACCTAGTAGCCTTGAGGATACAAAGCTGCTGAAACATAGGTATTAACCAAGAACTATGCCTCTACAAATCTACAGAACATAAAACCCTCGAGAAAGTACGCTGTTACAATGCTTCCTATGTCAAGGTTACAAGGTCTACAGTAGTAAAGAATATCAATAATGACTGAGTTGTTTCCATTAAAGCAAGTTCGTTTTAGTGAGTTGAAATAAGATGCTAATGACGCCTGGCTGATCCACATACATAAGCGCACCCCAGACTTACTCCACTGATAAGGTACTTATCAAGCTATCAGGCCCCAAGGAACTTAGCAAACCCCCCTCCTTCCTGCCTAGCTGCCACTCTGACACACATTCAGCCCCACCTCCCACCTTCCATTGCATTGAATACGTCGACTGCCTGGACTGTTAACCCTCACGTATAGGGTACAATATCGAAGAAAGCATCCTTATTCTTGATTACATTGTACTGCTTTACTATCACCAAAGTTTAATTACACCTTAGATAAACAGATAAAAAGACTTACTTAGATCCACAATACATGATTATATAACTAGGAGTTTCGTTGCCTAGGGAGCTATATAGTGGTATCCTACCTATGGCCTTACATGGTATTGATAATAGGTGTGTATCTAGGTGACATAATTACATGTAGGTAGAAAGTAAAGTGCCTTCCTTACCTACATACGTACGTACATCTTACCGTACTTGCAACTTTCAACGCACTGACGCTGAGAAGCTCTTTCCCCTCCCTCCTTCTTTTAACATTCAACTGCAACCTTAAACCTTCAAACCTTCTTCTTACACTGCAGCTACTGCATCTGTGTCTTCTTCTTCATCAACACCCTTATTAACAACACCATTTCTCCCGTTTGATTGCGGCGAAGTTCACCGCTTTACTCTCCTCCATCCTCTCTCGAGCCTCTCCCTAACTTTAACCACATGACACTTACGTACATACCATACCTATCTAACCACATAATTCCTGATTTCTCGATGTCGGCATTCCAGTGAATTTGTTACCCCACCACAAGTAGCTGGCTGCCTAAGACTTCCCTTCCCCTCCGTTCACTTCTCACCCATTCCGACACAACCTCATCCAGCCTCGCCTCGGGCAAAAGGTTACTCTAGTATAAGCCCTACTAACCTAGCTAGAGTACTAAGGTTTCGCCTCGACCTCTGAATTAACTTCTAATCGCAAGTTTGCGAGCCTTCTTCTAATCGACGGCTTCTAACTATCCCATAATTCCCAACGAACTTGCGCAGTTCACCCACTATGGCGTCTACCGACTCAGCCTCCACCGATAAGGAGGATCAAGGTATGTCTTCTAAACGCTCCTAGACTATCTTCGTGTGCTATGCGAACTCCCTCTAACCATCGTTGCTTTCATAGTTGTCGCAGTTCTAGCTGCTCGTACTCCCGGTCCTCATTTTGTTGAACCAGAGCGTCGACTAACTTTCACCACCCGCCACCCCGTGATTCCCATTGGCCGTGCATCCAAAGTTCCTACTAAAGGATTTGTCGCCGCATCAGATAATGCTTGGTTCGATAGCCCGGTTATGTCCCGTGGCCATGCTGAGCTTAGTGTCGATTTTAACACGACCCCAAAGGTAACCAACCTTAATCCAGTTCTCCCAAGTTCCCAAGTTCCCTCTAGGGCGTAAGACATACTAACCATATAAATATCTAGACCATCTACATCAAGGATGTTGGTTCACTCCACGGCACTTTCCACAAAAGAGGCGACGGCAGCGACGGCTTAGGAAAGGAAGACAAGCTTGAACGAGGACAGATGGTCAAGCTGGAATCAGGCGATACTTTGAGATTTGGCATCGACATCTATCGAGCGAAGGAGACATTCCCACCTTGCTGCGTGGATTTCTTAGTCGAAGAGACCACTGACCGGTAAGTCATTACCTATTCTAAAGAGTGCTCACATACTAATCCCATATATGTAGTCCCGATCTCTCCCAGCCAAAAAAGAGCGCAATGGACTCTGCCCGCCGTTGCTTCTCCGTCTCTGTCCCAGAGGATGACTTTGATGATGAAGACATCTTGAGCGATAGTGACAGCCTTGTTGAGACAGAAATGCCGCTTCCATCGCCGCATAAACCCGTCTCTCAGTTACCACCTACCAGGGCTGCCGGACAAGGTCCAACGATAGACCTCACACATGACATAGCCACTGGCGTGTACCACCAGTCAAGTGCTACACTTCCTAACTTCGTAGGCTCTGATATAATAGACTTGACATCAGAACCGGAGCAGGCATCGGAACTTGAGCAGCCATCAGGCCTAGAACAGACATCGGAGTCTGAGCGAGACGATGAGCCTCGAAGAATACGACGCCAATCCACTCCGTTCCCGCCAGTCTCGCAGCTATCTATAAACGTAGATTCACCCGTATCTTCACCCAACGTTGCCTGGCAAACGGCTAGAGAGGTGTTCTTCTCTAAAGCCCGAGATGCATTCACTTCTGCTCCCTCTACGTCCAATATTACGGACGAGAATCGTGAGCCTGAAGTTTCCAAAAGGGACACTCAGATGGCAAAGCTGGACGAGTATTACGGAACCGAAATTATCAGAAGGTCCGCCTCTCAGATGGCTGACTTGATTGACTTCGACATTCCCAGATATAATGATGGGGATAATTCCAGCACGTCGGGTTCTGAGTCTGCAATACACAGCAGCGACGAGATCGATAGTAACCTAACAGATTCAGAAGAACATTCAGTCTTATCAGATGAGTCTACAAGTGATCTAGTCAGTCAAGATAGCGACAACGAAGACCATAATTCAATGTCTTCAGAGCTTGGGGAAGAGTATGGTGCGACTGACTTCGAAGATGAAGATGAGGGTATGTGGATATCAATTTTTGTTTTCTTTACATCTCAAAAGAGTTCTACCCGTTCTAACTATTCAGCGCTAGATCTCCACTACACTGATGGTTCTCCAAGCTCTCTATCCTCAGATGATGAGCCCCTTGACGACTCGATGTTCCCTGATGACCAGTCTCGATCGGAATCTATTCCTTCGTCTCCTGTTGAGCCGGAGGCGAAAACACTACCGTCCAAGCTTCCCGATGGGGATACCACTGAAGTTGGACAGTCTTCAGAGGATCCTGTCAGCCACAGACTTGCTAGCACTGCCCCGTTTACTTCGTTCGTAAACCGCCATAGACTGCCGAGTCCGTCCGATGCTGCGATGGTCAAGACACTTCCATTCGGTGGTTGGTGTGCTACTACATCTACGGCTCAAGCCCTGGGTGAGATGACAGGGAAATATGAGTACTTCACTGCCAGAGAGGACAATAGGGCAACGTTTATGAACATGGACCGCCCTAGGTCTCCACCAATCCCGATCTCGGCTATTCGCGAAACCCTAGGCGCAAGCGAGCTGGCTAGAGACGCGGCTGGGCCTTGCAACTCCCCTGTGCACACGATTTTCTTAGCCCCCAAACCCGCTATGTCGAACAAGCTAGGCGTTACCAAGTCTTCAGACGCGTCTCCCCTAGTTGATTCCCCAAAACCTGTTGAATCTTCTTCCTCGGGCCGCACAGCTGAAGGACCAAAGCCGGCTCCCACGGGTATCAATCAAGATTCGGTATGGTCCACTTCCGGTGACAAGTTCATTAACAGTCCTGCTTCGGCAGAGCCGTCCTCGTCTCGGACCCGACTTCAAAGCCCAGATTTCGATATGACTAGTGCTTTTACCTTCCAGCAGAGCAAGCTGGCGAAAGAGAATAAGACGGAGCACACTGTCAAACCCGTTCGGATCCAAGATTTGTTAGCTCAAGAACCGAATTCCATGGAGCCGTTGGAGAAAACCATTAAGCCTGTTGTAACAATTCGCGAATATACAGACAACACCCCCAGAGCACAGACAGGATCCAAGAGGACTTTCGACGATGCATTCGACGACCTTGATCTGATGGAATCAGATGATGATATTGCCGACGTGATTAGCAATAGCTCTGATGCGATTGCTCTCCGAGACCTCGAGCTGCCAGCTGGTTCATCTCAGCCAAAACAAGACTCTATCACTGGAGCTGTTTCGGAGAGTCTTGCTGCGTCTCCTCGACAAATTGCGGCCCGACCGGCAAAGCGCCGCCGATTCGCCGAGGTAGCCGCCTGTGTCGCTATCGGTGGTGCCAGTGTGCTCTCAGCATTGATAATGAGTGCACCAACTTTTACGTGAAGCACTTTATTCTCTCGTCGACATACGGCTTCTCTGTCCCCTCTCGGTCTGGTTCATATCATATCTTGTATCAGAGACGAACATGACTAGTCAAATCCATTCTCGGAATAGGCGTTACGGTAATGGAAAGGGGTGTTACGTGGTACATGCTTTTAGGGCGGCGAGCAATGTTCAGGATTTGCTTTTACATTCATACGACTAGAAGATCAGGGAGCTCACGTGCTAACGTGGCCGGAAGTAAGGTTAATGCTGGTTGGCTGGATTAGCTATGATATCAGATGTCATGGTCGTTCCCCTATGAAATGCACGAATTACTCTACGATTTGTACTAGGTTTCCTCGTCTCTTTCTCTCTCTCTCTCGTTACCATGGATGGATGGATGGATGACTGCTTTACTAGTATGAGGGGGGATTAGCTTAGGTGCATAGCAAATAAATTTTCGTATGGCTCTTACGTTGTTGTGTTACGATACTCCAGTGAAGTTGACATCACTTATGTTAATACATTTAGGGTTTAGTTATTTCTCACGTTACGCAAGAAGTTCCATACATTCTTGGGGATCCTTTCTGTCTGATACTTCGATTCATACACACGTCCATTGCATACATCCTTGTAGCTTTGGTAGAATATTTGTAAGATATTCATGTTCAGCACTACATAAGAAAGTAGGGGGTGCCGAATCTATCTATCTATCAATTAGCTAGCTAACAACGCAGGATGATGGTCACTCCACGCACGGTCCGCGGTAGTCTTGTCAGCTGCCCTTACTCGTATCTCCTGCATTCCGGCAACTGACATCACCAGGGACAGGTCAGCAACGAGAGTAATAGATATTCAGTACTCTTCCCGATTACGTTGTTTAGGAGTACCATGTGGGCAAGATTTCCCAGACTCCGCCTCTTTCAGCTCTGCTAGGCTTGTTTGTTCTCTAGCAGCATCTAGTAATATGTAGGTATTATATACGGAACTTCCTTTCGGAACTCGCTCGGGGTCCGGCGGAAGCTGTCTGTATCAGTGCATTGATTGGGTAAGGCTATCGGTTTCCACCAGGTGGTCTAAATGCCCATCTATCTATCGGCAAGTGGCATATTAGGGGGTGTTGGTCGGTTCGCATGCTTGATTGCTCTGTCTGACTTCATATAAAAAAGAGTCTGCCTAGAGTCTATTATACTGGTGCCATGGTTAATAATCAATTACTGGTAATACATTCGGAGACCTACTTCAAGTAGGTGATGATGAGCGACATGGATGCTGATGTAAGAGGTGTTAATTAAACTAAGAGGGGTGACAGGCATGACAGTCGCCGCGAGGAGAAATGAGAGAGAACGTTTGTGTTTCGGCCATTTCATCTATATGTACTCAGAATCAACAAATTCTCTGGAGACTCGTGAACGTTCTAGAGCATTTGCATATTAACAGTTCCTTTTCATAGGATGAATCCCTATCGTTACGTGTGTTTTGAGATTGGGATGATAAATCGAATTAGAGCATTCCCTTCTTAAGTTTTCAATTTTCAAAACTTTGCAGCTTTCGTTTACTTCCGAAGGTAATGGGGATAGCGCAGCTATACATAGACTTATCATGACTTAACCATGCAGCCACCGTACCCATCTCGTGTTCCTATGTATCTTTTGTACTAGACCTAGAACTTTGCGGGGATACTATCTTGCAATTCTTTAAACATATCATGTAAATTATTGACCATAACGTTTCACTTTAAGACGCGTAATGATCATCTGTTTTTCAAAAGGCTGAACGTATAAATTGAAATATGCAGCTGTCTAGTCTATGACTCTATGCCTCTAGACTCTATGTTCTATGCTCTATAGCCTCTTATGTATGCAAAATTCTTGAACCTAGTGGTCTCTCTATCGTGTCTAGACCACCCAATGCATATGATATCCAAAAACTTGGAAAACTCGGGAAAAGGAGAGATATGCGTTCTATCCCTCCAGCGTATATGTGTTTGGTCCACCTCTGTGGTGAACCAAATGGGTATCTTTGTGTTTGTGTGTGTGTGTGTGTGTGTTGGTAAAATGTCATGTGAAAACCTGTCATGAAAAACCAGACCCTTCCATACCACCAAGTCATACTCAGTGTATCATTTCATCTCCCTCATTGTCCGATGTGAAATTTTCGTTATATAGAACAGGGAAAAGGGGGAATCATCATGCGGGTGTTATCGCAACCAAGAACCAGGATTTAACCTAATTCTGTAGCGACGTGTGGATATCTTGGGGGAAAAAACACAGCGAAGGGTTTCTCAAAGCATCATGTAAAAAGGAAATTAAAGAAAAGGGAAAAATCCCAAATAATATTGAATGGGTGAGAGAGAAACCCAGGCGCAACTCTTCTTAACCCTGAGCATTCTCGCGGATGTCGTTGGTCGAGAATCCCGGCGAGTCGTTGACGACGCTCTTCTCCTCGCGCTCGGAGAAGCTGGCGCGGCCCTCCTCGTCGGTGGACGCGAAGCCGTACTCGCGGGCCTTCTGGTGGACCTCGTGCTCGTCGAGCTGGGGCAGCTCCTTGGCGGCGGTGACATAGCTCTTGTTCTCGAGGAAGCCCTTGGCGAAGATGAGGTCGATCTCCTCGAGCGTGCGGCCCGAGGTCTCGGGGTACAGGAAGTAGATGATGGGGAAGAAGATGGCGTTGAGGACGCCGAAGAACAGGTACGTGCCGAAGCCGTTGGTGCCCGTGTTGCTCACCAGCACCGGCGTGATCATGACGATGAAGAAGTTCCACAGCCAGTTCGACACCGTCGACACGGCGTTGGCCTTCGCGCGCGTCTTGAGCGGGTTGATCTCCGCCGGGTACAGCCAGGGGAGCGGCAGCCACGTCGCGCCGAAGAACGCGATGTAGGTGAAGAGGCCGACGGCCGCGCCGCGCGCCGCCGACGACGTGCCGGGGATCAGCGCCCCGAACGTGAGCACCATGGACAGGCACTGGCCGACGGTGCCGATGAGGAACAGCTTGCGGCGGCCGACGCGCTCGACGGCGAACCAGGACGTCGTGGCGAAGATGGAGTAGATGACCATGTTGATGCCGCCGAGCAGGAGCGCCAGGTTGTGCGTCGTGCCGATGGACGTCTGGAACAGGATGGGGAAGTAGTAGATGACGGCGTTGCAGCCCGAGAGCTGCTGCATCATCTGCGAGGAGGCGCCGAGCAGCAGGCGCCGGAGGTGCTGGGTCTTCCCGTTGGTGATGAGGTCCTTCATCGGCGTGACGCCGCCGGCGTGGCCCGAGGCCCGGATCGCCTCGGTGATGACGGTGATCTGGGTGCGGACGGTCTCATCCTCGCGGTGCGATCCGTTAAGAGCCGCCAGCACCGTGGCTGCCTCCTCGTGTCGGTCCTTGGTCAGCAGCCAGCGGGGCGACTCCGGTAGGCGCAGCATGAGGATGATCACGGCGATCGCGAACACGCACTGGAAGGCGATAGGGAACCGCCACACAAAGTTGTGCGGCCCGTACGTGCATCCGTAATCGATCCAGTAGGCGATCAAAGTCCCAATGGCGACGTTGCCTCCCTCGATGCAGATGAGCTTACCGCGGTTGTGCGATTGACTGCATCTGAAATTGGGGGGGAAATATCATGTTAGTTACTGGACTGCTGGAGTTTGGAATGGTGGATGGGCGGATGAGCCAGGGTGAGACAACTTACTCTGCTTGATATGTCGGGACCGTCGAAGTGTTGATGCCGTTGCCTATACCCGTTATACACCGTCCTATAATGAACTGCGCCGTCGCACCTCCACCGGGGGGCATAGCCGTGATCTGGATGATGACGCCGATAATCATGACAGTAGCACCGAGGAAGATGGACCGGCGGCGACCGAGGTGGTCACCGAACGTGAGGATGAAGCAGGCACCGAGGAAGCAGCCGACAGCGTAGATCGAGACGACGAAACCTTCGTAGGTACTGTCGCCGTCGACCTCGGGGAAGTCAGAGGTGAAGGCAGGGGCCGAGATGATACCGGACATGACGCCCTGATCGTAACCGAACAGCAAGAAATCAGTCGTAGCAACGGCGGTAACCAGCCGTTGCACGCTTTTGCCGGTGACGCCCCAGTAGTGAGGGACGCCCTCGGCGTTGTTTGTGTGACCCATCTTGTCGTCTCTTCTCTCTTTTTTTCAAGAGTGGACGTTGACGAGAGAGGTAGCGGACTAATCGTGAGGAAACCGCTGAGTTGGTTGTTGTTGATCAGCCAGTTTCTTTTCTTCTTTGCTCTCCTGCTGTCTGTGAGGTGTGTTGGGGTTTCACGATCTGGGTTGGAGGAAACGGAGTGGTCTCAGATCTTGTTCATCCGGGGAAGGCGGGGTGGTTTATATCGTCAACCTAAATCTATGCTGATGCTGTAGGCTCTTAAGAAGATGAAGGGTCCTGGGGGGCCCGGGGATGGCCAAGTGTGGGTGTGTCCGAGCAACGACCGAGCAATGTCATCATAATGCCCACTGCGGCGGGCACATGCGGGAACCGAAGTGGGTTCCTGGATGGCCTGAGGAAGAGAGGGGGGAGGACCCCAGGTTGATGGTTATACCGTGCCATTATTGCTATTGCTACTTTAGCGTAAGAGTATGCATAATGACGAGAATTGCCAGGGTCTATTGTGAAAAAAGTTTCATTTTATGAATCAAGAACCACTCTTCTACTACTCAGCGCATTGTGATGAAATACCTGTCAAAAGCCTGTCTTTTACCGTTGGAAAGGGGTACATGCCAGCATGCCTAGAACATGAAAATTCTCTCTCTTTCTAGGCATGAGAAAAAACTAGAACAAAACTCTTTCGCTCGGCCTTCCCAACATTGACAGATTGAGGCAAGAGCTCTGATTATCCTCGTTGAGAGGGTCCATATATCATCTTTTTTGCCTTGTTCACATGTTGTCGCATGTGGTCAAAGGCCAAGCAGCGGGCCAGCGGGCCAAGCATCTTGGGTGAAAGATAAAGAATAAAGATCCTGGTTGACGTTTGTTAGCGGAGCCCCCAAGAACGGGGCCCTGGATGCACGATGACGATCCTGGGCGGGACCCCTGGGGCTTGGCAGGGAGGGTAGGGTTGAGTAAGCTGGTAAGTGAGTAAAGTGATGGAGCCTCCTATGGGGCGGCGGAGCAGTCAGAATGCTTAGTGGAACGAAGCAGCCAAGCAGAGGCTGCGAGGGACTGGAAAAGGTGTTATGCCGTTTCCACAAAGCATCCGAGAAAAGGTCCTGGAATTCCCTATCCTACAGGTTGTCTCCCACATTTTAGATCCCGCTAGTCGACCAGGCTGACGAACGAGAGGGCTTGCCCTGTTACGTATGTATGGTTCTCATGTCCGAAAGCGTCTCTAGTCCTAGATTCCAGGCGTTTAGTTCCAACAAATGTGCCCTGTTGAGCCGTGCCAACCGTACATACGAATAGGATGTTATCGGATTCCCATGTCGTTACATTATGTACGTATAAGTAGGGATTTATGGATATTTATGGGTCTAGTCGATCTCTGCATTACTTTTGCATTACTGAAACGCGTGATATCCCGGGTGGCGGCTCGCGGCTCTGATAATAAAAAAATCTGTTTTCGTACGAGCCAAAAAGCCAAGGCCGATGCTGCAAGAGCCGAACCGGCTCCTTGGCGACGGACACCCCCGGCTCCGGATCTTTCCCTATCTTGTTTATCAGCCCGAAACGACCAGGACTGCCGGCTAGGTTACGATTACAGCAATAACGATTCGCTACAGAGGCGACGACATATGTATGTAACCGTCACGTAAGGCAAAGTCTCTACAACACATACCCAGAACCAAGCAGCCAAGGTGGCAGCTTCACCCTGAGACAAGACGAGCATGCTGAGTGATCCATAAATATAGTTACTGATCTGCGATTGAACTAGTCCGTCGCAATCTGATCAAAACTCCGACCCGACAGGTATAAATAGCCAAGCCCGATGCTTATGCCTATAACTACACATATTTTACATAATTATTCATTTGCTGTGGACAGAACTCCATTCCTCCAGACGCTCCCCAAGATTTGGAAAAACAAGGGGCATGGAAAACGTGGGCAAAACCCCCTGGGGAAACCGGCTTACTACATGCGTACGAGAGAGGTGACGGAGACGCGTAATTGAGAATATCAATATTTTAATCGCCCTAGGGACCTGAGTAGCCAAGTCTAGCTACACGCTTTAATACATGTAGGTGTATATGCAACCGTGACTAATGATAAGTATGTAGTTAGCCCACGATAAGTTTCATATCTCACGGTTTTCACCGTGTCTGTTTAGCGCGCTCGGCGTTTGGCGTTACCATTTCGCAAATTCCTCCTTCGAGCAGGTCAAAGATCTTTTTTTTCTTCTTCTTGGTAGTTAGACCTTTTTCTCCGCTCTTTGCATTCTTAGGTGAACCGTGGGGGGCATCTTTTCGTTGTTGTTTTTCAGAAAATTTCATCAGATGATAAGTGGTTCCGTATGATATCATGACGGAGTAAAAGGAGTGGGACAGAATGTTAGGCTCCACGAAACGTCGTAGCCACCACCACCACTATCACCAAACTAACGGACTAAAGCAGTCCCTCAGTCCCTTTGCCTCCCCCCATCCATCATCCATCCATCCACCCATCTTTGTAGTATTCCTTCGCGTGATATGGTCAGTGTATTGTACGAAGTAGTATGTAGTAGTAAATCTCATAAGCGCTACGAAGAAAGTGGGGGAGAGAAAGAAAAAACCCGCGACCGAACTGCTGTTAGCTTTTCCGTTATTATTAATTAGTTAGCCGACGTATGTTAACAATGGAGATTTTCCTCGGGAGCGACGTCAGTCAGGTTCGGGGGAAACCACCACATAGAGACATAATTAGATTGAGAACAGAGATTGCGATCGTGAGAAAAAGCAAGATCGGGCGCCTATTGGTTTTAGCGTGAGGCACCGAGGTAAGCTGATTGATTGCTGCTGCACCTGCATGGCATGGCATACAGCATACATGATGAGATGTTCGTAGCGATTAGCTAATGCAGACTCCTCGGGCCTGGAGAGCGATGATGTATAATCGCGTTGTCGGGCTGCTAAGCTATCACATTGTCCGAAGGTTATGTGTTCACACATACCTACATATGCTGAATGGCAATCAAGTGCTTGGGAATCCCTCAGCTACCCGAGCATTCCAAAAGACACGGCGGTATTGCCCTTTCCAAGGCTAGGAAACTCGAACGATACCCTTGTGACATCGTCACTTGCACATTCCGAATGGAGAGGCGAACGGCACGGCACATTGCGATGGTCGTAAACGGAGAACCGACCATTGCGGTATAGGGAGGGGGCTTCGTTCACGAAGAGGGGTTTGTTTGAAGAGAGCCAAGAAGGATGCACGTCTCCCAAGCCTTGTCAGGGAGGGTTTATATGCCTTGGCTGTAATGTCGTCGTCGTGAAAGGGGCTATAGTGGAAAGGATTTGAATCATGCATTGTATAACGGGTCTGGAGAGGGTGATACATTACCAGACAACCCGATGGCTATTCACTCTTTTCTCTCGGCGTTGTGCTCAACGAAATTAGGAGTTGCAATAAATAAACCTCAAATTCAAATAACACTCAAGGCGGTTAGCAACTGATATATATAGTATAACTTGACAATCTAGACCACATTGCTAGGATGGATGGCTGGCTATAAGGTATGTAATATGTATACTGTGACAGTGCATAAGAGGCAGGCAGAGATGGATCTTATTTACTAAGATCAACATGTTCGAGCAGTGGCAGATGATCTACATAATAAGGGCCGCCGTAAATACATATGTAGCAAGCAAAGCTGCATTATGACTGTTACTCTAGGATTGATCTTCTATTCACCTTAATTATTAATCCGGTTGTTAGATACCGACTCCGATCAAAGCGCTCACCATCTCCGCGACATGAACGTGAGAACGCTGCACCCTCCAAACTCCGTCCCCAAACTGCGTCCCGGCTCGTTCTGGACTTAGTTACAATACCCACGACCCGGTGCCACGGGAACAATGCTATAAGCCTGTTCGCGTGGTTTGGCTAGTGACCAGCCTCGCGATCCCTTCTATCATTCTAGGCATCACCGAAAAAGACTGGACCATGGGTCAATCTAGACCCAGTTATCGAGAAAGAGAAAAAAAAAAAAAGAAGATGCTTCGACCAATGGGTCTCTGAACAATGACCTCCATTATCAGAATAAATCTGACCTGGGCACCGAAAGATGCCATATAATAGTAGCTCCCACAATTTGAGAATCCTGAACATGATGCCTTGTTGACGGCCATGCCGATTGCGAATTAAGAGAAGCCATTTAGTCGGTGAAAGTACTTCAGAAGTTCAGCTTCAATAAGCAAGCGAATTACTTTGACAGATCTTATAAACGGAATAACCATGGGCTTGCTTGTATAATCTTCGATTATTATTGAATAAGCAGGCGTTATTCGCATCCGAATCCAAACATCGCCAATGTGACTAGCATTTAATTTGGCAACACCTTGAGTAGTTCCCAGATGATTTTTCATCCTTAGTTACACGATTGCGCGATGAGCATTCATTATACCTATATAGTAATTAACTCCTCGCAATTGGTGCAAAGGTATTATTATAAATTTCAAACCGTCTGTCTCATAGGTTATATTCCATAGCGAGGAAGTATAACATAAAGTTGTCGGCGTTGGATTTTGTTCATTCACTTCAATGGCCTCGCGAGTATTTATCGGCATGACGGTGAAACCAACAAAAACCACGTCAGACTAACTACTTCCTACGTATCTCCGTGATCAACCCCCAGATGATAAACACACCATATCGTATCTAATCTAATCAACACTTGCTGACATAATATCAATGTCGCGATTCTTGCACCGGGGTGGGAGATAAAGAGTTAAAGTCAAGCTCTCATCTCAAAACGCATTCCGAAATTATATAATGTTAACTATAAGTTATTTTGGAATATGCACCTTATAACTCCTTTTCATAAGATAGAAGAAAAGAAGGGCACACCGACATTTGAACCTAAAGCTCTACTCTTGAGAAGTGAGGCAGTAGTGGTGGTGGTCAAGGTCAAGGTCTAGCTAGCTAGGCAAACAGAACCCCATAATACGAGACGGAGCAGGGGGCTCCGCTCCATCCCCCTTCCTTCCCCACGATAAAGCCTCGACCAGTCCGAGGAACCTGCCTAACTTCTATTTGTCTCCGCATCGAGTCTACACGCGTCTAGTGTCTAGTTAGGCCGTCCAGGAGTTCACCTTCAGCGGTTCACCAAGAAGCTCAGATAATGATCCCATGCCCGACTTTGAGTTCGGACGCTACGCTGTGGTAGATATAACTATATGCTAGATGTGCTTTTTTATATGGGTACATAGTTAAGTAGAGGTTTTTATATGGTTATTTATGGGATATTTGGCGAATGGATGAAGTATTGATGAGCAGGTCCTTAGCATGCCAATACAGCTTCCTCAGTCCATAGAGTATTTCTGTGAATGATAAGCTATAATAAGGGTATTTGGTCCCCTGGGAGCAGTGAATTTATAATTTTAGATGGTATGATGCTTGGCATTTTGGCAGGAATAATAAAGGAGGTGGGGGGAGAAATAGGAAAGCAAATATTTGAATGACAATACCATAGAACATCTCAGCAATGTATTGAGAACCGTACTCTCGAATGTGCAATGCCAGTAATCCTTTCTCTCTATCTTCTCTGAGAAACAGTTGTGGCAGATAGCTAATAGTAGAAGTAGTAGCAACAGCCTGTCAGGTGAAAGCATGTCATAAAGTGCAAGGGAGAGATCAGAGCTTAGAGGTGAATGGATATTACCACCAACACCTGCTTCGCTCTAACTCAAGGGGGCTCCATCCCCCTTATTTATATAAGGCTATCAGACACCCTTGATAGGTCGCCGGAGCTTCGCTATCGAAGCTTCCCACTTAGTCTTCACCTTCAACGCCGACACAGCAGCAGCAGCAGCAGTTGTTGTATACAACTTTATAATGTCTATATAGAGTATCATACCTACCTGCATCGATTCCAAGGGGGTAAAGAAGCTCATAGTATTAAGTGAATGACGAGCATATGACAATATTACGAGTATCAAACGAAGACATGACGGGAGGGACAACTGACTAAAACCACTCGGAGAATTCAAAACCTGTACGTGAAAGGTCAAGATTAGCCGAACCTGTGGAGTTAGTAGCTAGGGGACGCGTGAGAATTTTACAAGGTCACCATCCGAAGGGTCAAGACTAGGTGGGACCGGCCGGGGTGAATGAAGAAATATTGAGAGTAGGTTAAAAAAAGAAGAGTCAATAGGTCTTAGCGGACTAATTAGATAGACTATACTATTGGATGGGTGAAAGGCCAGCCTAGTTGCGACTGAAAGAGACTCGAATGAATAGGGGCGGTTCGCGGCCTATTGATTTATCTGCTTGTTCGTGTTCGTTGATATAAAGTGCTGACCGACTTGCAAGTATCCAATCTAATAACGCCCTGCATGTGTGTGTATGTTTGTGTGTGTGTTAGTTGGCCATTGAGGCTCGCAATCTCTACCAGTTGCGGAAAGTGACTGACTGACTTGACTGGCTGGCTGGCCTACGCCCTAGGCTAGAGAAACAGGGAACACACATCTCGGAACGGATATTTCACTTCAATATTTATCTGATAATTCCTTGTATCGACATATGATAGACTACTTAATGACATGTCGTGTATCCCTGCTAGTCGTCTCACAGGACGAATATTGGTTCTAAGAAAAACGCTTTCTTGTTTTCTTCTTCTTCCCCATCATCATCTCCCTAAACTCTATGGCTGATCTTGAAATTCGTTAAAAACAAATGGTTGGTGATCAGCAACTCGGAAATTCGAGCTTCGCTAGTTTGAATGGTCGCCTTATCAAGTCATACATATATCATCTATACAAAGCACTGGATATAAATCTGGCTACTCAATTAGTGTATATTTATTTACCAACAAGTCCAGGTACTTTCGTGGATCGATCACCTATCCTTTCCAGCCCTGTTTTCTCCGTTGGATATTACTGTTATACCATGTCGTTATCGTGCAACCGATCCATCCATATCTTTGAAACAAGGGGAGATATTGGACCCGGCCTACCGGCTCTTTCGAGCATGGATAATCCCATCGCCCAATATTGCAAAGGTAATATAATACAATAGTGACGGCTCTAGGTAGTTGGTAGGAATGTATTTTCTTTGGCGGCAGCCACCATTTGGCCTGTATGGTGTATTGTACGGCTGCCATTGAGTCGGCATGGCAAAGGCCTTTTCTTCTTCCAGCGAGCTACCTAAGCCTAAGTCGAGAGTTTACAACCACCACCACAACGGAAGTTTAGCCGTAGTGGCTCCATATTCGAACATGATCAGCCCCCTCCCCCCCAAGTTACCTCCTTTCAGACGTTGGCGATATGAGATAAATAAGCATGGCTGTGAACTACGGTGTACTTGGCAAATAGGAGGCGGATTAGGAGAGTACGGCAGCCAAATATTGGGAGCTGAGAGGTCAGGTGGCTAGGAAATATCCCGACAGCAATTAGGAGCCGGTCTTGGGCAACTCCTCCGTCTGGGTTATAGAAGACCTAGTGTAAGCGATCGCAATACATCGCAAGCTTTGGAAGCTTGATTCACTCTGAGTGGCCGCAAGATTGGTCAGCACATAAGTACAGATTAGTCTATATGGGTGTACAGAAGACGCAGACCGTCAAGCCAGAATTGGCTTGACGGGTGTTGTTGTTGTTTTTCGGCCAATCAACAAGTATATTTCTCTACGCTCTCACCTGACCGCTCAATCGATGTTTCTTGACAACACCTTTGACTAATCATTGTTTCACAATACGGGCCAAGCTGTAGCCAATTCAACAATGCCTTTTGGGCGCTATAATTCTCTTGACGTCATTAGCAAAGGCAAGAGTGAGTCTCGTTATCTCGGCGGGGTGGCCACCTCAGCCCATGATTTGTTGGCCATGTTGTATCGAAGGGCGTTGCGAGGAGAATAAGCCCTAGTCTAGCCTTGTTGAACAAGGTCCATCTTGTTTGGAAAAAAACTATAACTACCTAGGGTAACTGCAGAAGTCCCCCTCTTCACGAAGCACCATTGAAGTTGGACATGGAAAGGTCTGGAGCGGTGAAGTCAGCTGAACTGTGATTGCTAGGCTTTCGTCAAATGGGCTTGTTCGGCACGACAAGATGAACTGAAGTTGGCTTTTTTGCACGGTTCCCGGCAGCACAACCTTATGCATAAATGTGTCGTCGTTTGGTGTATTACGAGCCTGTTCGTCGGCTCGATTCAGCGCCACATCATCTGGGCTGAGATAACGGCATCAAATTCGTCCCGTCAATTGAGGTACAAGGAACCATACAAGCGTAGTAGACTCCGAGTATCGGGTGATGGAGGTAGATGGTGGTTTTCCTATGTGGTATCATTACAAGCCGACCGATCAAGAATCAAGTTTGGGTGGGAGTTTCTGTGCTTTCTAACGAATACCGCCCAGGGGGCTAAGATTGATGTTGATCTGCTCTCCGGTGGTGTCCGGTACTTTCTGCGCGATTGAGATACCACGACGATATCGCACCAAGAATGAGATCGGAGAACCGTCACCGCTTTCGTCCAAACTATTAACTTACTCGTCTAGCAACACAAGATACGTGTCCCCATATGACAATGGTCAAGCAGACGCCAGGGACTCGGCGTAGCGGACATATGCAGGCTCCCGTACGTGCATAAGGTTTCAAGGCGCATCGGTATATTTTGCAGCAAGGGATAACCGCATGATCGTTTTGCAAATCTCGCAACCTTGACTCGAAAGGAAGGCGTCCCAGCAAAAAAAGGAAGACGATTGGTTACGAATGGGCTAGTTGGTTGCATCAACTCAGTCGGGGCAAAGCTGTGTCTTTTTTTTGGTTATCGGAAGGGAGTAAGCAATATCACTATCCGATCTCAACCTTAGTCCCTCTATGGTGCCGTATAGCATAACGAGAGGAGTGGTACAGATATCGGAAAGAAATCGGTGCCATGAGCTTCACTGGTTCGCTCCGGGGTCCATCCATCTACTGAGTTGATCGTGTTGAGGGTTGCCTTCTTTTCTTTGCATCGCGAGGCACCTAACCGATCATCCGACCTGCCGGATATGTCCAAGTCTGTGACAGGTATCAATCCTGCTCTAGAGAAGTACCCAAGAAAGCAACGTCAGGGTGATAAATGGGTAGTCAACTTCTTCGGTAGTGATGACGACTATCGCATGGCCTTGGTCGGCTAACACCCTACGCTGGCAACCCAATGGAAGTTATAATCCGTGTATAAGTAAACGACGCTTTCCGCGATAGAAGCAATAGAAACAAGTACTCCACTGGAACAAGATAAAGGACACAGTATTCCAAGAACAATCAACAAACACCATTCATCATCATGGCACATAACGCTTACAGTTGCGACCCACAGTTTTGCCCTGCACTTGGGGACGGGAAGGTACCGGAGACATGTGACGTGTGCGCTGCCAGCGCTAAACTGTGAGTATCAAGAGTTGGCGCATTATTATTACCTTGGGACATAAGCTGAACTACCATGATAGGTGTCCGAGCTGCTCGGCATGCCGCGGGACTGGGGTCAAACTCGAGCCTTGCACGAACTGCAACCACGATCATAGGGACCTTTACGTATCCCAGAGCAGGTCAGGCAACTCGTCTCATCATGGGGGAAATAGACCATCTCGGAGTAGTGGACGAGCTAGTACCCAGAGGCGCTCAGCTCGCTAAAAGAGAAAGCTTCGGACCGGGTGGATATGGGAGGCCGACTTCACGCTACTTCCGATGCATAATCTTCCGAACGCTTCATACAAAGAGGGCTTCCCACGAATCAAGGGACGGGATAAACATCCCTGCTGGCAGGATCCTTCGAAACCATGCAACGCCGCGTTCTCCAGAGTTCGTGTTCACTTTGGCTGTGGTTGGTTGAGATGTAGTCTCTGGCATTATACGTGGAAAAGGCTAGGAGGGCTGAGGGATCCGACCTCACAGGCGGATAGTACACAACGATAGGCTTAGGTGGTGTATTGCTGGATGACGATGATCTCATAACTGTTCCTGGGGTATAACGTCCAGGGAACCTTTCGTAGCTGCGATTCTAGAAGAATTTTACATGATCATGTACCGGTTCAGTTGTTGAATATTTTAATTGGTCTGACCCACCGCATCTCAAGATCGTATGACCTATCATATTTGGAAATCCCAAGTTCTGGCACTCGCGGCTGGCTGCTTCATTGAAGTATCGGACCTAATAGCAATTGGTAGAAACATCCAGGGGGCGGGTGACTTAGAGTGACAGCACTCTGCAACGTGACGATGCATCGGGATAGAGAAGCTTGGGACGCACATAGCTGAGAGCGAATCAGGACCAGAGCCATGAACGTCCCTGGCAGGATGTCGTGTAGTTGGAATTCTTCTGAGGGAAAAGAAAGCGAGGTGACACCCTTCCTACTCGATGGGAATGTCGTGGAAAACGGAACTAGGCAACACAACGCAGCAGGGAACTTATGCAGGTAGCCGTCCAGCTAGTTCTCTTGCGGACCAACTCGTACTGATGGCCAGTCAAAGGCATTATGCGTTGGAAGGCGATCTTATCTTATAACCTTGGCATAGAGATGCGTCGTTACGGACCTAATATCAGCTATAAGAGTGCGAGAAGACGCGAGGGGGAATGGAAGACGTGGAAATGACGACGTCTACGAAGTAAGGATCTGCAGGCCTAGATGTCTCCTACCGCATGAATAGATGGACTGCTTGGATCCTACCGTAAGGGATGATCTGAGGATAAAATATTTGAGTTCAAAAAATGAAAATGAACACGGTAAGAGCTGTGGTAGCCACGGAATCTTGATATTTAAGAGGTTGAAAGTAGTGAGTGAGGTTGTCACGGTGGATGAAGGTGATTGATTGAATTACCTAATAGTTAAGGTACGAGGTACCTAACCGAAGACAATCAGGCCCCTCACAATACCTGATAATACAATATGTAGCTTGATAAGACGTGATAACTACATAATATACATACATACCTCAATATGCAAGAAACAGCTATGTATGAAGTACCTGGTACTAATACTAATACAACATATTTCTTATCTTATCGTAACTTTCCTCGAGGCTCAAGGTTTCGTCACATACTCAGATACTCCAAAGCACCACCCTCGGTCGTCTCTATACCCGAGCTTCAAGTCAACAATATATTCAGTCTACAGCGGAGACGCTCGTATCATATTCGAGTTCCGTACTTATGGAAATGGGCCGGTGATTTCTAACTAATAAGCGAAGATGTCTGTCATTTTATGCACGGGTGAGTTCAGCTCCCGTAGTAACGAATCGCGATCCCGAAAGCCTAGGTAGCATAATAAGCCTACCTACTTGGAGGATTGATTGATTGATTGATTAACGAATGAACGAATGGATGGATCGACTGACTTCTTCTAACAAATGAAATAGCCGGCTATGACCACACGATCCGGTTCTGGGAGGCCCTGTCGGGGATATGCTCCCGGACGATCCAGCACCCGGACTCGCAGGTGAACCGGCTGTGCATCTCGCCGGACAAGCGGTTCCTGGCGGCGGCGGGCCACCACACGGTGAAGCTGTTCGACATCAAGTCGACGAACCCGAACCCGCTGCTGACGTTCGAGGGCCACTCGGGGAACATCACGGGTGTGGCCTTCCACTGCGAGGGCAAGTGGATGGTCACGTCGAGCGAGGACGGCACCGTCAAGATCTGGGAGACCCGCTCCGGCACCGTCCAGCGCTCCTACAGCCACGGCAGCCCCGCCAACGACGTCGTCATCCACCCCAACCAGGGCGAGATCATCAGCTGCGACCGCGGCGGCAGCGTCCGCGTCTGGGACCTCGCCGAGAACAACTGCTCCCACCAGCTCATCCCCGAGGAGGACGTGTCCGTGTCCAGCGTCACCGTCGCCAGCGACGGCTCTCTGCTGTGCGCTGCTAACAATGCTGTATGTTCTATTCTATCATTCATTCACCCTCGCTATCTCCATATATCCATACCTAGCCCCATCGCACATTGTAAATAACATATATACTGACATCAAACCCCCCACACTACAGGGCAACGTATTCGTCTGGTCCCTGATCCAAACCTACGAGCGCACCCAACTCCTCCCCGTGACGCAATTCTCCGCCCACAAGGAATACATCACGCGAATCCTCCTATCCCCCGACGTGAAGAAGCTCGCGACGTGCAGCGCGGACCACACGGCCAAGATCTGGGAAGTAGACGTAGATCCAGATTCGACGACGGAAGAAGGCAGCGCATCGTCATCGAACAACGAGAGTCCCACGACAACAACAACGAACAACAATAACAACAACAACAACATCATGAATGCCCCCTTCGCATCAGAGGGAGCGACAACAGCAGCCGCCAAGTTCGGCTCCTCGGGCCTCATGGCAGGCGACGGGGGGAACAGCATCATCATGGGCGGAAGCGGGAGCGGGAGCGGAAGTGTGGGGGGGCTCGTAGGCGGGACCGGCACGGGAAAGCCGTTCCCCCTCGAGGCGACCCTCCAGGGCCACCAGCGCTGGGTCTGGGACTGCGCCTTCAGCGCCGACAGCGCCTACCTCGTCACGGCGTGCAGCGACCACTACGCGCGCCTGTGGGAGCTGCACAGCCAGCAGGTCATCCGCCAGTACAACGGCCACCACCGCGGCGCCGTGTGCGTTGCGCTTAATGACTACTCTGAGGCTAGATAAAAAGTCACCCATCCCTACTTATATCTAAGTGTTTATCTGGTAGGAGCACTATGGTGTGGTATGGTTTCTCTATCTCGCTCGGATCGTTGGGGTCTGGTTCGTGTTTCTTTTCTCTAGATAGTAGCGGCGGCGTATGAGGGACATACGGGGTGTTTTCTCTTTTTCTTTTCTTTTTCTATCTCTTTTCTTTTTCCTTCGGTTCGGTCGGTTGGTTGGTGGGGTGTCCTGGATGTTCAATGTTCCATGTCGTTATAGTAAGTAGCAAGACATACCTACACAAATATATGGCCCAGTTGGTCTTGCTTGCTCTCACCATCGTCCGTGTGGATTGTTTACGTTCATGTATTGGTAAACAGTGTTTGTTATCAGAGAAATTTGTGTCAAACTGTGACTATGATCTCCACGAGCTACGTTGTATATCGTTCAAACTGGCCTCACCGAGAGACTTGCCTGAGATCAGATACCTTAACTCTCAACGCTTAAACATCGTGTCCGCTTAGTCTAAGCAGGCAATTGGTTACGTTACTATGAATAGGGGTGTTTGTTGAAGGATATATCGACTTCTGGTTAGGCGACAACTTTATGGATGCTAGAATATACTGAGCTGCGGGAGTAACAAGTTGGAAGTACCTGCGTACATCAAACACGTGCACGCATGCACGTAGGTAATTCACATATATAATCCCGCAAAGAATTATCAAAATCTCTATATATACCATCGTAACGATACTATGATTAACCAACACCACGTCTGTACAAGGTCGTCCAAAAAAAGTAAGGTAGGTAGGTATGTAGTGAGGTAACTTGGATGTATTCCAATGCTTCTTCAAGCCCGAACCCGAAAAAACAGTATATGAGTAGGTAATAGGTACCGTAAATACCTGCATAGAGGCTCAGAAAACAGTTCATCGTGACCCCGTACTCCAAGAACGCCATGCTTTTGATAATTGCAGATCACCTGCTTGCGTGCTCACACACTCACTCACTGACTCGCTGGCTTGCTGGCTGAAGATTCATCCATCCATCCATCCATCCATCCCTCGCACACGCACGAACGCGCACCCGGACGCACCACTCCGTGCATCTATTTGCCCTCGTCTCATCTCGTCTCGTGGGGGATTTAATACTCATCCAACGCCGTCACAGCTCCTTCCTCACTCGCCTCTGTTTCTTCCTTTCGCTCCCACTCCGTCCGTTAGACCACGGGGGATAGCCTTGCCCTCCTGCGCTTGAACTCGGTCTCGAGGGCACCCAGCATTAGTTAGCGTGCTCCTCGGCTAGTTAAGCGCATCCCTCAACCGGTCGTCTCTCCATGATCAACCACTCTTTTTATATTACCATCTATACCGCTCACCCACTCAAGCGGCTAGCCTCCCAAAACGACCACCTCACCACCCATCTCCCCACCCATCATCATCCCCCGTCTCCTTGGGTTTCATATCGATCTTCTTCGCCACGACCGGCTTTTTCGCCGCCGCCGCAGTCGCCGTCTTCTTAGCTCCCGCTCCCGCTCCCGCAGCCTTCCCATTCGACTTGGCCAGCCCCTTCGGCAGAGCCTTCCCCCCAGCGCCTCCTCCAGACGTCTTCTTCTTCGCCTGGGCCTGCGCTGCCAGCCAGCCCGCGAAGTCGGGTTCCGCCCCATCGTCATCGAACAGCGCTGCTGCTGTTGTTGCTTTCGTCGTCGTCGTAGACTTTGCCGCCGCTGTCATCGACGATGATGGGCTCTCCTCGAAGAAAGCGGCTGCTCCGTTATTGTCGTTATCGTTACCATTGTCGTCCATATCTCCCATATCGCCCCACGCGTCCCCGAAATCTTCTTCCTCAGCAGGATCGGGCTCATCCTTGAAGAACGCCTCCGCCGCAGCCGTAGACGGGGTCCGCGATACCGTAGCCGGTGGTGCGGGTGATCTGACGGCTTGACAGTGTAGGGCGGAAGCCGATGAAGTGCCGGATGGTGTCCTTGCACCGCCTGCTGTCATAGACGGAGACGCAGCGCGCTGCGGGTGAAGAGGAGGCGTAGTCCCATTCCCATTACTACCGGTCGTTTGCATCTCGCCTGCAGCCGACGACAGTTGGTTCGTGAAAGACGAGATAGCCCATCCGGCCCAAGAAGAAGAGGAAGAAGATGCAGCAGGCTGCGGCGTACCCATCCTTGGCGCCGCAGCAGTACCGCCCTCAGAAGCCGACGGCGTAGGCGGCAGTGCGGAGTCGGGCATAGCGGCGGCAGCGGTGCGGATGCGCTGCAGGTAGACATCGATGGCCTTCTGGGCCTGGTCGCGCACCAGCTTCTCCTTGTCGAGCAGCGAGGGGCAGACGACGGGGAGGATGCGGGCGGCGCAGTCGTCGTCGGTGAAGAACTCGGCGGTGGCGGCGAGGGCGAGCAGGGCGGCGCTGCGGGCGTGGACGAAGGGGTCGCGGAGGGAGCGGGTGAAGGCGGCGATGAGGACCTTGGAGCGGGACGACACCCCTAGGTTCCGCGCGATCTTCCCCAGGCAGATGGTCGTGTTGGTGCGGATCCCGGGCTGCTCGTCGTTGGCGGTCTTGGCGAGGTACCGGAGCAGCTCGCCGTTGACGGTGCGGTCCGACAGCTTGCCGATGATCACCAGCACGGACTTGAGCGTCTGCTCGCGCACCACGGGCGCCGCGTCCGTGAACCCCGACACGAGCTGCGGGAAGATCCGGTCGTTGACGACCTTCGGGGGCAGCCGGTCGATCATCAGCGCCAGGTTGTCCAGGAGGCAGACCCGGATGGCGCGGTCCGGGTTCGCGAAGAGCCGCACCACGACCGGCTGCACCCGCGCCGCGAAGTCATCGTCCGAGAGCTTCGTCGCGATCTTCATGACGACGCCGAAGGCCTTCGGCCCGCCGCCGCCGTACTCAACCGACTTGAGCAGCTCCGGTAGGACTTTCATCTTGAAGAAATCCTCCGGGAAGTCGTCGGTAAGCTGGTCGAGGTCGTCGAGGAACTGCCCCTTCTCTTCTTCCGACTTGACGCCCAGGTTCTCGATGCCTTCGGTTAGCTTGATCAGCGGCGAGTCGAAAAACCCGCCCGACCGGCGCCCCTGCTCGAGGAAGACTCCTACTGTTATCCTCGCTTTGGGGTTCGCGTTCACTAGGCGCTTGTAGCTGGAGTGCATGCTTGGTGGGACGCCCTTCGTCTGGCCCGCTTGATCTGCTCCGTTAAAATCTCCGTTGAATACTTCGAAGACCAGAGTGCCGAAGTTGTAAGAGTCGACTGCGGTATGTGGACTACGCTTGATGGCGTCCCAGCCCGATCTCGCAATCTCCGGTGGCGTATATCTTCCTGAATCTGGTACCAAACTTCCGTATGTGTATATAACCGCTTCGTCATCTTTCACATTACTCAAGACTTCGAAACCTCCCAACTTCCATTCGCCACTCTCTGATGTATATATAGACGCGACTCGTAAGCTGCCGTGGATGGAGGTACCCTCCTCGTTTATGAATTTGATCGTACGCGCCACGCTGCACAGTCCCCATTTCATGGTCTCGGGTGTCAGGCTCTTTCTCCTGACATGCCATCGTAAGGGCACGACTCTCTCGGTCGCAATGTAGATATAGGTCTCGGTCTCGACGGTATCAAGAACCTTGATGACACCCGGATGTCGCATCGTTCGTAATTTCTTAAGGGCGTTCTTGGCTAACGGTAGACGTGACTTGTTGGCTACGACATCGAAGGAGAATATACTGCAGTTTGAACCATCTTCACGTCGTGTGCCATTGTAAAGTGTCCAAATTGAAGCATCGACGTCGACTTTATCCCCGAAGCTGTAAGGAAAGGGCGGACCTTGCGCGATAGCAGATGCTACCGCGGATTTCAGAAAATTCATGATATCATGTAATGTACGAAGCAATGCAATGGAAAACTGAGTTGGAAGTAGGTAGTTATAAGAATTAGTAATGTGCTTTGTTTGCTTATAGTTATTGTAAGTATGTTGGAGATAGCACGCAACGCTTCTCTGAATAGAAATTACACGAAGTTCAATGGCCCCTCGATAACTAACGTGTCAACGTGAATGAATTCGGAGGCCTAAGGTACAATACCTGAATACCTTAAGCCTTGTAACTGCGCCACTAAAACCTTCGTTTCCGCCAATCCCCGCACTAATCCTAGCTCAGCATAGTACGGCTCTACCGTATGGACGAAGCGAGCTGCCGGTGTTGATATATCCTTCCTTTAATCTGAATGATTAAATGTTTATATTAATTCTTATAGAATAATCACTTCTTATTATTATATAAGAAGGTATAATTCGAACCGTAATATCTAAGGGTGCGTATCATTCAAGTTGGCACTGACTTGGATGGGCAAGTTGCCGTTAACATATCGGTTTGGTGTCACGCACATGCAATTGGAGATAGCAAGACCACCCCGAGAAATTGTAAATATAGAAAGACACGGACTCTCTCCCCTACACATGCCGCAGTTCAACATCAATGTTACTTCTTGACTCGGTTTCAGCCTTCAAATCTGCTTTCATCTCATCAGGAAGCCACAATACCCAGCGCAATATCAGTCTAGCCACAAGGTCATGACGAAGCAAGCTGTGGAACTCGACATTTCGCCCAGTCTGTTCCGCAACGCTATAATTCAGCTCCAATAGGTCCCGACCGAGGGCAATGAAAGAGTTAAAAATAGTCCAGGTAAAGCGTATAAGTATAAAAGCACCTAATGCAAAAGCATACGTCATTTGAAACCAAGTTTCTGTCGATAATAGAGGATCGCTGAGGGCGACATAGCTTTGTAATACCACATATAACAGTACCAACCAGAGTATCTTGTTATGAGGAGGTACCCCTTGGAGATGCGTAGTCGCGGCCAACATGCTTGTTGTTTCGCCTATTGCCTCCATCTGCTCGATAGATAAAACAAGGGGGTAGTGTTTCCTAAGCTCAGTGGATAGACTAACCAATTCCGGGTTGCCCATGTTATGATCATGGTCTATGTGCAAGTCGGGGGTCTCACTGTCGCTATTTGAGTGGCTGTGTAAATCTTGCAGAATTCTGAGTACATTATTCTAAGGTACTGGCGTAGGATATAGGCTCACCAAGTCTCGTATCCCAAACACTAAGCATAGAAATGAATAATAGAAGTATCGACATCAGCTGGCCATAATTTGGTTGGAAGTAATAAGACGGTATCTCTCGATATGACCAAGCGTAGCCCAAGGTTATGAACCCGTAAGTAGAGAAGGCTATGAGCCATGACATCTCAAGGAAAAATGACTTATGCAGTTCTTGCCAAGTATATAAAAAAGCCCATGCGGTCAGATGTTTAAGTTTGGATAATTTTACAAGGTGCATGTACTTTCCACGGTGTTCCAAGCGTTGCTTGAGAGTGTATAGTTGGTTGTGATGCTCGGTGGCTACGACGCCGTGTACGAGTCTCGACCAAATGATTTGGTCAATACTGGGGTATCCGTATATGATTTTGGCATTGCGGTAGAAGCATCTCCAGTAAATTATCATGAAAATAATCTTGCAGGTGATTTCTATTCCTTGGCCGCGGAGGTCACCAGACGAAAAGAGTTGTGACATAGCGCAGTCTATAGTTATGGCGTGGTTCTGGCCATCAGAAATCGCCGTTCCAAATATCCAGCCTGCACAGAGGAGCAGAAGCATAACATGCATTGTAATTACGCGGGCTGTGTACTGCACCTTATGGTCCTTTAAATAGAACCGGAGAATCGACAATGAGGCTAAGTGAATAGAGCTGGAAATATTTGCTAATGCGATAGCGACCTGAAGCGAGTAAACCGACCGCTCCTTGCGAACATCTCCAGCACCTAATATGATGGTCCAGGTTACGATCAGCATCGCACCGCCAGTAACTAGGTGCTGGTCGCTCATGGCCAGGATCAAAGATTCAAGGCGAGAAAGGCGGCGCTGCCTGGCATCCTCGGCGATGTCATCATGGTCTCCGATCTGTTTCCGGCCAAATATTCGACACAAGACGAGTTCGTCGATGGAGTTATATGCTTCTTTTGGGAGACTCCTAGACACATATGTGTACGCCGTGCTCAGTATAGTTATTGCAGCAGAGAGTATGAACGATAAGACAACCTAACACACTTAGTATAAGTATACACCAACTCCAATTAAAGTGTGATGGAGAAAGTATCACTACTGACCAGCATCCCCGTCACATCAGGGTCATCGTAATCCTCAGCGATACATATGGGATCAATTCCATTGCCCGTAGTGTTGACAGCCATTTTGCTAGTGATATTGGTTGTTATGCTAGGAAGAACATATAATTAGTTAGCCCTCGGCTATAACAAGGACGGAATGTGTGTATGAGGCTACCCTTAACAATGGCCGTATCTATTGACGACATACTATGCATGGGTTCAGAGCCTGATGCAACAGTTACACCAGAAACGTCATCCGGGGGGCTGAGCTCAGTTCTCGAATCGAACCAATTGAAGTTGGTGGCAAGGGGAATCTTCGCGAATCTTGAGCTACCTAGGTAATAAGTAGAACTAATTAGCTCTCATTATAATTGGTTGCTTTTTAGGCATTATAACATTCAGCCCAGGGCGTGAGCATCGCCCTGCTGGCATTAACATAATGGCTAGGTTTTTATACATAAGTTTATGCTGCTATCTATTCTCGGCCAGCTTCCCTGCCCGCCCTCTGCGCATTATAGCTAGCGCAGGCTGCATAGCGAACGGCTCTCTGTTTTCGAGATAAATATACCGCCTTTTCTGACCTAATAAGGGACGTACCGCTCACATGCGTATCGTCTGCCCCCGTGATGGGGACCTCCTATTGGCTCTTCTCGGTCACTTTTCGACTGGCCCGAAGGTACCAGGAGGTACCCTTCGGCGCAATCACAATTACCTACACGTTGCACCTCTGGCTCGGCCTTCCGCCCCATCCCATGTGCTACAAACGAGACCTCGATCGTAATCTCGCGGAAACGCCGGTCGGGTCGTAGGTTCTTTGTGCTCTATTCGAAAAGGGAGAGGGTGTAAGGTGTTTGACTCCCGGCGCGCCCGAAGTTGTGCACGTCAGTCGGCATCTACTTCTTAATGGCTATGTTGGCGACGTTGCATTTACGGTCGGTGCCGGTCGCCTATTGGCGGTGCGGGATCGGATTGCCGTTTTCGTTTTCTTATCGAAACGGAACTTGGCTTCTTTATAACAATATGAAGAGGACGAGGACGATGATGATGATGGGAAATGGGGATGGTACTGGGGATGGTAGTAGTGAAGGGGGGGCTATTTTTCTGTCTTCTACAGTGAATCTTTGCGGTATAGCCAGTTGTGAATATATCCTATGACAGCATGACTTTCACTTCTACTTCGATTCCCACGACATGGCTCCAAACAAACAAGTAAATATCCACCAGATTCCAAGATGATAACCACCCATACGAATGCCATGACCAGGGAGGGAGGGAGAGAGAACTAGAGCCCGTCGTTCTCGATAACATCCACGACGTCAACAGACGCAACGACACGCCAACCAACCACATTCACGATGGGCAAGTGGCCGACGAGAACAAAAACCTAGTCATGGATGGAGTAGACCTCGGACAAGTGGCACACCAACACCAAGGCCGAGTACAAGGCCAAGACAGGCTTCATCGTGACCAAATCTGAGTTCCTCGCCGGCGCCGACTTCTAAGGGACCAAGTAGTTGCCAAAATAGTTGACACGCCTTCGCTGTAATAAATTCGTATAAACGGCTTATAAACAAGTAATTAAATGTTTCAAATTTTTTTTTAAAAAAAAAAAAAGAATAACCTATTCTTATCATGATATATTGAAATCGAAATGATAGTTTTAAATGACATTAATAATGGAATAATGGTTAATTGTTATTGAATAAGCGGTAATTATTCCAATTTACGCATTCTAATATATCATTTAAACTGGTAACGACCTGGAGACGTCCAAGTAGTAGTGCACCAACGTCGGTTTCTCCGCCGAATGCCATCTGTCGTACGATCGACACGGAAGTCGCCCTCGGTAAAGGTGTTTATCGCTAGTCCTATGCCGTCGATGGTAAGGCGGATTTGATCTAGAAGGGCTTCGCGATCTTTAGATTTTAAGGTGGTGGTGAGTTAAATTTCGTCACAGCTCGACAGGTTGAAAGTGTTTTGTATAGTGAGTAATTTGTATCTTTCGTTTCTTTCCTTGTCTTCCTAGAGGCCCCTTTCCGGTATCCAGAGTCTGTATAATGTTCATGCCTTCTACCTACTAGTTACTTTACTTGTGGATAAGTAGATATTGCGAACTTGAGGTGTTGTACCCAATGTTTGGGTCGAATGCGAGGACGAGCTGATATCGGAGGCTGAGGATGAGATCGGCGTTGGTGACAGTAGAGAAGTCGACAGCGGTAAAAGAGATGTCAGGAACAGACCTGTCCCGAGGCATTTCGCCAGCTACATGTTTGAATTACTAGTGATTCAGCCTTCTACTCTATAAGATACACTACAACTATAGACTTATATTTCTTCTTTGCTTCAAAGATGAGAAACGCCGTCTTTTGCATCATAATGTACATACGTCTCGATCGTGCCCTCGTTTAGAATATGCTTAGTCATGTCTACAATCCTAAGGCAATAATTAGGGATTCTGCACCATCTAAACCCCCTTACTTTAATAGATGCTGTTGGAAAGTTGTAGGATACTGGCTAGCGGCTTACATGCGGTATTAACCCTAAGTCGGCGACGCTGATTTACTAGGATATTTGAAAAGGAAATTTAACTTAGAGATGAAAGACGATATTTAATAATGGGGGGTTCATATTTATGCCTGAAAAGAGATCATAAGTAAATTTATCTTTTATTTTATTAATATTTACACCTAAACAAAACTACATATCCTCATATATGGTGATTTGGAGGTATCGGTGAGGCATAACTGTATCCACGCCGCATCACTGCATATCCCCGAAATGTTCAGTCCCAAGTCAGGTTTTCCACGGATAACCTTCATTCCTGTCTCTAGAGAGCCTGGTTAGTCATAGTTCATGGCAGTTAGGACATCGTACTAAATGCAGTTACCGTGGACGACATATCCGGTGTTCCAAGGCAAAAGGATTATTTCTGCCAGAGGAGCCGACCTCCCCAAGCCCCTTTGAAAGGATCCTGTGCAAATTTTGCCAACAAGTAAAGGATTCCTGTCTTTGAAGAGTGGTTGGACAGTTCAGGGTAACCACTCTCAAGAGTACCGCGCAGTATCTGCTAATTAGTGTTGGTATGTTGGCGTTAGTATCAGCTGCTCTGTTCAGTATTGGCAAACTTGGCGCCAGGTGACTAGAGAATTGCAATTCCATTTCAGACATACCTTTTTCTTTAATGTAAGCATATGTCGTCTCAATATTAGAATGTACAATATTCAGCATCAGGACAAAGAATATTTGCCTTCTCCATTTCCGAATATCCGACTTCATTGCCAACGTCTTTAGGCAAGATACAACAACGACTATTACTACGAATACGAGAAATTTCTAGGTAAGGTACCCCAATGCTTCTCTAGATGATGTTGGTATCATATGAATACATCGCCTTTACTAAAAAATAACATGTAATTTGTCAGCTTCCAACCCAGCCGATAACCGATATCCATTCCCAGGAGAGCAGCAACTCAATATTTGCGCTTTCCAACATCGTTTTGCTTGTCACCCCCTCTTGGATCAATGGGTCTTCACCTTCATCCCAAGATGTTCGCTACCATTGTGTACAATGGAATGTGGATTCTGGTGACACCTACGCTCATCACTACAATGATCGGTTTTATTCTCCTTGCAGCTAGTCTTTTTCATTTCTCCTCACAGGCTTCCTTGAATGTCTATGATCGTTGTTGCGAAGATGCCCTTCGGAGCTATATTATCGGAGTCGGTTTGAATCCGGAACACTATGGGCAATGCCGTGAAGAAACCTCCAACCATCACTCTCCCTGGCTTGCAATGAATGTTCTCTACGTAAGATTCTTTATCTCCTAAGATTTGTTGTTGGTTATCATACTACAACTAACGGATGGTTGTGTATTCGGATGAATCGCTACTTCCATGGTTTCTAGACAAAGACGGCTCTCACCGGAGGACTTCTAAGACTCGATTCAGTTACAAATAGTATTACTACCAACTCACCATCATGTCACTAGACACATGAATCTCAGCTCGCTTTGTCCTGGAAGAGGCCTGCTCAAGTATAAGAGACAGGTTCAGGTCTGACATCGGTTCGTTCATCTCAGCATCCTCAGACCTCCAAATATCGAACAAGTCAACGGCTGCATTAGCTTTAAATCATTTCAGATCTGCGACACTATAATATTCCGGATTATATTCACGACTCCTACTGCTTAGACATCTTAAGTCATGGGGGATCACGAATCTTCACCTCCACCCAGCCCCGGCCGCCCTCGGCCTGGTCCGGTACCACCACCAATCCCACCCGATGTTCCTTCGCCGCCTCCAAGCCCCATTACCACCTAGAACTGTGGGGAAATACAAGAAGTATCGACTAGGGAGTTGAAAAAGGATGGGGATATTGATGATGAGTGGGGACGCTGGAGAAACACGAAGGAGGCATAGGATATATCTCGGTTTTCTTATCATCCCGTCAGGAACATCCTTTAACCAGCAATTACTGTTTAAGATGTTCTCTTGTGACCACATGCTCTTTAGAGTTTATATTCTACACACTCCTTTACATTCGGCACAAGCTCTTGTGTTATTATTTCTAGTTTGGGGTATTTCTGGGGTTCACTACGTCGAAATTTCGGGGCGGATTACATTTGCTCTGCATTGTTTTCAGTCTTTCCCAAGACGTCCTCTCATTAAGCTTGGATAACATGTTTCCGGTAGTTCGTTCGGAGTTCACCTAATTTTCTAAGGTCGGCCGGCCTTTCCAGATAGTTTTCTTGAGAAATGCATACAACTTCTCTCGATCCTGTGGGCGTCTTCGATGTCCTAACCTAGTCGAGTGATAATTGCCTAATTATAGCTATGATCCAGCGGATAGTAGATCAGTAGCGTTTCTTATACTGAACCGGTGCAGTAAGCCCGGGTGAGCTCTGATGGATGATACGCATATACTAAATGTATTGATGTCTGTATGGTACGGATGAACATGAAGAAGAGAGGAATCTGTGTACAGACGGAATAAGTCTGCCTCTTATAGATATCTGAAAGCCGAAGGCCTTGCACGTGATAGCCCTCACTAGCTACTTGCCTCTAGCCCCTAAATCAATACTAAGGTAGATAGGGCGGATATGGGTCATTATGTTAGCTAGTTTGTGTATTATATGTTTTCGTGCTGATATTAATAAAAGTTAAGACAAGATGATGAAAAAGCATTTTATTTCGTGGAGGCGGAAATCTTTTTTCTTTTAGCAACGCAACATACTTTAATGAAAAAAGTAATTATTTACGCAACATTACGGCTTCAATTCCTTTTTTATTTTTTATTTTTTTAACAATCATCTCTATGTAAGAAATTTCCGTTTTAATTTACACTATTTCTTCATCTATATATTATAAACATTTGTATAATTATTTATGTAGCATAAAACTTAACGATCAAACTAACTTAATGAATGAAGAAATCCAAAGCCAAATGTAAAGTCTTCATATGAACACTCGAAGAACTTTGGTCTTCGATAATAGTTCATGCAACCCTTATCTTTGCACAAAGGTAAGCCATAGTTGGCCTTTCGACGAGGGTATGTCTCAGGATCCATGGCGTGGAACCATTCATGAGCAGGTTTGATCTTATTACGGTCTATCTTGTGACAGACCAGAACGTCGCGCTGGTAGGTGGTGACCAGACATACAGACTTGCACATACCCATAGGCCAATGTTTGCCCATGTCTATTCGTTGGCCATTTTGTCCATATCCGTGATTTCTGTTGTATTTATGGCCGCCGCGGCATCCACAAGTGCGGTCATCGCCGAAGAAGAAGCTTGCGTGATTTGATAGATCCGCAGCACTCGGCCTCTTGTTATCCCCCTTCTCGTAGTGAAGGCAGCCACACTTGGTAGGGCCAAAACACGCCATCTCGGGCAAAGGATTCGAAGGGTACGAAGGCAACAAAATATCAGCTACACCCTGTCGGTACCTCTGGAACAGCGACCTTAGCTCCGATGCAGGTGCCCGCCCATCCGGTGTGAGAGTGAAAGCGTGGAGACCGCTATGGGGTTTCCACTCCAAATTGAGGACCACCAGGTTCTTGTTAGACGCGGCGCTCTGCAGTCGGGCTCGGGGCCAGGTCGGGGCTTCCTCGGCCGTGCAGCGCGTGTCGTGACTTGGATCGTGGCACTCGACGTCGAAGTGATCAAAGCAGGCTTTCCAGTCCCCGGGCTTGAGCCGCTGCCAGTTAGTGATATGGGTCTCAATAGCGGCCCAGGAGATGTGGATGTGTTCGCACAACTGTACGGCTCCTTGGCAACCTAGACACCGTCGCTCCCGCTTGTCGGGCTGCTGCTTGGAAGGGGGAAATGCTAGCACATCCCTGTGGCTATCGCAAGCATCGTAGTGAAGGCCGGAACCGAGCTGGGATTGGAACTTGCAGCCCAGGAACCCATCTCTGGTTCCTTTGAAAGCCTCGATGATCTGTCCGAACCATCCCTTGACGGAGACATCGCACCAGAGTATGCACTTGTCGCACATACCGTCTCTTTGTAACCGCTGTCGAAGTTTGTTGTCAATGGGAACATCCCAACCCGTTTCGTCTAAATATGCGAACATGCGTGGAAATGGATTCGACATGTAATTCCACTTTTCCGGTTCGTACATATATTTCCAAATATCCGGTTCGTAAATAAGACGCCGGAACACCCTCGAGACACGCCGGAGGCAGAAAAGGGTAAGCATATCGTCGCCTATGTAGTGGAGAATGCAAAGCAGGAGCTCTTCCGGCAGCCGGGTGAGAAGACTGTGGCTATTGTTGTAGACTTGCGCCGCTATCAACGGGTCCATGGTTCGTTGCAGGTCGTGCAGAGTGAGGACCATTTGAGGTTGCCCCTCTCGTCCACATGTATTCTGCGGCTGCTCCTGTTTCCCTTGTTTCTCTTGTTCATCGTGTTGTTCTACCCGATCCTCCCAATGCCAGTATGAGTAGAGCTTCTTTTGGATCCATCGTATAAGAACAGACATGTTGGCGAACGAGTGCTGAAGGAACTAGTGTTAGAAGTGAACATAGATCCTAATGTGACAGTCTGAGTAGATAACCAGGTTTTAATAGTTTACTGTGAGTGGCTGTCTTATATTCTACCAAAGAAGGAGTGCCGGAAATTGAGTAGGGGATGATCTAAGCCGGCAGAAATTCTAATGGGACAGGCTAATCACAATAGCATTTCAGTGTATTTCAGTACTTAGGATAGTCGCAGAAATGACGCCCAGCTAGGTTTTACCATTGTATACTTTTTGACCATTGATTTAGACAGTAAACGCTTGTGGATACTTAGATATATTATTTATTCATTTACGCTGGATTAAAACCTTATCTACAGTAAACATTAACGGTACTTTTTACAAAACTTGATTAGAGGGGGTCAGGGTTGTTGTTTTGTCTAAGTCTATAGGGGAGGTCAGACCCGCCCAGACTGTACATATAAGGCCGGTCCATTGCACCTGCCACCAAGCTTAACATTATTTATTTAAATGCGAGTGCCTGCACAATTACGGAGAGACTTACTTATATGATGAGAGTGAATAGCTTACGGTAGCTGATATTATACAGACCTGCCAGGCACCTGCAGTGATAAAAGGGGTCAATCTGACATAACTAGGCTGATCTGGTTTGCATGTCTTCATACAATCCTACCGATGTTGACACTGACAATAAACCGATGTATTCAAAATCCAGACCATGTAATTTTAGCTAATAATAATCAGTATGCATTTAATACTAAACCTATTCCTGTGATACAGCCACAGCTTGACTTGTCAGCTTAAACAAACTTGTCTTCCCTCCCAAGGAACTCCCATTGTTAACAGTGAATTATGCTTAAGTGGAGCCTTTTAGTAGTTAGGGGCATCCTGCGATTAGGGCAGTTCCGGGACCCACTATATGGTAGCGCAGCAGTATCGTAATTGGTATAGTTAGTGGGGTAACTATAATGGTAAGAATTTCCACACTCCGGTTATCGGGACTAACTAGTTGACAGTATTTTGAAATTGAAGGTTTAGTTCATTGGTCACCAACTTGCTAAGTCACAAGTTGAAACTTTGAGGGCAGTCGGGGTGAAGCGCACATACAGGAAAGTGGCATACTATACCCATCTATAAAGAGCATTATCGATAATATTACGATGATGGAGTCTTTCACCATTAGAACCCCCGCGTCCTCCGCCAACATCGGCCCCGGCTTCGACGTCATCGGCCTGGCCTTGTCCCTGTACCTTGAGCTAAAGGTGACCATCGACCGGTCAAAACAGACCTCGGACCAGCCCTTGAACTGCAAGATCACGTACGAGGGTGAGGGTGTCGACGATGTTCCGCTTGATCCCTCGGCTAACCTCATCACCCGGGTGGCTCTCTACGTGCTCCGGTGTCACGACCAGCGGGCATTCCCCATCGAGACGCATGTTCACATTGTGAACCCAATCCCCCTAGGGCGGGGTCTAGGCTCCTCCGGTGCTGCCGTGGTGGCAGGTGTTATGCTCGGGAAGCAAGTCGGTGGTTTGGATCACTTGGACGAGAAGCGATTATTTGATTTCTGTCTCATGATCGGTAAGTCACCTACCTACCTACCTACCTACCTACCTAGGCTTTCGGATATACATTCAATTATCCTCGGCACCTGCACCACCCCCTATCCTTGCTATTTCCGTTTCAAGCCCGCTAATTGAGCTTTCTTTTCCTAGAGCGACATCCCGACAACGTGGGCGCTGCTCTATACGGTGGGTTCATTGGAACTTACCTTAAGCCGCTAGCCCCCAAGGACGTCGCTAGGGTTGAGATCCCGCTAAGCGAGGTGCTACCTTCGCCGGCCGGAGGTCTCGATACGGGCGAGCGTCCGCCGGAGCCGCCCCACGGGATCGGCCATCACATCAAGTTCCCCTGGGCCAAGGAGATCAAGGCGATAGCCATAATTCCCAACTTCGAGGTACCCACGGCAAAGGCAAGAGCCGTGCTACCGACAGAATATCCTCGGCAGGATGTTGTAAGTGAACTATTGCATACCAACATAACTAGCCTTTGTCCCCTGTCCGCCCCCCTGTCCGCCCCCCTGTCCGCCCCCCTTCCCGCCCCCTCCCCCGCATAGATGATCACCGCGATCGACACTGCTGACCGAGGCAACTAATTCTCTTCTCCCCACCGTCTAGACGTTCAACATGCAGCGGATAGCCCTGCTACCCGTGGCGCTGGGCCAGTCGCCGCCCGACCCGGAGCTGATCAACCTGGCGATGCAGGACAAGCTGCACCAGCAGTACAGACAGGCGCTGATCCCCGGGCTGGGCGACATCGTGGAGTCCATGTCGCCGAGCACGCAGGAGGGCCTGCTGGGCACGTGTCTCTCGGGCGCGGGTCCCACCATCCTCGCGCTCGCTACGAGCCACTTCGAGGAGATCGCGGAGAAGATCATCGGCCGCTTCAGAAAGGAGAACATCGACTGCAAGTGGCTGCTCCTCGAGCCGGCCGAGGGCGTCAAGGTCATCAAGGAATAGACGCGAACGAAATAAGTAAATCAATATAAAAAAAGAGGCCAGTTAAATCTAGTTACATCGTAGTAGTGCGATACTGCATTGCGGCGCACGTTTTGAAAACCCGCCCGTGAAGGAGGGGGAAATGAGAAAACGAGAAAACATGATACCCAGAAGCGGTTAAGACACCCGACGGCGGTGACAATAATGCATACTGGCTTCCGGATCTTTTAATATGTGCAAGGTGTGCTTGCCCCATTAAGCACAGGCCCAGAAGCTAGTATATATTCCCATAATTGAACTCTAGTCAAAATAGACTCAGGCCGGCTACGCAAGTTGGCTGGACATTACCTAACAGGCACCCCCCGCAATGGCGACGAGCTTTCGGCTGTTAGATCCCGAGAACCTACAGTACGGACCGAGATTATGGATCTAGTCCGCCGACTTCCCACTCACTGCTCTGATGATGTTAAATACAAGCACATAGGCTGCGAACATGCCGACCTGTAAAACCGCCCGGTATGTGCTATAGGCAGTTTGGACGAGGTAGCGGATGCAGATGGTGTCGAGGTTGAGGTGGATGGAATGGGCCGGTTGTTACCTTGATGATCAAGGAGCGCCGCGATACTGAAGGGGGCGGTTGATCTTCGGCAATATGATATTTTGAGGCCGTAAGTGACGGGCCAGCCGGCCGTACCCAACGCCCCGGTTGCGCATAGCTTTGTCTAGACCTTCTCTAAGAAGGCGACGTGATGTAAATGAAGCCACCGATGTTTCTTGTGAATCCAGTTCCATTCCACACTCAGGAGTGCACGGCACCCAGGGATATCCCTCCGCCGTTGTACGCCTCGAACCCTCGACGCGTTCACGAGTGGCTGTAGTCATTGGAAAGATTGACTCTTTCGATGTGGTCGTCACAATAACATACATACTGCTCGTTCATCTGTCGCAATTTGCGATAGCTTAGAAATTCACCTCACCTCATCACTTCAACGATACCTGTGTCTCCCAATCTCGCCTACTCCGAATGGGTTGAAAGAATACGTACTACCAGTCGGCATACTTGATCCGACTCTATTTGGCGATTGAATTTGTTCACAATCATGTCATCTCAGTGAACTATCTCAGCGAACTATCTTCGCGGAGCTTGTCTCAAAGCTCACCTGTACCACGGAACTAGGCCTCGATGAAATGATACGAAACGTCCCTGCACAGCCTTCGACAATACGCCGTGGGCCTGCTTGTTCATCTCTTGGCCAACTCGACATCCTACCCGCAGAGCTCTTATGGCTGACCCTCAACCTCCTCAACTTCCAGTCCCTATCCCGATTCTGACGTGTCTCTCTTAAGGGGAAGGCGGTCGTGGAAGCCCTACCAGCGTACAGAGACATGATGGAGCAGCACGCGCCGAAAACACTAACCGCGCTGGGGAAAGCCCAGCTCCTCAGCTATCATTCCGCCTCCTTGCTTCGCCAAAACCCTCCGACCAGACAAGTGTGTCTCTTGTTTCGACTTCGGCACTTTTATGTTCTTGCCTACCGGCGAAAGAGTCTGCTTCGAATGCCTGCACCAGAACTGGGCGCTTCGCATGACGACGCCGACCATCGCCAAGCAGTGTTTTCGCCCGACGGATTGTCAACTCAGGAGAATCCCGGTCATGCACAGCATACCCGGCACCTACGGCATCAGGCTCGAAGTTTCGCGCCGCCGGGTCTACCGCCTCGTGGGCGTGAAGCAGGCGAAGCAGCTGGCGATCGAGGTGCACGGCTCGGTCGGGAATCTAGCGAAGCTCATGCCGAGAACCGGCACCGAGGACATGCCCTCGAGGAAGTTCAGGATCCTCACGCGTTTCCACGAGGCGCCCTTGGAACCCCCGGGCTGCGATCTGTCGCGACTGCCGGAGAAGTCGAACTTCACGGAAGACGACTATGGTGGTATGGCTTCCATTCGGTTTCCCTACTTGACGGGAGCCGGGGCCGATTATGGACGCCTATGTCAAGGATGCCAAGTTGTGTATGATCATTGCCAGTGAGACTTGTTGCCCGCCAGTGTCCTAGCGGAATTTGCTCCACCAGGTGTCGGCCCGCATCGTTCACTGTATGCGATAGCCACTCGGCTGCGATCGAGGAACGGGGTTTTGGAACACGCTAGGCACTGCTATGGGATAAGTCGGCTGCTTGAAGATTAGAGAGAAGAGTAGATCAGGTCGTTCCAAATGTGTTTATTATGTAAATGATCCTCCGTTACCCGCTAACCGATGACTCCATCTTTTCGTACTGTCTCGAATGAGGTTTACACTTTGCGGTAATGAAGCCTCTGCTATTAAGCGGTGGCCAGGGGAGCAAGTTGGCTAGTACGTATCGTATGTGCAACTCGTCAATCCTCACACTTATGGACGAAGGAAAACCTAGCTTAAACCCGGGCGCTGATTCGGAGGATCAACCTCTTCGCGTCAGGCTGGTAAACGTACGAGATTGGCGCGGTGCATATCCCCTTCTCCACTCCGTCGACAACCGCCACCGACGCCCCTCTTCCTGTTTCTTCAGTCAGCTGAGCGTTGAGTTCTCCCAGCTCCTCCAACTGTGCCTTCTCCTCATCATGCGCCTCGGCATGCGCTCGAAAATCAATCTTCTTCACGTGACTCTTTGATCGCTCCACCACGAAATTATAGCGATGCGATTCGCGTCTCCGTGAGCCAAGCCCATGGCATGCAGCCTGCGCAATGCCGCCTCGCATCCTGATAGGTTGGCTAGTGAAACATAGTCCCCTTCCACCTTTCCCAGCAGGAAGCCCAACGTCCGCCCGTACTCAGTCAGGTGGCCGAGGAACGAAGGCGCAATAGGAGGTTTATCTGCATGCTGGTTCTTGGCGATGATTTCGTACGCACAAACGTCTCATACTCAAACAAACTGGGGGATCCACCAGCCAAAAATGGCCATCTTGTCTTGGAGAATAACTACAGTCCGGCCCTCGAGCTCGACTTCTTTTACACGTGCCTTGTGACTGGATATCCGCTTTTAATGAGATGACCTCGACATGCTGGGGATGTCAGGATGACTGGATCTGACCTAGTGGTCCCTAACCAAGAGATGGTTGATTCGACCTCGCTGCCTGGGCCCTGGAATAGCCTCATTTTCGTGCAGTCTGATCTCGGCGAAAACGGGGCCAGAGTGTACAGGGATTGTGAGATGGTGTACTCTCTTTCCCGCTCGGACACTTGACATCCCTTCGTCTTCCGTGATCTCCTGGCTCAGACCCCCAATCTCTGTTTTTTCCGGGTACGATACCGAAGGAACAGGCCGGTGAGTCCGATGAGGAAGCTACCTTCTTCTCGGGCTCTAGTTAAGCAGAATAGACTACGTGGTTGTGTTGCGCGCGGCGTTTGTGGAATGAAGAATTGCTGTGCCAGAGCATGAGAGGATTCCTCGGTCCTTAGGGTAGAATAGAAGTCTTCTCTACGGAGTACAAAGTAGTCACAAGAACCGTGAATGTGAATTGTACTAGTGGAAAAGAAAAAGAAAAAGGAAAAACTACGCGAGGTACCTACGGACCTATACCGCGCAATCTCGTCCACGAAGCCAGACAGCTTCGCCTGCTGAACTCGCCAGCATGATGTGAGCATCTATTTAAAACGGTAGTACCCTCTATCTATGCCCTGCCCAACACTCGTAAAATACGGAAGAGATCCGGGGAAGAACCCTCCCACCCCCTGGTCCCGTTACACTACTCGCCGCTCTCCGCCATTCTTCAGATCGTGACCAACCTAGGTTTTGACTAATCTAGCAGTCTAGGTATTCACTATGTAAGAAGGGATTTTAGGTTGCTGGCACGGCAGCTTGTATTTATGCCAAGTTCGGGGGCGAGGGCCAATCGGTACGACACCTCCCCGAGAAGTGCGCTTCGAGCGATGGGGAATCCTTGATTGGTACCTGATTTTGCGCAACCAGTAGGGAAATCGATGCGGGGAGAGGAAACGGTTAGTGTAACTATGGGTAACTACAATGTAACCACGTTCGGAGTAATACGTTAAATGAACGAGCTGGTCTTAAGCGAAGTGAGTACCTGGCAGGCATCACACGGGCATTTATCAGTGTATGGAAGTAAGATCTGGAGATTATACATTCATGCTATAGACCTGCATATGAGATATGGTACAAATGGTACACAGCTGAGTGACAGGTGACGTATGACGACGAGCTGCATACTCAAAGCGCAACAGCGGAAAAGCGCTGATTGGTGGATCTCACGATCTACCCGGGGAGCTTCCGTATCTAGCTTGGACTGTAAGCTAGAATCCGGGAAGCTGGCCACTTAGAAACTGAAATACATATTCCGCGCCGCTCATCCCCTGAAGGAAATAAAAATAAAATGTTGCAGAGTATACATAAGACTACGCATAGGGCGGTAGTATTGCATCTGCATACATACCTAACGTTAGGTAGCAGCAGCAACAGTAGCAAACAGCTAGAGCTAGTCATTCCTTCAGTCTCAGTATGGGTCGATGGATTTTTCTTCTTTTTTTTCTTTCTATTTTGCATCGTCACATCGTCCGGGGAAGCGGCGCAACCCGTCGGCCGAAGTTACCTCGTTAAATCTATTTTACCCGGATGAGCCTATCAGAGATTGAGTAATTATTATTTGCTTCGATGGAAGGGTGATGGAGGGGGCAATGGAACGCTGTAGGGCTGAAAAAGAAATTTCCCCACCCCCTTTTTGCTCTTCCCTCTTCCCCCCTCCCTTGGAGAGCTCACTCAAGCTGGCTTGACGATTTGTAGCTTGTATTCCTTAACACAAAGTTTTTGCTTAAGGGTTCAATTCATGTAGTAAGTGAAAGATATTACGAGGATTAGCAATGAGATAGAACGGCGAACGGACGACCTCCCTAGATGAGCATTAGCTTGCCTCCCCCCTCCATGCCCCATGCACGCAATCTGTTCCCTGATCCGATCGACGACGATGGCCCCGACGCGGCGCGGCATCATACATACACACATGCATGCATATGTACGTGTATATGCACATACATATATAATTATCTGTGTACATACGCGTATTGCCCCAAGGCACATCGTCACGTTGAGATGTAAGGTAGTATTTACGCGCGCATTATCATGTGAAGATTCCCCGTACGATTTGAGATATGACACGACTGTTGAAATCCCTTGGAGCCGAAGCAGCCTTCACATTACATCGCCAGTTCGAAAGGAAATTGGGCCAAAAAAGGGCTCCTAAGCACTATCTAATTAGCGCCCCCTTTCCCCCCCTTCCTTTTAGTCTATGTAAGCTAAGTAATTAGCACACAGGTAACAAGCTATAATTACTGTCTCGGCTACGGGAATTGAACGGTGTGGAGTCAATATCGTGGAGGCTGCTAGGTAAGTAGTTAGTTATTGCATTATTGATATTAGACCAATGGACAAGGAATTGGCTCCCGCCTGACCGCTAGCACCGTTAGGCGATATTTTTCGCAACCGGGGGGGTTTGGCTGCCCGGAATTCACTATCTGGTCGTTCAACTATTCTGCGCTCGCGCGCGGGGCCGCTAGCAGACCGTAGCGATCGCAAAAATTGTTCCGCGGCAAGGTCTAGTCCTGCGTCGAGGTCGCCAGCAGGCCCTCTGCTGCGCCGTTGTACGAGACAGTCCTGTGCGCGCCCATAAAAAGGGCCCAGCGCGCCGTGCCGTCGATTCCGGTTCCTGTTCTCACCCCCCCTCCCCTCTCTCCCCTGAAGCTCAGGCCGCCAGCAATTGCCTCTGTATCTAAGGAGTTTGGTCTTGCAATTCTCCTTCTATCCTGTGTACGAGGTCACGATTCCCTCGTCACAGATCCGGTCGTAAACACCGATCAGTTCACCGTCGCATGCACTACTACGACGACCTATCGAAGACGTATCCTCGCACGGCGATGGCGCTGACCTTCGTGGCCGTGACCGGTCTAGCTGCCGCGGCGGCGGCAGCGGCGGCGGCGGTGGGAGCCGGGACGGTGGCGGACCCGAACGACACGTGCGAGCTGATGGCGGTTCAGACGGCCATCGAGATCCTGTCCCCGCTGACCATCGAGTACAACACCGAACAGACCGAGTACTGGTCGACGGCGTGCGGGGCCATGAAGCCGTCGTGCATCCTGGCCCCCTCGACCACGGACGAGGTCGCGGCCATCATGGCCGCCCTGCGCGACACCAACGAAACTTTCGCCGTGAAGTCCGGCGGCCACAACCCGAACAACGGCTGGGCTAGCGTCGACGGGGGCCCGCTCATCTCGACGAAGAACCTCGACGAGGTCATCTTCGATCCCGACACTGAGACAGTAAGGGTCGGGCCGGGTAATCGCTGGGATGAGGTTGCTGAAGCTCTGGATGGGACCGGCTATTGTGCGGTTGGAGGTCGTATTGGAAATGTCGGTGTTGGAGGGTATCTCTTGGGAGGTGAGTAGGACTATTTCTCTTCCGTTCGGGGGGGAGGGAAACCCCCTCCCCCCTTACGTATTTCGTTGTTCGGTCTCTAACTGAAGGGGTGAATTAGGCGGGCTTAGCTTCCAGAGTCTCAACTACGGCTGGGCGGCGAACTCGGTGCTGGAGTTCACGCTCGTGCTCCCGAACGCGTCGGTCGTGGCGGTGCGGGAGGACAACCATCCCGACCTCTTCCTGTCCCTGAAGGGCGGCGGCAACAACTACGGCATCGTCACGTCGTTCCTGCTGCAAGCATATCCCCAAGGCGACGTCTGGGGCGGCAACCTGTGGTTCGACGAGACCGACAAGACTACCCCCAAGGTGCTCCAGGCCGTCCGGGACTTCACCGAGTACAACACCGACCCTAAGGCCGGCATCATCGTCACCTCAGAGCGGACGCTCGCTACGCTGGTGCAGCTGTGGATCGTAAGTTCTTATCCCTTACAATATTTCTGCTCAGGCCACCTTGCTGACACACGACGCACACACATACAGGTCTTCCTATTCTACGACGGGCCCGAACCACCGGAGGGGGTATTCAAGAACTTCACGGACATCGGACCGTTCATCAACACAGCCAAGACGCAAACGATGAGCGAGCTCGTCAGCGGGAACAACTGGGCGGTTCTCAAGGGCAGCGTCTACCAGATCGGGACGGAGACGGTACCACTGCCGAGCGAGGCGGACGCGCCCGAGGTCCTCGGCGCGCTCTTCGACACGTGGGTGAACGCGAGCGACGGGGCGGCGCTGGTGCCGGGGACGATCGCCAGCATCGCGTTCCAGCCGATGCCGAAGGCGATCCCGCGCATCGCGCGGTCCAAGAACGGCGGCGACCTGATCGACCTCGACGACGACATCGACCGGATCATCATCGAGCTCAACTACAGCTTCACGTTCAACGCGAGCTACGAAAAGGTCGACACCGTCATGCGCGACACGTATACCGGCGTGGCGGGCGTCGTGCAGAACTACACCGAGGCGGGCGTCCTGCCCGCCGACGCCTACCTCCCCCTGTTCGCCAACGATGCCTTCTACCCCCAGGACTACTTCGGTCGGCTGAGGCCCGAGAAGGCCGAGCTGGCGCGACGGGTACAGAGGGAGGTCGATCCCGAAGGCGTGTTTAAGAGTCGGACTGGAGGGTGGAAGCCGTGAGGTGGGCGGTAGTCGGTAAATTAAAGATTACCTAAAAAATCGGACTTGTTACCTAATACTAACTCTGGAGGGGAAGAGTAGTTATATGTAGGTACTTATGGAGAGATAATACATTCAACTAATTAATGTTTAATGTGATTGCAGGACCTTCTTATTTTTGGAGCCTATGTATGTCAGGCTTTGTTCAGCCAGATGTTGTCCTGGAGCGGGGGTAACTATAAAATTAAATTAGGAGGTAGGTAGGGACCTGCTCACTATCGAGCGCCATTGAAGGCAGTGTTTGCCTGTCCGCCACCTCGCCTTACATCAACTCCTTCTGTGAAGCTAGGAATTTGGCAGTAGGATGGGTTAGCCAGTAGGACGACATTGGGAATAGTGCTCCGAGCAGTGGTATTGATTAACACCAAGCGACAAGCTTGCTATTAGGTGACTAAGTCAAAGTAGAGGATAGTGTGTAGGATACTTGTGCGTTTGGTGTGACAGTGAACGTCTATGAATGATAATACTCTCCGTGTACCTTGTGTTTCATATATATTTTTATTCGGCGTTGAAGATAATGTTGAGCTATTATCCATCATAGGTGCTCTATGGCCACTCGTCTCGTCCGTCTAGGGTTCGAGGTAGTTAACCAATGGTTAACCATTAACAAACCACCGGTGGGTGGTTTGAAAATGGGGCAATTTACCGCAATTTAAAAAAACCATGGTTAACCATTTTTTTTAATTTTTATTAGTAAATAACGCGTCGATAATGCGTGGTTAACTACGCATTATTTACTAATAAAATTAAAGAAATAATTAACCATGGGTAGAAAAAAAACCACTGGTTAACCAATGGGTCGGAAAAAAAACCATTGGTTACCTATGGGTTGAAAAAAACGAATAAGTAGGTGGTTAATACGAACCCTACGTCCGTCCAACAGCCCTACGGTCGTGCTTCAACCCCTTGTAATATTAAACATTATATATAGTATTCCAATTCTAGCATCTATTATCGGAGTATAAATAGCATTATTGGCACTCAAGCAGTAACGGTTCAATTTTGGCGATGAAACATCTATTTTTGCGGGGTGAGTTTGTAGACTCGACGTCCTGCCGAAATGGATTGTGTGGCTTTCACTCGATCGCTGAATAGCTTGCTAGCTAGTGCGGCTACGGGAAACTCGGTGGTCGGATCTGGACTGAACGCATGGACACTTGTCGACTTGTGTGGTTTGTACTTGAAGTGGCAATTCCCATTATAACTTGGACATATCATGTGTTTATTGTTCAAGACCACCTTCGCCCTTCGCTGTTATATACTTAGCACTTGGAAGTCTTGACGTAAGCATAGCCCGTGATGTTACATACAGTACATTCGAGCTCGACATCTTGTTTCGGGATCGGTGAGGATCTTCTCCAGCTTTGAAATAAATCTGGATGTGTAAGTTAACTTGTAAGCAAGAATGCCTATGCCGTCTAACGCTACGGGCCGAAAGCTTACTTCACTTAATTTTCTATCCAGGAACCGGCTGGACCGATATAGGGGACTTCGAATGCTCCCAAAGCCCGCTTCGTAACTCTGCTCTATCATTCCTTGAGAAGTAAAATGTTGAACATAAACGTGGCTTCTCGATAGCAACCCATTTCCGACGCCGCTAACACCATTGTTGATACAAGGTACCTACCAAAGATGGGACGAAGGGAAACAATGCAATCCCCTAAATTATAACATCAGGTGAAACCCCCTCAAAATTTGAACGAACAGGATTGGGCCGGATGTTCACTTAAATCTCCGGCAGACAACATATTCCATAGACTTCGCTGTTACTTAATTAGTTGTACATATAGTGTTGGATCGCCTGGATACGTCTGATTTGAAGTAAGGCAACACAATCATTAGCCTCAATATTCTCAGTACCTAGATCGAAGTAAATTTATTTACAATCTTGAGCTTTAAGTTCTGTTGCGGAGTAGCTAATTTAATAGAGGCAGAGAGGTTTAGTGCTAGAGACCCTTCACTGCCAAGGTGTATAACGGAGGACCACTAAAGAACATCATCCCCAACTTTTAGTAGTACCTATAGAGGGGCCTATTCGAGCGCAATACCATAGCCGGGCCAAGATAGGAGCTGTAAGGAAATGGAATTTAAAGCAAAAATTGCCCTACCAAACTGCAAAATCCGGTGCCATGAGACAGAGTTGGCAGGATAAAATCATCCTTTATGCATGTATTTTTCCCTTCTCAACACAGGCATGCCTATCTGCTTAGACTGTTGAAATCTGGAATTCCAAATGCTATGATCTGAGCTCAAGTATCTAAGCGGGTTATCTGGACCGGTTATCTAGACTGGCTATTTTGAGGGGTATGAAACGCCAACGGGCTCCTGGTCCGTGGCTGGAGTCATATTGGCACAGATCCCAAGCTTCTAGAGATATAATCCTGCTACGTCTTGGCACGCCCTAGTCCAATTAAGACTTTTCTAATAAATTATAGGATTTCCGTTACCTACCCCTTTAACACATATCTCATCTTCCAACAGGTTTAAAACTTACTAATTTGACCTTTGCAATCTTTTATATCAAATTGAATACGGGTCTTAAACCATTCGAAAAAATGAATCTGTCCGGTTCAAGGGATATCTAATGCCACCATCCTAGGTCGTCTTGATTATTTCAACTATATTTATTGAAGACGCTATATCTTCTGAGAATTATCCACTGGAATAACCCGATTATTCGACGAAAGCGGCCTGTAAAGTGCGCTTTCATACTTAATCCTTGATAGTTTAGGTGTAATAGCATTCTCACCAATTTCCCTTAACCCGGATACGCGTATGACATATTTACGTTCGTAAAATCATGGCGGTTATGCTAAGGACAATACCTCTTCCGTGAAATAGGAACATTGTTATTAGCCCGGTTCGATGAGAGCTTTGAGCAATAAGGATTTCACTGAAGGCGACCAATCGAAAACCTAGCCTCTAACGTGTAGATCAAGCCGACAACCGTGTTTAAATTGCGGTACTGAAAGGAATATATTGATGTATTTAAACGTATGGAGAAGAGGGATGACACCTTGATCTGCAATACGACACTGTTGCTAGTGTTCATAATCAACGTTAAATGGCCACGTGGGAGGTGTATAAATGCACCCGGTTCAACGGAACCATTTATGGGCCATTTTGTTTTATCGGAGCCAACCACTCCGCAGATCAGGAACACGATCGACCTCCATGGGGTTGTTTTTAATATATCCTACATCGGCTCGGCCCATGGCCCGTATAAATAGCCTTATTTAGCCATTCTAATGATGCGGTCGACATTTATACTCCGTTCAATTTCCGTGGGGCTGATAGTGAGGTAGAGTGTCGGAGACATATATAAGATGTGTTTCCCTTCGCCAAGCTTCACCATCCAAAAGGGGTCACTTTTATACTACCTCAGCATCCCACAGCACTCCTCTTGCAGCCACCATGATCGGTAGCAGGTTCGTCTCTCTCGCGGCGCTGGTCGGCTCTGCCGCCGCCCAGAACGCCACCCTCCGTTACATGCCCTTCGGTGACTCCATCACTGAGATCATCTGCTGGCGTTCGAAGCTGTGGCAGAAGTTGCAGACCACCGAGTGGGCGACCGTGGACTGGGTCGGATCTGGCCAGACAGAGAACAACTGCGGTGACAACACGTACGACCGCGACAATGAGGGCCACTCAGGTTTCCTGGCAATCGACATAGCCACTAGACAGCAGCTCGTTGGATGGCTGAACACCAACCCAGCTGATGTTATTACCATGCACCTCGGCACGAACGATATCGTCCAGCAGAACAAGCCGGTGGCTGATATCATCGCGGCTTTTACCACATTGGTTGGCGTTATGAGGGACAGTAACCCTAACATGAAGATTGTTGTAAGTTTTAATTTTATCTCCACTTGAAATTTTCTCTCGCTGTGGTCTCTTCTGTGGAGAATTCAGGGGGTGCTCTTGAGTCTTCGCTGATAGCAGCTAATCAGGTCGCTCAAATCATCCCAATGGGCTTCGGCAACTACAACACTCAGATCCAAAGCTTAAACACGGCTATCATGCCCTGGGCAGAGGGTCTGAACACCACGGAGTCCCCTATCTGGGTTGTTGATCAATACACGGGATTCAGTGGCAGTTCTGACCTCCGCGACGGCGTCCACCCCAATGATTCAGGCGATACCAAGATGATGAACGTCTGGTACCCCGCAGTCATCCATGCTTTCGAGGTGGCTCAGGCAGGAAAGCGATCTTCTGCTGCCAACAAGGTAGAGGTTCCGTTTACGGTGTAGAGCGTGCTTGGAAAGTAGTTGGGGACTTGCCCCAAGTGAGGGCAGCAACAAAAGTGTTCATGGTCTGCTTCTACATTATGAGATATAACTATCATAGACATTGCATCAATATTACTCAATGGCTACAGTCGTTTCTGAAGACAGAAGTATTTATTACTCTTTATTTCCATGGTGATTAAGTCTCTGGATAGCCTAAAAGCTACATAAATCACATCATATGAACGTCAGAGAGCGGGTGACACGATAAGTGAGAGACAATAGCCCCCTTTGAAGAAAGTTATTCTCGGATAAAAATGTTCTATGTAAGTAAGCTTGACTACCCAAGTAGACGGAGAAAACCCTAACCTTCCAGGTAAGGGGAGATAATAGAAAGTTGGTATGCGAGTTCTTCACGTAATATGTAAATTCTACATAGTCCGTAGCATTTCTTTTTGTAAATGGATATAAGATGTATTAAATACATATTGCGGACCGACCTCTAAATTATATTCCAATATCTGTTAGAGCTGTTGAGGACGAAGACAAACTTATATACCGAGAGAATCTAAGTTTAAACCCCCTTCCTTTTCATCTTTGCCTCTCTCTATTTTTCGGACTTTCGCTTGTCTACGAGCATATCCTAATATTTAGATGCTGAAGGATAATATTCAGTCTCAATAACTGCCCAAAACTGCAGCTTGTTTCAATCATTCTCATAAAGTCACCATCGGCAGTTAAGATGAACGTCACTTTTACACAGAAAGGCTCGGCCGTTGAACAGGCGTCACATTATTGTTAAAATAATTGTCAGTTTCTACCATATACCTCCACTGACCTACCTACTTATCTAGGACTTATTTATGTCACGGTAAGATGCTTCAAATTCGAATAATATTCTAGTTCCAATGCTGAATATAGAATAATCATTGGTTCTTACTGTCTAAATCAAGATTATTCGAATTCGGACTTTCAACCTGTCATTTAATTTGGCTCTGAGAGGGTTGGGTTAGTACCCCTGATGGCCTCCAGCCTAACCCTAACGCGTCGTTCGACGCTCAGTCTAGAGGATTGAAAACAGGAAACAGCAATCCTTGAGTCAACAAGATTCAATACATAGTGAATACGAAGACGTGGAGCCTGGTACTGAAATTGGATGCGCCAGGAGTTATTTCGTTCCGCATCATCACCTCCTGAGACCTGGACTTTTCCTGGTGCTGAAGTTGCGGCTCAAGGGCTGCACTCCCATAAGGTTTTGGCATTAACCATGCGAAACTGCTCGTTCTTGGATCCTTGGAGAGCCCTTTGTGGTAGACCCTTATTTTTCAGAGCTTGTTGATCGTAAGGCTACACCTTGGGCGTCACATGACGTGTCGCTCTGAACATTGTCGGCTCTTCCGACTCTCCACCTGTATTACAGGCGTCCTGATTCTTATATCTGCTCTGTCGCCACGTCTTTCCTCTGACTCGGCTGACGATGACACAGGCAGTCAAAGACACCCCTACAAAAACAGAAAATATTGTGAAATACCAACCGTAACCCACCGCATCAACAAGGGGTTGGAGAATAGCAGTAAAGGCGGCACTGACTCCGCATCTAGCTACCTGGCCCGAGGCATATGCAGTGCTTGATTTATCTGGGAAAATGTCAATGAGCAGTGCGCTAGCGGTGTGGCTCAGCAGTGTCGAAAACCCGCATATGATGAATTGCAGAATGATCGGGACAGAGGGATGAACCCGGAAATGCACCGTCCAACCGTAGCCAGCAACCAAAATAACCTCGGCGAGGATGTACGCTAGACAGTTTCTGTACCTAGCAGCCTCGATGGGGAAGTCTCCTAGAACCAGCTCTTTCTTGTCCTCCTCAGCCGACACACCATGCTCTCTCCGAGCAATAGCATAGTTCCGGTCTACAAGTTTTCCGGCGATAATCCCTCCAAGTGTCATACCCACCAACCCCGATAGGCAGGCCAATCCGATGTATAATTCGTTATACCCATAGATCCTGGCGAAGATGACTGGGATCGCCACTTGGAAGTTGGAATAGATGGTGTACGACACGGCAATCATCCATAGCACCGCGATGGCATCCTTGTAGAGAAACATACGGAAAGAGACAAATGCATCAGCAACTCGCCACCTGTCGGCTTCAGAGACTCTTAAAATGCCCCCCTTGGCGCCTCTTGGCTTCTTGCCGCGTCGCAGTACCGACCACCAGGTTCTCCAGATACCAGTAGCAGAAACGCCCCCATTGCCCACGAGAGTACGTAGCGTCTCGGGGAGCGCAAACCCACCCAGCACGAAACAGACAACAGCAACGATAAGGAGCGCCAGGAAGACCCACTGGGCGCCGCTGGTGCCCAGCGCGACACCGCCCCCGATGATGGGACCAACGGCCGAGATGGCATTGCACGTCGACAGCATCGGACCCAGCATAGCCCCGCGCTCGGCGGTGGGCGTGACATCGGCCGCGACGCCGTAGGCGAGAGCAGGGATAGGAGAGCCGCTGATGCTCTGCACCACGCGGAGCGCCAGCAGCGCAGCGTAGCTATCACGACTCAGAATGAGGCCGAGGCTCGCGGCAGCATATAGGGCTACCAAAGATAGTAGCACCGGGCGCCGGCCGACGCTGTCGGCGAGGGATGCGAAGAGGGCTGGCGAGAGGGCCTGCGCGACGGAATACGCTGTTATGGTCAGGTTTATGGCCTGGACCGAGACGCGGAACTGGTTGGCGAGCATGGGGATCAGGGGGAAGTATATTGTTGCCGTGAGACTGGATAGGACCATCGCGAACCCGAGAAAATAGGTCAGGAACCTCCGAGTCGCGGCCGAGAAGGCCGAGTAGACTTCGTCTTCTTCCGCAGACGTCATGTCGACGCTGGAGGGGAGTGCCTTTTCCGACGTCGGTTCTACCGACTCTGGTTCATTCTGTTTTTCGTTTGCCATCTTCGCAACTGGTAGAATCTTAGGTGTATATTTAGGAAGATGTTGGACTTCCAGATAGACGACCGTAAAGGCGGGGGTTGAACTATCCTGCGGGAAGATGCAGATTTGGAGGCTCCGAGGAAGAAAACAGTAGTTGCTTTCCTGCTGCACCTCACCTGCCGCGCGATGAATTGCAGTGGAGTTCTGGTTTTAATCTCTTATAGAATCTTATCACCGCATTAGGCATCCTATCCTTGTTGTATGCAGGATGTCATATTTTCTTCTATTACGTCGCATTGAGCTTCCCTGGGGCGGGGAAGAATGCAAATGTATCCACCAACAGCTGTTAACTCGCGTGTGTTCTCCCAGGGAATGCAGGTAACGAGACCAACAGTTTATTTGCTACCTAGAGTGGAATATAAGAGCATGCACATGCTTGTAGCGTCATTTCTAAAGATACTGATAATGAGTACCCCTGGACAGGGATCCGTCCGCGTCGCTCCAGTTCGATCATAACGAAAGGTTTCCTGCGTACCTAGATTGCGCCCATTGTGAGTGCCAGAAGTCCGGCCACGCGCATCGACGATAATCCTCGCCTACGTTCCTGTGATCGAACTGGAGCGATGCGGACGGGTCCCTGTCCAGGCAGCCAGGGATATTCATCCAGGCCCTGCAGGACCTCATTGCCACCGAGCATTGCGTTATCTTTACTCTACGTATATGATAGGTGCCTTTTAGTGGACTGTCCGCTAACGGATCTTACCTGCAAAGTACACAGTGTTATTCAACTCTTTGGTACTGGGCCTGGATTGACCCTGAGTCCTCTAACTTTTGACCGCTAGTTACCTTCGTATGAAGTGAAGTTAAGGCACAAGAGCATGAAGAATCAGAAGAAGCAGATGGAATTGATGGTGGGAAGGTAGTTGATTCTTCTAAGTGTAATTTGCTAGCAAGCCAAGCAACAGAGGTTGATCTAGTACCCGATACGCGTGACGACCCTACAAGCCACAATTTAATAGGGCTGCGTATTGGTATCTTGACATGGAGATAGCAGGTTTGACTCCTGCTACGAAATATCGCCCTCGCCCCCTTACGGAGGAACTCTATTGTGGTTGTCGTGGGACGGTCGATCAGCTTGTTTGACTGATTTCTTCAGTTTTTAGGGCGGTTTTAGTTCGTTGTTATCTTTCCCGGGTGTTTAGACGATTCCTTAGTCGATCTATAACAGGTCGCGGCCGCCAAAGCAGCCTTGAATATGGTGGCATAAACAGATAGGCCGGGCTGATCGAATCTGCTTACCTACACGGGCTCGATTCAGACGAGGAGATGTTGCGAAAAGCCACTGAGACTTATGTAACTCGTATATACTCCTGCTATAACATTAAGAAGATAAAAATTTGAATAAGCTTATGATTATAACTGTGAATATAGAATAATCACAGATTATTACCGTCGAACCAAGTATTATTCGACTTGGGACTTTTGACGTGTTGTTTAATTTGGTAACAATTTGCTATTTTGGTATTTTTCATCCATATATTAACGCCTTTATCCATTAATAGCTTCCTCTTGACTTGTTGTTATATATAATCCACTATGTTAGCTGAATAGGGGCAGTCGAACCACTTGTAGCAACACTTTTATGCTTCTCAAGTCACTCATAGAGGCAAAGTATCGGTCGCATAGTCAAGCGAGCAAGATCAGAATAGTAGACTGACTACCTTGGTATTAGGGATGCAAGAGAGTTTAGGTCTCAACTCGACATTGAGTTCATAACTACGTTCATGTTAATCCTAAATACTTCATTTGTTGGTAGGTATGTCCTAAGAAGAGTTTCCATCTTCATGCTGCATGTCATGACTAATAGCGTCTAAAGGACCTAAAAGGGGGAAATGTGAATGTGTTATTATAGGCTATGAACGCACGACATTGACCATGAAGTTTTTCCAGGACAACTTATATTGCGTAGAATATATTCGCGCGGAGCACAATATATAGTGTTTACTAAAGACCCTAGTCCTAAGAAGATCGGTGATATTCTAGGCACCCCACCGTAGCTGCTATTTAGCTTGCCACATACTTTAGCCGTCATAAAAGACACTTTCAGACTAGGTCTCGTTGCAGAAACAACGTGAGAATGAATCCCCGGGAGTTCTCCTGCTTAGTTAGGTATACAGAGCTTTCCCATACAACTCTCCCTCAATGGATTCGCGCTATGAACCACAATTTGTTCTCTCCAGAAGCACAACAAACCATGACTGACTAAACTTCGACTAGAACAGTGGACAAGCCTCGAAGGAGATCAACTTACGATTGTTCCATGGCTGTCCATAACTTTTAGATGTCACTCTATGATATCAAGTTGATGGCGAGCGCTTATACAAATATGGTGATGGTCTCGAGTCCCCAAAAGATGGTATGCTATGTCAGGCTACACGGAGCTCTTGCGCCTGACGGATATATCTCCTGTATGCATGGCTTGGGGGGAGATTAGACTGACCAGCCCCAGCTCCATCTCATTCAGGGCCGCAGAATCGGAAAAGGCTATCGAAAAACGCCATGTCTACACCTTGTAGGTCTTGTTCATCCCGCAAATCCAACATAGGGTCAAACCCCTGTGCATCTGGCACTGCAGGACCATCAAAACTGAAGGCGTCGGAATGGTTTACTAGCCAATTAAATGACTGGTTCTCTGGAATTGTTTCATCTTGTTCTTGTTCCCCAGGCTGTTCAGACAGGGGCGGGGAGACGAGCGAGTCGAAACCCAGCGTCGTCGGCCCAATATCAGGCCCGGCAGGCATAGGCGCCGTCGCCGTATCCGACCTAGAGATGCCATCGCGCTCAATCTTAATGGTCCCAATATGCGGAATGTAGATTCGTAATACGGCACCGCCATCGCTTATCTTGCCATTACACTCCAGCTCCTCCTCATGAGCGTTCTGTGACGAATCAGTTCTATAACTACCGCCCATCGCAGCGTCGGCCTCGATGGCGAGCAGATGTCGAGTAATGCGAGCAATCTTTGCGGCGATCCTATCAGAGCTTGTGCGGATTATGTGTTCCATGGTCTCGAGAACGCGCTCCATCATGCCGCGGTCACTGGGGCGTTGGTGCGAGAGAAAGCTAAGAAATGTGCCATTCCCACCGGCGTCGGCCTTTTCCTGGCGGCGCGCATCGATATGTGCCAGACATAATGCCGTGCTCGCAATGAAGGCGAGGAAGTCGACACCGCGGCAGAAGGAACCAAAGTTCTGGGAGCTGCGGAACGGTATAAAACGTGATAGCAACTCGCGACTGGCCATGATGGCGGTAATCTTGCTGTAGACGTATTTGGGGTCGGTCGAGGGATGCAGGAGATATGGAATGTGTAAACGCGCTAGCATGTGGTAGTGTGCGAATTGGTTCATGAGGCGGATAGTGTCGTGGAGAGCCTCTAGGTCATCGCTGGCCCTTGTCGAGAGATCGGGCGCCAACCACCACTGGGGTGGCATCGAAGCCGCGGCATCCACCAGCAACTTGTCGATCTCTTGCCTGACCGTGAGGTTGTGCATGTCGGCGTAATTGCGTTGTGTGATTCGTCCGCCGACAGCGCAGTCCATTCTTTCCATGCGTTCCATGGGGCTGCAGCCTTCCAGTATCTTCGCATCGGCGAAGCCGTTATCTGGTGTCGCTTGCGGCAGTCCTAGCATCAGCGAGAGGTAGCGGTCGCACTGGATGACGCGGAACCACATGATATCTGGGTCGATGCGAGTTCTGGTCTCGGGCTCTAGGGTCTTCGACAGCGACGAGTTGGCAGCCCTGTCTAGGCCAAGCATCTGTGCGATTACCACTGCGCGGCGTATGCTCAGGTATGCGCGGCGCAGGTTTCCCTCATTGTTCTGGTACATGGTCTCCATCATGATGCACTCGATACATTCTATCGTGGCGACGAGCTCGTCATTGCTAATTACGAGCCGACTCGCCGTCTCCACCGCGCGGTGCATGATATCACGGTAGGGGGTGTGCAGTCCGCTAAGCTCTTGGACTTTGGCGGGCGGAAACCCCTGAAGGTATATGCCTAGAATGAGAAGTTTCCGCGAGATCAAGACTGGATGCGACCCTAATGGGGGAACCTGCAGCATGTCCTTTGCAGAGGGTCTTTCCTGGCCCATGATTCTCGAGTACGGCATGCATATTACTCCGTGGAAAAGCCCTGAAGTACCGACACCTCGGCTCACTATTATTTCTAGGTCATGCTGGCTAGGCCAAGCTGCTAGAAGAGTTCGCGAGAGTTCATCATATCTGCCAGCATTCCGTGTGTCTTGGCCCGTGGTGATGGTATTGGCTATTAGAGATGGCCTTAGCAGAGGCTTTAATCGAGTAAGCTTTCAACTATGCTATGAATGGGATATCCTGGTGCCAAAAGGAACAGGCAAGAAAGAAAGTAGTAGTGGAAAACACGCACCGCTGTCTCTTGGCTATGCCAATTAAGGCCTGTGGAACTACCAGCCTCCCCCAAGGCCATCGCCGGACCGTCGGAGCCAGAGCCGCTATCTCGGCCGGTCGAACATTGGTTCCCTGCTCGCGCATCTAGTGCTATGTTTTGGAGCACCCCGGGCGAAATTTCCTTGCGCTGACCTTGAATAGTGTCCGTAATGAGTTGTCCGACCAGCTCCTCTACTCGGCCGAGCCTATCACCCAGCTGCCTTCGATTGCTCGCGGTGTCTTCCGGGTACTCTTGACTAATACATGGAACACCGCGGCGTTTGCACCCGTGGCAGACAGTGTCGGTCGATGCGGAAAATGTGCATTTGGTCTTTTTTCGCTTACACTCCCAGCAGCTTTGCGTGCCTTTGCGTACTTTCCTTCTCTTAGGTTCGTTTCTCACCCCCATTGTTGCCGGCGACTCCCGGCTTTGAGTGCTTTTGTCTGCCATACTAGACGTAAGGGTATATAAGGAACTCGCCTTTATGTTTCTGGATATTTTCACACGCCCGTAACCAACGGCTATGAAGGATAGGAGTCAAAAACCATCCCGGTAGTTCGCTGCTACGGTAGCCCCGCTACTGGGCCGCATTTAACTCTGATTCGTCAGTATCTCCGCCGTGTTCGGCGGTCCAGCTCCCCGCCCCAAGGACTTTGCTTCGGATCAACGAATGCTTCTCGGGCGAGGCATTCGAATAGGTAGGTACCTAGGAAGTGTTCTAGCCATCATTTACCTGTTCCATTTTTGCTATAGATACAACATCTATCCGCAGGTCATTACTATTAGGTTTAACCGCAAGCTATTGCTGGTTTGACTTTAAAGGATATTTTCTTCCCTGTCGGCCTGTGGAAAGCAACTGAGCGAGTATCACTGCAATAAGCTTCAGCTATAGTAAATCATCCGTTAAAAAAATATTACATGTTGTTCTATTGTTATTGGCTGGGCCCGTTTGAATACTATTTGTCCGTATAGCATAATGGCTTTAAACAACACCAAGTACTGGCTCGTATTTGAAACGCAAGTCATCTTCTTATTGCACAGCTTTCTTATATAACCTTTAAACTATCTTGAGCTAATGTTTCCAGAGCATATCCTTGTTCTCCATCAGTCATACTTCGAGCTTTACGGCTTGTCACGCCACGTATCAGCCAAGAATTCTTCAGCTCGAGTCATCGTGTAATCCGGCAGTAGCCTATTCCACTCATCTGAGACGCTGAAAGCCCCAGAAGACATGCCCAAGAGCACGCCAGCAACAAAACCCGCGGCTAGTGCGCTGACCTGCTCGGCTGGGATAGCGGGATGGTCAGGCTTGGGGAGCCAGGCGGTCTTCACCAGTCCGGCCTTGAGGTCTTCGGCTTTCACCTTCTCGATGGCGAACGGGCCGCCTTGTTCCCGCGTATTAGTACAGACTCTACTCTTCATTGAGGATAAGGATATGCATTTTATAACACATACCGCGAACCTTCTCTCCAACAGCAAGCAGTTGCTCCACCGTCAGTTCGTCGCCTCTGATGCCCCCCACAACAGGCCACACGCCTTCATATTCCACTGCTTTAGCCACGATATTGCAGAAGTCCCGTACCGTGATGAGGCTGATTCGAGAACTTTCTCCGCCTTCGAGCACAATAGCCCGGCGGTTGTTGAAATCAAACTGGTTCTGAAATGGGTGGACATGCTTCGACGTCTTGTGTGGTGCTGTATAGTAATTCACAAACATTCCAGGTTGGAAGAGGCAATACTCGAGGACCTTTAACGAAGTGTCAGCAAAGCTGCCGTTGGAAACTCCTCACACTTTGTGACCCACCTTTCCGTTCTTATTCAGCTCTTGGAGATACTCGCGAATCTCGCCCTTGCCGGCATACCAGGGCATGTAATCGAAGCCTGACCTAGAAGTACTCAATGGTTGAAACTGGCCAGTAGTTTGGTATGTATTAATTGACTTACGTGGCCCATTCGCTAGGGGCATAACGCTTCACGCCAGCCTTGACCGCAGCATCAATGAGATTCTTCTGGGCAGGGTTGCCAGGATCCGACTGTGGGGTGATGAAGCAGAGAAGAGTGTGAACACCCTGAAGGGCTTGTACTAGCCCTTCTATGTCTTCATAGTTTGCCTTGACCCAAGTTACTCCTAGCGTATACTCGTCGGCGGCAACATCCTGCGTGTATTAGTTGGGCGGTGTGGCAGAGTCAGACGGGAATGAATGCATATGGGCGAACCTTTCTAGATAGGAGGACAATCTCGTGCTTCTTAGTCGTAATGAGGACGTCAAGAATCTCCTGGGCAACATCTACAATACAGTAATTATTATGAGGACATCCATCGCCATAGATGTAAAGAGTTAGTTAGAAACGTACTGCCCGTGCCGCCGGCAATCGCGATCTTCACCATTTTCTTTTTTCGGCCAGACAGCTGTTCCGAGTATTTTGAATGTTAAAATATAGATCCACCAGTGGCTGAAGGAAATTTTGAATTAAGCATGTGCTTTGAACGATAAATGGGTGAAAACAAGAACTACTTATAACTTCGGAAGGGGCGTCGTACATTCGGTAAGCCGGTGCCCGATGCTTCCGCCGAAACACGGACATTTGGCAGCGCTAGCCTTCGGCACCGTAGCAGTTCCATAAGACTTCGTAATGCGCTTGATTGTCATTTTTCAAGTATGATCGTAATGCATCCCGATGTCCGTGGGTGGTAGGACCGGACGCAGGATATTTTCGCCAATAGCAAGGATGTCCACAAGCCCTGATTGTAGGTAAATATAGGTGGAATGCCTTTATGTCTTCGTTAGTGATATCAAGACAGCGCATATAGAGAAGGCCGGGCGTTCACTTTTTGGGTACAGTAAAGAGATTCCACCTGTTATGTAAGCCAGCATGGTCGGTCGATTGCTATACTATCTGCAATGGTGACCGATAAAGAATTCGTCACAAATAAATAATATCACAACGTAAAAAGGGTTTCACGGGAACCGCAGGCTAGCAGTCTCTGCAAAAGTCAGCATGAGCATTCTCCCATGATATTAGACAAGGCTCTTGCTATTCCGCGGGTTTTATTGCACTCACACGAGACATTTTATCACCGAGTGGGTGTTTTATAGGATGTTAATCGAGCAAAAGGAGTAAAACTATTAACATCCCGAGTTCAACTTCTCAGCGAGATAAAACACTTATTTGTCTCTCTTAATAAGCTATTCGACACAGATTACTCTACTTTCCAGCAAAATTTAAATTGTGACCTCTGCGAACATGAAAGAAAGCACCGATGCATATGATTGCGCAGAGATCCTCAAGCTAATGTTCAGTTGCGCACTTTTCAACCCCTCCCACTCAGCTTAGGCCTTCGCCTTTTCCAGTGCCCATTGTGATATACATTGAAATATCAGAATAGGGTGTCCCGAGACGTTAACAACAATGATTTGTCTTAAAACTCGGTTAAAGCTTGCACTATATGTAGTGATAATCACGGGTTGTACATAGATAGTCATCTGACAACCACGACAGTAGCTCTTCTCAATCATACATATATAACATCTCGACCTATAGAAAACGGGTGTCTAGGAAACAATATTCCATTCGGAGTAGGAACCCCCCTCCCCGCCGCCAAAGAGAATTGAAGTTCATGTTGGTTTCCATACCGCCCTTAGAGTTCCATGTCTAGGAGATATTTACGGTGTGAATACTGTGAAATCTCGATGACTTGCTAGAGCTTGAATGTAGTGTTCTAAGAATGCCACCTAATGTGCCGCTAATGCTGAATAATCATGCTATTTCTTAGTCTGCTATATAGTTGGATGCAACCATCTCTACCTATTCTACGTTTTACTTCCGGGGTTGCCGGGTTCATTCTTCACTAGCGCCCGCGAATGGTCTATAAATTCGGCAGGTTGCTTACTGAGACCCCTACACTTACATAGTATGCAAGCCCACCGCACATCATAGGTAGTCAACGAAAAGCAACGTGAGGGGTGATTTATGACGTTACCAAATACTAGATGAGAATCGAGAATATGTGATGGACAAGGTTATATAAATTTTATAGCCCAGACTATTCGGCCATATGAAAAAGGATTGGAGGTGCTACCCCTCATCATAGCTGTTCAAGTATCACGGTGAATGGATATGGCATCGTCAATTCTTCTCCATATCAGCGTTTGCTTCATTTTAGCAGTGGCAGCTGCGTCGGCTGGTAAGAGCATATGGAGCACGTTAAACGACACAGCAGATGGCCGTCTCTACAGCAACCAGCCGGTCTCCCGGCCTTGTTTCTCAACTTACAACGGCGCGCCAGTCGACATCGACGAGGCATCTTGTGCTGAGATCCGGGGTAACTATAGTACTAACGCATTTCGCATTGAGATTCCCGGGGCATACCAGTTAGTCCAGGACGAGGCGTGCGTCTCCGACCCAGCCGACCAATGTCTACTACCTCTAGATAGCACGACCTCGCCTACGGGGATGCCGGTCCCCGGGAGTTTGTGCAACCAAGGCAGCGTTCCTAGTTATTACATCGAGGTGAAAGAGGCTGGAGACGCGATTGCGGCATTCAAATTCGCAAGGACTCACAACGTGACCCTGGTCATCAAGAACAGCGGACACGACTACCTATCCCGGAACAGCCAAAAAGGCTCCCTAGCCCTCTGGGTACACACCCTAAAGGGACTGCAACACCACGAGGACTTCACACCGGAGAGCTGCGGCTCCCCCTCAGCACCAGCCGGCCGCGCCATCACCGCCGCAGCTGGCGAGACCACGGGCGACATATACGTCTTCGCCTCAGCGCACAACAGCACCTTCGTAGGCGGGTACTCAGGGACGATAGCAGCGTCGGGCGGCTATGTGACAGGCGGTGGCCATAGCGTCCTGGCGCCCGTGTACGGGATCGCCGCGGACCGCGTCGTGCAGTTCCGGATCGTAACGCCCGACGGCGAGCTGCGCACCGCGAACCGCTGCCAGAACCCGGATCTGTTCTTCGCGCTGCGCGGCGGGGGAGGAGGCACCTTCGGCGTCGTCCTCGAGGCTACGCACCGCGTCGAGCCGGCCGTACCTGTCGCTATGGCGTCTATTAAGCTGCCGAGCAATATCACGGCGGATGTGGCCATGCAGTGGGTTGAGTTGCAGGCGAGGGGGTCGCTTAGGTGGGGCAGGGAGGGCTGGGGTGGCCATGTGGCTGGTTCGTATCTCGCGCATATGAACCCGCTTCCCGCTATTGCGAATATGAGTGATGGCGGTGCTGCGGCGAGGGAATCGATGCGCAGAGCGTCCGAGTTCGCTCTTGCGCTCGGGGGTACCAGTGAGGTTGAGGTCATGTCCGACTGGCTGGCATTGTGGAATAAGTACCTGCTACCGAGCAACCAGCAGAACGCGGGTGTTATGAGGTACCTGAGTAGCCGACTGGTGCCACAGGACATGTTCGCGGATGATGAGGGCATAGAGAAAATCATGGGATATCTCCGAAACGCGAGAGAGCTGGGATTCGACCCGAAATCGTTCTACTTCCCGGTCGGCACCCCCTTCGTAGCCGATACCACGATCGGCAAGAACCATCTCGACGGCGACGCCGACAGTAGTGACGACCACGGGACATCCGTCCATCCGGCGTGGTATAGCAGTCTGTGGAGCATGTCGAGCGGTGTCAGCATCGCGTGGAACGCGACGTACGAAGAGCGGCTGCGGAGTTTCGTCCAGCTCACGAGCGCCACTAAGCTTTCGGAAGCATTGACCGGGCCCGAAGGAGGGGCGTACACGAACGAGGTCAACCCGTTCACCGAGGATTGGAAGCAGGCTTGGTGGGGTCCCCACTACGATGCGCTACTCGAGACGAAGAGGAAGTACGACCCGTATGGCCTTCTGAACTGTTGGAAGTGTGTTGGCTTTGAGGACAGCGATGCCTTGAGCCAGCGCTTTAGATGCCATGGAAAGTTGCAGGAGGACGTATACGCTGCTCTCCGATAAAGCAAGTATGTAAGAGAAGTCGCGCCGCGTCGCGTTGGAGATACAGTCATTAGTTAACAGGATTTCTTTTATTAAAATTCAATACAACTTTGGTATCCTGTTCTACAGCAACAAATGTGCAGTTTAAAGTAAAGACATGGCAGGATCAAAATTAAACGACTTAATATATGACAAGAGCGATGACACAATGTCCGATAGACAATAGTTGATGGAATATGGGAACATAAGGTTAAAAAAAAAGGGGTTAAGTACTTCGTAAGGGTTAAAATATCACAACCCACCCATGCCACGGACCGGCAATTAAACCCCACTGTAGTAGTCTCAAATGTGCCCCGCGCTTTAGCTGGATATAGAGATAACTATATTTAACTATACGTAAATATAGAAGAATTCCCACTCATATGACGTGATGCGGGACAATATGGAGGTACCCCGTACCTATTATCCGAGATCGCAAAATGCCGGAAAGGCGACCTTATATTAAAAGAAGACGGAATGTCTAAAGAATTCAATATTTGAGCAAAAGGTTCAAGTCCCGTATGCACGTGTAGGAAATTTCAATATACAATTTAGAAAATCTGCTTGTAACCACTGGATTGGTCGGCCAGCGCTTACTAGATATAGGACACCACCACATCACTACACCCCGTATCACAAGCAAAGCGACGAGACGATGGCAGGAGCAGCAGATCAAACCGCTGAGGAGGTCCCCGCTGCGGTCTCGAGCACCACACTCACCATCGCCGGCCTACAGCTCGACATATATGGTCTGGTCGAACTGCCGGCATCAGCTACGTCCGTGTCGTGCCTCTGGCTGCACCACGGGCGTCTGAGGAAAAAAGAAGACATGGCGGAGACGGCGCACCGGGTCATCTCCGCACACCAACACCAGCACCGACAACAAGAAAAACAGACGAAACGCGGGCTAATTGCCGTCGCGTTCGACCAGCGCAACCACGGGACGCGCTTGGTCTCGGCGCGCGCCAACGACTCCTGGAATCGGGGGAACGGGACCCATGCTCAGGATATGTTCGGGATGGTGTCGGGGACTGTGTGCGATACGATGCATCTTATTGATGTGCTGGAGGGGTATCTGTTCGGGGCTGGCGATGGACCGGGAGGGGGAGGTGGGATGGCGACGGGGCGCGTCGTCATCGATCAGCATCTGGTTCTCGGCCGCAGTCTGGGCGGTCATAGCGCTTGGCAGTTGCTGTTTGCGGACCCGAGGGTCACTGCTGCTGTTGTGGTTATTGGGTGTCCGGATTATATGCGTAAGTGATGTGATGTGATCTGCTGTCCCTAGGTTGGTTGGTTGGTTTGGTGAAAGCTTCTGCTTGATTTACTGTGGGTCGTCGCGCTGACTGATTGATCGTTCTTCGAAAAGGCCTCCTCAAGGATCGCGCGCGGAAGTCAAAACTCGCGACTTACTCGAAGGACGACCAAGGCGCATTGTTCATTGGTAGCAAGGACTTCCCGGAATCCCTAGTAAAGGCCTGTGAGAAGTACGATCCGAAAGGCATCTTGTTCGGAACGGACGAAGTCGCGACAGTTCCTACGCCGACCGCGGAACAAGGACGGATACGACCTATTCTGGATTCTAAGGTCCGCGGGAAGAGGTTCCAGATCTTGTCCGGAGGCGATGATAAGCTCGTGCCGTACGCCATCGGGTCACCGTTCCTGGATTTCTTCAAGGACGCGACGGCGACGTGGTACCGGGATGGTAATGTTTACGTGGAGGATAATGTCTATGCTGGGGTTGGCCACGATTTCGATCTCACAATGAAGAAGGACGCCGTGCGGTTTATATTAGATACTGTTGCCCTAGCAGACCAGGACAACAAGGCGGCTTCAGCCAAGATATAGGATATGGTAATTCGTAATCTTGTATTAGATGATACGTACGTACTAAGTCATCGACTGCGAGACCATGGTTGCAGCGCACCTTGGCTGAGGTATTCTTGGCCATCTTCACAGATCTCCGACTTCACGCCACTATGTTGACGTTCTTCATCGGTGTGAAATAGAAGCTGAGAGACTCCCCACGGATTCCTTTTCCTTCGTTTGCCTGCTAGAACCCCTCCTTTCCCGTGAGGATCCTCCATCCACTGCGTGACTGCTTGAGCGACGCCTTTCACCGCCGCCTCGTTGGTTCCGTCGATCATGTTCGGCGGATCAATTCCGACAAAGTCGATACGGTCCAGGGGAAACCCGATAGCGCCACCGTGGCAGTCGACGAGCCGCTCGCGCTTAAACGCATGGCTGACTATCGTGATGCGCTCTGGCCATGTTTTTCCGTGATCTCGCCAGAACTGAATTAGGGAGAAGAGCACATTGGAGTAGGAGTCTAGTGCGCGCTCTTCGCAGACCACTCTGGAGGACGAAGAATCGGGTATAATGCTAAAAAATGCATTTGTAGCAGCTAGGTTGGCGTAGCTCTTCGCTTCCGATAACCGAGACTCCTTCCGTGTTGGGCCTCTGGATTGAAGAGTTAGGACTGCATGTGGGATGGGATGGCTTGGTACATATGACTTCTCGAATAATAAACCTTTATTTCAGTAGGGTATGGAACAAACCCTCGGTGACATACCCAGAAAACATCAATACTGCCTTCTTGTCCCCGTCCAGTTCGCGAAGCCCTGCCTTGATATGCTCGATGAAAGTAGGGGTTTCACCCTTCTGAAAATCGGCAATGAGCCATTCCTCTTCGTCGAAACCACCGCTGGACCCCCCTAGCCAGATTCCGTGGCAACAAACAATAACCAGGTGGTTGCTTATCACAGTCATGCTATATATGTATATGTATACTTGGTTCTCATTTACCTGTCGTCGGTTGAAGTGAGTTTGGGAGACCGCGGGTGGGTTTCTCATTTAACTATCTAATCGACAAATGCATAGTCTCACTTAGCACATAACCCTTACGATTCTATTACGCTTATAAGGAATTTTGTACTATCGACATCTCCTTTTGCCTTGAAATTTGTCAGGTATCTATTTTTTCGTAGACCTTAATGTCCTCAGTATATCTGATACTAAATAGAGACTGCCCGCAATAACGAGGGGACCTTCGTCTGCTGTGCGTGTCGCCCACTCAAGTGCAGACTGAACATTCGCGCGTGCATCGAGCTGGGAGGCAGCGGTAACACCATAGCTACTGGCTACCCTCAATATACAGTTCGATTCCATCGGTTTGACCCAAGGCATCCCATCCACTGGTCCGAACTCCACAGCTACAACATTATCCCCAGGGCGTAACAAGAGGTTTAAGATCTCAGTCAGATCCTTCCCCTCAGAAGCTGCGAGGACATACGTGATTGGCTTGCCGGTAGTTCTTAAGTACTTGTTAACATAGGCAGCCAGGACCTCGGCCGACTGCGGATTATGAGCGCCGTCCAGCAGCACACGGGCTTTTCTTCCTGTGAGACTTCTGATATCAAGTGACTGGAGTCGACCCGGCCACACCATCTCACCAATGGCTCGAGCAAGAACGCTCGTGTCATCGGCATGCTGAAGGTATGCTAACTGGAAAGCTTTATGTGCAGATGCAAGATTTTGGCATTGGTGAGGCTCCAGTCTATCCTGCATCTCACGGACAAGCTCGCTAGACTCTGGTCCTGTGATATTGACGGTCGTCCCAGTAGTAGCTGCATGTTCTCTGATGACATCTAATATGGGCCGGGGGTTGCTACCGTCTACAACACAAGGCACCCCTGCTCGCATGATGCCTGCTTTCTGGAGGGCGATCTCCTCGAGTGTATTGCCTAGAAACGACTGGTGGTCAAGTCCGATCTTAGAGATTACGGTAACGGACTTTTGCTTCAGCACATTTGTCGCGTCGAGCCTACCACCAAGGCCTACTTCGATGACACCAACCTCGACCTTCTCCGATTCGAAGATCTCGAAAGCGATAGCGGTCAACAGCTCGAATTCACTCGCTCCGAGGCACTGGTCTTCATTCCTCTTCTTGACGACATCCTCGAAATGTCGGAACTTAGCTTCAGATACGGCTCCGTCGTTGACCGTGATACAGTCCCAGCGGTCGATGAGATGGGGCGATGTAAATCTGCCGCAAGTGATCTTCTTGGTGCGTAGCATGGCCGTCAAGTAGGCACATATCGAACCCTTGCCATTCGTTCCAGCAACATGTATAGCTTTCCATGTCTGCGGCGTGTTCTTTAGGAGAGCCGCTATACGAGCCAGGCCTAAATCAATCATAGTGCTATTCGATCCCCCTTTGTAAGAGATATTTTGTTCCTTGGCACGTTCAAAGGTGCCTGTTTGTAGTTAGAAGTTTAACTAAGTCGTGAAACTGGAAGTTCTGACGCTTGCTAGCGTTTGTTGGTGTTATTGTGTTGCATTGTTTTGTTGATATGGCTTGGTAATGAGTCACAACTTCAAAAAGGTCTACTTGGTTGTTGTGTTAGCCTTCCTAAGCGTCCAGCGAGATTTATAGATCAACCTCAGCCTGTCAATTTCGATGAAGTCGTTGGCGGGCTGACAACCAGGGACCCCGAATCTACTAGGCAGGGATTGTCGGGTTGCTCCCGAGTTCATTTTGACGTACTTGTAAAGTGAGATCTGATAAAAGAATACTTTCTAAACTTGATATTTGACGCTATTAAGGTACGATAAGGAAGTATTTTCATAATATATCTTATCGTAAGATTCAAGGTGGGGAATGTCAAAAATGGGGAAGTACACACGGACCAATTAATGTCACGTATCACATGCATAGCACATGGCTGGCATGAGGGAGGGCTGGCAATCAGAATCCGCACCGCGCAACAAGCCCAGCAGCCCCAGTCAAAAGCATTTGTCGACCCCTTTGAGATATTCCGACTTGTTTTTCCCACCCTTCCTCCACATCAATCAAATCATCCATCATCCATCTTTGGACTCGACGAAAAAGGGACATCAACCCAACAGCCACGATACGACCAATTAATATACAAATTTGTGTCGCATCAGGTTGCATTGTGGAAAATACAACTTGGAGGTTTTTCTCTCTTCTTTTTTCCCTGTCTGGTTGTTGATTAGCATTGCGCTTTTACATCATTTCCATGTCCTTTTGAGCTTGGTTGCAGTTGCACTGCTTACCCTGCTTATCCTTTAAACTTCCGGTCGCGAAAATCACCGGAGCTGCCACGTCCTGGTCCTTGTCAACCAACAACACAAAACGTGTCTGATTTCCGCTCTGCCGCTATTCTATTAGCCACATTCACGGACGTACGAACAGTCCGACTGCACGCAAGCACGCACGCAAGCACGCACGCGACAGCCGCATCTCTAATCATCGCCGTTGGCCGCGATCGTTTTTTCCACATTCAGCGCTTGTCGCATCCGTCCAATAGGAACGGCAAAATGGGTCTTCCGTAAGTTGCTACCATCCCCTATCAAGTTCATAACACGTGCATCTTGTAAGCATGACGCGTGCCCTTATCATTGTCGCGTCGTATTGCGTATCACAATAGTAAACTTTAAAGAGAATAGCATGTATTATTCCCAGCATTCCTATATGATGTCATATTTCAGTTATGAATAAGAGCGCCGATGACAATGTGAATCATGAATGATTGTTATAACTTGCATTCAACTCACCCATTTCGTCTACAGATTATTCGTTGCCCCTGTCGAATCCGACATCACTTCCAAGCCCTCTGCAAAGACCCCCGCAGACCCCGCGCATGCGCGATCCCCGATCCGCCGTGCGCCGCGATCGCCATACCACCACAACGAGCGCCGCCGCCAGCTCCAGGAGACGCGCGAACATCGCCTTCGCCTGCTCGCGGCGCTCCAAGATCACGATGATACCCCGCCCCCGCCCTTGATCCCGTCAAGTTCTCGGTCTAGTGGTGGTGGTGGTGATGGTGGTGCGGACCGCACCTCTTTCTCCGACTTGGTCCGGCCTCAGGAAGAGCTGGACAATCTCATTCGCGAGCGTCGCAGATTGAGAAGATGGGGTAGACGCGAAGAGGCTCAGGCCCAGGCCGATCGAGCGCAGTCCGTTGGCGATCACGATTATGAACCCCCGCAGAGATCCGAGTCTCAGTCACGCTCTCGGCCGTCGTATATGGGATGGGGTTCTGATCTCTTCCCGTCTGATTCGCCTGCAGAAGGACCAGAGGATGCCCCATTGGGTCCAGTCGTAAGTACTTCATATTCGGACATCATTCTCTAGTCTACACTATGTACACTAGTCTACGAGAAACTTAGTCTACAGGAACCAATCCTTCAGAAAATATTTACTAACAAGAATTAGTGGGGACAGATTGGTGGAATCGGACCTATGCCCGGATACCTTACATCTCGTGTAGACCATCATGTTGGTGTGGGCAGACGTCCCTCTCCACTAGCCCGGGAATCAGAGGGTTATCGCTCGCCCATTCCTCCGCTTCCGCGACGAATCGAGCGCCCCTCGGCGCGTCAACCATCGCATTACATCCGACACGGTCAACGCGTCCGATATGTAGACGGTCTAGGCGACCGTGACCGAAGTCTCAGTCCAGAGGGCGATGGCGTCTGGGACACTTTGCAGTCCACTTTGACGCCCGACCCGCAGCCTCCGAGTGTTGGTTCATCTTTCGCCTCCACGAACGCGTCGGCCGCCGCTTCTCAGAGCACCATTGCAAACTCGTCCGTCAACACGTCGGTGACGAGCCCAGATGAGGAGGCCGAGGAGCCTCCCTGCGACCATGATTTCGAGGAAGAAGGGGAGGGAGAGAGCGAGGACGATCGCGATGACAGAGGAGTGCTCCGACGCACCACCGAACCCTCTCGTAGACCTACGCCCCATGGTAGCGGTAGCCGCAGCGTTGGTGGCCGTCGGTCGTATGCTGACGTCGCGGCTTTGATCTTCGACACCACCACGTCGTCGCCGCGTGATGAGGGAAATGATCGCCCCGAGTGGCTTTCGGGCATGCATCGTATCGTCCGTGGTTTGGCTTCCAGACAGGATATCCCTGATGAGTGGTGGGCTGAGGCTGGCCTTAGCCGTTCTATGCGGTATGAGGATTCTAATTAGGTTGGATGAATGGATGGATGGATGGACTAGGGGTGTACCGGCTGGCGTACAGACCGGCTGGCTGGCGTTTTCGGATGCTTGGTTTGGTAATGGATATATACCTAGGTAGGGTATAGGTATAGGTATAGGACCCTGTTTTACGTTATTTGAAAAGGAGCGGGATGGCGTTCGCGGTGTCCAGGTATTCCATGTTGTCTTGGACGGTGGGAGAGGCTGAAAAAATATTTCTTAATTTCCATCTTCAATGGATGGACGGTGGACGAATGGACGGATGGATGGACTTGTGTTATTCTAGGGAACATGTCAGTGTATTATAGGTGTATGACATATTCCTCCCAGATATGGTTATGGTTATGGTTTCGGACCTAGATAGGTATCGATCAGTGTCTAGCACGTCGATGAGGTCTAAATTCGATATGTTCTGACTTCATGTATGTCTTGTTCTATATATGGTGAAGTTCTCGAGCAAAAGAAACAGCCTACTGAACGACTTGGATCACCCACCAAGTATAACGTTATCATGTGCAAGTTATGACATGACATACATTTATGTAAACAGAAGCATCAATTCCCATTTGGTTGAGAACAGCCCCTAGAGTTCTTTGTGATAAGAACATGTGTGACCCCAATGGTAATCGACCAATAAACAAGGTAGGGAATTAGGCGCCTATGTGTGAGCAAGGCTGGAGCAAGTATTGATATTATCCCCAATTTAGAGAAACAAGTCCTCAATAATTCCTTCAAACGAACTAATACAGTGGAAGATAACATAGCATATTCACGCAATGGATTCCTATTCAATATCCGACCAAAGCAGACCACTGTGCGACGATTGCTGCAAGATTGATATTGGCAAGATAATTCAGTTGGATCCATCTACACTGAACAGAACCGAACACGAATACACGATTGCTAAGGTTGATAGCAAGTTGAACAGTAATTGCACCTTGTGTAGATCAAATACACAGAATCTAGGTTTCCACTACGAACGATACATCCCATATGATGTCAGCGCCCGCAACTTCCTTGACACATATAGCGGCTTCCGTGTAGCTGTCTATGAGAATGACCGACATAAGTATCAGCCCTACTGTCCCACCTGTTTGGTCAGCCCTGCGGGTCTATTCTCGATACCGGACAGATATATAGGTCTATTTAAACCTCAAAGCATCCAATCCAAAGCTTGTTCAATATTGAACTCGCTAAATGCTGGATCAGAAAATGTAAACAGTATCACCATGGTGTTTGCACAGTCTCGGCAGGGGGCTCCCCAGATCGAGTTATGGATTGCCATACTCGAACCATCGTCTCAGGCTCCAGAGACATCGAATATGTTGCATTAAGCTATGTATGGGGCTCAAAGATATCATCACCAGCACACACAATTCAAAGGGGAACTTTAGGTACAGTTCTAGCTGAAGTTCCAAGGACTATTGAGGATGCTATACTGGTTACGAAGCTACTCGGCTTTCGATATATTTGGGTCGATATGTACTGTATCGACCAAGAAGATGCTGTGGATAAGCATAACCAGATAGCACATATGGATATCCTTTACTCTCACGCAGACCTCACAATTCTTGTGGCTGCTGGCGACGACTGCCACTACGGCATCCCGGGAGTTGGAAAAACCCAACGGCAGGTCCAAAAATGGGTAACGTTGAACAGTGTCAATCTCTACCCCTTCGGGTGCCCAGTAAAATATGAGATTTGGAATTCGAAATGGTGGACAAGGGCCTGGACATTCCAAGAAGCTTTGCTGTCGCATCGCCGGTTAGTGTTTACTGACAGCCAAATGTTCTTCGAGTGCAACACCACAGCGTCTATGGAGCGCGTTGGCGGTCTCGAATTCGTCGAAACCCAGCAAGAATTGCGTCTATACGAGGCCATAATGGACTGTAAGGTATTTCGAGGCCTTCTAGATGCTCAGGATAGTAATGCAATCGACGGTGCGCTGGATCACAATATGTTTCAAAAGCTAGTGACGATGTACAGTTCAAAGTCGTTAAGCTTCGAGTCAGATTCCCTTAACGCTTTCGGTGCTATCGCTATGGTGTTCTCGAAAGCTGGGAAAACTACATGGCCGCCATACGAAGGACATGAACCTATACTCAGCCTCAGCGGAATACCCTGTACCCTATCTTCTACTCGCGGACAACGAGAGCTCTCCCTCACTAACGGCCTACTTTGGGATCACTCACCCAGGAAATGCAGAATTAGGAGATCTAATTTCCCTTCGTGGACCTGGGCAGGATACGAAGGTCCGGCGAGATGGGGTTTGCATGCTGTCACCATAAACCTCATACACTTTGATGCTATCGAGGCTGAGGGCGGTAGAAAACGCGATATTATGGAAATAGAGGCATTTCAATCATCTGAAAAGGGCTCCCCTGGCATCCCTACCACGCGCTGCCTTCATGTAACAGCACCAGTGGCCGCCCCGGAATTCTGGAAGTCTTCAAGTATTGACGGCCTATCATGGAAGTGGGAGGGGCCTGGGGATCTGATGCCAACCGGGACACTGAGATTTTATAAAACAAGCCGAGAAAAAGCCAATAAGCAGGACTGTATCGTCAAGCTCCGATCGGGGGCATGGTCTGCCATATATTGCGGCGTACACCGGGCGGGGATTGTGTTTATTGTAGTCGTTGCGAAGCAAGAGGAAGGGACCTGCCTCGGATTTTGCCGTGTTGGAATAACGTCCCAGACCCCAAGTAGAACCAACCAGGGTTCCGGACCACCCTTTTTTACATACAAAACAACGATTTTTAAAAATTCGTAACATCACCAAACTTTGATAAAATTCGATGCAATTTAAAATATAACTTTATTATATTAATATATATAAATACAAAATTTAAAAAAAAAATCAAAGGTTAATGTAGCTCGGAAATCGAAGATATGCATATATGCATAATAATATTTATGCATATAACCGGTAATAAACTCGTATCTTAACTAATTTATACCGAGTTTTTTTTCGATTTTTATATTTATATATATATCGATATAATAAAAGCATTTTTTAAGTTGCATTAAATTTAATAAAGGTTTGGTGGCGTTATGAATTTTTGAAAATAATTATCATGATGTACCTTTGGCATTATTTTGGTGTAGTTTTGGAATAAAATACAAAAAAGCTAAATGGTCCGGAACCCTGGTTGGTTCCACTTGGGGTCTAAAACGTTACTCAATTTATGGTTCAGTAAGCAGTATCTCAAACCCGGGTGCACAGAATTCAATGGGGATCCTGGTAAGTATCTCATAGAGTTCACTACGAACACACAACTAATGCTAGTATAATTATAATTTCAAGTAGACAAAATTACATATATTTTAACATTCAAGGAACGTTTGGTTCAAATCAAAGATTTAGTTGTATTCTTTTCGTTTTCTTGTACGTCACAATCCATAGTACTATAGCTACCTACCATAACTACCTCTCTTTTTATACCTGCATACCTACCTAGGTAGGTATATATAGACATCTATATATGGATGATCTTTAACATTGCGAAAACCAACAACCATATTACCTCATTCAAATTTTACATAGCTTTTATACAACTAGCAATTCTGTTTTGCACTACATGTGAATATGCCGTATTCATGAAAGCAATTTGACGTCGTTATCGCAACAGGTTATCGGAGATTACTTATCGCGATAAGCAAAGCTTATGGAGATCACTAAAATTCCGGTTCTACAGGCGCTAGGGAGACACATTCAGGCACTCAAGCATAGGCGCTAGAGCCAATTTGGACTCGTGCCTGAATCTAATAGACTAAGAGATGCAGTACCGTACCTATCACATCACACCAGCGCAATAAATCAAGCATTGGCAGCACATTTAGCGGCAGAACAAGCTTAGCGCCTCTTCTAAACATCGAATCCCAGGGCGTTGCCAGTGCTACGTACCTTGTATAGTTCCCTGAAGTTAATGCAAGCAGCGTCTCCTTGCGTTGCAACCCCGCGATATCCAAAAGATCCCCTACCCAGACAGCCAGATTAGGGAAAAAAGAAAGAAAATAAGCTTGAAACTGAATCACACCGCACCACGCACGGAACGAGACAATCTTCTTGATACCGCCGGGAAAAGAAAAGAAGAAGAGACAATGCAAAATATTCGGTATTATTGATTACATGTCGTGTGGTGCTGGTTGTTGTTGATTTGATCATCGATACAAACAAACGGCACTATCTATCTTTCTCTCCATCTTGAATGTCCAGTTCAGTTCAGGCAGGGTCCCAACTGGCAAGATACCTACCTATCCTACCTATCAAAGGATCCATCCTTGTTTTTGATCTTCTGAATTGGAGCCTAATCCACTGACTGACTTCTCTTTTCATCTTCTAATATCACATCATAGTCACTCATTCTACAATTTATCCATCTCTTCCCTCACATGGGTATACCCACCCACCAACTTTCCTTTCTCTAGTGCCCCAACACATATTTGGCACTTTCTATTCGTTCATTTAGTATCGGAGAGCTGTCGCGCAGAGTTGGAGAAGCTCTCCGACATATGTCTTAGCTCACCAAGCTCCTATTAGGGACAGAGTGACGTTCTGGACGGATGTTGGTTAGAGAAAAGCATCAGCTGGAATGAAAGCACCGACTCTACTTCACACCGCCAACCAAGCGTGCCCCTCCCCCGCTCCCGCTTCGACCATATTCGTTGACACCGACAAAAATCTACCAGCCACTGTCGCCCACTTCGTCCTCGTGTCGTCGTAGTTCCTCGGAGGAAGACCGAACCCGCCTGCAGAAGAAGAACGACCGCGCATAATCTGATACCACCAGTAAACATGGCACCCAGTTCAGCACCAGCGAATACGCCCGGCTCTTCAAGCGACCGTTATTATCAAGCTTCGAACGGCAGAAGACCATCCGTGGTGGCATCTAGACATGACAGAACTCCCAATACACCTAGAAAGAATAGCAGTGGTCGCGACAAGGCAGTGCAGGATCCAGGCCTGAGGGATTACGTACGTCAATTCCCTGCAGTAGAGGATTGCTTTCTAGGAGGAAGCTAGCTGACTTAAATTTCGGTGTAGCGTCTAGGAGAATCTCTAGGTAAAGGGGCTTTCGGTGCCGTATACAAAGCCATCCACTGGGGTACAGGCGAGGCTGTGGCAGTCAAGCAGATCAAACTAGTTAACCTCCCAAAGAGCGAGCTGCGTATGATCGAGGTATACTTCCATCGTATACCAATTAAGATGCACCCCGAGGGCTAACAGGGAAAACAGGCCGAAATCGATTTATTGAAGAACTTAAACGTATGTAACCCCTATTTTCTACAATCGTCGATGCGAGGCAACGGGTCCGGTCTGGACTAACACTTAAGCTTTGCTCTAGCACGACAACATTGTTAAATATATAGGTTTCGTCAAATCGGTAGATTGCCTAAATATCATATTAGAGTCAGTTACATCCTCAGTATTATGTCAGTTTACTAGGCTGACATACATAGATACTGTGAAAACGGCTCTTTACACTCAATATGCAAGGCATACGGAAAGTTTCCTGAGAATCTCGTCGGGGTCTACATGACGCAGGTTCTGCAGGGTCTCCAGTACTTGCACGATCAAGGTGTAATACACAGAGACATTAAAGGAGCCAACATCTTAACAACCAAGGATGGCAAAGTCAAGCTTGCAGACTTTGGTGTATCCACTAGCACACTGGCCGGCCCAGACAAGGAAGCTCAGGTAGTTGGAACCCCCTATTGGATGGCCCCGGAGATCATTGAATTATCTGGTGCAACACCTGCTTCCGATATATGGAGCTTGGGTTGCACAGTCATCGAGCTGCTACAAGGCAAACCTCCCTATTACCACCTTCAGGCGATGCCGGCTCTGTTCGCCATTGTTAACGACGACCACCCCCCGCTCCCCGAAGGCGTATCTTCAGTTTGTAGCCCCTTTTCTTGGCCTCTAAACATTCGAGGTGGATACTAACCCCAGTGTAGGCCGCCCGCGACTTCTTAATGCAATGTTTTCAGAAGGATCCCAATTTGCGTGTTTCTGCGAAGAAGCTTCTAAAACATAATTGGATCGTCGGCTGTAGACGAAGCGATGCCCCGGTGGCTAAGGCTTCAGCCAACTTCAACCAAGCTGTGGAGGAGGTCAAACAATGGAATAAGGCTCTGACCTCCTCGGAGGGTAATCTCAGAGTTTCGTCAGGATCCGAATTAGGAGGAACCCTACACAATGTCCATCCCACTTCACGCTTAGCAGGGCAAGAACAGTCAAGATCAGCTACATCAACTCCTGCCAAAGGTCCTTTCGTCTTAGCCAAGCCAAGGCCAACTGCTGAAGATTTCCGGTCCCCCGAGCTTGCCGGTAGGTTGCTCCGCAAACGACTTCTCCGGTTTAAGGAGCATAGTTCTGATCGACGGGCAGATGACGATAATTGGGATGATGATTTCGCGACCGCCATCTCGCCCAGCGCCCTACAGTTACCTCATGTTAAGCCACATGATCACTTCGGTGGCCTGCTCTCAGCTGATCGGTTAAAGGCATTCGCCTCTATTGACCACTCGCGAGACGTTTCTACTAGTTGGGATGACGATCTGGACGACGAGTTGGTGACAATGAAGAGGGTTCCCCCAATGCAAGAAGATGAGTCGCAAGAGAAGACTATCCGACCTAACTGGAAAGCTTCGGCGAAACCTGAGAAGAGTGCAGAAATGAAGCCACCACCACCACCGCCTTCGAAATCATCTTCTCCTCGAAAGCGGTCCACTCCTGGCCATCAAAGGCAAAAGTCTTCCCAAGCCAAGAACGTCACGCATGCTAAAAAGTCCAGCAAATTTGAACTGCCAGCGAGGCCTGACATAGCATTTAGGGAACATTCTACAGAGGATTATTCAGACCTCTTTGATGACACAGAGAGTGTATTCAACCAGCGATTAGGTCTAACCAAAAAGGTAGGTCCCATTGAGGCTGAGTTGTTGATGTGCGTGACTAACGCATTAGTTCCAAAGCCCGATACACCTCAGTTGTTTCATCCTTCGGACCTCACTAGTCTCCCGCGCTCCACACAATCGCCCTCATCTGGTAGCTTAAGACGACAACATTCCTCGCGACCTTCAGTCCTCCCCGACCGACCCACGCATAGATCGAAATCGACCATCGAAATTCAGAAATTTGCAGAGGATGAGGAAGACGAAGACTTCTCTGACATCTTTGGGCCCGGCGAGAATCTCACCGAGAAGGAAGAGAGCGACCGAGGATCGGAGGACGGCAATAGCAACCTCATGTTTTTATCTAAGCTATCGAACAACTCTTGGCTAGGTGACGAGGATGACGAAGATGACCCATTCGCCTCCATGGAACCAGGCTGGGATGAAATGAACTTGGATGCTAACATCGCTCGTGATCGGCAAGCTCGACTTGCTGAGAGGGTTGAAGAGCTCGTTCGGTCGCTTAAGACTACCGAAGGAGACGACAATCTCCTTATTCTGTCCGAAAACCTAGTAAGTACATTTGATTTGTGGGATGAAAAGGATCATCATAAGCTAACACTACTGGCAGTTGAATCTGTTGTGGGAACATGCAGAAGTCAAACACTTGATCATAAGTTCCCACGGTCTTCTCCCTATTCTTGAGATACTGGAACCGTGTACTTTAAAAAGCAAGCAGCTTATGATCCTGCAGCTTCTCAAAGTTGTTAATACGGTTTGTTTTACGCCCATTTAGCCTAAAATCCGGCACTAACCATCTACTAGATAATCTTGGATGACGTCGAGCTTCAGGAGAACCTCTGCTTTGTTGGTGGTATTCCCATCATAACCAAATTCGCGGCAAGACAGTACTCGAACGAGATTCGTCTTGAGGCAGCGGCTTTTGTGAGACAGATGTACCAGACCTCTACGTTGACACTACAGATGTTCGTAAGCGCCGGCGGTTTAAATGTCTTGGTTGAATTTTTGGATGAAGACTACGATACTGCGAGCGACTTGGTACTTATTGGTGTCAACGGGATTTGGAATGTCTTTGAGCTCCAGGTTTGTCGTTCTTAATCTATCCTATGGTAGCAACTACTAACGCTTCGTACCCCTAGGGGCCTACTCCTAAAAACGACTTCTGTCGGATCTTCTCTAGAAGCAAGATTCTTGACCCACTTGCTTTGGTTCTTCATAGGGTCCTTGAAGAAGACACGGAGAATGAGTTGACGCAGTTGATCGAAGGGCGCATCGTTAACATATTCTACCTATTCTCACAAGCAGAGAATTATGTTAAGGAGATGGTCGCGGACCGACAGGTACTGAAGAGTAAGTCGTCGGGAGCTTTCCTTGAGGCTGGTCTAAGCTAACTGTATATTAGGTGTGCTAAAGGCTCTCCGGCGAATGACTCCCCAACATCAGATCACAATGCTGAAGTTCATCAAGAACCTCTCAATGCTAACTACAACTCTTGAAGCTCTCCACTCTGCAGATGCCATTGACTTCTTGATTGAACTGCTAAGCGTAAGCATGAGGAAAGGCCACCCTCATTTCAGAGAGATCTCTAATCAGGTCCTCAACACCATGTTTAACCTGTGTCGCCTGAGCAAAGATCGCCAAGAGTATGCAGCCGTCAATGGCATCATCCCACTTTTGATGAAGATCATGAAAACCGAAAGACCACCAAAGGAGTTCGCACTACCCATCCTCTGCGATATGGCACATTCTGGTAGTAAAGGGCGCCGATTCCTGTGGCAGAACGAGGGTTTGGACTTCTACGTATCACTCCTTTCAGATCAGTATTGGCAGGTCACGGCTATGGATGCCATTTTCGTCTGGTAAGCGATTTGTCTTCCTTGCTAATAGAATATCTACTGACTGGTGTTCCTCAAGGCTACAAGAAGAGACGGCAAAGGTAGAGGACAACTTAGTAAAATCGAACTTTACCGAAGCAATAATCGATTGTTTTAACACACCAAAGATCAATGCATTTGACCCGAACCTCCTAGAGCCCCTACTGAAGGTTCTCCGACTCTCACCATCATTAGCAGCATCACTCGCAACGCCAGAGATGTATTCGGGCATAGCACAGAAGCTTATTCACAAGAAGGCTGTCGTGCGACTAAATCTTCTTCGTCTAGTCCGAAACATCTTAGATGTGCGCGAGACCGACTACTTTGACAGCCCGAGCCCACAGTTGAGATCGCTCCTAAGCGCAATTCAAACACTCGCAGATAAGGACTCTGCAGTCTTGGTTCGCAACCTGGCTTCCGAACTAGTCAAGTCTCACATCGAGGGCACTCCCGACCGCCGGAATAGTGTTCCCTCGCTCTCATCCAGTGTTTCCAGTTCCAGCCGCTCCCGGTCTAGCACTCGACGCATATACACGCCACCTTCGCTCCAACATGCAACCTCCACACCACTCACGCCCACGCAAGCATCCTCTCGTCCCTCTCTACACTCGTTCCCATCCGCGGCAGCGGCAGCGTTAATCGAGGTTGCTCAGAGCCCAAAGCGTTCCTCGGCCGCCATTGCCAGGGAGCGTGATAACCTCGGTCTCGCTTACCGTCCTCGAAGCAAGGATGGCCTTATCTACCGACCAGGAAGCAGAGAGGGTGGTGGCATATCCGGCTTACCCATGAGTGCAGGCAGCGGAATCCCCAGCGGTCTGCCGCGGCGCCCTAGTGTGGATGCCCAGCAGGCCGCAGGCGACAACAGTAATTCCAGGGGTGCGGGCAAGGTCCGCCTATCTAGGCCATCACATGCCACTCGCCCTAGCCTAAGCGCTATGCGCAGTGGTGGTGGCGGCGAGAGCCTGCTCTCTAACAAGGAGAACGTCGCGAGTGTCGCTGAGCGGCTCTCACCCTTCGGTGGTCCCCCGGCCGAGGATCTCGGTGCTGCTGCTAGTGGAGGAGGTAGCGGAGGTCTGCAGCCGGCAGGATCGTTGACGCCGAAACAACCCCCGAGAGAGCGCCGGAGAAGTCGCGCTCCGAGTAGTGAGACTGGTGGTCGGAAGTGGGGCACGTGAATATAGTGCTCCCTGAGTGATTAATCGTATTGTTCTAACGGTGGTGGCTCTGTTGTCATCTGATGCTAGGGGTTCGATACGACACATCGTATACTAAACATTGCTGACGTCAATCCGCGGAAGAAGCGATAAGTGGAACTCGCATTCGGATCCTCGGAGAGACGTGTTTGTGATTGACTACACAGCTATACAGACGGACGTTATGAAGATGCAAATGACGCAACGCAGTAACGTGGTTAATGAGGGTTAGGGTCAGGGGACTGTGTGAGGAGACGAATCCTCGGATGAAAACGACGAACTAATGAACGAACGAATGGAGAAGGGAATAGCTGATGAAAGCATAAAGGGATCAATCGACGAATGGAAGAGCTAACGAAGATACGAAGGAAGAGGAAATGAAACAAGCAAACAAGAAAGCACAAATCCCTGCATACAAGCTCTAGCTATAGACATGGATGCTTGCATCGTCGTCGTTGGCGACACCTCATATCAGCTTCAAGCATACAAACACGCACCACACAAACACAATGTCATGTCAGGGTAAAAGGGGAAAGGGGAAAAGGGACGGTTGCATGTCACACACACAGAGAGAGAGGCACACACAGAGCATAGCCTGGCATGGCGGCATACCATAATTTCTCTTGTGTCCTTTTTTTCTTCTTTGCTTTCTGGTTGTCAGTCTAGCAGTTTTTGGCACTTCCACATAAAGGCAGGGGGGGTCGTTGGTTTGGTAGCACTTACCTGTCTGTCTATTCGGTTTACAAGCTACCTACACATAGCTCTCGCTCTGCTCAACTTTTGTTTCTTATGTAAATACTAAGTAGGTAATAAGCATCGCACGGCACGGCATGGCATTGGCAAGGGTAGCCACACCATATATGTATCTGGCTGGCTGACCGGCTAGGAGTTTAGGAGTTTGGAATGTGATTCATTTGCTCTATTGCTATATGGGAGATGAGAGATTTGCTGTCCTTGTTTATGTGTTTTGACTTAACTTTGTTATGTGAAATGAAGTAAGGGTAACGATTGGGGTAAGGAAGTCACTCTGACTCTGCTCTTGTGCTGTTTGTCTACAATGGCTTTAGTTCTGTCTTTCCACGGGTTGATGTTGCAGTAACTATGACTAAGTTGATATGGAGGTTGAAAGACTGCTTAGTAAGTGATAAGTTGATAAATGGTTTAATTACGAGGTCATGGACGAACGGACGGTTTCACTCTATAGTTATGTCCACTGATGAAGGTGTATCTAATATGCCAATATTGGAGAACTGTCACGGACGTCTAGTCCAGTAAGACATTGAGGCTTGATTAGGTGTTACGATAGGGACACGATGGATCCATGGCACAAGCCTATGCCTTTCGTAATTGGTAAGGCTTCGAAACATCTGGGCCAGTTCTTGCACTCCTTCCTTTCCGCAATCTAATATTCTATGTCTTCCTTGCTATGCCATTTTAAAGATGCGGTATATCTATCACCTTGAGGGCCTATCAAGGCCCTAAATCACTATTATTATATGTAAATGAAAGGACACGTCTAACTATAATCTATCCCATTTTTAAAACAACAAACGCATATTCTTAGTGAACAATACAGCTATAATAACATGATTATGGTCACCCTTCTCTGTGCCCAGAAGTTGATGCGTAGCTATAAGTTACTTGGTTATAGTATTATCTCATTGATAGCCAAAAAATATTATAGAACAACCCGTATACCTTGTCGCTTAGGTATCTAGCCTGTTCTCACACGCCTTCATAACAGGAAATAAATGAAGCTGGCTACTATCATCGTCGTCATCGCCGTCATCGTCGTCATTGCCGTCATCGCCGTCGCTTAAATAGATAATTAGCTTAGAGCTTTTATTATAAATGAGTCCTAACTCCCTCTGTGATTTTCAACTAGGAAGCAAGGCAATCAATATTCTTCCCGCGTGACACCTATACTCCCCCGCAATTATTCAGGTTAGTATAATTCGCGAACCCCGTTTTCTTTTCTGTCGCTCTCCCTACGTATTTGCTTACGCATAAAAAGACTACTAGGTACCTAGTTGCTCACTGCTTGCATACATGTGTAGCTCTTATCATCTTATCATCTCCGGGTATATACATGGAGTCTCCAATAGGTAGCCTATAGCTAATACTTGGGGTTGGGCCCTTTTTCCCGGGTACGGGACCCGAGACTTGAAAACCAGTAGATTGCTGCCCGAAAAAAAAAAATAAAAACGAGTCGGCGCTGACTATACTACTTATTGATATTGGATTTAGATCCGGTCTTTGAGCCATGGGTAGGTAGCTAGCGTCCGACACTTCGCGAACGTAATCGCCGACTTGCTTTTCCGCGGGTTGTGTTTAATATTACTTTCCGCAGTTTTACGCACCGGAGACGCCTATATACCTACCATCCAGCGGTGAGATTGTTTATACTACGAAGGACGTAGTCCTATTGGTGCATTCATTGGTAGAGTTACGGGAGATAATGGGGCAGGGGCTAATATCACAACTTTCGATGTTAATTACCCCGTCAGCCGAGAATATGTAGAAGTCCTAGTCGCTGGTTAGGCCAAGGATATACGGTGAATGTCATACTTAGTATCCATTGAGTGACTGGTCACATGACGGTAAAATGTTGGTCATGTACGTGATGTTACGGTTTTTGGATTTAATACGTTGTTTGTTACTACGTACATACCTAAGATCGCACACCCCTTGGGCAGGGTGTTGGTAGACACTTCTGCTCCCCCCCTCACTTCTTAATTCTTTGGTGCTGGCCCATAGCTGTCATGCATGCATATGCAGTTATGTTAGGAACTAACCGAGCCAAGTTTTTACCCTGTCATGCATTACGTCTAGTCTGAGATAGCATGACATTTGCCACGAGATCGAGACAGATTTGGAGAGAGGTGATCCCATGGTAGGTAGTATCCGATGGAACGCAATAAGGGCACAACGACAACAACTAGCAACCGACTTTCTCGATCCTCGCACGCATGGAAATACTACATGGACCCTTCAAAATGAATTATGTCAACATAATATTTCCCAATCTAGTAAAGTCGACAGCGCTCTTCTTCGCTTGTGCCCTTATGGCGGTTCATCGGATAATGATATTGCCATTTCGACGCCCGTCATACGTGCTGAACATGCCTGACCTTGGCTACCCCTAGCTCTCACTGGGACCCATCGATACTCTCTATTGTGACTGTTTGTCTCCCATAATGTAAAATGCGTATAGTATAAGCATATCACCTGATCAAGTTGTACTGTACAACTTGTGCAGAATTTAATCCCGTCGTGAGGGGGGATGAATCAGCGCGACAACTTGGACGGACCCCCATGATTACCCATCTATAGCGCAGGATGAAGCGACTCACTTAATTACTGTCTTTCTTTGGGTGTTATACTTATTATAATCCTCATAAGCAGCCAAAACCCAATACTGTCTTGCCTTGTCGTTGCCGTGTCTTGTATCTCCCCGCGACGTTAGACAGAATGGTAGTAAATAAAACCGTCTCACTTGATTTTTGCCCTGCAGAACTCCACTTCTTCCCTTGGGGGCCACCAGTGCCGTGCTGCGCTGACGTCGCTCACGTAATCCATTTGTGCATCTATCTAGTCCTACCAGTCCTGCAGCAAAGGTGCCCTCCTTTTAATACAACGAAGTGGCGGTGTTGCGCTGTCTTGGCTGTCTACTACGTAGTAGCTGGCTGCTTACCTTATACTGTGGCTCAGTTGCCCAATCCCAAATGTGGTCGGCGGTGAAACTGGATCCTCTACGAGTGCAGCATAATATCGGCTCTTGCTAATGCATCGTGCAACTTGAATGTAAGCGCGCTTAATGGGACCACGGCGGTGACGCCGTGTTATATGTATTTACGTTTGTGTTTGTGTTTGTGTTTGACGTATTTAACTTTGAACAAACTGTGATTTTGGCAATTTCCCAACGTGGCGCTTTCTCTCTGCTATTATTATGTCTTGAATGTTCGGGATGAAATAATGCATCTGTTCGCCCAAATTACCAGCTTAGAGATGACCGAAAATCTCCACGTTGTTTGCATTCCATGCAGCGCATCGTAGAAAGCACAACATCTTATTATGGACATAATGACCTGAGGGGAACAAGCGACGAAATGATTTGACACCCTTAGTTAATCTTACGTTTTCTGAAATAACAAGAAGTCAGCAGCCTTTGCATGGCTAAGAGAGCATGAATGCCATTAAAGCATAACCTTTGATCTCAAGTAGTTTCGAACCGAATGTGAGAGAAGGTACTTCCAAGACCGCCTTGGGCAGAGATTGTTCAAATGAAGGAAGAAGGTTATTACGAGATAAACAGATAATGGATATCAGAAATCATTCCTTCCAAACAGCGTTGAAATCCAAGGCAAAGGCTTCAGAAACATGTTATAGTATATTGATCAACTGCTTCTTAGTAACGGCATACTGCCAATTTGTTCCGCGTGTAATTAAACAAATGTATGTACAGTATGATCATAAGGTGTTCAGATTTTACCTGTCATCATCGTGGTTGGTAGGTAACCACCAACGGACATGAGAAACATCGATGAGGGGTTTTATCCGATCTCAGGACTATCATGTAATTAAGCCAGAGTTCCAACGCTGCAAAATAAATATAAGTAAGGGGTCATGAAAAAGAGAAACGACAACTAGCACATTTATCACCCTCTCCTTGAGCAGTACTTATATCGATATCTGATGGAACTATGGTATGATCTCCTCAGAGGCTGATTTGTAGGACTAACAGGGAGTTTGGGTAATATCATGTAAGAGCTTACGTATCCAATTACCGCACGGCCATCAATCAACTGACAAATCAACCACCTACTCTAGGACTAGTTAATGCAACTACAAAAACGCACGAAGGCCTGAGAGTCACACTCGCACTCGCCTGAACTCACCCCTGCCTACATATCGGACCCGACGCGATGGACCTGGTGTACCTGCGAGGCCACCTGAGATCTGTTTGGGCTGCCAGGCGTTACCTGAATTGCAAGGTAGGGCTGCATGCAGGTACAATCCCTTGCTAGCTGCTTGAAAATCTTGTTTTGTCAAGGCGCGAGCTGGCGAGGTAGCCCCCCCGCCCCCTTTTTTTTTTCTTCTCAACGCGTCGGCTGCAGACGTGAGGCGAAGACGGTAACTGCAGGCGCTCACCCGGCGGTGAGGCGTGTAACCGGTTCGTCGCTAGTTAGGTATGTTACGAAACTCTGTTACCGTTTGAGTCAAGCTTTCTGGAGAAGTAAGCACTAGAGCTCTAGCTACAATAGCCGAGAACATATACCCATTTTACCTTTTTTTCCCTCTTCGTTTCTTTTTTCTTTTCACATTTCCCATTTGCATGGCAATTCCCGAGCTCTGATGGACATCTATGGATAATTCAACTGTATTGGAAACGAAGCTAACTCATAACTACTACTGGCCTTGATGTTGTAAATGGTGATGGTTCATCATCTGGAAATACCCGTTTGGTGCCTAACGTTTTTGGACAAAACAACTAACTATAGCTATATATATTTTTACGTAACGCGCACCAATCACTCCGCTGATGATTACTGTAAATGAACAAAATTAGATGACGTCGAAAAACCAGCGTTGCCTTTCTAGTATAAGAAGATCTACACTCCTGGGATACTCCGCCGCTAATATTATACTAGCATTCTTACCCTAACTAGGCTTCGGGTAAGCGAGCTGAGTGTAAAATTGGGTGCCCGGTGTTCAGCTTTGATTTCTAATAGCTATATTGTCAATATATACCTATGATTTGATCGTTACGAATCGACGATTCCAAGTTGCGGATTGAAGACTTTACTGCGAGTCACTGAGATACAAGATTAAAATATTATCGTATTCCAGATCTATTGTGCTGAGCCCTATGGCTTCCAGGGGGTGGGGTGCCTAGTAATAGCTTGAAGTCAGCTGTGGCACAAGGCAAGTCAAGCTATGGCTGGAGATAGAAGGTATGGTATTAGGATGATTATGACTGAGATTAGTGTCTATTTTTGGCTCAACGGTTCGAATTGCCGAACTAGCGACTGGGATATCCTCGCCAAGCTTTCTTCCCTAAAATCCTTCCAAGCCCTACCCACGATGTTCCCATAATAAATTGATCGTCAGCTTCGCCTTACTCCAGCGTCAGCCTTTTTCAGCTAAAACCCCACACTGTTTAAAGCTAATACCCAAACTAGGCCATTGGCGAAGTCTGAGCTTCCTGGAGCAATGCGCTGGACAAATTAAAAACGTCTTTTCGCTAGGCGCTGATGACAGCCACCCTTAGATGGTGAGATGTAGGATGTGGCACATTTTAACTATTTTCAGAATCAGAATCATCATACGAAGTAGGTGGTGAGAGAGTCCTAGATTGTAATGTGTACTAAGATCGATCAACGGTCAACTGTGTTCTGCCACCAGCCACTAACTGCCGGGGAATTTCTGATTGGTGATATATATATATATGCTTTTTCTAGAAGTCTAACGTTAGATGTTTAATTAGTCGATCATTCCCTCTTTGACTCTTTCCGAGTCGGGTTTTGCCCGCGATGCAAGTATCCGCCTCCTCGACCAATCGTGATTGGTTGCCCGGATAAACAACGTGTGCTCCCCACGCCCACCCAGTAATGAAGGAGACGCAGGTAACAAGATCCAGCCCATGCGGGAAACAACAGAGCCTTGAAGAAACTTGATCCTGCATTTAAACCTTGCCAAGGGCCATGGAAGTGAATGCGTGATAGCATGCGGCACAACCACGGCCCTGGAGACTCCACGTGCAGAAGCGAGGGCGGGGCGATGTTGCCGACACGAGTCGAGACTCGACATTTTTTCATGATACGTAGCAAAAATCCTGCATTCTTAAATGCCGTGATCCTCTTAGTTCAGGATTTAAGGATTGAGTTACCACCGATAAGGGCCCCGAGACACAACGTGATTGGTCCACTCTTGTAGAACTACATGTATGAATTGAATACGTTGATAAATGATACGATCAGTCAATCGGGATTAAGGGATCAATATCATCACATTGATGTTATAACGCCATTCGGCACCCTCGGGTTCAACACTTCCCGGAGAGACTACCCGGCGAAACTAGTTACTCGGATAGACCAAATTTTTTATCAAAGCTGGCGTGATAATCTATGTTGGAATAGAGATGGTCCGTTAGTTAACTCCGTGAAAATTATCGCAAACGTGGACGTAGCTCTGAAGTGCTACTGCTAGTCACCCTTTGGTTAGTGCTGCTATGTAGGTATTTGAAAGCAATGCCTAGGAACTCACGAGGTGAGTAAGAAATCCTCTTCACGTGGGAGTTGTGGTCAATTTATGGCATTCCATCATTGAGGTCAAATTCCTGTTGGTTCTTCTGTTATGTAATTTATCCCAACGTTGAGGAAATGGGTTGAGCTTTTATAATACTGGCATGACTAGTCCGAGTAAATATAATACCCAAACAGAACAGCTCTGTAAGGTGAGCTGACATGTAGATCGGTGTAATACTGCTGGGGTTCACCCCATCCGGTCCCGTGGCTCAGGTTGTCCGTATCAACTTAAGGATTAGACATGTGATTGTATTACAGGGAGATTTCACACCAAGCCGATTCATCGTCGACTTGGAGAGATGATAACTATTCTATCTAAACTCGTTTCTCTTTATCATGTTAAGACTTGAAGCCTTTGCAATACATGCTCGGGGTTTCTAGCTCTTGTCCTGACCGGTTGATGGTGAACCAGCCTTTTTGCAACTATACAACTTTTATGCCCTGAATTTTTCAAAGTACAAACGGGTCTGATGAATTGCATGTGATTGTGCATTTCGGCCGGTTGAGTTAAGAGCGAGAGAATGCCATTCATTGCTTCTCATCCATCACTTCAGGATTTCAGGATGATGGGGTTCAGTTTCTTTTCCAATGATGGTGCTGCGCTTATAGGCGGGACCGCCAAGACGTAACCCACGGCGAATCTGGGCCGGGCTTACACCAAGACTTCCGACCGGAATAGGAAATCCGCTAGACCAAAATCTTATACACAGCCATTTTCCGACCGGCGGACAACACATTGACCCGTACCAGAGATACCCAGACCTGCAGCATCAATGGCAAACCTGCTATTGATTGATTGATTCGGCTGACGGGGAAGCTGTACATAGTAGTAGTAGTAGTAGTCTGTCGCCTGGCAGGTTCCTGAACACCACGTTTCGACCAGGCCCAATATAGTAGTTAACATGGCACATGAAATTACTGTGGATTTTACGTCAGCACTACCAAAATCATACTCAGAACCTTTTAACCGGGGCTCCCGAAATAGTAAGAGCTACCACCTAGCTTCGTTTTGTTGAGCTGGGGGGGGGGGGGGTTAAGCTTCCCAGAGGTCGAGATGGGAAGGGCGTTGCATCGATATGTACCTACTGTCTTCTCAGGATGAGCTTTGGGTTGTTGAAGAGCATAAAAGGGACTGGTTGGCCCTGTGAAGGGGGTATGGTCATCATCACTTCTCTCACCCATCCAGTCTACTACTACACAGCTCTGCTCCATCAGCTAATTATATCTGATCGGATATATATACATATACTTGCACATTATACTAACCCCGTGCTCCCGACTCTCTGATCACTACTAGTCAACAAAAATACTCCTAGCTATACACATTGCACAATAGACACAATGGGTGGTTCGTGGACCCAAATGCTTTCACCCACCTTCCTGGTGCACATGGTGGCAAAGCTATTAGGCCAGACTCAAATGGGTGAAGCCGACGGCTCTCTCACAATCACAGATAACCGGACAGGAAGACAATACACCATCCCCATAAACCGAAACACAGTCAAGGCTACCGACTTCCGGCGGATCACCGCCGCTGGTCTTGGTGCTGATCCTGCCGAGATGGTCGAGTCTGGCTTGAAGGTCTTCGACCGGGGCTACCTCAACACAGCATGCATGGAGTCGAACATCACATTCATCGATGGCAAGCGTGGCTACATCCAATACCGCGACTACTCTATTGACCACCTCTTCCGGAATAACGACTTCGAGGAGGTTGCTCACCTAGTCATGTTCGGCAAGCTCCCCTCCCCCTCAGAGAAGATGACCTTCCGCCGGGCTCTAGCCAAGGGCATGGAGGCTCCCCAGAACGTCATCAACGTCATCCGAGCCTTTCCCAAGGACTCCCTGACCTTCCCCATGATCCTCGCTGGTCTGTCGGCATATGCCGGTGTCGACCCCGGGACCGAGAAGACCCACCACGAGGGCCGCGCTTACTACCTCGGTAACATGAAGGAGGTTGACGCCGCCATCATCCGCACACTCTCCGCTTTGGCGACTGTCATCGCCATTACCTACTGCCACAAGCGGGGCCGCGAGTTTACCCCCGCCGACCCTAATGGTTCTTTCGTGGCAAACACTCTGTTGATGATGGGTTTCACAAAAGACGGCAAGGCAGACCCCGAAGTCGAGGCCTGCTTCGAGCGTCTGTGGATCCTCTACGCCGACCACGAGATGACCAACTCCACCGCGGCCGTCCTACACGCCGCCTCGACTCTCACCGACCCCATCTCGTCCCTAGTGTCCGGCATCGTGTCGGCCTACGGCCCGCTGCACGGCGGCGCCATCGACCTGGCCTACAAGGGGTTCGAGGAGGTGGGCACGGTGGACAACGTGTCGCAGCTGATCACGGACGTCAAGGGCAAGAAGCAGCGGCTGTTCGGGTACGGGCACCGGATCTACAAGACGGTGGACCCGCGCAGCAAGTTCATCCGGGAGATGATCGCGGAGAAGCAGGAGCTCGTCGACAGCAACCCGCTGCTGCGGATCGCGTTCGAGATCGACCGCATCGCCAACGAGGACCCCTACTTCACGTCGCGCAACCTCAAGGCCAACGCCGACCTCTACGGCTGCTTCCTCTACACCGCCCTCGGCTTCGAGACCGACATCATCATCGCCATGGCCTGCCTGTCCCGGACCCCCGGCGCCATGGCCCACTGGCGCGAGTCCATGCAGCAGGGCCCCATGCTGTGGCGGCCGCTGCAGGTCTTCACCGGCAACGTGACGGCACCTTCGGCCCGTAGCTAATCCAAAAAATCAATCACGCATAACCTACACACATACGAAGATACGATAAGACAGAAAAACGTCGATCTATTCCCCTTTGTTCTCTTAGTGTACTATTTTGGAGGGTGATACCAGAAGCGGGGCCCTATTTTGTTTATTTTGCCTACTATTACTTAAATAGTAGATTACGGGATTAGGGGATTAAAGGATGGAAGGCTCAAGACCCTAGGTGCATATTTGTTGGGGGTCTGCGGCATTACCTAACCTTTGGGTGTGGCTGGCGTTTTGTGTGCCGATGGTTGGTGGAGGAGGGCGACGTATTAACCACGTTGGGAAACAAATGCAACCCGGTATACACAGACGCCCTTCCGTCAGTCGGGTGTATAGGGATACAAATCTGGTATGGCATAAAAACGAGGAGGGGGTGGGGGCCATTCTTGGCAACGCGGAGGAGGGGTTTATACTCGGGCATTTAGAACCACATTCAGGGCGTTAAACAGGGCATCTTGGAAAGCATTTACTAGTTCATCTTTTACCAAAAAATAAGACAACCACTTTAAAAATTATGTTAAGTTTCCTTTGAGTGAAAAGCTGCCTCTCTATCTGTTTTGACAATCATCTATTCTTCATCTTCATAGTCATCGTCATCTTTGTCTTTCATCCTAGTCTTCTATCACCCTCTTCTCACTGGTGGAAACCAATGCTATGCATACATGAGGGGTGCGTGCTAAGAAATACTTGATCTGATCCAGCCCTATACCATTGTGTAAGAGCCCGTCGGCCCCGCCCGATCTGGCAGAAGTACAGACAGCAGTACGGGGGTGCACATGTAAGCAGTCTAGTTGAAGTAACGCGGGAGATGGACAATACATAAACGTTCGATAACCGTTTAGCTACATGAGGCTCTATAGCACGCGCGACTAGACTAAATCAAGTCACAATCAGCGATGGTTGGTAATCTCGTTAAATGCCGTAAGTAGGTAGGTATGTAATGGACGACTGCACCGTAACGTGTAACCTGTAACATAACACAGATTGTACATGCATCATGCGGCAAAGCAAATTCAGCTATGTCCTCGGGAACTGACTGAGTCCCGGATCGGGGAATGGGAGGAGGGGGCTGGAGGGGAAGGGTTAGGCGAGACCAAACAACCAAAGGAACTGAAGCAAGTAGGGTATCAATTGGAATCTAAGTGGCTGTTCTGGACTGTTCAGTAATTAACTGTACGTACGCACTCATAACTATACGATAGCGAAAGAAGACTCCTTCCAGCACGGTGAGAAAGATGCCGATTGGATGTAACCCTATGCAGGCCCTGGTATGGGATTGACGTCTAGTCCCTTTGTACCCTGAACACCATAATATGTACGTGAGGAAGTGGAGCCCGTTCGAGAATTTCGAGAAGAAGACCAAAAACAGAGCAGAATCCTTCCTAACTAGCAATTTTTTTTCTCTCTCATCGTCGTGTTCCAGAATGCATGGTGTCAGACAAGACCTCGACCGTAAGTAATAACCAAATGCTGATAAGAGAGAGCTACATACATACGCCAAAGCTGAAATAAGCTGATCCTGCTTAGTGTGGGGCTGTAAACGTTACCTACCTACTTACTGAGGTCGATCTAGTTCCAGCTATACAAAGTGAAATAGACCCCTGTATTATATGACTACATCGAGGACCCTTCGCCAAGGTTTGATCCATTGGAGGGCTTGTCCAAGCCACACTCCGCTATATCCATCACATCACATGTAAGGGAAGATGAGATACGGTTGCTTACTTATAACTACGTACTTGTAGCGTTGCATTTAATAATATATGTGCCTCTGTGTGAACTGCTGGATATCGAGAAAGTAATTGCATCGGTTAGGTCGACCAGACATATCTTGCGATATATTCTCCTTTCAAATTTCCTCTGAATATCCTGATACCACATACCAACGGCGAACTCTAGTAGATTACCAAAACGCCATTGCCCTTCGTGTTGCAACCAATATCCTATCCACAATGAAATCCTCGGTACCGGAAAATCAGGAGACGGCTCCTCCCCTATTATCCAAGACGTGCCAGAACTGTTATCACCTGAAGATACGGTGCGATCGTACACAACCAGGTCCTACATGTGATAGGTACGTAGATGAAGAGCCGTCTTGATATCCAGCCGGTTTAGGGTTCCGTATACGTCTTTGTGAAGGCGAGGAACACGGGGGAGAAATCATATTATTATTCCTAAACTTCCTCCCTTGTGTCCATGCTAACCTGACTCCATTCTGAAGATGCCGGCGCTTGGGGAAGAATTGCGTTTACAGGCCAGCTCGACGGCGGTATAAATCAGCTAGGCGTGATGGGTAAGATAATTCACTATGTTCTAGGCTGGCATAGCTTGTACTGACCTTCAAACTGAAGACGCATTGAGGCCCTCGAGTCCAAGATCGATGAGCTAATGCGATCACGGGCATCTTCTCCAACGAACGAAGCCAACGCAATTCCCGAAACCACCACCCGTGAGCGCTCGCTCTCGAGCTCTTCGCCCGGATCAAGTAGCGGCGCTGTTCAAGGCACTATTAATAGGACCAGCGGCGATGTTATCGATGAGGGCCTCCTCACCATGGAACGGGCGAACCACTTCCTGAATATATATAAAACCACGCTGACAGCACATTTCCCGTTCGTCGTTGTTCCGCTTCAGACTTGCGCGGAGACCCTGAGACAAGAAAAGCCGTTCTTGTTCCTAGCTATTTTGACGTCTTCGTCTTTCCATGATATGCCCCTGCAGAGAATATTAGGCAGTGCGTTAAAACAATACGTCCATGAGCGGATGGTCCAAGGCGACACGGCGTCTTTTGAGTTTCTCCAAGGGCTGCTGGTGTTCCTCGCATGGTGCGAATCTCCAAACCTCTTTTTCATAAGCTAAGCTCATTGCTTGCTAACTAAACACTTTTCTCCAGGAGCCATTACCACCCTAAACCTCAACGCTACTCCCAGTTCTTACAGCTTGCCATCAGCATAGTATCCGATTTGCGACTTGACCGGAAGCCTATAGGTAGCTGGGAAACCCATGTGGGCAGCAGGTTTCACGATCCTAACATGCAGCGGAACGCGCCTCCAGAATGGGGATTAGACGAGAAAAGGGCTTTAGCAGGATGCTTTTACTTGTCTTCTACGTGAGTGCAATCCAGTGTACCAGAGTAATCAGACTGGAACTTTCTAATTGTTTTCCATTTATTTTACAGGGTCTCTAAGCTACTCCAAAAGCTCAACGCGTTCCCATATTCGAAATATTTGGAAGAGTGCTGTGTTTCGCTATGCGAACAGTACGAGTATCCAACAGACGAGCACCTGTACTACATCATACGACTCCAGCGTATCATGGAGGCCATCGAATACATGACTCAGCAACACACCAACGGTCCGACAGCCCGGGCGGCCGTGCTTGATCTGCGATCCCAGCTGGAATCGTTCCGCAGCCACTTACCATTCGATCTGGGTGATAATCGTAAGTCCTATCTATCTATCTATCTACCTGCATGACTGCCCTGCTTGCCTACCGCTCACGTAAGACGAGCATGATAAGGCAACGAGGGAATGACGTGCTGCTGTTCGTTCGTTCGTTTATTCATTGACTCGTTCATGCTGACAACCCCTCCCTTTGCCCCCCCTTACAGAGCCGCTTTTTATGCAGTACTGCACAGCCGAGATGTACCTCTACCAAGCGGCATCGATCTGCAAGACACCAGCGCCGCTGGACGCCGACGCGGCCGCCGTGCACGCGGACCTGCTGTGCTCCGGGCTGGCGGCGGCGAAGTCCCTGCTCGACTACTACCTCACGCTGCCCGTGTACGCCGACATGGCCTTCAACAACTCGGAGTGGATCCAGCTCAGCTTCGCCATCACGGTGGCGTGCCGGCTGGCCGTGACCACGCCGTCGTCAACGCCGCAGACCCGCGCCCTGCGCCAGTCCCTCGACCTCGGCGGCGTCCTCCGCCACCTGGCGCTGCGCGTCGGCGCCCTCGTCTCCCAGCAGGTCGACGCGCGGGGCGGCCGCGACATCTTCTACCGCTACGAGCAGCGCGTGCGGCGCATGCAGGCCTGGTACGAGCGCTGCTGCAATGGCAGCAGTAGCACTAGTAGTAGCAACATCAACATCAGCAGCAGCGCACCTAGACCGGCAATATCACGAAAAACATCGACGAAGCTAGAACAACAACAGCAGCAGCAGCAGACCATCACATCGGCGCCCTTCACGCACGACGCGCTGGGCCTGCTATCTCAGCCGCCATCAGGGGCAACGACGCCCGTCAGCCTGTTCCCCTCTGGGGCGGCGGAGCCCACGCAGTTCTTCCAGAACCTGTCGTCTGGGGCTGGGGCCGCAGATCCCTGCGTGTGGTCGGCCGACTCGTCACAAGCCAACACTCCTGATATGAAGATGACCGAGCTGTTCCCCGAGCTGGACTACATCTTCTGTGACTGGCTGTCTCCTCCGATCGAGAGTACCTGATTGATTGAATGATTGATTGATTGATTCGTCGTGTGTGGGGTCGATCATCAGCATCAGGGGTCAAGGTCAGGGTTGCCGGGGGGGTTACTCTACTACCTACAGTAGGCAAACTGGCAAGGGGTTGTGGGGGTGGGGTGGGTTGCATCCGACCCGATACCGCGCGCACGCTATAGCTCTAGAGCTTCCCCACCAAGAGGACCTCGGGAGCGGCGAAATTTCTTAGCTGGCCGGGATCGTCACCGTCCGTTACGGACTTGCATATGGACTTTTTAGCTACTATTTGCTGCAGTGGTAGCATGCGTACATGCATGCCTTTCTCGGTTTTCTGCACTATTTCTCTTGTTACGGTTCTACCTAACGCGATCTGGTTTATCACGAAGAGGGAAGACAGACATTGCTGACGCACCCTACCTACATACCTATCTACCGCTAAGGACCGCTTGCAGAGAATCGGCCCGCCACACACCATCCTTTCCACTCTGAGGTCTAGTTTTTGGCGGTGTGGGGTTTTCTTCTTCCTTTCAGCTTGAAAGATTAAGAGACTATCTGCAGGCCTACATTACTTATCGAGGCAAGCTGAATACTAGCTATGTACGTACATACATTTGAAGGAACATGGCTTGAAGAACTAGACCATGGTCTTTTGTTACTGGCCGAGCTTGTTCGGAGGCTGCTTCTGTGTTACGCGTTACGGATTGGGCTTAAACGTTTTCCCGGCATTGGACTTCGGGATTTAGGATAGGGCTTACACATATCACGGGAGGAGGGGGGGAGCTCTATCTACTAGCTGAGGGCGAGAGTGTAAGATGACGTTGGAGGCTTTCACGGAACGGGAGTTTTGGGGATCGGGGGTCAAAGGCGTCTAGGAACTTGACAGAAGGAGATTTCTGGGCAACTCTTACGGGCGTTTCGCTTCTGGCGTTTATTTTTGATTTGGGAATGAATTTACGTTTTATTGGCCTTGGCCATTTTCCCCCTCCAGTTTTCCTTTCCATCTTTCTCCTCTATTACCGCGGGGATATCTCATCTCACCTCTTCGCAAAGATAGGGTTGCATTGGCTCAGCTGAATGTATTTACTGGTAACACGGTCTTATGCAGGGAGGGCTATGGCTGGCTGGCTGACGGATACGTCCTGAACGGGATAAGCTCGCGTGAGATATGGCGCAAAATACCAGTTTATTCTATTTTTTTTTATCAGACAAAATTCCCACAATCCTCTAATCCATCCTCTAAAAAAATCCTTGCACGTTCATCCTACGAGACAAGATCAGCCATGCGAAAGATAGCAAGATGACTAGAGTAACGAACATCATTCCAGGATAGGTATCCTGGGAAGCTTAGTCCGAAGATAGCTACAAATTGCACCATGTACTTGAGGATGAGGAATACTTCATTCGCCTTGCTCTGTTAGTGTTAAGGATCATGGTGTCTCGACGGGACAGAATAGATACCGAGCCAGTACACGTGTAGACTAGTACGTTTCTAGCTGAAGGATCATTAAGTCGGTAGATCATAAGTACAATACCTAGAGTATAATAGTAATATGTCATCTGGATCGATCGATTGTGTGTGATCTGCTTGTTATTACGCACATACCTAGCCTTAACCGAAGACGGAATGAGGAATTCTATACAAATAAAAAAGACGGTTGAAATCAACGAGAACTACCGGATCCCAGGTTTCACAAACCCGAAGCCATAGACCGGATTGACTTCGTTGGCCATGTTGATAGATGATTAATGTTCCGTGACGCCACAGGTCACAAGCCATGCGATCATCCATTTTGTGAGGGGTGGGTGAAGAAAGGGGGGGAATCAGTATCTTGGCAAGGTAGGAGTTGGTAAGACGAACCAGCTTTCATGAAGCTGACATGCTTTTACGCATGGCTTATGCATGATATTCGGGTTCGATAACCGACAGCTACCTGAATGTCCTACATACGACGTCGCTAGCCTCCTTCTAATGGAACGCTGAGGCAAATTGGCACGTTGAAAGTAAAAAGAGCGAGCGTACGGGCGAGTGAAACGACATATCGGCGGGGCCCCACGTGGAGGACTCGGGGGTTCGTAGAATCAGTCTCCCTGCGATATGAGATTAGTTAGTACGTAACTAGTATGAAAGTGGTCCATAGGGCTGTGTGGCTGGGATCAAGGGGCACTAGAAGCACACGTAGAAGAGAGGGTTGGAGGTTCGGCAGGGTTCCGAGCCAGTTACCGTTTCCCCATTGCCAAGTTGGTTCACGATGCCAAGCCCCTTGTCCGTGTCCGTGTCCGATCTCAATGATACGCTTACTTAAGCCTCATAGATCGTAGAAAGGATAAGACCACAGAAGAACGTCCTGCCCTTTCATTGGCTCTGCGCGTCCACAACCAATGAGAACACCCGAGCCAAGATCGGTTTGTATATACTGAGTGCTGGGCCTCTTCAGATTCCTCGTCCCTTCCTTAAAGTGCACAATACTAGTAAGCCCGAGCCGTCATGTCAGTAAGCAGGCAATCCTGTCGTCAGCGAACTATCGCCCACCGTCACTAGGTTTTTCTTGATGTCGAAGAGGCGACATATACTGGGATAGTTGACCAGAGCAAACTTACGCCGCTTATTATCCCTTTGTCAGAAATCCACCACTAAGCGATCCAACCACGAATGATGTCAGGCTGACTTCCCGGTCTACGCCCTTATTCTGATTCGTTGCGATTTCGACAAGGCTTGGCTGCTTTTGCACTGCCCACGACGGTGAACCACTTCATCAAGTCCCTTGCTGACTCGTATCAGTTCAGGATGGATGGATGGATGGACGGACGGATAATATGAGACTCCTTATCGCACGACTACGAAATTCGCTGCCCTAAGCTATGGTATTATCGGGGCGGTGGTGGCATTGTTATGCGGTATGTGATGGGGTCCGGCGAGCCCGTTAAACTCCAAACCGCCGGAATCTCCGGCTCTCTCTTTCTCAGCTATCGTTCTCGAAGGAAGCAAAACGCCAAGTCGGTCAGCTATACCCTATACCATTAGCGCTCAGCGATACATCGGCCAACGACAGGCATCATCTTCATCTCGAGCGAAAGGGACAGTCTCGGTGGTGAGATGCTTGGGATTCGACTAATATCGTAGCACCACGCGTACATTCTCGATGTGTCTTGCCGGATGTGCGTGCCGTTGGTTGTCGGTGTGTATCGAGATACCTGCCGCTTATGTGTCGAGAGTTGATACTTATGACTAAAATGCGCGGGATGCTAGGTAAGGGTAGGTGAGGCTCGACTAGACAAGAACGACAGGATGTTGTGTCGGGTAGGGTGAAGGCCTCGTAGGGCTTTTAGATATCGTTCAGTTACGGTGACTTTCTGCTTGTATTCGTCGCCGTATCCAGGTTTTGAGAAAACGCGTAACACCTAAATGAATCTGGCTTCGACGGGCTTCTTATATTTGAGACTTCGTGATATCTAGACGCTTACTGCAGCGAAATATGGCTGCTTATTCGCATGGGATCTCCCCAACAACCACGAACTTACAGATACTCAGATAAAGTGATATTAGTGGCTGGATCATCTGCGGCGGCGTGAGGATACGACGAAACGAACCAGAATAAAATTGTCACGCGGGGTATGATATTGTGGCCGTCGGTCTTGATCGTGACGCCTTCTCATCGGGTCTCTCCATAGTAACACTATATTTAACGGTCTATTTCAACGGAAAGATATATCTTATAATACAATTCATGACCATTTACGGCTCGTAAAATTATATTTCTCCCTGTGAATCTGCTGTGAACTTCATCATTGTGTTACTCCTTTCAATAAAAGCCCCCTTTTTTGTTGGGGTCTCGCACTACAGCACATGGCATAATCCGTGCCCGAGTTGCGACTCCGGTCATGATGTCTGCAGCCATCAGGGCGTACCGCAGTTTTAAAAGACTCTCCCATTACGCGTATCATAGTCGCATACTACTTCCCGTCAAATATAGACATGTTTGCCTGGGTAAAGTTGCGCGTGGTATAAGCTTAGCTGCATTGTAACCCATATTGGAGGATTGTAGGATCATGATGCGGTACTGGAAGGCCTTTGAGGTTGATAGAAATGTGAACGGACTTAAAATAAATAAAATAATAACGTCTACTTAAACTTGTATGAAACGAAAAACTTTGATGTGAATTAGAATTGCACTCACTCGCACACTAGGGACATCTTATATACCCCTTGATATGACATCCACAGCTGGACCAAAATAATTAAATATTGTAGCTACCTTATATATGTTTGACCTACTTCCCCAGTGAGTGAAAAACCTGACTACATCATCCTTCTTCAATGGGGTGACTATTAGTGTTATGAGACTGTATCATAAAGCTTTCTGGCATGAGTGGTCTACCTCCTATTCATCTCAAAGCAAGTGTAGTATGTTTCATAAAAGGCTTCATAGTTTGGGCGCACCACTGTTTGTTCGACCCCTGAGTCATTGCCCATTGGGCTACAAGATATTTTGTTCTTATTTTCGACTGTCGTTTACCTTCTGGTTTTCGTACCATTCCTTACTCCCCGCAAAATACTCATGATTTAGTACTCCGTATGTGGGAACGTCCTAAAAAGGAGAGGAGAAAACATTGATACTTGATTTCTGGTCAACGCAAACCTAGTGGTCCACTGTACGGGTGCTCTGTGGTAGCCAACTGTGCCGCAGATAAAAATCACTTAGCTATATGATAGGCTGTTGTGCTATACTGCGTTATTATGACCCTGCCCCTATCTGTGTTGCAGGCCTTGAGTAAGCCTTATAGCTAAATCTACTACCGTGAGCTCTGACCTAGGTAGGCGGTAGCAGCTGGATTGGTTATTCACTACATAAACCACGGCGCAAATGACACTACTCTATATTAAACTAGAAGATGTCTGAAGTCTAGGAACAGCCCTGGTGCCCTATAATCCTGGAAGTATCAACAATATTTGGAGGTCACACGACGATCACAGGAATGCATAGATACCTAATAAAGCCAACAGCTATCATCAGCGGTTAGGACGGCAACAGGATATTACCGATACGTACCTTTATTTGTGTATATATAGAAGACGACCCTACAGGTCGTACAGAGCATACAGAAGGACCTTATGGACCTTAGGACGGAAGAAAATTATTAGCACGCATCCTTGTCACAGGTGCCCTGAAACTTGCAATCCAGTGCTGCATGGAATTCATCTATTGTCATGGATGCGAACGTACGGTCCTGTAAAATTGATATTAGCTTCGATGACCGACACTGTGTTCAAGTGAAATGATTATAGTATTGGAAAAGCTTACGCAAAGAACCATGGACCCCTGGATCACGCCAGCAATTGGGGCACTGGCATCCCTAAAGGCTCTTCTTACATCTTCTATAGATGTTACGTCCCCGCAAATCAAATCGATGGTGCATCCAAGAGCCTGAATATCATGTACTGCTCTTTGGGATATCTCGTCATCATGCCCGCTCCTTGACATTACGGCCATATATTTAGCGCCATTTTTAGCCAGGTATATGGCTAGGCTGGAGCAAAGACCACGGAGACCTCCGACAATTAGATAGCATGCATCTCTACGGAGACAGAGATCGCGCGGCGCAGTACTGACAGGTACATGCACAGGAAGGTCCTGGATTCTACTTATGACGAGCTTTCCGATGTGTTTGCCACTGCGCATCATCCGTAGAGCGGCGGGGATGCCTGTGAATGGGAATGTTTGGATGGGTGATATGGGTTTGATATGACCCTTGTCCAAGAGCTGAAAAACTTCAGAGAGGAGACTGTTCTTCACGTAAGCTATGTATCTATATGTGATCTGGGGAGAGACATACCTAGCCACCATGCCATCGCTGACTTGTTCATGCGAGAGGTCTAGGGCGCGGAAAGAGGCGTTGCGATTAAATGTTTCCATGGACAATGTGTTTCTATCAAGTATATCTTTCTTTCCTATCTCTACCATCGTACCGCCGTTGGCGATGATACACCATGACTCTTGTAGCAAATCGCCCGCTAGAGAGTTCAAAATGACATCGACACCTTTCCCTCCGGTGTGCTCCAATGTCCGAGATGAAAAGATACGCTCATCGGGGATGTTATAGTTTAGTTTTAGGAAGTCGCGTTTTTCCTGCGTCCCTATCGTTGCGTAAATCTACACAGGTGTCAGTTGTATTCCTACATTTGGATTAAAGTAGAAGAGGTTGAACGCAATCCCAAAAGGAACCTACCTCGGCACCGATGAAGTTACAAAGCTGAATAGCCGATATGCCAACACCACCAGTAGCCGCATGAATCAAGACACGGTCGCCCTACTTTATCTGTGAAAGGTGAAGTAGGGAGTATAAGGACGTCATGAAGACGTAAGGTATGGTGGCCGCTTCTTCAAAACACATGGAATCAGGGATGACGTGCACTACCTGTGCACTTGCTTGGATGTGGTTTCCAAACGACCCCTTTTCGAAGAAGGCAACCTGAATTCCGCCTCGGGGATCTTGGCGTTTGCGTAAGCGGCACGGATCGCTTTAGCCTGCGCCCCGGCATCTGGCATGGTTATGCCAGGAGTCTTGCCCGCGCTGTTAACCGCAGTTCCACGGATTACGGCGCGGATAGGATCGCCGTCTCGAACGGCATCCCGAAGCCTTTTCAGGAAAATAACGTTAATGGCTTCAGCCGCAACATATCCATCCGCTTTCTTGTCGAAGGTGTGGCACCTTCCGCTCGGAGACGCTGTGCCACGCATAACGCCCATATCCTGATTTCTTTCCGGGGAAAGGTACATGTCTGCGCCACCAACTAACATACCATCGACTTGGTAATTTCCAAGATATAGGCAAGCCATGCCAAGAGCCGTTAGTGTACTTGAGCATGCTGCATCGACGGAGATGCTAATTCCCTAGTTAGAAAGTAATTTTGACGCTTCTAATATTTGGTAGTTGCATAAAAGTCTTAAAGAAAGTGGTGCCCCACCTAGGCCCATGGACGTTGAGGAAATGACTGATGCGGTTGCTAAGAAGCGCGCGGCCTGAACCTAGGGTTGGAGAGTCCGTCCGGTCTTCGGGATCCCTACTCTCCATATCGTGATAATCTTCGGAGACATCATTAGTGATTTGTGTATATCTTATGAAGGAGGTCACGATGTGACGGGCACCACTAACCAACTGCACTTGCAACAGCAAGACACCCGACCCGCTGGCCACTGAGCTTCTCAAGCGGGATCCCGGCATTTTCTAAGCACTCATATGAGACTTCCATAAGCTGTCTCTGCTGCAGATCCATAGAGCAGGCTTCTAAATAGTTTATACCGAAGAAGGGGGCATCGAAATCCGCTGGGTCGACATCCTCCGCGAACATAGTCCCTAGCGTCTTCATCGTATAAGGCTGCCTAGAGGAATCTTAGTGCCCGGGAAGATTAAAACGAGTCGCTAGTGGCTCATTAGAGGATCCAATAGCGAACCATAAAGTCCCACAGGTCTTTTAGCGTGTTGCAGTGTCCGGGGAGACGGCACGCCATCCCAACAACAGCGATCGGGACTTGAGAATAATGCTCGGAAGCTCCATCGCAGCAAACAGCCGTCGAATTGGACCCGTTTGAGCGATGGCCATTGAAAAAATTTGATTTCAGGCTGCTAGAATAATAACGATAACCGTCAATGATCCCGTTCTGCTGGGAATGCGCATCCATGACGACCGGACCTGCCATAGAAGGCGATGTGGTGAGACTGACGATGACCAAGTCCACGTGAATTAAAGAAGGCATCGGCACTATTGTTGCCAGCAGCCTTGTGCTGTAATGCATAGGGAAATAGGGCTGCTTATGCAGTCAACTCCGGCGGACCTCAAGTTAGTTAGTATTCCAGCGAGATGGAGAAAATGGACCCCTGAGATTGGTGGGGTGCGACAATGCCGACCTAAGAAGCACATGAAATAGGAACTAACTGTTGTATCCTGGTTTAATGTAACAAGCAGTGGAATGTAACCTTGGAGCGTTGTCTTTGAAGGATATGTAGGTCCGCTATACTCCTATTGGCCCACATATACTCACCCTTTCGGCGCTATTGGCTGCGTTCATGGCTAAGGATATCTGTATAGGATGAACTTTGAGGTCTGTGGTTCTTACTCTACATTAAGCAAGATAATTATGGAAAGTCAACAAATCTATACACAGCGTACCTCAAGCTTAGGTCCCCACGCGCTAGAACATGGCTAACACACAGAAGCATGAAGAGGTTGAGTTTCAAACCTTAGATGGCTTAACACTCCGGGGGCACTATACATAGGGTATACATAGGAGGCCACAAAGGCCCTGCAGTTATCGTGACATCACTGTTATTCTCTGGCGGTTCTCAAAATACAAAACGCATACCCGATCGTAATGATTCTGACATCCAATCGAGAACTCATCCCCTGAAAAGATTCTTAATGTTTAACAAGGTCCACATCCCACCGCACACCAAAGATACCAACTACCATGGTAGCTCCTTATCATCTATCGCATTCAAGAACTTCCCAGATAGGGTCTCGCGGGTCGCTTTGTCAATCTAGATAAAAAATTAGATATTGCCATGTTATAATGCTCAAGTGTGCATGTATTCACCAGACTCATGATCCTCTCTGCACTGTACTCCTTCGTGTAAGGTGCCTTCTCCAACCCTAGGTACTTGGCAGTCTTGTTTCCCATGTCCGTTGCAACGAGCCTGTCATATAGTCAGTATTACAAGTGGAAGTAGGAAAAAGGAGATATTCCGCTAGAGAACTCACCCTGGGTTGACAGCAATAGCCGTAAGCCATTTGTTACCACAATGCGCCCCCCTATACACTATCAGTCAGCTAATGTTCATGTGTAGCATACTACCCAGCGTATATATCATCGGATGGGATTCTCCATAGAGCTTAGATCTTGGGTTTCACCACCCGAACCTGGCCACATTGGTCCGAATCTGATAAGAATGACTTACAAAGTGATCCAGTTCAACGACGACTTCGAGATACTATACGCTGGCGCGACATAAGCACCATAGATTTCCATGGCACCGATAGAGCCAGCGGCGCTGCTGACAGTCACAAACTTGGCATTGCTGGACTTTTGGAGCAGCGGGTGGCAGGCCTGGTATAGAGCGAGAGGGCCGAGGGCGTTGACATTGAACGCGCTGGCTACCTCTCCGAGGTCGACCGTCTCCAGGGGCACGACCGGCGGGCTTACTCCCGCGTTAGCTATGAGGATATCAACGTAGCTGATGCCCTCGGCACTGATTTCTTCCATGGCTTTCTTTGCGTCCGCCGGCGAGGAACTCTCAACCTTAACAAGAAGTAGCTTCGATTCGGGCCCCTTAGGGGACGCCTTCAGGTCGGCAACCCCCGGTGAACTTTCGTCGCGGACAGTGCCTATAACCGTGCAATTTGGCCGTGCAAGATACGCTTGAGCCAGGGCATGTCCAATACCTAAGAGATAGGTTAGCTTCAAAGTTTCTGGGCACAGGAATTAACGCACCTCTCCCAGCGCCGCTAATGACAACCACAAGCTGGTTGGACATATTAGGGGCTTGTTTGCGATGACTAGGCAAACGTCGGCTTAATTGCTAAGAAGATGTGTCAATGTAGAATACCCGTAGACTCTTCTTAGGCGGTGACTAGTTTAAAGCGGTTCATGAGGTTTCGAGACAAATGGCGTCGGGTTCATTAGAGCAAGATTTAAACCATCATGAAATTACGCGTATGCTGATGCATGCATGTCTATGTCATCAATTTGATTGCCTAGAAGATGTAGGTAAGCCCAGCGTACCACTAAAAAAGCCCCTCCATGCAGTGTCTCCCTCTGGAAGTATGCACTATTGTAAGTACCGTGCCTAAGAACTTACAGGTGATCTATCATTGCATGTGTTTGCCCTGACTGCCTAGCTCTAATAGTTACACCGCTGATAAGACCAGTCAACCCTACAGGGCTCCCATCTTACATTTATCAGGCATTACGCAACATGATCAGTAGTACACTGCAGTAGTACTATACGTGCCATACTACCATAATAGGGTCATATCATCCATTGGTCGATGGAAGCGCATTGGATTCATACACTAAGCATATAGCTACGGTCGCATTGCAGGAAGCCTGTCACGTGGCACTGACTGCGAGTCTCACTCCTAATCGAGATATAGCTGATTGTGTGCTGAATGCCTAGGTAGGCATCAGAGATTTAGCACCTTCGGTTAGCTACCTAGAGGTCCTACCAACAAGGAGCTATCCTATTAAGGCTATATACACTATATATAACACGATAGGCTATGCTACCTCGGAATAAACCCTTGCCATGCAGCTACCACAAAGTTACCTCCTGTTATACATTCCGTTCCCATCAATTTATCGCCGTTCATGACCCGGGTAAACCTTATAAAATTCAATATATATTTGATAATATGATAGATAATTACATGTTTGTAGTAAGCACTGCACCTCATGTAAGGTACTTTATAGCCACTCAGATTATGAGGTAGCTTCGATAGGATGACCTGGATGGCTCCCAAGAAGGGCCTCTAACCCCGCCCGGCGCAACTCCCCATTTGATCATCCCACCTGTTACAGCACCCCCCTACGATTATCGGAATCGACACCAACATCCTACGATGATCTAGAAAGACGCATACACAGCCGTATAGGTAGTACATAGTTTGGAATAGATTAGAAGACATCTTCTTATCTTTTTTCTTCTTCTGCATGTAAAAATACACACACATCTTAGTATAGCCCGTTGAAGATACAACTTGCCCTGAACTTCGGTAACATAATGTTACGTACGTTACGTGTTACTATTAAGATCTTCATACCTGTTTATTAAACGAAAGATACAATGGGTTACAGATTCTTCCTTTTTGATAACATTAATATATGAATATCTCTCACCATTGCCTGTTTTCTAGTCCTTTCCATTATCCGAGTAGTCGGCCTAGTTGTCTACAGGCTGTACTTCAGTCCCCTGGCCAAGTTCCCCGGGCCTGTGCTCGCGGCTGCGACGCACTGGTACGAAGCTTACTATGACCTGGCCAGCCAGGGTGGTGGGCAATAGACGTTCCAGATCTGGCGGCTACACGAGGAGTACGGGCCCATCGTGCTCATCAACCCCGACGAGCTGCACATCAACGACCTGGAGTACTACGACGTCGTATTCTGCAACAGCCACCCGACTCGGCCCATCGACAAGGCCGAGAAGTTCCGGTATCGCTTTGGCATCCCGGCAGGCGACGGTGCAGTCCGGGTCGGCCGAGGCGCACCGGCGGCGTCGCGCCGCAACGACGACCTCCAGGCCGTCATCGAGCGCATCTCGCTGCGGCTCTCCAGGGAGTATGCCGAGACGGGCCGCGTCGTCAAATTCACCGACATGTGGTCTGCCATGGCGTCCGGCATCATCACGGAGATGGCCTTCGCCCGCCCGACCGATTACGTGAGCGCGCCGGATTTCCGATCGCCCTTCGCGCAGGCGACCGTAAAGATGGTTCGCTACGCGCATGTCATGACCCATTTCAACTTTCTGGTCTCGGCCATGAACTGGCTCACGGATGCCGTGCTTGCCACCCTAATGCCGCCGTTCGTGCCGATCTTGTACCTTCGAAAGATAAATATATTAATCATCCGAATCCCTTAAAGCATACCCCCGTCCGTCCGCAATTCCTATCGTTGTCGTACCATAGTCGAATTTGCAATTGACAGACGTGGTGGCACCAAGGAAATGGGCAATCAAATCCAAGAGATCCTAAGCCGCACATGGACGCCAAAGAATCATCACACCCAACGATCTTCCACGACGCTCTCTCCGCTGATATCCACCCTGAGGATCTATCCCTCGCGAGACTGCAGTAAGAGGCGATTGGCGTGAATGGCGGAGCTGTCGAGACCACGTCCTGGGCCTGACGGTGGCTTTGTTCCACGCGCTGAGCAACCCCCCGATCATGTCACGCCTCACAGGAGAGCTCGAAAATGCTATACCGGACCCAGACAAGATCCTTCGTGGGGTGAGCTAGAGCAGCTGCTGTATCTGTCCGCGGTTATCATGGAAGGTATGTGTACACTAGTTGAAGAGATGGCCGTGTCCTGTTACTCGGCCATATATGGTGTTGGTATAAAATAGACATCTAACGTCAACTTGTAGCCTTAAGTCTAAGCTTCAGATCCGTTCAGAGACTCTCGCGAGCCAATCGCCTGGGTACTTTGGAGTACGGCAGCTGGACAATACCGCCCAACATGCCGGTGAGCATGGACGCCTACCATGTCCACATGAACGAGGCGATCTTCCCGAATCTGTTGGAGTTCCAGCCGGAAAGGTGGTTGGGTGATCCCAAAGGCCACGACGGCATCCGTCCTCCATCGTACTACATGGTGTTGTTCAGCCGCGGGGCGCGGAACTGCCTCGGGGTTAACCACCACATGGGATATAATAGTTTGTGATCAAACAATAATACCGGAACAGCAATCAAGGTATGATATATAAATTTACTAATCGGCATATAATTCTTCATCCTATAAAAGACTATCTTTTCGTCTCGAGGTCTACGCATTGCCATTTCCATAGAAGCATCACCAATATATTTATCAACTTTTAGATATACCCCTTCCTTCCCTTTTATACAACAAGTTTAAACTCCTACATCCCGATCGTTGAAAAATCCAAGTGATTGTAATTTTATCATCACTCATTATAGGAAGTAACACTAAAAGCCACAGTTATACCTCCTTGCAGACAATGTATGTGCATGCAAGGCTCCTTTACAACGTTGGAACACCTAATGCCTTATCCGTGAGGTAACTACAATTACCACCACTTTTACCTCTCAATGTAGAGACTTTCCACACATTATACATACATGTGATATTTCTATTGGTCCTAGGTCGCCTCCATCCAGATTACGAAATACAAATATATTTTTCTTCATCTTGTTTGTGTGATAGAATTTGAGGTACTACATGCAATCACTCTCCTGCGATAGGCCATTTCAGCCCCTTTTAATCACCAGGTTTCATGTTTAACACTATATACATACCTGCATACAAATAAACAGCTGTAACCACAACTTCATTTCATACCGATCACAGACTTGGCTGGCGAAATATAGGCTAATACTAACAAGCTAAAACAATACTTGTTGGACAATTATCTACCATCTTCATCCTTGAATGTTCTCGCCCCTCAAGACTCTCTGGTTGCACCAAATGAGATCGATATTCAAGCCGCGCCAAATGAAGTCATAGATGATACCTTAGCGCTACTCTGAATAGTCCTCGGCCCTAGGGACTATGCAATGGGGTATCATGTAAGACTTGCTCCTATTAAATGTGATATTGAATCACATCTTGACACATATAGCATAATAAACTTCTTCCACTGCAGTTTTCGATCCATGGCGCTGGTGTCTGTTTCTTCCGCTGGATACTGCATAATTGGTCGGACAAGTATTCCATTCAAATTCTGCGGAACCTGATCCCCGCACCCATGACCGCCGCTAAGATCGTTGTGAATTGTCACAGTACAAATAGCGTTATTGCCATTAAGTAAAGCAATAATGGCTCCGTTTCTACGATGCAACATGAATGTTAATGTATTTTCGCCGCCTAGGAGTATGCCACATTGAAAATAGCTTCGCTTAAAGGTAAGAGTATTTCCCCTTTCTTCTGGTTCCGCATGCATGCTTAGGTTGACCCGAATTCCAACTCCCCTGCCCCCCGCCTCCCCAAATCTTTGGACGGTTTTATGTTCCCTTCAATTGCTTTTAAGTGGCTGCTGATGTTACTATGCAGGACCTTGTACATTGCGATGAAAGCAATACAGGGTTCTTGGGAACGAGAATTGGGCGACTGATCTACTCTCTTCCAAATGGCTGATCCTAGATTTGAATTTCAGGGGCAAAGCAGCCAGCTGGGTCAATCTTGTGGATCTTAGTGCCGGAAGGGAAGGATGGCTAATGATCTAGTCTGAAGCTACGGCGTTAATAGAGCGTTTTGATTTCCTATACTAAATACAATAACAGTGATTTCCCTCTTGCAGATGTCCTGCTACAATTACATTTCCGATGTAAACCTTGGCGACTAGAGTGAGGGGGTGAGCTGACTAGTTTCAATCAGAGTGAGTGGCTTTTCTTGTTCCTTATACTGAGGTATTACGTGTAAGATCTCATCCTAAGTAATGTCGATAGTCTTCTCCGTACACTGAGCGAGCCATGAGTTGCAGAGTATCCTTCCTCGGCCAACTCTGCGGTACCTGGTAGTATCGTTGGCCAGTGGTTCGAGACCAATGAAGTCGATGCATGTCTCGAGTTCATATTTATAACCTTTAACAAGTCCACTAAATGGCCTTTGTTTTAAGGGACCTGCGTGTTGGCTTAGAAGAACTCCAGCACATATTACTGGAATACGCTCGTCGTTTGACCGTTCTTCATCTGGGATAAAGTACCCGATGATATGGCAACCATGAGATTCCATCAACAATTCCGTGTGCCGTGGCAAATATAGCTGGCGTGGAAGATGGATGGATTCTCCAGTCCTAGCGTCAATTTGAGGAGGTCCAATTCCATTTGAATGCACGCCGGAACCAAGAATCCAGATAAGCACGTCGTCGGAAGCACTGTCTAGGGGAAGATCATAGCCCTCAATCTTTATGTCAAGCAGCTTTCCATCTCTGAAAAGCTCCCCTACTGGAGCGATAAAGGACACTACTCCTCTAATACAAGTGCCTTTGCACAAACCACGTGGATTGTTAAAAGGGCAGTTTGATTTCATTTGAAAGCACAAATGCTTGATCAATGACTTTGTGATTTCTCCTAAAATAGGAGGGATGAAGTATGAAGGCTTTCCTGCTCGACAGATCCATGCCCAGGATGGCGCGTGGAAGTCAGGATAAAGTGGCATAGAAGATTGAGATGCATGCCAGAGAAGGCTCTGGCCTGTTTCATCGTCCAGAATTCCAGCGTGAAATCGTTGTCCATAATGGGCGCTGAACTTGTTGCAGACTCCCTTGATGGCTATGAGGTTATCCTTCCGGAATGTTAACTGGCAAGTCGAATTGTTGAAATACGGTGGCTGGTAAATCCAGGTGGCTGGAACGCCCCACACCTGTGGCTATATAATGCGTGAGATGCCCCTTACCTGCACATAGAGATAACTGTTGCAGTCAGAGCTGCTTACTAAGCTCCCGGAGCAGGATAATCCTATATCCGGTGCTCCTGTATTATATATAGATCTTTCTAGCTACCTATCCTAAGTTCTAGAGCATCCCAGACAATTATCACTATCCGCAATAACCCATACCTTGCTCCTAGATCAGCTAGTACGTGATAATAACCTATCTATCTAAGCAATAATAACATACAATATAACCTCATAACCTATGTCTATATTTAACACGAATAATCACTCGCTAGCTCGTGCCCGAATAGTCGGGCTGTCTCGGTTGCCGAGTCGCTCGAAGAAAACCATGCTCTCCTTGCTGGTGGTGTAGTGTTCGAACTCTGCTCGGAGCCACCTTCACAGAAACACTGCCAATGTATTTGGTCGCGGCAATAATAAATGATTCGCCTAGAAAGCATTCTCTCCTGGAATACCCATCCACGATTGTACCACTCAGTTTGTCGTATCTTATACCAAAGGCTGATGATCCGAGGTCGCAATATCACTGTGCTGTGACGCTTAATAACGTCGATGTTAGACTCTTTCTTGTCTTTTTTGAGCCATATGTATTTCCAGACGCAGGTTCGCCCATTCTCATTACGAACATTTTCTGATAGCTTGCGAAGAGGTATCCTCTCAAAGGGACAACAGACTTCCACGGCCAAGGCGTCATCCCGAGGAAAGAAAAGCCCGCGATCCATAGATTTTTCATCCAATGCATGGACCGCTGCAATGGTGCAGCTTGATGACTCAAAAATGGCACCCATCTTCTCAGATTCACGAAACCAATCTTCTTCGTCGTCCTGAATTATGCACAAGGAGTCAATCCAAATGTATTGGAAACCAAGTTGACGGGTTAAATTGATTGCGTCTTTGAAGGTGGGCGATAATTCGTTTTCTGGAAACTGTTGCATGAAATGACCAATGTTTTCCTTCAAAGTTTTGACTTTCCTGCCTGTTCCCCAACAATGACTCAGTGTGAGGTATGCACCTCGTCTCCCACTCGTTTTAACCAAAAAGGGATGAATGTCGCCAGAGGGGGAGCCCACATCAACCAGCCGAGTCGGCAAAGGAACAGACTCGCAACCTAACGTTAGATTTGCCATAGGATACTCCTTCGAAGGATGACAAGCTTCGTGGGTTCTAACGCATTTGCTTAACCAACTGCGTAACATGTTATAAGTCTGAGAGTTGGGGCCGGCCATAGGGTGCCGTAGAGGAACCATCTTAGGTGAGTAGTAGTACGAGTCTGGTGACGTTAGAGTGGCAATACAAAAGCTTTGAGAGGAACTTCACCTTCACAGGCGCTAACTTGAACAGTTGCTCCCCCATTGAAATTTCCATGCTCCAAAACTTTACCATACTCCGACCGTTCCCAAGACAGGGGTCTGCCTTGTTCTTCTAGGATATCAAAACATGGGAGATGTAGTAATCCAACAGACTCTCGATGGATCACTGGTAGGGACAGAAGACGCTGAGATACCACATCGTAGTCCTTGTTGACATCATATGGATTCCAAGGGCTTGGTAGCTGTAGCTTCGAATGCATGCATACCATCAACCTGCAGAGCTTACAATGCCTTCCAGATACAATCGCATCCGCGAGGGAAAGAGGGTATTGGAAGCCGTCGCGAAGCATTGCGTATGTCAGACCCATAGCCTTGCAAGAAGGACATAGCTGAGACGTCATATTGAGCACTAGTAGTGCTAAACATTTATGTATTGGTATCCTGAAAATGAATTGCGACTGCACTCTCCGTTGAAGGGCGACTCCTAGTAGATTCTTGTGGATATAATAAATGGCCATGGAAATCTCTGGAACCGCATATTCCCGCATCTCTATTGGACAGGTACTTGCAATACCTGGTTGGAGCTCCTCCAAGAACGTGTCATGCCGTGATTGGCAATAGAGTTCATGGGTCGGTGTTGCAATCTGGTGCTGGGCTTATTGCCACATATTAACACACAAATTGCGGATACGATGGAACACACCCTCTTATCTTAACTACCACTGTACCTAAATATATCGGAGTAGCGATTTCCCCGACCTAACACTGTATTTCTTCACATGGTAAGTTTCTTGGCCAAACTCAAAGAGACTTACGTTTATTATTGAATGACGAAAAACGTTTGCTATAAGATAATCAATCCAGCGCGTGTAGAAACCCCCAACCATCAGTCTACTGGGCTAATTATCAGAGATTATGATCTTCCAAACGTTCTCTTTTTTTCCCTGCTCCTAAATCTGCGTCTAGGCGCACTTATGCACCGCCAGGTCGCCTAATACCAGCACGAAAATGTGAACCAAATGAAACCTAGATAGAGGATTGTTGAGTTTCGGAAGAACCATAACTCTGGAAAAGACCGTAGTAAACTAAAGCACCAAATAGAGATGCTGATCAGGATATGAGGTTGAGATGAAAATAAAATTCCGCTTTCTTGTTACATGTCCTTGATTATTCTGCGGTAGTCTACGCCGACCACATCCACAGCTGAGCCAAATACAACCAAAACCGTGTGTATGCAAGGAGTTCACAGTGAGCTATGGTAATTAGCTAAAGAGGTACGAGTTTAACCTCGCTTTTAGCCAATAGCTCTTATTTAATTTCGATTATATCTTTATGAAAATAAAAATATAGCAAGCATATAAAGAAAAAAGGTTCTCCTAATCCCAGTCTCTCTCTTGTGCACAGCTTCCACCTCCCCCTCCTACCTGCTGCCAATCTACTCCGACCAATCGAGACAATGCCGCAACGATGGATGGCGCCATTGCAGAGGCATTGTGAGGTTGTTTATGTGCATGGATTGGTTAAGATTGGTTCCTTATACCTAGGTACACACAATTTCTTAGTTAGCTCAGACATCAGTCTACGCCCTGCTATCAACCCTCGTATCTGACTAATAATCCTTTATTCCTCACAGATATACTTCAGAGCCGCGTTGCGGTGACAATCTAGCACTTCTGCCATATTAATAGTAATTAGAGACTGCAACCAACTGCACAATACTGAGACCCCCATCAGTCTTCGGCAATCAGCCCCTGCTGTGGCCTGTTCAAAAGGTGGCCCTTTTCCTGACCCTGTAGGCCTGTTGGTTCATAACAAGTAGCTGTAATGAAAACGTTTACTGCGGCCGCCTCTCCTTCTTTCATTTCTCCCTTTCTTTCTTCAGCACAGGTTAGGCAATACGCTCTTTCTGACCTGCGATACCGATCATACCTACAAAATCGATTCCTCGCTCAACAACATGACCTTGCGCAAGGCTCTCGCCCAGGGAAAAGCCCTCATTCCCTTGCAAGGCCAAAAGTTCCACAAATTCGAAGAACACCAAGTGGCCAATAATTGGAACGAACAATAATGTCACCTGGAAGCTGGAGCTGCAACCTGGTACGACTGTGAAAAGCGACTTATTCCATGGACCAAGGCGGGAGAGACGCAACTCACGACCGACTTCGCTCTGTGGTCGCTCTGTATGCTCGCGGTCTCAGGCCCTCGCAACCGTAGATTCATCCGGAAGGAAGATATGATCAGGATCAATCATTGGGATGTGTACTGGTACGAAGACAACCGCGGCTGGGTGTGTCGCCACCATTACTCCCTCTTGGACGAGCCCACCGAGCCGCCTACTCCCCAACCTACCGATTCCACTACCCCGACAACGCTGAGGGCATTGCTGCCGCCTTCGGTGCGGAAGTGGGCATTAACGCGGATCCTGCCTTCGACCTCAATGCGGAGGCCGTCCCCGAGCTCGACGCGGATGCCGGCTTCGACTTCGTCGCGGATCCCATCCTGGCTGTCCTTCAGGAAGCCAACGACGACTGGGACGAATTGCCGGATTTCAATGAATGTCCTTCCTGGGCGAAATCAAATCTAGAAGATCCGCGGGATCATGGGCTCCCGTCGATGCTGTGCGCTAGGCTTGTTGACTTTGTGAATGGCATGGGCCTAGGCGCACGGGTCGGCAGAACCACTGGTTCCTGGTAGTCATGTAAGTGAAGGATTTCAGTGTCTATTTTATCCCCATGCTATGTGCAGCCGCTAGAAATTTCGCCCTCGAGTCCTTTATTATGATGCTTTGCTACTACGAGATCGAGTATATAGGCACCTATACGCCAAAAGTGTCGCTCTCGAATCAAAGCGTGCTTCAGCTCCCTAGACTACGGCAGTGAAAACAAGGCGTACCTGATTACAGGCACCACCACAATCTTTTGAACACCGTACTCGAAAGTTGCTGAAAGACAGGATAATGAGCTTAATTGACTAAGGTGACAGCTACTATAGAGGTGGGAGGAACGTCTGCTTATATACACAATCAGCCATGTTGGCTTGTACTGATACATCCACCACTCATAGCTTTGACCCCTTAATTCAACAAAAGTTACTACTAGCTCCTGGAAAGAAACATGGAGCCTTCCTATGAATAGCTGGAGTCTTACTATTAAACGGGCCTCAATAACCACCACCAGCAGCTGAAGCCCGAGCAGATCAAAATCACGGCGCTGGCAAAACAAGAGTAGGGGGCATGGAACGCACAGCGCGCAGCTAAGCAGTTGCTGGTCCTTGAGGACGACTGGAGCAGATCATTCAGGCTTTCCCTAGGGCCTATCAGATTCGAGGGCATGCCACATGCTCGGCAAGCCGAGCCTTACTTGAGCTACCATTCAGAATCGCCATACCCAAGCTCGAGTTACTGATGCGCTCTTGTCTATTTCAGCACATCTCTCTCGCTTGCAGATCATCAGTTTGAACCAGCCCAATCGATTTGCTTTATCTAATATCCTTGCCGTTGTCCGTCACTGGAAAAAAGTAACCGCCCTTATAATCCCACTCTAAGAAGTGGGGTACATCGAGCGTACTTGATCCGACACTATCGGCCCATTCCTCATCCTTTTCCTTACATTGATAGTGCCACATATCTGGACGGGCTGTCAGCTTTCGCAAAAGATCTTTCGAGTCCCTGCTACCGACACATTGGCGCCCAACAACCTTGGATATCCGTCCCGCATGCCTTTTCTGCGACGCTGGTAATGCATTGGCTCCCCTAGTAACCCAATTTGCCGTCCAGCGATATCTCCTTGGGTCAACAAAAGTATAGAGAGTTCTCTCCGCCGCTCTGCCACCCCTTAAATTATACCGTGACTTGCTGGGGCAGCCCTCACGTCCGGGAAAGGCCTCGATGGATAGATGACCTCTGTCACGTCCATATTCGAAATTCCATGAGCGGATCATGGAGTCGAATGCTATATAGTCGTTCATGCAATGCACAAAAGTCTGCTTTTTAATAGCATGAATCATCGCGGGGTTAAGGTGTGGGTTTAGCTCTGGATTCGTAATGAAATGGGGCAATGTGATAGCTGCGCTGAAGTCGCCTAGTTTGCCATCAATTACTTGCCGGATAGCAACGTCGATCTCTATGATGCCGAGTTTTTGTAGCTTGATAACGCTCCGAAGTAACTGGCGCGCCAGCCCCTGCCGGAGAACATCGCCCTCATCCTCGTCGATGCTTCTTCCAAAGGCTTTCACAATACATCTGAACGGTGGAGGTCTGCCGTTCTTGCCGGGATAGAGCAGGCGCTGCTCCTCTTCATCAATATATCCGGACTCCTCTATGTCCCCGTTGAAGGACCATTTGTCAAAGTCGAACTGAGTCATCATAGCGCGCTCGTGATCCTCGTCCAGCAGCACGTAGCCAAAACATCGAACGGCTAGTTCCTCGCACCCAGCCTCCTGGAGACGCCCGAAGGCGCGACACTCAGCGTTGAACGGCTCCATGTAGTTGTATAGGGCGCTGATTCCTTCGGGATTCTCGCGGTTGATAAACTCCCCAAAGCCGAGCCAATTAAAATCAAAAATCCATCGAAACTGCTCGAATTCATTCAGCGACTTATTGGTAAGAAAGTTAATGGTTTGGTAGAAGGACGAAGCTAACCACTTTGAGCGCATAGATCTGCCCCAATATCCTAACCTTGAAGACGATGGCATGGAGGCCCTCTCCAAGAATTCCAAGGAATTCGATCTTCTGGGGACCTTGAAAGTCGAACGGCCCTAGCTTTGGGCCAGGGCATTGTGGCAAGGGCCCCAAATCGGCAGCACATTCAGGCCAGTCGGGATACATTGCAGATGGGAATGGCCAAAGGCGCACGGAGAGAAATCAGGAGTAGTGAAAGATTCCCAGACTGGAGATTTCAGTTGCGCCGAAGCGCTTGCCCATGGGAAACCTGGCCATTTATATAGAGCGAAGTGTGTTGCTTGTGTAGCCTGTCTGGAATTCAGATTTACTTTAGTCAACCAACATAACAAGGGTAGTACAAGTAAGTACCCAAGTACTTACTATGGTACTTACTATGGTATGCATGGGCCTCAGCTTGGACTAACTGCAGGACACGGTCTGCATCCCTCGACGGCCGCTTCAATCCCTTCGACTTACTTGCCCGAGTTTTTACGACGGTTATTGTATCGTCGATTCTGCTCTCAGTGCAAGACGACCCACTGTTCTACCGCATTTGGCATTACCCTTTTAGGATAAAATCTCCTTTTTTTACACCCAATCAAAAGGTGATCTTTTACCCACTTATTGTTACAGTCACCTTCGTGCAGACTACATGTATTGCCATTTAGATACAGCTACAGGTCTATACGCTTTGGACACCTAGATTGTAGGTCCTGAAGGCTGTAGGTCTGTAAGTATAAAGAAGCTGTGGATTCCTTACCCTCTGACAACCTAAGTTGTAGGTCTGTAGGTTGTAAGTTGGTGGTGGCAGCCGCAGCTCGACGACCTACTCGACGATATCTAGATGCTCCAGGAACAATGGGTACTACATGTAGATAAACAATAGGCTCGTTATCATAACGCACTTAATTATTGGCTGTGTGATTGCTTGGTCAGTGATGGTGCACTTCCATAATTCTCCATGATAATTAAGATAGGCAGGTATTGGATTACCGTTGCCAACATATCAAACAATTCACGAAAATTCTGAGATTTACCCAGATCAAACCAGATCCAATCATATACTTTGATTTATTTAATTTAACATGTGTTGTGATTTGGTTTGTTTAAATGCATTAAATTATGGTTAATAAATATTCCGTGTTTTAAACGGTACTGATCATATTTAAAAATCAAATAATCGGCAACAAGATTAACGATAAGGTCGACGATAAATCTAATTTTTGTTAACCTTTATATATTACCTAATAAGGAAAGTGATAGTTAAATTGCATTAAACAAATCATTAATAAAATCTGCTTTAACCAAAGACGTAAAAGTGTGATTTGATCTGGTTTATTTGATTTGTTGGCAACGCTGTATTAGATCAGGAAAGAAAAGAATCAACGGAGTGTGTATTTACCTATAGGTATTTACATGTAATATGGAACGAGGTCACAGATACATGTATGTAGAATACGGATAGCACAGGTGCCTGCCTAACTTAAGACTCCTAACATAGCACTATTCTCGGGCATCTGACCTGTTCCAAAGTGGCAATACCCTCTATCTATACCGGATACACTATATACATACAATCACCACTTAATACCAGTTAAGGTTATGATCTAATGCCAGCTAAATGCATAAATGCATTAAAGAGATCCATACCCTCTACTACCTCACTTCCATCATCTGCTTCCTGTTAACAGACCTTTTCCTATTTACAACATCAACATCCTCACATTCTGAAAGTACCAACCATCTTCTCAGTTGCGTGACAATACCTCAACTACATTATATCATTCCGCACAATCTTCCATCCCCAATCTATCATCACTCCAGTCATCTGTCATCACTTCAGTCATCTATCATCATTGCAGAATCACAGTCGGCAACAATGCAGACCCAGCGTTGTTATTTCACCCAACTTCCCGTAGAGCTGTTAAACACAGTTTTTACATCCATCACAGATCTGAACACCCTGGCCAATGCTGCGCTATCCTGCCGTTCTCTATATGCCACATTCAAAGGCAACGAAAAACGGATCATCAAAGAATTCCTCATCAATCACATCGGCATATATGTATTGCCGGAGGCAATTCTAGCATATAATTGCCTCCCTGGACCGATGAGGAGATCTAAGATGCACCTGACGGGTCCATCTATGGATCGGGATAGGGAGTTGATGATGTGCATCACCGATTTTTTGGAAGACATCAGGGCCAACAAGCTTGTAAGGCCGGTTGTAGACTCGCTAGACTTTGGTATAGATGAAGCTTTTGCCCTAGCGAACACACATTTCTATGTGGTTGCATTTACCGAGAGGTTTCTTGAAAAATGCTCGATTACCACAGGTGTCAAGCTTCGGCAAAGTTTTCGTTTATCACCACCGTCACCAGCCGAGAAGGCCAGGATTGCTCGTGCCTTTTACAGGTTCGAGTTTTTCAGGAGGCTTCTTGTTCTCGTGTGGTCAGAGAGTTATGATAAGGACTGCACCCCTGTGTTGCATCAGTTCCAGCCTTGGGAACTTTGTCAGCTCGGATGCATCCACGATTTCCTAGCCTATGAGGTTATTCCAGGTGTGTATTAACCCAGTTGAAGCTTACCATTTCAGTTACGAATTTTAGCTAACCATTACTCAAGCTTTCGTGACTACCGTGAGGCAGGATGGTATTGATAAATACGATGACTTCGAATTTGGATCCGACTATGATACCGACATGACTGCACCCTGGATCCAACATATTCTATCTCTTGGCCTCATGGAAATCTACCGGCTAACGACGATGAGGTCGTTCCACGAGCGGAAAGCAGTCCTGCATGGCCACAGACGGCACATAGATATCGAGTCGGTTTTCCTCCACGATGAATTAGTGGAGCTAAACCAAGATGGATATCCACCGCAATCCCATCCCAGTTCATCTGGCAAGCCTTTCCACGACGATGGCGACATCGGTCCGAAGCAGATCTGGCAGCACTCCAAGCGCAATGATGACGACATGGAAATTTACGAGCTAGGGAACTGGAAGCACCGCGCATGGGGCTATGTCATGGTAAGTGATTCTCGCGATGGTTCTCTTCCTATGGTCAATTTCAGGACCTGAAGTTGCTCACGGGGAGGGCAGAGGATTGGTGTCAGACTCTTGACCACCCTCACGCGTAACTGACAAAATATACGAAGAAAATTGCTAACTCTGTATGTTACAGTGGGACAACGAGCGCCTCCAAGCCCTCGGCATTTTAGACCTACCTTGGAGTCAGACCAGGCTACGGTCTAGTCTCCGGTCCGTCCTGATGCTACAGAATGACCAGAATATTGCGAACAGATGGACTAGGGACCGTCTGTTGTAGACGACTAGGAGTTGACGTGTCTGGGGGAAAAGGTGGAGATATTACGGACCGCTCATGAAGCAAATCAACTTCTTGAGATAGATAGGTCGGTTTAATGGAATTTCATTTGGAGAAGTTAGTTTAGGTTGCCTAGGAGTAACCCTACCGCATAAACTTGGATTCACCGTGGGCGTGGGTTGGGAACAGAGGCGGAAAGGAAATCATATCATTTTCCCGTTTCCCGTTCTGATCAGATTACGTTAGACATTTGAGATGTACTATCACATCTATAACTCTTGTATAAATGGATGTCGTTTCTTGCTAGGTACCACGACTTGTCACGAATTAATTAATACTTAATATGATCCCCTAAAGGTGATGCATTTCCCGTGAAGTCTTTCGTATTAATATCAGCATATAGATGTTGCCTTTGGTCCTGAATTAAATTGACTAAAAGAATCTATTGAATATCCCTTGCTATGGAAGTAAAATTCTCGACGCGCCCTCTCCTCACGACACAAGAGGCGTCTCAGCGATCGTGCCATCACAGTACTGCACCCACCCATCGAGATCATATGTCTTCAAGACGGTAGAGAACCCATCCGTACCCTGCGCCTCGCAATACTGCTTTCGCACATCCGCCGACAGGCCGCCTTCCTCGCCCGCGCCGTCCGGGTACTCGATGTGGAAGACGGGCTTCCCCGCCTCGATGAACGGCTGCATATCCCCGCACTCCGTCCAGTCGGAGCACTCCTCGTTGACGGCGAACTGCACCACGTCCACCACGTCGGGGATGATGGACAGCGCGTTCTTCAGGCCGATGGCCATGTTGTGGCTTGCGGCCTGCTCCGCCATCAGGTTGATCAGGTCGATGGAATCTTGCTCCGTTAAGGGCGTGGAGAAGCCTCCTCCGTTTTCGTTGCTCTGTGACATAATTATCAGTAAAAGTTCGTCTCGACCGTAATACCATAAGTGGGAGAACACGGAAGATAGTTAGACAGCACAAAAGAAGAAAGAACACTTACATAACCATCCATATTATCAGGATCAATCGCATCGCACCCCATGCTAGCCGCCAGCTCGATGCGGCCCCGGATGATACTCCTCACGTTCTCGTTCCGGATATCGACCCACCTCTCGTCGGGCCAGTCGGGCAGCGTGGCGCCGAGGTCCGCGTCGCCGTACCGGTCCGAGTCCGGCCGGTACGGCTCGTACGTGCCCGCGCTGAAGTAGCAGATGACCTTCTTCCCGAGGCCGTGCAGCGCCCCGACCACGCGCGCCGCGTCCGCCCCGTCGTCCGTGTTCGTGTACAGGTCGATGTCGAAGATCGGCACGTCGGGCGTTGTCGTCGTCGCACTCGCGCCATCAACTTCGATGCTGTCCTCTAGCACGATCTGCCATCGCGCCCCGACTGCGGGCTGCCAGACCGCGCGGGTCGCGACCGTGTTCCCGGCGGCGCGGGCGGCGGCTAGGCTCGTGCCGAAGCCGAGTGCTAGTGCGGCGGAGACGAGCATTGTGATGGTGGTTGGTTATCTTTGTTGCTTATGACAATGTGGTGACCAACTATTAAATAGGTGGAGAGCCGGTCGATCCAGTTGTGATGCGGAATGTCTACAATAAATAGTCTTTTCTTCTATGTTTCTCTACTCAGCCCTATGTGTCTACTTTTCTAGGCATTTATGCATTCCAGAATCCAGAATCGTACGTAGATTAACCTAACTAGTAAGCTCGTGAAGTCTTGCCTGTTTTTCAGGTCGTCCCACAAGGCTAGTTTCAGCCCCCGGGGTCTAATTTTCAAGACTTTCCCCTTCCGAAAAGGGAAATGCGCCTCGATTAGGCCTGTTTGGGCAGGTCGTCGATTGGAGTCTCGCGATCGAGGCTGCTTGGCGCTCGCTCGAAGGATCTGTTACATAATGAACACACTGGGCAAGGACCTGACTGCGCCGCACTTCCTGGGCGCTCGATGGACTACCTATCCGGGACAATAATACTAGGTAACTTGACTATGTTGCTTTAGCGATATTTGAGGTCGGTTTTCAGGTTAGGGGCCGGAATACGCGGGTGACATTTTCATGCGATGGGGCGACATGTTCGCACATGTTTAACGATTTGGTAACCGTATTGAGATTGCATCAAATGATCAAGGGAAGCAATGCGCCGCAGTGACCTTGGTTAGTATAATACCCTCTAGCAACGTATATGCACAAATAGCAGACGAAGACATCAGTGCTCGATCAAGTGCATTTGTTCAACTCAGAAGCAGGTTCCTCATTTAGCTAACGAAATAATTGTTTACGAAGTAATATAATGCCACTTATCCGCATGCTGGAAGATATTGGAGTCGTAGTAGGTTCTCTACATATAGTACTCCTATACCGACAAACTCCGCCCGTGTAAAATTGTGATACTGTAAACTAAGTAATTATAAGTTTCCAAGTGAAAATAAGAGCTACATAGTTATGTTCGGTCCTCCCCGATGACGTATAAAAACATATAAGGTAGTAGTTTGTTAATATGATAAACTCTTTAATTCGTCCGGGGCTAAAGAGAAGTCATAGCCACTTCTACTTTCTTATAGCATACCGACGCGCCAAACCAGGACAATCACCCCGGAGTTAGGTTGAAGGACCTTTGTGGTCTTGATGACTGGCGTTAAGCATTATGGAGTTAGTTCGCTGGAGTTAGTCGGCTTGGATTTGGTTAGGCCTAGTCGGCCTTAGGCTAAGCCCGCCAGCTAGTATATCTAGTTACGGAGTTTTAAGGAGTTACGGACTAAGCACTCTTACTGCGGTCCTGAGAGCCCTTGAACTGAGAGTCACGGCTGGAGAGATCGATGGCACAGTATGCGCCAGCGTAGCTGATCATGTAGACTAATCATGTATATAAGCAGGCGTTCTTCCCATTTGTATAGCAGCTGTTGTCTCGGTCAACTAAGCTCACTATCTTGTACTCCAGTCGGTATATTGTGTATCCAACGACGATTTCAGGGGAATCCCTTCCTTCACCAAGAGTAAAAATATTGTAACCCACTAGACGCCCACCATGTCTAGTACGCATCAATCCGCCATCCTTCCACAGAAGGGAGGTCCATTTTCGGTCGGTGAGCGGGCCACGCCCGAACCCAGCCCGAACGAGATTCTCATCGAAATAAAGGCCGTTGCCTTGAACCCCGTCGATTATATCCAGCGGGACTTCGGCATGCCTCCAGTACCTATATATCCGGCAGTGATCGGGTCCGATGCTTCTGGTATCGTCGTCAAGGTGGGCTCGGAAGTCACCACGGCCCCTGCGCCCGGGAGCCGAGTCATCGCATTTGCCTCGTCTTTCTACCAACATGGCTCACCAGACTATGGCGCCTTCCAGAAATATGCCCTGGCGAAGTCGGAAGGAGTCGTTGCGCTCCCAGATGCCCTCTCGTTTGAAGAGGGCGCCGTCTTCCCCCTGGCCGTCTTCACTGCTTTGACTGCCTGGATCACAGTTGGCATTCCTCTCGACACCAAGTACACGCCGCAGGACAAGCAGGCAGTGCTGATATGGGGCGGCGCCAGCAGCGTGGGCTCAATCGCCATCCAATCGGCCAAGTCCATAGGCTTCACCGTCTACGCAACGGCCAGCCCCAAACACCACGAGTACCTCAAGAAGCTAGGGGCACACGCCGTCTTCGACTACAGAGCGAGCGATGTCGTCTCACAGATCATTAGTACGGTGAAATTGGATGGTGTCAACCTACACACTGCGCATTGTGTCGTTGATGGAAGTCTGCAGCCAACGTTGGACGTGCTCAAGGAGACAAAGGGCGATGCCATCGTTAAGGTTGCCCATTCACCTGTTCTGCGTCCAGACCATCCCACACTGGATAATACCGAGATTACGTTCAACTTCCCACCGGCGGACCCGGCGGCGAGGGATAAACACATGTATCAGTGTTTCCATGGATGGCTACAAGACGGTCTGAAGTCAGGTTCGGTCGTTCCCAGCCCGAACATTCAGGTCGAGGGTGGTGGCTTGGATGGGATAAATGCGGCCCTGGACAAGTTGAAGGCTGGTGTCAGTGGGACTAAGATTGTGGTTGCTATCTGATAGCTCGTCTAGTTATCGTACTCACATCCTTGCGATTACGTGTAGGGTGGAGGTTTGTGGGTAGTTAGTCGAGATAAGCATAGTACAATAGCTCGGTCTCTCAATCTCATATGTCTTCTTGTTGCCATCTTTTAAATGGTCGGCTCCCTTTATGACGCCTTTTCTATTCATCACTTTACGTATTCATTTACTTTTCGTCCTGACATTCCCAGGGGATTGTCCGGCCTTGGAAGTACTCCCTTGGCTTTGTCTACTACCCTCGAAGGCTCCAATGCCCACCAAGAACAACCAACACATATACAAGATCAGGAGATCTAAAATAACCGAGAAAGCTCGATTTGAGTGCAAGCGATCTTTGAACATTATCCCAAACCAAGAACTGCAATACATCTCCCACATAATGAGGGACGCCAATACTGCATACGTTAAAAGCGGAGTCCATATCCACAGCTTCCAGAAGCAGACCTCCCAAGGAGTGATCGGGAAAATCCGAGTTCGTCTGAGAATCTTGCTGTTGGTCATGGGTTCGAGATGTCTCCATGCTGTCCATCTGCTTCCCGCGCCGCATTGTAAAGGATCCGCCCCCTTTCGGAGTAAGCGGTAGATGAGAAGGGCATGTTGCGCTTGTGCGGTTAGGGAACGGCCTGAATTGAGACTGCGTAAGGCTAAGCCCAGTGGTGTCATACCAATGCTACGCAATTCGGGCAGCGCGCCCCGTGAGAGGAGTGCTAGGGCGATGCCGACTTCGCCTTTTAGCATGGCCCTCGCGAGTAAGGGGTCGGTGAGAGATACCAGGGCATCGGGGGACGGGATGGCTTTCAGTAGGACTTCGGCAGCTGCAAAATCACCTGCTTGGATTAATCCCCGAAGTGCACAGTGATTCTTATACGTCGGATCAGCACCAGAAGCAAGAAGCCATCTGATTGCTTTAGGCCAGCCACCGACACATGCGAACAAAAGCAAGCGGTCTTGCATGTCTTTTTCTAGTTCCGGTGGAGGCTTCATCTCCGCGAAGGTATTAACGCAGGCTATGACGTGAAGCGTAGACTCGATCGGATGCCTGGCTTTAAAAAGAGTTGTAAAAAGAGGTACGTGCGAGTTCAGCAGTGCCCAGGCGAGAAGGTCCTTCACTATGTGGTATTCCCTGACTTGAGCAACTCTGTCCTTCCCGCCGAAAACCATTCGGATTTTGGGTGCTTGCGATAACTCAAGATTCGCTTTATATAGATCGAAATCTGGATCGAGGACAAGTGTCTGCCATAGTGTGTAGATTGATGTGTCGCTAGGTGAAAGGTGCCGCGCGTGGTCCATCCAATTCGTGATCGAATATTCAGCAAAATATTGACCAGGTTGAGGACTAGGGGTCCTACTCGGTGATTGTTTGTTCAGGTAATTGCCGAAGTCGTGCTTTGCGCTGCTCTTTCGGCTGCCCATGTACGCGTACGCCAGTTTTTGGACGATTGAAGCGGTTCGTGTAGTGTTGTGTTTGGTTGATTTGATAATTCTATTTGCAACATCTTGTATCTCGGCGGCAGCTTCTGGGACTATAGGCGTGATAGTCTCAAGTTGTTTGTTGTCTTCTGAGTAGATGGATGCGTGGATATGCAGATATGTTATAGTGACTGCCGCTAAATGGCTGTTTGCCTCTGAGAGAGTGAAATTCCATGCTGAACTAGTATCCCCGCTCTGCTTAACAGGACGAAGCAAATACTTAGCGACGCTTTGATGTACGAACTGCACACTATAATCTTCTTCGTCGACAGTAACGAGACTTCCGCAGCATTTGAGAGTATGGTATATGTCGTTGACAACTCTGTCTAGATCCCATGAAACTACGCCAGGCGTAACACTGAGGGCATCTCGGAGCTCATCCACGTGTAATGATCGGAGGGCGCCAGCAATGCATTTCAGTATGGATGTCTGGTATGAACTTGAATCCGAATTTCCCTTTCCAAGTATGCGTTCAAAAGTACCAGCGAGGCCACGAGGCAAATTGGAAAGAGTATGTCGAATGGCGCGATCTGTTTTCTCATCGCAAATAGTATCGAATTGCAGCGAAACCCAGAGAAACCTACATGTGTCAGCTACAGAGTTTAAAAGAAAGAAAGAAAAAGACTTCTCTAATACTTACATTCCATCAGCCCCTTCAAGGAGCTTACTTCGGATCTCTCCAATGATCTCGGGTTGTCCAACAACTAGGTTTCCGGATAGCAGTCGGCGCTCAAGCTCAGAATCCACGTACACATCGATGTCAGGATTGAAATGTGGCATGGTAAGCACAAAATCAGACTTGACCCCCCGAAATTCGGACCGGAAGGGATGATGAGCCTCGACTCGCAGCGATAGACAAGTTAAAACAGGAAACGATCTTTTCAGAGCCTCGAGATACTCCATCATCTGGTCCGTCTCGTGTTCAGGCCAGTCATCAACCCCATCAATGACAAGTATAAGCCTTCTGTCCGTGGGTAACACTTCTTTTAGTAGCTGAACAATTTTATCTGTGTTCAAGTTTGAACTCCACCCCTGTAATTTGCTAGGCCACATGGAATCTGGAAGTGTCTCTAGGATCTGTCGAGCTAGACAACCGACCAGAGTTCTGGCTTTGAGGGATTCCGCGTCGTTGTGTCGAATGAAGAAGTAGGCCACTGAATCGCGGTCGCCGTCGATGGCTAAATTCAAGTCTTCGACGATGTTAGCCATAAGCACTGTCTTTCCCGATCCGAGTATTCCATGGCACGACAATGTGGACGATGTGGCCTTAGTCTTCCATTCTCGGAACTCCTTATGCCCTTGCAGGAGACCAGTTGTGCCGCGCTTACGGATTTGTCTCCAACTCATCTCATAGTCGTATATTGAGCAGGCATCCATGAACTTGACTCGAGCGGTAAGTAAACGTTGTTTCTCTCCTTGCTCGCCATCCCAGGAGAAAATCTTCGAAAGGGTACTTTGTCCTTGGGCTATGTCTTCAATAGATTGCGCCATAAGTAGCAGCTGCTCATCCTTGATTTCCATGACCCATGCCTTGAGCTCAAGTTCGTCTTCTTTTATCTTCTGATGGGTCAGAACGGAGAGTATCTGTTGGATGGTGGTTTGACGTGAGTGCTGAACTAAGCGATGACATATCTGCACAACACAGATGAAATACTCCGCTACATAGCCCTGGATTTTCTTTGACCGCTCATAAAGCGCTGATAGCTCCTGTATGCGAGGTGTAGCTCGACCAATGGCGTTGAAAAGTTCTGATACTTTCTCGGCATAGGCAGAGAATCCAGCGAGAGTCTTGTCATGGTATGTCAGTGGTCAGAGTCGCCGGGGAAGTTACTGTTGAAGCACTTACGAGGATAGTTAACCTGACCAATGACCAAACGGCGGCAGCGATCAGGTTCTGGCTAGCTCCAATCAAAACATCTCCGACAGAAGCGAACTGCTGGGCGACTTGGATGATGTTCGTGAAACGTGGACCGAGAACAGGACCACCAACCCCGCTCTTCCTGCTACTGGCTTTGCGGGAAACCTCAGCAGTTAGTCGCATGACATCACGAACGGTTGGTGGTGACGCCTGACATGCTTTACGACAGGACTGGAACTCGAGCTTCTCTTCCACATTAAGAATGCTCTCGAAAGCCAGCACAGTTTGCTGAAGGCGGATTGCCGGTTTCAGCTTCGAAGCATGCGATAGGGCGAGGGCCATGATGCAAAGACAAATGTATGGTGAGCTGTTGTAGTGTGCACCTTGTAGACACTAGTCCCCCATGACAATGAAGTGAACATAGAACTAAAGTATGTGAAAATCATTGGAAGAAGGAATGTTAAATCGCATAGCCTCGTGAAGCGAGTTTAATGCAGGTGCGGCTGAACTGAGGCCAAACTGAGTTAGCCCTTGAAATAAGCCGTGGCTAAGTCTGTTCTAGACGTACTTGGCAAGGATGGGGGGACTATCAATCGATTTTATTGGTGATTAGGAATTCAGAAATTGACCTACAATGCGCAGTACTGACTCTTATCACGTAAGCGATACAAGCTATATATAGCAGGTACATCTGGTCCCGTTCGGGGTAATGAGTGGCGTTATGCCAACATTGTAACGATGGTAGTGCTCAGTTATCCCAACCCTATAGAATAAGGATTTGAGGAGAATACTACAGGGGAAGCTCCAGTAGCGAAGCTTCGGTGACCTATAAAGGAGCTCTGACAGCCTATATAAAGGGGCTTCATCCCTCTAAGTTGTAGTGCGGAAGGTACTAATAATACCTGTCTATCCCCAAGTTCTGTGATACACCATCACCTCGCACAGGCTGGCCACAATGGCATGTTCTGAATGAGTTACGATCATACTCGCACATTATAATTGTGACTAGACGATGGCAGATAGTACATCGTTTGTATCACCGAAGTACCGATGATGGCAGAAAAAGAGAAAAAGAAAAGCGGTGCAGTTAGAAAGTGTACGGATAGCTTATTGACAGATCACAACAGACGTATAGACTTGGAAGTAGAGCAATCTACACCCACTGCATCATAGCATCTCCTCCTTAATGATGACCACCCGTGATTTCAGGCATCTTAAAGATTTTTCTCCTTCTCCTATAGTAAAGCAATAACGTCCTTCCACCTAGCTCAGTCGCCACCACCCCCTGGAATCCCACCATGCAGCGGCAACTGCGTACCATCGGAGTGACCAAAGCCCCCCAACCTGCTAATAACCTCCCTGATTCCGACTGTGTCGAACCGGATGACCAGTTCCTCGACCGAGCTGGCCTTGTACTGTGATAGATGATGCCTCCTCACTTTATTAGTTCGCTGGTGTTTGACGGAGTGTTCGTAAAGCTCGATGACGGTCTTGTGGAAGAACCAGACCTATCAATGGCGCCGGCGACCGCGAGGAGTAGCCGCTGGACTAGACTACTGAACGTGTAGGGTAGAAACTTGAGGGGTGGTCTATCCTAGGGTTCACCGCAAACTGCGCGTGGTATGAAACATCGCCGTGTGACAGTTTGTACCTGACGATGTTCAGATGCACAGATAAGGGGACGAAGGGATCTTGACGTTATCTCAAACGCCAGGGCAATGGTAACTACGTGGGTTAATACCAATGAAAGGCAAACCTAGAGCTTAATGGGACACCTGTACCAATATCGTAATAAGACTCTGATTAGCGATGGCCATGAACCACCCGATGATGCTTTCTTAGATGCGAGCCCCTGCGAAAAGAAAATCCCTAGGCAAGAACCAAACCCCATTGCGCACCGGGCTCCTTCGCATTCTTCAACAATATTAGGTCCCTCCGATAGCTAGGATTGCGCAGGAAGGGGATGACGCGGGGTTATACATTAACAGTGTTTGTGGCCCGTCGTCAAAATTCGGCTGCGACCGCCGGCATTTCGAGCGAGTTTTTAGCGACTGCGCCTGGCTGCACTCAATAATGCAGTACGCCAATCGACTTGACATATCACCATTTCCGGTTCTCCGTATTCTGAAAAGGAGGTGCATTGTCATCCAACTAAGAGCCCTGAAGAGTGAGGTGAAAGAAGAAAGAGTATTAGCATGTAGGCACATATCCGAGAGCCTAGGAAAACTTGACTAACGACCGACCTATAACTCCACTTTCTGGTTAGGTGGTCGCACTAACTACGAAGTGATAAGTTTTTATTCTTTGCAAACTATAGTTAACAAAAAGTACAAATATGCCTATACGGTGGTATTGTTGAGGCAATTGCTACATTCTTAAGCATTGACAGGAAAAGAGAGAGAAACCATTGCAGATGTGTAAAATCCATGAAATGGAATAAATGCCTCCTTATGCCAACCGTATTGTATGTACACACAGAGCCTCAAATGCGCCACTATAGTGGGGGAATCTAGGCCCGGGCACCTGGAATGCTAGGCTGCGAGGTAGTTGGTTGGGCCCGCACATTCCAGTTTGACTAACGTCTAACTATGTGGCTGAAGGAATGCCAAAATATCGTTGCCTGAAAAGTCAACCTAGATATGCCCAATCGCATGGTTGTAATATGTAACGCATCAAATATGTGATAGTTATGAGTTGAAATTCAAGAGGTGACTCATATGAAACTGAGCGGTCAAGTAGAGTTTGAATTCCTGATATCAACTAACCCCTGTCATGTCGAATGGCGGCACCGCGCCACCGATTTGCAGATCCAACAACTTCGCCTCGTTACCTAGTTATGCTAAGCCCTATTCGCCCTATTGGATATCGCCCCCATCAACTAACGTCAGGTATGCAACTACGTTCATACAAATGATGACTCCAGGCTTCCTCCAATCTGTCAATTATAAATCCAACGTCTCGCAGCAATTCCCTATTCGAGAATGAGGAGAAAATGATTGTGGCCTTCCAAAGCAGGAGATTTGATTCCCATTGCGACGCACAGTCAATTCCCGCTCAATATCTCGTTCGAAAACACGATTGAAGCGATCCGCAAACAATTAGAGCCTACTTCTTAAGATACTACTGGTCATATTCATTCATTCTCAATTTATACTTATCACATCGACGCTTATCACACACATCGCTCGGTATTCGGTATTCACTTGCTTCCTATTTTGTACTGCTTGCAGTGAAAAATCAATCACGATGGCGGCCTTCGATAAATACAAGGACGACGACCTTAAGCCAGTAAAGACGCATTACGAAAGTAAGGAAGTCGAGATTCCAGATGACTACCTCAAGTCCGACCCGCCCGACGCACAACCCATTACGTTCTCTCAGATCGACTTCGAGAAGACGGTGCTGCCCCAGTACAAGGGAGCCTACGCCGTCATGCTCGACAACGTGCTGAGCCGCACAGAATGCGGCACGTTGGTCGAGCTAGCGGAGGCGAGCGTCCTCGACAAGGACATACGGGACGGTTCGCCCTGGAACCCGGCGCTCGTCAACGTGGGCAAGGGCGAAGAGGCGCTCATGCCCTACTACCGCAAGAGCGACCGCATCATCTGGGATAGCCAGGAGATCGTGGACCGCCTCTGGGCCCGCATCAGCGAGCGGGTCCCCGAGATCCGGGAGCAGCTCACCTCGTTCCGCAACGGGGACCTGCTCGGGACCCGCCACAAGCCCGACAAGGAGACCGTGTGGGATTTCCTCCGCGTCAACAAGCGCTTGCGCTTCCTGAAGTACGGCCCGGGGGAGTTCTTCGGGCCGCACTGCGACGGCATGTTTAGCGAGCAGGGCGAGGACGGGAGCGTCCTGTGCACCCACTTCACGCTGCACCTGTACCTGAACGACTCGCAGCAGGTAGTCGGCGAGTCGGCGGATTTTGTTGGAGGTGCCACGTCTTTCTTGTCTGGTGACGCGAAGAAGAGGTTAGATGTCGATCCGAAGGCTGGCAGGGTGTTGATCTTCCAGCATGAGAAGCTCTATCATTCCGGCGATGCTGTTAAGCAAGGTATCAAGTACACGGTGCGGTCGGATCTTCAATATAAGATGCGGGGTTCCTAGTGTCGCAATACACACCATGGCGAAGTTGAACAACAAGGGGACTGATTGACTAGTGGGAAAAAAGATGTGAAGAAGATGTGTCTAGATACATACTTACAGCTAGGAACTATGCCGCTTTAATGAGATAGACGATTCGATTGAAAACGCTTGAAATGACATTCGCGAGTGAGGTTATAAGCCATTCCTTATATCCGTGTCATGCCCATGTTTCCTTTACTGACTTGAGGACCTTGCAATTTGACTTATGCCCAAGTTCGCTCCAACCTTTCACCTGGCAAGCCTGTGTTGATGGTTGTAAGCCCACGTGGGCTTCACAGGATAGAGTGAGCTTGTAAATCTTACCTTGCTACAATAAGCCGCCGTGCTGCAACCGGTGCATTTCATGAGCGGCCCATCAGCCTTGCCACAGGCAGCGCACTGTTGTCCGACCGTCCCACCGTCGACTACGGTAGCAAGCTCGAAGACCTGCTCCAAGCTACCAGGGATGACCTGCTCAACACAACAAATCAATCAACCAGTCGATTCACTCAAGTCATCTTACAAATAGGATATAGGGGCCAGATCCGGTAACAGAAATCCAACCGGCCTATTGAGTAGGTCGGTCGGCGGGTCGATCAGTTGGTTCGAATAGCACGTACCCGCACCTCCGCGCCCGCGCCCGCCTCAATCTGCACGATATCCTTCTTGCCCTCCCCCTTGTCGGTGCGTCGCGCGCCAGGGATCACTATCGTGTACCCCTTCCGGAAGCCCTTGAGGCTCATGCCCACATCGTCAAACAAGACCGCGAAGTCGAGGCCCGTGCGATCCGTCACGATCAGCGTCGGCTTCGTAATTGTCATGTTCTCCTTGATCTGGGCGACCAGCACCCAGCCAGCAGCAACATCCGATCCAGAGCCGGCGGTTCCAACAGGTGGAATTTCCCGGAAGACGGGGAAGAGGGCGGAGTCGGAAAAATCTGGCATTCTGAAAAGACAACAAAAATCCCGTGGGAACTAACTTAGTTACCGCTTGCTGGTATGCAGAAAAAAAGACTGCAAGATGATTACTTCATGAGATGGTTTACATTAGTAAAAAGAAACCAAAACTAATCAAAATCTACTCGTGAGAAACTAGAAATTATAATGACATCAATTATGAGTTCATTATGGAGGTTTCTTTCTCGTCTTCAATTCGCACAAACTGTGAAACGCGTATTCCCCAAAGACAAACCCCAGTTTAAGTAAGGGTATGATTGGCTTCCGAGATCCGAGCGGCTTAGAAGTGGAACCTGGACAAGATGTGGGGCCCGCATGTTAATAAGCTTATGAGGGCCAGAATTAATCGGATTTTTTTAATCCTCTTCCATGTGTACACAGGTGAGAGGTCATGATGATGGAGGTGTGAACGAGGCTATGAAAATAGTAGACGTTGTAGGTATTGGCCAAAATCCTGTTGCCTGGCAAGCCTGGAAGAATCAGCTTGTTGAAGTCCACAGTTTATGGAATCGGGTGTTGATCACGAACCCACTTCTTACGTTGGCTCATAAGCTAAACATGAGATCTCTCAATATTTACACATAGGCTGTCTGTGTCTCTTTATAAGCACGCCTCACAGAAGAGGCCACACCTCCAATGGGAAGTTGAGCCAAAACCGGACCGACGTTCATGGACTGTTCTTAAAGAGTGGGAGGGAGGGCTTTAATAATTACCGACTCTCCGGTTCCCCTCGGCTGCCTCGCCCCTGACTACGCGCGGTCTACACGAGTCATTGGTCGATGGCTAGATCGCACCGCGTAACCACTGATGTAATCCCTAGTGAAAGTTGGAGAGGCCAGCACAACAACTTCTGTGGGCCGGATAGCACGAGTCTGACGCAGATAATACACAATGAACAGTTCCAAATCCCAAGAATTGACTTTGGGGAAAGCAAGGTATGGTCAAGATAATGAAGCTGAATTGAAGAAGAGATATGTGAAGTTTGGCTTGTACTTATTAAATTTCTATCACAGGTAGGGTGATAACAATAGCTCAGCCGCTTCAAGCTTAAATTTCACTGCGAGAATCTTCGATTCTACTCATGGATCCGAGTCATGAAGGGTACACACGTGGAGCCCTGAATATCCCACAACCACGGTACGTGTATAATTATAAAGGGGAAGAGCTATATTTAGATTGTAGTTTTGAAGAAAGCTTCGATCTCGATAGTATCCGATATATACCGTATAGGGCTACCCCCTAAGTTGGCTCCAACACCCTCTATCCCAACACCTCGGTATTCACACTTATCTAATATAACTCTGACTTTGTATTGAATAGCATCGGAATTAATTGAGTACCAGCAAGTAGAACCTGATTAGGGACCAACCGGTCCATCTCATTACGTGAATCTGGACCCGCCGATCGATCGTTGCGGAGCAGGATGTGGAGAAAAAGCGTACTCTTCCACGCCTCCTTCTGCCGCCGTCGGGACGTGCCCACAAACCAGCACACACATCATCAAAAGAGGAGCGCAAGCCATGACGTCGACGTATTACACCAAGCCTCAAGACCTCGCGTCCACAGCGTCCCGAAGTTCCGGAATCGGCTAAGGAAAAAAACTCGAGTCAGTTACGCATATAAGGGGACAAGGTGCTTCGCAGGTCAGGGACGGAAAATACTGCGTCGAGTCAGCCAGTCAGTCAGTCAGTCTGTATCGTCGGCAATATTTGTATAGTTAGGACCAGTACGGAAGGCTCTTATCCCATCGTTTTAATCAGTGTGTCTTTTCAACGGACCTCAATACTTTCGTTTCCTGCCCCTTTTTACCTCCTGACAATAATAAAAAACCATGACTAGCAAGCTCGCTCTCACCCTAGCCGCGGCTAGCAGCGTCAGCGGCCTCGCGGTGCGCGACGCCGGCTGCACCCTCACGCTCACGACCAGCGGCGGCGTCAGCTACCCGGTCGGGCAGCACACCAGCGGCCAGACCCGCGCCGGTGCCGCCATCGCCCAGGCGGAGTTCACCCTGAGCGACAGCTCCCTGACGGATTCGCAGGGCCGCGGCTGCTGGTGGACGCCCCCGTCGACGGTGCTGCAGTGCGACGTGAACCAGACGCCCGAGACGGGCTTCGAGGTCGGCTGCGACGGCACCCTCTCGTACAATGGCCAGACGACCTTCTACGAGTGCGACGCCGGCGAGAACGACGAGGTCAACATCTACCTCCAGCTCGACAGCAGCGCCCAGTACTGCAAGGAGATCACCCTGATGGCCTCGGGCTGCAGCTCCGGAGACTGTGACAGCGCTACTAGCAGTGCCGCCTATTCAGCTAGCTCGCCCCCGGCTACCACGTCGAGCGCCGAGGCCACTACGAGCGCCCCGGCTACGTACAGCACCCCCGAGGGAACTGTCTCGACTATCTACTCCACCACTATCATTCAGGTTCCTTGCTCGTCTGAGGCACCTGCTGTTTCGACTGTTCAAACGACTGTCACTGAAACTGTGACTAGCTGCGCTTCTACCGTGTCCGATTGCCCTACTGTCTCGGTGCCTGGCCCTACCGAAACTGTGCCCGGCCCTACCAACACTGTCTCGGAGTCCGTTCCTGGTCCCACACAGACAGTTCCGGAGACTGTCTCTGCACCTCCTGAGACCGAAACCGAAGTCTGCACGGAGAGTACCACAGAGTACGCCACTCCTTCCAGCACACCGTCCAGCGCTCCTTCTAGCGCCCCTTCCAGTGCTCCCTCAAGTGCTCCCTCAAGTGCTCCTTCTAGCGCACCCGTTTACCCTACCACGGCCCAGCCTACCACAGCTCAGCCTACCACCCTATCCTACGTCACCTCCAAGCCCGCCACGAGCTCTGCCCCGGCTACCACGTCCGCCCCGGTAGGTTCGACCACATCCGGCGGATTCCCCACTCCCAGCGAGGTGACCATCCCCGACTCGTGCCCCGGCGACGTCACCAACGCGGGCGAGTTCAACCTGCCGGCCCTAATCATCCCAGTGGACAGCTCGAGCCCCGACACGGCCAGCGGGACCTCGTACTGGGGCGAGGTGAGCGCGACCAAGTCGAGCGTGTTCGACTTCAACATCCCGGCCGCGGCCGCGGGCAAGACCTGCAACGTGGTGTTCCTGTTCCCCGAGCAGGACACGCTCGAGACGTCGTCCTTCACCTTCTCCGGGTCGGGCGCGCTCGACTTCTCGCGCCTGAGCGGCGCCGTCGACCAGCAGACCACCTACAGCAACGTCCCCGGCGTCGCCTCGGACCTCGGCCAGTTCACCGTCTCGCCCGGCAACGCCTACAACGTCGCTTCGTTTGACTGCCCCTCGGGCGAGGAGGTCAGCATCAAGATGTCCGTTGTCGAGGGCGGCGACACCAGCCTGCGCTTCTTCCAGGACTACAACCCCTGCCCCATTGGCATGTTCATCACTACCTCCTAAGCGGGGTCTTTCCTTGGTTCATAATATATGATACAAAGCAGAGTGTGTATGGCGAGTGATGAGAGCCATGAAAAACGTACTCTTCTAATGTCTAGAATAATTAGCAGATGAGATCGATGTGCGATGACAGTGGAAGCACTAGATAATTGTTAATAGTGTATACTACATGGTCATATTGAAATAGTAAAATAAGTAAAATAACAAAAATGGACAAATATGTATTCCTCGATCTAGTGAATGCTTAAAATGCACCATTAGAAAAGAGGATCGTTTGACTTAACAAGTTCCTCCCGTAGTGGTACTAGTTAATACAAGGAAGTGCTGGAATGACGCAATATGTGTCCCATGGTGTTTATTTCCAAGAAAAGTGTACCCCTCAATGGTTTGTCATCACCTGTCATTTCTACATCACAACTAAAAAGCTAGAGTATATTTATTCTATTTAAAGGAACATATTTCAATTGTCGTTATTTAATGCCACTTTTCCTTCCCTATAAAAACGGTCAACTAACCAACCCCTTCTTCACCCAACATGCCCAAGCCGGAAATCGAGTTTCAGCCTACATCCTCATTCCCAGAAGATGTCACGCAGGACTTATCAATCCGCACTCTATCCGCCGACCCTAATACCGGAGACAAGACGGTCCTGCTGACACATACCCCTGGAAGTGCCTGGGGATCACCGGTCTGCAAACATGACTACTGGGAGGAGGTGTACATCATCGAGGGTCGAATTTTTGATGAAACGCTACAGCAGTGGTTTAATGCCGGCAGCTATTGTTGTCGCCCACCGGGGATGCTTCACGGTCCGTTTCGCGCCGATGAAAATGGGGGATGTAAGGAAATTTGCTGGTTGAGATACCCGAGGAAGGATGAGACAATTTCGGTTGTTCAATGAATTTTGGCTAGTGGCTCGGGAAACGGATATCTCCGGATACAAAGAAAATCTCCCAGTTTTCGATTAAGTAATCGTGTTATAAGCCGGTGTGAAGTTAACAATGTTAGTATTAACATGTAGACTATGGTACTTGTTCTTAATCGAGGTACTTGTTCTTAATCGAGCCGCTTGGATTAATAAGTGTAGGCAGGATGATGCTACATGATGTCGTTAGAGTGCACTAATAACAGAACAGGGTATAGTTCTCGTATCAACATCATGTTCTGTTTCCGTCTTTGTATCAAATACCAGTGACACAACACAAAGGCGCGCTTATCGCATGACGTATGAGATATTGCTTGCGGATATCGAAAATATACAAAGCTGTTTCGTGTGCAACATAATCGATTGAGTTTCCCAAAAGATTGAATCCCGTAGTCTTCAAAGGTGTCGCAAGTTTCAACCTGCAAGATAGGAAACGGTCAATAGCACCTTACATAGTAGAAACGAAGGCTGAACAACACTACGAGTTCAACTCGCACTACACATTTCTAGACATTCTAGGTGTCAGTGAAGCATCACTAATTGTTCACATCTTCGAAATCAATTCGATTCGGCGACATGCGGTCTCAAGTTGTGGCAGTCGCCATTATTTCTGCCATATTCCTCCCCCCCTTTGTACGGTTTCTGAAGTCGGTGGTCGCAGTGGAACTATGCGGCTTTTCTCTAGCAGCAAATCACCTATGGCTCTGTCAGCCGAAGGATGTTTCCCCTATAAAATTTGGGACATTTATAGAGTCACAGGTGAATTTCACAGAGGTGGCTTCTCTTGCCATTAAACACCACAAATTTCTTAGTCAATCAGAGTTTACGTCTAAGAATTCAACCGAGTTTATTACACAAATTGAAAGGTGAGTTTCCGAGATGTCCATGGCTCCAATTCGGAGTTGAAGAACAGGGTGATCATTAACTAACGCCTTGTTAGTAAGTATTGAGTTGAGTGCTACTCAAACACACGCTCTCATCGCCTTTTCATCGCCAGGAAACTTGAAAGTACACGAACTTCATAATATTAACAAACAATAGACAGCGATTTGAAAGATGGAATATCGTTGAGACACCAGTTCAGAACTTATGGGAATAACCTCGACCAGGCTGTAAAAGCATACAACAAACTTTTCATCAAAGTGCGCGATACGGCGTCGCATTTTCGCAGAATCGACCATGATCTAAGTCGCCAACTCTCTGCGGCGGTCCCAACTACGCGATATATCCTATACCAAATTGGATATCCATCTCCATACAACTACTCGAGCGGGACACTTTCGGAGCAATTTATTGATTCGATCGACGAATCTCTAGAATCAATCAAGACCATTCTGGATATAACAAACGAATCAATTAAGAAGATGGGAATTCTGCAACTAAATTCGAAGGATATCCACGATACTTTGGAGGATGCCATCGACCATGTCGGCAGAACTATCACGAATTCCAAGGAGTCTTTCAACAAGACGGAATCGGGTAGATCATGGAACCTATTCGGTTCCTTGTCATCTCAGCGATTGCCGATATTCGAGCTCGAGGACGTACAGATAGAACTTAAAAGGATATCACAATACACGATTTGGAGGTTGGAAAACTTGAAAAACTTCCAAGCCAAAGTCTTGAAGAAAATCCAACAGAAGGCCGCGGCAATACATTACGAGTTGGTTGATGTTGCTAGTGAAGCGAGGCAATACCAGGGACAAGAATCGAATAACAAGCGCGAACGTGATATAATCAACGCGGCTTATCAGTGGAGACGGAGTTTGACAGTTTTGGAAGATGCCTTTAGGAACAAGGAAGAGGAGATGAAGCTGGGTAGACTATCTTAACTAGCATCATCGTTTCGATGTTGGTCGGTCTAATATGACTATTGTAACACTATAGGCTTTCGTGGTGGATCTGGATTCAAACGATATTACAGTGGTAGATGATATATTTTACTCCTGGAAATCTTTTTCAACACTGAATAAACTCATATGCGAACTTGGAAATATATTGTGCAAAACATCAATATGCCCAACCACGGAGCGGGTGTTTATATGATCAAGCGATGGGAGATAATTTTAATCGTTCACCCAATGAAGTCCATAGGATCTAGTCTAAGAAATGGTCTTCGTGATTAAACACAACTATCTTAGAGTCATCGGTATGAATACTACAGATGAAACAATTTAGAATAGTCACAGGATATCATAATATGTGGTTACTAGCGCCAAATATCGTGAAGCTGACTTACCCACCTGGGATGAAGATTCGAAGACGATACTACTCCCTCGCAAATAACGGGTTACTAAGGGGTGGGTGAAGGGAAACAAGCTTTAAATACGTCGACAATCGGGTTGAAGAAATAAGCCATTATAACACTAGTCCCCGCCCTATGCTACACCGCCAAGTTGTAGCCAAAATACTCGACACGACCTCCCGATAGTATATCATACTAAAGATATATAGGTAAGCTTTAGTTAGGTATTGACATATTGTGTAAATCGAATAATCATAGGTTTATGCTATTTCTCATAAAATAACCGCTAATTATTATTGAATGACGAGGTATTATCCGAATGGTTACATATAAGGGTATCATTTAATTTGGCGTTAACGTGCCGATCCTCCATGATATAGTGGCTCGGCGAAAAGCTATCCCCCAGACCCCACGGTCCTGTCAAGGATTCCCCGCATCCCCCACACTTCGCTGGCATGCGATAGCGACTAGTTAACCAATGCCGCTTCCAAGATCCGTGCTTCGCTCGGTGGAACAGACCTCTTCTCCAACATGCATGTTCCTCGCCCTCTCTCCGACTTTCCTACCCTATCTTTCCTATATATCTACTTCTATAGTTGCTGCTCTTCCAGACTTTAACATTTAGATCACCATCACCACCTTCTATCCACTCACTATGACCTCCAGTCCCGACACCATAGCCCCCGTCAAGGTTGAATATGGCCACAACGAACACGGGCTTCGCGAGGAGATAGACCGCATCGATGCCGTGGCTACGGCCCCGGGGACGACGTTTGAGTCGTTCGCGCATCTGGACGAGAAGAAGATACTGCGGAAGGTTTGGGACCACCTACTACTGCACGCTCTACGAAGCTACGAAGGGTCATGGTGTTAACAAGTCGATATCTAGATGGATATCCGTCTGATCCCGATGCTCGCCCTTCTCTACCTGCTGTCGTTCCTGGACCGAGGCAACATCGGAAACGCGAAGATCGAGGGCCTGCAGGAAGACTTGGGGATGACTGCGGATCAATACAACTGGTGCTTGACTGCCTTCTTCTTCACGTATGCTGCTTTCGAGGTGCCGAGCAACCTGCTTCTGAAGAAGCTGCGCCCTTCCAGATGGCTCCCGATCATCATGATTGCAGTAAGTTGGAGACCACTCTGACGAGACTTGACCCCTGCGGCTTTAAGGCTATCCTTCTATAACGACCTCCCGTTATTGGCTAAGAATTTTTGGTGCAGAGCATAGCTGACGCATTGCTATAGTGGGGAACGGTCATGACCCTGATGGGAATAGTGAAGGATTTCAATGGTCTGCTCATTGCGAGACTTTTCCTCGGTGTTACCGAGGCAGGGTTATTCCCTGGGATTGCAGTGAGAACCTACTATCAACCCGTGGGTTTCTTGAACGATGAATGCTAACTAGTGCACTTAAGTACTATCTGACTATGTGGTACTGCCGTCATGAAATCCAGCTTCGCCAGGTATGGATAATCATATGATCATATGTTGGGTTAGGCTCAACGAAGAGCTTGTTAACGAGGACTCCCAGGCACTGTTCTTCTCCGCCGCTTCAATAGCTGGTGCATTTAGCGGGCTTCTCGCTTTCGCAATCGCGAAGATGGATGGCATTGGGAACCTCGAAGGCTGGCGCTGGATCTTCATCCTAGAGGGTATCGTAACTGTGAGTTGAGAAGACCCCGGGAAGTGGCTTGGCGTCGCTGAACATCAGAACAGGTCATTGTCGCAGTCCTGGCATTTTTTGTTCTGCACGATTTCCCCGAAACAGCCACTTTTCTTACAGAGGAGGAGCGCGCCTTTGTCGTGTTCCGCTTGAAATATCAGGGACAAGTCCAATCAAAGGAATTGGGACGACCTATGGTCGCCCAAGCTGAAGAGTTCGAATGGACGTATGTCTGGTCAGCGTTCAAGGACTGGCAGATATGGGTTAATGTCTTCGTATATTGGGGGGTGAGTTATATCATTACTATTTTCTGTCGTTCTTTGCCTTCTCCCGTATTGCTTTTCCTGTGGCGGAACTAAACCAGAGTCTTTGAAAGATTGTCTGCCCGCTTTATGGTGTCAGCCTCTTCCTCCCGACAATCATAAGGAACTTGGGGTACTCCTCCAGCACGGCACAGCTTATGACAGTTCCAATCTACATCACGGCCGCTATAATGGCAATTCTCTTTGCCTATATATCGGATCGTGTGGGGAAGCGCAGCCCTTTCATCATATCGTTCTTGCTTATGATGATCGTTGGATTCTCTATGTGAGTGTACTTCATTAGGCTCAGCTCATGACCATGTTCAAGAATGTAAGTGGTTACTAACAAGTGACAGGTGCATATCGACGTCAAACCCTAAAGTGATCTACGGTGGCGTTTTCGTGGTTGCTTGCGCTATCTACCCAGCGTTTCCTGGCGTCATCACCTGGATGGCAAATAATCTGGCTGGTAGTTATAAGCGCAGCGCCGGAATGGCCATTCAGATTGGCGTCGGAAACCTAGGCGGTGCGATGGCATCCAACTTCTACAGGCAGAAAGACTCTCCACACTATGTTCTTGGCCATGCATTAGAGCTGGGGTTTATCAGTGTTGGTATCATTGCTGCAGTCATCCAAGTAGTAACATACGCTGCGATCAATAAGAAAAGGGGCAAAGCTATCCAAGCCGGGAGAGAGGCTCAATATACCCCGGAGGAGCTATCTTCAATGGGTGACAGAGCCGTCACATTCAGGTATATGTACTAGTTAAGGCTAGTCACAGGAATTGATTAATGGTAAGATACTTTCGCAGATTTACAATGACAACGCAGTTCATCTACGGATGGTATAGTGATGAATAACAAGGTCAGATCCCCCCGTACCCTCATTACAAAAGCATATATATGTTATGCTTTCATTTATGCATTTGCAGGCCCCGTGTAATTAAATCTGTGAATGCATTTGGTGCTACGACACAGGTAGTGGGGTATACTGCAAACGGCGCTTCTAAAGTCTTCTGATCCGGGAATTTGAATGTTTTGTGAAGTGGGCAAACAATGACAGAGCCGATGCAGCCTCAAACTCTCTTCAACCTCGAGAAGTGGTCTGCATGGAACTAGGGAACGTTTATTAAGTAAGGAGAAGACCTATATTCTCACTGGCTAACATAATGGTATTACAAATTTCAAAGTACCGTAACGGCATATCCGTGTTCAACGCTCACCTCCCACATGTACTAGATATCGTCCAGCTTGTTAGTTACTTCGCAGCGGATACATCGTCAATGATACTCTCGACATTCGCAAAAGCCAGTTCGGCCAACGTCTCTTTCCAGAGCTGCTGAGATGTCTTCTTTCCTTCCGCCGTGTAGATGATCGGCGCTTTTCTGCATTAGGAGGAGATCAGCAATACTACCCCATATAAGAGAAAAAGGGGAGATGGGGAAGTTGAGTGGAGGACACTTACCCGACTACCTCCTGGAACGACAGGAACTGCCCGTGGGTCTCCTCTCCATGATTGACAGCGGCATCCGTGATCATGCGGGCGCCAACCGACGCACTGTTGCCCACCATCTTTAGCACCTTCCTGACGATGACGCCTTGCTCGGATTCCCGGTTGAACTCCGTGTCGTAGACGGACCCGGGCGAGGCGGAGTTTATTACGGCGATGGAGGCGGGTACCCGGTTGGCTAACTCGGCGATGAAGAACTGCTGGAGCAGCTTGGCGATGAACATGCGGTCCACGGGATCTACCTTGGCGTCCTTCCGGTCGAGCGCGGCGAAGAGGGGAACCTCATCCTTCTCGGCGAACTTGGTGAAACCAGCGGCCTCGGACGATGTGAAGGTAATCCGGGTGGGATTAGGTTGGCTGGCCCGTTTTGCTTTGGCAACGGGAAGGAGAAGAATGGCTAGTAAAGCCGTGGATAGATAGTTGACTTGAATGGTCTCCTCGTGGCCTGTCTGCTTATTGAAGGCGCGGGTTGGGGACCACATCCCGGCGTTCAGGATGACAATGTCGAGGGTCGGAAGAGACTTGGCGTGCTCGGCGAAAGCGACTACAGAGTTGTATATTGAAAGATCAAGATTCCAGACCTCGACGACATCGTCTTTCAGCTTCAAGTCGGAGACCAGGTTTGCCACCGTATTCTTGCCTTTCTCTTCATTTCTCACGGCTAGGATGAGCTTGCTAAGCCCTAGTTCTAGGAGCTGCCGGCTTGCCTCAAGACCAACACCGGTATTGGACCCCGTCACGATAGCCGTTCTACCCTCAAGATTGACATTCTTTACCGGAGCGGGTGTGCGTGTGAGCTGGCGGTAAAAGTACTTGAGCGGACTTTCGCCCTGCTGGGGGATCTGTTTCTTTTCTGGCATTTCTGTATACCCAAAATTCTAATAATACTTAAGTACGAAGACAAATAGGGAGTGAAAAGGATGGGATATATAGAGAGGAAAGGCTGACTTAAGGAAAGGGGTCTGATCGGGGATATAATACACCGTTAAGACGTGTAAGCACAAATTATGCATTTAGATGGCTACATATACTAATTAGATTAGGATTAGAATTTATAAGCTTGGTAGAAATATGTTCCGGATGTACTTGAATGCTTAACGAATTTGGTGAACCTTTTAAAGAAGTAATCCATCAAAAGTACATGGGATTTATGTATGTAAAACGTTCCGTTCGACGCCTAAGTATCCATAAATGTACGTATATAAGCCATTATCAGTATAGCGTCAAGACGTAGCTTATATACCCACCTGCCCGATATAGGAAACTGGCTTAACCTAGTAGCTTAGAAAGCTGGTCTAGAAAGCTTTAGTTATGACCTAGTTAGTAGTATCTGCCTTAAGAAGAGTATGCCCTAACAGGGGGCAGGACTGTATCATAAAACTGAAAGTTCAAACACGATAAGTACATATGGAGGTTAATTAAAATGCAAAAGTTGGCAAGTTTCTAGAAACCCAAATATTACATACTTTCGTCCTTCTTGGGCATACTCAAACACACCTATACGTTAAATACACAGCGTATACCACACCTTCCGTCCACCACACATATACATACACCGCTTCTTTTCCCCTCCAATACGAAGTCCCTAACTGGGCTCATAGAGCCCCCTATATAATCCACTAGACGTCCTCTCCTACTCAGTACACCTAATCCGTGTCGACGGCTTCTCCCCCCCGGTCTTTATCCTCTCGCCAATCAGGTACCTAAGGTTAGTTAAGTCCCATCGGGGGCGTTGAACCGGAGCGCCGGGGTTCTGCGGCGGGTGACGCGGCGGGCAAAGAGCCAGGACTGGCAGAGTCCGAGTATGTCGTACATCGAGGGCCTATCCTGCCAGTCCGTGGCCAGGCAGCGGATGATGGCCTCCTTCATGTCCAGGGATATGTTCGGGTGGTTGACCAGCTCCTTCGGCGCGTGCGTCTCCACAGATTGCGTGGCCCCCGCGTTTCCCCACCGCACCACCACGTCTTGAAAGTTTCCGGGAAAGGTCACGTCCAGCGAGTAGTCGTACTTTGTGACTAGGGACATCATGATCTATATATTATGTGTTCGTAGTAGAACGGGTGGTGAGCAGCTGGTTATGTACAAGTTGTGTCGGAGGCCAGTGAAGGGAAAAGGGGAAAGGGGAGAGAGGGACAAGAATAATGGTCTAAACTTACGGTTCCGACTTGGTGTAGGTTATCCGCAATTGCCTCCAGTGTGCTACAAGGTATCAGTGGTTAGCTAACCAATCTAGTGTGCCTCAAGTTACGGGTGACAGCTCTTGGCGGTTAGTCGACTATGGCGTCGGCCTATCAACCTCCTTTCTCATCCCCATGCTTAAGAATCGGAGCCAACAGGAATAACCAAGTCTTACTTAACCTCTATTGTTGATAGACCAAAGTCTATATACTATTTACCCGTGTTTATTGTATTAGCATAGGACATTTCCAGGCGCCCATCGAGTTAAAACTTGAGGAGCTCAAACCTTCATGCGCGGAGTGTGTTCGTGCTCTGGGGTAGCATCGAAATCGTCAATCAGGATGTTGTGGGAGTGTATGTCTCTATGGCATATTCCGTTTGGTGGTGGGTTATTTCCGACTCCCGGGTGAAATTCTCTCTACCCAAGTCTCGGAGTCAGTAAAGTACCATTCTTAGTATATTTGGGGAGCTTGCAGCACTGTCTAGAGGATCTAGGCACACTGAAATGGTATTGCTAAAACAAAAAGCTCTTAGGACGGACTAAGAAACGAGATAAATAACATTGAAAGCTTACCTGTACCGGGCCGGGCGGTATGGGGTACGCCATTGGGATTAAACCTCTGATCACTGTATATGCCCGTTCGTCAGTTAAAACAACAGGACTTACTACAGCTATAGCTTAGCTTATACGCATCACATGCGCCCTCTTCTTGTTGGCATATGTAGTATTAACACAACCATGTGTTGTTGTACTACTCAAGGAAGGCCATGGTAGTTTTTCTTTGTACCACTTTACCCTCTTCACAAACGCAACGCAACTCACAGCATATAAATATAGACCACAGCTCATAATCGTCAAAATCTTCGCCGACCCAGTCCCCTATAGGCCCACCCTGGGTGACCTCCATGATGAAGAACGGTCGGCCGAGCGCGCGCCTCCCGAGCACCGCCCCAACTGGTACTATGGGGACGAGCTGGATGATATGCTCAGCGCCGATCAGCCGCAGAAGGATGTTGATCTCTGTCTGTATGTCTGCGTCGATGCTAGTTTTAAGTCCGTGTTTGATGGCGAGCCGCCGCTGGATGGCTAGCCCGTTGGGCGTCCTCTCGTTGCATAGCAGCACCCCACCCGTAGGGGAGTGCAGAGACCGCAAGAATTCGAACCGATGGTTCCGCCCGAAGTACCGCAGCAGCTGCTTCGCGCTGATCCCGAGAGCGTCGAACAGGGGATTTCCGACCGGCGGGACATATGGCGCTGCCATGGTTTTTAGTCCTTCCCCTTTTTTAGGGGCTTCCGTGTAAGTAGTTTACGTGAACAAGAATGTAAAGAAAAACAGATACTTGGGCAAATACGGGAATTATGGAGGTGATTCGATTATTTAGAAACGTATTACGATTGATTCTTGGCATAATTGGTGAAGTACTAGGACAAAGAAGCTATATCCTTTGTTCATTTTAAAACAAAGAGATTTGTTTCTTTATTTATATTTTTGAATTCATTTAACATTTCTTTTACGTCAATGATCATTATAGCTTAATAAACATCGTATAAATTGCTTTCGATTTATAACACCTTAGGCATTGTGCGATAATCTTTTAACCGATCCTTATTATATTATACCCTTATTACATTATGGCTAAACAGAAATTGTCCTGATCTAATGATGATACAATGCTCTTGTCTGATACGGCGATTCGGTGATATCATCCAACTTGATGTCAAGAACCGACATTTCCATAGTCTTGGAGTCCAGTACAACACTTCTAGGTGCAATCGAAGCGGACAACTCCATCGTCTTACCTTCGACCTTGAAACGGAGACCATGACCTAGGCTCGAGATCTCGGGCAATTCCTCGTCCACGTCAATCCAGCTCATCGGCTCATCGGAGTGGCGTAGCAGAAGAAGATAGAGCAGCTTGCTGGCGGGCGAGCTCTTGTCAATCATAACTGGGCGGGGTCCACGACGATAGTCTTGGAAGTCGAAGAGGATCGCGAACTTGAATTCTGTTGTGGGGCTAGTTTTTGCTACGAAGGAGTACGCGACCACAGAATTGTAGGTCCCATCAGGCCGGAAGCTGATTTGGTTGATCTCGTCATATGCGCCGGTCGGAAGCCCTGAGCCTGGTATCATCTTTATGTTCTTGAATGTCGGGATATGGACTGCCCCTTGATAAGAGCCTTGTCCCGATGGAGGCAACGCGGTAGGTGTCATTGGTGTCGGTAGATGAGAATCTCTTAGGTAGGGAGGTACTGATTGGACGATGCACAACATATGGCTTCTAGTCGCAGTCATGGACCGCCATTTAGACGGTGAATGCTTCATGATCGGAGGGTAAGACTCGCGAATGTAGAGACCATACCCGATCTTCTTCAGGGGAATGCTGACTACCGAGTATGGGTTCTCCTGAGTATAGCCAATGACAAATCCATATGTCAAAGGTCCTTGAGTATCTCCGTCCGAGCGGGTCACTATCCCTAGTTGGCGTGTGATTTTCAAACCCCTATTCGAGATGGAGAAGTCTACACCCGTGGAAGAAAATGGAAGGATATCGTGACACTCTTGAAATGCTAGCGGAGAATCTGCAAGAGTTGAGCAGACCTCGCCATGGCTGCTAGTAGGCTGCCAAGCCAGTATCGAGAGATCTCCGTTGTGTTTGATAATTTCTTCTTGTAGTCGGTGAAATGCCTTAATGCCCTCTCCGTATATCAAAGGCATGTTGATGTCAAATAGTCCGAGGAGACTGTAAGCTTGGTCCTCAACCCTGGCTGTTGCGCGGCGTGCCGCCCATGACATGCGTTGTGCAACGGAGTATGAGCTTGGGGGCGCCAAGCCTAGAATTGCGTGAGTTGGGATGCGGGTGATTCTCTCAATTTGAGTAGCAAAATCGGCTTTGGTCCCTAGTGGGTACCAGTCCTGGTCGTAGAAGTGTATACGCGAAGATGCAAGCATTTCTTGTAGTGTCCAGCCTCGTCCAAGCCATCGACAATCGGACGGGAAATAGTTCCGAATCCCCTCGTACTTGTAATCGGCTAGGTAGACGAAGCAAACCTGAGATCGTTGGTACCAGCGAAACATCGAGTTAATCGCCTCACTCAACTCGCCACTGTTCGTCTTGTCGATGCAGCACGTATCAACCCATACGTACTCGAGGCCATGGTTTATGGCCAAGCGACAGGTTTCAATGATTTTGGCATAGCCCTTTTTGCTTGGCACGTAGAGAGAGGACATGTCCTGATAGCTAACCTCGTTTCCATAGTCCCAAGTATGAGAGAGTATCGCATAGGGAGGTGTGTCGGACTCGGGAAACTCCTGGAATTTCAAGGTCTTCGTGTGTAATAACCTCATTCTGACATGTGCTTTTGGGTCGATTGGTCTGGTGTGTTCGTTGCTGCTAAAACAATATTGTCAGGTAGAGTTTGGCACAAGCACCCAAGCCAGCTTCGGTCTTCTTATTAAGAGTTCACCTTACTACGGTAGCCAGCCAAGCGTGATACGAGAGAATCATCTAGATGAGTCCAGTCGCTGAACTAGTAACTCCACTAACTCAACATTGTTAGATATAGATTGGGCCATGGTGGTGGTTGGGCACCTACGGTGGACGGCGCGGCCTGAAGTGGCTGAACCCGATAATGACATATATGCAGATACGTAATGTAAAATGATGTAATTCAACCAGTGGGTGAGTCAAAAAACGAGAAATTGCAGAAGTATTGACGCATCATGCCAGCTTCCTGCAAGATGCAGGAAGACGGAGAACATTACCACCCCCATCTGCAAGGCCGCTATCAATAGGCGTAACCCAATCATGCCTAATGCTACAGTAAGGCTAGCCGTCATTCCTCGATGTTGAGTTTGCTGCTACTTCCCCACTTCAAAAACAATAACATTACCTACTAACCCCCCAGTTTATAGAATTGGTTGTAGGTAGTATTCGATACGAGGTAAGGGATATCACGTGATCGACATGCAGTAATATGCAGTGTATGAATTGGTGGGCTCCTCCTCACCCAAAAGGAATACCCCTTATATGATGATATGTATCTACAACTGAATTTCCAGTGAAATACTAGTTGTGAATCATTGATCTGGTGCATTTAAAGACACCTGAATTAACTACTGATTACCACCTACGTAGCCATGCAGCCCACAACTCCCCGGAGACTAAGCAGTGCTAATTCGAGGACGCAATAGATTATATACATTCCATCATATAACTGAACAGATTACCACTGGAAGGTAAGTTAAAAGAACTTGCTATGTACGCTTCATGTTGTCTTAATCGGAAGTCTGTTGCCTTCAACGTACTATGGGACAATGGAAGCCTAGTGGGGCATCTCCACCGAGCTGTATGCAAGGATGTGGTTGCCCTTATAGCTCCAATTGTATTCGCATTGAAGCCTTATTCTCTTTTTACATGATCTTTCAAACATGGAATATCCTTGGGCGATGTTCTAAATACTAATCAGACGAAGGACAGGCCATTTTAACATAAAAAACCACTCATAACCGTTACCAGCAGCATTATCTAGGATCACTGGGAACTACTTTCGCAGCATAGGCAGCCTGCCGCGCCGGTTGGCACAGCTATCTCCTGCAATAAGGAAGTCTTTTACTTAGTGACATATTTAGTAAGCTTATAGCAGGAATCCCCTTTTTACAAAGGTACTTCATATATATAGATAGAGCTTCACAGCTATCACTCAGTAGGTCTATATCTCTTCAGATAATTATTATCTGCTATATACCATACCTAGTTCCCCTCGATTACTACATGTTGTACCTACCTACATGAAATCAGTAGGTACATAGTACTATTCGTAAACGAGCGAGACAGAAGAAAATTTGAATGACAAGACAGAGACAAATCCAGCAGCAGTGTCAGCAACAATGACAACAGCAGAATAATACATCGCACAGACAATCCTTGCATCTACGTCAACGACGCCAAGCATCCCCTTTCCGCCTTTGACATCTCAGGGGTAAAGGCCGGACCGAATTTAGTGGTTCGCACGACAACCCTCTACTACCACTATCAGCTTTCACTACTCTCACATCTAATGACATCACCTACTCTAATACCAAGTATAATGGGGACTGGATCCAGCCTTAAATCTCAGCGCTGACTTCCTATATACAGCGTACGGTAACATCATAGGATCAATATACCTCCCCCACTAAGAAGGCCGCAAAACGGCATAAGGGGGTTGGGATGAATCTCAGGGAATTTGCACTCAGGAAAAAGTCTAACAGGGATTTTGGAGCCCGTGTGGTGGTGCGCGCTCGAGCAAACGGCAATCAAGGCGGGGTTCAGCTGATGCTCAATCGTGCAACGAGGCTCGCTGAAGGAGCGCGGATCATGCAGGGGCGGAGGGGATAATTATGCCAATGAGTGGAAATAGATGAATGGGGGAAGAAGGCTTAAAGCTCTGAAACAGGTCCTCAAGTGCTGGTAGGTTGGTAGGGCGCTAAATGATCCGTTGGCCAATGTGAGTATGAGGCTTGCTATATGCAACGCTACTAGGTAGCAATGGTGACAGTGAAAAGAAGTTGTCAGGCTCTGTCAGCCGGATTCAAACCTCATGATCTCTCCCCAACCGCCCGATCATCTTCATAAATGTAACATGTGCAGAGGCTCATATTATGCAATCCTTGGCTGAGAGATAAGCGGGATATGGTCCTTTAATTTCGCAACGTCGCAGAATGTTTCCTTTTTCGTTCAAAATATTCAGCTATCATATTATTTCTATTTTCATCTGCACTGAAAGGGTGTCTTATCCGACGATAAACGGCCCCCAGCTGTGTTTTCTAGTGTGACAATAACTTGGGGTCAACTTTAGTCAACCTATTAAGTTTGCGTGAGAGTAATGCCAAGTCAAGGTGGCTGCAGGCGGCACCCTCAAATTTATTGATACTGGACACAACATAATTATGACAAAAATACTAATGAACTTTTACAACCCTAGGTTGTCAGCTCACACCAAAGGTACCTAGGTAGCTAGTTTCTTGTCTAGAGCTTCCACGCCACTAGGACGTTGTTCTCTTTCCCATAGTCAATACAAAAACACCACCATGTTCCCCTTGCCAATGCTCCCATACAACATAAACTAATAACATTAAATTACAGCGAAAATATAACCTATTGTTATATCACCGGAATTTCCACAGCTAATCCTACCAGGTGTTAAAGCAAATCCCCGTTTTCACACTAAAAGAGCCTTGTTTCTTCATGTTTAAGTAAAGCTTATATATATTGCCTTTAGTCATACTTCACCCTTTTATTCCTTTCTTACATATGACTTCCTACCTTTATTGTGCATTATGTAAAACAAATAAGGCTTTAGATACAAAGTCCTACAATAGATTTATTAAGGGCAACAATACTGCTCCCAAAATATCCTAGTCTGGAGACGCTAAAGCCTTGTTGAATATTCGACAGTTGAATATTTGTTGGTGACACCGCATGATCTTTAAATTGCGCCTGTTTGTAATACGCATTAGCCAAGTCTGCACATCCATAAAATGAGTCCGAAGCCACTCCTTGCCTCCCCCTTTTGCTGCAATTAATATGTGCTTCCAATATAAGCAGAACCGTAAGTAAGCGGTCTAAATCACCTTTCTTTCTTTCATATTAATAATCCTCTACTTTAAAGGTTGATAGCTTCCCACGGCACCCAACATATACTTCGGCTATAGTTCACATTTGCAAGAAATTTCGTTGACACGCGACTTCTAGTGAGGTCTAGTTACAAATGAGTACGTCTTGATCGTTTACTTAAGCAATACATGAGAAATGCTTACATTTAATAGCGAGTAACGACTGCCCTCATCATGAAGTCGTCATCACAACTCAGGACGATATCGACAATGCCTTCAGCATTTTTTCGTGTACAGGAGCAAACGAAAATCTTGAGCTGGCAATACGGAACGCAACCGGAACACTCAATTTCACGACACTCGAAAATGCATGGTTCTTAAATGTATCCGATAGCCCTGCATTGGAAAGAGCATTCTTCCCTGAACTTACATATGCGCGCAAAGTCCTTGTGGACCAGGCAGAGTCTTTAACCACTGTCTTTCCCAGTCGCCTGGATAGATAACATCGAAGTGACTAGCGCACCATCGTTAAATTACTTCAATATGGGTATAAATACTAATGATACGACTGTCGCTTTAAATGATGTTCCCCTTTCGTATTCGTCTCCCTTGGAAAATGTCTCATCGGCGGACTCGATCGAAGTTCCGTTTTGCGAAGGATTGGAAAATCTTGGTTCTGTTTCTCACCTACAGGTTGCGGGTCAGGTTGATTATTGTTCTCTGAATTTGGATAATTTAGGAAGTGTTCAGGATATGAATCTGAGTAGTATACATAGTGTGAGGCTGGGGAAGCAATTAGCAGTGAGCAGCTCACTCTCTCTGAGTAACTGCAGCTGCCCGGGATATTTACTCAACAATGCATTGGATAGCACTATTGACATGGGTGGAATAACAACGGTTGGAGACTCAACGAAAATTGCCAATAATTCGGATTACATTCTGTCTTTTAAGGATCTTACAACTATTTCAGGTCACCTTTCTGTCACAAACAACACGAACTGCCATTTCAACTTCAAGAATCTTCGGGAAGCTACAAGCATATCAATGCTGGATAACATCGACAGCACCCTGCCTCAATTCACTGCCTTGGAGCTGGTCGGTGACATTCATCTACGGGGTAGCATCCATTCGTGAGTACAGTCATTTCTCTTCACCATCTACTCTTCCCGTCATCTCTACAAATGTACACTCAAAATTGATGCCGATATAGGTCAGACATCTTCCCAGCCTTAATACTCGCTAAAGGCACCGTGACAGTCGAAGCTTGGAACGACTTCGATTGCTCAAAGCTGCAATCCCAGCATAGTGATGACGTCATCAAAAATTTAGATTGTAATGGGACATCAAGCGGCACTGTACCTAATGAGGTCGGAGAGACAAGTGCTATGGGCTTGTCTAAGGGGGCATGGGTTGGAATAGGGGTCGGGATCGCGGTTTTTGTAATCCTCAGCGTCTCCGCGATTATATGGCTTCTACTTTACTTCCGGCGCTTACTGAAGAATACCCATGGTCGATCCGAGACTCAACGAGAGGACTCCCAGGGAGCGCCGGAGCAAACATTCCAGAACGAAGTACAACAGCTCGACGGACAGGGCATTGTGCGAGAGAAACCGGATGATCACCTGCAAGAGATGCTGGTGCCACCGGAGGAAGTTCCGGATAGCCAGATATACGAATTGCCATCCAGTGCGGCGGTATTATCGCCCAATACTGGTACAGTGCCTGGTACGGCTATGTAAGGAGGGCTCTATCTTATCTAGCGACATAGGACAACAACCGCGCAGATTTCAATTCATTCCTTAGATCTCTGTACTTATACGTTTTTCGATTATACTTTACTGCTACCTACTGTTGAAATACTATTGATAAGCTGCGACAGTGCTAAATGTCATGATATATCTACTATATTGTTCCAATATTAGAAGCAATGAAGATAAAACAGCTCATATAGGAGAGCATTTATCAAGACTTAACACTCGCAAGCCGAACTAAGTCCGCATCCGATAATGGGTCCTTCTCAAACCCATTGATGACCTGATCCAACATGACCCGTGAGAGATCGACAACATTGATATTTTGTATTCCAACGATTGCCCCGACAATAGCCCCGAAAGCGGGCTTCAGGATACCGCCTGGTGCATAAATCATGCCAGGCCGCGCGGCGGTAGCCTCGACGCCCTCATGGTCCGCTGCGAACTTCATGACTTGGTTCTCAGTCTCCCCCTGGATACGCACGCGAGGTCAGTTAAGCAGTCGGTCAGTCGATCGATTCACACCGACAAATATCTATCTTGAACAGTGCAGACAATGGGATGGGCAGATGTAGAGTTTTAAATGTATATACGTAAGACGGTGATCAGCAAAAAGAAAGAAGGATCCCAACTCACCCTCATGAGAGCATACTCTGCAAAAAATCGTGGCGTCTTCGTCTGGTCACGCTCCGCCGTCGCGCCGCTCATGTACAAGAAGCGGAAAGGCTTGGCTGGCCCCGCTTGGTACATGGCATTGATACCGGCGAGAGTGCTGGTTTGACAGACGCGCTTGACGAGTTCGAAGTCCTGGGCTTTCGCTTTGCTCGGGGTGATGGCGACGGTCCTAACGATATCAGATAGGGGTTAGCTAGAATCAGCAATATGACACCCTCTAACACAAAAGTATGCATCCTAGGTCGACACGTGCCAAGACATATAAGAAAAGGAGAAATGGAGAATCTTACCATATGCATGCATTAGCACCAGTGAACTCCTTCTTCACCTCGTCCGAATACTCCATGTAGTCGGATATGACAACGCTGTGGAGTTTCGATCCATCGGCTCCATCCGGCAAGTTACCCGGCACGGGGACGGGCTTGCGCGCCACAGCAACGACGGAAGTGATCTCCTTCCGGCCCAAGCTCTGCCGGATGACTTCCTTGCCGACAAAACCCGTGGCGCCTGTAACTATGAGCTTCATGGCGACAATCGTGCTATTCTATCCAATATTACCATATATTGAAAAATGAAAGAAACCAGAAACGTGAATGTCTTTTAGGCAGATGCTTACTCTATTTATTTATGAACGAACAGAATTTAGCGTAGGATGACACCTACATATGTACCTACCTACCTAGGTAAGGAGGGAAGGAAGGTAGAAACAGATATTGGCCGCTAGCGTGAGCCCAGTGTTTATCTCCAGCCCTTCAAGAATGCGCTGCAACCAAAAATAGTTCCCTGGGATGGGGACGCTTCTTAGTGGGACCCGGAACCCGGAGATACGGACATAAGCGGTATTTATCTGCAGGCGGGCACTTAGATCTGATTGGTATAGTTGTAATAATCATTATTGTTCTGTAGGATTGGATTGGGTGTAATATTCGGGCAACCTTGAAAGGACAATACGTCATCCACTTCAGTATAACTCCTACTCTAACGCCGCCTGTCTTTTCTGACGATAAGGTGGTAGGTAGTGGGGGCAAATCCGAGTAAGGAGTAAACGAATTACGTGAGTAGATACCCCAGCACCAATTAACAACAATCGAGCCCTGCACGAACATCTTCTATCAAACACGAGATGGGTATCCAAACCTCCAACTCACGATCCAAAACTTATCCAACTCATCATACCCATCGCGGATCCAATCAGCACGGCGGTGATAATCCCAGCGCCCACGCGATCCGCCACAGTAACCGGCGCGAAATAAGGGAGCAACTGACCGCTACCCAGCCCCGCGTTCGGGTCCCCGACGCTCGTGCCGCCCGTGCTATTCGTGACGGGCGCTCCGGCGAGGGGGTGCAGCAGCGAGGAGACGGCGCCCAGAACATTCATGGTCTGGCCGGCCCCGGTCGTGCCGTCGTAGCGGCCCGAGGCCCACATGAACCCGCAGGTCCGGCCGTCGGACCCGCCCGTGCACTGCCCCACCGCGGCCTGGGCCGACGTCTGGAGTATGGGCAGGAGCACGTCGGCCGTGAAGGGCGCCAGCTGCGCCGTCTGCGTCATCCACCGGTGGTCGTAGCCCTTGAAGCTGAGCATGTCCGTCGTGCAGCTCTGGTGCTGCTCGCAGGAGGCCTCGAGTGCGATGCCGTCCGGGAAGAACCAGTGCAGCGTGTTGTTGACGAGGCCGCGGACCCGCTCCTCCCACGCCGCTGCCGCTGCAGTGCTGTTACTGTTTGTGCTCGTGTAGTTGTACATGTGCGCGGCTCCTAATAGGTACACGGCGTTGTTGTACGAGAACTGCGCCCGGTTGATGTCCGTGCAGTTGAACTGCACGTGCGCGCCGTCGTAGATGTTGTAGTCGTCGTCGATGAACCCGACGCCCCGCACCCACTCCCACGTCTTCTCGGCCCAGTCCGCGTACGTCTGGTTGTCGAGGTAGCGGGCGAGTCGCGCCCCCAGGTTGAAGAAGCAGCCGTTCGCGATGGAATTCTTGTAGTCGTAGCCGTTATTCGAGAGCGGGATCTGCCAGCGCAGGCCGCCGCCGCAGGTGTCGTCGTGGCGGCTCGGGTCGGCCTGCGTGTTGAAGACGGCCTGCGCCAGCGCCAACCACTGCGGCTGGTCGGCCGGAGGGTCCGGGAAGTTCTCCTCCGCCGCCTGCATCGCCGACATCGCCCAGAAGGCCTGGTCGTCGTTGCCCAGGGAGGCTGTGTAGTTCGGGGGCATGTAGTCCTGGTCGGGGCCGACTTGGTGCAGCATCGCTTGCGCTATCTCATCGTTGTAGGAGTCGTCGCCCGTGTAGTGCCAGTAGTCGATCATGGCTCCCCACATGGCGCCCCCTTCCCACCAGTAATAGTCGCCGGCCGGAGGAGGGCCTGGTAACACCCCCGGAATCTGCCCGGATTCGTTGCCATGGTAGAATTTCATTAAATCGTACGCAAGGGTCTTGGCGGAGGATCTGATCGCATCTGATGTTGTGATCACTTGTTAGCAATCATACACACATGAGGAGCATTTCGTTACTTAAGCGCAGCGTAATGTAACTCACCGTCGGAGTCGAGCGAGAACGGGCTGTTCTGCGCGGATATTGCGCTCGGAAGCACGGCAAGAACGGATAGCACTACCAGAGCCATGCTTCTCGGAATGCTCGGAAACGCAAATGCAAACGGGCTCCAGGTGCACGCAGAATCTGGAATGGGTACATGCTAAATGAAGACGACGTTTAATGGCTCAAAAGAAAAATCGACAGAAAAGGACGACGGGATAAAGGTGACTGCGGCATAATATCAATTACTTTTGGTCTCTGACACGGGGCGCATTGGGATGGATGGATACGTACTTCATTTACGCGAGGTCACGAAGGACCAGATCGCGCAAGGTGGGGGATGGGGTCACTTGGTTGCTTTGCGCGCCGATATGATAAGAAGGGCGAGCGAGGGGGGGTAAGCAATCACTGATTGAGGTGACGTTAAGGTGTAGTGAATGACGGTTCAAATGGTGGATTTGGCTTACGGCGCAAGTAATACCCTACTATTGGTCACACTTCACCACGGTTTATCTACAGAGCTGCGAGATTGGAGCTCCAAACGACGACCGTGATGAGGGGTTGCACTGCATTAGCGAACATGTATGTTCTATGGCCCATTGCAGCGTTTTAGAAAGCTTGTACCTCCGGGAAGAGAAGGATCAATGGAATTGTTGAATGGAAATGATGTGTTGGTGACACTTGACAGATTTCGGGTAGATATTACCGAAAGTCTAGGTAACTTCAATGTCATCTGACTTATTAAATGCAACTGCCTACGTCCTTTTATCTATGTGACTTTGAACCAATCTAGCAGCTTCACCCCGTCACTTCACCAATTCTATACCTTCACAATAGTCCCGCATGTACGGCTGATTAACTGAATGTTTTGTATAATATTTATATTTATTATTCAAATCTCATAACAGTGCGACGTTTCTCCATTCACTGATGACATCAAGATAGATATCACCTTATTTGTTGCTAAGAAAGATTTGTGCAAGGTTGTGCAGTGGGCTTGCGCCTGCACCCACAGGTTGTGGCCATGGAATAACGGCTAGACGGGCGGCCAGAATATTAGATAATTCTTCTAGTGTTGGCCGGTATTCTGGCAAGGGGGCCAGGCAGCGAGCTACTAGCGTCCGGATCTCAGGATCTAGCCAGCCCACGAAGTCTTGTGTGATTCTCCTCCGAGCTTCGGTAAGTGTAAGGGGGTCTGGTTCTCTACTAATAACCCTGACCATCATCTATACTCTCGTTAGTCACATTGTTATGCCATTCTTTACAAGACATCCATTATTCATACTGCACCAATTGAACGTATGTTGTGCTCGATACCATCGTTCCGGTTCGTACGTTTTCTAGAGCTACATTTAGTAATATATCCATGTATATGCCTAGGTACTACTTACGGATGTATATCCTTAAACCTCCAACGATCTGTATAATCATCATTTTCTTTCCGGTAGTCTTCGTCTCTATAGATGTCATTTAAGTCCGGATCGTCTCGATCACCCCCTAATCCACTTCTACCAAAGTCGATAAGCTTTAGGATAGGGAAAATGTGGTGTTCAGTGCCGCGTGGGTCAAAATCCCCGAATACGACTATGCTGCTTTAGTAAAGCTATATTCGCAAACAAAATTTGCTTCAGCATGGAGACTCGACGTACAGTTTCCAGGATACATGTCGCGATGGGCTAGAGTAGACGCCCCAGCATCCTGTTGCTGTGGTATGCTACCACGGTTATAAGCCATATCGAGACAGGCGCGAACCACTGGCCGGAATTAGATCATCGTTGTGCTTGAGAATATAGCTCCTCATATATTGACGGTACTCACTACAAAGAAAGACCGAAAGAATAAAAGCGTGCGGCAATGGTTCGCTTCCCTGAATGTCTTCCAAGAACGACATCAACGTCCCGTTCTGCAAATACTCCATGATAACATAAGGCCCCAATCTGCTATCAGTAACCGACTGGCGCGTCGTACCATCATTGCTGACAACTGCGATTAACTGCACAATGTGCGAGCAGTTCCGGAGGATCTAATTATATGTCTCAGCATAACATAACGCTAGGCATCGCGGGTATTATCTTCCACCTACGGTAAGCCAATAAATCTCTTTAAGTATGTCGAGGTTTCTCGCGGCTCCAATCGGCATCTTTACAGCAAATCTTCGTTGCGTACCATCTTCACGTGTCTCTTTAAACCGGAACGCCTGACCGCTTGCGCCGTCCCCGATCCTCTTTTCATACTGAACTCGCGGTCCTTCTCCGAAAAGGTCCATCGTCTCGTTTGTAGCTGCCGCAAAGTCTCCTAATCCCCCGCTGTCGCTGTCTTATCTTAAAAATCGACACCCCTTCTCAAGGGCCTCTCACAAAGTTAGGCAACAACAGTATTGCTAACGTCATTGTCTGCATCACAAAGCCTCTTTACCCTCTCGTTTAGCCAATTCCGGGACTACGAAGGCCTATTCTTAGTAACACGAGAAGAACAAAGACCTTAAATGAAATGGTTAGACCTCATAGCTCTAAAATCACTCGCCACGATTAATGCAGATTATTAGTCCTTGTAGGTGATATTAAGCGAGACTTGTTATCTATTATTGCAAGATCCGAACCAGACCGCTTGATTTTCAGGCCATCCTTTATCCGGTGACACATAATAGCATGTATTCTCTGATACCCTAGCGACACTTGTATTTCAGAATTATAGAAGCTTCGAGATTGCTATCCCCTACTCCCCAGCCACTTGCAGAGGTGTTTATACCGAATCTCAGGCTGATCAGAACTCGTCTCGTATAATTGCCGCTCTTCAAGCGACAATACCCTAATGCGCACTGGAACCTTGATTGCACCATTGCCTAGATCTACGTGAGGCTCCAACATAGCCATCCATTCGTCCGACACGTCAAAAGAAGGACCAGGAGGGCTCGATTGTGTGATATTCCATCTCTCAGTTGATGGCATCTCTAACACATCCTTCGGTTCCTGAGTATAAACTTTACAAATGCTTTTCATCAACCCTTCCTCATACGGGGGAAACCGACGTGTGTAGATTTTAATGAAGGCTCGTTGCGAGCCGTGTGTCACCTCGATGGAGGTAGTGAAATACTGGAACTCTCTTCCGGGCATCCAGCTTCTAGAGGGCAGCTTCTGATGGCAGACGGTACATATACCTTGGTCGCCCGGGTCTAATTTGTCTTTCAAGCTCACGAACTGGTACACAGCTGCCCCTCTCGGTCGAAATAGCGCGAGCAGTGTCCAAGAATGTGGGCCATGTCTTCTCTCACATGCGAGGCCTGAGCTTGTCCAAAAGCTGTTTCGATTATCATGCCTGATTCGAGGAACATGAATCTTTTCCAACCGTGGGATTATAACTTCTCCTGGAAAATCTAATGATAGAGAGAATGAAGTATCAGAGCCTAGGGAAATGGGGAGAACCGTGGATGGTCGTAGACATCTTTCGTAGAGGACATCGTTAGCAACATCGATTGTCTTTCGTAATGGGAGGTACAATCGACCATGATCACCCTGCTGTTCTAGACGGCAGCTCAGCATACATAGAACATATTCATTATCGAGAGTGCTGGACCTAAAGACTGGCAATCTTAGAGAAAGACCAAAGTTGGTGAGGTTATATATGGTGTTTGTGATACTTCCTGTTACGTTCGGACAGATAACAACGTCCCCTGCGTTGGAAAATGCCGAGGGAGACGGTGCAATGATATTGATGTCCCCTTCTCGACGCAAGGTAGAAAGGCCTGTACAATCCCAGGCAAATATAGACTGGTCGGTAGAAACTTTCATGATTTCCTCTTGTAGTCGTGTGAAGGCTTTACTGCCTTCCCCATATAACAGAGGCATGTTGATATTGAATATCCCCAGCAGACAGTACGCCATATCCTCGATGCGCGTCGTTTGCCTTGAATAAGCCCAGAACATGCGCTTTGCAATGCTTGCCTTTGTGTACCCTGTCGTATCAATGAGATACGACAATGGAATGCGAGTAATTGAAGAAATCTTTCCAGTGAATGCATAGTCCCCATATATACCCGACAAATAGGTATTAACTTCCGGATTTTTATCCGAGGGCAGTATTGTTTCTTTAATAATTTCACCAATCTTCTGCCACTCTTGTGAGAAGAAAAATAGATACCGAGGTGCTAGAAGTTCTTGGAGGGTCCATCCCCGGGTGAACCAGCGGGAGTTTTCAAGAGAGTCAATAGCTGGAGGGAAGGAGGAACCCTCACAGGCCCAGAGTGGCGCCAAGGTGATGTGGACATCTAAGAGGTAAACGTAGCAGATGGCGGACTCTGCATACCATGCAAACATTGAGTTGATAGCCTCCGATAGTTCGGCGCTACTGCTCTTGTCGATACAGACTGTATCAGCCCAGAGGTAATCGTAGCCATCCTTCCTGGCTTGCTCACACGCATTTTTGATCTTTAGGAACCCAGCCCTTTCGATAATTGCATCTAGACTATTTGGCCACTCAGAGTATGTGACTTCTCCGTCTCCCCATGTATGAGACCTATTCATCGGATACGTGTCAGTATGGCTTCCGTATATCATGTAAACATAGTTGACACAGAACAATAGATACTGACAAGATAGCGTAAGATGGGACAGAGCTACTGAAGTATTCATGCAGTTTACCGGTTTCCGTATGGATGAGACGCATGGTGTTGGTTAGAAGAAGTGAAATGAAACATAAGCAGCTGTGAGTAGTAGGTAACGGGTTAGCTAGTAATTGATACAGCTGTTCCAAAAGGGCTACATTAGGCACTTGTCGCAGTAGCTTTATTGCTACTTAATCATGGGCAGGGGCATCTGTATGAGAGAATAATAAAGAACATTAAAATATCTTCACTTCCGTCAGACATTGGCTGTCTATAGGACAACTAAAAAGTGCTTACATCTAGCGTATTATAGTATACTTAAGTAGATAAGTGATCGGACCAAAGAAAGGCCGACTCCTTAAGTGGATTATAAGATAAACCACTGCAATCCAACCCAATGCACGCTATGCACAACTAACCTATAAGGAATTGATAATGTCAGGAAGTTGATGAAATAAAATAGCTTCATTCTTCAACTGAAAAGCTCCAACAGGTAGGTGGACCATTTGTCAAATATAAGGGGCCATTGTAGATTCTATTATTCCGGTCTAAGTTGCGCATTTAGAACTTACTGCTCCTTTGACGTAAGCGGCAGACGCTCCTTAATACCAGTCCGAGAACCACCGACAAGTACGAAGTAGATTCACTGAACACTTTATTTTTTTCGGAAGGAGGTACCATTGGAGCGAAAGCGAAGGATTATTTTATCAACTTTTCTCCTCGTTAAAAGATTTCTAAAAGGTGAATTCATAAATAAAAAAGTGCTGCTACTTAACTACTACGGCTACGTTGTGAATAGCTTCAAATGTGGTGATGCAGCTGGTGACAGGTAATGACCAGCTGTATTGGTGGGACACAACACAAATAACAAAAAGTGTAGCATCAAACCAATGAGTGCCATGGCAGCATGGGTAGGTAGATTTCCCAGCATATCCAACCGTTACATTCGGTTTATACCGGGCGTTCTCTGCAGCCTGCATAGTACCTATGTAGTACCTACCACCTGTGTATTTGCTTAAGTATGTGTTAATCCCAGATGAAGTCGCCTGAAACAGAAGCATCTAATTTATAGCCCTACCTTATCCCTATCGCTCTAAAGCTATCTACATACGACGGGGCAAAATGGCCAACAATCCTGTTCCTATACGTATCGCTATAATTGGAGGGGGGCTCGCCGGGGTCACTCTTGCGAATGCCCTCATCCAAATTCCGCACCTTGATATACAAGTCTACGAGTCCGCGCCAAGCTTTTCAGAGCGCGGTGCTGCCCTTGCACTTGGGACGAATGCTCAGCAAGCGCTAGAAGAGATACTCCCGACTGGCAAAGGAGGGATTTTCAAAAGGGCCGGAGCGGTCCCTATCAACTCCGCCCGCAGCATCGTGGTATGTTATAGAATCGGACTGTTTCAATCGTCCGTACTCTCGCGCTAACATAGAGCACGAAAGGGATCCGGGCCTCATGCAGGCGAAACTATTTTGGATCTTTCGGGCGAGGATCCAGGCATAATAGTTCATCGCGCCTCTCTTCTCCGCGAACTGGTTGCGACCTTGCCACAGAGCTCTTTGCATACGGACAAGAAGCTTGTTTCCGTTGACGTTAGGCCTGACACCGGCGATGCGCCTGCTGCAAAAGCCCTCCAGATAGTCTTCGAAGACGGCACCATCGATGAAGCCGACGCAGTGACTGGCGCTGATGGTGTTTTCGGCCTTGTGCGTTCCCATGTTCTCCAAGGCGAGGCCGAAAAGCACCCGGCATCTCCCGCGGGGTTTTGGGATAGTAGACTCCTGATTCCTATCGAGAAAGCTCGCCACCTATTTGGGGAAACGTCATTCGACGCCGACCGGCAGACTGGATGGGTTGGCGATAGCGCGTTCCTCATGCTTGATGCTCTCGAAAATGGCACTGTCGTACAATGCATCGTATCCGCCATCGAACAACCTTCTCCCATGCACGATAGAAAACGTGAGGTGGCCGTGGAGACTTTGACCCAAACCCTCGCCAGCTGGCACGATAATCCAATTGCCAAGGGGATGATAGAGGTGACTAGGTTCTATTATTGTTACATAACGATAAATGCTAATGATGTTTCTACAGCTTTGCCGCGAACAAGGCGGTTTCAAGGGATACTCCCAGTGGGAGCATAAGTCGACCCCGATGTACGCGAATGGCCACGTTTGTGTTCTCGGCGACGCTGCACATGCCACGACACCATGGCAAGGCTCGGGTGCGGCCATGGCTTTCGAAGACGTCATGATACTTCAAGAACTACTAGGCAGTGTCACATCACCTCGAGACATCTCGGCAGCGTTCAAGACGTATGATGTTCTCCGACGGCCGCGATGCCAACGAGTCATCGATTCAAGCCGTGAGGTCGGCCGGATATTCTGTGGGCAGAGTGGTTTGGTACCAGGCGAACTTCGTGAGCTGCTGGCTCCCAAGTGGGATTTCATATTTTCACTAGACATGAACGCGCACAAGAGGGAAGCCCTTCAAAGGTTTCGGGAGATGCAACAAGATTGATGGGACAAATATATTATGTCTAGTTTAGAAAGCATCTATCTAGGTACCTTGTCCACATATCATCTGCCTTCAGGCTGTCTCAATTTTCGTTCATTCTAAGGTGTTCGGCCGGCAGTCCTATTAGTCTATGACTGTTATCTATCTACTGTTGCTACTTCCCAATAGCTTTACAAAGCGCAGGCCGCCTAGCTAGGGGGTAAGAGTGCCCTCGTTTTGAACTATCTAGCCATATCACGCACCGCACTACCGTATGTCAGACACCTGCTGTCAGACTGCTAAACAACCTGCTGCTTGAACCTCCTGCTAAACCACAAACTCTTCCAAAATACGCACTGCTAGACTATCCACTACTTATTAGTTCGCTAGCTAATCCGTGTGTGGCCGTCACTTTGCATTGCGCTGGCTCGCCTCGCGGGCGTCTAGAGGCCTCTAGTATACAGCGGCAGGCATGCGGCGGGGACAGGTTCATCGCGCGCGTAGCGCCCACCGTCCCATGGAGATCTCACCTAAAACATCGAACCAACACTACAACAAAAATGAGGGTCGCGGCCCAATCATATATCGATGGGAAAATGGGAAGAGCAGAAGACCGACCAAAGAAAATCTCAAGTTCGTATCACACAACAAGGGCACAGATTATGAGGAGGAGGGATGATGAGACCCTCCGCCAACTATGCCACCAGATGTAACCCCCCGCTTACAGATGTATGCACTGGTAGATCCCGCATATACTTCATTTATTGTACTACGCTCAGCCGCAATGCTGCTTATTTTTGACTGGGTAGGCAGAGATCTGCAGCTGCTCGCGCCCACAGCATACTAGCCTGTTTTCTTTTATTAAAAACCCTATCAGCCTATCTGGCTATCTGCCTTACCAGTAGGCATTATGCATCTGCATTAACTAGTGGGCGAGAAAGGTGGCGGGTGGTTTACCGAGACCAGCGCCCAATAGCCCCTATTGCTTTTTGACGAATACATATAATGATGTAGGTTATAGATAAATACTACTCCTACCCCCATATGCTACGCGTATCTCCACACTCTTCCCATATTAGGTCCAGAGCCTTGTTCTGGCGACTCGCTGCAATGGAATAAGTGACAGGGGTCAACTTTCAATTCGCAGTATAACTTGCAGCGCGAGGGAAAACCTTGCCTCAGTTCTCAGACCGCCGTATTTTGTACTTTCTCCGTCGGACTTCGATATTACGACTTCGTGGAATACGAAAGATAAACCTATCAACTTTACTATTTGACCGGAACAACTACATGATGCGTTTAAGGCTTCATGCATGGTCGGATTAATCGTATGTGTAGCTGACTATTAGCGAATATAAAATCTGCTCCACTGTAAGCTTGGAAGTTCATGTAGTAATTCGATGCATACACATATGACAATTTAACCAATGAAGGTTATGTACATCTGATCAAGCATGCAACTCATAACGGCAAATGTCGAGACCTAGTTGTAGCTGTCTACCAATCAACTACAATTCGTTCATACCCCGCAAGACTTCTCGGATAATGTTTAACTTTACTATACTTATTTAAAAAAGCTTGATATATAAGGCAATTAATGTCGAAAGTAATATGGCCCCCTTATCTTCTTCAACTTTCCTTGCCCTTCATTAGCATTTTACTGATAGCAAAAAGATGCAGTCCAATACCACGAAATCGGAAATCGTTGAACTTTTAAAGACAATCAAAAGCCTCAGCGAGAGACAAGAGACCTTGATTACTCTCTTAGAACATCGCATGAACTCTCACCGCCATGGCGACAAATTCGTTCGCCACTCTACCAACAAAGATATCAATCGTCGTTCCCGCAAACCTGTGAACCGTCGTCCCAACAAACCTGTCAACAGTCGCTCCAATAAACCTGATCTGGCTGACATGGGTATAATCGAAAAGGTGACCGACCCTTACCTATATAGGGACCTATATGAGGCCAAAAGGAGAGGTGAACATATTAGGACCTTCATCAATCCTGGGAATTGGAAGTACATGGACCCTTCCAAAACGTCTCAATACCTAGGTACTTTTCAAGGATTCCTCACTGCCTTTCAAATCGAAGGGCTTGGTTATTCGGACGAAGGCAACAACATTGACAACTTCATCCGTGACCGCTCGAAACCAAGTGCAAATCTACAAGATTTATGCTCAGTCATTCTTTGTTGGGGAATTCATAGAGATTCGACTGACCAAGCGAAACGCCAACTTGGCTGCGAGACTGTGCAAGACAAGTGGGGAAAAAATACTATCAATGCAGTTCCATCGTCGACAGAATTGGACATTCGCGACTACAATCTCTACTACAAAATCGATGATGGCGATACTTTGGGCGAGAGAGTTCCGTACCCTGTTAATTGTTCTTCTACAACTAATTGGTGCGTTTGAAGATCCCCAACATACCTAGACGAAAGGAAGCCTCTAACCAATAACAGGGTTGTCCGTTTGCGCTCACGTATCATAGATCTTCCTGCCCTGGCGATACTCCTGTCTAATCTAAGTGGCCCTTGGATTCCACGCCGGGATCTGACACCGATGCCATTCCTCACATTTGACCCGCCAACCATAGGGTGTGATAGCCCTGACAATACATACTCACCCGATCTTGCAAAAGGAGCTGTTGGGTTCCTTTTGACATTCACAGGGCCGTGGCCTGAAGGGACCACGAGAAACATGCAACAACACTGGAGGATTCTACAGTTCACGACAGGCACAGACCTAGTAAAGCAGGGATATGATATACCCGACAGCAATTTCAAGGAAAAAGTGAATAGAGGGACCGAGGGTCACAATGGCATTTTCTGTGACCGAGTCATCGGCTCACTTTCGCAGCTAGATCAGACCATCCGATACATCAAAGAAGTAAGGCTCTCGGCAGTAGTTGTTGCTGACGTGAAGCCGATTGTGCCTAGCTTTAATATTTTTCGGCTCTCAGATTTTGTTTCTCTAGACAGAGCCTATTCTTTTTTGGGCTCAAAAGATTGGACGGAGGCTGGGATGAAGGCTGGAAAATATTACAAAGGCATAACTATTTTCCAGATGATCCTATATCAGTCCTTGCATCAGTGGGCTAGTGGCTGGTCAAACTTCCTTGCTGAACTCGACAGGGCAGTAACTATCAAGGTATGTGCTCAAAGAATTGTGTTCGCAACCAAAGTCTATATTAATACGTATTTTCACATTCAGCCTGAGGATATCCTCAACCATGAAAAAAGAAACGAACTCATGCTCGACGATAGAGAGCTGAAGAAATCTGACCTGTACTTTGAGGCCTTACAATTGCTTCGATATATGACTTAATGGATTGACCAGAGCGAGGAGGATATTGCGAAACTACTCAAGGATTGGGAAGAACAAAAACGTCAAGGGAGGACGAGTTTTGTGATCCTTTCATTCGCGTTAGTTTGAGGGATTCACTTCTTGTCGATGAGTTGGCAGTGTCCGGAAATTGGGAGATCATAAGAAGCAAGCATCGCTTTTTAGTTGAGGGCCTGTTAAAGGATATAAACAGGAGAACTGAGGATATAAAGAGTTTGCGGGATGGTGTAAGTTATACAAAGCCCATATGATCCTGACAACTTATCAAATTAGATTTTGGACATTTTACTGATGAAAAGTAGTTGTTCAACGCGACCTCCGTCGGCGAAGCCACTAAAAGCGGTGAACTAAGTCGATACATCTACATATTCACGATTGCAACTGTCTTCTATCTTCCAATCAGTTTCGTTTGTGTAAGTACTACCTGAACGGGTAATGAAAGGTTTCGAAGGTGGTTGCTAGGAGTAAAGTTACTTACCAATTTAGACACTTTACGGAATGCATATGTTCGACAGCGGTGACCAGGGAACGAATAAGGTGTCATTCGTTATATCTATGGTCATGATATCGGTTGGGACATACGTTCTTTTGTTTGGGTTCTGGTTAAATGATAAACGACAACATGGTGGGTTGGAGAGGCCGCGGATGAAACCAGATAAGGTGAAAAGTCCAGTCCTGGAACGAAAGGGGCGGTGGATAAAAGTAAGCAAAACGGAAAGCCCTGTCCTTGAAGTAAAGCAAGGTGATGAAGCTGTATAAGTACCCATGGGCTTATGGGAGGTTCCACCGCAGGCCCTACCCGCTTCCTAAAAGGATGTAAAATCCGGCTTGTGAGGCACCCTCAAGCCCACAGGTAAAGTTTTATAGAAAGTGATTATATTTTGCTCTATTACTTAAGCATTTCTTCGTATAATAATAACACAACATCCCCCCGTGACGGCAGGGACACAGTAAGTGCTCGAGTCTTTATATTACGTACACATATGTACGTTCATACAAGACTGCACAGGCTGTGCCGGCCGTAATGAGCGGAGGCCCTACGGCCGAAGCTAGCATAGGTAGTGACAGACCTACAGACCTACTAGTCACGTACAAACGAGGTAAGGAGGACAACAGAAATTGAATGTACAGGTTGAAAAACTCAAAAGCCATCTTTTTGTTGTTCTTCTTATTTAACTCAATGATTCCAAATCTTGACGAAGATTGAGTCATCTATGAACATGTCACGGATTAAACAAAGCGGTCAAAGACGTCAAGTACTGCCTCCGATCAGGATAGGCAACTGTCGCATTCAAAATTGCCCTATATTTACTCTGCTACAGCTCTGAAGAAGAAAAGGAAGAAAAGAGCCCTTTTGGAGGAGGGTCACCCCTCCCCTATATACACCAGGGTGGTGGAGCCACTCCACCCCCCTAGACCAGGGTTTTTTACTGTGACAGCAACACAGCTCAAGATATGCACCGTAATATATATTTATGCTTGAAGGTTATTGTCAGGTTTCACCATCTTATAAAGTAGGGATTTAACCTACACATCTTAAATTGCTTTACATGCTGTACAACATTCGCATGCCCTTGACTGGAGGTCAACAAGGCCACTTATATCGACTGGAACTATCACGTGATAATTACTGATGAGGTATTGAGTATTATAAAAATAAACACCAAGTTGTCCAATCACATATTACATTAAGTTCACCCTAATAATGAGACCTTTTTATATCATGTAAAGCGAAATGAACGAGGTTTTAACACCATCATGAATTATATTACTTCAGAGACTTGATGATGGGCCATTTGACAACAACGGCTAAGATGTAAGGAGTAATTTGAATTCATAAAATAATTACCTCAGGTGCGAAAACATCATGCTATGGTGCACAAATATATGGTGGCACTTGTACGACCACTTCCTAGGTAGCTATGATGCCACTTGCTAAACATCTGCCTAGGAGATATGGTCACCTGGCTAGCGGTAACACCTCATCCCTTACATATACTTAGAAAACCTCATGAAAAATTCAAGTTAACAGACTCCACTCCACAAACATAACCACTCTTCGTCAAAGTCCATACTATTCCTAGAGAATGTTGGGAGCCTTATAGACAACTGTAGTGTTATTGTTGCAACGTAGCTAAACTACATCACCACTTCCACTGCATCCTGTATTGATATAGGCCGATAAACATAGCGGTTGATACGGCGAGATGACTTCCACCCTTGCGCTTGTCCTTGGGTCTGTGGGTGCAGCCTATGTATCTCTTTCCGCCCTCCTTCATTTCACACAGGACTCGAAGGAGCCGCCTGCGATCGAGACTACGATACCATTCAGTAGCCCATTGCTCGGTCTCATCCCGGGCATGCAAAGGTTCTTTGTGAAGCTAAGGTCAGCCCTCTCAGATTTGCTCATCCACGGATAGCACCAATCTGCGCCCTACCCATAATTATGAAACTTACAGGTGTTTCCTGTGATTAGAGACAAGTATGGCCTCCCAATCTACACCTTGCGCATACCGGGCCAGCGTATTTACGTCGTCAACCTTTGTGCCATCCACGCACCCAGCTCTATCCCCTGGCCCTGGACTCGATGCCATCATCGGTGCATCAACCCGGCATATCTCGGATTCTCTGGCGAAGCTGAGTCGCAATGGCCCAACGACGGTGGAGCTGTTCTCTTGGGTCCGTAGGGAGTTATTCATGGCCACGACAGAGTCCATCTACGGACCAAAGAACCCGTTTCGAGATCCTGCTTTGGAGGAAGCTTGGTAGTATGTCCAAGCCCCTGACTAGCCTAGAGGCAACCCTTGGTTGGCAAGTGTAATTAACCCAGTTCCTTATTAGCACTTTTGAGCCAAGCATTATGATCCACATGCTCAAAGCGTGGCCTAGCATCCTAGCGCGCAAAAGCCTCCACGCGCGAGAAGAGCTCCTCATTCCCGCCTGCGAAAAGTATTTCGCCGAAAACAGCCACCAACAGGGCTCTCTCCTCGTCCAGTGCCGCTACAAGCACAATACAGACCATGGTCTGCGAGGCAGAGACATAGCAGCCACTGAGGTCGGCCAGATGGTGGCATCTCTAACCAACACGGTGGCGAGCGCGTTCTGGATGGTCTACCACATTTTCTCTGATCCCGTGGTCCTCAACGAGTGCCGGGCAGAGATAGAGCAGCTGGTGCAGGTAGACGATAATGACATCCACACCGTGGACCTGGCCAAGGTCAAGTCTTTATGCCATATTCTCCTCTCGACATGGCAGGAGACCTTGCGCTACGTGCACATCGGCGTCTCTGCCAGAGTCGTAATGAAGGACATCATGTTCGACAATGAGTACCTCTTGAAGAAGGGTGCCACCGTTATGACCGTCACTCCTGTCCAGCACACCGATGCGTCAGTGTGGGGCCCAACGGTTGGTACCTTTGACCACCGCCGATTCCTCCAGGGGTCTGGTGAAAAACGCATAAACCGTGCTGCGTTCCGCTCGTTCGGCGGCGGCTCGGTACTCTGTCCGGGGCGTCACTTTGTCAGCACCGAAGTCTTGTCGTTTGCGGCTCTTCTATTGCTCCGCTTTGATCTGAAGCCCGTAACCAAGAATGGCAAGGGTGTGCAGATCGCGGCTGAAGATGTTACTGGGAGCGGGAATTGAGTCAGTGGGTATTCCTACAACTGCTAGAGTAGTTTACGACAGTAACCATGCCTGCTTTTGTATCGACTAGATAGTTAATACCTGGCCCTTTCATCACTAGATACGGATTCACTAGCCCTATGAATTTGTACTGGTAATTTGCATGAAGGCATACTGCGTGCGAAAAGGCTGAACATATACGGTGGTGATATTTTGTAGGTATTTTCCGCCTGGGTATTCAAATGTCACCTCCAGTATTACATTCTTAAGGCATTTAAATATCACTGTTAGCATATTTGGATTATATTAATAATCTAGCTTTTGGCTACATTCCTCGTGAGACGTTGAGGTCGACTTGTACGCCAGTGCAGTGGTAAGGGGCACGAGCGTGGAGCTAGGCAGTGATGAGGTTAGATGATTTGCTGCCGATGATGGACTTTTCACTATTTATGAGACGGCCATTGCGATGTCGCATCTGGGTGCTAGCATTGTCGAGGCACGGGAGATCGTCGGTCTAGGCGTATGTACGCAGGCCTCACCATCCTGCGTGACACGGGCTCCCTATCTCCGCCGCCAACGCGTACGCGGCTATCAACGAGGGTATGGTTGGCGGGCAGCGCTTCGAGCTCGTGCACCGGTAGAAGAGGTCTGATGTCTGTGTCTAAAACGCGGCACTTGCTAGGGGCCTCGTGTGGGCAATCTCAGACAGCGGCGGGTGTAATGCCAATATCGCTCACGCGGCGCTGGTCGTCGAAGAGAAGTGATCCGCATCGCCATTAGCGATGTGCACAGCCGGCGCACATGAGCCTGGCCACGCTGTGGGTGCTGGATGGGACTGCTGGGGACAAGGAAGATGGGCAGGGAGATGGGCAGGGAATTGAAAGGTGTGTCTCGGGAAATAGCGTGTATATATCGCGACTGAACCGGTTTACGGCGAGCTTTTACGCCCGAGGGTACGGTGTTGATCCTATATAATTACTATGAGCCTGATAATCATGACGCCGCATCGGCCGGTGCAGCGACCAGGCTGAACTGCCCACCAGTCCCGCACCATTTTAATTGCTTGCCCTTTCCGGCCGCGCCAGTGATTTTCTCTGCGACGTTAGTATCGTCTTCAGAGGCGATACCAAGCTGGCCCATCGACCCAAATCCTGACCCAAACGCCTGTCCCTCGGTGTTAATAAAGATGGTGTGGCCCGTCGCACAGCTCACGTGAGCAGCCGTGCCGATGTTGGTGACCGGGATGGGGCGCAGACAAATACGGGGAAGTCCACGATCATCACGGCGGGTGAGCGTCTCGTCTTGAAGTTGTTCGGCGTTCAACTCAACCCCAAGCTGGCCCCCGTCAATGCGGCCCCAGACGAGGCACTGGCCTCCAGCGGTAATCGCAGCAGAATGGTCAGCACCGCCACTCAAGACAGTGACGCCCTTGCCTCCCAGGTCTGGAATCTTCATTGGATATGGTAGGCAAATATTATCACTTCCTGCGTCCTTTGCAAAGCCAGCTTGCCCGTAGCGATTCAGACCCCAAGCCCAGACATTGTCCTTCTGGTCGATTGCAAAAGAGTGGTCGACACCGGACGCCACATACTTGGCTTTATTGCGACGTAAGTTGACACGTTGGGGCTGGAAGCTCTCTAGTAAGCGCTGCTTGTACTGGCGACTTTCGAAGAGGTGGTACCCGAGTTGGTTCTTCTGGTTGACACCCCAGGCCCATACGTTGCCGGCCTGGTCGAGCGCAATCGCGTGGTTGGATCCGCATGCCACTTGCACAATGTTCTCAAGACCGGGAATGAGAGATGGTCGATGTCGCACTTCGACGAGCTCATTGCCGGTAAAGAAAAACCGAGGATTGGCTTCGGCATCCTATTATATGTTGATTAGAACCGATGAAGCCATAGACTAGTAACTCACAATATACGCTGCTTACCAAGAAGGTGCCCCATCCATACACAAGGCCAGTGTCGGTGAGAGCAAAACTACAGCTATCGCCAGCTGCGACTTGCACAAATGAAGTTCCAGGGGGGAAGGAGTCGGCTGGGACTTGCGCCGGTGTGGACTCAGCAGGGTTGAGCTGCTCATCTTCATCATCGGACTCTGCATCAACATCACGCAGGCCCCCATCCCACGTGGTGTCCCTTCCGAGGGCACCTCGGTCATTCACGCCCCAGGTGACTATCTTATTGTCGTATGTTAAAGCGATTGTATGCATGCCACCGCAGTCAAGCTGGACAACATGAAAGGCGTTTGGTGCGCTCCCATCCAGGAACGGGTTGACGAAAGGACGAGGCTTTTCTTTCAGCTTCGGTCCAAGGCCGAGCTCGCCGCACTCGCCGCTCCCAAATGTAATGACTTGGAGCACCTGTGTAGGCGCCTTGTTGATGACAGGTAGTGGAGTAGAGCGAGACCCTTCGACTCTTCCGCCTTTCTTCGCCGGGGCAACCTTGGCTTGTTTCGTGACAGCAGCTGCAGACGTCTGAGTGTCCTTCGATCGAGCCGACCCATCTTGATCCGGTTTGGATTTGGCTAGCTTGGCTCTGCGAGGTGCTGTCCTGCTTTCCGCGGCAGTGTCAACCTCGAATTTGCGCTTTCTCGACGAGCTTGCCGTAGTAGACCCGTTCACATTAGAAGGCACCGATTTTAAACCATCTGGTGCCACAGTCGCGTTAGCATTCCTGAATATTACTTTAATAATTGAAGCCCTCGACTTGTAATATCATGTATCTATATGTACAAAGGTGGTGGTCAAAAGTTAAAGGACTAGTGGTCCCAAGTACCATTTTGGGGAGTTTAGGTGGTTAAATGCCCTTGCATTACTAAATATATTCCCCTTTAGAGGCTCCAGTTTATCATTAATCTGCATGATGAGTGCATTCTAGTGAACAATGCGCTAATTGGCCTTATTCCCAAAGTACACAGTTTTATTTAACTCATTCATACTTTGAAGTTAGGTAGGTAGGGGCGAATTGTCGATGAGTCCTCTAACTTTTGACCGCTGTAGATAGAAGTTCAGGGATGGAGCTTACCGCGTGGTTGTCTTGGAGGAACCTTGGCGGGCTGGCCCTTGTTATGTTTCTTTGGGGGCATCGTAATTATGGAAGGTATCCAGCGATTTCTCAAAGATAAAATCAACTTTTTGTATAAAGGATGTAAATTCAGATACGCAATAGACAAGTCCCTAATTATACCTTTGACTTCTTTGTTCGCGTCTTAGTTACAGAGGGAAGAAACATTGTCAACGCGTGATGTTGGGCCTGAGTGGGGCCTGTTCTGATCAACATTGAAGTTAGTTAGTTAGTTGGTTACATGGATAATTAACTGGCTATTACGTAAACTGGTGGGGAAGGTATTTACCGGATACCTGGAATGAACATTCATATTTCGGCCGAATCATGGGTATTGGCTGTATCAAATGATATTGAGGTTCGAGCTAGGTTTTTGTCGCTTTGCAGATAATTCCTTGACCGCATTGAATCTCTTCATCTCGAGATCACAATATTCTCGTTTTTACAATTCTTCCATTAACTTTGGCATAGTATCGATCGACTCAGGGTAGTCATCCTAATGTCTGCAAAACTAATTCTAACAAAACTTCGGATGGAGGGCTAAGGTGGCGTAGTAGATTGGTGTCTTTGAAAGAACAGTCAGAATATACTCGGTTTGCCATATAATAGAAAGGATAATCCGTTAATCAATGCAATATTGTGAATCATAATACAGTCAGGGCAATTATCAAAATCCACCTGGAATCACAACATTGCTAACATTCACTCTGTCATTTAATTGTATCACAGTGGGGTACATAATGAAGATGCTTCGCAAATGCATGTAACAAACAGTCGTAATCACGTGCCAATCTTGCCATATCATAACCTCAAACGTATATATATATGTTTGTATTTTCCGTGAATTACCTACGCCAGCAGAAAACCACTCCACCTTCTCCTTCACTTCTACCTTCTATCGACTCATATTCCTATCACATTCTTAACTCCACAAACTCGATTATCGATCCTCTTCCCTCAATAATTATGCCTTCCGAAATCGTCGAGTGTAAACACTGCGGGGCTAGTGTGTCTAACACACAGGCTGAGTGCCCAAACTGTGGGAAAGCACCTCACTAGATACTTGGTATCCTGGCACTTATTCTGAAATGAAGCTGGTGCTCACATGCTTTGGGTATAGCGGATCACGAGGCACTGGCACCAATGCAGCATCCGCTCGATCTTGACTACGCAGGAAAAGACATCGGAGCTAGGCGGGGAAAGGGGGGCCTATTGATTTTATACCTAGCGACATCAATTGACTGCTCGATTCATGATAATACTGTTCTGTATGATATGATACTACATAGAAGGTCGATGGGTGGATGACTAAATCATACATGGGGAAATTCACTCGCCACGTAGTTAAGATACGTAGCCTGCGTGATATCCGTGTTTTACTCTTCACACTCATGTTGTCTCCTCCGAGTATGTTGGTCGCGTATCAAAGATGGTATCAGCAGTTGTCTTCTCCAACTCCTCATCCGTGTACCATTGTGCTTGGACGTCTACACTGTCTCCGCTATTATCCAAGAAGAACTTCCGTTGTGACAACGGCAGATGCACACTCATATTGTAGTTTGGATGGTATGGGCTCTGCGTTGGCTGTTAGACGCTACCATGTTTGCAATACGAATAGATATAGCATGGGACTACAAACCTGATATCCCAAAGCTAACATGACACGGTGTTTATCACTGTCATTAGGCATACCGGCATGCCAGGTCCTGAGATCCCGGATCATGATATCGCCTCTGCAGCAGGCCGGCTGGATAGGCGGGCGTACTTGGCGCCGTTTCTCCCTCACTTCATCCAGGATAGGGGGGATCCGGCCCCCAACCAAAGTCGTGGGGTACGGCTTGATATCTTCTGGGGTGCTGGCGATCTGCTGATCTAGGTATGTCGTGTGAGCATGAGACCCGAGCCAGAACTCAGTCGATCCATTCTCGACGCTGAAGTCGCACAGAGGGATATTGGCGATGAAGTAATAGGGGAACAGTGGATGGTCGAAGCTGCTGTCCTTGTGTGCTGGTTGCCGCTTCCCCCCTGTATTGGCGAGGGCGGTGTTGGCAGTCAACCAGTTCCAGACTGGCTTTGGACCAAGGTAGCTATGGGAGGTTCACATGTCAGACGATACGTCGTACGCTGGAACATAACACTTGAGGGTGCGGTGCTCACGCATTTGCAACCTGCAGAAGGTACGAGTTGAAATATACGTCTTTTTTGAGGTACTCAGGATCCGCAATAGGGGGTCTTTGAAGAATATTTGCTTTTTGCGTTCGATCAGCTCCCCGTCGCTTGTAGTTTTAGATATATATGCATGCGAACTCACACTTCACTCCGTGGTTGTACTGCTGAGCGGGGTCGCTTATCCTCCGATCGGCGTCTTCGCACATTTTGGCATTGAACTTTTCGATGATATCAACGGGAATAACATTCTTCAGGACGACCAAGCCATCTTGGTTCAAAGCACCCAAGATCTTCGCGAGCGTCTCATGCGAGTATTTACCCTCTCGCCGGTCCTCATCCGTCAGTTGAATTGATTCTACGTCATTGCTATTCCCAACAGTAACCGCCGTTTCAATAGTTTTTACCGTCATTTCAATTGTCCTTGTCTGTGTTCCTTGATTAGACATATCGCGGGGAAGGGTTGCGAGCTCCTGAGAAGCCGTCCAGGAAATAGCAATATATACTTACCCCGTAGGAATTAGAAGAACATGCTAATCATGATTTAAGACGCTATTCTGTGATTTGCCTAGTAAGTATTGCTAATGTTCCTTTGCGCGTTTTCCTCTCAAGCTCCAGGTGGGCCCCTTTGGGGTAATAGAGGGGAAACGATAGGGAAGAAAAGCGCAAGCCTATCATCTCTTCGACAAGAAATATCGCCAAGAGATAGACTTATGTTCGATGACTCTTATCTCAAAGCAGTATATCCCTGCTTCCAGCTTAAGTAACGCAACGCAGCTGGCCGGCTAGTGCAGTGCCTTACTTGCTAGCCTAATGTAGGTGATGATGCAGAGAAGCTATTTCACCTTAGACCGCAGAACGGATACTCTCCTTTTTGCAGTTTATTCGTGATATATATTCCGGTTTGCAGGGTCTGGCCGACCAAGAACCAGAGCCTTATTTAGGGCCGTGGCCTATCATAGGAGGAGAGTGCACATACCCAATCGGAAGGGGAAATTGTCAACACTATTAACACGACCACTCCTACCCGTGTTACGGGCGGTCCTTAAGACAAGGAAATGGCAATGGTCTAGGATGCATTTTACGCAGAAACTAATGATCCCGTATGAAACTGAAGAATCTTCACTTTGTGACATGCGACCTTAGTCTGCAACGCATCTGGTATAGACCGGTTTTGACGTCACTCGATCGTTGGAATTCTCTCGTCGCCGTTTTGTAGATGAAACCTACACCATCACCATCACCGTAGCGAATAACTGCCAAATATGCCCAAAGCGCGGGAACCAATGACACCGTCTGTTGGTTATATTTGATTAGCTTGGCTGGCAGGCTGGCAAGTCACTGCACGAGGTGCACGGCGTGTCCACGAATTCGTGTACACGGCCTATGCAACGCATTGCATCGAAGGTCGTCCACGGTGTGCACCGTGGACACCGAATGTGGCTTGACAGCCCACTGTTAGTGAATACTACATATTTGTATGCGAGTACTAACAATAGCGGTATACGTGGCGGCGTATATGGCTCGGACGCCTTTGCCCTTGGCCAAAACACCAAAAATAGAACTCACGATATCCACTTTAGCCCTAGTTATCACCCTTATCACCCTTATCACCTTTATGCAACGCACTAAATCTGGGGTGCCGGTGTATCATAAGTCACGCAACGCACGTGGCTGGCTCGTGCAGTGCGTTGCGTAGTGCCTCTTGCTTGATCAGAATCGGCGCTCGCGTTATGCGAGGCCGAAAGATCGCCCAGTGGCCAACGGAGAAACGGTCGGCCCCACGGTCGCTAACGAAAGAGCGATACTCAAGAGCCATGGACGAATTTGCTTGGACTGCTGGGTACCAAGATCTATGGATTATAAATCTAGATCTTGCCCCTGCAACTCTAGACAATACGAGATCTCCAGGGCTGCGTGATGGATCTAAGGTTAGTGCTAAGTGGAATCAAAATCCACATCCAACAACAGTGGAGTGGCTCTCGTCATGTACCGGCGCTCCCGGCTACGGGACCGAACCGTTCAGCTCCACTGTAAGGAGACGACGTCTACCAGCACGACCGGAACACCTTTCGACTAATATTCAGTCTAAGAGCCATGGAACTAGAACAACGACGAGGTCGCTTTTAGCAGTCTGCCCGCCGATATAAAAGCCCAGGCATCTGCAGCGGAGGTTGGAATGGAAATGAATATAGTTATACTTCACTTCTTCTAGTTACATAGTTATAAAAAAAAAACCAACCGGTAGACTCTAGCGATGTCTCATCAGCTTGAAACTGTTCCAGTCGAATTCGCAGGCCGTGCAGCGGAAAACCGGCCGAAGACAGATCAGTGGAGTGTGCAGAGCGGTTCTGAGACGCTTCACCACGGATCTGTTATTAGGAACGGATCCCTCCCGCTGCCATGCGACATCCTTTGGGAGAAGCACATCCCCGTAACCCTTAGAGATGGTGTCACGGTCTACGTCGATGTTTTCCGGCCCCCTAAAGCTGTGCTTGGCTCGGTTCCCGCCATTATCAGCGGTGGTCCTTACGGCAAGAATGGTGGCTATTTCACTGATTTAACCGACAACGCCCCGTTCCGATTTGGGATCCCGCAGAAGACAGTGAGTGGGTTGGAAAAGTTCGAGGGTCTGGACCCGGCGTACTGGGTCTTCCATGGTTACGCTATCGTCCATACTGGTGAGTCCTGAGATCATCATTAGATGTTCAGTATATTCAACATGGAACAGATCCCCGCGGCGTGCAATGGTCTGAAGGGGATATGGTGATGACTAGCAAGCAGGATGGCGAGGATAACTACGATATCATCGAGTGGATCGCATCTCAGCCATGGTGCAATAAGCGGTAAGCAGGAAACTATCACGAGAACTCAGTTACCCGATCCGTATTATAACTAATGCAACGTTTCACACAGCGTGTCCATGGCCGGTAACTCGTGGCTCTCCCAGACTCAGTGGTTTGCGGCGGCTGAGAAACCCCCACACCTGACTTGCATCGCGCCAGCTGAGGGCTGGACGGACTTCTATAATGACACGCTCTGTTGTGGTGGTATCCCGTACTCTGCCATGTGGGAATGGATCTCCATGAAAGCTACTCGAGGTCTAGGCAGGGTTGAAGACTTCGGTGCCATGGCCGCCAAATACCCCCTATGGAGCCAATGCTGGGAGGACCACAAGGCAAAACTTGCCAATATCGATATACCCATCTATGTGGTGGCCAGTTGGACGAGTGTGCTACATGCCGGCGGCACATTCCATGGATGGCTCGGAGTCTCCAGTAAGAACAAATGGCTGCGTGTGCACAACAGCAACGAGTGGCCCGGTATGTAACCCGTGAAGATCGTAATGGCCTTTAATAATCATGGCTTCTCAGATCTATATAAAACGGAAAACGTCCAGGATTGGAAGAAGTTCTTCGATCATTACCTCAAGGGCGTGAACAACGACTGGGAATTCACCCCCAAAGCGCGCCTTTGTATCCTCAACGCCGGCGGTCAAGATATAATCAACAGGCCTGAAGCAGACTTCCCGCTCGCACGCCAGCAGACCAGGCTTCTTCATCTCGATGCTGCCTCTAAGACACTCTCATGGGACATCCCCGTGTCATCCGAGAGTTCGATCCACTTGGACTCCAAGACTGAAGAAGTTCTATTCACGTACACTTTCCCCAAGCGGATCGAACTCACGGGCTACTTTGCTCTCAACCTCTATATCGAAGCACCAGGTGCCGAAGACGCCGATATTTTCTGCGTCTGGGACAAGCTCTCTGCCGAGGGCACCGTCCTGAAGCACCTAGACATCGACCCTGGCTACCTGCAAGAGGACCCCGAAGCAGAGCGCCAGAAGGTCCTCGGTAACCCCCATCTACCCTTTGGTCCCTTATTTCTCTCCAGAGGCAGCCATGGTCGCCTCCGTGCCAGCCACCGGGAGCTATCCGATCAAGCGACACTGCACGACCCGCGGTACACCCATCGAACATCCCAACCTTTGATGGAAGGGGAAATCGTTAAACTGCAAATTGAGATGCGGCCTTTCGGTGTGATTTTCGAGGCCGGGCAGAGCCTGCAGCTGACAATCGCCGGGCACAACGTGCTCGGTGAATTGCCATTCTTGCCGCCGATGCCGACAGTCAACAAGGGCGACATTGTCATCCGCACGGGAGGGAAGTACGATAGCGCTCTGGTTGTTCCGTTGGTGGAATAGCAGGTTCAGGGCCGCATGGCTTCATATCGGTAGATCTTGTTTTCCTTTATTGTACTTCGTAGACATTTGCCAATTGATGGTAATCGATTCTATTAAGACTAAATCCCTCCTATTCGCCAGGGTCCGGTTTCTGTATGTCACTTGCACATTGGCGGTAACTCTGTCGCTTGTATAATCACATAGGATCAACATAAATGAACTCACGACGCCCGAATGAAGACATATTCGTTTTATCGTTTAAACAATGAGATATGAAATACCGTATATTAAAGTATCAAGTCCAGGCCAAAGAGATTAATATTAGTCTCAGATATTAAGTGAGCCTGTTGCCAAAACCTGCAGCCGGAAATCCCACCAACTTCCCCCTTTCGCCTCATACCACAACCATGTACGGTATATATTATAAAGGAGTGCTCTCTGCCCCAACCCACCATCAAAGAATTGCCAGTAAGAGTCTACAAGAGCGAGAAAACGCCCAAGCTAAAAGCCATAGCTAGAATATTCAATAAGAGATATACGCCCCAGAAACCGACGGCTCCCACTCCACATCAACATCATCATAAACGCCGACGAGCTCGAACGCCTCAATCGTACCAGGGGCCTTGCAAGGTGAGGGCTCCGTCAAATACGTCGTATACGTATCGGTGAAAACAGCCTCACCACCCAGAACAGGCTGAAGCCGCCCCATGTGGACATTGCGTTGGTTGCCGGGACTCCAGCCGGAGGTACATCCCGGAGCAGGGGCCAGGCTCGAGAATAGGTCGAGAAGACCGCCGTGGTCACCCGTTAAGATGTCGGTGACCTCGAGCCGGAACCCGAATTGGCATAGCTGGCCGGCTGAGGCCGCCGGATACTCGAAGGTCAGCAGCGTCGTGGTGTCGTGGTCGTAGTTGGAGGTCGATTTCGTCACGCGGTTCGTGCTGGGGCTGCATTCTATGGCGCCTGTTCCGACATCGTAGTTGTACGTCGCTTTGGGGTAGAAGGATCCGGTGGTGGTGATGGGGGTGGTGGTGTTTTCGCCGCTGCCGCCACCACATTCGTCACGCTTGCTCATCATGGGCCAGGCGAGGACTAAGGTTACGCTGAAAGCGAATGTGATTATGGTTTTAGAGAGCATTTTGAGTTGATAGAGAGCTTGGTACGTGTGAGGAATGGGTGGTTGACTGTCTGTTGCTGGGTTGATAAAATTTCACAAGTGTGCAGAGCGAGGGACTCGAGGAAATTTGGAGGCGAGGGGAGTGAATGTGTAATAGGCGGAAGAAGCTGTTTTGCACTGGAAATTGTTTGTGACGCTGGTAAGGAAAAGGAGTCTACAAGTGCGTCGAGAACTACTCTTATATATTGAGCGGAAGAAGCCCCACGAGCAAGAGTCCTAGGCCTGGCCGTCATCAGAGCTGTGATATACCAATGCGGTAACGAGTGTTTACCCGAATTCAGAGTCAGTGGAAGCCCGACGATGCATCTAGACAGACAGTCGAGGCACGGCTTCGGCTCGCAGGTAAGTCTTCGCAACACACCGACTAACGAACCACACCGGACGGTTGGAGTTTACGCCAAGTCAGGATATCATCGTCTATGCTATCTATGAGACATTGCAAGGCTGTAAAGCTACTGACTATCACTCGATATGCTGGGTGATATTTTAGTGTACTCACAAAGTGCCGATTTCTAAGCTGAATTTGGAGGCGTGCTCTGAGGCTGGAGTGCTGGGCCAATAAACTCCGGGGTATAACTGCACAAGATGTCTTGAGCCTTTTAGGGTTCCAGAGATGGCTTTAATAATCTGTTGGGGTTTTTGCAGCTGGACGCCCATATCTCGTAATGCAATGGAGGCTGTGCAGGTAGGTATTCCCCTCACTTCTCAGAAGCCCGGATGTAAGGCTTAAGAGGCGGCAAATGAGAGCAATTCTGGGCGATATTTAGCTTCATGAACTGGTCTACAAGATGCATTCGCTTTAGGACTGTATCTATAACTCAGCTACTAAAGGTCTACCGGAACTTCCTACAACCCTCATCGTTATGGAAGGTATTAATAGTATATATTCTATTAGAAATGGGAGGCAAGGCCGTGAACAAGCCATGACAGGTCTAGCTGCCTTCCACAGAAGCAAATTCCATATTTCGTGGTTCAGCTGTCAAAATTTATACGTAATAGTAGTCCTCCATTAAAGCCGATTCGAAATTGAGTACCTGCAACGTGATTACGACGGCGTGAAGTGGCAATCTCTTTCCTGTTTGTTGATCAAACCTGACTGGCCCGGATGGTTGCTTGGTAGATGTAGGTCCCCTTTAGTAACGGACAGTTATGCTCGACTATACGTTGCAGGCTGCTAGATATAGATAACCAAGTTTTTCAATGCGGATACTTAACTGGTTACCGTAACACAGCATTAAACTCGAGTTATAGTCTTTTACGTATTGAATTGAAGCGACAAGCTCGCACTGCCTAACTGATCCATGATCCTGCCTTCGGCCTCCTCCACCTCTTCACGAACATAACCTTGGAGATCTAACTTTAGCCCGTAGTACTCATCTTCTATCTTGGCGCCTATATCCTCCGTCATGTCCTTCCGTTGATGCGATATATTCTCATCTACGTAGTCCATGACACGAGTCTCCAAGTCTTGGATCTGCTTTGTTACGTCACGTCTCAGATCACTAAGTCTATTATCTATCATTTGCGCACATATATCTTCGATATACTTCCGATCCAAGCTTCGAATAGGTTCAGGACTGCTAAGTCGCCGTCTTTTGAGACTAGGTTCTACTACATGCATTAGTTAGCTAGCATCAACATATAGGACAGATGTAGGCTTACCTGGAGGTTGGGTCCTGGGAGGAAGCTCGTCATATGATGGAGGATTCTCCGCAGGGATGTCGAGTGCAGGACCTCGTTCCTGACTGACAACAGCAGCAGTAGAATCACCCAGACTACCACCTTCAATGACTCTCCCTCCGATACCGGCATAGAGACTAGTCGTATTACTATGGGCAGCTAGAGAGCTTAATCCATCGCGGGAGGCCGCTTCGCAAAGTGAAAGAAGTCGCTGCCGTGACAAGGTCCTACAGGGTATACTGGAATAGACAGCAAAGGTAGTTTGCTTGGCTAGCGCTCGCAGAGAGTCTAGTAGATCACCAGACGGCTGATTTCGAGGAGCAAGAGAATCCTTGGGTACAACTAAAGCTGGGGCTCTGTTCAATTCGAAGCGCAGGCAGATTGCATCGGCGCCAAGCGTCTTAGCTTCTGCCGCATTGGGTGATTCATCTAGTGCGACAGCTCGTATACGCTCGGGATGAATGAATAGGAAGACGTTGGTTTTGCGGGAGCGCGGGTGTGCTTTGAGGGCAACGGCCGCGCGCAATTTGAAAAAGGCTTTGTTGGAGCGCACATTGTAATGTAGGTCCAAGTTTAGCTGCGACAGAGACTGTTGTTGGCCGTTGGAGTCTTGCCATGACACGACAGCCGGCTGCGCTGTGACATCTATATCGGAATTCGAGGTCCAGGTCGGGGTGATATCCGGGCCTGCATCGGGATCGGATGCGGTTGACGACATTACATCATATCACCTACAAAGAGTTAGCAGATATATTAAGCACTCAACAAGTAACTAGTTAGTCAAAGTATTAAAAAGTGTAACCCTCTGTCATCACCAGTAGTGGTGCAGAGAATCCCACCCTCCCAGGCTTCTGGTGACAGAGCAGCCTTGACTCCGGGGTTGGATTGATGATGGAAACGGTGGAATGGGGAGATAAGACAGAAAGGAAGGGAAGGGCATCGTCCCCGCACGCTCCAGCCCAGCCACACCGATCGAGACGACAACGGTCATCGCAGACAGGCAGCCGAATGAAATTCGACCCCTTGCCAAAACCCCGGGTCTTCCATTAGCCGTAGATAATGGGTAGAAGCCAGTAAAGATGGTTTTGGTTGCGAATGACCGCTCGTACTCGACGCGTGGCCTTGAGCGGGCGTGCGCGATCACCCGCGGGTTTGCGGATACCTTTGGGCCGAGCCTTTGGATGCGAAAGTGATGATGCATCGAGAAGGCGATGAAGGCTTAGGATGAGGATGTCGTCAATCGTATGTGATGAACGAGTGTGGATGTTGTAGGTTAAACAATCAAATGCAGACAGACGTTGGGGAATCCTTGGTCAAATGAAAGTCGCGTCATCACGTGGTTCTTAAGTGGGGTTGAAAAGTCCGGTGGCTGGGCGGACGTGCACGGTTGCCTGTTAGTTACTATGGTCTGTGCGCAATACTGTCCGTTGTAGGCATGTATTCCTTAAATAAATATTTACTTATCCAAGAGTTCAAAGCTGTAACTTTTATATTAATGTACCGTATTAAAATGGTTGTATACTTATATACTTAGTATTACCCAAATAGTGTCACTTTTCAGTACGAATTTAGTGTCGAAGTGTGAGAACAATTACTAGGTCCCTTAATTCCTTACCTTCCTTGGCTTCCTGTAACCTCCGTTGGTTTTAATGATACGATGCGCTTTTACTTGGAATCCCTAAAACCTTGTCTCAATTATGCATCCAACTTATACACAACGAAATTGTTTTCTCCTTATTTACTAGTCTCCTCGGTCCTTTACAAACTCACTTCAATATGATTACCCGTATTGAAAAGTCACCATGATAGTTGGTGACTTCAGAGGGAACTATTTTGCGTCTTCCCCTTGACAAACGGGGAAGTAACCATAGATTGTGTTAGCCGGCGAGGAAGGCTTGGATGAACGGGGAATAACGTGCAGAAATCGACAGCAATTGATAGTAACCCGACGGGAGGTGGCCGAACCCGTCGGGTAGAATACGGCAAGAGGGTAATGGCGGATGAGTTACACCACATACTCACCACATGAAATGACTTACTCAAACCTAATATGTGACAACTGATAGAAGTAAGATGAGAATGAGACTTCTTTTGCCAAGGTTTGCCCCGGAAGATGAGAGATCAGTTCAACTGATATATATAAAAGATGGCAATATCACAGCTAAGTGTTAATCTAAGTGTTAATACAGAAGAAACGGGCTTTCAAATCTCCTCCAGCTCTGAACGTTTCAATTTTTCTGAAGAGCAGTATTCATTTCATTGCAATCTAATACCATCTAAGTTATTGACATAATCACTTTGTATGAAGACTCTGTTGACTTGTTCACTAGTCTTCGACTATCATAACAACACCTATTGCGTCAGGCGGCCCATCTAAGAGCGGAGCTTGGAAGTTTTATCTCAACTACTAAAAGTGTTATCATGGACGTTACTACAGGAAACGACGGACTTGTCGACACGACAGCAGCTATTGCAGAAATAGTCGACTCCTTAGACGGGCTGCCAACTTTTCCCCCATCTCTCTACATTGACCTTGAGGGTGAGAATCTCTCGCGACATGGGACTCTGGATATCCTCCAACTACATGTTCTCCCCAGTGACCGAACCTACCTGATTGACATCAAGGTACTTCGCCACAATGCTTTCAGCACTCCCGGAACTTGCGGGTTTACCTTTAAGGACCTGTTAGAATCCCCAGACATTCCGAAGGTCTTCTTTGACGTCCGTAGCGACTCGGATGCCCTTTACAGCCATTTTCAGATCAAGCTCGCCGGTGTACAGGACCTGCAACTCATGGAACTCGCAAAGCGGCCATTAGGTCGCAAGAGGCTTGTCTCTGGTCTAGGAAAGTGCATCGAATACCACGCGTCCTTGACCCTGCTTGAGAAGGTCGCGTGGAAAGCCGACAAAGCGAAGGGCATCAGCCTGTTCGACCCTAAACGCGGCGGAAGCTACAAAGTCTTCAGTGAACGTCCCCTCCGGCAGGACATAAAAGAATATTGTATCCAAGACACGAAGTATCTTCCTCATCTTTGGGCTATCTACGACAAGAAACTTACGCCAGCTTGGAAGATCAGAGTATGTGAGGCTACGAAGGCCCGGGTAGCGGAGTCTCAGGCGCCGAACTTTAATCCGGTCGGAAGACATATGTCTCTAGTACCAACGAGCTGGCAAAGGCTGTGATATCTTCGATGTATTTTCCTTGTCCTTTTAAGTTGGTTGCTTTTTTCCCCGTTTGATTCGAAGTCTTGTTGTGAGGTATTTAAATGGTTGAATTGTTGATTCTCCGGTTTGTGGACTATCAAAACTGGTGGGATTGTGCCATGGCTCGTCTGAATCGATATCTGGTAGGGTTATAAGTCTGTTTGTATTTCTAGTTTAAATAAAAAAAATCACGTCTTGATATTCTTAAGGGTGTTTTGATGCTGCAGCATAATTACATGAAGGTTGTTTTATGTCCCTCCCCCAATCAGCGTTCACAATTGAGTGGCGTATCACTAGGGTTGTAATCCTAGTACCTAGACCGGCATGGAAAGCAACGCTGTGCCCGCTAAATGCGGCGGTGTATTCCGGATTCTATATATAGTTTGCGACGACACACTTCCCACATCCTGATACTGGAAGAACCCGCAAAGTGGTCCCCATCGTATCGACCACTTTCCCCCCAAAACAATCAGATCTCAGATGTCAGATGGAATCTCCTCATCGCCGCTTGGTACTACTACGAGAGAGTGGATGTTCCTCGGTCTCCCAACAGAGATACGCGACCAAATCTACTCGCTCCTCATAATCGAGCCACCAAGGCTGCTGAGGCGCCATCGCCCCTCGTGCTCGTTTTCCCACGTGCAGCCTGGCTGGGGATACGATTTCAATGAGAACCCGGCGTGGCTTCCATTGAAGCGATGCGATTGCGCAAAACGGCAGAACCTGGGGATACTTCTCGTCAATAGATGTGTCCAAGCCGATGCCGCCAGAGCCTTTTGGAGCCTCAACGTGTTCTCCTTCAATGGGACGGGGCAATTCGTGAGGGATGTGGGTCTCAACCTTAGGTCGGAATACCGCAGTTTCATTCGGCATGTGGTGATCTACGATAAGAGGCAGGATTTTCGCAGCAAAGACGAGTTTGCTATGGTCCACAGACCAAACCTCGATAGAATCATTTCTAGCCACGTGTGGGAAGTCATCGTCAGTTGCGACTCACTCGAAACACTGTATATTCGACCCGAGTTGATGATGTGGTAATTAGGTACTTGGCCAAACAACATACACGTGGACGCGGATCCGGCCCTTCTGAGTCATGTCGGGTTATGATGACTCCTCTGTTGTGTGATGCAGAGGGACTTGTGGGTATCGCCGCCAGAATAGAGTAAATGAGAGGAAGACTGCGTTGCTTGGGCTCCGAGACTACGTTAGGCCTGGGTGGGCTTTGCGTAGACAGTCACACTTAGCCAGATAATCAACTGAATACTTTTGATCAACGATAGCCTTTGAATATTACATATAGTAGAGTACCTCTACTCATATATTATATCCATCACCCTTCCATCTCATATATGCGGTGAGGGTTAACTGATGTAGAATCCAGCTCTGTTCTCTGAGTCGAATTATCAGCAGCAAGCTCCGGCTTCCGCCATTGTGAGAAGCGGGATGGCTCGGCTGTCCCTTGACGTTGATCATTTGCACTAACAGCCCTACGGCGTCGTATCCAGATGACTAAAGCGCCTATAATTATTGCAAGAAATGCCATACCACCGACAGCCCCTCCTGCAATTGCACCTACTTGTCTAGATTTCCCGCCTTTTGTAGTTGAAGTCGGAGATGGTCCTCCTGTCGATGCAGGAGTATTTAATATTGTCGGAGCTACAGCATTGGATTTGCTCGCTATTGAAGTTAGAGGCTCTTGAACCCAGGAAATATAGGAGTTTGGCGCTTTTAACAATCTTACCGAAGAGTTCTTTCACACCACTAGCTTCGTCCCATTGAGCAACCCCCCTTGATGAGTTAAGCAATTGCAAATGATATGTAAGTAGTGAGCTTGCTTACCCATTGTCGTACCAAGCCTTGATTTCTTCGGGGGATTCATAATATCTGTCATCTGGTCGATACGAATCTAACCAAGTCATGCTTGGTACATCGAAAATACCAATTCCCATCGCCCAGGGGTCCGGATCCTCCCAATCACCAGGATCACCGACTGATCGATCGTATCCACCAACATTAATAACCTGCCGTTTATTTATTAATGCACAGATATGCGTTGTTCTTCGGGGAACTTCATTTTCAACTTTATTCCAATGAAACCCTGGTAACGTCAAAATCCATATGTCTCCAAAGGCTGTGTTGAGAGTCCAATCATATCCACCGAAGACGAAACTAGTTTCTATTTAGCTGAAATGAAAATAAAAACCCCTTGCCCATTGTTGACTCACAAATCGAATGTCCCGTTGGGACCCTGTATACCCACGGCACAAAAGTCGAGCCTGGGAGGAGGAGGACCCCCTGTCGTTGTCTGCCAATACCAGCGCTTACTTGAGTGATCATAGATGGTGATGTTATCCATAGGTATCAATGAGCCTCTTTGGTAGGTGTCATAAAGGTCTGGTCCCAGGACACTCCTCCCGAAAAGCATCACCATGCCACTAGATCCTAGGTTGGGAAGACATACAGCAGATCCGCCCGTAGTATACTTCCCGTCGACCGAATTAAACTGCGAGGCCGACTCATTAGCCCAGATTTGAGTCTTCATGTCATACGTGACAAGTCCAGAAATTGGAATAATACTGTTAATACGGTTATCCGTAGAAACAGAAGCGTAACCTCCTAAGTAAAATCCAACGCCATTGCATGATGTATAAGCACCCCTGGCACGATGTATGACGAGGCTAAATGTTGATGGGTTTTAGGGCACTTGGATATCCCATGTACCACTTCCGCTGCCATGGGGTGAACGCCCAAATTTCACGGGAATTGGCAGCACTGTCATCCCCATTAACTCCGTCCCCTCAGGAATACATATTGTCCGAATCCGCCCATAGACCTGGCCAGTTAGCGACAGGTTTGGTTCCGCGACTGATCACTTCGATTGGCACGGTGATGTTGGTCCATTCTGAATTGAGTGGTATTGAAAGTGTGGTATTGACTACATGATTAACGTTAGCCACACGTTTCTTCGCGCAGCAAGGACTGGAAGCAAAACTTGACCTATTAGGAAGGATATCACCGAACGATGTCGCTGCTATTCGTCCATCATCTACGTAAAATGTAATCGCTTATCACCGCGGCTTGGATGAAGAACCCGTCAGTGAATAGTCACGATCAAGGCTTTGACAACTTACCGGAATGACTTGCCCACCGTATAAACTCGCTTGCCGTGGGGAATACATCCTGCTGCCTGCCAACAAGATTCAGCATATCAATGTTGTTATTTTTTTAATAATGCACTAGGTAGAAATGGTAAAGAGTAGAAATTTAGTCCTGGATTGAAAATATTTAGGGCTTCTCAGTCAATGATAAATAAGAAACAGCAGGGTCAGACAAATAATTATCTTCTTACGCTGTGTGGCTGAAATTAATCCTGATTCAGACTGTGCCTGATTAGCCCCCGAAAGTTGCGTACTCTTCAGTTTCAGCTGCAGAATAGCTCAAGTATTTGATTTGCCTAGACGCCAGAAGCCTCGGAATGATGCAGGAGTACAAGGGGGCTTAAATGATACCATATTAAGACACGATCTAGATAATACCACTTAAGAAACTACTTGGAATCCAATCAACAATTTATTCAAGTATTAATAGAATGCTACATTGATTCCCATAATGCTTCGACTGAGACTGCTCATTTCCTTTGTAGCCTTACTTACGTTGTTAAGATGTACGCAATTTGTGAAAGTGTATCGCATAAAACGATGTAGTACTATTAATTATCATCCTGGAACAAGTCGGTACGTAAGCCTTCGACAAAATAGTTTAGAAATTTACTTCTGGTATTAGGCCATAAGTAAAGTAATTTAACAAGTTGCAAAGCAATGGCTAGGGAGTCACGAGGTCACAAAGAGAAATACGGTCTATTTAAGGGTTTACAGCTAAATGTTAACTTACATTACATTACCTACGTACTATTATATTTTCCCAACTTAGATTCTTGGCAATATACCAGGACCCCAACTCTTCGCATAAGTTTCATTAACAGATAATGTTGTCAAGTTAACAAGGGAATGGCTAATACGAACGTTAGGCCGAATGAGTAATTATTCCACCATCGAAACTTTTCAACAATGGCATACAAAATACTTGGCTAGTGGCGGGGCATCAGTACAAGAAATTGTGCTGAAAACCAAATGTACAATACAATATTAAAATATCACCCCTAAGGCCAAGAGTTGTAAGTTCTAATTGAGTGATGCTATTTACACCTTAGTTTTTTAAACTTCCACACCTTACTTTTTGATGCCAAGTAGCAGCCGGGCCGTCGCGAGATTGACGGCCCGCCCACCACTTATCTACGTACGTAATTATCACCACCGAGCTGCCATTACTTTAGGTACTAGGTAGCTATTGCTATTTAGTTATAATATTCTATTAAATAACCTCTTTATAAGCCATATATTTAAATAAGTAGCAACTAAGTAATGGCCACTAAGTAATAGCAGCTAAATAATAATAGCTAAGTAATAATTCATTGCAATTTAATGGGTTACCTACCTATGCAATTAAGTTTTACCCCTATAGCTTAATTTTACTTAAACGTATTTCTGCCAAAGAAAATCGAAAGATTTATTACCTTATAAATATATATTTATAAAATTTAATAAAATATACGCATTAATTTCCAATAAGTAATAAAAACAGTTAAATTTATTATAATTATTAATCTTTAAGCATAAGGAAAAAACGGCACAGGTATAACGGCCCGGCTGCCATTTGGCATCAAAAAGTAAGGTATAGAAGTTTAAAAAACTAAGGTGTAAATAGTATCACTCTTCTAATTAGACAGGTGTCACAACAGATTCAATCTTCACGTCAAGTCCAGCGCATTTAGTTTCTCTTTTAATATTACGCACCGTCGCATCTAAGACGCCACCCATTACCACTATATATAACAACATAACATTGAATATGCCTGCTAAAGGGGTAACCGGGACAGCAAGACTAGCGCGAAGCCATAGCTCCTAGTGCTACAGGTTTGAGACGAGCTCCAGGTTGGGCGTTGCAGTGGCCTCGTTATAGTCTGCGGGTGGAATGAGGACTGGGAAATGAACCTAGATAGACCATTCTGACTAGTATTCATTCGACTGCACCAGAAAGCGCTCGTTGATTTCCCTCGTCGCAATGCAGGCTTGCGCTATATTAGCTGGGTCTCCTTTTAATGTATGAAAGACTTGCTTGTGCGTTGAGACTTTAAATAGGAACGAAGACAAAAATCTTTCCAAATTCTAATTCGATCATTTACATCTTGTAGTTGTTCTACTGATGTAGCGATTCATAACACAAACGGCCCCTGAACGGCCCACGTAATATCGTGGAGTAAGATCTCCAAGGACAACTGCAGGCCGAGGTCTAGGAACTGGACATTGAAGACCCCTTTTGACTCTAATGTGTCATGGCGAGAAAGTGCTTCTATTTCGGTGTTTCTCTATCGCAAGTGACTGTCAAGGTAATCAAACATGATATTGGTCGTATTTAAATTGCTTGTCAAGGCCTAATGTAAACTGTTCATAGCTTTAAGCACGCGGTGCAATACATCATGCAGACCTTGGCAATGCTGAATATGACTGATCAACGGTCCATTCAGGTTGCATAAAGCCAATTGGACTCATTGACACGGGATGAATTAAGCCCTATGACTACCTAGACAATCAGCTTAAAGACCATTATCTGAGAACATAATGAATAAGTATACGACGGAAAACTGACGGAATTGAATTCCGATCAGTGTACCCCAACGTTGTATGATGCCCCCTCCAAGACCTGATAGGCTAGGCGATCAAATGCGATTCACAAAGTGACGGTAACATTCTGCTGACTAGACTCCGCCCCTCGCACGGAGTCGTCATTGTGTCTAAGCGATGCTACTGTCGCTTTTCTAGGGATTAAGCATGTATTTCTTTTCCAAGAAAAAAGGGGTAAGTGGATAAGTCCCCGTGGTATTTTACCCTTATTTTCATCTAACCTCGTCGTCATGAGTCTCCAAAATGATATATTCACTTATACCCCCTTGGGAGGTGGCGAGATTAGGCTACTATGCCCGTCTGTAGAGGCCGGGGGGGCTATATGGTCACTCGAAACTGTACGGCTTGATGGAAGCACCTTCGATGCTTTATCTTACACCTGGGGGGACCTAACCCATACTTCCCCTTTTACTTGCAATGGCCAGATGCTGCAGATTCATCAAAACTTGAAAAATGCGCTTCCGTATTTGGCCAAGCGACAATCATCACTGCCGATATGTATTGACGCAGTCTGTATCAACCAGTCCAACAATGTCGAAAAGTTCAGCCAAGTGCGTATGATGCATGATATTTATCGCAGGGCAGCACAAAGTATGGGTGTGGTTAGGGCCGGCGCCAGAACCTAACGAATAGGCCATTGCATTATTGCCCCGAGTAACGGACCTCGGGAGAGACGTATACCTCAGAGCTTATGAGGAACCTCCTATTCCTTGGGAGTCATTAGAACTCCCCAGCTTGTCCTCCCCAATCTGGGAGGCAATGTGCCAACTTCTCAATAATAAATGGTTTGGCCGCCTGTGGATTTTGCAAGAGGCTGCACTAGCAAGGCAAATAAGAGTTCTCTACGGTAACCACGAACTTAATTGGGAGATACTAGGCGAAGCAATCGACCACTGTTCGCGACTTCGATACCATTATATTGATTATGCAGATCGAAAGCCACTCCAGGCGTTTGAAGAACCTGGCCGGCAACATCGCGTATTCCTCACCCGTCACCTTACCCATCGGCCAGAGCAGGATCTGGGGAAAGTGTCTTGGCCAATACGCCTCTCAGTTCTTCTCGGGTTATCTGAGCGAAGCCTCTGCTCGGACCCTCGAGACCGAATTCTCGGAGTCATTGGGTTCATTGCTGTTGAAGCAGTGGATCAAATGGGGCTACACGACCGCCTCACTACTAGGGAGCTCTACACGAGCGTAACTCACTTTCTCAGCACCATAAGCCTCGAGGTAGAAACTTGGTGGGCGCTATTTGCGCGTGCTACATCTTTCAATAAACTGCCGGGATTGCCCCAGCTGGTGCCCTGATTTCCACAACCTCAGTAGACAGACTGACCCCCCCCCAATCGTCTAGACAGTACCCGTACGCTTAGGGGAAAGTGTCCATATCGGGCAAGCAGAGGGAGGAAAGTCGCAGAGCAAAGTGGGAATATAAATGAACTTCTCATACGTGGCAAGGTGTTTGATACCATATCCCATGTCTATCCGCAGTGTCCACCCAGTTCTCAGTGGAAAGCGGGTAGAACAGGATGGGAGCGGGGCAGTAACCTGTTCCTTGGCTTCCGAGCTTGGGAGAGGGCAATGGCCATGTCTGTGTTAGGAGAGTTTGCGATTTCCCGCTTGCCTGATGACCCGACGTCAGTCCATATACCATGTTGTAACTTTAAGGGAGCAATCACACTAAATTCCTACTGGCAGACCCTCATTGGAGGAGGCTACACTCGAGCAGAAGGTGATACACCGACTTATAAATCCTTTTATGAATGCCGTTCCGGGTTAGATAAATTCGCCCTTTTCACAGGGAAGTCCACCTTTGACTTTGACACAAAGACGTAAGTTGATGATTATTGCTCATGTTTTGTAAGCAAGCATTCTAATTTCTGCCGTATAGTTTGATAAACGAATGCGCCTTTGGCGCTGAAGATGATCCAGACCTAAGTTGCGAGGACATAGAGGCATTGCAGAGTATAGAAGCGAGATCAACCTGCTCAAGCTTCGTCGCGGATGTCCAGTTATGCCAAGATGGTAGACAACTATTTACTACCTCTAACGGGCGCTTCGGATTTGGACAAGTCGGCATACAGGAGTCAGACAATATTTGTATCTTTAATCATGCGTTGGTTGCGCATACGATCCGACGAGTGGATGATACTGACAAAGAAGTGTATACACTCGGTGGGCAAGCCTACATTCATGGGATGATGGATGGAGAAATTGAAACATTAAGCCTGAATGAACAGGATATAAAGTTTGTTTAATTCAATAAATATATCATTTTAATGTAGTATTCGCCGATTGTTAGACGCAGCTACAGCGGCACCCGGGAAGTCATTGCCAACTATGGCGTCCGGCGCTGTTGTTGCTGCGCTCATCTTGTAGTCACGGGGCTCTAGGGCCACGCCTCTCATTTTTGACGAGCGCTATCGTTGACAACCCATGGTATATATATAGCACCTACCTTTCCACTCTTCTCCACCCCTACTCATTAGCATAAACTTCACCCTCAGCTCCGGCTTAGCGAAGAATCCATAATGAAGCAGGTTCCACTCCAGATCGAGGTGTTGTCCTGGAACCTCAACCACGTCGAACGTCCATAGCACTTTGGCGATGAACATTTTCGCCTGCATCCACGCCGTCTCTCGGCCGAGACAGAAGACTTTGCGGAGTCGCGGGGTTACCATGGCATACTTGCTGGGGATTATGAGGCTGAATATCATTCGAGTGTTAAAGGATGCTGAGAAGGTTGCCGCATCAATGCGTAGCGTTCAACCGCAGCATTTACCATGTATAAGGTTTTCTTGTGGTTTCAAGCATGGTTTGAATGTGCCTACTGCGTTACGGTCAATTACAGTACTTGACTTAATACTGAACAAAGTCATAAAATAAAATAAACTGAACTAAAGACCTTAATAAGTAAATACAAGTATCCGCTATTAAGGCTGTTCATTAAGTAAAGTCTAAGGTTAATGCTTGTATAGTGTTATGGTTATCTTAGACAATATTAAACTTAGTGTATATTTAACATGTATTGGTCAAATGATGAAAGTCGTGGGAAGCCTTCAAGTGCTAAAACGTCTGTATTAAAAGGAAATCCGTGATTAGAAAGTAAGCTAGATAGATTTATATATCTCAGCTATAGATTACTTATGATGGCACACTAAGCGCGGACCATCAATGACCCTATGTCGACGGTCTAACTACCTTTAAGGGAAAAGGGGCGGGAGATTCCACTTTTCCTCCTGCAGCTTAACAGCGACTCCGGATGCCGTCTGCGCTCCACTAACGGCATTTGGCCACGCCTTGAACATGTTGACCGTGTCACCGGTGGCATAGACGCCCTTCACGCTAGTGGCATTGAACGGGGGCGAGGTCTCATATTCACCTCGGGATTGCGATAGCTTGATACCCAGCTGCTCAGCAAAGGGACCACGGATTGACGTGATCGGGCTGTGGCCTATGAATGTCTCTGTCACTGTGCTGCCATCCTCAAATGTAATCTCAACCACAGTACCTTCAAGGGACTTCAGCGCCAGCTTGGCAATTTTTCTCGTATCCGCCTTCCACGGCTTCCCGTCCAAGGTCGGCGCAATCGTATTAGCTAGTTCTTCGTTGCCATTAGTGTAAATGGTGACAGAGTGAGCCAGCTAGGTGGCCATGTGTGACAAGTGGAAAGTGAACTGCGGCATGTCAATCCAATCGACAGCCAGGATGCCGGCATGGACTTGGGCGGGATCTTCTTGATAGGCTTGGGCAAAGAGGTTGTGGAAGCTGGTTTCGGAGAATAAACAAAGTCAGCCAAGGATCATTGTTAAATTACCACTTTCATTACCTTTAACATTAGAAAACGAACAAGAATCAAGCCATAACTCACATTCCCTTCCCCCAACAATCTACATAACCTGGGATATCAGGAAACACGCTAATAACGCCGTTGGCTAAGATGACCTTCTTGCCCTTGTAGATCACACCCGCCTTGTCGGTAGCTTGGAACCCGCCAGCAGTCTCGGCCAAACTCGTGACCTCGGCATCGCTGAGGGTAAAGCACTTGTACGGTTTAAGTTCGTCGAAGGCATCTTCGAGGAAGCTGGCTGGGGCCTTGTGGTCCGAGCCTACAATTCCATGGAGATAATGGGACACCCCGGCTCGGCCTTGATTGATATTAAAGAGGATGACGGTGTGGTTCTGTCGAACGAGGGTAAGGGCAGAAGAGAGGCCTGAAGGACCTCCACCGATGATAAGCACGTCGACGGAGGACATGGTTAAGGTGTTTCAAGGGACAGGCAAAGCAGACGAGAAGAGTGTATAGGGATGTGCAATAGAGGAGAATAGAATATTAAAAGGTGCAGCCCGACAAGTTCATCACTTGTAAAAGCGGTGGAAAGGCGATTAAAAAGCTATATTGAGACCGAACCAAGCTTAAGCTTTTGCTCAAACCTTGCTTGCAAGCATCGGTCGTCCCTTGCAGGTAATGCACCTACTGTGTAGCACAAACGCAAAGTAGCCGCCATTTAATATGCTAGGTATATTAATAACTTGGTATCGTTTATGCACTGGAAAAACACTTGGTCGGCAGCCTTATCGTAATGGGACTTCCCGTATTTCTTTTGGTCGTATTTGCGTTTTTGGCTCTCTGCTGGGTAGCATGGGCTTTAGGCAAGAACGAGTTCAAAGTAGTGAAAGTGCCGCTTGACAGTGCAAATTCCGTGTTAGATGCCGTTTTTTAGGGGTATTACTGTGTAGGTTGACTTAGGACTTGTCCTTTAAATAATGTCCCTTTTTGATATGCTCTATCGGTCTTACATGCTTACTTGACTACCTATGATGGATTACCAAAGTCACAGTGAAGCCTTTTCTTGTCCGGTATTGGCGGAAAGAATAGATGATGCTTCCAGCCAAATATCTCCTTGACGTGCGACGTGCTTACAGAGATTATTTCTCATTCCTCGATAGTATTAGCAATGTTAGGTATGTTCCTTTATAACTGGATCGGTGACCTCTTTAAGTCTAGTCGTATAGTATTTGCTGTGGTTAAAGGCATAAATATCAACTACGTTAGTGTAGGGAATATAAGCCGAAAATTAATCACGTTAATTTTAAGAATAGTTAAATTCTTTATTAAATGTTTTAAAAGTTTTTATTTGCTTTAAAAACGAAGTTAAAACTTAATGATAAAAGAATTAAAGGATTTTAATATAAGTTAATCATTTCTTTAACGTATATTCTTTTTAATGCTTATTTATTTTTTATATAAAATTTTATATTTTAATAATTTATATTTAATTAATTAAAATATTTATAAAAAAAGAAAAAATTATATAAAATAATTTATTATATATTTAAAAAAGATTATAATTTAAAATTATTTTATTTTATTATATAAGTTTTATAAAATAATGTTTAAAATTTAAAAAAATTATATTAATAATTTATTATATAAATTATTCGTAAATTTATTAAAAAATTTATATTTTATAAAAATTTATATAATTTTTTAAATATATATTATATTTAAATATAATTTAATATTTTATAAATATAACGTTTTAAATATATTATTATTAATAATTAATATAATAAAAAGTAATAATAAAAGTAAATATATTATTCGTTAAGGAATAATAAACCTTTAAAGCTTTTATTATATATAAATAAAGTTATAAAGTTATAACTTAATTTATTTCGATTATTTAAGTGAAAATTTTTACATTTAAAAAATTAATATAAATTAAGCTTTTTATAAATATTTAATTGCATTTTATATGTTAATATAATAATAATTTTTTTCGATAATACATTTAAAATAATAATTATAAAAAGTCTTTAAAATTTATCGATTTAGTTTAATCGAAGTAAATTCGATTCGAGTTTTAAATCGAAATATTAATAATACGAATTATATATTAAAAAATTAATTAATAATATAAGTTAATATCGAAACGATAATAAAATTAATTTAGGAAAAAGTCGAAGTAAAATTAATTTAAGTTATAGTTAAAAGCGATAATAAAATTAATTAATAATGAAAGTTATTATTATAACATCGGAAAAAAAACTTAAATAATAAGTTAAAAAGTTATAAAATTAAATTAAGTAATTATTAATTAACGAAAATAAAATTAATAATAATAAAAAAAACGAAAACGAAATTAAAAAATCGATAAAGTTAATTATATATTTAAATTAAATTAATTTTATTTTTAAAATAATCGATAAAAATTAATTATAAAACGATAATAACTAAAAAATATAAAAAACTTTTTTTTAAGTAATTTTAAAAGATATCGAATTTCGAAACGATAATAACGATAAGTTTATTAAAGTTAACGAAGTTAAAATTATAAGTATTATTATTAATAATATTAAAAGTAGTTTTTTAGTTATTATTATAAGTATTAAAAAGGAAACGAAAATATATATAACTTTAAAAAGATTATATAAAAGTTATAATATTAAATAAAAGTTAAAATTATAAACGTAATTATAATACGTAAAATAAAATATAAAAAAGTAATTAATTTTAAATTACGTTATCAAATTTAAACAATTAATTTAATATATTATCGAAGTTAAAATATTAATTAATTTAAAATAATAATTTATAATATTTATTAATTCGATAAAAAGTATTAACGTTACGGTTTAAAAATTACGTATTAAAGAAATATTTTAATAAGTATTAAATATAACGATTAATTAAATATATAACGATTTCGTTACGAAGTTTCGAAATAAAAAACGAAAAAAAAACGATAATAATTATAAGGTTTAAAAGAATAATAAATTTAATTAAAACGATTAAAGTAAATTGTATTATTATAATTATAACGAATACGATTATTTACGAAAAGATTATTTAAAGAAAAAAAACGAAAGCGATATATTTAACTTCGAAAACGATAATATCGTTTCGGTTAAATTATTAAACTTATATAAAAAGTCGATTTATAATATATAAAAGAATATTTAAAAAAAGAAAAAATATTAACGAAAGTAATAATAATTTTAAAATAATAATTACTTTATTATAAAGAAATATTAATAATTAATATAATAAAAAGTAATAATAAAAATAAATGTATTATTTATTAAAAAATAATAAGTTTTTAAAGCTTTTATTATATATAAATAAAATTATAAAATTATAACTTAATTTATTTCGATTATTTAAATAAAAATCTTTATATTTAAAAAATTAATATAAATTAAGCTTTTTATAAATATTTAATCGTACTTTATATATTAATAATTATATACGAAAGAATATTATATAATATATTTTTTCGATTTTATATTTAATATATTACGTTTTATTTTACTTTATAATTTATTTTAACGTTTTTTTATATATTTAATTAAATAAATTATATATTAAAATTTATAATATTATAATATATTTTATATATATAAATTTATATAAAAAGCGTTAAAATAATATTAAAATTTATAAAATATATATAATATTAAATATTTAAATAATATATTTTAAATATAAATCTTTTTATATAAATAATTTTATTAAAATAAAATAATTTAAAATATAATATAAACTTTATATTATTTAATATTCTTTTAAATTTATTCGTTATATTTAATTAATAATATATTTAAAAAAAATATATTTTTTATATTAAATTTATATTTATTTATATTTATTTTAAAATAAAAAATATACGTTAATAATATTTTTTTTTAAATATATAAATCTTTATTTTATATAATATAAATAAAAAGCAATTTATATTATATAATGTTAATTTTATATAATTTAAATAAAATAAATCGTTAATTTTATAAATTTAATTAATATAAAATTTAAAGTTTTATATTTATAAATAATAAAGTTATTTCTTTATACTTTATTATGTAATAAATTTAAATCCGAAAATCGTTTACTTTTTCGAATTTTTATTAACGTTTTATTAAAATTTTCATTATGTGGGGTTAAGTGGGCGTTGAGGGGGGTGTGCGTTGAGGGGGTGTTTGACTTAGTGTATGTTATGACGGCTATTACTCTTCGGGCCATGACTCGCATTAATGCCGGCAAAGAGCTATCGCGAAAAGCTATCCCGAAACGAAGCTTTCCTCATTGCGATGAAGGCGTACTTTAACGTTTTAAAGATAGGTTGAATACCCGTTGGGTTACATTCTAGATCTATAGAACCAAGGGTTGGGGACTGCTACAACTATATACACAAGGGTGTGGGTCGATCAGCCACCCAATATTTCAACATAACGGCCCGACTGAATACTTTATGTTGAAACTTCCATGCCCTGGCCCTCTTCGCGACTTTCTAGTTTGGCCATTTCACAAATACAACCAGCATTACCGACAGCAACGGGTGATTGAGATGATTAAGCCAGTCGTTGTGAGACGGGTAGAGAACCACCAGCTTGGAAATAAATGTCAGTGATGAGGGATTTGAACCCATACAGTGTACCCTTAACATGTTGAAAGACTTCCCTTTCCTAGATAACACTCGGGACACAACTCTGCATGTCTTGTCTCACGAGACATTGTAGTTGATATGGGCTGCGGTGCAATCTCCTGCCATAAGTGCCATGGCTATCTTATTCAAGCTATTAGAAGGAATTAGAGGAACTATCCATTTCACTTCCTTGCGGAAGGAGGCTCGGGCGGCCGTCGACAAGTATGGATGGGCGGACCTCATCTTGAATGAGCCCCCAAATATGGATAGCTTCATCCAGGAGACACGCCGGCTCCACCCTATCTTTTCTCATGAGTATTAACCAGTTCATAGCTGAAAGGCTTTGTGTATGTATCTCTGTGCAGAGCTTAATTAGACACAGTGATCAATACCCATGCTTAATGACTGGGTGCGATTTAGGGTATACAACTACATAGGTAAATTCTACCCCGGATACTAAATCAATGTATGGTAAAGATCAATACCGCTGTGATCCCTGTTGGGCATATAATAATATGAGGACATATACATCTGATGTTCAGCTGCATGGTTATATATAACGCTCTATGTCACAGGGTTAGATATACATCTAACTAGGTGCATATAACTCGCCAAATGCATACCAAGTCACTGGATGTATTACATGCTGATCTAGGATCTTTACAATAAGTTGAATTGACCCCCTTATAATTTGCAGAGTACGACTTAAGACTTCCTTATCTGGAGTAGTGCTATGTCACGTAGAAAACCTTTCTTCCCACTGCTTTTTTGTCACTGCAATGGTAGAAATCATGCGGACCTTGTGCACGCCATCCTCGTGGACATACGCGTCTCCCTTTTGCATTTCTTCGGCGCAGATCTCGATGGCCCAGTCCCACATATCCTCGCCAGACTGTGGCCAGCCTCCCTCAGGGGTTGAGAGGAAAGACCAAGCAATAGTAGCCCAGCGCTTGAGATCCGGTATCTCGATCCAAGCAGCCCTCTCGAAAAACTGCGCTTTCTTGTGACCAGCTCGCTCTAGTATGTTTTTGAACTGCTCTGTGTCGTAATCGACCACGGCGAGGAAAGGCGGTAGCGGCGCGGCGTCACCCCGCGTGCGACGGTGCGCCTCCTTCAGCGCAGCTTGCCAGGGCTTCTCCTTCCACACGGCAAGGGCAGCCACCCCGCCCGGCTTGACGGTTCGCAAGATGTGCTTGGCGGCGCCGACCTCGTCGTCGAGGCCGAGGAGCACGAAATCGGTGATGGACAGGTCAAACGTGTTGTCCTGGAACGTCAGCTTGTTGGAATCCATGACTTCGACTTCGACGTTCTAAGACGGGTTCTTGGCGAGGGTGGCACGCAGCTGCCCTATGTAGTTGCTGCTCTTGTCTGTCGAGTGGATCTTGATATCCTGGGGAACGTCGGAATTCATGATCTCGCCGGTCACGGATCCATAGCTGCAGCCGTTGTCATGGATGACGAAGCCGGGTTGGATCGGTGGGACGGCTTTCAGGACCTCACGTGCGATTGCCTCGCTCACATTCCCTTGCAGCTCTTTAATAAGAGCTCCGTCGAACTTGAGGGCTTGCTTAGGGGTAAATGAAATAGACATTTTCGTTAAATACAGGTGGCGCGAGTTCTACCGGGTTTGGGTAGCTAGTGGTGGCATTAATGGAATGTTTTGTTATCACATGGTGAGGTCAGGATTGGCCTTCCCCAGGGATATTTCTGTTTTCCAAGGGCTGTAGGACACTAGAGGGAGTCTCATATCACCTGTCATGGGAATAGGTAAATGTTACACCGGCCTAAAAATAGTTCTATTATGTGCGTTATGATCCGCGTTTTTCAATCGCTCCTAGAATGAGCATCTAACCGCATTCCAAAATTCACAACTAAACACCCCAACCAAGCTGAGCATCATATTGAAAGTTGACTAGATGCGTGTAATAGTTTCTAGCTTTTTCGAAATATGAAAAAGGGGCTTCCAAGAGCTACTTGTCATTTTACATATAACTTATCTTGCCTATTAAATCCAATATCAACTAAACAATGAAAAAGCATTCCACAAGCAGTTTTGCTTTTCAACTTCTTAATGAAGCATTAAAACCAAATACGGAGAAGTTCACATCCTTAATCTTACTAAAAGTTGAAGGCGGTCCTGGCCGACATCAAAACGTAGGAAATAAGATATATGACCGTATCCCAATAGGCTCTGTCACATATTTACAGGTCGTAAGAAAAGAGTAAGGCTCTTATCTAGGAGGTGAATTCTTAATTCTTCGCTTTGGTTTCCTATATATCATTGCTAATGACCCTTTTGTAATGCCGGTAGAGTTTTTGGTTCTCAAGGTTTATCTTAGCAAGTTCTTCATCCTCTCAACCAGTTCCTAGACCTTCAAGCCTACTCGCGACTGTAACATCGTACATAGTGTATGTTGCACATATTTATTCAAGATAACTAATGCCACCGGTACTCAATCGGATGTAAGCACAACTTCCATTATGACCAGTAAAATAATATTTCATTTATTTACTCACGCAAGGACGTGATACAATATGGTAAGAAAGTTTTCAATGGAAACCTGCAGCAGTTATTTAAGCAATATTTCATGCAATGATGTCGTCAGCCACATCGCTGATGGATATGTACATGACGATTAAAGGGGAACTCATCGAATAACACACTACCACACTGTTAAACTTCACTTGATAAAGTCATCATCAGCTTGATTACTAAATACCCATTATTCCCCGATCTTAAGGGTTGTGGGAGTATCGGAAATAGTAGACATAGGAAGGGATTTACTAGTACTATGCGGTACATAGCGGGGAGGTAAGACCGAATATAAGATCTTACAATTCTGATTCGTCCAAAGTAAGCTGTTGCATATAATAGCGCAATCCCATTGGTTAGGCGCGGTGACTCAGCACTTGTCCACCGCTACTACCCTACATACATATGCTGTGCCGCTTTACCAAAGCCGTGGTATTTCAATGCAACCCTTTATACCCTTCTAGACATAAACTTAAGATATCTTCTCATCTTCTTCTTTATATGATTCTGCAGACGCTATTCGGGATTAGATGGTATCGTGCGCAGATACGATAGACAGCATGGCATCAACGTACAATCTCAGGGCTCTCAATGCCGCCATAGAGAGCACCCCGATGATTGACAACCATGCACACCCGCTCCTCAAATCCGCCTATTTAAATCAATACCCCCTGCTCTCGATCGCCACGGAGGCACACGGTGATGCCATTGAGGATTCCCGGATGAGTCTTGCCCATATCCGGGCCACCAGGCAGCTAGCCCAGGTCCTCGGTTGCGAGTCGACGTGGGATGCCGTGACCGCTGCCATCGAGCGTCAGCGTGTCGAATCTCCAGATGCCTGGACCCAGCGTTGCCTGCAGGGGATTGAGACTATTTTGATTGATGATGGGCTCGACGGCGCTCAACGTGTCGAAGATTACTCGTGGCATGATGCGTTTACGCAGAGCAAATGCAAGCGCATCGTGCGCATTGAAGCAGTCGCCGGTGAAATCATCACTCGGCATTGCAACTCATCCACTATCAATAACCAGACGCTGCACACCGCCATCATGAATGACTTTAACAACGAGATAAAACATGCAATCGAGGATCCTGCGGTGGTTGGGTTTAAGTCGATCATCTGCTACCGGGGAGGCTTAGATATTGCTGAGACCCCGTTGGAGATCAACGCTGCCGCTAGGATTCTCAACGAGATCGTTTCTTTCCATAGAAGCGGCGCAAAAGAGTTCAAAAGACTCCAGCATCTAACCCTGAATCAGCTACTCGTCCATATCACTGCACAGTCGATTAGAGATAGCCAGTCGACACACAAAAAGCCAATCCAGTTTCACACCGGCCTTGGCGATAACGACATCACCTTGACGAAGTCTTCACCCGCTCATCTCCAACCATTCATCCGCGCCTACCCGACTGTACCGATCGTCATATTACACGCGGGATATCCGTGGATGAAGGAGTCCGCGTATCTAGCGACGATGTATTCTAATGCGTATGCAGATATTGGAGAGGTATTCCCTTTTATCAGTCGTCATGGCCAGGAAAATGTTGTCAAAGAAATCCTAGAGCTATGTCCTTGGTCCAAGATTGTATGGAGTACAGATGGTCACTGGTTCCCTGAGACATACCTTCTAGCTACGATCCAATCACGCTCAGTCCTGAAGACGGTTAGTAATGGTATACTCCCACCTGCACGTAATAAACCACTAATATTGTACTAGGTCTTGGGCGATCTGGTGCGAACCGGGCAGCTCGAGGAAAATCAAGCAGTGCAACTTGTGCAAGATGTTCTATTCAATAACTCGAACAAGCTGTACAACCTCCAAGTGGAAACTTCTCTCCCGAGCTTTGCCCAGCTATCCCAAACACAACCAAGTATGGCGACGGTGGGAACTAACTGGGCTTCTGAGTCCATAATGCAGAAGCTACGGAGCTTCGATGCGAAATGGCTGCGGGTCTACTGGCACGACTACACATCTAGCGCAAGATGTCGGCTGATCCCCATGAAGCAAATCTACAGGACCTTGGAACGCGGCAAACCTTTAACCTTTTCGGTAACTCTAGCCGCTCTCGGGCTGCTGCAGACGGACATGATGGTCCCCGAGGCTAGCGCCACGGGCGCCTACATCCTACACCCGGACTGGAACTCCCTGAAGCCAGGACCTATCGACGGACATATCAGCTGCTACAGCGAGTTTAGGAAACTCGACGGGTCCGAGGAGCCTCTGTGCCCGCGCTCACTACTCCGCAAGACCGTCGAGAAGGCGCGCGCATTGCCACAAGGGCTCGACTTCCTCATCGGCTTCGAGATCGAGTTCCTGGTCGTCGAGCGGAACCCGAACCCGAACCCGGATGTACCGGGTGACAAGTACCGCCCGCTGCGCAGCTCCGACGGGCACGCGTGGTCGATGGCGCGCTCCGTGGCAGATTGGGGTAGCAGCAGCGGCGGCGAGGAGACACCAGGCTCGTTCGCGACAGCTATGGACGAGGTGATCGACGCTCTCGACGCCGCCGACATCGAGGTCGAGATGTTCCACCCGGAATCGGCGCCCGGGCAGTTCGAGCTGGTGCTGGCCGCGCGCCCACCGCTCGAGGCATGCGACAGCCTGCTCTTCGCGCGCCAGGTCCTCGAGACGGCGGCGGCGCGCCGCGGCCTGCGCGTCACGCTGCACCCGAAGCCGTTCAAGATGGCGTGCGGCTCGGCGTCGCACATGCACATGTCGGTGAAGTCAGCAACGTCGGGCGACGGGCCGGACGTGTACGAGCCGTTCTACGCGGGCATCCTGAAGCACTTCCGTTCCCTCATCGCGCTCACGTACGCCAACCCCGCCAGCTACGAGCGCATGGTCGACAGCGCCTGGGCCGGCGGCCGCTGGGTGACCTGGGGCACGCAGAACAAGGAGGCGCCGCTGCGCAAGTGCGACGGCGCGCACTGGGAGCTCAAGGTCCTCGATGGGCTCGCGAACCCCTACTTCGCCGTCGCGGCGGTGCTGGCGGCCGGCGCGCTGGGCGGCATCGTCCGCGGCGAGGAACTCGGGCGGTGGGGCGACTGCGTTCCCGACCCGGCGGCGCTGTCGGAGGCGGAGCGCCGCGAGCTCGGCGTCGAGGAGATGTTCCCGGATAATTTGCGGGACGCACTGGACGTGCTGCTCGCGGATGACGAGCTGGTTGGGCTCCTGGGACGGGAGTTCGTGCAGCGGTATGTTTATGTTAAGAAAGGGGAGCTTAAACTCCTGACGCCGATGAAGCCCGAGGAGCGCCGGACGTGGATCATGGAGAGGTATTAATTAGTTCGCTTGGCTGGCCGCTTTCAAGACTGATGTGGAAGCTCTGATATATGAAATGTTTCTGAATATGAGTACTATAAAAATCTAGAACTTCTGTCGAAGTAGAAAATAGATTTGAGATAATAAAACCAACTTGAATAAATACCCGCAGCTATGTACTTGCCGTTGACTTCGATACGATACTCCTTGTTTAAGGAGACCAACCTTTGAGATATGAATATTTCAAGGTTCTTACGAAGACCAATTTCATTATTATTTCTTGACTTGCATTATGATTAATCTGGGTAATTAATACTTTTATATCTGAAAGGAAGTTACTGAATTTAACATATCTACGTAAGTATATATACTCACAGGTGGTTTTCTAATAATAGGATTGCCCTCTGCATATAAAGATGCAAAGTAAAGTCCTTGAAAGGATTATCTCCGACCGATATGCATTTAAACCGAATGTTTGCCCCGCGCCCTCCGAGTAACCACAACCACTTGTACTACCCAGAACGTTTAATGGTGGGGTTGACACTCTAAATTTATGAAAAATCGACGACCTTTCGATAATTTCATCCCTGTCGCAACTTCGCAGGAAAATCAGAAAGATGGCGGCCAAAGCCCCAAGTGAAGAGCTGGAGAAGCTCACCGGTAAATGACACTGTTTCTTCAAATAACTAGTTCCTTTCATAAACCTAACCGTATTTTACAGTCAAGGACGGAGCGGCGAACGGTAATGGCGACGCTGCCGAGCATTCGGGAGAGGAGTCCGACGATGGTGGTGCTGACGGGAACGACCCCGAGGCGGCAGCAGCAGCTACCAAGAAGAAGAAGAACAAGAAGAGAAAGCCGAGGAAGAAGAAGAAAATACCTACCGAACAGACCGACCCCCCGAGCGTTTTAATATCCCAGCTCTTCCCCAACAACAGCTACCCGACGGGCGAAGAAGTCGAGTACAAGGACGAGAACCGCTACCGGACCACCAACGAGGAGAAGCGCCACCTGGACAACCTCAACACCGAGTTCCTGACCGACTACCGCCACGCGGCCGAGACCCACCGGCAGGTCCGCCAGTGGGCGCACAAGAACGTCAAGCCCGGCATGTCGCTGACGGAAATCGCGAACGGCATCGAAGACAGCGTGCGCCGGCTGGTGGGGCACGACGGGCTGGCGGAGGGCGACGCGATCGTGGCGGGCATGGGGTTCCCGACGGGGCTGAACCTGGACCACATCGCGGCGCACTACAGCCCCAACTTCGGGAACAAGACCATCCTGCAGCAGAGCAACGTGATGAAGGTCGACATCGGCGTGCACGTCCGGGGCAAGATCGTGGACAGCGCCTTCACGATGGCGTTCGACCCGACGTACGACAACCTGCTGACGGCCGTGAAGGAGGCGACGAACACGGGGATCCGGGAGGCCGGCATCGACGTGCGCCTCGGCGAGCTCGGCGGGTACATCCAGGAGACCATGGAGAGCTACGAGTGCGAGATCAACGGCAAGACGTACCCCATCAAGGCCATCCGCAACCTCACCGGCCACACCATCCTGCCGTACAGCATCCATGGCACCAAGAGCGTGCCCATCGTGGGCGGGACGGGCGACACGACGAAGATGGAGGAGGGCGATGTGTTCGCTATCGAGACTTTCGGGAGTACCGGCAACGGTCACGTCCATGACGAGGGCGAGATCTCCCATTATGCCATGCGTGGTGATGCGCCCAAGGTGGATCTGCGTCTCTCTTCGGCCAAGTCGCTCCTTAATGTCATCAAGAAGAACTTTGGCACCATCCCCTTCTGCCGGCGTTACTTGGATCGATTAGGACAGGAGAAATACCTGCTCGGGGTACGTGTCTCTGTTCTATTTCGCTAGACAACAATCTATTATCTACGTGGCTATGACTGACACGAAAGGGATAGTTGAACAACCTGGTCCAGTCCGGCATTGTTGAGGATTACCCCCCGTTGGTGGACAAGAAGGGCTCCTACACTGCCCAATACGAGCACGTAAGTCACAGTGCAGACAGACAATTGATATCGAGCAAGATACTAATGACTATCTAGACTATCCTTCTCCGACCTACAGTAAAGGAGGTCATCAGCCGCGGTGATGATTATTAAATAGGTTACGAAAACTGAAGAAACTCTCTTACACTATATAGCAGGCTAATATGGCCTCGCTAGATGTATGAGATAAGGCTGGGACAGTATCTAGAGTTTAGCAGATCTGAGATGGTGCATGCCATGCCAATCTCTAAAGTAACCTGCACTATCTGACCATATACCTACCTACCTTGGATGATTGTGTGCATCGTTGCATCTACGTAATACGTAATTAACTAGGTAGAGTCTAGATAACAAACAATAGGCACGCAACTTGAAATGAATTTGATGACTAAGTAACGCATCATTTAAGCAACCACACGACGCAATAGATTATGTCCCCTCACGCGCCCTTGTGTCCCCCGAAGACAAATCTGTGGAGCTCTTTCGAGTGTCAGATACAGCTTGACCAGCAGACTGGAATCTTGGATCCCGGGGACTGAGGTCATCTTTTATGATAGACGGAGCCGCTGACGTTTAGATAGACCTTCCGGTTTGACCAACCCACTTGAATCCCGAATCGGGAAGTGGAAGTGGCGAATTTGTCATTCCGATCTAGAGTCTAAAGAACCCGATGTAACTAGATCTTTTGTGCGTACAGTGTAACAGAAATATACATACAATGCACACATATGCCCTCATAGGCAGTTCATAGTTCTCCGCTCACGCTCCAGATTTCTCCAGATCGAGGTGCCGATCGATTGGTCGGCTTTGTTCTGGACAAAGCTCGGTGTCCGCAAAATGAAGCATTTCGACCAATAACGTAGAAAGTGTTTCCGAAGAATTCTCTGTCTTAGACCAGCTAAGCCTAGATAGGATATCTAAACGAGACCCTGGAGTCAAATGCGGGTGCATTTGGTCAAGAGCCGGTGGCCCGTGAGCCGCTCCAAAACTTTTTCTTTTCAGCGAAGTCCAGGGGAGCGGAGAGGCCTAAAGACGCTCAAGACGCTCTAGGCGCTCACTCTGTTTTTTCTTCGATGCCGACTGGCCCGATAAGCAAATCAATCAATCAGAAGCCAAAAAATTTCTCTCATTCTTCTTCCACTTTCGGCTTCCTTAAAAAGATAGTGAGGACGCCACCTCCCAATAAAATACTCATTCTGACAATCCATATCTTATTTTTATCGCTGGCCTACACAACAGCCATATCACCCTCATTACATCAAATTTCAGTACCGAAAGAAGATTTGGATCATTTCAAACACAGTACGTACTGATTGAACTTAAAGGTCATTTGCATTGTTCTTTTTGTTCTACCTCCAATTCATTCAATCCACCGAACCTTTCGAGCGACAAACGCAGGCGGGAAAAGAAGGAAATATCAACGTAAAACCCGATCTCCGGTCGGCATCTACTTCAACAAACGAATAACAGACAACCATTACTACATCATCCGAGATTTTGAATCAATCAGTCCTTTGAGGGGGAGGTTTTTTTTTCCATTAATCTCTCTCCTATAAAATTTCGGTCGGTCGGTCGGAATCTTCGGAAATCTCTCTGGCACAAATACACACATATAACAGACAAAATGAAGGTTTTCTCCAACACGTGTACCTTCAACTATTCGTGGGACGAGGTCTCGGCAGCGAACTGGCGGAAATACTGCCCCTGGAACGACAAGTCGACGCACGTCATCGCCGTCGACACGCTGAACCGGGAAGTCGACCCGGCGACGGGGGTGCTGCGGACGGAGCGGCTCATCACCTGCAAGCAGTCGGCGCCGGAGTGGATGCGGTCGATCATCGGGGGGATGGAGACGAGCCAGGTGTTCGAGACGTCGTACGTGGACCCGGCGCAGAAGACGGTGACGATGGTGTCGCAGAACATCACGTGGAACAACCTGGTCAGCGTGCAGGAGACGGTCAGCTACAAGCCGGTCGGCCCCCACCAGACCCAGTTCCAGCAGCAGGCCAACATCACCGCCTTCTGCGGCGGCTGGCAGCGCATCCGGAACTCCATCGAGGACTCCCTCGTCAGCCGCTTCAAGGAGAACGCCACCAAGGGCAAGGAGGGCTTCGAGTGCGTCCTCGCCATGAGCCGCCGCGTCTTCGCCGAGGAGCGCGAGAAGGAGATGTTGAGGAATGGGGCGGGTAAGATGATGGCGTGATCTTCATTTTACGACTGACTGATCATGCATCATCACTATCACCACTATCACCACCATTCCCATTCTTTTCATCACCTCATCAAATCAACAAGCCGGGCATCGTATGCCATTTCAACGACATAGACGATAAGCAAAACAAAGCATAGAAGGGCATAAGATACATTTTCAGGCGTCTTCAAGAATGGAGGTTTTGTTTTTTGGGGTTTTTCTGGTTTGATTCCATTTGGATTTTTTTGGGAAAGAGATTAAAAAAAAGCAAGGCGTTTCGGCATACCCAACTGCGTATGAATTCGATAGAAGAAAGAAAGAGGCTAGCGAATAACACTGCTATCGTCCTCTAGAGTATACATACGGTTCTAGAGCAAGTTAGACGGTGGAGAGCCATGGCAAAGGATGGGGTTTAGATTTAGACTGGCTGCTCGTTCTACCTTTACAGCAGACGAGTGTGAGATATAATGAAACACACCTCTGATGAACATATCATAAAGATTCTGTCCAAATAATTTGAAAATTGTGAATGTGCGTGTAATGACATGATAACTGTGCAGTCAATGAGTTCGGCATTCGTAGTGGTATTTTAATTTATTTCTACAATATTACAGTCAGGCGTCGGTGATCATATTCCATCCCTACGCCCTCCCTCCCCCTCTGCTTCCCTCTGCCTCTGCACGCACCTCGTCTCATAATACCGCAACATCTTCCTCGTATCCTCGTCTAGCCCCGGCGCCGCCCCATCCCCATTCAAAACTCTCCGCACGAATGCAGCCCCCTCCCCGTACCGTCGGAAGAAGTAAAGCTCCTCCACGGCATGCAGCAGCGCCTGGGCCTCGGGTTTCGTCACCGCCGCTCCCGCCCCCGGATCGAGAGGCAGGTTGATGGTGCGCCATATCTGCGGCACGCACGCATGTGTTAGAGGGGTTTTGCTTGAAGCTGCTTTTCTCACTTGCTATTTTCGCTTGTTCTTATATATATGAATAATATATAAATGTTATATGAGCAAAACACCCCAGTGATAAAAGGATGTAGGTTCAAGCATCACGCATTTTGGCTTGGATTAAATTGGTTAGTCGAACATACCTCTCCATTCTCGACTTTCACCCGGTAGCTCCGCTTTACGGCCTCGAATTCCTCCTCTGACTGCGCAGTCCGAGATGCTTTGCTCTTCTTGTCGGGTTCGGCCGCGGCGGAGGGAACGGCGGCATCTTCGACCTTGGAGTCGGAGAGTTGAATGCCGAGGAGCCCGGAGGAGAGATTTTCATTGTTGTCTGCCATGCTGTGATGTTGGTATGCTGTGTGTTTATGTGGTGTGCTACCGAGAGATCATATTTAACTACTGTTGTTCGGAATAGATAAACCCTGGTACAACTGGTACCTTCTACGTTGCGTGCGATTGGCAGAAAGCTGTAATTTTTACTAGATGATAGAATGGATATTTAGGTCTAGGTGTAGAGTAGAGCTAGCTGGCGTTGCTAACAAAAAACTTGACATCAGCGTGCATTTTATGCGTTTAGTGGGGTAAGGAGGGGCAATATAATGCTTCAGGGTCCAACTTGAGGTTCACTTCCACCACTCAGTTCCAACATATACTGCAACTCATAGTCACTCAAATTTACTCTACATTTCATTTTTAACTAGTTTCTAACTTTAAGCCCTATATACAAAAGTAGCCTTTACTTACCCTAAAGCGGCTAATTGTAAACAAGTCATTAATTTATTACCGTGAATGGAGGACCAGGTCACACGCCTCGTAGACAAGGCATGGGAGAGGTTCCAGCAGACCCCTCAGGACCGCCGATTCCGTAAGTTCAACACCAAGAAGTTCCACGCGAAATCAGTTTTACATTTAGCTTAAACTACATATATACATTTTCGATTCGAACTAACCTAAAAACCCCCCCCTCTCAGTGATCACTATAGCCGGGATTCCTGGCTCCGGTAAGTCCTCTTCCATATATATACTATATGGTAATTACAGCATTTTATGTGTACTGACCTACGTGCACAGGCAAGACAACCCTCTCACAAAAAGTAGTCACGGCTCTAAATGCGCGGCACGCGACGTTGCACCCAGAGACGCCCGTCTCCTCGGGCACAGCATCGGTCGCGGCCTTCGTCCCCATGGACGGGTATCACCTGACGCGGGCGCAGCTCTCCGCGATGCCGGACCCGGTGCAAGCGCACGCGCGGCGCGGAGCCGAATTCACGTTCGACGGGGCGGCGTTCCTGCGACTGGTGCAAGCCTTGCGAGTTCCCCTGACTCCCGCATCACAAGGCACGATCTACGCGCCGAGCTTCGACCACGCGGTCAAGGACCCGAAAGCGGACGACATCGCGATCCTGCCGACGCACCGCGTCGTCGTCTTCGAGGGCAACTACGTGTGCCTGGACCACGAACCGTGGCGCAGCGCCGCGGCGCTGATGGACGAGCGGTGGTTCGTCGATGTGGAGTTTGGGGCCGCGAGAAGGAGGTTGGTCGCTCGGCATGTGAAGGCGGGGATTGCGAAGGATGAGGAGGAGGCCGGTAGGAGGGCTGATGAGAATGATCTTGTGAATGGACGGCAGATCGTGGACGGGAAGGTGGACCCGATTGATGAGTTGGTTGTTAGTCGGGAGGATGGGGGTTGGAGGCATGAGTGATGAGGGAGTAAGGGGGGAGTGAGAGGGGGAGGCGATACTGTTGAGCGGACGGGCGGACGAGCAGACGGTCGAGTGTATATGACAATGCTCTTGAGACTAAACAAGGGGGTGGATATATAGGCTTTGAAGGAATTCCGGCCATTCTCAATGGACATTTCTTAGGTGACATAAATAATATTAACCCTTTCCTCATTTTTGAGGTTAGTTTACTTTTCAGCATTTGTGGTTTTAGTCTAGGACCTCCTACCCCCATGTTCTAGCTTCCAGCATATGTATGCCTTCGCTCTGCTCGCTCGCCCGATAGACCCTGGTTGCTGTCTGGTATGTGATCAGTTAGGCTGTTCATCTTTGCAAATTGATTTGAATTGATTTGTTAACCGTTCTGTCGGAATGGGGGACAAACTTTTCTTCTTCCAGAGCCCAGCTCCTTATTATACACAGTCCAATTGGCTGGACGTTCGTAATCACTTGTTACCGAACAGGTATTAAGAGTTGAGCCTAAGGTTGTCTAGAATTACCCACGAGTTGTCGTAACGGGGTTGGAGTTCATTCAGTGCAGAGAGTTGATGTGGCATAGATACTAGAGCTGATATCAACCGTGCCATTATTTTCCTAACGGAATGTATCTAAATATTCAAGTGAGGAAAGGGAAGGAGAGGAGACGCTATCCGTACAACACTATGAAATGTCTAATTTATTTGTCAGCTTTATAATAAACTCATGAATATCTTCAAACGAATAGTCCTAGCCCCGGTTATCGCGAAGAATCTAGGGGATAGATTCATTACCGGGGCAAGATTATGATAAAACGGATAGGGAAGATGCCACACTAGCCATAGAGACAAGGAGAGGTACTTATTTAGAAATAGGCCATGCATAGCCGCCTCCAGATCTCTCATTATTATGGCTTTCCTACCCAAGTAGCTATATCTTAGAACCGGACTTAATCATGATCCCATATTGTCTCCAATTGTCAACATAGCAATACATGAACGGTAGCGTAAGGTATTATGATTAAATGCGATCTTGATATTGTAAGGGTTGAGGTAGATATTGCCTTTTAACTAATTAACAACTTCTCTGATAAAACTGCTCTCGTCCCAAAGAACACTACCATCAAGATCCCTCCTAGACTTTAAGGGACTTCTTAACCCGGCTTTGGGGCGAGCCGCTCCGCAACCGAGATATAGTTTCTGCTATCCACACTAGAACATTGAGTACCATCCATACAAATAATTCCTTCCATGTATGTTTGCTCGCGCTCTCGCGTATCTCGTCTGACGACCACTGGTCGCACAGCTCCAGGAACTGTTTGGGGTCATTCGTGATCACACCGTCGACCTCGTTGTGTATGCTTAGAGCCATCCACTCCTCCTTGTTGTCCGTCCAAGAAAAGATTAGCCGACCACCCTGTCTAGCCTGAGGCAGGAAGCGCGACCCGCTTGGTGTGGCAAAGGAGTAGTTGAATAACGAGAAGTTCAGGTTGGGAACAGCCGGTAGTAATGCTGAGGCATATGCGGGCGAAAAGGCAATAACGGCAAGTGCGAAGCCTGGGAGATATCTAAGACATGCTGCAACCCAGTCGCCCTGTGCATGGGGGATTCAATTAGCACCTTAATGAATGACATAAGGGGACATCAACGAGAACTTACGTCCCAAGGGCAGAGGATAACCCGCTCGTTCCAAGGCTGCGTAGATGGCACAGAAGTAAACAAAGCTGCTAGACGGGGCAATATTTCAGAGGGGTTGTCGTCTGTCTAAAGGTATGTCAGTGAACCGTGAGCCACCCATTATATTATCACAGCGACCATTGCCAGATGTACCTTGATATCGACCATCAGCCATATATGAGCCTGCTCAGGTTGAGCGAGATATTCAAGTAGATCAAGCAGGCGAGGCAAGGGCTGTTTAGGCTCGCGCAAAGTGCGAAGCTTGCTCAAGTAATCCCAATCGCACTCGGCAACTTTGCGGGTCTCGCCGTAGCAGCGCTTCAAGGTGGCATCCTGTGTATGAATAATGTTAGACAATCAAAGCTCTATACCAAAGGAAAAGACTCTCGTTCTAAAATTAGAAGACGTGGAAAATGGCGGCGAACATGTGATAATACAATAACCCCGTCTTTGGACAAATGCAAGTCGGCCTCGAGGGCATGAGCTCCAACTTCCACTGCGCCTCGGAAGGCAGCCATAGTGTTCTCCGGGAAAGCGGCCTTATATCCACGGTGGCCGATGGCTTGTGGTCGGAAGCTTCCCGACTCCGTCCTCCTACGACGGGCCCATGGGGCCGCTGCAGGACACCGAGTCAACAATGTGCTACCTACAACAGGCGTACGGAGAGAGTCACTCACACGGCGGCGCGCTGCTCATCTTATCTTGAGCTTGTAAAGTTTTGTCAATGTCGAAGATATCATGCCTGATGGTGCTGAAATACTCAATCGCTTTCTCTCTGGTGTTGCGATGTAAATCTTCAGGGTTGTAGTGTCGTTAGCTGTAACCGTAGGCGCTTAATGTGTTCCGGAATCGCGAAATACGCGAGCACGCGATGCAGTTTTCATTGACCAACACATGATCTATAAATAGACGTAAGCTTTTCTCTTATGCAATGTAACGTTAGTGGCTCTAGATCTGAGGTAGCAGACAATCTTCGGAAATCCTTCTCGCCGATCGATATCGTCTAGGTAGATTCTATATGTTAATGCATTTTTGAAAGATTTTTTTTTCTTTTCCTCTTTTTGTTAAGAAATCGTCGGCGATTCATTTTCAGTCGGTATGGCTGCCGCGGACTGTCGCTTAAATTCAGAAGGGGCGGGCTTGTTAAACTTCTCGATTCGGCAAGTCCTTGGGAAATCTACTGTGCCGCAAGGCGTCGATCTCAAAGGAAAACAGACATCATACCCGGATTCAACTCCGTAATCGGTCTCGAATGTGCTTGCCGGCTCCTGGTTGGTATTATGGCACAGGCCTTAACAGATCCCATGAACCATGGGTGATATGATCGTATCTATTCCTAGACGAATCGTATTTCTCTTTCCTTCCATCGCAGCTCGTTCAGTTGCCGATAGAGCTGTCCAGTACAGACCGGAAGCACACGGAGAATATATGGAACATTGCAAACTCGATTATGCGGCACGGCAGTATCTGCTAACTCCTCCCGACCCACCTTCAGCACCTACATACGGAATCTACAGCTTCAACACCTACCTAGGTTATCTACACCTTCAGCATCTAGGTGAAGGATAGGTTATCTACAGCTACGCCCCTGAGTTTCATGTATTCTGTGTGATATCCACCCCTACCGAGTAGTATCCACTAAATTCGACCTTATCCTGATAGTGTCACTAGAATTACTACAAGATAACAGCTGGATTATATGCTAGAAATAATATATTCCAGAGTATCTGGTAGAATACAATGGGATCCTGCGGAGAAAAGAAACAGAAAAGGGAGAGTGGGGGTTGAGGTCAAGACGAATAAGCAGTTGACTCATCAGACACATATTCTAACTAAGTGGCGAAATCATTGTACGAGGAAGCTCATAAGAATAGAGCCATCAAATCAACTTAGATTTAATTTTAATCTCCAATATCCACACCAAACATAGTACCATTTCAAAACGAGCGGCATTGGCATTGGCTATAGCCCCTGCAGCCCCTATTCTCCTTCGGTTACTACAAGACTGCCAAACTCCATCAGGCTATCAGTAATTTCTCCCTCTCTTCTTCCCGTTCACCCCTTCGAAACCTTTTGTTGTTGAATATCCTCCTTCCAGAGAGCTTTCCCTTTGGCCGAGTCCTAGTATTGGTTCTCACAGCTAGGGAACTTATTCCTGCAGTCGACATTGCAGCACTGCTCGGGGTTGCTGCTGCTCGCAAAGCAATCCTGTCAGCACGCGGTGACGCCAGGGCAGTCGCACGCCCGGCGGACAAAGAAGGCGTTGGATAGTCCGCCTATATTTGCGAGTGCTTCGTCAGAACATTGCCATAATGTATATCATATTCAGCGATCCCGAAAAGATCAGAAGGAACTTCCATCTCAACCTCAAGTCACCAGGGAGAGATAGCGTGGGATAGAAGTTAGTTGGATGAATACTTACTAATGTCGGCGGAGGGAGACGCAGCAGCCATGCCAAAGAATACCAAAGTGGCAGAGACAAGAGTGATGAAACGCATTTTGATGGTAGCGGCGGTTTAGTGTTAGCAACTTGATTTCGTGAACTTTGCGTTTCAGTGACTAGGGATGAGAGTTGCGTGTGCAGTGTGTCACTGTCAGATTGGTGTCTGGGGGAGGTTTATGACCTGCTCTTTATATATCCCTCTCTCGTGTTTATCTACAGTTGCGCAACAGAGCTACCTGTAATCCATTAAGCTAGGACGTCTATTGTTATACGAAGACGGAAATACTCATGCAAATCCTCCTACTTCCGGGACTCGGAATATCCGTTGATCGATTAATGAGGTGATGTTCTTGTCCATTTCTTACACCGAGGAATGTCTCAAATGTGCAAATCAGCCTGTGTTGACATCAATCCAGATGCGGATATACTTCTACAATATGTTGAGCAAACCGTTCCCATTACTGAATACTAGAATTGGCGAATGGGAAATAACAGTTCAAGCCGTCCTTAACGCTACCCTGTAAACTCGGTGAAGCTCAGAAACTTCAGTATCAGAGTGTATGATCAAGCGGAAGCTCCACACCCCAGAGGTCTTAGACAGCCGATCTCAGTCTGACGTTACACTGCAACGCGTATTACTCTGAATCTTTCTGGGTGTACAAACAACCATGCCCCTTCCGTGTAAAGTCCCAGTACGTACTTGGAGACGGGGATCGCAGGTCAAAGCAGCCAATATCGTGTCTTGACATGAGGCGATACCAAATTTTGCCCTGGCAAATGATCTGTGGTCGGCCCCGGACTCTGAGTTACAACTCCAATAAGTTCATGTTGAGTATTCTTACGTTATATTGCTGTGTCATAGAGATCCTAATGTAACACCGTATTTAAGCCGCACGCGTCACCGCTTTCATTTTTCAATTGCTTTTCAGAATGCACAGAAGTATTAAACACAACCGCGAGCTTTACCAAACTATGACTAGCAGCGCGTCTATACTAAGTAAAAGCAGGCACGCAACTGATAATCCCATTATGACAATATTCCTTTAGTGTATGTAGCAATAAAAATTTAATGTAGTGCCTCGAAATATATAGCCTGATCTAGGGGCAGAGTGATTCGATATGTGGCTCTTCTTGCTCATTCTCATCGTCGTTGTCATCGTAGAAGACTGATATTCTTCCTAAATCTAGGTACAACTTCTTAGCAGAATGCTGTCTAGTATATCGTGTACGATAGATTTAAAAATTGTTCGTTATGTTTATTACACTCTGTTGGCGATCTATGATCGTATGGACGATAATGATAAGATGGATATGGATACCAATTCCAAGAGAAACTATCTATCTCGCCGTTATCATGCCCTGCATAGATACATAGGTAAATGATCAGTCTTCGGCGGGAGATGTTACCGGGGCCGCGAAAGAGACTGCGGCGCAGGTCAGGGTAAGGAGAGTGCCTGAGTGGTCCTTGTGAGATGCATCCTGTCCATGGATATTGTCCTGAGTACCCGAGTGTAAAGATCGGTATAAGGAGGCTGAAGTCGCTGCGGGGAGAGTAGAGACATTTCGTTCAAGAGTCGCCCTCGGATGTGGCCCTTTTATCCCTTTTTATAGGATTTTAGGCCATGGACTCTCTGAGAAAAGCCGCGTCCACTGCCAACTGAGAATGCAAATGACTTGTTCCCTTCTAACCTCTAGAGGGGATGGATAACCTAATGCCCAAGCCACTGTACACCACTGAATCCATGCCCAAGAGTTTGGTGGGCAAAGTGTACATTGTGACAGGCGCAAACAGCGGCATGGGCAAAGAGTTAGCTCGAGTTCTATACGCTAAGGGTGCCAAAGTATACGTTGCTTGCCGTTCTGAGGGGAAGGGATCCCAAGCTATCGTCGACATCAAGAAAGCCGAGCAGAAACGGGATTCGAAAGGCGAGTTAGTCTTCCTCGATCTGGACCTCGCCGATTTGTCCAAAGTGCAAGCAGCGGCCAAGACCTTCTTGGCTCACGAATGTAAGCTGCACGTGTTATTTAACAATGCCGGGGTTATGGTTGGGCCAGGGGATAGCCACAAGACAGCCCAAGGCCACGAGGAGGCCTTAGGAGTCAACTGCGTCGGGACTTTCCTTTTCACCCAGCTGTTGACTCCTGTGCTGATGGACACCGCCAAATCCGCATCTGAGCCTGAGGGTACTGTACGGGTTGTCTGGTTGTCCTCCTTTGGGTTAGAGCAGTTTGCACCTGAGGGGCGAGGGGTTGACCTCGACAACTTGGACTACTACATACCTAAGTCCCATGTTGACTGGACGAAGAATTGGAGTACGTTATTTAATAATGCATGTGTATGCCAATCTTCCAAATGGCCTTCATCCGGCGGTGGCTGCGTTGTTAAAGATGACGGATGAACCGAAGTCCAGGTTACCCGAGATTACGTAAGCAGGATCACATGGTAGTATGAAACATGATGTTTGCCTATGTTAAGGAATCGTCACTTCAACAAAAAAATCATGCTCGGAACCATTTTGATTTGATGTCGTCAAAAGTAGCGTGGCATTAAGCCTAGTTGCAATATGACCATCCACATGAGGTGGGCTAAGTTAATAATCTTTGAATCATCTACATGCAATCAAAAGCGTAGCTAACTTTGCCCCTCATAAATAAATGAACAATTGTGAAGCTACATCTCATCTACGGTTCTCTAGGATAGTGTTGTTGGAAAAGGGGCTTCTAGAGCCTCTAGTTAGTTATGTGTAAAGTAAATAGATAAAGTGGAGATTATAACTGGATAGTTGCATGAATATGTTCTTCTCGTTGAATACATATCTTCGCTATCTAATCTTATCAGCCCCAGAAAATTTCCCGACACTCAATTCCAGTTCCAATTCCCATTGCAATTCCTTCGCAGAGTCTGGAGGCCACCAAAATATCACAATATCCTGTTGGTCATTTGTTCGTTTACAATGGCCGCTGTAACTGCAGTCCAAATGGAAGCGCCAGTCACCAAAGATGACACCACTCTGTCTAAGAAGCGCAAGTCGCAGACAGAGGAAATTGAAGTCGACCTCACGCTACCAGAACCACCCTCGAAAAAAGCAAAGCGACTTCTGAAGAAAGGCAAGCCGCTCCCCGTCAAGCCATCAAGCGACGACGAAGCCGAAGAGAATGATGGGGTCCCGTCGTCCAAAACAACAACAAAAGATGGGAAAGAGAAGAAGCGCTCAGATCACGGCATCTGGATCGGCAACCTGCCCTTCTACATGACCAGACTCGAGCTCTTCCAGTGGTTCATCGAGAACTCCGGCGGCACTGTCAAAGAGGAGAACATCACGAGGGTTAACCTCCCGATGATAAAGACCAAGGGTGGGGCAGCGGCACGGGCGAGGGATGAGAACAACAACAACAACAAACCACAGAACAAGGGCTTCGCCTACGTCGACTTCGACAGCGAGACATCCGCCGTCGCAGCCATGGCGCTAACGGAGACGGAGCTGAACGGGCGCAAGGTGCTCATCAAGAACGCAACGTCGTTCGAGGGGCGGCCGCAAGCGCCACAACAGCAGGAAGGCGCCACCACGACTCCAGGAAGCGCGAGGGACGGTGCTGCTGCGGCGGCTGAGAAGGATGCTCCGACTAGTAGGAAGGTCTATATCGGCAACCTGTCGTTCCAGACAACCGAGGACGACATGCGGGCGCAGTTCGAGCGCTGCGGCGAGATCGAGTGGGCCAAGGTGGCCACGTTCGAGGACAGCGGCAAGTGCAAGGGCTTCGGGTGGGTGAAGTTCAAGGAACCCGAGGCGGCGGCCTGGGCGGTTAAGGGCTTCGTCCGGATCCGGGAGGATATCGAAACCGAGGACGATTTCCGGGAGGATGCCACCGGAGAGGATGCCAATAAGGAGAAAGAGAAGGATAAGGAGGGGAAGGAGGAGAAGAAGTTCAAGATGCGCAAGTGGTTCGTAAATAGGTTGCATGGCCGCGAGCTGAAGATCGATTACGCCGAGGATGACCAGACGAGGTATAAGAAGCGGTTTGGGAAGGGCGCGCCTGATAGGGGGCCAAGGCCTAGCAATGATAACAACAATACTAGGGGCCCGCCTCCTGCTCGCTCTGGCGGGGACGCCCGACCGAGTAGGCCTGCCCCGGCGGAGAAGAAGAAAACGTATGGCGATGCTGGGGTTGCTACTTACCTCACTGGATCAGTGGTCAAGTCCGAGGGCAAGAAGACTACTTTCGATTAGGCCTATTAGATACCCAGCTCTACTAATACTCATTTTTCTGTTTTCTCTAATCGGTTATAGCGAAAGGTGAATTGTGTTCTATAAGCTCGAGTGTAGCTACTCTTTAGTTTCGAATTTATCACTGTTTGCGAAATAACCGCTCGTATACAGATCATTCGGTTTGAAAGGGGGCAATGGCTGGGTTGATAATTATCATAAGCAACCCCTTCACATTAACATTTAGGCGGCTTATACATCATTTTAACAGCAGCCTAAGATAAGTAGATGTTGAGCAACCTTTTAGTGGCTGTTATCCCGTTATATTTTCGATATATTCTTAATTAATACTATACCATCCCATAGTTCGCACTACAAAGATGGATTTAATGGAAATATTATCAAATAATCCAATGCTCCAGTAGAGTAGAATGTAAGAACCGGTCCCTATAGTCCAGGTACATTTGTGCGCACACAATACACCCACACAACCACACACAGATATGTACATCAATCTGGGAAAGTGGCACAGTTAGCAGTTACTAAAATACTTGCAACAATTAGAGTAAGCTCTCAACAGGTTTACAATGAGACGAATTGTTAACTAAGTCCTACTATAAACAACCTTTTCCTTTCCCAACTCCAGATACAAGTCTAAGGCGAGCAGAAAAAGATATTGAGTAATCAATCCTGTTGTCATGGCCCCTGTGCCTCCTTGTAAAATACGAATAATGTACAAATAATAATGCTGTAAGACATATAATTTCTTTCGATGACAAGCTTCATAGCCTGGGTACCCGTAAGCTACTGATATAAAACGTCTATACCTGAAGAGCTGGACCAATATAACAATTCCACCAGCTAAAGGTTTTAGCTGGTTTAGCCTAAAGCAGCTAATAAAACTTACACGGCTGAGTCTATGATACACCGGCTTTCTTGCATTCCACAACCCCCAACGTTGTCCCTTCCTTCCTGTGCACCCTGACCACCTCCAGTCCTGCACGCTTTGCAAGCGCTTCGAATTGCTTCTCCGATCTTTCTAGAGAAGCAACCGTCATCATCAGGACGTCATAAGCTGCCACGAATGGTGCAGGGTCCTCCGTGTTGATCTGGTCATTGATGAGAATCCGAGCACGGGGCTCATCAGCTGGCAGGGCATCCGCTACGATCTTCAGTATATTGACGCAGTCGTCGTCCGTGTAGTCGTGGATCACACGACGGATGAGGTAAATTAGAGCCCCTATATTTCACATAGTGAGCAGTTGAGGTCTCGCATTTCCGTGCGAGAGCTAAGTAACCCTTACCTTTGACTGGCTGCTCCTTATGGAAGTTAACAACCACCTTCTGCACATCCTTCAAGACAGGATCGCTGGCCGACTTCTGCGTCACAGGCTGTATAACCTCAGGCCGATCCTGCAAATAGCACCTATTGCGTGGAATTCCCGGTGTCTCTTCAAGAACCGCCCGAATCATCTGGCCCTGCCCCCCTCCGATATCCATGATCAAAGGTCTCTCCGCATCATCCTTCTTCGCATACTCAGCCACCCAGCTAAAGTCATAAATCCCCGTATACGGCCACGCATACGTCTGCAGACCCTGCATCGCGCGACCAAACCGATCCACGTTATCGGGCCCGCGCTGCGCAATCAGCTCCCAGTACGTCAGCTTGCCATCGACCCCGTCGGGGAAGCAGAACGGGACCTTCGTCTCGCCCTCGGGCACGCGGGGTCCGTACTTCTCGAAGAATCTCGGGAACGCCTGGTACGCGCTCTGGAACTCGTCCGTCATCATCGTGAAGTGGTCGCCGTCGTGGTTTCCCGCTTTAAAAGTCGGCGAGAGCCGCGAGTGCGCCACCCGGTCGGGCGACGGCCGCCGGAGCTTCCCCGTCGCGACGAGCATCTGGCCGAGGCGGCGCACGAGGGCCTCGTCTGCGCCGATGGAGGAGGCGAGCTCGGCGTACGATATCGAGCTGCCGTCTGTGGGGATCTTGTCGAAGAAACCCCAGGCCATGTACATCCGAATGCAGGCCATTTCGGCTAGCTGTGAGGAGAGTTTAGAGCTAGGAAATGAGATGACTGTTTGGTGCAAGGGGGAGGACATACTACAATCGCGTGCTGTTCTATCTCTTCCTCGGGATCGATGATCTCTGTGATGATTCGCCGCGCTGCGGTCGTTGCCTGCCTTCTGGCTATCTCGGACCCATTTTGCAGGGCTTGGATATGCTGGGAAAGTTCATTGCACAAAGCCTCTGCATTCGCCATACTGTTTGTGTTAGTCCCCTTTCAATTTCGTCGTGATATTTGAGATTAGTATATAGAGAGTTTCAAGTTAATAAAATGGTTACACAGAGTGAAAACACCAAGAGGAAGTCGTATTTTCCACTTAATATATATCAATATATAGCTTGGCAGCACTGCAATAACACCTTATGAAATGCCGATCTGACATGGTTGTCAGAATTCCCCTCACCCCCCAAAAGGCAAGATAGTCTAGTATAATGGATCATGCGACTGGGGCTATGTAACATATTAATGTTGTCGGCAGCTACTGGCATAAAGGAGACAACTTACCAAGAAAAAGTCTACATATTAAGCACAACAATTCCGAGTAAGACATTTTACTGCGTGGACCGGTGGATAATATAGGTTGTACGCTATAACACTAAATTGAGATGCAGATCCAACGGTTTGAAACACCACCCTTGAAACAGCGGTAAGAGACACGGAGATAGCATCATCTTTAGAAGGCATATAGGTACGTATAAGATGGCGTGTGCTAAATAGATCGAGAAAAGGTCTAGGAAGGGTCGCCGTCTATGCACTGTGTTAATATGAATATGGTCAAGTTGCATACATATCGACATCTCCGGCTCCAGGTACATGGTGTAAAACTCAGGCCGAATCATATCAAATGGTGTTCATGCGAGTTGGCGAAGATGCAGATGTAACCGAACCATAATCACAAGCTAATTCCTCCCTATTGCATCTCTCAACCATTTCTTGGTAACTTGTTAGTAATGCTTAACACTCCCCTTACCTTATTGGCATAGCCCTCCTGCCCCACCCCCCTTTTTCACGCTTCCTTCTTTTGGAGTCGCCGTGCTTACCTGCTTACCTACATGCCAAAGAATCCAGAGAATTCCCCCCACATACTATGTGTTACGCTTGACTTCGAAACGAATTACCCGTAGCTATTGGCTGCATGAACTCTTGACTATTACGTCAAAAGCGAATCATGGGTTTCTGCATACAATACTGAGCAGTTTACCATGGTTGCTTAAGCTCACCTAGCACAGAGCTACGACGGGTATGTTGTGTTCAGTATTGCCCCTTTGTGCGTGTAACGAAACCCCTGAGAATATATTGTGATTTTGACCAATTGATTTAACCGAACCCTTCCCGGCGAAATTCGAAGTCACATACCTGCCCTGCAAGGTGTCACAGGCTTGCAATACTCAGTCATCGATGTAATCGTATTATATGCTATCTGTATATACCATGCAAAATTCTAATATCAATTACCTGCATGGAGGCTACCCGCGCCTATGAAAATACATAGGTCGATTAATTATGGTAGACACTGGTGTCATTGTGTAGTCACCGCAAACTCAGTCTTGACGACAATGCCGTTACCAACTCCCTGGTTAATACTGCTAGTACTGCTCCTCTCTGTCTCGCCTATCGCATTGATATGATCTTGGCTTTCGGTATTAGGATGAGAGCGACCCATAACTGTCATCTTGTATGTTTGTGCTCGTTTCTGACCACTAGAATCTCTGATAGTCATGAGGCCATTGGCATCGCGATGGCCGCAATGATCGGTGAGTCTGGAAATACCAGGGTTCGACCCTCCGCGGCTCTTCCAAGCCCCGCTGGAATATTTGTCGGATAACGATCTCTTCGCCTGGCTTCCTCGAGGCTTGATGGTTGGAGAACAGACCACGATGGTTGCGACGAGGATTTCGCGCGAAGCCCACCCGAGTGCGACCGTGAGCGAGTTGATGTTGAGTAGGGAATAGTAGGCTCGAAGAATCGCGCAGATTATGACGAAGGTCCCTGAGGAGAAGAGGATTTCCAGGACTAGCTTCCGTCCGAAGCTGAGGGTTGTCTGGAAGAGCATGGGCAGAGGAATAGCCATGATCCCTAGATCCGTTCAGTGTAAGGGGATGATTAGGCCAGTGGAATTGAGCGGTCGAAATAAAGGGGTTGGAAAACTCACAGAACATCTAAGATGCAGATGATGATGTAATTTCCTTTCCGCAAAGTGCATTCTTCTATACTCTTATTTAGCGAGTAGTTTACACGGAGAGAGAGAAATAGTTTTTACCTCCTAGGTACAGTTTCACCTGCCACGCCCTACGGATAGGGTAACACGAGAAGATATGCCAGAACATGCTGGCCAAAAACGTTGCAACCGAAAACACTATCATGATCTTCGCCAGCTTCTGCGGCCCGATCATCAATGATCCTTGACTGTAAGGCAACACAGGGTGCGATCTTTGGCATATGCAATGTTTCAATCTCAGATGAGACATATATATGACTGATGATATTAATTACTCATGAAAAGGTTTACAACTTATATCTTGGGAAAGCATATAATATTAAACTTCGGTTGAGCAAAGAGAGTTGTTGATCTCTAATGACATATTATATCAAAAATATACTGGCTAGATTACTTATACTAGATATTTCGAACAGTATTTCTTATGTACGAAAGCTGGGTTTGTTGTGAAAAGCTATTTAAACATGTCTAAATGGCCTCCTGCTCATGTATCGACATTGGTTCTCATTACGTACATAGAAATGTATCACTGTGATCAATTGCAGCTACCTTAATCGATTGCTTAATAATCCCGCAATGGCATTAACTACCAACTCCGAATGTGAGCTTAAACTAAACGTTATTTTACTGAAGGATTTTAGCTCTCGGGTGTCGCTCGTTAATGATTAATGACTATTGGTTGGTATTCGTTGACTGTCAGAAGCCCCTTGATGAAGATTGAGAAACAATTGTGCCCAGCTAGGAATGGAGTTGCATGATTGTTTCAATGGTCTGTTCCCAGTTACAAAACTAGGATTACCGATCACGAATAGATATATATACGTCTTTATGTGTTGCCAATAGGTGGGCAAGATTTAGTATCATTTACGGCCTTAAAGGTGGGCTGTTCTAACTCAGTCTAGTTGTCGTTGCGAATACACTAGGCTGATTGATCAACTTTGCAAACCGCATTATGCTTTCCAGCTGAAGTAACCTATTTTCAAATCTTTATACATAGTTCTTTAACGGGAACTTAAAACCTAATACGTTCTTGCACATTGTAAAATGCAGGAACAACATCAGTTAATGTTTATGGATTTTTATACACCCTTAGAAGGTGTAAGTTACATCATCGAGCATAAGGGTCGGGAATAAGTACTCGTAAGTAACTTACGAAAGCCTATGCGTTTTTATAAATAACCCACGGATACCTACGATTTTTCATGGATAACTTACGAATAACTTACGATTTTTTTTTTAATTTACGAATAACTTATAAGTTTTTTTAAATACTTATAAATAATTCGTAAGTTTTTTTTTAATATTTATAAATAATTCGTAAGCTTTTTTTTAATATATATAAATAATTTATAAATAAAATAATTTAAAATAATTATTATAATTTAAATATAAATAATTATAACGTTATAATATAATATTTTATAATTTTAATTAAAATAATAATTATTTATAACGAAATTAATAAATTAATATAATAACGACGTTTAATTTTATTTTATTTATAATTTTATTTTTCGATAATTTTATTTAAATTAAGTTTAATATTTACGTTACGAAATTTAATATAAATTTCGATATAAACGTAATTAAAAATATTAATCTTTTAATAAAAAACTTATTTATTAAATTATTTAATATTTTATTTTTAAAATAAAATAATATTTTAATGTTTATATTTAATTAATTATTATTATTTTTATATAATAATGTATATTTTCGCTTAAGATTTTTAATATAATAAAAGATTTATTTTATAATTTTTTATAATATATTAAATAATAAAAGTATTTCTTTATATTATAAACGTAAATTAAAAAACGAATTATAATAAACGATTAAAAAGTTATAAATATTATTAATTTTTATTTTAAATTTAATAAATTTAAATAAAATATTATTATAAAGTTTAATATAAACGTGATAATTATTAATATAAATTTTAAAATATATTAAAATATTTTATAATTATTTTATAAAAAGAAATAAAAATAAATATATTTATTTATAATTTTTAATTTAAATATAATTAAATATAATATCTTTTTTTAATTTTAAATTCGTTTAAATTAAAACGTTTTATAATTATTAAAAATGTTTAATTTTTTTTTATAAAATTAAATATAAGAATTTTCTTTTTTATATAATAATATTTTAAAAATTATAACGATTAAAGTAATATAAAAAAAATATTTTCTTTAATATAAGTAATATTTTAAAAAAAGCTTTATAATTAAAGAAATAATTAAAATATTTTTATAAATAAAAATTATTAATTATTAAAAGTTTTTAAAAACGATATTTATATTAAAATAATTTATAATATAACGTTTTTATAACGATATATTAATAAGTATATTATATATAAAATGATTTATATTTTAATTATAAAATATTAATATATAAAATAATTAAAAAATAATTTATAATATAAAATTTATAATAATAAATATAAATATTATTTTAATAATATTTTTTATTTTAATATTAATGTTTAAATTATATATATTAATATTTTTAATTTTATTTTTAATAAATTATAAAGTAATATTATTATAAATTTATAATTTTATATTAACGAATTAATAATAATTCGTTATTATTTTTAATATAAATTTAAAAAGAATTATTATTATTTTATAAAAATAATAATTATTATAAATATTAATAAAATAATTAAAAAATAATTAAATAATATTAATATATTTTTTAAATCGTTATATATAATTTAACTTAATTATTTATAAAATCTTATAATAAATCGTATATTAAAGATTTTAAAAAATGATTTATAAATTAATAACGAATTTTATTAATATTTTCGTTTATAAATAAATATTATTTATTAAGTTTTTTATTTATATTAAAATAATAATTATTATTATTATTTATTATAACGGTTTTATTTTTAATAAAAGCTTATTACGTTTATATTTATTTAAATAATTTATTTATATTTTAATTATTTTTTATTAATAAATATTATAAAATAATTATAAAATAATAATATATATTATTATATTTCGGTTTATTTAATAAATAATTATTATTAATTTTTTATTTTTATAAACGTTATTTAAGAATTTATAATTATTTAATTTTATATTTTATATTTAATTTATTATTTAAAAATATATTACGTTTTTTTTATTTTATTTACTTTATTAAAAAATTTACTTTATAATTATATACTTTTTTAATATTAAGGTTTTATAAAAGTTAATTTTTTATTTTGCGTTTTTTTTAATTTATTATAATATTAATTTAAATTAATTTAAATTAATAATTAATAAAAAACGATTATTTTATAATTATTTTTTTATTATAAACGACGATATATATAATATTTATAATTAAATAAATATAGTAATTATATAATTAAAAAGTTAAAAGTTTTTTAATTTAAAAAGATAAAGTAATTTAATAAAAATAAAAATAAATCTTTTTATAAATTAAAACGTAAAAAATAATTTATATATAAAATTATTATATAAAAAGATATTGTTTTATATATAAATTTTTATTAATTACGTAATGTTTTTTATTATTATATTTTTTATTTATTCTTTATTTTTTATTTTATCGTATTATAAGTATATTAAATATATTTATATTTTAAAATAAATAAACTTTATAAATTATATATATATTTTTTATTTAAAAAGTTATTCGTTTATTATAAATAATATAAAAGTTATTGTTTTTAAATATATTAATTAAAAATGTTTTTATAACTTTTTATAATATATTTAATATTAATATTTAAATTTATATAAATTTATAAAATTTATTTATTAATAATTCGTAAATTATTCGTTAAAATATTAATTTAAAAAAAAGTTAAATTAATAATTTTTTAAAGTTTATATATTTAAATTTAAATTTATGTTAAAATAATTATAAAATAATTTAATTAAATAAAAATATATATTATTAAACTTTCGTTAATAACGTTATTTTTATCGAATAAAAACTTTAAATTGAATTTTTTTTATATTATTTTAAATTTTTTTTATATATTTTATAATAATAAATAAAGTTAATAAATATTTAATATTATTAAAATTAAAAAATAATAATTATTAAATAAATATACGTTTAATAAAATTAAATATAAAAAATAATAATTATTAAATAAATATACGTTTAATAAAATTAAATATAAAAAATAATTTAACGATTATTTTATTATAATTTATATTTAATTAATTTAATTCGTTTAAATTAAAAAGATTCGAAATTTCTTTTATTTAATTATAATATATTTAAATCGAAATATATAATATAATTTTATTTATTATTATAATTATTAAAATTAAATTAAGTTTTTATTAAATAAAAAAAAAGTTAAATTTTAAATATAAATTAAAGTTTAAAATAAAGTTTAAAATTATTAATTAAAGTTTTTTTATTATTTAATTTTTCGGATGTTCCTTATTAATTAAATCATTTTAAAATTAATTTTTTTTTTATTTTAATTTTATTAATTTTATTTTTTATTATTATTAAAATATTATATTTATAATTATATTTATTTTATTATTAAAGGATTTAAATAATTATAACGTTATTAAATCGTTTTAAAAAAAATTAATAAATATTTAAATTAAAATTAATTAATTTAATATGTAATATAAAATATTAAATTATTTTAACGATAAATATAATAAAAAAAAATATAAAATACGAAAACGAAAAAAAAAATAAAAAAAATAAAAAAAAAGAAAAAAAATAAAAAAATAAAAATTAAAAATTAACGAAAATAATTAATATTATATTTCCTTTATAAGGTAAATTAATAATAATTTTAATAATAATTTATTTAATTTTTTCGTTTTTTAAATTAATATTATAATTATTCTTTTTCGTATTATTAATAATAATTAATATAAATATTAAAAATAATAATATAAAAATTAAATTTAATAATTTATAAATTAAAAATAATTTTAAAATAAATTTAAAAAGTTTAACTTTAATGTTTTTTTTTTAAATTTATAAAATAATAAGTTTAATAATATAATTATTTAAAAAAAATATAAAAAACTTAAAATTATTTTCGATTTAATTTAATATATTTTATTAAATTAAATAAGCTTTATATAAATCGTAAATAAAAATATCGAAATATTAAAGTTAATATATTAATATTATAATTTAAAGATAAATTATTTAATTATTAAAAGAATTAAAATAAATATATTTATTAAATATAAACGTTTTTAAAAATATAAAAAATAAAAAGAATAAATATAATATATTAATCGTAATAATTTATTAAAAATAATTAAAGTATATAATTTAAATAATTTTAAAATAACCTTTATATAAATTATATAATATATTAACTTTTTCTTTATTTTAATTATAAAACTTAATTTTATTTAAATATTTTAACGTAAATATAATCTTATTAATTAATTTTTATATATTTTAATATTTATTTTCTTTATTATAAAAAATAAATATTTTATTATTTTTATACGATAATATTTTGCGATTTTAAAAATATATTAATAAAAACTTATTTAAAACGTATATAAATATATATTAAAATTATTATTAATAATATATTAAAAGATATTTTAAATTATATTTATATATTTATAATATATAATATTTAAATTATTTTTAATTTAATTTTTATATTTTAAAAAATTATTATTTATTAAATTAATAATAATTAAAAATTACGTTATTTTTTAATTAATATTTAAGTTTATATAAATAAAATAAAAAGAATAAATAAAAATCATTTATTAATTTACTTAAAAGAATTAAAATTAATTAATTGTTTTTAAGTTTTTATTACAAATAATAAATTTAATATATTTTAAAGTTTTATATAAAAATAATTTAATTAAAAATTTAACGTTAATAAGTTTAAATAATTAAGAAAAGTTTATTATTATTTTTATATATTATATATTTTTTAAAAAATATATTAATTTTTTTTTATTATATATAATATATAATTATCGTTAAAATTTATATAAATTAAATAAATTAAAAAAAAATATAAATTATTTAATTAAAGCGATAATTTTTAAAATTAAATATTAAAATATATAATTTATATAATATATATATTTTAAAATAATTATAAAATAATTTATTATTTAATGTTTTTTTAAATATAAACTTTTATAAAATAAGTTTTTTTTAATATTAAAAAATAAAAGTTTTTTCGTTTTAAATAAAAAAAAATAATTAATAATAAAACTTTAATTTTTAAAAGATTATTTAAATTAATTTATAATATATAATATTATTAAAGCTTTTTTATTTATTACGTTTTATAAAATTATAACTTATAATTTAAAAATAAATAATAATTTATAAAGTTTTTATAAAATAAAAATACGAATTTTTTATTAAAAAATATAAATATTTTTATTATTTTTTTAATATTTTAAAAAAATTTATTTAATTAATAAATATATTTAAAACTTTTCGAAATAATTATATTTTAAATATAATAAATAATTATAAAATAATATTTAAAATACATTAAAAAATACAAAAAATATACTTTATAAAAGTTATTAAAAAATTCGAAAGAAATAACGAATTTTAAAACGTTATTTTTAAAAAAAGATAATATAATAAAATTACGTTATTAATTATAATTAATATAAAAAAAAGTAATATTAATTATTATTAAAGTTTTTAAATATATTAAAAAGTTATAAAATAAAAATTATAAATTAATATATTTATTTATTTTATTTAATTTCTTTATTATAATAATATATATTATATATCGTAATTATTTTAATAACTTTTAAATAACTTTTAAATTAAATAAAAACAATAATAAATTTTATTAAAAAGTTATTTTTTATTTTAAAAAAATATATAAAAAATATTAAAAAAATTATAAAAAAAAGAAATTATAAATTTATTATATATATATATATATTTCGATTTAAATTAATATAAATAAAATAATATTATTAAATTTAAATTTTAAAAAAATAATATTAAATTTTATTTAATTTATAAACGTAAATAATTTTTAATTAATATTTTTTTATTATTTTTTTATTATTTTAATAAAAGTTCGTTTTAATATTAAAATTAACGTATTAAGCTTTTAACGAAATTATAATAAATTTCGCTTTAATTTAATTATATTAATACGTAATATTTTTTATATTTAATATATATTTATTTTAATAAAGCGTATTTAAAGTTTTATACGTTTATATTTTAATTAAAATTAAAATATAATAAAAATAAATATTTTTCGTTTTATTTTATTTATATTATTTTATATTTAAATAAAAATATTTAATATAAATAATAAAATTATTTATAATAAATATAAAGAAAAAATAATATATAAAAAATACGAAAAACGATAAAAGAAATTTTAAAAAACGTTTATAATTTTTTATATTATAAAGTTTAAAAGTTTATTTAAATAATTATATATTTAATTAAAAAAACTTATTAATATATTAAATAAAAACTTTTTTTTATTTAAAAAAAATAATAAAGTTTAATTTTAAAAAAAAATATTTTATAATAAATAAATTATTATAATAATCGAATTTAAATATAAAGGTAATAAAATTATAATAATTAAAATTAATATCGTTATACGAAATAAAAAAATATTAAATAAAAAAAATATAAAAATATTATAAAAAAAAAATAAAAAAAAATAAAAAAAAAATATATATATATATAAAAAAAAAATTAATATTATTAAATTTAAAGGATTTTTTATTTTAAATTATTTAAAAATTAAGTATAAAATTTAAAATAAAAATAAAATTAATACGATTTTAATAATAAATAAAACTTTATATTAAAATTAATTAAATTTTATTTAATAAAAGATTTAAATAAGTTAAAATTTAATTAATAATTAATAATTCGAAATTAAAATAACGTTAATAATTTAATTAATTTTAAAAAAGATTTAATACTTTAATTAAATATATTGTTTAAGTTTTATAAATTATTTAACTTTAATTATTTATAACTTATAACTTTTAAATTTATAACTTTTAAACTTATAGTTTTTAAACTTATAACTTTTAAACTTATAAACTTATAAACTTATTTTATAACTTTTAAACTTATAATTAATTTATAATTATATATAAATAATTATAATACTTATAAATAATTATAATAATTATAAATTTAAAAATTATAAATAATAATAATTAATTATATAAATAACTTATAAATTTATTTTATAATATATAAATTTATAATTAATTTATAATTATATATAAATAATTATAATAATTAAATTATTATAACTTATAAATTTATAACTTATAAATTTATTAATTAATTATTAATTATTTTTCGAACTTATAAACTTATAAATTATAATTTTAAAACTTTAATTATTTAAAGATTTTTAAAGTAATATAATTAAATAATATAATTAAATAATATAACTTTAATTAATTAACTTAATTATAAATCGATTAAATTTATATATAAGCGTAAAATTAAATATATATATAAAGTTAAATAAAAGATTTATATATAATAATTAATATAAAAAGCTTATAATATAATAATTAAATTTATAAAATTAATAATACGTAATAATAAATTTATAAAGCTTAAAATTTAAATATTAAAAAAAAAGTAAAAAGATTTAAATTTCGTAACTTAAATTTTTCGAATTTTTTAAATATTTAAATTATCGTAATATATAATTTATTATAAAGTTTATAAATAAAAATAAATATTATAATAATTCGAATAACTTTATTATTATTAATAATTTACACTTTAACTTTTTAATTAAACTTTTTTAAATTTAATATAATAAATTATAACTTATAAAGTAAAACTTTATCGATTTTAAAAGTTAAAAAAAAGTTTTTAAAGCTTATAAAAGGCCGTATTTTTTTACATCGTAATAATTAATAAAATGTTAATTTTAATAAGTTAATATTAATAAATAACTTTTATATAATTAAATAAATTATTATAATTTTAAACCGTATTTAAAAATTAAAAATTATTTAAATTATATATAAGCGAAATATAACGTAATTAAATTAATAATAAATAAATAAAATATAAAATTATAAAAAATTATTCTTTTTTAATTTTAAGTTATAAAATATATTATTTAATATTTATAAAAAATAATTACGAAATAATTATTATAATTATAATTTTTAAAAAAAAACCGAATAATATTTAATATATATTTATATTAAGTTTAATATTTAATTATACTTTATTATTAATTTAAATAAAGTTTAATTTTTGTATTTCTTTTATTAATATAATAAGTAATTACGAAAATTAAATATTTATATATATTTATAAAAATTTTTATTAATTTATATTTATAATTTTTATATATAATAATTTCTTTTTACGTAATAATATAACTTTATATTATTAAGTCGTTATAATAATAAATATTATAAAATAATTATAAAATAATTTTTAATTAACGTTTATAATTAATTTAAATAAAATATTACTTTTTAAAAGTTACGAAAAAATATTAAAAAAATTAATAATAAAACGAATTATTAAAAAGGTATTAAAAAAAATATTATTAAGTTAATTTATAAGAAATGTTTTATAATTTAATAAAGCTTTTAAAAAACGTATAAAGTTAAAAAATAAATAATTTTATTTATTTTATTAAATATAATATTATTTATTAATTTAATATAATAATAACTTTTTAAAAAATTAAACGTTATTAATTTAAAACGTTTTTTTTAATTTTTAAAGTATTATTTTAACGTTTAATTTATAAAATTATTCGAAAGTATAATATTAAATATTAGTTTTAAATTAATATTATAAGCGCTTTATAAAAAGTTACAAAAGTTATAATTATTAAAATAATAAAAAGTAATTTATTTTATTTAAAAATTAAATTAAACTAATTTTAAAATAATTTAATAATACGTATAATTATTAATTTATACGTTATTTATATTAAGCGTATTATTATTTAATAAAAAAATATATAATTAATATAAACTTTTATATTTAATTATTTAATTTTAAATAAATTTTAAATAAATAAAAATAAAAAAGATAATATTAAAGTTAATATATTATATATATAAAGAAATAAAAAAGAGTTAATTAAATAATTAAAAAAAAATTAAAATTTTTAAAGTTTAAAAAAGTAAAAATAACTTATTATAAAAAATAATAAAATAAATATTTAAATTTAACTTTTATTTTTATTAAGTTTTAATTATAAAAAAAAGTATAAAATAAAATACGAATAAATATTATAAATTATTAATTATTTTAAATTATTTTATTAAAAAAAATAATTAAATTTATAAATAATTTATAAATATATAAATTTTTTATTTATAAATTATTTATACATATTTTAAAAAAACTTATAAATAATTCGTAAGTATTTTAAAATATTTACAAGTTATTTATAAATTTCTTAATATTTTTAAAAAAGTTTATAAATAATTTATAAATAAAAAAAAAAGCTTATAAATATTTATAAATTCGTAAATATTTTATTATAAACGGGCTTTTTTTACCTTTAAATTAAATAACTTTAAAATTATATTTAAATTAAATTTAAAGTTTAATTAAAATAACGTATTAAATAATGTTATTAATTAAATAAAATGTTTTTATATTAATTATATTTATAATAATTTAATAATTTAATTAATATATTTCGTTTATAAAGTAATATCTTTTTTTATTTAATAATATAATTCTTTATATTAAGTAATTAAAAATATTATAATTTTTTAATTATAAATTTTATTAAGTTTTTTTTATTATAAAAAAAATAAATTATTATACTTTTTTATTACGTATAAGTTAATTTAAAAGTAAAGTATAAGTTATTACGAATAATAATAATTATTTAAAATGCTTTAAAACTTAAAATAAATAATTAAAAAATTTTATATATAATATAAAAGCATCGAATATAAAATTATTTTACTTCGAAAGTTTAATAAATAACTTTAATTGTAATATCTTTTTAAACGCAAGTAATTATATATAATATTAATTTTTATTTAAACTTATCGAAGCTTTTTTAAAAAAACATATTATTTATAAAGTTTAAATGCTTAATTATATATAACTTTTTAAGTTTTTTATACTTTTAAAAATTAATTTTTTTATATTATAAAGATTCGTTTATATATTAATTACGTTTAAATATATAAAATAAATAAAGTTAAAAGTTATTAATAAAATTATATAATAATATAATAACTTATTATATAATATACGTTTAATTTAAACGTTAATTAAAAAGTTCGTTTATAATTATTTTTAATAATAAAATATATATAATTAAATGTTTTCGTAAAGTTAATATATATTTATAATAAGTTTAAAATTAAATAAAAAGTTAAATGTTTAAACGATTATAAAGGTTTATATTTAATAATAATTAACTTTAATCTTTTATTTAAGTTTTTAAAATTAATAAAATTTAAGTTTAATTATTCGAAATTATTTTTTATAAAGATAAATTTAATAATAATTTATTTAATATTTATTCTTTTAATGAAAACATTATCTTTATTAAATTAACATTAACTTTTTACTTCGTTAAAATAGCGTTATTAATTTACATATAAATGAAAAAAAGAATAATATAACATTTAAAGATTCGTTTAAGGTTTATAAAGTAAGCTGTAAGTATTATATGTATATATATATATATAAGAATGCATCTATATATAAACAGCTTGGGCTTAACTTTATATAAGGCTTAATTACTAGTTTTATTACATTATCACTTAACCGTGTTTTAACCATTATATTTTAAACCTATTAGAGTATTAAGCTTAAAATATATTAATATGACGACAACTGACGTTGAGCTATTGGCTGCCTGGACTCCTCGATCACCCGACTATGAATTTGTTAAGTGCAGATTTAAAGTCGTCGACTCCGCCGACTTAGTACAAATCAAGTACGTATTCGTCGAGGACGGTACATACCCATTAGAGTGGGCATCCAGTCAAGACATCAACGTTGAATTTCCGCCCTTCCCTGTGGGTGACTGGAATTGGGGCCGAATCCGCAAGGATTCCGACTCCGGTAAGCCCGTCTTTGCCAGTACACAACGAAAGACCCTCCTTAGTGTCATAAATACCTGGCACCCGGTCCAGATTGATTACTTTAATCTGACGATAGGCGGTGGGTTGGGGGATGTCCCACCTTATGAACCTCGGGAGGAGAGAGAGCGGATTGTAAGACATCCTCTTTTCAAGTGTCCAGTGCGGATGAAGATCGCTCAGCTCCCTCGGGAGATAAATGATATAGAAAAGGAGACCAAGGCTTACCAACTGATCGATGGTAGAGAAATCGGACCTAAGTTCCTCGGGCATGTTACGGAAGGGGGGAGAGTTATTGGTATCTTGACAGAATGGTATTCGAATGCCGGGCGGCCGGGGCCCAGAGATGCGCCCGCACTTCTGAAGGTTTTAGGTGATCTTCACGATCTCGGCATGGCGTATAAAGATGATGTGAACGGCTACTTCTTTCGTACTAACGAGGGTAAGATCTTACTTGCTGATTTTCAGACTGTGATGTTTAACGCAAATCCGTGGGAAAAGCGGAAGAACTTGGAACAGGTACGGCGTTGAGACCGTTCGATTCTCGATTTTTGACTATTAATTATTCCAGTTTAGCATTTGTCTTTAGATGAAGAGCCAGTAGTCAATGGATTTCTAATATTCGATTTCCAGCATGGACATATATATTTTGATGGCACTGAAGGTGTTAACATTATTTACGGTGACATTAATTTCGAATTACCGTCTTTTGTAGTTGTTGCTTGAACTGTTAAGGGGATATTCTTTACATCTGTGCCACTTTCAACAACACTCTCAGTGTTGACCGCATGCTCATCTTGTCCATTACAAACAACATCATAATCGTCAGGCATATGTCCCTCTAAGCCTTCTTTTATCCCGACTATGAAATATTAGTAAAGTTCAAGGCATGATATACATATGGTAATGTGGACTTATAACACAGCACGTATATGAATTTAACAAGAAGTGGCACCCAAGTGGCTAGGGCTAGAAGCTGTCCGAAGCTCCACTCCATTTCAGAAGTGTCTCCTTCAGCATCCTTGATAATTTCTGTGCGAAGTATGAACAACAAAAAGAGTGACGACCACATTATGCAGAATGAAGCGACGAAAATCAATCTATATATCACCCTTCTGATACGAGACAGGGTTCTCCGTCGTTTGTGGCCCTTGGAGACCCTCTTCGCTCGCCAACGAAGAATTAGTGATATTGGGCCCAAGATCAAGGTAAGGAGGAACGGTATAAAAAGCAGAATCTCTAAGAATCCGGATATATCGTAATAAATGAAATGGCTTAAAGTGACGCCGGACTTTTCGTGCATATCTTGATCTACACCAACCCAGTACTGTAGCTGGGTCATGAAAAGCGTTAGAAGCCAAAGCACGTAAAGCACTGCCACTGAGAAATTTCGCAATCTTTGGCGTCTTCCTATTATTCAAAATTAGCTACTATACAGTTTATGATAGTATAGGAGTAGAAAAGGGGTAAAAATCCAAGGATCGATGTCAATGAAAAGCCTTTCCGCAGCTACAAATGGTAATTATTCTGCTACGTATTGAGTAACTGGGTGCGATGTATTGAAATAACAGCATCTTACTTGAATGAAGCAAACCATGCAACACTGCGATAGTTGATGCTGCAAAAGCCGATACGACACCCACTAGCTGATAGTCGTAGCTCCTGGCGTCTTTTCCTTGGATCCATTGTATTCGTAGCTCATCATTGTCCGGCCGCGTAACGAAGATAATCAGACCAGCGAGTATCATAGCATAACTTAAAGTGATGGCGCTTGTGAAGAGAGTTGGCGTTGTCCCTCTAATTGCGTCAAGTAAACCTATCCATTGGCGTCCAAATTTAGTATTGGTGGCATTTGCTTGATTCTTCCGAAAGTAATATTCGTAGATATATGCTACTGTGTGGAAGGTTATGAGCAATACTTCGATGCTATATGAAACCATGACCTTATTTCATAGTCAGTACAAGCTTCCGTCCGAGTGGTTTATATTGCGAAGACTCACTCCAACACCAGCAATATCGGGATTCCCGGATAGTCCGAGAGCGGAACGCAGCTCCTTGTCGCAGGTTTCCCGAGGTTCTATAAGTAGTACCTGAGCATAAGGGGCCCAAAACTTCCCGAGATCTGAATCCTCGTTATCCCGGCTGGTTCCTGTACAGAGTGAGTTGTTCCCGTAATACCACTGGAAGAATTGACAATGCGACGGACGGGACTCCGATGGGAGGGATTCCATGATATATTCTTCAGCTGTTGCGATAGGCACATAACAAAATGGTGCTTCGGTGTCCTCGGGTTGACGGCTAACAGATGATGCAAACTCGCTGAAAAGTATGCAATTTTGTGGCTGGGTGGTATCAAAATCATCGGCAGGCGGCGCTGTCCAAGTGCCCTCTTTGCATTGGACACCATCGTATCTATGCCCATCGTCTTCATTTCTTTTGTTTGACGGCATGATCGGGACTCTCAAACACACGAGTACCTACTGGATGTGAACTTGGCAACATAAAGCCCGCTATTTACACAATGTCGAAGTTCATGGAAATCATGGTCAAGTGTAGCTTATTCAAGTGTAATTTTAATTGACAATTCGCTTGGCTGAAACCATCATAAGCCTCCTGATAAGCCACACGGCGAGCTGTTAGTTACGGGCCACATACACATGAACAAGGGTATAAAAGACCGTACATAAACGGCTGGGGGTAGCTGAAATATATTTGGTGGTAACAAGTCCACTTACCATGCATCCTCCCCTCTTTCACCCACCCAGCATACACCTCCTCATACGTGTACATCGTTCGGAACGGATTGAAATGTCTTAGCACAAACCAGAATATATCATAGATGGACAAGGATGTGATTGCAGGCCAGGCATTCATACAAGAGCAGAGATAGTAGTACTGATAACTATAATAAACAAGAAGTACACCGCATATCCCTCGGTAGTAAGATGCTGCAGAAAGTCCTATAAAGTCGGATGAGGTATAGTAAAACGCACCAATTATAATGTAATCGAGCGTCGTCTTCACTTACCATACCCATTTCAGCCATTTCATCGCTTATTTTTAGAATATGCAAGTTGGTATTCAGCTGCGCTGGCGGCTAAGGCTAGGCTTCCCGCAAGGCATATTTCATTGGCCTGCTATTGCACCGTGCCTGACTGGCGCGTCGAGCTGAACGAACCAAGAAAGCAGCTTTAAACCGTTTCCCCGCGGTCGCTCCTTTGCTCTCCTACAAATCGAGGCAATCCGATCATCCGTAGAAGGCAATTGATGTTAACATAGTTAGAAGTTACCAATCTGTATATCCCCCTTCATCTTCCCCTCGCCACAATGGCTCAAACAACGTACTGGGACCCCGGCAACCTCCTACAGATCACCGACGACGACGGCCGCAGCGGGGAAATCCAATGCGTGGGGCGCGCCAAGCGAGCCTTCAACTCGCGATGCCGCTGGACGATCGAGAATAGCGACCGCATCGAAGTGCTCTCAGCGCTCGCGCGCATGGCAGCACGGCGACCCGCCGATACCACCCACGAGGAGCTGCGCCGGCTCGCAGGCTCTTGCCTATGCCAGCGCTATCACTCCAACCAGCGAGAGGAGGTAGCGCGCAAGTGGGCGGGGGTCGTGCGACGAGCGGCGGACCAGTACGACAGACTCGTGAATGAGGCGCGGTCGTCGTCGTCACTACAACAACACCAGCAGGGACAGCAGCAGCAACAACAACAGCAGTGGGACCGTCTGCCTACACCCGAGTCCGAGGACGCTATCGCCATCAAGTTAGAGCTAGCTGGGGTTCAGGCCCAGCTGCGGCAAACGGACGCTGAGCGCCTGCGGCTTGAGCATGCGCTCGCGGCGGCGCGGCGGCAGGGTGCGGAGCATATCGGTTCGCTGAGCGCAGAGCTCCGCGCTGCGCAGGAGAAGGTTGAGTTCGTGGAGAAGGGGTACGTTCAGCTGCGGAATATGCTATCTATGACCCAGAAGGAGCACGAGAGCCTAGGCCAGCACGCCGCGGATGCAGAGCGGGAGCTGGAGACTGTGCGAGGTCGGCTGAGGACGATAGAGAGTGAGAAGAGGGATAGCGAATATCGGGTGGCGCAATCCGTTTCGACACTGGAACGAAATGTTAGGAATCTAAGCATCACGAACATGTCGCTTAAGGAACAACTAGCAATAGCGGATATCAAATCAGGGGGTAGTCAAAGGGAGGCTAACAAGCTCTCGGAAGACAATGACTCATTGCGAGCAGAGAGGAATAAACTCCGCAGCGACTATGACACTATCGTTGAGAAGTTGGGGTCTATGGAGTCTGAAGCAAAGGACACAAGAGAGAAAGCCCAGCGTCTCGTAGAAGAGAATGATAAGCTCAACGAAATCAAAAACACCACCTTGGGCACATTGAAAAGCCTAGGGGCGGAACTAAATGCTACAAGAGACGAGGCTCGGCATCATAGGGAAGAGAGTGAAAAACTACGTCTCGAGCGAGACTCCACTATCGAAAAACTGAAAGTTTCCGAGTTCGAAGCCCAAGAGGCGCGGGAGAGGTCTCAGCTTTTGGCGGAAGCGAAGGACAAGCTCCATGATACCCATAACGCCACCCTCGATAAACTTCGAAAAACAGAGACCGCAGCAGATGATGCTAGGGACAACACGCAGCGCTGTATGGCGGAGATTGAGAAGCTCCGTCTCGAATATGACTTAACCGCCGAGAAGCTGAGAAGTGCGGAGACTGAAGCTGAGACCGTGCGAGGCGAAGTTCGGCGCCTCGAAGCGGATCTCAAGATTCGGGATGGTTCTCTAGAGAAGTCATGTGCAGAACTCGGTAACGAGCGGGACCGGAACGCGCAGCTACAGGACACGGCCACGGCTTTGACACAGCGGGTCGATAGCCTAGAGACCAGCATAGCGGCGTGCGGATTACACAGACTCGGTACGTGGATTGGCAAGCGGTCGAAGAAATTAACGAGCGAGGGTCGCTCTAAAAAGGAGGCCAGAAAAAGGGGTTAGCAGAATGCAAGAGAATGACCCAACGATGCTCGAACGGGCGCTGAATAGGGCATGATCTAGGGACGGTTCGATTCAATGTAGGTTCTACTATGTTAATGTTGTGTTATGTATTATAATTGTCTACTATTCTTCTGAATACGTGAAGATTCATCATAATGATATGAATTGCCGTGTCAAATGCCTCGTACGGGTGCTATGTCGTAAGACCCTAACATCTAGAATATATTTCAATTTAATAAACTTTCTAGAAATTACCCTCTTTATATCATGTCAAACCTTACCATTAGAGTCCTAAATGTATGGCTTGTTCTCGTAAGCCCTAATTATGATCGTTCTTTCATATGAATCATCCTTATCATATGTACTGTTTATCTCACCCTAACGTTGTTCTACTAGTGATATTTGCTAATATTTATTAGTATTATCACACCACGATACTCTTTAATAGCAATAGATGTTCCATATCATTTCATTCATAGTAAATGAATCTCGAAAACATATACTCTGAATTGTAATACTATGGGTTCTAGAAAACCCACTATTTAACCTTCAAGTTTGGCGTCCCTGGGCTGTTCAAGAGAGGGCGTGATACTCTTGGTCTTCTTCCCTAATGAAGATATAAACCCTCATTCTTCATGGCTCATTTCGTATCTTCAACATTGTACCTCATAGCATCGACTTGCATCTCACTACATACATTGTGACCAACTATAAACTGCGGATTCATCAATTTTCTGACTACCACATGTCGACCAATCAAAACTCAGGACCACCAAACGCCCTCTAAGCTTTAGTGCTAGGGGCTAGGGAAGCTCCACAATCCACATGTAGTTAAGAATTTTATCTATAAGCTAGGTACTTAGGTACCGTACCCGCAAGGATAGATTTCAACTACATCATCAACATCAACTATAGCAATCCATACTGCCGTATAGTAACCGAAGCCATGAAGCTGTCTATGTACAAAGTAAGAGGGTTCTCTCTGTACTCTCTTTATTGCTTCAGAAACGGTTCTGAGTCACATTACAAAGCTACGCTAATTTTTAGCTTGATAAGCAGAATCACACAACAAGATGTTAAACATATTTGATTCAACTCCTTATATTTGTGTCTCACTCTGTATCGGTGAGAATTTGGAGTTGATATCCAGTCAATATCGTTTAATTCGATATGACCTTGAGGCGTATCAACTTGTTGGTGCCTTGGCTCGCACGTCGTCTGACTACCCAAGCCGCTACCTCTCATGCTTTTCATAAGAGCAGATCGCGCACATTCAAACCATCACGCGAGCAACTAGCTATTGTGGAGGCTTCGTGTACTCAAAATGTCGTTGTATCTGCGCGGCCTGGATCTGGAAAGACGGCCACTGCTGAGGCAATAGTCGCTGCTAACACCAATCGACGAACCGCTGTCCTCACGTATTCTAAGCGTCTTCAACTTGAAACTGCGCGGCGACTAGAGGACTACAGTGCATGTGATGTATACACATTCCATGGAGTCGCGGGTAGGCTCTACGATACAGTAGCATATAATGATACAAAGCTACGATCTCTAAGAAAAGAAGGTCACATGCCAGTTTGGACGGGACAACCATACGAGATCGTAATTCTGGACGAGTTACAAGATTGTACGGATAATATCTTCTGGCTCATATGCACCTTCATCTCGTCTATAACGCATGCCGCAGGAGGTAGGGCGCCGAATATTGTCGCTCTTGGGGACGAACGACAAGCCATCTATAACTTCCGAGGCGCCGACTCTCGATACCTGAGTCTCATACCATCAACGATGGCTAGGATGTCACCGTATCCTTGGACTTACCTCTCGCTTAGCAACAGCTTCCGGTTATCCGAGCAGACTTCCCGCTTCGTCAATGATGTTTTTCTCGGGGGTGATGAATACATCACTGGCACGCACCAAGGACCAAAGCCTCTATATCTACATGCGAATCTTTTCAATGTGAAAACGCTCGCTCGGCAGCTCGTCCCTCTGATTTTAGAATACGGGCCCGAGCAGACGGCTATCCTTGCGCCATTCGTTCGTTCTAATGGCGCGCTTTCTCGCCTAACCAATCACCTGTCCAAGAAATACGGGATCCGTGTGGCCGTCTCTGTGTCGGAAGATGTTCCCCTTGACGACCTTGTGATAGGTGGCAAGCTCTGCGTATCGACCTACCACCAGTTCAAGGGGAACGAGCGCGACCTGGTCATTGTGTACGGAGTGGATGCGGGATATTTTGAGTTCCTCGGTCGCGACTTGCCCGACGACAGGTGTCCCAACGAAACATTCGTGGCGCTTACCCGGGCCAAAAAGAAACTTGTGGTGCTGCACAACGAGGATAACGAACCGATGCCCTTCATATCTCTAGAAGATCTCCCAAAGAGAGCCAAGTATCGGAACCTTTCACTACAAAGCATGAAAGCCCCTTATCCCGTGGGCCGTCCCCTCCAGTTGGATCTACTCCTCCCGGTGGGATGTAGGGTGTCCGATATGGCACGACACGTGCCTGAGGAGGACATCGAGGATATCATAAGAGCTGAGATTCAAAAAACCGAGGTCGCGCCTCCGCTCCCACCAAGCCAATGCATCGACGCGCCGGATATAACGTTGACAGACCCAGCGAGGATGCACTACGAGGCCGTGAGCGATATCAATGGTCTAGCTGTAGTCGCGGCCTTCGAACACTCCCAGACAGGCAACCTGTCAACATTTAAGTGCAGCGCTACAAAGGCATTATCGGTCCCATCTGACGAAATAGAACAAGCGGTCTGGTATTGCCGGGAGGCCTGCTATTACGAGGCACAAGTATCAGGGTACGAATCCCGGAGTATCCAGATGCAGGGCCACGCGTTCGACTGGCTCGGCCCACATCTGCGAGCCGCAAAGGAGCGTCTCGCGAAGCAACTGGAAGGGGCCAAGAAACTAGAATTCGAGGAGAGGGTGAGGGAAAAGAAATTCCGCGTCAAGGAGAACTCGAGGGACAGGTATCAGGAGATACGCCTGGAAGGGAGAGCGGACATTGTGCATCACCACGATGGTGGAGATGACAGCAAGGGGGACGTGACGATCTGGGAGGTCAAATTCGTCTCCAAGCTGACGCTGCAGCACGCCGTGCAGGCCTGCACGTACGCCTACCTCTGGGCTACGAAGCACGGATCTACAACCTTACCTCGCACCGTGGTGTTCAACGTCCGGGACGGCGAGAAGTGGGAGATCACGGCTCCGGGTGGCGTGGCAGGGTTGCGGAGGGTCATTGAGCAGGTCCTGAGAGCTAAGTATACCCAGAAAGGGGTAGAGCCCACAGATGTATTCCTAGAGAAGTGTGCCAGGGCTAGAGAGGAAGTTGAGAGAATATGGACGGAGTGAAGGGTAGATAACGGTCTTGTAGTTTCAGTGTAGTGTACGATAAAGTTTAGGAGTAGAGAGAAAATTGACGATACATAACCGAAAGAAGGATTATCAGGCTTTAACGACGCGACGGAATCCATCTAAAAAGAATTTGTCTGAAGATCACAGCTCAAATTTTGCTGTGTTTGTCTACTACTGTGTAGAGGAGCTTCGTGTAAAAGGATCTTCATGTGTGTAGGTATAGAATAACAAGCTGACATTATGTTGGGTTGGGCCAACAATGCTAGCCATTATCCCTTTAATCACACTGGGATTCGACACACACTTCTCACAACGTATCTAGTCTTATCTCTTGATAGGTGTAGGTGGTAAACTAGTCACCCCTGTTAGTAGATGCGAAAGGAGATCCCAATGCTGCTGATCGTGACCTGGATACACCATCGCACTACGCTGCTGAGGATGGACTACTGTAAACCGCTTAATGCTCGGGCCGGGTACAAAGCACTCTCCTGCGAACTGGATTGGAGAAACACCGTTCCACTGTGCGGTACCAGGAAGTTGAAGCGGTACGATGGACTTTCTACTCGAATATGACAGTAACCGTGGCGGTTGACGGCGTACGGATAAATGCCACTTACTTATGCGACAACAAAGGGGACAACTTATGCTGCTGGAGGACTCTCCAAACCCAGTTCCGACATTCATGCTACAGATCGTGATGGTTGCAGTGTTCTTCTCCATACTCCCATTTAAATTTGCGACTTGGACATAACCAACGCCAGTTTCGTCTGAACACCTACTCAGCAATGATGATCAAACGGCGATAGACATGACAAGGTAAGTCGACGTTACCACGGCCTTATTGTCTATCTGAAAATTACAACCACCAGATCCTTCATCAATCCCTGCTAACCAAGACACAATTATTCAATTCCTTATATCATAAGCCCAGAGGACGAATTATAGACATGATAAGAGACACATCGTGTCTTTCGAGTGACACCTGATATCTCCCGTCAACTTAATAAATGAAGACTGTCGAAAGAAATGGCCGCTATGACCCAAGCTACATGCAGCTTCTATGGTAGTACCCTTTTTACTACACGCATCTCATAGTGCTTCACTAAATGGGAAAGCCGTACTTGTCGAGAATTTCCAATATTTTCCGCGTCTCGTTTTCCTGGGTCTTGGCTGTTTCTCCATCATCGTCATCACCGTACATTGATCGCCCGTGGATATCGTAACTTTGCCGATGTCTTTCTTGAAACGTCGGTAAATCAAGGTCCAAATAATTCATCCACATCCAATAACGCAAATGGGCGGGATCTGTAGTACATTTTATGTGGTTTTCCATGTTCTCGGGAAATGTGCGCACGCTATAGTCAATAAGGCCCTTTAGTAGTTTGCCGTGCCACTGTGCGAGGTTCATGATGATGAAGTTGTCCGTCTTCCATGTTACTTTCGGATTGGTAAATGCATCCCATTCCTGGTGACCAGTTATATCCCATTCCAAACTAGTAACTCTAGGAAGGACTACTTTCCATAACTGTCTTATCATGAAGAGCGTAGGTTTCGTAGCTAAGGTGGTTTTGACAGCTCTCCACCTAGATTCTAGCCACTGGATATTAAACGCCGCGAGAGTGAGTGGTAAGATTACAGCAGCCGAGATGCCGACTTAGAAGATACTATCAGTACGTATTCAAACAAATCAACGAGTCCAACTTACATAGCAAGGCACACAGGTATCGGATAGGCCATTTTACGTCGTCTGACGTCTGATCTCTTGGAAATTGGTCCACAGATATGGCGAAGAATGCTGCTGTGAAAGACAGTGGTAGCTACACAAATACTTTAGATTATAGCATAGAAGGAGTAGGATAAGTTAACTAACAAATACTATGGTGACCACTGTAAACATCATGAGGGTCTTAAAATAATTAGCTTTGATCGATGTTCTACAACTCGCGGACTTACTTTGCCTTGCTTGGCGGTCTGCTCCGCCCCTTCTCGAGAAGACCGTGCTTCCCAAAGATTGGCTTGCTTCTGTTTGAGGTCCATCAAACTTAAGATCTGTGAGGAATTAGCAGTTTGCTTTTCACCTGATTAAAATGATCGCACCCCGTCTTCCACAGCCTTTGCCTTCTTTGCCATATTTCCGAATTTCGTTTCTGTAGAGTGCAACTGGGACCAGAATTCAGATAGAGAACTGTTGTTGAAGAACTGAAAGTTGTTAGGATTCTCGCCCCTTAATACGTTCTGGCTACTTAATACGTTTTGTATCATTTTCACCTCGTCGAGTACGTCCTTTATATCTTCAAGTAGCCTTGACTCCGTTCGAATATCGAGGAGCTTCTTGAGGTATTCAGCTCGATTGTTATGGTAGTCATTATGGTTTTCACCAAGGGAGTAAAGGCTTTCAGAATTGTAGCGAAATCTTCGAAAAAGTTGAAGGAGGTCTTCTTCCTATAACGGGTTAGCATATCCATAGCCAGTGCTTGCGTGTGCCTGCGGAAAACAAACCATGTTTCCGATTGCTTTTTCAAAGAACTTCCGAAACTGCAATGATTGGACATCGGTATCCTCGAATACATTTGTACATGCTGCGAGTATACGCCCGACCAAGTCATCCGCATCCATGATGCTATCCTCAACGCTCTCAGGAAGGATCCTATCGCGGATGTCATCTATGCTTCCGTAAAGAGCTTCGTCTGTGCTTTCCTCCGGTGCTTCATGACGCATTGGAAAACATGTGATGATCGTATCACAAGAGACTTGTTTCCCCTTATCCTCCTCGCCTTTCGATATCTTCCACATCCATAATTGGTCGACCATGAGTATATTGTGCTTAGACTTTGAGGGCAATGGCTTGGACCGGTCCAGATATCCGTCTGAGGTGTGGTTCCACCTTGAGACAACCTGCGTTTTGTCTCGGTATGCTGTATCTGTGATCATGTAGTAGTATGATTGATCGAGAGTCCTGTGTCGTTATACTTTAGTAGCCAACAAAAGTCGGGGAAGAGTTTGAGCAAGATCATGAAGACATACCGTCTCGGATGCAGATATAGATCCTGCCCATTGCACTGGTAATCCATATATGCCAGAATGATAGGCTCTTCCTCAATTGTGAGCTTCGGGGTTTTAGATTTCTGTGAATCGCGATCCGATGACACATCATTATCTTCGAAAAAGCCGGTATGGATCCTATCGTAGAAGACGTTTTTGGCGTCACGTGGTTTCCGAGCCTGCGCAAGTATCTTACTGTACTCGAGGTAGTGCTCGTAGCTTTCGTAGCTCACATAGGGTATCTTCATCTATTAGGACAGTCCATATGATGAGAATCAAGACCAACCATTATTGCCGTAATCTCGGGATCCTCTTTCAGATCATCAGACAATTTTGTACATTGAGGCAACATCCATCGCTATTATCACTGTATCAGTTTCGCATCCGGGGATTTCTTATCGTTCTCTATACATAATAAATAGGAAGGCTAAAGGGGAAATGATGCTTACTCCTTTGGGAGATGGGTTTGCGTTCGAATTAGGCGGCCACGGCCAGGCGTGAAGTCCGAGTTGCATGAAGAGATCCTACTTCTATTAGTAAAAAGAGAATGAAAAAGAAAAGAAACAGAGAGTTAGGCCGAAGTTCGGACACGCACATTTACCCAAGCCATCTGTAAGAAGTAAGCTTTGATCTAGTAGGGACAACAACTTTCAGTTGGGAAACGTACATTGTTTGTTGGTATATGAAACCACTGGCAGGTCAAGGTCCCTTGCTCTTGGGGAATCTGAGTTAGATCGGAAAACTTCCTCTCACCATACAGAAGTTGTTGCACCTTCACAACTTCCTCAGGTTCAATAGCTACATTTTCCCCCCTTTTAGAGATGTTGGTAATTGTGATCTCTGTGTTCATGCAAGCCTCTCGACCCCCTTCCCCTGGAGGCTCACCCTTTGACAATACGGGAACAAACAGTCGACCAACGCGCTGCGGCTGATTGATGATATCCTTCACTGACGGGTCATGAACAGACATAGCCATAGGTGTAAGACCTTCGGAGTTCTTAGCGACTCGGCTGGCACCATTATCAAACAACGTCCTTACAATAGAGATTCGATCTCCATTGGTCCCTCTCTCCGCCGAACTGATTGCAATATGCAAGCCTGTATTTCCTTGTCGATCTCGTTGCTTGATAAGCCGCTTCGATAGCCGACAACCGACTAGGAGTTTGACCATCTCTAGGTTTTGTGTTTGGACGGCTAGGTGTAGAACGTTACGACCTCGATAAGTCACAACTTTGATGTTGTACCCATCGTTGATCAGTTTCCTCATTCCCTCCACACTGGAGCTTCTTGCTGCCATAAATACACGTCGGTCGATAATTGCCCTCTGTACAATTCGACATACCTTCTGGAAGTTTTTCTCCTGAGCCCCAGTGACTTCGGCAATGGTTATTAACTCTATTCTCTTGCTCTTATCATTGAATGGCTCATCGGACAAAGATCGCTCCCAGTACTCTCGAAGCAAGATTGTATTTTCCCTCAAGTGGTGTCGGAAATTCTCCATTTGGTTAGGCGTTGCCCAAATCATGCCTGGTTGGATTGTTGTCCCCTTGCGAACAACTTCAGCTGCTTCGGGAGATACGAGTGGGTTCGCGAATGCGATAACAGCGGCTGTAGAAGCCGTGAGGCCAATAAACCGATCTGGTCGTAAAATTTGCTGCAATACGGAGATGCCGTATCCGTGTGTAAAGAATACAATGAATGTGTTGCCTATCATTTGCGCGGATATATCCTTAACCCTTGTGGAAATGTGCTGCACAACTATGTCCAAGTCGGAATGGCTAATACGAGGGTCTACTCGGAACTCTACAAACGAAGTTGGGACATTAGGAATCATATCGGGGAGCCAACTTCGGGGGGAGTCCGGGGCGGTTTTTTCTTTATCCTCTCGGCCTACTGACTCGCCGCCCTGGTTCTTGTACAAGAATATTCCAGGCCTGCCTAGTTCAGACTTGCTCGACCTAGACACTTGCTGTAGATACAGTGCCACCATTAGGACTGAAAACCCGCCATCATCTTGAGCAGGTATGTTATCATCGTGCGGAGATGCTGCATCGCCTTGCTGTGAGGGCTTAGGGCTACCAAGCACTTTAGGCGGGTACTCCTGTACGAGCTGATCAATCAGTAAGATATTGGATTGTGTTGCGGCTTGAGGGGCTTGATTCGTCATCTTCCAAACTGATCTAGTCTGTGCTTTTAATGTTATTGATTGTCAGTGTTCTATGTCGAGTATTGTAAGTTGCGCATCCAGAGTCTATGACGGAGGCATAGATAAAACCTGTGTTGGAAATTAAAATTACCTTAGTAGCAAAAGTAGGGAGGGGAAAGAGTTCTCTGCTTTACTTCCAATCTATAATGGCAGCCTGGTCGTTATTTAGACCTGCCTCCAGGCCTCTCAAAAGGTGGTGGCATCTAATCAGCCTGCATAATTATTGCCTATGATCAGCGAATTAGAACCCAAAGACACCAAATTGATGCATATGTAGCAGACCGCGATGGTATCAGCCAGACGAATCAGATGACCTGAATATAAATGATCTGCCGGTAATCGTACCCGAGTTGGGATGACCCATTAACTATCGTAACTAGACCCATGTTTTGTCCTTTATTTTGAGGGTTGTGGCAAGCTGAAAATTTGAGGGGGGTTGCTCTGACTACAACACTGAACGCAATAAGGATCAAAAGGGAAGGAGGGGAATCTAGAGAGCCTTGGTAAAATGAAAGTAGAACCTTGAAGGTGACCGCAAGGTAGCCGCACGGAGTTCCCGGCATTTCATCTCATTCTCGTCTTTTATGTCAAGGCCCCGTTCGTGTATATTCTTGCGATGCTGGAGACTCGAGACTATTAAAGTCCATTAATAATAGGCACCTGCAGAATATATCAGACTCATCTACGCCCCTATTAGATGCGCTCTCATCCCCACTTATCAACATATGGGCATAATCAAGACCCTTTGGTATAAATGATGAGTTGGGCTAGATCCTCAGCGACTCGCCGAAGACAGTTGCCACTTTCCAGTTGCTATACGTTGGGTAAGTGCCTAAGTATTTATCTTATTGCTATTACATTTGAGTACATCCCTGTTAAAGTTGGCTTTGGCAGCTAGGTGGTGAGTGACCATTAGCACTTGATAGTAGCTTACTTACAGTAGCTCCAGGACCTCCAGCGTATTTAGAGGTGGCGGCATACGGGTTCCAATTGGCCCGAACGGCTTTGCAATTACATTAGATGGTTGATTCCGCTATATCATGTCATTACAAGGCGCAGATATGAAATGGTATATTGAAAATGTGTTATAATATTCAAAAGTGACTGTGACGGCGCGGATAGAATGGGAGCACATCATATCACTATGTAGTAGCTGTTGATACCAGACACGGTGTTCCCCAAGTCCACCAGCAGTTTTAGTTAGTGTTTCATGACAGCCTCTAGGTTCTGCTCGTGGAGGTGAAGCGCATCACCCCGAACAGATGGCCCTCGTTATCTAATATACTTCAGTCTATGAAGCCGCGTAATGGGGGTCAACAAGGCTAGCATATATACACACACATATATATATATACACCAAGTGCGAGCACATCTGAAAACCACTTAAGAAGCTGTTCAACGAGCCTAGCATATGATCCATAATCAGGTACACTCGGCGGGCTTCCGGAAACGCGATTTCCACAATCTTGCGGGTTATAAATGACCGCTCATTATATGGTGATATACTTGTAAGTAGCAGCATGGAACTTCTTCCAGGCGGTATTGCGCTTACGTGACGGCGTATCCGCCACCTTGAAGCCCCGGAAGAGGTCGTCGCCGCCCACGAACTCCAAGTTCATCTCGGCGCGGAACGTCGTGAACGTGTCGTCCGCGAACTCGATGCACCCCGTGTGGTTCATGTCGTAGTCCGCCTGCAGGTGGCCCTCGCCGGTCTCGCGGCCATTCCACATGAGCCAGAAGCGGCGGGGATTCGGAGTATCCGTGGCCGCGACGCTGCTCCTCTTCCGCTTCTTAGAACTACTTGTCGCCGTCTCGCTTCCATCATCTTCTCCTGAATTTTCATCCCGCAGGTAGTTCCAATCCCAGGCGTTTTCCCGGCTCCGGGTCCGGTCGACGTCGTTGCGGTGCTTGACGAGCAGCTTCTTGTCCGTCGAGAGCAGCATGACGCCCTCGAGGACGCGGAACCGGAACCCGGCCTCGTATACGCCATCACGCGTCGTCTTCTTGACATCGAGTGCCATCTCCTCGCCATCGTCATCGTCCCATTGGTCCTCGATACTGGGGCACCGGATCACGTATGACCCAATGATAGAAGAGCTCTCGCGGGGCAGGCCCTCTGCGGCTAGCAACTGCATATACGCGGTGTGCTTAATGTTCTCATCCGCCTCTCCCGCCTGTGGACTTTCTGCTTCCTGCGCCCCTCCCTGCCGTTCGACCCCTTGCTGCTTCTGGGATTTCCAGAGCATGATGCGCGCCCCGACGACACTATCGGACCAACCCAGGAACAACGCTCGGTACTGGCCTTCCGTCGCCTCCTTGAGAATAAGGCCCTTGACGCGCGATGCCGCCTCCCGGAGCTTGGTTTCCTGTTGCGGCAGGAGGCCGCTGCCGGCTAGGCAAATGGTCTCCTCGGAAGACTTAGCCCGATCCGGACGCCCGTTGGCGGCGTTGACGAAGTACTTCTGCATGAAGAGGTCCACGTCGAAGTTGACTTCGGCCTCGGGTATGCCGAGGCCGTTGAAGTGCTGCACCAGGGCTTCCGCGTTGCCTGGATGGCCCTGGTTTAGTGCGGTGGAAATCCGGGCGGAACTCCTTCTCGTGGTGGGTCGGGGCATCGCGGGGCGGGGTGGGTTGTCAACTCTACCGGAGTTGACGATCTCAATGCCGATGGTTGAAAATATACTCTCTTTCTTTCTTCCCTTTACTGGTGTAATATATAGATTGGTAAAAGACGACGGTCTAGAATCTCACGTTGCACTCTTGTAAATTAAGTAGAGCTTGTAGACTAGGAACTGGCAAGACGCGAAAATATTTTTTTTCATGATCAACGCGTCCGTGTCAATGTTCATACAAGGCCATCGAGCCAATCGCAGTCGAGGTGCAATAGTGGGGTCAGGGGTAGCTGAGAATAACCAATTCATAATTCCGTCAGAAGTGCATATTTAATCTCGTTATCATATTATGAATTTTCGTCTTGCTCAATTCTGCTTCTCTCTTTGTTCTTTGGCCGTGACCTTACGAGAGGCTTTGTTTTGGGAATTCATATTGTCAGTCATGATCATTTCTTTGCTGTATGACCCAGCAGACGCTACCCACGGAGATTGGCCGGTAAGCCCAATTGCATGCACATAGGTAATAGCTGCGACAAGAACACATTTACACAGCTCTACAAGGCCGGAATAAGTATGAGCATAGAAAATTGCTTGAAATCACTATCACTACTCGAGAACTGAAGCTCCAGATACAAAACGCAAATAAAGTATTGAGCGTGAGGGTTTATACCAATCGACGAAACGTCTACTTCGTATAGGTAGAACATCCGCTAGCTACTATCCACCACCACCACCACCACCACCACCACTCTTCCCAATTCAACGCCCCCAGCCCCCCTCAACCCATCTAGCTTAGTCTACCTAGGGGTGGTTAACATCCCAGATCTTCCAAAGCGTCGGACCGAGAGGCGAGCGCTGGGAATCGTCGTTCACGCAATCAAAGCGGCCCGCGGCGCCGACGCGCTGGCCGTCGCCGAAGCGCGCGAGGGCGTCGCGCATGACGTCGACGATGTCGGTGTAGCCGACCTTGTAGTACGTGCTGCCGTAGGCCTGGGGGCGGAAGCCGAAGGTGCAGGTGCCGGCGGTGTGGGCGCCGACGTACTGCTCGATGTTCTCCTCGTCGGGCGCCCAGCCGCCCCCGTAGACGACCGAGTTGTCGTGCGCCGCCAGCTCGCTGATCACCTTCTCGCAGTCGGCCGTCAGCGGGGACTTGTCGTGGTTCGTCTTGTCCTCGAACGTGGACTCCCCGCAGAGGTCCATCGGCCACCGGTACTCGTCGACGCGCGACCAGGTGATGGGGCCTTTGCCGCGCGGCCCGACCGGCGACTCCATGTGGTAGGCTAGGGTGCCGCCGGCGAGGAGGGCAGTTCCGACTAGAGCTTGAATATGCATCTTTTTTTCAAAATGGAACCCGTGTTAGTCGTTTTGGGGGTGGTTAGACTATGAGTCTTGCGGTAGGCAGAGCAACTGGGAGTGCTTCCTTGACTCTTCATCTCCTTTTAACGTCTATCAGTTCATTCTACAATTCATGTGCTTGCTCATGTGGAAGCGACAAAGGGTGTAGCTGGTGTTGTTGTCTTTGCTCACGCTTTGTCGATAAACTCGCGACAAAATAAAGTACTCCAGAGCATTCCGGAATAGTACCGGACATCTTTGTACGGCCCTTAGGGGCCTTTGACATTATTCGCTTCCAAGAGTGCAAAGCCAAGCTAAAGCGTAGGAAGACCTCTCCAGACTGCTGGACAATCAAATCGCAACGAAAGAATACGGTAACAACGCTATACCAACAAAGTGGCCTGCGGAGGTTGGGACGACTGCGAGATGTCGGGGCTCTTTACGAAGTATATGGGTAAGTATTATGCGTGATTCATAAGTTACTACTTCTCAACAGGAACAGAAATACCGGGTCAAGACAACCGGAGATTTGTTTGCACATGGCACTGTTGCTAGGAAATCAAGAGCGTTACTTCTTAGGTAGTCAATTCATAGTGACTATCCTTCGTTTCGGCAGACTCGTTGAGGAGAGTCAATCGCCTACTATTATGCAGATTGGAGGAGGACGAAGATGAGATACCGTCTATCTGTCCGTCCATCCACGTTCCGGGCACCAATTCATTAATTCATCCATCCATGCCCTATGTTCGTTCCTTCCTTCCCCAACACTCTCCCCGTGGTCATGATTGGTGTCGTGGGTAGCTAGGTAGATAGCCAAGTACCTAGGCCTTCGCATCCTTAGGCGGACCCTCCAGTCCGTCCTTGCCCTGCCGACCAACGCCGCTCAGGTCGACACCTTCCTTCTTCGACGCGGGCTCGCGCAGACCGGAGTCGGCGCCCGCTCCCGTCGAGACGTCGCTGCTCTGGGCACCCGAGCCCACGTTCACCTTGGTAGCGTCGGCTGACTGCCAGTCTGAGGCCACAGGCGGCTGGTCCGGAAGCGGCAGGTTCTGGCGGGTCTGCTCGATCTCGTCTTGCTTGGAGGATGCCATTTTTGTTGTTGATGTTCCTGTTGTCTATGGTTCTTGTTAGCCTTCTGGTGATGACGTAGGAGTGGTAGTAGTGGTGGAGAGAGAGATGGGTTAGAGAGGCAAGTGGTAGGTAGGTAGTATGTACTTGGGTAGGCTTGGGTGTTATAGTGATGTTGACGGAGGCAGTAACGTACAGTTGCTTGGTGTGCAGATTGTGTGCGGTTCGAGAGATATGAGATATGTGGAGGTTCAGATATCAATTGAGAGTTGTTTGGTGGTGACAGCATCGCCTGGTGTTCGTTATGAAGTTCTCTTGATGAGGAAGAATCAATTGCAAGCAGTCGAAGCTTTAAGTATGTAGTTACCTCTTGATGTAATAGCTAATAATCATGGAGGAGCTTTTTGTCCGGCATTGACGTCATAGAAGTGACGTCAAAGTTTGCTCGCCGTGCATAGGGTCGAGTCAATGTTAGCATCAGTTTGCCGTTTCTGGATGGTCCTGGAAGACCCCACCAATCATAGTAGGCTCCCAAGCGGCAACAGAACATCATTCAGCCTCTTGTGCCCCTCAGCCCCCTCATACCAAACTCGAGTTTGTCGTAGATCTGAGATTCAGGGACAGGCACGACTAGCACAACAGCAACGGTTTGTAGGCGGGATTGCCCGTATGTGGCATGCAACATGATGTATTGTACATTCTACATTAGGCATTTCTTTATGTATATACAGCAATTGGTCGCACCGAGGAAGTTGGGTCACTTAGGTACAGCATGTACAAGCACAACGCAATAATGATGTACTATCCCAAGTCATCTGTATGAGGACTGCCAAGGAACTGATACGCTTCAAAATGGAAGACTCGTGAATTCAAAAGTGGACTCTTGGTTATGTCACACTTTGGTATCTACTTGTAGCTATGTGTGCTTCAAAGGACCAGTACCCGAGACGGAAAACGCCAAAAACACCAACAGAAGGTCATAATAGTTCGACATCATTCATTGCCCTCGCATCGCCCTCAGGACCCCATGGAGCCCTAGCCCATCCGCTTATCCGTCTCAGCTGATGTTGCAATCTCTGCCTCGTCAGGATTCAGGTAGTTCGCATTTTCGGCTGACTCGTACTCGGCTATCAAGTCCCCAACCACTTCCCTAGCCTCGTCGAATTCGTTCAGGTTCTGTGCAAATGGAGCAGTCTTTTTATACGCCTCGATGAAGGCATTTCGTTTTCGCATGCCATCATACTGTCTGACGATTCGCTTGAAAAGCTGTAGTATAGGCCATTAGCAAATTGCACGTATCCCTATGTAGTATGGGTATTATATAGTACTTACAGTCGCAATGCTGGTATGGTTGGCCAGCATCAGACCACTAACACGGTGGCTCATGGGAATATACGGGCTGCGTTTCGTTAATGCCACCTGGATGCTTGCTGGACCCCACGGGATGAAGGTCGCCAATCTTCGCTCTCGAATTCGTAACAGACTCTTATGGACATCGGTGGGATCGACCTCGCCCTGGATGACGTTCAGAATGGAGATGTAGCAACTCTTCTTGCCTGGTACCGTAGACACCATGCGGTTCTTCGGTTGTAACAAACGTCTCATGACATCTAGAACCGTAGTCTTTCGGACAGTCTTTGCCTGCTCCACTTGGTCGCCCGTGAAGGGGGTGTACGCAGTCATCAAGAAATGGCATCTTGGGGTTGGTATTAAGGAGGCTAGAATGCTGACAAGGTCGTTGTGCATGTACCCTGGGTATCGTAAGGTTGTAGTGCTGGCCGACATGACGGTTGATACCAATTGATTCGTTTGCTGGAAGGAAGGTTCTTGAACGTGTAATCGATCAGCTGCGATGTGAGATAATGCTCCATTATCAAGAACTACAACGGAATCGGCATTCTGTGTCAAGCGTCTCATTGATAGGAGACTGTTGTATGGATGGACAACGACATCTCCGGAATTCGTTGTATCTGGGAACACAGAGTAGGTTTGGATGATCTTCTTGGGAAACCGGTCATTCATTCTCTCGAGTAGAAAGGAGCCGAGGCCAGAACCAGTTCCTCCGGCAATTGAATGGAGGAGCATAAAACCCTATCGCATATCCTGATTAGTCTAGGCCCATGAACATCGTGACTCGATACGAACCTCCAGGGAATCGCTTCCGTCCGCTTCTCGCTCTATCATCTCCATGATCTCTTCGTGTACAGCTTCTCCATTCTGGTATCCATCACCCCAATTGTTTCCGGCGCCGGTACCGCTCTTTCCAACGTAGAAGTTCTCGGGGTTGTAAATGTTCTTGTAGGGGCCAGTTTGTATGCTATTGATAACGCGTGGCTCCAGGTCTATCAGGATGGCTCGGGGAATGTATCGAGTGTCGTCACTCTGGTAGTAGAAGACATCTTTCCGGTCCCCACCCTCCGTCGCGAAATCCTCGAGATTACCATCTTGGTTGATGCCGTGTTCTTGACAGAGCTGCTGCCAAAACTGGCTGCCAACTAGTTCGCATTAGCTTTGCCCTACATTGGAATTGCAACAGCGCGAAAGACGAAGCTCGGAATGAGGTACTGACTGCTGTTGCCGCATTGGCCGGCCTGGATGGTGATGATTTCTCTAAGGTATTAAGGGTTAGATAATGATAGGCGGTTTCAATAGCTAGACCTTGCATACCTGGGCATTATGTGGACATTTGCAATTATTAAGTCCAACTAATCCTCTGAATCCATAGAGTTAGAGACTCTTGATCTCGGCAATTGATGTTCTGTATGTTATGCCCGGTGGAAATGGCCCAATATGAAGTTATCAAAAGCCTTATCGGGATATTTCACACGCGTACGAATAGCGCGTTTCACTTTACAGCTGTTGCTCTTTGGCGGGGCTGGTGGGCTACGGATTGGGCTCAGGGCTCACTGCTCAGTGTCGGCAACTAACTAATATACATGGATAATGTCATAAACCCCGTATAACCAATAACTAGTTAGCTAACAACTAACATTTTCCAGCTTTGCATAAAGAGATAATTAAAAGCCCAACCCTCAAATTCGGATTATTGGGCTTTCATTTCTTCAAAAAGTCGTAATTTAATATTATGACATTTTAATGGCCTTGGTCATCTTCACCATTGACGAACCTAGTTCTATTTTCAAAGTTCTGACACCAAATTTCCAGGATAAAATCAAGCTTCAGCTAGGTATTGTACAGGGTGAATAATATGTAGGCTGTTAAGGCTGAGCTATCTCCAGTAGACCCCTAGAACCCCTCGAGGAGGTGCCCAAGAAGTTTTAGTTAGGTTTGATAGGAAGGACCCTGAACCCACGTACCCAGAACCGCCAGAACAAACGACATCATGCCGTTTGTGTTTTGTGTTTTGTGCTTAGCTATTTGCAATGATCTCATTCATACCTACGTACATATTTACACACTTGCAAAGGCCCATTCCTGCCGATTGTTATAGCCAAATGGATCACTGATGGCAGAATGATGTAGTAATTGAAAGGATCTAGAACTGTCAATCTGACCGGATATTTCCCATCTTGGAATAATACGCACATCACACTTGACTAATAACACCTGCCGTGCCGAGACCTCCCAACCAGCTAACCGGTCTCGTTTACCGCGTGTTTCCAAGGTTCTCGCCAGGATACCCCCCATCGCTTCCAGCGTGCCGGATCATCACCAAGCCTGTGGTGATGATTTGATTCCGGTGGCGGCGGGGTGTTTCAACAACCTCAATCCAGTTTAGCACCAGTTACATTCGACTCGAGGCCAGCGTAACTGCGGTGCTTATTACTTCGTAGTACCATCATCAGCCTGCATATCCATACATATGTATGTACCTACATATAGTCACAACATTTGGCATCATCGGGGTGGTCGGGTTGGCGGCTGAGGTCGAGGGAACGAACCCACCCACCTTGCTTGCACCTTGTAAAAGAAAGAAAAAAAGCATGCATCGTGTATTGCGTGTGTTGTGTGTGCAGGTCCATGTGTCATTCTGTCACCCCGTTGAAACCGGAACCAACCTACGCAATATTTTCTCTTGAAGCTGCGAATCATACACATGTAACTTAGTTAAGTGTCGAATCATATTTCTCTTCTTGCTGTACCCCCGTTGACAAGTCAACCTATACCCCCAAATCCTTAATAATTAGAGGGTGCCAACCAGATATATTACCTACTTAGCTCTGTCGAACTTATCCTCTCCTTCATTATCATTGGAACCGTTCCTTACCTTACATTCCTTCTTCCTTCCGCCTGCCCGCTTCCGATTCGGTCGTTCATTGTGTTTGGCCAACGAGAAACTGGGGCAGATGTGATAATCATGTCGGCTTCAGCAGCTAACTAACACTTACCTACGATACCTACCTACCTAATTCGTCCATCTTTCCGATCTTGACCGACCTTGAACTATCTATAGTTATAGCTCGCTTATACCTTTAAAAATACCCCCTCGTTCTATTCTCGATTGCATATATCAATTCCCCCTCCCCCTCCTTACGTTGTATATCTACCTAACCTAGTATCCAAATCTGATCTTACTTAATCTTCTGTTATATCTACTACGCTTTTCATTCAATTATCCGTATTCGTTTTTATGTATATTTATGTTTATATTTCAATTAACCTTTAGCTGACTACTTAACTAACCTTAACGGTTCCCTCCGAAGAGAAGAATCAACCCTCACTCACTGAATGCTCTATTAGTGGATAACGTTGGAACATATACTGGGGTGTCTGCTCTAAAAGTTCATGCGATTCGGATTCTTCCCCCACGCACATCCAATCAAAGCATTGCTTGCAAGCTGAAGAGCGAATAATAAGGGGTGTAAGGGTGGTGGAATGCGCTAAACCTTACGGATTAAAACCAGTACGGAGAGAGTGCCTGCGGCCTGGGACTGGGCCGGGCAATGGCATAATATTAAAAAATTATCGATATTGATTGATTGGGAAATTGTTTACCATGGCGTTCCAGCTGCATAATGGCATGGGCTCTGCCTTCTTCACCACCAACACCTGGGGAAACGGCAACAGCAACAACAGTGGAACTGGGACAGGTAATAGCGGCAGTAGATCACGGCCGGGAACTAGTTCCGGAGAGCAGCGAGATCGAGATTCCGCACAGACCCAGACCCAAAGCCAGCAGCAGCAGCAGAAGAACTCGAACGCGACAACTACCAGTAGCTCTAATACCCCGAACGTGCTGACCAAAGATCGGGAACGCAAACCCTCCTTCGGGCGCAGACCATCATTCACGTCCCCCTCTAGATCGAAACGACGTTCAAGCGTAGGCGGAGGAGAACACCGTAGCCACCACATAAAGACAGACGCCTCCACACCCCCTGCCCTTCCAGATTTTGCGCTTGTCCAAGCCGCTGCCGCCAGATTGGCCAAAGAGACCGAGGCCGTCGTAATATCTCCTACAACCACCAATCCGACAGAAAAACCGACCACGACGAGCAGCAATAACAACAGCAACAGTGGCCGCAACGCGCCAACGCCCTTGTCAGCCATGAACGGCCATTATTCTGCGGCGACGTCCCCGCCTACGATACAGACCGGACCAGGGCTCGCGAACGAGTCGTCCTCATTCTCCGTTCACCAGCACATACACGAGCTCGCGAATAAGAGGATATCGACCCTAGACTACTTGCGCAAAGCGTACGTGACACAACTTGCTCTTTTTATAGCCCGTAGCTTTCTCTCTCTGTGCGATGCGATCCCGGTCGCATTAGCCACTTTTTTCTGTATTTCCATCGTCTTTTGCATTCCCATCATCCCCATCCCCATCCCCACCACGAGTCCGCATTCACCCTTCCGAGGATATACATACATAAACACATACGATGATATGCCAATCAATCCAATCCCAGTTCAATCAATCACCAACCCGCAATTCTCTCTACCTACTTACCTACTTACTTATTTACTTACTCACCTACTCACTTACTTAACATAAAACAGCCACGAAGGTCGCATATACTGGTTCAACACGCTGCAGTTCGACAAGCCGGACCTGGCGCGGATGCCGTACTTCGACAGCCGGAAGCTGGCGCGGCGAGCGACCAACTACCTGCTCCTGGGGCTGTCGCTGCCCGCCGTCATCGACCTCAACGCGTCGTCGCCGCTCGACTTCCTCCGCTCCCTCAACCTGCTGCTCGCCGAGTTCGAGTCCTACCAGCAGATCCACACCGAGAACGGCACCAACAGCAGCACCCTGTCGCGCGCCGGCGCCCGCATCCCGTCCATGTTCCGCCGCGGCCCGGGCGGTAGGGGCAGGCGCCAGTCTGGGGCCGGCGGTGGCGATGGAGGTGGAGGTCGTGATGGTGATGGTGGTGCTGGCGGCGGAGGTGGAGGAGGCGGCGGCGCTGGTGCCGGTGGAGGTGTAAATGGGCATAACACGAATGGGCACAACGGCGGCATGAACGGCAACATGATGGACGGCGCGGCAATCAACAACACGTCGGCGGGCAGCGTGATCAACTTCGGGCTGGGCGGCGAGGGAGCCGACCTCCTGCCGGGCGAGGAGTACGCGCACCTCATGACGCCGAACCTGCCGTTCGACCCGGACTTCTTCGAGACCTTCGCCACGCTCTGCGACGTCCTCATCGACTGCTACACGCGGCTCATGAGCCTGCTCCCCACGGCGCGCGACTGCGGCCCGGGCGTCGCCGAGCTGTTCGCGAAAGCCGACGCGAAGGTCCGCAAGTTGATCGTCCAGGGCGTCGTCAAGGAGTTCGAGGATGCGAGTCGCACTGGCTTGAAGCAGGAGATGACTAGTGTGGGGAAGGTCGTTTTGGGTGGTCTTCTCTGAGGTGATGTGATGTGGTACGATGCAATACGAGGCGATGCGATGCAAGGCGTGTTTCGTGTGGTTTTACGGGATGTACGTATAGTGCTACGTTTGGTTGGATGGCTGGCTGGCTGGGTGGACGGATGTGTCCATGTGTGCATGCATGCAGTCAAAATCAAGCATGTACGTACGCACACATGCATGTGTAAACAGCGTGCCAGCACATACGAGGGGTGGTTTGTCGGGGCTTCCTTGCCCCTTCATGGTTGAGCATGCGTGCTATCATCAGTGTGCTTCATTCACCATTGTTCTCATATATAAATCAGTTCAGGGGTCGGCCCCGAATGTCTCTCTTAGCCGGTGTTCAGGTTCGGGCTGGTCTGGTTGCAGCACAGGACAGGAGTCAAGAGGGTACATAGTGTGGTTTGGTCGGAAACCATTCATTGCAATAGTCTATGTAGTATTGAAGTTTGTTCGTTTGCTTTTCTCCCAAGTATTTTCAACATGGTTTTCTATTGTATACGTTCATGCTAGTTATGTTTACTAGGATATCCTGCGGGTCATCCAGACTACACTACTACATACTATCTATCTATGTGTGAAATGGGGTGGGAATAGGGGAGACGCAAGATTGAATACTACACTGTTGAGAGCTGAAAGAGAAAAAAAGGCCAAGATATGAAATATTCATCAGATACCATAACGCATATTTTGGTCATCATCGGGCTTTTGAGGCCTCAGTGCTTGACTCTAATATTGGATATCATCACCTGAATGTGTTTGCGCCCCCAGATCCCACGAAGCAAAACCCATCTCATTTATAGCTCAGGATCATCATCCATCCATCGTCATAACAAACAGGTTAGAGGTGTGAGAGAAGGAGACCTCCCTGAAGAAGTCTAGAGTTTGAAAAAAAGGGATAACCTGCTGTAATCCGACTAGACGAAGTCCGTCACGCAAATAAGAAAAAAAGGCATGCCTAGATTGACGAACCCCCTCGCACCAAGAATAAGCCCCATCGAGTTACCCCGGCTTCTCCCCAAAAGAGAAAGAACCAGGGCAATCGCATAACTATTGATATCGACGAAAAGGTTGACTCCAGTACCATCCATGACGTCCCACCACCCCACCAATGCGTCCGACGAACCATCGATTCCGTACCCAACTCACACCCACACAAGCACCAGAAACCCCGAACCACGAGCGCGGACTCATATCTTCGTCCATTGGGGTCTCGGGACGGAGCATGAACTCTGAGCTGGTAAGGAAAGTAGGTTTGGAAAAGATTTTAAAACAGTACGCCCGGGGCAGATGAAGATTGGATAAAGACAAGACGATAAAACGAGCTTAAGCCGCGGTGCTTTTATGGCGGCGCGTTTCCGCGTTCCTGATCATTTTGCAATGTACAGGATGTCCGGGGACTTTCTCCCAAAGCAGATTTTGTAGGTATTTCGAGACAAATCCATCGAAAATGGAAGTGTCTCTGTTTGTAGCTTCGATTGCGATTTTTTGGGCGAGGGGGTTGTGAGAAGAAGGAAAGAGGAAAGAGATTTCGAGCTTCGAATTTTTTTTTTATTTAAGCACCGACTAAAGATAAATATTAAAGCGGATCCACCATCTAATCAACAACAGGTGGCAGCGTTATCTTCTCAGGTGGTACTCTTGTTTTTAGTGGGCTGCAAAGCTTAGGTGGATATTTAGCGCGCGGTCAGGCGGCTCGACACTGAAGCTCCCTGTAGATTGATTGGTCACACATGCTGGTTGGCTGGCATGGTTGCATGCCTTAGGTACCTGCAGCTTCCGAAAGTTCAATCGCCTGTCTTTTGTATCGGTCACCCCAGCCTCAGCCTTTAACTTTCAAAACTACAACTTAGAGCTAGACCTGTAACTGAGGAACTTCGTCACTGGTAATAAGAGAACTTTGATTGGGGAAACAGAGCTTTGCCTTCGGAAATATCAAACCTGCTTTGGGATTAAAAGCAGAAGCCAGCCATGTGCAGCGGCTTTTAGTTTTTATTTCCCCAGCTCAGTCGCGTGAAGCATCGTCTCCATTTCTAGCTTAGCACTGCTTCTTTTCCCACGTTTTTTATTGTTTTCTCTTCTTCCACAACACAACCAACCGATATTCGACTGGTGAAGTTACATCACCATGTCAGGTCTCTTCGGCAGCGCTGCGGCGGCTGCGACCAGTAACACGGTCGGCGACCTAGCGAAAGATGTCGCCATCTCGAATCCCCCCGAAGATACCGTTTCAGACATCGCCTTCTCCAGCCAGCGAGATCTCCTAGCCGTGTCGAGTTGGGACAAGAAGGTTCGCATCTACGAAATCTCTCCTACTGGCCAAAGCGAAGGAAAGCACATGTACGAGCACGATGCCCCAGTTCTGAGCGTAGATTGGTCTAAGGTAAGCGAAATTAAATCCAAAACACTACAACCGAACAACATTCCAGCTTTTCTAACAAGCCGCGCAGGATGGCAACAAGATCGTATCTGCGGGCGCCGACAAGATGGCCAAGGTCTGCGACTTACAGACTGGTCAATCTGCCCAAGTAGCCGCCCACGACCAAACCATTAAGTGCGCCAAGTTCTTCGAGCTGCCGAATTCGAGCGGTCCCATGCTGGTGACGGGCTCGTGGGACAAGACTATCAAATACTGGGATCTGAGAACAAGCAACCCGGTCGGCGCAGTTACATGCCAGGAGCGCGTCTATACGATGGATGTCCGCAACAGCCTACTCGTCGTCGGCACTGCTGATCGATACATCAACGTCGTCAACTTGGCGGACCCCATGAAGTTCTACAAGACACTACAGAGCCCTCTCAAGTGGCAAACACGGGTAGTGAGCTGCTTTACCGACTCGTCCGGCTTTGCCATCGGTAGTATTGAGGGCAGATGCGCGATCCAATACGTCGAGGACAAAGATGCCGGGTAAGTTTACTATATCTTTCGCTCCATCCATCCCTCCCTTCTTTCCTCCCTCCCTCTACATAGCTCTCACAGTTCCACCATTTGCTGACCAAAATACCTACCAAACAGCTCCAACTTCTCCTTCAAGTGCCACCGGGACCCGCCCTCGGGGACCACGACCCAGGTCTACGCCGTCAACGACATCTCGTTCCACCCGCAGCACGGGACCTTCAGCACGGCCGGTAGCGACGGCACGTTCCACTTCTGGGACAAGGACGCCAAGCACCGGCTCAAGGGGTACCCGACGGTCGGCGGCAGCATCACGGCCACGACGTTCAACAGCAGCGGCAACATCTTCGCCTACGCCGTCGGCTACGACTGGGCCAAGGGCTTCATGGGCAACAACCCCCAGATCCCCAACAAGATCATGCTCCACCCCATCCAAGGCGAGGAGTGCAAGCCCAGGCCGAATGTCAAGAAGCGGTAGAGCGCCAATCCCATCGGCGCCGGGTTGAAGCAGAGCAGCAGCAGTAGCAGCAGCAACAGGGGAGGAAAAGAGAGGTGAGGTGGGGTGAGGTGAGGTGAGCCGGTTGGTTATCTATGTATCTATCGGCCGGGAACCCCCGCCTTAAGGGATAGATGATACTACGTGAATTGGAAGGCGTCTCGGAATCAATTACATATTTACAGCCCACGGTGTTTGTTTGTTGGTTTGCTTGTTCTTCACGGCTTGCTTCGGTTCCCGTGGATCAAACGAAGCTTTTTCACACAATCGGTCGAGAATCCTGCCTACTTGGGAAGATGTACCAGGCCCAGCCAACCCCCTAGATAGCTAATAAGAAAGAAACAAATAACAAGAATAGCAGATGGTTTCTGTTAGAGTGATTCTATTAGCTGAGTCCCTATCTCAAGCTGTTGTTACGGACTAGAAGGGAACGTGTTACATACCAGGTTGGAGAACAGGAGGGGAGCCAGTACGACTCCAGGAACCTGTCACCACGCCTATTCTGATATTCCCTACGATAGTCACCTATATTATTCGCAATAAGATATATAGACTTGCATTTGTATGTTAATCTTACGAATGCATCACAATGCTGACCTTATGAGGCTATCACGGATGGCTTTGAAGGTTAGTAGCCTTGCGGTGAACAGTTTTGTAAGACCATCACTGGGCTTCGGCATCTTTTTGAAGCTCTTCACTTGACTACTATTTACATAATAATAGTTATTGCTACTCTAGTCGTGCTTAAAGTTTTGTATTGTTGCAGTTAATAGATCTTCCTGGTCATCCATCCTTAGTTCTAGCGCTTCCCAGACAATTATTACTATCCGCTCTATGGCATACCCTGCTCCTATAGCACCCTGTACGTGATATATAAATAACTAATTAAATTGACCGATTGGTTAAAATACCTGTAGCGGTTATGTTAAAGTTATTTCTATGCTTGCAATATCATCTTAGAAGTACGCTACCTATAGGTCACTACATGACGTCTTTGTGTGGTTAGAGATGGTTAAAATAGCAGAGGACACGGTCAAAATAGCCGGAGCGGGAACCTATCTATAGACAGGTGGGGTATGGAGCGCTTAGGGATCCCTCATGGCAACCAGTCATTCATGTCTTGTGAATCCCTTCCCGATGTTCTAACCAGTACACGTTCCACCTAAGGTCCTTAGGGTTGTAACTGGTACGAGACCTCCTTAAGGTATCATAGACGTCAGCAGATTGGAGAATGCTGCCCTCATGACCGGCTTAGGGTTTGACTTCGTGGCAAAGATGTAGCGTCATTCTGCAATTAGAAAAGGGCGTAGCGATGGGCGTTTATGCCGTGAAACAACACCTTTTCATCAGGGCTTTGCATTCGGTATATGATAGGGATTAGATTAGGTATGTCTGCTCTGATATCCAATCGTGTGTGTCTGCCTGGTTCTGGGCGGAGCATTAGCTGGTGGAAAGAATACGACGCCATATACGCACGACTCCCCCGCACGTCTCCGAGCAAGATGTTGTACATTTTCGATTATCTTTAGCAGGATGTCCTTGGCCTTTTGACTTATTGCAAACTCACTGGTTAAGTAGTCTTATATCCCAAGAATACTGCAACTGAACCCCTTTTCATCTTGTACAGCGTACACCTATAATGACAGCTACCCAACGTTCAACCTCGATACATCTTCCCACCGGAAAGATCCTATAGCAATGTCCTTGATTTGACAGCCTGCTAGACGCTATATTTTGCTTTATGGTGTTTGAAACAACCATCTGAACTTCGACATCACCTTCGTATACCTCACTTGTTTATCCAATCATGTCCCTCTTAACCAAGGGAGGCGAAAAAGCGAACGAACCTAAAGACAAAGGGAAACAGACCTCAGCCAACTTCCTATACGGTCCCCTCGACACTACCAAGAAGGAAATACGACTCTTGAAAATATTGCCACGTCTCACCAACAGCGGTGAACTGAATCTAGAGCTTTTCACCTCAACGCTGGACTCCGATATTGGGTTTTGTGCACTTTCATACGTATGGGGTGACCCAGGTCAAATGGTCAGTGCTGTTGCCAATGGTCAACGAGTCTCCATTGCCTGGACTCTAGATGCCGCCCTGAAAAATATCCAAGCGCATATATTACCCCGTTTAAGAGACCAGAGTATATCGCTATTTATTTGGGCCGATGGAGTTTGCATTAATCAAGAGGATCTTGAAGAGAAGAGCACATAGGTTAGATTGATGGGACATATTTACAAGTCCGCTGCCCGTGTTTTTTCACATGTTATGCCTTTTCCCGACGATCCGTTCATTGGTTGCCCTGAAGATGACATTGATAGTGGGATTCGTGCCATTCGGAATATAACCGGCGACTTTATCCTTTTCCAGGAACAAACCAAACCTATTAGGATGCAGTTGATGGACCCAGGGCTTGGGTTTTCTGCTGAGGTTTATCGAGACTTCTTATCCGACCATCCGGAGTTGGTCGAATTCAATGCACATGGTCAAATTCCACGCCATGATTGGGCTTCGATTGTCAATTTCGCAAACACGAAATACTGGACGAGACTTTGGATAGTTCAAGAACTCCTCCTCCCAGATCCAGAGAACGTCTGGATATTCCACAATAACGAATTGCTAGATTACAAGGTCTTGAAGGAATTTAATATCCTCAATTCTGGTCTCCGTCGAACATTATTTGACGGCTATGAACTAAGCAGTCGGATTCTCACTCGGGTTCTTCACACAAGTACCGCCCCCCGTCATGCCTATGGTAAATTTCTTGTACTCCCTCAAGAGAGATATGATCGTTCCCATGATGAGAACGTATATGAAAAAGTATACACCATCCTCCGTCAACACGAATGCCAGAATCCCCGCGACTCGCTATATGCCATGAATGACCTCTTTGGGCTTGGTCTCACTCCCGACTATAATAAATCTGTGAAAGAAGTATTTCTGGACTGGGCTAGGTCATTGGCGAGCTGTAATAATTTGGTGGTTGAACTCTTGAGGCACTCTGGTACCGGAAATTCACATTACGAGCAGCAAAATCTCCCATCCTGGCTTCCAGACTTCCACCGAACATTTTATGAGGCAGCCGAACACAAAGCCTATAGCGTCAGATATAGTAATTTCGAACCACGCAGCAATACCTCCGGAATCGCCACCATCCAAGATGACATTCTATGTATACGTGGTGCATACAATGGGCAACTCATCAAAGTCACCGATCTTACTGATAGCACAGCATATAACCAACTTTGGTCTGGGCTATTACAACAAACACGATATCCGCTCGGTCCAATAGAGCAAGAACGTTCTGTACTCGTGTTTACTTTAGCTGTGAGGACACTGGGTACCCTTAATGACATGGATCTCACAACTCACAATACGAAAATTCTATCAACAGCTTTCAACACCATTTTAAAACGGTGGCACTGTTCTAATAATAAGCTAGATAAGGGACAACGGGAGACCTCGGGTCCCCAAGTGAACACCGATTTTTTGAATCAGGCCGCCAAATGTGAAATTCCAAATGGCCCTCATGACATGATTGTTCCCTATTGCAGTACTCTTCAAGTGGCGATTGAAGATATGCAACTCCAGATGACCATACCTAGGTGTTTCTTTCGCCTTGACAGCGGCCACATTGGGATAGGAACATCTGGTATGAAAACGGGAGATCAAGTCTGCACATTTGTGAACAAGACCGCGACGGTGGTTCTAAGGAAAACGGGTACAGAATGGCTCAACGTCGGGCCATGTTATGTGCTGGGATTATCCGACAAGGAGTGGGTTGAAACAATTGAAATTGACGAGGTAGATCTGCGGGAGTTTCGTATCCGGTGAATCGGGCTCGTTAATGAGGTTCATACATAGACTATCAAACAACTGTATATAGACCTAATCGGATCATAACTACAATCACCTAGGAAACAAAAGAGAGAAAGAAAGGTCTTTATGATTTAATACATCGCATCACTATGTATATTCACGGTTGGCTCTACCTAGAGCTCTAGCATGACACTGAGCTACGCAAGTGTAGCCGAAGGTCGGAGTCACCAGGCAGAGTTCATCAAATAGTTCAATGAGTACGGAAAAGAGTACGTCGAGCGAGGTATCCAAGCTGTTGAACTGATGACCATTTTTGGCGACAAACAAGAGACAAGAGTCAACGCTCCATCTAGTAGAGGGCGCTTACCGTAGTCACTGTGAAAGGAAGACTTAGACCGGACCGGACCAGACTAATGCCCTCTTCTTATGCGGAAGATACAATGTTTTCAACGCATTGGGTACGGGATATTAGCGTACAAAGAAAGGACCAACCACACCTCGACCGCGAGTATTTGGAGCAGATGGTAATGTGCGAGCGAGAACTGCAATCGGATCTTCTGAGATGATTTTTTGCGATTATCCCAGGTGCGAAAAGGAAGGGCCAAAACTGGAAGACATGCATCACTTGAAAAAAAGAAAAAAAAGAGTATTGCACTTTCATTTGAGCGGACTGGCTAAATTAAAAACGAAAAGTCTTCGCATCATTATTAAATAGGAAGAAAAAATAAAATAAAAAAACGGCAAAAAAATTGGTAGCTTCTCTTTGATTGAGCGTGTCATCCTTAGTGCAGGGGCCATGCTAATCTTCTCTGTTTAATAGTTAGAATCGAATGCTGCACCTTTGGAGTGTTGGGGTGGACTAACCTGTATCGTTTCAAATTGACCAAATGCCCGAAGGCGAAAGTTTATGGTATTATTATTGTATATAAGGCCTAGATTGGGATGCTAGTGGAGTTATCTCGGGCTTTCTCCGGCTAATAAGCCACCCACTAGCCCGTCAAGCCCCAATGGTCACTAACCGGATTGGGCTTATCTCTGATAAGTACTTCTTTCCACCCCGCACCCCTCTTGACCGGACCATAACGATGCCTCCGCACGCGATTTGCAGTGGTATGGTCACCCGAGACAGCAAGGACAAGAGTGCGCGGAAGAACTGATGTTGGCCGGGGCGCTGTAGGTGAGGCAGATTAGAAGTTCCAGTACACCGCGAGGAACATCGCGCGAAGAGCGCATGGCTAAAGACGTGCCATTAAACCGGCTTCTGTGAATCATCGCCAGTATATATGTTCGCTGGTTTCAGCCGCTCATAACGAAATTTAGAGCAACTCACTCTTCGATGGGAACAGGGCCGGCTGCTTTAGACGGAAGAACTTCCAAATCGACGGCAACGAGCCGTTACCTAGAGTCGTCGTCGGAACCAGCCATGTAGCCCTGCGAGAAACCCTCCCATTTGCGTAGAGGTCTCTGTATTTTTTATAAGCTGCTACAGTAACTAGCTCATTTCAATTGCTGAAGGAGGAGGGTTATCTCACGAAGCCCGAATTCCCGATTTTTTTTATATATGGTGTGAGCCGTAGTTGTGCCCTTAGTAGGCTCGCTTTAGGGGGTGTTGCGCCACACATAAGCCACCAAAAGCAAGCCACCCCCTTCAACTTCACTAAGAACTGCTGTCCGAATCATCTTCAGAATAGGCAGAAGAGCTGCCATTATCGAAGAATATGAACTATTTTCTTTGGAACTCTGGTCGGTCACCACAACAAATCTCGTCAAGAGGCCAAAGTAAAAATATAATGTGTTCATTGTCCACATGAGCTCGCCCAGGACCTGCGTCTTAGAACACGACACGCCTAAATACTTCAATTCCTCCCAAATATATGACGGCACCGCACAATTATATTATATACAAGGGACTGGCTACTCTCTCCTGGACATGTATATCGTGTCGAAGGAGAAGTTACAGAGGTTAACCTGAACCTCGTTCTTATTAGCTATTAATAATAAACTATGTGGTGGGATTGCACTCCGTCGTCTAAGCCTGTAACAAAACCTTAAAACCAAAAGACAATGTTACATGGAGGAATCCTCCATAGATACCCCACAGATCTCGAACAGAATGCTAACCAAATTTGCTTTCATACCTCCTAGGTGATCGATCGTCATAATAATTGGTCCATCATCGTTCTCGATGACGGTCATCTGAATATGTGTAACGCGATGTACTTTAACTTTCTCCATTCCTGATGTTGTGTGTTCGGTTGCTGTACAAATTTACACAGTTGGTTCAGCAGTCTGCGCCAGTGTCCAATCGGGGTGGGGGTGATCCCAAGGAGGTGTATGATGGGGATGGTCCCAAGGTGGCATATGATGGGAGTGGTGATGATCGTCACCATCTCCATAGTCATCGCCATCGCCGATGCCGTGGCCCGGACCGGTGGGTCTGTGCTTGGGCGGGTGATGAATACCCCCTGGTCTTGTGCGATGTCCCGGCATCGTGTGGTTGAATACCGATCTTGTATGATTGTATCCTGGTCTTGGATGATGAGGACGGTCGTGGTCGCCAGGCCCTGGGTAAGTGTACGTAGTCGTCCATTCGGGGCCATCGCGGGTTTGCTCTTCTGTAATGGTACTAGTGGGCTCGGCGTAGGGAGTTACAGGGCCCCCGCCATCGACACGGAGAGCCTGTTTGCAAATGTCACAGCATGGGTATTCCTCGGGACTCACGTCTTCCTTCTCTCCTCCGAGATGTTTTCCGTCGGGATGGGGTAATGCTTCATCTTGAACCGAGCCAGGGCATAATTCTTCTAAACTCTGCCCACAATCGCAGCTCGAGGGTAGCTTTGACCAGCCAAGGGGCAGCCTCTTTTGTAAAGCGGGTGGGGCGTCGACCTGCGCTGAGATAATTGTTGTAATGGTCGTAGTTGTAGTGGTGGTGGTACTGGGGGAAATAGTAGTAGAGGCTGTATCAGATGTTGAGTTGTGATGATCCAGTAAGCAATTCGAATCGCCGAAACCAATTCCAACACCATACTGAAGCATGGGACCTGCCTTCCCCTGGCAGTACAATGAGATGGCTTCGTCTATCCTTTCTCTCACAGGCTGCGTATACCAGAGGGCATCTATATCGATCAGAACCTTACTGTGGTTCATTGAGAAACCATCATCGATTAAAGCCCACACACCGGTGTGAGTGTCACCAATGGCGAGCTCACCGGCCAGCTCCATCACTAGATGTCCCACCGAGTATTTGTTTCGGGAAGAATAGCCGTATTCCATGTGTGCCACCACGACGTTCTCAATCTCCTGGATCACGTGCTCTGCTACGAGGTAATGGTAGATGACCTGCCCAGAAGTGTTCTTCCCCGCCAATAGGTCGGCTACCCGTAGACTGACATCCCACATTGCTGCGCCCACCACGCTGATGTACCAATTCTGGGCTTGGCGGATGGCCCATTCTCCCGTCGCGATCTTGAGTAATCCCTTTCTGCCCCATTGTGAGGATATGATGTCCATTACGGGCTGTTTGAAGGACTCTCCCTTAACATCTTTTCCCGAGGCAACGTGCAGCGCGTAATTTGTTGCCATCCAAGTCAAATTATCCTTCCCTGGTGATCCCTCAAATTCTCTCATGAACCTATCGGGATCCTCTGCGAGATTCCCCAGGTGCATCTCTACACGAGACTGTTGCGCCGCCGGTATGAGGCCAGTCGCGTTCTCACTAAGGCCTAGACCGGCCGCCACGCCCAGACCACTCGTGACGGCGGCAACGTGGCCGAACACTGCCCACCACCGCCGGTGCCCTAAGCCGACCTCAAAACCCCCATCAACGAGACCGACGGCTGTAATAAAGTCCGGAACCTCTAGACTTGTCTGTGAATGTTTCGGGACCTCGGAGCTGAGCTCCTGCCCCTGGATAGAAGCTGCGCCGGAGGAGATGTTGGCGGTAAGGTCTCTTGATATCAGAGAGGCAAGAGGAGAAGTGGCTGCTTGGCTTCCTAAGAGGGCCGTGAGATGCCGTAATACCCCCATTTCGTAGTGTGTTAGGTTGTATTCTGGTTTTATCTGTGTGGTTATGTGTCATCCAGAAAGGGACAGATAACGATACAGGGCAATATGATCTAGTAACTCCAGAGTGGATAGCTGCTTGTATGACTCTTGCTTGGGACCTTGACTGGCTTATAATTCCCCCGAACTTAGTAGAATTTGTTTTCAAGTCAATATTAAGCACATCAAATAGCAGAGACTTGAAACACTGAGATAGGTAACCACAACAGCAGGCGTAATAAAACGTGTTAGAGATATAGTGCTGCACCTAACTAGGTACGGGCTCCTTATGACTTAGCCTTAACCTCATTGGAATTTCCAGCGACGTCCTTTCTCTGATAATAACTTCTGGACTACACTGGATCCACTGTATGAGAGTAAAGCTTATCTACTTTCGTCAAGGTAGTATATCACCATATTATTTAACGAGAAGGTTGACCTGGTATGGAGTTTATTTGCTAGCACAAATGAAATATCAATCAAGCTACTTAAGAACTTATTAGCCTGAAGCATAAATAATAAAAAGTGCACATTGATGGATAGGAATAAGGGAGCAAAAAGATGTTGTATTCGGTTCGGTTGTGTGCTACGTAACGAGTCGCTAAATCATCGACTTATAGATCCGGATCAGCTGATTACCTTATATACGGCCAGATTGCCCACCACGTCGACCACCGCGACGACGTATATCGACGATTCCACCTATCGTAAATATTACAAATCTATCCGATCCGTTCATTTCGACGACCTCTTTTCGTACCGATTTTTTCGGTTTATATATGTCGATTTTAGCAACGATTAAATATATATACGATAAATAATTATCGTTAACCGGCTTTAATTTAAAATTTATATAATATTAATTAAATATAATAACGTCGAATAATAACGATATATACGATACGTTAAAGTATTTAATACGCGGCGTTTAAAGGTAATACGATATTATAACGAATAAAACCTTAAACTTAAAAGCCGTATTTTTCTCGAAAAAATAAGTTATATAAATATAATAAAATATTTAAATTTGTTTTTTTTTAATAATAACGTTAATAACTTTATAAATAAAAAAACCATTTAAAAATAATAAATATAATAAATTAAACGTTCGTTCGATAATTAAAGTTATTAATCAATAACGATAACGATAACTTTAATAATAACGATTTAAATAACGTATTTAATAAATTATATAATAATTTTAACGATTAACGAATTAACGATTTATCGAATTAATTAACGATTAATTAATAATTTAATAAATTAATTAATTATTAAATTAACGATTATTTAACGATTAAATTAATAACGTAATAAATAAATAAATTTAATAATTAATATTAAAGATTTAAAAAATTAAATCGACGATTAAAATTAAATCGACGATCGAATAAATTACTTAATAATTAATTATTTAACGATTATTTAAAAATTTTATAAAATTATCGATTAATAATATAATAATTAAAAAATAAAAATAACGATTTAATAAAAAATCGATAACGAAATATTAATAAAATAAAGCTATTTTAAATAAAAGCGAAAGCATCGTAAATTTATAAATTTATTATCTTATTTTTAATTACCATTAATAAATAAAAATAAAGAAATAAAAAGATGTTATATTCGATTCGGTTATATGTTACGTAACGAGTCGCTAAATCATCGATTTATAAATCCGGATCAGCTAACCACCTTACAACATCAACCATACATGTGCATGGTAAAAAGGACTCGTCTAATAGTTGAATTTTAAGTATCATCGTATATCTCATTTTGAGTTTTACAGGTTAGACATTGAGATTTGCACTTAGCAGCCATGGTGAAACAATGGCCGGTTAATTATATCTGCATTTGGCTCTAGCTAGACGCAACACACTATGGTGAACCCCTCCTCGAATCTATCTAAGGAGATATATGTACTAGATACCCAAGATACAATGGAGTATCACATGTGAAATATTTACATATTATGTCTTATGCTAGCTTCGACGCGCTAGGTTTCTTATCGCCAACCTCTTTGGCAGCCTGGTCTCGAAGCTGCCTACGTAATATTTTACCGGACTAAGAAGGCGAAACGCGCGCTGTTAGTATGCATTATTCAATTGTCCGTACAAGGGGGTGGGGAATAGAGAAGAAAAACATGAACTTACGGGATTCTTCGGGACTGCCTCCACGAACTTGACACCGCCACGCAAGCGCTTGTAGTGCACGACCTTCCCCTCCATCCAAGCCGCAACGTCCTTCTCGGACTGCTTAACCGCGGGATCGGGTACGATGTACGCGCGGGGCACCTCCTCGCCGTTGATGGTAACACCAACAACAGCAACGTCTACGACGCCCTTGTTCTCGAGGAGCACGGCCTCGAGCTCAGCGGGGGCCACCTGGTTGCCCTTGACCTTGATGAGCTCCTTGAGGCGATCCACCACGTGCCAGAGGCCGCCGGGGCGGTAGTCCTCGATGTAGCCGATGTCGCCGGTCCTGAGCCAGCGGGTGCCATCGGCGTCGACGACGACGGTGCTCCGCGTCGCGTCGGGCTTGTCCCAGTAGCCCTTCATGAGGGTGGGGCCTGACACCCACAGCTCGCCGGGGACGTTAGGCGTGGTGACCTCCTCGGCCGACTCGGGCTTCACGATGCGCGCTTTGCAGTTCGGCATCAGCTCGCCCACAGCCCCCGAGGACGACACCATGTCCGGGTCCCAGCTCATCGTCGAACAGGTGAGCTCCGTCATCCCCCAGCCCTGGCGCACGGCAACCGCCCCTTCGGGCCAGAGCTTCACTACCTCGTCACTGATCTCCTATATTAGGGGCACGACCGTTAGCATTAACTATACTGCCTTTACGCCTAGAGCCTATGTCAAGGTCGAGGTAACATTGAAACAGCTTTGGGCTAAATTAACCGCTTTTCATTGTTCTAAGGCCGGTAAAAAAAAAAAGATCCACATGGAAAGGTAGGTCTCACCTTGCCTAGCGGAGCCGCACCACAGCCAATGCTTTCGATGCTGCTGAGGTCATATTTCCTACTTAGAGGGTGTTTTGCGAGAGCTACGACGATTGGAGGGACTGCCGTGAGCGAGTTTATCCTGAACCTCTGCACATACTGCAGCATCTTTTCGAAATTGAAACCCGGCATCATGTAGACGGGTATCCCAAGCTTGGGAAAGTTGCAGGTGAAGTACGTCTGTCCAAAAGCATGGTACAGCGGTAAGAAGCAGAGCTGCCGAGACCGCTTCCTCCACGCTTCGAAATCGGGTTGGAGACTTTCCGACATATAGAGCACCCCGACTCCATTGGCAACGTAGTTGTAGTGAGTGATCTCCACTCCCTTGGGCACACCGGTCGTGCCAGAGCTGTAGTTGAGGCAACATATAGTCGTCTTGGGATCCGTTGGCTCCACCCAATCAAACTTGGCCGCCTCATCCTTTGACCCTAGTAGGGCGGTCCAATGATGGACGCCCGGGGTCGTTTTCCCGGGGTTAGAATCGAGCGCCGTCGCATCGAAGCTGTAGATGCGATTCTTAGGGAGACCCGCTTCACTTGCAGCCTCCAGGGCGATCTTCATACTAGAATCCGCGGCTATTAAGAAAGAGGCGCCACTATCTTTCAGCTGATAAGCCAGCTCGCGAGCGACGAAACTCGGATTTGCCCCAGTGAAAACGCCACCCGCCATAAGGACACCCATGAAAATGACCGGGGAAAAGATGTTGTTGCCGGAGAACAGCAGCACTCTGTCGCCTGTTCTTAGACCGGCCTTTCGCAGGCTCACGGCGACTTGTTTTGACCATAACCGGTAGTCGGCCTGCGTCAGGAAGTGCGTGTCAGGGCGCTCAGGGTCGATGAACTGAGGCCTGTTTGAAAGAGGGTCGAATGATGATCCGAAAACCCATTTTTGTATAGAGCAATCCGGGATCGGCGTTGACCAGCGAGATGTGACAACCATGGCTCGTCCTAACACGTCTATCCAAGAACTGGTGATTAACTATGAGATGCCGTTCAAAACAAAGCTCACCCGCGTTTGCTGGAGAGTCGCAGGGAAATCATGAATGTTTAGGACAGAGCATTGTGAGGAAAGAAGCTTGCTACGAAAAAAGGACGACGGCGAAGGAGTGCCTAGCTCGCTTCTTGGTCCCGCATACGGTAGGCAGGTAGGGTAGTATGGGAGCGACAAGCTTCATCGCCTATAATTGACCTATAATGGGCCATTACACCAGCCACGGCGGAGGACAACCTAGAGCGGGTTTAACCGCCCCCGCAATTCTACACTCGGATCGTGGGGATTAGTGGCGCGGAGAAGACGGGGGCCCAGAATGAACCTCGGCATCTTAGCTCCCCGGTAATAGCTCCGTAATGGACGATCTCTTTGAATTGCGTTGCATTTATTCGCTGACTCGAGAGAGGCCACTTGCCTATCAGGTCAAAAATTTGAAATACCCCACGAAAACATGGGGTAATTATAGGCGCAGAACTTGAACAGTAAGTAATCCATAAGCTTCGGAGTTTCACCGAGTTTCGGTATAGTGCCGGATATCGGTGGCGTCAAATTATCTGATGAGACATATCTCGCACATTCGCTTCTACCATTGCGCCACACGCTACGCCATGAACCATGACTCAATCAAGTCAACATTGTATCAAGCTAGAAAAGGAATGAGTATTCAGCCACAAGCCTAATACGACAGACACGCGAAATCTTGTATTCGTGTGACGTTTCAGCCTTGTATTTGTACTACGTGGAATTGTAAAAAACCATTTGAACTTGAATAACCAAGAGCTAACAGTGAGGTGAGTGGGTGATGAAGAGACATCGCGAGTTTGGCGGTCTGTAGCAAAGCCAATCATTCACACTGGGTATTGATAAGAATGTCGTCAAAGTAACCTTCCGATATGCGACGTCATACGAGCGCATGGTCCACAGCATAATCAATAACTATCGAAAAGCCGCAAAAACACGCAAGCACAAGCATATGTGTACGTACGTAACCTCTCTCTAACCTCGTCAAATGAAGTTGAAGCTGGGCTTGCTTATCGTACCTCATGTCTGTCAACCATAATGAGAATGATTAATGAACACGTACACTGTAGGTGCTCAACGTAACTGGATGCAAGGCACTTCGCGATTACTAGTAAGCCATAGGCTTAGCCTAAACGAAACGTGTTCCTATCTCCAATAGAAGGCGGGTCCTAACATATCAGTGAGCCGTTTCACTGTGCTGATACTTAACTCATGTTTTGCTGTCACTAGCACGTAGCATTCGGTTTTAGTTCGTCCTCAAGGAACCTACAATCTAATAGTGAAATCGTGTTAATCGCTGATTTATCCGCATAATGTCAATATAATAAGCCATACAGGTACTGGATATCGCTGCCGTAGTGTGTGGTTGGTTCAAGACGACGCCTTCGCTTGTGTGCGATTTCCATTGGAGTTGACTTTTGCAACCACTGCTGATGAAACAGCAGTAAGTACTACAGTCGGCATATTGGCTTGCCAGCTCGTGGCCTTGGCGAATGTTTCTCAGCGCGAAGCAGAGATGGCATCAAAGCTAGATATCTGGTTCGTTGACGCTAGGTAATCGGCAGATCGTGAAAACCGTGCGTTACTATGCTAACTCCCACGATGGTGGCACAATGCCAGTCCCTTCTCCATTTCTCTAATACAGACCACCTTCTTGACAAAACAGATTTCTGCGTTATGTAACCAAGTTTTTTGCCTCCTCGCTATCACAAACAACAGTTGAGACGGCGCACAGTTCTGCAAAGGTTTAATTCGCCGACGCTGTTATCCGTGATCTCAGCCTGCTGTGTAACATCTGGTACATATTGATCATGAATGTTGTTATCGACGTATTTTCATTCGCCTTTAACGCATAAGAGTCTGCAGCAAGTGTCATCTAGGGATAAGGGTTAAGTAAGACTAAAGTCTGAGGGAGAAGTAAATAATCCTATCTATACAGATTCGTGCAGCGCGGAACCCATATACATAATGTATGCTCCTGAAGGGATTATGAATGTCATAGTTACGATAGATGTGCCCTGGACTAGGAGACGAAAACATTTTTAAAAAAACAAGAATACATCATGCCAGAGGTCGAAGTTGGTACTGTTGAAATGTAAAAGTAGAATTTTCTCTGTATCTCATGCCATAATATGCTAACCAAAGTCTCAATCTCTCGTAATATTGTCTTTGTTAAGTGTGCTAAGTAGTTATAGTACAAGCACTATAGGCCCAATGATAAATTTCTTAACATAATAGCGTTTATAAGAATTTAACTAAAGCCGTTAACATTAAAGATCTAGCCTTTTTAATAATAATTTAAGCGAAAATATTAAATAATATTATATAATTAATAAATACTTAATAAAATAACTTATTATAATAAAATCTTTAAACTTTTCGTTTTATTTAATATTTTATAAAACTTTATATTATTTAATTTTAAATTTATAATTAATTTTTTTTATAATTTATAAATTTTTTTTAATTTTTTTAAATTAATAAATAACGTTATTATTATAACGTTATAATAATTAAATAATAATTATTAAATTTATAATATAACTTATATAAAAATTTTATATATTACGTAATTTATAACGTAATTTATTAAAGTTATTATTAATAATTATTAATTATTATTAAATATAATTTAAATATTTATTATTAATAATTAATATATATTTATATATAAAATATTAATATATAATTTATAAATATTATTATAATTTATATAAAAAAAATAATCGTTAAATTTCGAAATAATTAAAGATTTAAAAATTTAAATAAATAATTTATAAAATTAATAACGAATAATTTTATTATAAATAATTTATTTTTATATTTTAATAAAAATTAAAAAATTAAAATTAAAATTACGATATTTATTTTTAACTTTATTTTTAATCTTTTTTTAAACCTCGATTATTTATATAACAAGTGTAATTTATCATGTAACGTAGTTATTAACGTTTATCGTAACCTATTAAATCGAAGGTGTTAATGCATTATAAATAACGTAATTTATATAGCCGGCTAGTAAAGTAGATTGCGTTACTTGCCAGCTTGATTCTCTCATAACTTCTTGAGTCTCTTGGGGAAATGCCCAGAAGCAAAAACATATGCGTTGTCTTAGTATAGCCGATATATGTAAAATACCCAAGGTATAAAAGCCAAACACGTGCATCTTCCAACCTATCCGAATCTGTTTCAGTCAATACGTCATCCCTCTCTGTACTTAACGAGGGAATAAGTCCAAGATAGCGGCAAACAGACCATGATTGCTTGCCATCAATGTCTAAATAGGGTAGTATTTGAAGATTGACGTCCGGAACAAGCCTCCAATTGTTAGGTTCCACAATTAGATCGGGTTCTAGTGCCCGGAATCCTAGATTATAATCCTCTTCCGTGGGTTCCCGGTTGAGGATTCCGGGTATGAGATGCCCCCGGATCTGGAGCGACCCATCCTTCACCTGACCGAACTGCGTATCGTCAAAGGTCCTAACATCCCAGCTAACGATCTCGGCATTCGATATTAGCGAGTCTCCACTAGCCGGTGTATAGTATCCTAAAGCTCCGTCTATAGAGGCCCAGGACCATGTGGGTGCACGATACTCTATATGAAAAACATGGGGAGGCAACGTCATGTCCATTGTGTCTTTACCACATTCCCTGGACCAGGATATGCCATACAACAGGTTAGAACTCCAGAGTCCAGCAACGTAGTCGCACTTGACAACACGCTGGACCGCCTGAGCTATGCCATCTATGGCCACTAGCTTATCTCTAGGACAAGTGAGGAACCTCCGGGAGTAATCCCGCATGTGCACTCCCCACATCGTGAAGGCCAGGAGGGGGTCGCTGACATGCAAGAGCGACTCTGGTAGTTCTTGGCGGACCCTAGGCTTCGAACCGCCGCATTCGCACGTGCTCAGGGTGCGGCAGGTCCTTCCCAACTCTTGGAGTTAGTAAAACACTCTTCTTAGTATGCTTTGGGAGCTTGCAGCACCGTCTAAAGAGTCTGGGCACACCAAAATGGTATTGCCGTAGACAAAGAGCTCTGGAGACAGGCAAAGAAAGGAAATGAAGAGCTCAGAGAGCTTACTACTGGATCTCTTTACTAGTGTATGAGACTAGGCGCGTTGATAGAAGCCCCTCCTGTAACGTCCAGCCTCGGTGGTGCCACGGGTCCGACCGGCTACCGTGGATGCCGCACCGCAAGATCTTGCGCATCCCAATAACCACTGGATTCCCATTCGAATCGCATAGGTTGACGCGAAACGGCATTTTCTCAGTTTGAGGAAGCATAAACCCTTGTTCCGAAGACGAGGAACATGCTGCCGCTACGGTGAGATACGCGTTTTCGTAAATAGTACCCATCTTCTTGGCCTCGCGCTCCCAATCGCTCTTATCGTCTTGGATGATGCAAAGGACATCGACCCATATGTATTTCAGAGCTAGCTTAGTGGTCAAGTTTATCGCTTCTCTGATAGTCCGAGGTAACTCAGTAAGGTTTACTCCGTTCCTAAGATCATTGATATTCGAAGTGGTACACTTCATAGTGATATTTCCGCCCCAGCAGTAGCTGAGTGCTACATAGCTGCTTGACACAGCTGAGCTCGAATCGACTAGTCTAATGGAGCCTTTTACGCCGTCGTAGATTTCCATTAATCGTGTGGGTAGAGAGATACACCTTTGGCGACAGGCTTCGTGCTCGGTGGAACACAGGTCGAGACAGGATCTCAAGAACTCGAATGACTCCGTCGAGCCTTTATCTGGGTTGATTTCCCTGCGAGCAGGGATCACTTCCCATGATGGGTTCGACCCTATATTCCCAAGAAATCATCAGAAAGGATATCATGCGCGAACGCGCGCAGAAAGCACGCAGAAAGCGGGAACCAGCAGACCTTCGGGAGCATAGAGTTCTAGCGACATGATCGCGGGGCTAGGGTCTTTAGGCGATACATCTCGCTTCAAAGCGATCAATTTCAAACCGTCCCGTCCAAACGTCATATAGAGGTTTGTATTAGACAAAGGAACAGCAGGCCAGAACTCTCTCAGCGCTGCTACTATAGCGAAACAATATTGGCAACCGGCATAGCCCGATGCTTCAAACGCGGTACCAGTATCTTTGAATCGACATGTCGGTCTAACATTATCCGAATAATTCATACCTAGATTCCCGCACACACTGCACAATGTTGTATTCTCCATCTCCGGATAATCGATGGATATGATCTGGGTCGGAAAGTGCTCTAAGAGTTTGAGATAGAGTTTACGGGTTACTAGTGCTAAGTATTAAATAATTATCCTGTGATAGAGTAAGTATCCTTTGCTATTTTTGTAATTAGATGTCTGTAGGTAACTGCAGAAGAGACGCGGGGTTAGCCATGGCTGACTGACCTCCATTTTACACCAACAACCAACAACCAACAATGATGACTTGACTGTTATATTCTGTGGGACCCCGTTAAAAGGCTTACAAAATTATATAATGAAGAAGAAGAAGAAGAAGAAGAATAAACAGATCAGCCACTACGCACTCTGTTTCTAACTGAATCCACGTTTTAAAGCTTGGCAGTAGTTATTAAATCACCGTAGATGGGATGCCACTCTATCCCAACACCTTTTTCTCTTTGCCTTTTTCGTTTCAACCACATGCAATCGCTCCCAACGTACCATGACATTGTTGCATTATGACTGTCGACTCCCACCTTCCAGGCACCAACATCCTAAACACTCACGCAAATGGAATGACAATCGGATTCGTCGCATTGATGATCACCGCATCACAAAACCCGCTCGCTGCACAAGACTCGTGGAATGAGTCGTGGTACGTTTCGTAATCGAGAGGTCCGCTGGGACCAGTGTGCACGCCGTCATCGACGGTATGGGAGACGACGATGCTGTAGTTTGATACATACTGCCACGAAGTGACGTAGAAGCTGAAGCTCGGGTCGTCGCACTCGGCAGGGTGGTCCTTGTCCAGGGGCTTCTCCGGCGGAGGCTCTAGTGTAGAGTAGGCGCATGGTCCGCGTTGACCGTAGCACTGGGTAGTGATATCGGTTGCTACATCTGTGATGGTAACTACATGGACGGTTAGTTCGATGTGGTATCTTGATATCTCCAAGTTTCATTTTTGGTGACTATCACTTACAGTTCACAGAACAGTAAGGGTCTAAGCCAGGTCTACCGCTTGGTGAATATGCGTGGGTGTAGGGGATGTGAAAAACTTGGTCTGCATCCTGGCGTGGGACGGCAACAGCTCCTGTAGGGATTGCAGTGAAGCCTGCAGCGGTGAGTAATGTCAAGAACAACATGGCGACGCGAAATTCTGAGATAAAAATTTAACAATAAAAGAATAACCAAATCGTACAAAGGGTATCATCTTGTACCCGAAGATAGATTACATATATAGGCGGCCCATGGTAATTTGGTAATATTTGTGCTACGTTGTATTTGGCACTGAACGCACCATACGTTCAGTACCTTAGGTCAATACGAGGTTACGTACAGATCGAAATGCAGGCTATTTACCACTCTTAATGAGCTGACTCAATGTAGCCAATGAATGCGATTAATAAAGTAGGCGCTCCAAAAGCCACATGGCTATTAAGCCAATCCTGTGTTGAATTAAGGGGTCAAAGCTATGAGTGGTGGATGTATCAGTACAAGCCAGCAAGGCTGATTGTGTATATAAGCAGACGTTCCTCCCACCTCTATAGTAGCTGTTACCTTAGTCAATCAAGCTCATTATCCTGTCTTTCAGCATCCTGTACATCTCATCACGTAACAGTTAATTTTGCTGGACTCTCGGTCATGATCTTTTGTGTACAATACTCTCCTGCAGGAAACACGTTCTAGCTGCATGGTTTAGCGACGGCTGTACTGAAATGGTTCTTAATTGTGTGGTTCGAGACCAAAGTACACGTAGTAGGCTATGCCAGCTGCTGCTGCTATAACGAATGATGGTGCATATATCAAACACGAACCAGTGAGACCTACATTGGATTTCCTAGCTTTGATTTTATGAGTCTCGTATTAGGTGTAGGCCTTATAAGTAAGGGGATGACTCGAGACCAGCATCGACCCAATTGGTCAAGCCCCTTTGGTGTATGGGGTATATTATGGAACAAGTACTACTACTATAAAGGAGCGCAACTACCAATGGTCACATTTACCCGTCGTCCTTGGTAAGTGGTTTTCTCGAAATGTTAAGAGTGGCGAAGGCTTGTCAGTTGACTTCAGATATGCCACGATTCAATCCTTAACATAAGGCAATGAAGTAAGATAAGGAGGTATCCTTGTCACGATAATACATGAAGTTTCTTGGTTATAAAGACCATGTATATATATATCAAAGCCCGAACTACCTAATCTCTACGGCGAATTTTAATACACATGTCAAACAAAATAACTTAGGTTTGTGATATCTCCGGTAGTATGTACCTGCCCGGGGCTAAGCCGGATTCCATCGAACTTACGTAGAATCAAAGGAAGAGGGGCCCATAACTTTACCGGACCGAACCGCGAACTGGTAAACCTTAGTCGAACGACTGCCCTAAACAGCTGCGTCTAAGTACCACCTCGGACACGGACAAAACGCCACTATGTATTTCAACATTTAGTTCATAGTCTTTCTAACTGGCAATACTTTCTTCGGAGAGCAGGACTTTATGATTGTCTTAAGTCCATGGGTAACGTGGATGCTCAACCAGCAAAGATTTGCCAAGAAGCAGCTTCCCTGTGATACTGGGCTTATGAGGTCAGCAATTAAAGCCGGGTCTGACGTGGTCTCCTGGGCGAGTGCTACCTTGTGAGGATTAAGCTCATGCAGTCACTTAGCAATGCGTCTGAAATGAAAGTTTTCACTTTCTATTTTGATCAACCGATATTCTGAGTCTCTAGGATTATGGTGGCGTCATCAAAATATTCAAGTGCAAATAGAATGTCAGATGATGTCTTTGTTGAGGTAGAGTCAGCACAACGGTAGACATGGCCTTACATTTCACTTGGCGAGCAGGTATTTGGAGGAATAATAGGATAAAAAAGTTCAGTACACTCGTAGCCTTAGTTTAAGGATTGATGTATACTCCCAAGATATCTCATAGGTGTTGTAAGAAACTTTGACTGAGTATATCGATCCTCCCCCACTGCTGTTCCAATAACCTCGGTCAAGACCCCCATATGCAGGACTCAGGGATCTGCGAGCTGTTTGTTGACGATGTAAAGAATATTTCTGGACAACTCAGCGATTCCCAGATATATTTTCTCCATATCTTTCGAACATAATTTTCGTAGTAGCACACTCTGGTTTTGAATTATCTGTAGTAGCTATGGTATCCTGCTGGCATAGGCGGTTTATATACCTATGATCGTGGTAGACATTGGTGGGGCCTAAAGCTAGGAGACTCGGTTGGGCGAAAAAATAACTAGAGGCTAGGGGTTATAACTGAGTGGGGATATGTACAGCACGAGGGGCTGAAGCAGCCTAACCCAATCAGCTTCATACTCGTTCAGCTTCATAATGAGTCAAAATGAATCATAGAGGAACTTAACGTCAGCTTCTTCTTCTTCTTGTTTTCCATGGTGAGATTGGCCGCTGTAAGTAGACAACGTCCTAGGGACGACCCCTAACTATTCTCAGAAGATAGTTGCCAATTGGAGCCTCGAGACTGTACCTACTTTTGGGTAGATACATCCCTGGCCTTTGGTTCGGAAGCCATGCAGGAATCACCGGTAAGACCGAGGGTTATACTACCGATACTTCTACCTACCCAGATAGATCGCGTACGTCGATGAACGGAAAGGATAGTTAAGCCGCGAAACCGAAATGTCTCCGCATCCGTGTAGCTCCTGCGGCACAATGCTAGGAGAATTGGGATTTCTACTTACCTATTCAAGATACCTCCTCTGTCCAAATCGGGACTACCTAGATAGGTCGCATGTATTGCGCCAAGCTATCCGACCGGACATGATCGAGGTTTCGCCAACATGACATTCAGCTCCCAACAAGGTGGGTCGCACAATCCTACCTCGCGCCTTATAAGAAGTCCCCAATCCTCTCGGGGTAGGGTATGAATAGATCTAAATTATCATCGCATTTCTTGAAGTTAGCAACAAAGGCTCAACCAGTACATCCAAGAGAACGATTATCAACATCACCTCTAGTCAGTTAACCCGGATCCGTGCCAGTTTTTGACGACATGGATTTCTCACAATACGGAACCCCGAGTGAAGAATGGAAGGAATTCGCGAAGACCAACCCGCTAGTTATCGGGTTCATGCCCGACAAGGAGAATACCCCCCCGGCGGAACTTCAAGCCCAGGTCAACGAAGCCGTGAAGGGCATGAACAAGGCTAAATTAGACGAATCGGGGCTTTGGAACGTCGTCGAGTCCGAGGACTACGTCGCGACCGGCCGGGACGGGAATGACATCGCGATTCGTCGCTACCGCCCCAAGGCCGCCAACGGCAAAACACTCCCGACGTATATATACTTCCACGGTGGAGGCTATATATTCGGGAGCCTGGATGCAGACGAGCCCCTGTGCGTAGCTTGGGCACATACCCTCTCCATGGCCGTCGTGTCCATCAACTACCGTCACACGCCTCAGGCCAGCGGGCCTAGCGCGTGGCACGACGCTATCGACGGCTTTGAGTGGGTAATGAGCAACACGTCGAAGCTCGGTGTCGATCCCGCGAAGATCACCGTCGGCGGTATTTCCGCCGGTGCCAGTCTCGCAGCCGGTGTTACCGTGCACGACGTCAGGAAATCCAGGGAGACAGGGTCTCCGCTCCGTGTTAAGGGCCAGATCCTCGCCATACCGGTCCTCATGCAGGAGGTCCCCTACCACCTGTTCGCGGACAAGGAGAAGACCTCGCGCGTGCAGTGCGCCGGGTCGGCTGTGCTGTCTAAGGACTGGTTAGACTACTTTACGGGCATGTTACACGCAAACACCGACGTCCCGCTCAGCCACCCGACCTGGAACCCGGGACTTACGGAGATGGAGCTGCTTCCGTACATGCCGCCTACGGCGTTTCTGGTTTCCGGCGCAGATGTGTTGAGGGACGATGGACTGTTCTATGCGACTAGATTAAAAGAAGCCGGGTAAGCAAAGGACCAAAAATAACTTGTCTTCGATAGGATCGGACTAACGTATAGCTTAGCGCCAAAACCAAAGTACACATTTTCCAAGGGATGCCCCATGGTTTCTATGTATTTGATCAACTGCTTGCAACCAAGAGATGGGACGAGCTTATGCGTGAGAGTATTCGGTGGGCGGGTGCTAACGAAGGCGACTGGTTTGTCGAGGTCTCACCCCAACCACTCTAAATGCTTTCAGAACCGAGTCTATGAACATCAGAGGCAGAGCATGGCAGGATTTGCAGCGATATATTCGATCACACCGGCATGTTTACCAATTCCACTTATTAAGACATGATCTTTGCAATTATTTGTATTATTATATAGACTTTAGGGTTGTCAATTAAGAGGACGAACTGTTTATCAAGACCACTTTTACACTTGTACAGGCCTTGTTACCCCACCCCTCCTTTTTTTCTTCTCTCTCTCTCTCTCTGTCTTCATTTTTTATCTTTTATCTTTTTATCTAGTGCTATGTATATGGCATATCAATAACCGCTTCATCCGACTCATTATCATGTTATTGACTTCAGTTTTCTGTGGGACAACTGCCTATCCCCTTGCAACTCGATACAGTGGTGTCTGATGTCGCAAATGTCCAGTTAGCTTGTTACCTACGCTTCTACGGTATTTCGAACCCCCCGACATTTGGAAGCTCATGTGACTATTCAATATTTCGATTAATCTACGTAGTATCATGTACTAACGGCGCCGGTTCTGCACAGGCCTAGTAAATGACTCCAACCCACCTAGCAAATAATACCGGATACAACGCTTTTATGTATCGTCCTTGAGATGCCTAACAGTGTTTACAATCCTTGCTATTCCCTTATTTTCGACCATGTGGAGGTAGTATTTGTTAAGGGTCGCACCCTTTTGTATCATCACTGCGCCACTCCCAGGCAATGGGAACTCTAGCAGCTTCTGTGGATGGCTGGGAGGTTTCAACCCATCGACGACCGCACGGTACTGCCTGAAGAACTCGTCAGGGCTTATTAATCCGGATTCCTTCTGAGCCAGCAGTTCTCGTTTCTTCCCCTCTCCTAGACAACCTGGCAGAATCTCGTAGCTATATCGTCGCCCCTTTCCAGTGAAGAATTCATTTGCCAGGGCAAACCTCATCGTAGCCGGGCCTCCTAGCGATAACGAGGCGACAACAGGCCCTACTTTATCCTCTCCGTCTTGGTGCCAACTCATGGCCATCTTTGGATAATTTCCAATGGTCAATACTTCGTTGAATTCCAATGGCGTTCCTAAGACCTCTTCCACGATCGCGCTCAGGTGTGTCGTGATATCAGTTATTACTGCTGGTGCTTCGTCAAGGGTGCTTGTCCCTGTTACCATTCTGGTCTTGTATTCTTTCCCATAGTTCTTCCCGAACCATCTCGTGAGCTGCCCCGGTATCTTTTTGCTCTCCATGTTGCATCGGCTAAGAGGTATTTCTCCGTCCTGGGCGGCCTTCCACAAACGGTCGAATAGGTCCTTAAATCCTCCCTGTTGGTATATTGCTTTTTTCTTTGGATATATAACATAGACCGCGTTTCCTTCGAAAAGGTCAAACGCATGAGTTATGTACTCTGCCGTAGACTTCAGGATGGTATGCTTTACTCCACATCCTACTGTAACACCACCGATAGTATCGCTGTCTTGAAGGTCTAGCCATGTTGGTCCTACCAAGTCTTCGAAATGTAAATCTGGAAGCTTTATCGCTATTACCTGACCGCAGACGCGGCAGACAAGCTTGTCCCAGAATACACGGGAGTTGAACCTATGGCAATCTCGACAATACCAGCCATTCCAGAGCGGTCGGGGATCCTTTTGCTTCTTCGCATGGAAGACTTTGAATAGTTCCTGCGTGGTAAGCTGGGTTGGCGGTGGTGGTAACCACGAGAATGGGAAGGCGGGAACATTATTTAGTGTCGGGTGTTTCTCTATATAAGCTTGGTGATACACCGTTGACGCTTTTATTTCTTCGTGTGGTCCGTTAGGTTGGGTCGAAGGGCATCTCGGATGTCCACAGAAAGCGTCGAGCTGGTTGTACCTTTTGACAAGTGGGCGTCCGCACACTTGACATGGCTATTCGTACATTAGTTAAATATAACATCTAAAGGGATATGAACCAGCTTACCGTGTGGTCTTCAAATGTGTCTGCGTTGGGAACCCTCGAGGTCCTTGTGGTTTCTGGTCCACCATGATCTGACCACCAAACACCATCTTGTGATGTTTTATCAAGTCGGCACATGAGAACTTGTTTAGAGTCATCCCAAGCAACCCATACATCCGAAAGCAGAAACGTTCCAAGCAATGCAAAGTTCTCGGAGTCTGGCAATGCTATTCCTCTCGACAAAAGGCCTGGGTGGCCGCGGTCGACAATGACTCCTATGGGCTGACGAGACAGCAGGGCCTTTTCGGCTATTTCAACTCTAAGATTAAACCGGCTTCGTGCTCCGGGCTTTTGAGATGCAAGTTGTACTAACAGGCAATTGTCTGTTAAGTACTCCCCGGTTCGACAACCTCCAGTTCGTATGCCTTCTAGCACCTTGTCGTGACTCGTGATACCACCTTCGTTCATTCTCCACCATTCGAGGGACTCCATTAACTCGCAAATTGATTTTGCGAGACTAACTGCGATATTATTTCGTATCCATGCTTTGCGACCTGTTACGACACAGGCAGTAGTATTGGAATCCATGGTAGATTGACAGGACGGGGTTGGTTGTTATGGAAGGCTTCTTGGGAGACGAAGAAATGACCGTGATGAAGTTAGGAGTGCGTATGAGTGAAATGAAATAGACTAAAATGAGAGATCTGTTTGCAATCAACATGAAAGTTGTAAGGGCCAGGTTAGTAAAAGAGTTTCATACTTTATAAGCCCACAATGGGAAGGTTATTGAATTAATACGGCTTGGATGGTGAATGATGCAACTAACTTATTTACTTGAGCAAGGAAACAGCAACAGAACTAGGGGCTCAAATTAGTGGTGTTGGCCGCGGCGGCAACAGCAGCAGCAGTTTTTGATCACTCGCCGGGCGGGTACCCCCAAGACTATCTTGGCGTATGTCGGGCGTACTGAATTGGTGTAGTAAGCTTGGGTGAGCTGATGGATGATACGCATGTACCAAATGTATTGATGTCTGTATGGTATGGATGAGCATGTAGAAGAAAGGAAGGAATCTTGGTATAGAAGGGACAGGTCTACATCTTATAGATGTTAGAAAGCCGAAGGCTTTCCACCAGGCTGTCAAGCAACGCAATCCACTGCAGCGAGCGCCCTTTGTGGATGGATTGCAGTAACCAGCACCTACGATTTCGTAGGTTGCCATTACGCACTGCCACTACATTTCAGTGGCCTCGCACTAGTTGCACACCTAAAAAGATAAAAGTAAAGCTGATACAAAGATCGTGAGATAAATCCCGGGGTGTTACAAAACGCATACGCCACTTATCCGACGCGTATCTCGCCTTTCCAACCTACACTCATACCTACTTCGCATCTGACCTATCCCTGCAATAGCCATAAGAGAGAGTGACAAAACTAACCGTCTTTGACAATTATCAACGCTGGTAGAATATCCATTCTCAGGGAGCTTAGCCAATAGAATTTCTAGAATTTCTTGATTCTAGTACGTATTAAGTACGTACTTATGTCACTCTGCCTTCTGGCCCTTCCGCGGATACATACCAGACCTCTTGTAACTTCTAACTCTTACTAGCTCCCGGAGACCCACGCGGCGACGTATATTAGCCACATGTTAAAAGTGCCGTACGTTTATGTGGTATAAGTACTAACAGTGGGCTCACCAGCCACCCCAACTTGCAACGGGTTGCGCAACGAAGAAAAATCTCTTGGATTGCATTGCAGGCATGGTGGACGTGGTTGCGTTGCTTGACGGCCTGCTTTCCACGTGACAGTCCTAAAGCTGTATGACAGCTCTGAAGCTGTATATCAACTCTGAAGCTGTATATGAACTCTGACCACCTACTACTAGGCCCTAAATCAGTACTAGGATATGGAATTCTATTCTGTATAGAGAAACTTAGTTAACCGATTTTGCCCTAGGGCTTGCTAGTTTTTATATGTAGTTCTAACCACATCTCTCTCGTGGCCCTTTAAAGGGCGATGTCGATGTCGTGCTAACAAGTAGTACATACCTCGCCTTTAGTTCTACTTATTTGATTTTAACCTAGAACTGTAGTGAATAAGGCCGGGGAGTATCCGCTTTTAAAAGAAGAAATCAACAACCATCACAGGTATTAGGGATATTATAATATATAAATAAAAGTAAAACATGGCTACCACGAAATATAATTCCTCATACAACATCGAAAGTCATCAATTCATTTAGTATAAAGAGTTGATATAATCTAGGTAGAATTCGAGAATGGAAGAATCGCACATGACGCGCAAGACTTGAAGCCTTTTATTCATTTGAAGTCAGTGATATATTAGTAATGGGATACATTTAAGTGGCCCAGCAAGTTCTCTGATTGCCCCCAAAACATTAGAAGTTATATTTGTGATGCCAACCTTATGTAAAACCTAAGAGTTGTGCTGCATGGGAAGCTAGTGAGTGATTATTACTGTTTGTAACACCTATAATTAGCTAATGCTATCTGCTGACGATACTAGGTTATAGGGATTAGAGGTCCTATTGCCATAGTAGGCTAGCTAAATAAGGGGGCAAACTTAGTGTCTGGATTTGTAGATGGGTGATGGTAACTGGTGCAATCTGGTGGCAGATGACAACAAATGCTTCGTAATCAAAATACAAGCCCAAATATTATATAATCAGTGGCTAAGAACATCACTATTAAACTGCACATAGTATTCTTTATTATTTATGCTTGAGTAAATAATATTATGTTCAAACAATTGATAACCAACTAAGCTATTTATACGTGTTATACTTAGCTTAGGGTGTTATCACTGCATCGCTATACTCCACAAATAATATAGAATTACTCAAGAGATACATAAGTTACTATGTGGTATCTACCTGTTTAAACTAATACTACTGTTCCATAGTATAACAATACGCTTAGAAAGAGTAAAATAAGAAACTTTATATAAACTCGTTCACCATCACGTGCTTGTTTGGAATCTTTCCTTTTAAGTTTATTATATTTACCTGAGCATTATCAATTTACTATGATTGAAGGATTATACTGAAATGCGCTTGGTAACACTGGGCTTCATGTTATTGATCAAGTTTACTCTTAGTAAGCTTTTAACGAGATTACAGTGTTACCCGTGGTTGGTGTTGATTGTAGACTTACGTCGTATGCCAAATGCTGTATGTCTAGGTAATATATTCGTAATAAGTACCACGACGCCAAATGGGCCAGAGGGGCTAGATAAGTAATCTATTGTTATATACAGAAGGAAAGGAAGAAGTCTGACTAGGTAGTGCTACGCGCCACTATACATAAGGGAATCCGGCCTAGCCCCGCGTCCTCTACTTATTCTTGTCATTTCTGGTTGAATTAAAGGGATAGAGCTGCTAGATATATGAAGTGACTATCTGTAGGATTATCATAACCGATGCAACCCATGGGCTAGATCGTAATTTCGAGTTCCAAAAGGCGTTGCTGATCACGTTGACTCGCCATTTACCGTGGTTGTGTCCCTTATATTCATATGTTATTCAAGGAACCTGGGGGTTTGGCTTCTCACCAATTATGCTAGGTCGTAGGGGGCAATAGGGTGCAATAGGTTTTTAGCCGGCCTCTCTATATCTACCACACCGTGGGTGTACCTTTAGGAACGAAGTTAGGTTAAGTTATTTGGAAAAGGCCTGCGTCTTCTGCAGAAACGTCGAACTCAGTTCGTCTTGGTCAAATTTATAGAAAAAGGTGTTGATGCGGTTGACATATATAGCCGCAAGGGCTCTGCTCTTCCACCGTCATATTAAAGTAACGTGTTGGTCGAAAGGGGCGGGAACCCCTGATTAATGTTGGGGTGAGCCATGTCACAAGGAGGTGTACAAACAAATATGTGCTTGATTATCGATAACTTAGTCTAGCTTTGGTTGCCCGCTTGTATAAACAGTTAACGTCTTCATGTCAAGAGTCGTCAAAACGGAAGACCTCATTAGAGAAGACCTCATTAGATGGGCCGCAATGTCTTATCGGCATCACTTACAAATTACATCATAAAACATACGGAAAGCCGTAGAAAGACTCGTACGGAGACCTAGCGTGAAATTTAATCATTGCATACTGATGAGCTTATTGATCATAAAACCGGAATGAGGACGTAAAATAGGGATTGGTCATAAACGCAATTCGGAATTACGTAATCGTCAGAATCAGACACATTACATAATTATGATGCAGAAAAGCGCCACTGGGATAGCCTTCGATGTAACCATAATGAAGAACCCCCAACTTAGCCGTCTTCAATTGCTATAATTAAACTTCTTTATGTACGCCAGGCATTCGAGGAAGGTGACAGTCGGTTATGTCTATATAATTAGTGATCAATATTCTGTTCGACCTATTAAGCCATAGCTCCCACTTCGTCCACCGGGAAGAGATAGCTGTTTTTAAAGGAACCAATCCAAGTCCATGTTCGGCTGTTTGTGTTCACTAATCAAGTAACTTAGTAATCTTCAAGAGTCACCTCACATAGAAGAAGTGCAGAGTGATTGGTTGAAGCCCGCGATAGTCGATAGGTATTACCCATGCGACGACCATTTTCGTCAAAGTATTCATGCTATCCTGGGTTTATTCTTTCCCCTTCGCTACTTGCCATGGTTCAATAAACCTGTATCTCCTATGAAGCCACTACATACGCGATGTATGTGATGGCGTCAAACGTACATGAACTTTCTAGATCACTTCACACCCATGCAACAGGGGGCTTTCGAATGCAAACTCTATACAAGCAATATTTACGTTCGCTTTGGGTGGTGATTGCTGCGCATGAGTAATGGCCCTGCATCTTGTGTAAAATATTCGTGTCACCCATCACCCCTAGAGATAGCGATATTTTTGAGATCATGGATATATAAGAAAGACTTTGGAGCCGTGAAGTCCACAGGTTGTTAATTCCAACAAGTCCAAACTACAGTAAAACAAATCACTACTAGATCAACCAGCATAAAAACACTACTTTCCTATATACGATGTCTCCTCGCATTATTGCAGTTATCGGTGGTACCGGTGCCCAGGGAATCCCAGTTGTGAGGGACCTTGCAAAGTCTGGGACCTACAAAATCCGAGCGTTGACTCGCAACGCAGACGGCTCTCGGTTCAAGCAAATCAAGGCCTACGGTGCGCCTGGTGTCGTGGAACCTGTCGTGGGTTCCTTCGCATCCGAAGAGGCTCTCAGAGAGCTCTTTCGTGGCGCTTGGGGTGCCTTCGTCAACATCGATGGGTTCAACTGCGGCGAGAAGACCGAGATTTACTGGTCCATCCGAGCGTACGAACTTGCCATCGAGGAAGGCGTCAAGTTCTACGTCTACAGCAACCTTCAATATGCATACAAGTTGAGCGGATATAAGCCCGAGTTCCGTGCGGGCCACTACGACGCCAAAGGCCGCATCGGCGAGTGGATTCTGTCTCAGAACTCCGAGGTCTCCCGTCTCCATGGCATGAGCGCCGCGCTGTTCACCACGGGCCCATACATGGACATGGCCATCCACGCTGCCACGCTGATGCCACCGACGGTCGAGGAAGGGGTTGTGACTTGGCGGGTTCCGTTGGGCGATGGAGCTGTCGCTGAGGTTGCGATCGACGACTGCGGGTACTACGTTAAGTGGTTGTTTGACAACCACGAGCGCGCCAACGGGATGAACCTCGATGTCGCCATTGAGCATGCCACGTATAAGGAAGTAGCAGCAGCCTTTGAACGAGTGACTGGGAAGCCAGCTCAGTCCATTGACATTAGCTTCGACGAGTACTTCGCCAGCATACCTGGTGCTGAACTTCCCGCGGCTTATAACTCGGATCCCAACGACCCTGCCGCAATGAGCTACCGAGACAATTTCACAGGGTTTTGGAATATTTGGCGACACTCTGCTGGAAACAAGGGTCTGATCACTAAGGACTACAAGCTCTTGGATGAGATTCATCCGGGCCGTATCAGGACTGTCGAAGGGTGGTTCAGGCGTGAGGACAAGCGAGGAAGGGAACTTGGGCTTGGTAGTCTGTGGGAAAGAGTTCAGCCCGAGAAAATTGGCTTTGTGCTAAAGTTGCAGGAGGACAACTGGAAGGGAGCTCTCTAGCTTCGTAGATCATGGTAGTGGTACAAGGCTAGACATGGCTGTTTTTTTCTATAATATGTTTAGAGTGGTTAGAGACAGATAGCAGCTCACCTAAGTACACTCTTTTGACCCAGAAACCTCGTTTAATGAGTAACACGAATCTGTATTAAGACCTTTGCATGGATCACTACAATAATAGTTTCAAGTTGTAATAAGCAATCAAATATCTGTCCATGGCATTGTGGTTACCTCTTGGACAACTCGTTCGATGCTGATGGAACGATATCTGATAAAGGAGGGACCACTCGTAAATTCTAGCGGTTTGCCTGGTTAGTGAATGACTGTATGTGAATATTACGTGGTACGGTCGTACTGGATTGGCATACTGGATGCAACCACTACGGCTTCTAATCGTGGCTATGTAACTGTACAGCTGGGTGGTTGGGAGTGGATAGGCAGATAGGCAGACTCCTAAGACCCAGGTCAGTTTGGAGACAGAGAAAGATGTTGTATTTGTAAACACCCCGCAGCCCCAAAAAAGCGTTTCGTATTTGTCGGGGATATGCGTAATTGTCTACTTCCTAACTATGGAGGATCTAGGAGCTTCAGGTCTGGCAAGCAACGTTTTTTAACTCATTGATTTTGTTAGCAAATTGACTGAAATGCGGCTGCATTACATAGGTCAGCATCCGAAGCTGACGACAATATTATCGTGCTCGGAAACTTTGCTACGACCTTGATACGGCTTAGCGACGATGTCAGGATATCACCAGGGTGTTCCCAGGGCCTTGAGCAATTTGCCTTGCAGCTAAAGAGGTTGCGGGCGACCTGGTTACACTACTAAGTTGCGGTTTATGTATTTTAAATGAAGAATTCCAATTTTGATACTTGATACCTTTTATTCAATCTCACCCCAAAGCGCAATCCGCCCACACTAGACACTCCTTATTTCACAGGCCAGACAGCCTTGACAAAATCTTCAACATCATTCGCGAGGAGTTCTGGCGTCTCCATCGCAGCAAAGTGGCCTCCCTGTTTAAGTCTCATTTAGTCAACATATTCAAACAGAGGTCTTGGGCTAATGACATAGAAGAACCAACCTCGGAGTACTGTCTGTGCCAGACACGATTCCCCTGCTTACGAACACATGCGACAGGCATCGGACCGAGTTCTCGAGGAAACTAGGAATAACTAAGAGGCTTTTCGCAAAACCAGTCCGGATTTCCATGGGAAGGATACAGACCGGGTGACCCATTCGGCTGTGATGATCCATAGTCAGTGAATCAAAAACCACGTGAGCATCTTTGGTAGCATCGTTATCTTACCATTCTGTATGCATATAGTCCTCGCGCAATCGATTCCGTGAACCAGTACAGACTAACCGAATCAAGGATTTCCTCGTATTCTGGAGCTCTGTCTGTCCACTCAATAAATTTCTCACTTATCCTGCCTAGAGAGCAGCCAAGAGAACTAGCAGCTTATGCGGCGTACTTATCAAGCCATGAGAATAAGGCTATTGGGTTCGAAGACAAGACAAACCCGATCGTCGAGGGTCTCGTGGCATGCTCCAAGAAGTAGGCATTTCCGGTTGTGAAGAACTCCTGCATCCGTTTCAGGCCCTCTTTCTCAATTTCGTTGACGTCGTATTTCGACACCCCGTCAGGCTCGAAGTCGATAGCAAAATTTACTGTTCAGATTAGCCCCGAGTGGTTCAACGGAAGCTAGCGAAGATACTCACTGTAGATTGCTATTCGAAGAATGAAATGTCAGTGGCCACGTCTCACCGATACTAACATTAGGAAAAACTAACCGTGGCATTCTTCATGCTTGACCGCAAGCGCTCGACTGACGGACGAGCCAACATCACCGCCTTGCGCAATGTACCCGCTACCAAACCCAAGCCCGACCATGAGTTTGTTCATGATCCGTGTTGTATCTTCATTTCCCCAATCTTTCGTAAGTGGGGGGCCGGAAGAGAGTGTGTAGCCTGGCAGGGAGGGCACGACGATGTGGTAGGGCAAAGTGTGGGGAGAGTATTTCTGCCGAAATGTCTCCAATAGTTTCAGGAACTCAAGGTGGCTTCCTGTTCCTTGTTAATCGCCATAGACAGCTACAGGAAGGGGCAAGACTGACCGGGCCAGCCATGCAACAACAGAAGCGGGATCGCGTCTCGCTTGCTGGAGAACAATGCGGCGAAATGGATATGGAAGACTTCTCCGTCATGGTCGTTGATGTCGGCTATGAAGTTGGGAAAAGAATTAATGTATTCTTCTCTTCGTCGCCTGAGGTGCTAAGAGTTATCTTCTGTTCTCATATTGGGCTCTTAACGTCCCCCGTCACGCTCACCAGTTATATTTGGTCTCCCAGTACTCCTTCCCCTTCGTAACCCAATCTCGAGTAATGCCGAATCTCTTGTCAGTCCGGGTATTTGCAAATGTATTCGGGGATACTTTGGAGAGCCGTAGGAGCGTATTGAACTCTGCAAGGGATTCATCGGAAATAGGCAACTCGAACTTTGCCACTGGGATTTGGGCGTTAGCCGGTGTTTTGTCAAACGTGGTCATTTTGAATGTATTTAACGATGCTAGATATGGATACAAGAGTTTATAGGATGGGCGAGTTGCAATCTAACCAACGGGGACTTAACAATTTATAGGGGAACAAGACTACGTTTTATAAGGCACTACGATGCCGTCAACATTGAGGGCTGCGACAGTTACGTACAATAATTAGCAATGTACGATCACTATATTCATAATGAGACGTTACATAATTACGATATCGTCCTACTTGAAATTACTGGGCTCAACAAGGCTTCAAGATACTTCCAATGGGTGTGAGTTGCTTGTAACGATACATCATTAGTGCTTCTGCCTGAGTGTGCGTGCAAGTAAAGGGGGATACATTTGTGATCCTTAATGGCATGACTACTACATAAGTCTTCCTCCTTACATATTTATTTATTTGACTGGGGAAATGTGCGGGTCGTGTTCAATACTGCTCGGCAATCAACTCTATTATTACCCGTAAGAGGAGTCTGAGCTCCCCCTTAAAATGCCAAGAATGACCATATCCTGGCGACCCACCTGTCAAATCTGTCGCAAAATCGACGGCGTCGATTCGACGCCGCTACTGCACGGAAGCAGTAGCGCTATTGAGCTGCAATACAACCTAATGGTTGGCATGCTAGTAACTCGGTTGTTCATTAATCAACTTAATAACAAATTGGTTAATGTTTCTTCATTGCCGAGCTTCTTTTCGATTACCAAGAATCCGCCATCACACATCCCATCATGCTAGAACAGCACTCAGTCACGACATGAGAACGACTTGGAACTTGGAACTAGTTCTAGGAGGCGGAGATGATGCTATTAATACTACTACTACTACTACTATATTGTCAGTAGGCCTCGGGTGATTACATGATTGATACACAAATATGAGTAGATGCCAAAAGACTAGATGGGGATGAGATAATAACCCCCGCGGCTAAGGAAGTCTTACTAACTCCATCTGATGTCAGATGTAGCGGCCATCGCGTAAGAATCTCCCATTAGGCATACCAAGTTCTTTACAATGTGAAGAGCATCTGCAGGATGCACACCAAAGTAAGTAGCTTGTATAACTCTAGGGTCTAGTTAGAAATATGCCATGGCTTAACTATCAAACTGAGATCTAATGGAATCAACATAGTAAATACGTACTAGGCGTGAAAGGAATCCAATTCGGCTGTAATCTATGTTTATAACGGTAAAGCGATATATGAACATTAATACAAATTTTTGTGTAAATTACATTGTCCGAAGTTTTCGTCGCTCTATCGATGCAATCGGTTCACCACCACGAGCCGACACCACCGATGCCTCAATTACCTTGACAATCTCTCGACGTGGGTATACAGGCCTATCTACAAAGCACATAGCCACTTGAGCCAAGTTTGTTTCGAGGAGCGGCAAACTCAGCCGCACGACCAAGGGCGCCGATTGTAGGGCACTGGTAGTAGTACAAGTCTTGAAAATGGTAGTGACTCTGTCATGGGGGTTGTTGATGCTTAATTCTATTGTATCTGGATCGACCATCTTAGCTCCAAGATTTTCGAGTTGTTCTTGAACGCCAACCGCCGTGAGATAGTCTTGCTGGGCAGTGAAGCTAAAATCATCCCAGCCGTCATCCAAACCAGGGCTTTGCCAGACACTCTTCTCCAGTGATGACGAGACCGTGTGCAACGAATCAGCTGCTCCTTTCGACGGGTGCTTAACTCGGCCTGACCCGATAATTTGATGGAGATGGTTTCTCCCCGGTCCCAGCAGCCACCGCATGTGGGTTGCCAGCTGTTCGCGAGTACGAAGGCGCAGCGACGAGCCAAATGAACGTTGAAACTCTTCAGCCGGCATCATAATGTCGCCGCTGAGACAGAGCCGTGCTCGAGAAAGGGTTATTTCTAGCAGACGCAGCGGGAACGCCGTGGTTCCCCACGCAATATGTGGCGTCGTAAACCGGCATCCTTGACTAGATGATAGAAGCGTATAGGAGGAAGGATGGCCTACCTCGACGTTGTCACTATGGCATACATCTGCATGAATAGAGGTAAGAGACCCTGAGGGCGCGCCGGCGACAAAGGGATGTAGTGGCTTCGAGGGGCTATCCCGTGCAGGCGAGTCGGAATCGGTATCGTGCTTATGGGTTTGCTCTGCGTTGCACTGTCTGGTCGTTGACTTGTCGATCCCTTCAAATTCATCCCCCGAGTCCGTCCTGTCGCATATAACCGACCTTACTAACTCCAGAGTTTGCGCCGTGGAGTGCTGAAGCCTAGCCATCAAGCTGGGCTGCCGGGCAACTTCTTCCGTATCCATCATTTCATCGCAGAGGCCGATAAGAAGCTGACTCATTCGTTCTACTGTCGTCTCCAGCTGCTGAACGCGCCGCTTCTGTGCTTCTTCAGCAGCCTGTCGACGCTTGCGGAAAACAGATTGAGCCTGGCGGTTGCGCTCCCGGCGCATCTGCGAATAATGAGCATGTTGGTGGGCCGCAGCGAAGAGATAACGATTTCAAAGGCGCCACCGAGGGCGAAAGTCATCAAGAGCAATCAATGGCGGACATGATTACGTACCTTTGCTGCCTCCTCTTTCTTTTTCGACAGTTTCTGCATTGTGAGCAAGATTCCTTTCTATAATACGATTGCGGTGCGTATAGAGTTCACTAGGGGCTGGACATTCGCAGTGGAAAAGAGATTAGGCTAGTAAAACAAATCCCGCCGGGACACGATTCATTCACAGAATCAACCTGTCAACCGAGTAGTTTGAATTCAACCGTCGGTGTGATTAGTGATCAATATCCCCTTGGGGCCGTTAGCAACATGACTAGTGTAACCTACTAATCCGGGGGTTGACGTAAGAGTGCCGATCGGTAGTTGGCCCGACCCCGTAGCTGTTTTGACCGATATATTATACTTGGGACCAGGTGTAAAAGGCATTTTACAAAACGCTTCATTGATCGTATTCCTCTTTACTTACACATCGTGGTAAATTTCACCATGGTTTCACACAAGCGCACAATTCTTATCACCGGGTCTGTCCCCCTCTAACACCCCATACCCCTATATGGAGATCATTGACTGACCGGGCATCATGCCGAGTACAGCTGCTCAGAGGGAGGTGCAGGCCATGCCTTGGCCCTCGAATTTGCTGCCAAAGGCTTCCGGGTCTTTGCAACAGCTCGATCGACAAAGTCGCTAGCCTCGCTCGAAGCAAAGGGAATCGAGATTCTGACCCTGGACGTTACCCAGCCCGAAAGCATATCCCTGCTCAAGGCCGAGATATCAAAGCGGACCGGAGGAACGCTGGACATACTGTTCAACAATGCCGGGATGAGTGAGCGGCTCCTTCGCATGTCAGCCGTTCTGAATGAAATACTAATTAATAAATTACCCCAGTGTACGAGTCCCCAGCGATCGAAGCAGAGACCAGTCAGGTCAGAGCCATGTTTGACACCAACGTCTTCGGATTATTTGCCATGGTAGAGGCCTTCACGCCACTTCTTCTCGCTTCGACATCGAACTCCCCTAGTCAGCCCCCGACGATTATCAACACGTCATCTGTCGTGGCCCGCCTCCCCTACCTGTTTTCTGCCCACTACAACGCGACAAAGGCGGCAGTCACATCGTACTCCGACACCCTTCGTCTTGAACTCGCTCCTCTTGGCATCAAGGTTGTTACCGTGTTCATGGGGGTTGTTAGGACTGGAATAACCTCACCCGACAAGATCAAGTTTTCACCCGATAGCCTGTACACCGCTGCGGAAGCGGGTGTCAAGCAGAGAAGCAAAGATCATCTCAGCCATGGCATGGACGCCAAGAAGTTTGCAAGCCTGGTAGCAGGAGATATCTTGAATAAGCGAGGTCTCACCAAGGGGAACTATGTCTGGCAAGGGACAAATGCGTTCGTTGTCTGGTTTCTAAATGCCGTCGGCTGGAGGAAGATATTTGACAGTACAGTGGAGCAGGGGGTTCGTTTCGGAAAGGACGTAAAACACCAGATATATGAAAAGAGCCAACAAAGTGTACAAAAGACTAAATCGTCAATTTAGCTTGGTAGGCAAAGTGGACCAAGCTCCTAGTTTGGATCTGACCGGTGTTTTTGGTGGCATTCTCTATATATCGACTTAATTCTTGGGTTTGGCATTTCTATAATTATCATTAATATTCCATAATATGTGCTGAATAAATCTACAGCTGTCCATGTTTCCACGTACGGATTTTCCGACAGTGTCCAACCTATTACGGAAGTGACCTCTGTACTGGCTTATTATCTACCTTTATATACCGACCTACACTTACCTACTTATACCTACCTACCTACACTGACCTACCCACTTATCTATTGGCCTACGTATGGACATAGAAACGTTGCTACTTACATATTGAGTAAATTAAGTATATATCTAGATACGTAGGTAGGTAGGTAGGTAGGTAAGTATGTAGGGTACGGAGGTATGTGTAAGTGTGTAGGTGTGTAAATATGTAGGTGTATAAGTGTATAAGTATGTAAGCGTGTAAATATATAAGGAGGTATATACAGATATGGCGGCATTGTATCGTATAAGCTTCAAGGTATAAAGAGCTTAGATGTATTATAAAATGGTAGATGACGAAATCCCAAAATAGGTAAAACACCGTCGGAAAACCCGTGCGCACGATTCCGAGAAACTGAGCTGGCTGCGGGGGATAGTCGGATCGGATCTCGGATCACATACAACTCAATCGTAGATTAGATCTACCTGATCGTCCGTAACAGGATTAGCTCCTCTCCATCACTATACATCCGGCCCTGGTTTTCTGAGCCAGCTCTAGAAGTGAATGAAATCTTATTGCGGCGAAAATAAAGCCCACGTTCTAGCACGAAATTAAGGTTATGCTGTAGCAGGCCAGAAGCGCTTGCGACCAGCCCAGCGACCCGGCCCTTAATGCTAGAGTTCTTCCATGTAGTAACATAAAACTGATTAATGGAGAAGTTTCAGGGGCGTCGGCTGCAAGACGACTCCGAGGACGTATCCTACCGTCAGTACCGGTCCGTTACTCGCATCCGAATATCCGAATTCCAAAATATCGGGCGCACTTTAATACGAATTATGGGGCCCAGACCTGCCGCGGCACGGAGCCTCCACTCTGGACGGTAATAAATCGTGTACTTCTTTAACATATACCTCCTTGATGCTCCGAGCTACCAGCCGTTAATCCAGCTTGGATTCGGCTATCTCGCATCAATATATAACCAATTGCTTCTCAAAGCTTAGAAGATATTTGTTTCAATTTTCACCTCACTCATTGCTACCGCTCAATACAATGGCTGCCACTGAGACCCCTTCTCCTCTTTACCAGACTACAAAAGAAGATGTCGAGGGGTATAGTCGCATTAAGCATATATACATTCCCATGAGAGATGGGATTCAACTCTGCGCCGATATTTTCCTCCCCTTTTCAGCTTCAAAAGATGGGCAAAAGGTTCCAGTCCTCTGTAGCATGGGCCCGTACGGGAAGGATATCCATGCGTCCGAGTTCGGATTGCCTCAGACTCCGATCTATGCCAACATGTACAAGCATATTCGTCCTCTCGGACCTGACGCTTGCTTTGAACTGTGTGAGCCGCTAATATGGGTATGTGTGTCAGTTGACGAATCCAGAACATGTCCATAACAAGTGCAACCGTCTCAACCTAAGTGCGCAATGTTTAGAATTGTGTCGCTGACAGTAGTTTTGCGAGCAGACGAAGGAATATGGGTACGCATTGCTCCGAGTTGACACTAGGGGCATCGGTGGAAGCCAAGGTCGTCTTGATCCATTCGGGTTGGAACGATCACAGATCATTCAGGATGATGCTGAAGGTCAAGGTATGATCCCCACACTTGTCCCGACCTTCACAGGAAACCTCTTCACTACTTCAGGTTCGAAGCTTATTCATCCAAATCCTAGATCTTTATGACATTGTGGAATGGGCTGCAGCACAGTCGTGGTGTAGTGGCAAGGTCGCCTTCTCTGGTATCAGCTACTACGGAATGGTGGGCTACTGGTGCGCTATGCGGAAGCCACCTCACCTCACCTGTGTGATGTCATATGAGTCTCAGTGTGACATGTATCAAGCTTCGAGGAGAGGCGGCATATACAGTGCGAACTTCCAAGAGCATTGGTTCAACAATATTGTGGTTCCACACCAGCGCGGACGAGCCGATGGGACACTATCAGACCAAGAGCTGAGAGCCAACCGAGCCGACTTTAATGGGATTTTGGAGAAAATGGAGTACCCCACGGAGGGGCCCTGGGCCGTCTTTGCGCGGGTCCGCAAGCTTTCGAATATCGACGTTCCCATGTACCTCGCTGGAAACTGGACTGACCCCGAGTTGCACTTGCCTGGCAACATCCGAGCCTACAATGGTATAGCATCTAAGCAAAAGTGGCTGGAAATGCATACCGGCAACCATCTGGGGGCCTTTTATGAATCTGACCATATCGAACAACAGAAGCAATTCCTGGATCACTTCTTGTTCGATAAGAAAGATAATGGTATGCTCGATGTGCCGCATATCCGCTTGATCCAGCATCGTGGGTCCGAAACATTCTATCGAGAGAATGAGGTAGCATTCCCGCCTCCGGATAGCGAGGACGTATCCTTCTATATTTGCCCCAGCAAGACCTTGAGTCTTACGCAGCCAACTGGGACTAAAACGCCTTTTGAATACCAGGGACTTGAGGGACGGATGAAGTTCGTTTTAGACAAGCCTCTGGAATGTTCACTGGAGCTCCTAGGTTCGCCTTACTTGCAAGTTGACCTCATCACCGACGCTAAGGACCTAGATCTTTTTGTCTACCTCCGAGCAATTGATCAAGATGGCAATCCTGTTATTCTAAAGGGAAATCATGGCGAGCCTATGGACAGTTTCGCCCGGGGCTTTTTCCGCCTCTCACATCGCGACGAGATTATGAGCGAATTCAGAGAGACGGGTATACTTACTCAGCCCTCTCGCCCTAAGTCCGATGTTGTGCCAGGAAATATTTATGCTGTCACTGTCCCTTTATTTCCCGCGGCATATCTATTCGACAAGGGGATGAAGATAGAACTAGAGATCGGTGCTACCAACACGGCGTCAACTATACCTGCGATGCGTCACGACAAGGGTGGCAGAACGAAAGAGCGCTTTGGTGGCAGGAATGTCATCTTTTCGCACGGCACGCTACACCTCCCGAAGGTGAATCGCGGAAGATCGTAAACCTAGATGAAACACTCGCCATGAGACGTATTTGTTACTCCCTAAACAAGACGCGCCCTGTTGGCAGGCTATACACAGATACGTGTTAGCTAGACCTAACGGACAAGGATGAGATGGGGGATATTTCATTAGATAATAATTCAAAAAGGAACTGTTGTCATGACATTACGTTGACACGTAGCCGGAGACAATTCGTAACAAAAGAGCTTGAGGGTAATAATGAATAGAGGTAACGAATGGCAAAGTACATTACAAGTTGTTTGATTATCTCATAAATATGTAGTCATTATTTATCGCCATCTACTACCACCTAGCTACACCAACGTACTCGTTCACGCCACCTAAACCTACTTGGCGAGGGTTCTGGCATCATATAATTAACAATAACCCGAAACGCGGTAGCGATTTTGAATCGTGAATCCACAAAACTCGACAGTAATGGGAGCTAGATACGGAGGTTATACTGAAATATATAGAAGTTAATTTATAACCTTATAGTTACAATTCAGTCCAGCGAATCGCCACTTAGAAATCTACTTTTCTTTCTCAAAGCCCCACCGTAGACAAAGAGCCACCAGGGTATCGGGAGTAGTAGAATGGAAAGAATAGCGAAGAGACTCCCAGCCCAATGAACACCAAGATTAAGGTACATCTGCCGCGTAAACAAAGGAAAGACGGCGCCCAGGACATACCGCAATATACCATTTGCAGCAATTGCTGAAAAGACTTGTTAGTTCGAAACGTTGAGAAGAAGTGGAATTGTTCCTTACCTGATGCTGCTGCACGAGATTGATATACATCTACTAGATAAGTGATACTCGAAAGCTTATGAAGTCAAGTTAGGTTAATGTGCTAAGGTAGGGCGGATGAAGAGGACTTACAAAGAGTGAAAACGCGCCAAATCCAAAGGGGATCCCACTGGCAACAATTGCCGCCCAATGCCCTCCCTGATGAGCCTCCCAAGCATACCTTATTTTGTTAGTGGGACGAAGTGCACCAAGAATCTCAGGGCTACTTACCAAAACAGACTCGCTGGCAAGAAAATGCTGCCCACCATGCCAGAATAAAGACGGTGCTCGGGCGTGACGAGGTCGCCTCTAGCTCTAATCTTTGCCAATGTCGTCTTTTCAAAGACACCAAACATGACACCGGCAAGCAAGTAGCCAATTATGACGCTGATGAAGCTCAACCCTGTCTGGCGCTGGTCGAACCCGTAATAGACCGGAAGGACATAAGATGCGCTTGCGAAATACGCGAAGACCATGCCATAGGCGTAGGCCGAGTACAACGTGAGTAATAGGGTAATAACCTCCGTGAGCAACATCTTGAAAGGGCGCAGTAACGAGACTCTCATGAGAGACAGGACGCTGGGTGATGGAGTATCCCCATCCTCGGGATTTCCGATACGATGTCTCCGAAACCCATGCCCCAAAGTTTCGCTCATGAGAAGTGTCCCAACCCATATTGGCGCTCCAACCAGCAGGATGATATATTGTGTCCAACGCCAATCGTTTGCATGCGACTTCAGCACATAAGCGCCAGCCAGAGGTCCTAGAGTGGGGCCGAGGAATGGTCCCAAGATGAAGAACAAGCTAGCGAATCCAGCCTCCTTGCTCCCGAGGGCCCAGATATCTGCCACAGTTCCAGCTCCAATCGCTATACCAGACGAGCCGAAGAAGCCAGCAAGGAATCGACATATGAGGAAAGCAGGCAGCGTATTAGCAGCCGCAGCACCCCCTATGAAGACAAGAAGCGCTGCGAGGGTGCCTACGTACAGCCATCGGCGCCCAATTACTTCCGAAAGAGGTGCAAGAAACAAGGGGCCAATTCCAACACCAATTGTATAGAGGGTTAGGGCGAGGGTGGCCGTCGTTTGAGATGCTGAAAATTCGGTTGCTATGTAAGGGGTAGCCGGCACTGTTACCGATGTCGAGAATGTACTGGAAAAGATCAGTCAGTCGAAGCTACTTGTCAAACACATATATATACACACATATGAACTTACATCTCAAAGGCGAGGAAACAGGGAATTATAGTATGGAAAAGTTTCTTTGGCAGGCTCCAATCCTTTGGAGTTTTCTCAGAGGTCACCAAGCTTTCATCGGTGTCAGTCATGACTCAAGAGTTTTGAGTTATACGTAGATCAAGCCCACAAAAAGCTTGCCGCACAAGAAACCACACGACAGCATGGGAAAGGTGAACTTAAGACCCAATGCTACCAGATATCACTCCAGGGACAGTCATGAAAGGGCGGCATCACTGATCGGCTATTACAGCCTTGGCGGGCCCCTGTGATCATTAATCACTTAAAACTTACTAACTACCAAGCACTGAGATGCCGAGAAGAGGCTAGTCTTGCTCGATCCACTTCGGAAGGATTTGTCATAATCTATTCAACTACCAGTCTACTCGGATCCGATACGTGTACGTGTATATTGTTTTCACATTACCGTATCACATTGCAACACGTTATGGATACTCGTTATTCCCGCCACTATAATTGAGATGTATCCGGCTGAGAACCGTCTCGTTGCATCATATAATATGATTAACGAAGATTTCGCTAGGTTGGTTGACCATGATCGTCAGCCAATGTAACCCTATTAGGATTCGTTAGCAAGCAATCGTAGGCACTCGGACTGCCAACTCTGATGGGGAGAAAGCCTGTATTGGGATAAATTCCGACAAAGTATTCCTGCTAGTCCCCTTCATCATGAAATGCCCTTTTGCTATCTTACGAAGGTCGGGTTTATAATCACGGGCCATGCTAAGCAATTAACTATAATGCGCATCATTTAGCACCACTTTACTTAAAAATCGTTACTTTTTTTAACAATTACATTACTTTTAAAAAAAATTAAAGTTATTTTAAATATAATTTATAAATAAATTAAATAAATAATAATATTTTAATTAATTTAAATTTTAATTTAAATTTAAATTATTATTAATAAAATTATTTATTAAAATAAATAAATTAAAAAAATCATCGATATTATCGTTAAAGTAATTTATTATAAAACCTTTTAATATTATATAATAACTTTTAAATTTAAACTTTACTTTTTATTTTTCGAATTATTATTTTATATTAATTATTTAATTTATTTTTTAAATTTTATTAAATTTAATATTTTTTTTATTTTTATTTTTTTTATTATATAATAATTAAATTTCTTTATAATAATTATTATTATTAAATTAATAAATTACTTATTATATATTTTAACGAATTCTTTTAATATAACGTTATAATTTTAAAAAAAAAATTTTAAATTTTTATTTATTTTTTAATTATTTTATTATAAACTTTCGTTTTATTAACTTTATTTATAATAATTTTTAATTAAAATTAAAGTAATTTAATAATATTTAAATTAAAATTATAATACTTTTAATTTTTTATAATTTTTAATATTATTTAAAAATATAAAAAAATACGTTATTTTTTTAAATAATAATTTAAATATTAAAATAAATTAACTTTATTTTTTAACGAAAAATAAATATAACGACTTTAAAACTTTTTACGATATTAAATTTAATTGATTTTTTTTTTAATTTTTTTTTAAACGTTATATTTTATAATAAACTTTTATTTTAATTTTAAATTAAATTTATTTTTTATAATTTTTATTTAATTAAAATTAAATTTTTATTTTTATTTTTTATAAATAATTAATTTATAAATAACGTTATAATTTTTAATTATTTAATTATAAGCTTTTTTTATTATTATAAATTATAATAATTAATAATAATAAAAAAAAAATTTTAAATACGAAAAATAACTTTAAATATAAAATTTATATATATTTTTTATTACTTTTTTATTATAATATTATTAAAAGCTTTATTTAAACGTTATTAAATATAAAACTTTTTACGAATTATTTTTAAAATAATAAAAATTTCGTTATTTTATATTATATTTTTTTATTTTTTAATAAATTAATTTTTAATTATAAAAATAAATTAAAAATAAACGATTTAATTATTTTTATTAAAATTAACTTTAATAATTTATTTAACGAAATTAAAATATTTATTTTTAAAAAATCGTTATATTATTAATTATAATATTTTAAAATTATTAAGTTATTATTTATTAAATCGATTAATTAATTCGTAAATTAAAAATTTATTATAATATTAAAAATTAATTTAAAGTTATAATTACGGCTTTATAACGTCGTATATAAATCGACGAAATAATATTTATAATTTAAATTTTTTTTTTTCGTATAATAATAATATATTTATTTATTATATAAAGTTATTTAATATTATAATAAAATTTACGAAATAATTTATTATAAATTAAAATTTTAATAATAACTTTTTTTTTTATTAATTAATACTTTTCGTTTATTTTTTCGAAAACTTTAAAAATATAATTAAAAAAAATAAATTTTTTAAATATATAACTTTTAAATTTAACTTTTTTTAATAACTTTAAAAAGTTATCGTTTAAATAATCGATTTTTATAATTATTTAAACTTAAAATTTTTTTTTAAAATATAAAATTAAAGCTTATATTTTAATATTAACGTTAAATTTTTTTATTATAATAATTATTTAAATTAAAAGTTATATAAATAATTAAAAATTATTTAAAATATAATATTTTAATTTATAATTTATAAGATATATTAAGCTTTAATAAATATTATTAATTTTAAGGCAAAATTAATAATAAAGTATTAACATGTAATATATAATATAAATAAGGTTATTAGCGTTAATAATCGTACGTTAATTCATTGCTTAATATGGCCCGTGATTGTAAACCCGACCTTCGTAGTTCCCGTTCTATTAATACATAATTCATACCATATCAAAATTGGTAGTTTCCCCCCCCCTATTGAATGTGTCTACCCCACGCCAAGGCTTGGACAACCGTTTCCGAGTCCTTGATGTCGGTGACTGACACAAATTAGCAGCTATGCTTATTCAATATCAGGTCTTTAAAACTATCACATAGGCGCATGTGTTAATGGTTATCTATTGCGTCATATGCACAATTCTTTTCTCACATACCAGACTCCGGTTTCCGAGCTGATAGATACATCTGTGGGTTAAGTATACCCTACAAAGGAAACCAAGGGGCTACCGTCCATGACTATTAACCCGACCAGTCCCCCACACTTACGGACCCAAGCAACGAAGAGCAATGCACTACATCATCTTCTCATTCAGAATGATTGTCAGATTTTAACTCGGCCAACCAAGACCAGATCTCTCGATTGACCTTCGACGGTTGGTCTCGGAAAGCCCAGTGGCCGGCACGTGGAATAGTGACCAACCGTGTACTCTCCATGAAATGCTGCGGGATGGAATCGAGCATCTTCAACGAGAAGTACTCATCCTCCAAACCCCAAATTATGAGAGTAGGTACCTGGTAGAGCATCATCGACGTGTTTACCTTCTGGCCATACGGAGGTCCCGGGAAGTTCTTCTTGTAATAAGCCAGCATCCCGTGCACGGGAACCGTCGCTAGGTAGTCACGGACGGCTTTCCTGCGCGAGTCATCTCTGATGTTCCGGACAGTGTAGTCGATGTCGATGGGGTCGCCGGGCTGGTAGTTGATGTATGGGATGGTGTAGACCGACAGCTTCTGCTGCTCGTCGTCGAAGTTGACCAAGTCGTAAAACCTCGGCACGATCGGCGAGTTGATGATGATGAGCCCGGCGACGCGGTCGGGGTGGAGGAGTGATAGTAATTGAATAGCCGCGCCGCCAAAATCGTGCCCGCCGACAACAGCCTTTTCCGCCTTGAAGTGGTTCAGGATAGCTAAGATGTCCTCCACGACTAATCCCAATTGGTACGCATCGCTATCGTCAGGGGTATCGCTGGGAGAGTAACCCCGTAGGGTTGGACACACAACGGTGTACTTTTTCGAAAACTCTAGGAGCTGTGGTCTGAATGACTCTGCGTTGTCTGGAAAGCCATGAAGGAGTACCAAGAGCGGGCCCTGGCCGGCTACATAGTAGTGAATCCTGAGATTGTCGTTCGTGATGAATCCCTCGGAGGGCTCGTTTGATGGTAATGAGGTAGGCATAGACATATTCATGATAACTATGCAACTAATATTCTTCGGTGGTTCGTGGCGAAGACCGTATTTTGTGTAATTATTCGCCGAATTATCCTTCGTATCTGAAGTCTCTCGGCGTAAAGAGAAGTGGTGGGAAGTCATTGTAGGCAGAGTTTGTAATAATGTTCAGTAATCAATATCTTAGATGTCGGCGCCGTGATGTAAAGTCTTGGGAGTATTAACCCGACTAGGCTGATAAATATTTATATGGTGACAAATCACCGTATTTCGTAATTGGACCGATAACTGTTATCCATCTATCTATCTTGTCACTAGTCAGCACCGAAAATGAGATTCGACTGATTATGGCGAGGCCAAGTCCGATCCAGTCAATAAATTCAAAGTAACGGCATCAACATTTCATTATCTTTCCCTCTGCGTCTCCTTGTCTGTATCGTAAGGATTTTCATTTCAAGCTTATGAATACCAGAGCAATCCTAAAATTTAAATAATGGGTGAAGTAGAGGATGCCCCCAGCATGGCGCATGTGCGCGAAGAAGAAGAACAAGAGTTATCAGTATCAAGGAATTATGCTTTAATCTCTGCCATCGTGTCGATCCAGCTGGTCCAGGTAAGTTACAACCGCTTGAATCCCCGTAGTTGATTGGCTAACTGGAGGCAGATGATTCCCTTTGGCGCTGGCATTTCCGTGTCACTGCCCATTGCCGACGATCTGGGCTTGCATAGAGACGTCGCGACTTGGATTGCTGCTTCTTACCCGTGAGTTACAATTCTCTCTTGTGCCATCTATTGTGGTTCTTACGAAGATAGGATAGATTGACTCAGGGCGCGTTCGTTTTGGCAGGTGGCCGTATAGGTGCAATTTACGGCCACAAGCGCGCCCTCATAGTAGCAGGAGCCTGGTGGGTACTGTGGCATCTGATCACTGGCTTCATGCGTGGTATCGTTGGCATATGCGTTTCGAGGGGACTTTCAGGGGCAGGCGGTGCCTTTTTAGTCCCGAATGCTGTTGCGTTGCTAGGGATTAACATCCCCCCGGGAAGATGCGCAATGTTGCCATGGGTCTCTTCGGTGCTATGGCACCCATTGGGGCTGCTGGAGGGAGTGTTTTTGGTGCTATTTTCGCCCAGCTCACACCATGGAAATGGCTCTTTTTCTTCCTGTGAGTCGCGAATCTCATTATTAACCATTACCATTCTTCCATTACTGACAACCACTAGGGCGATGCTAGGTACGGTCGTCTTCGGTCTGAGTACTTTGGCGATACCTTCTGATAATATCAAACTCGCGAATGACGCATCAATTGATTGGATTGGAGCCTACCTAGGTATCGGGGGTCTGATTCTGTTCAACTTTGTCTGGAAGTAAGTCTCCATCGTTCTCAGATCTTGCAGTTCGTGACTACGCTGACCTTTCCTTTCTATTAGCCAAGCTCCATCAGTTGGCTGGGATGAGCCCTACGAGTATGCTTTGCTCATCGTAGCGATTGCCCATCTAGCTGCTTTCATATTTTGGGAGCGTAATGTTGCTAAGCAACCCATCTTGCCTTTCGATATTTGGAATGCGCCGTCATTTATACCCCTTATCGTCGTGTCACTTTTGTCATTTATGTCTTTCGGTATTCTGATATGGTACATCACCATTTGGCTCTTGACTATTCGAAACTACACTCTACTTCTGTCCTCAGCAGCAATTGTTCCACTCACTATCCTTGGGGCGGTGGCTGCTATACTTTCCGCTTGGCTCATACCCCGTTGTAAGTATTTTTCGGAGTTATTTACTTCCCCTTGTGCATTGTTTTAGTGCTCAAAGTTATAAAAGGGGGCCCCTTTACTCCCGAATAACTCCTAGGCCCGATGAAGATACCTCGAGGAAACAATTGCTAATTCTAAATGTTGTAGTGTCTGTGCAATACATATTGGCTATTGGGGCATTATGCGTTACCGTCTCGACCATTCTCGTGGCGACTATGCCTGCTCAGCAATCGTATTGGCCACAATTGTTCCCTGCCACAATTTTGATGGCTTTTTGTCCCGATTTTATATTCACTGCGGCACAAATCATTGCCAGCAATTCCGTCAAAAGAAACCAGCAAGGCATCGCGGGGTCCCTCATAGGTACAATCATAACATATGGGCAGAGTATCGGTCTTGGGTTTGCCGGTACAGTCGAGAAATACACTACCGCCACCGATGCCAATTTAGAACAAGGCTACCGCAATGCATTATATTTCGGTATCGGTCTAGGCGTAGCCGCGCTCCTTCTGGATCTGTTCTTGGTCCGAGCGGCGGCTGACACCCAGGAGGGCTGGAAGCGAGGGGAGGAATCGAGTGAGGGCATTCAGCAGAAGTAGAGCGGGTAAAACCTGGCACTTCCATTGGGATTCAACCCAGCCGAGGGAAAGGCATGTGATATACATCTGTCTTTATTGTATACTTACTGGTTTGATCCTCTTATGGATGCATATTAGTGTACGCTATGGTGTTGCTTTCGATAAAATGTGACATTTCTTTTGTAAATATATAAGTATCAGGAATCAGGGGTTAAAACATAAGAAAGAAATTTAACTAATAAGATAAAGTTAAAAGTAATTCCTCTATGATAAGTGTTATTAAAAAGGTTTTTTAAGATAGAATAAACCAAAATTTCAAAGTCCTCATGTAAAATATTATGAATGTAATTACCCGAAGTATTAATAGTTGAGATGAAACTTATTTTGAAGTAACCAACCTATTTCCTAGACAACAATGCCGACCATTTCCATATCATCAAATATATTACAACTTCTAACACCCAATAGCGTTTATCTCGGTAAATAATCTTCGTCGTTAACATCCATGTGTAAATTGTATTTTTTCATAATATTAACTACTGGTCATGTTATTCTGCCTCTACATGGCCATCAGATATGTAAGGGAAGTAGCGTAGTTGCTAAGCGCTCTCCTCTTAGTGCTTTCCCTCCAACTCTCTCCAGTATTCATCGCGAGTCTGGAACAACAGCGTAGGGCCGGAATGGGTTGAAGAAACTATATCATACAGCTGAAACTCTCCCCGCCGCTCCCTCCCACTACCCATACCGGGTGCCCCAGCACCAGTCTCCCCCTCCTTCCCAAGAGCTTTCTCAAAATCAAAATACCACAGGGTTTTAGCCATGACAAGTCCGGCCTCCAAGTACGCCATTGCCTTTCCCGCACACCCTCGGTAGCCGATCGAGAAGGGACAGAAGGCGTCGTGCATCTTATCCAAATGAACTCTATCCTTATCGAACCAACGCTCGGGGCGGAACTGGAAGGGCTCCGGGAAGTAGTCCTCGTTGTGGTGGAGGGCGTATGCACTTACTCCAACTTGAGTACCGGGGGGTATGACATGGCCATCGATCACGAATGGGCCATTATTGTATTCGGATCGTGGGAGCTCCCTCCACAGTGTCCCAGAGACTGGCGGTGACATTCGTAATGCCTCGTCAATGCATGCTCGAAGGTACCGACAGGTCGAAAGCGCATTGCCTTGGATGTCGGCGCTGCTTGCAAAGGTTGAGCGAATCTCGTGAGCAAGCTTCTGATAGCAATCCGGGTCTCTGGATAGGTAGAAGAAGAGAGCGCTCAAAACAGTTGCTGTCGTGTCCCCCCCTAGATGCCGGCTCGTTAGTATACACTCATGGTTGAATAGTAAAGATTGGTTCTCAGGAACTAACCTGCTGCATAGAAGAACACCGCCTCAGCCCAGATCTCCTTGAGGAACGCCTCGTCGATATCCTGTGTTTCTATCTGCTTCGTAGCAATGGAATACAAATCATGCTGCGCATGCTTGTCCTGGTTCAGCCGTTGCTGAATTAATTTCCCCAGCTTCGCAACCCCCTTTTGCTGCTGGCGGAGCGTTAAGAGCTTCAGTGGCCAGAGAATCCATGGCTGTGCGAGACTTGGGCATTGCATCATCACATTGTTGTGGTAATTAGCTGCCAAAATCCCTCCAAGCAGGAATCGATATCTTTTATCTGTCTGGGTCTTGTGTGGCTGCCCGAATGCGAGCTGGCCCACGATATCCAGCCCGAGACGTTTGAGTCTGCCCGTCATGTTTACAGGCTTCTCTGCCTGACAAGAAGACAGTAGTAGAGAAAGAAATACGTCAACTTCTCTTCGCATGATGGGTTCGAACTGTCGCATTGATCGCTCGTTGACAGCGGCTCCAACCACTTTTCTCTTGCGACGATGAACTTGCTTATCAATGGCATTGAAAATATGAAATGTTCTACTGGCCTGGAGTGTCACTAGGTATGCGTGTGATTTGACCAATCTATCATTGCCATAGATATCTAGATGTATTGGCACAAGTACAAAAGTGATTGTTGGATTGAGCTTACCTCTCAAGGCTTGGGCAGAATTGAACACCAGTTTATTAGGTCCATGTCTGATTACAGGACCTATACCATAGCTTAGCTCAGTGTGTGCTTCTTGTACAGTTCTATGACGAACCATAGACTCGACATAAACAGTTCTTACCATATATGCAGTGGTCTTGTAATGTCGCTACATGTAACCGCGTAAAGAGAGCATGAAAGCCGCCATACCCATCAGAGAGTTTTGCCAAAAGTGGCCCTGGGTATTTTCTCAAGGGATGCAAAAGAAGTCGATAGCTTAACAGCAGAAAACACTAGGCCATTACGCATTCAGTCAAGTAATTAATCCCCTCGGAACATAATTTGGCTTACATATGGCAGGATAATAGAAGATGCATAGAATAAAAACTGGCAGAGCTTGCTGAACAGAGCCATGTCTAATTCTACTCCAGGGGAGTGGAATATGATGTGGACCAGATGGAAAACAGTTCAGCAAGGGCAGTCTCAGATATAGGTTCGAACAAGCCGAGGAAACTTCGAAGAGGTTGTCTGCTGAATACTTCATTGGTTTCCGCTCCGTAGCTAGAACGTTAAGCTTAAATGTCGGAAAATGGCCCGTTGTAGGCGGACTCTACGCAAAACTTCGGTTCATAATTCAAAGTGTGAGACCTACTAAAAGACTTACACTGTATTGGGTGGAGAAACGTTAACGTACGCACGTCTACAGGGATGGAATTCAAGCAAGTTACGCGGATGTTTGCTCAAAATCATGCCGACCTGCCAACCAACATGGTATTGGCATGTGGTCAGCTCCGCATATGCAGGCAGCCTCATTTGACAGAACCCAAGAAATGTACCCCAGCCAGACAAGGAATGACATAAATGCACTTGCATTGCATGATGTCTCAGATCCAGCCTGATGCTGCAAAGGGAGGCTTAGCTATCTGTATGTGATGTTTTGACTTCTCTTTCTCCGATACGGTGTCAGGGTATAAGGTATAGATCTACATAAGGATGAGGCGTAGACCATGGGTGAAAGTTAGAGTCTAAGCGAGAAGCTTGGTAGAGAAGCTCTAGCGATATAAACGAAGGGGGCTTCACACCCCTTAAGTTATAGTGATGCAGGGCACTAACAGTCCTTCTATCCCGCCCCCAAAGTTCTGTTTTTACCTGTCACTTCATGACAACAATTCGCCTAACATGCAACCCCTGCTACATAATATGACCAATATTTCTGTTCAGGTTATAACTAGCAATGTAATGTTGTCCACGTCGCATGGATGCAATGTGGTAATAACACAGCCTTAGCAACACAGTGTGTGCATGTAACATGTAATACCAGATATGAACATTCTGGATGATTGGTCGCATGATTTCGATAAAGTAAGGAGTACATGTAAATGCACAACCATCTTCACCTAGCTGGTATTATTAATCTATTAAGCTATCAAATAATTATTATTTTACAAATTTGTTTACATCGTTTGAAAACCTTAGCTTAGCCTTTAAGTGTATCCAAAATCAAATGTGGAAAGGTTTCAAAGGCCACGTGTAGAACCCAGGTTGTAGTTCAAGTCTCTGTCTTCTGCGCTGCGGGCGTCCTGAAGAGCCTCAGTCAAATTTGAAATGGGATTCGCATAACTTGCAGGGCCGGCAGATTCAACATCTATCAAGGCCACATGGTTCCTATCACGTTTACGATGGGAAATTCCTCTTATCTCGGATGACTGCAAGTTTTCAATACCGTCTCTGCGACTCTCAGTTGGTTCGGATGACGTTCTTCTTACGCATGGCCGCACCACCCATTTCAGCGTAGATAACACCTTGACACTGCGGAAGACTTTCGGTGTAGATGGCATGCATAATACTAGAAACATACATGCCATTTCGGCAAAAAGCCAAAGTGCTAGCTGTGAGGCATAATAAGTTGAATCTGATGAAGCCATATAGTCAAGTGATGCGCCTAGTCGACAAGCTCCTGAAATGCAAGCTCTAATGTTACTCACTTTGGTTAGTATTACCTCTGGTCATGTGCATGATCTGGAAGTCTAGTGAAGGGTCCTTACAGTAAGCCCACGCCGAACACAATGGACACACCAATCTTGCGCTTCCTGGAAGTTTGCAGCTTCCATATGGCCATGTGTGGTAATAATAGGACCAGGACGTCAGAAGCAACATTGAGCGCACTTGTAACAACTATGGCATCCAGTGAATTGATACACCTCCCTGGGACCGTTTTGTCCCAGATTCTTTCGAATGGAACACAATGCAAGTTTTCAACTAGCATCCCAGCGCCATAAGAAAGAACGTTGATCCATATGGTAACGTGGCATGTCCAGAAGAAGACATTTCGACTGCCTGCGGGAGCGAAGATTCGAAGCCACTCTAGTAATATCGCGATCTTGGCAAGCAACATGGTGACAATATAGAAGCACGTAGCTAAATGGACAAGCTACTTCATGTTAATGGCCTTGACCATGAGCGAAAATGGATAATGGGGTGCCACTTACATAAAGAAATGCAGTGAGATCTTTCAAGTGTATATCCCACTGGTGAACAAGGAACCCCGGAAAGATGACCATACTGTATATGCAGTATGTGTAGCTTACAAAACAGCCCTAACTTGTCAGTAATTAACAGTGCCTCGGCCTTGAGGCATAGGTACTTGTAGAAATGAAGACATACAAATGCAGCTAGCATCAAGTCTTGAATCATCAGTTAGATGAGTGTATACTAGTTCGGTGACAAGGTCTGACGTACAGTCTTCTAAGAAAACTCTTTTTATGTGGAGTAAACTAGAACAGGTGCAGATAAGAGTAGCCGTTGATGACACAAGCAGGAAAAGAGTAATTAAGGAGGATAACACATCTTGGTTTTTGGGGTCTGCGAAATGTGATGTGGTGCCATTTGGAGGCATTGACGCTGGTCCATTGAGTATGCGGTCTTGTTGGTACTGGGAAAGGGAGGAAATTTCATCGATTGGGATATTCATTTTGTCTTAAGTTTCTACCTAATAATGATATTACCGTTTTATCTTTCATAGGATATAGAAGGACAACCTCTTGCTTTTAATATTTAATGGGACTGCATGATTCTTTCTAGTCGTTAAGCAAGATGAGGCTTTAAAGGACCGCATATCAGCCTGGTAGGTAAAGATTTATGTACATAATGGTAGTCTTAAACGCCTTGCTGATCCGTTTCTAGTACAAGTATTATCCCGCAGAGTTTAATAATGCCTACGCCGACTAAAATGACACCTTTGGTAGCATTGGGGTCCGTATCTAAGATATAAGGGGTCATTAATTGCACTGTTGTTCTTGTTGATCTTAGGCTTTCCTGGGCGCTCACTCCACTTATAGAGCTTCGTAATCGCCCCTTTCCTGATCCCTGTATTCGACACTCCACACCATTGAAGAGGCAGTGATGTCGGTGTATCCTTGTGAGTTATAGTAGTAAACATCATTAAAGGTAAACATAAAGATAGCTTAATTTAGAAGTCAATGACTACCAATATCGCTGTGCCGCCCCTTTACATCAAGCCTTGGTACTATTTGCTAAGTTCTTGGATTTAGCCGCTTGAAAGTCCTATAACAGGTAGGTATTATCTGATATATCACACAAGCAGAAGCTCCGCAACGTCTCATATGCAACAATTGAATGGTAGGGTTACTATATCCGGGTCGCTTGCAAAGTGCAATTGTTATATTGTTACAGGTGAGGCGCGTGAATCTAGTTACATAGTAGTGATAGATTCTTTCATAAGCCATGAAATTCGAGTTAGACGATCCTAGGCAGAATAAGCTCGTAAAACGCAGCCAGAAAGTAAGTTATAGATCAGCCTTGAGGAAGAGGGGGCCGACAAGTACGTTACGTACCACCTACAGCGTAATTACCAAGATGATTCCTCATCAATGCATGCATGAGACGATCGGACACAACGTTGATGGCGCTTAAAATTGAGGTGCTGATTGGCGAAATCACTTGCCAACAAAATCGGGGCAACCAATTAGTCTTTTCGGTTTAGTGGCAGCGGTTCTGGGTTGCCCATTGAGGCTCCTTTTAACCGAAATATTCATTGCCTATAGAAGTTGTTTGAGGGGGGGGATGATGCAATGACAATGCAATGATTACTTTTACCTACTATAAAGTGGGTATGCTCCAGCGCTTCATATGGTGGAGTTAGGTGGCACTCTTACACCATAATCATTTGTGTATGAGGCTGTGAGGCTTGTGGCTCTAATCCAAAACCTCTATATATTAATAGATCATATGATTGCATGTAAATCATCGTGGTGGCCCTTTTACATTAAGTACGAACTCTAACGAAATGTGTGGATTGAGGGTGTATTAGTGTGAAATCCAATCACAACCGATATGCCAATCACAGGGCAATTTAGACCGAAATACCCCTGAAGCCTGTACATAAATTACTATCCATCCATGGATATTGCCTAGCAAGAAACTATTCAGCGACAAGTGCTGGGATCAACTCCTCGTGCGTCGTGATTTCTCAGATTGCCTCCTTAACCAGCCAGGGCTATATACGCGTGCTAGTGGAACTTCATCAACCTGAAGCTCTGCGGGAGACAATTCAGCACCCTCATTCAATTTTTGATATAAGTTATTTAGGACGTTGCCTCCAGTCCTTTGCGCCCATAAGTGTTCCCTATTACTTTGTGATACCCCTTTCAGTACGCCCATAAAGATCTACACATAGGAGCAGATTATATTAGCCATCTTGGAAACCATCACTCAATCTCGAAGACCAACGAGAGAACTCAGAACAACAGACATAAGTAATACCATGGCTGCTTCAGAAAAGCCCCAAATATTGCACCAGCATAATCGTAAGTGACATCACCGTAATAGGCGCCAGCAGCTGTTGCGTATAGCTTGCAAATAGCACATACGCATGCTCTATAGAAGCCAGACCTCATGTAAGCAAGATACTCTTTGTCTTGGGGCCGAAAGTTTGTCGTGAAGAACATATACAATATTCAGGACAACATTGAAGGAAGCTATGCAAAGAGCTATTGCACTTTCGTTCGTACAGGTTCCTGGAATCCATATATGCTAGATTTTCTCTCTTAGAGTGTAGGCAAGCTGAGCAGCCACAACTTCTGCTACATATAGCATTGTACTAGCTAGTACCATGCCGTGGCAAATCTAGTAGAACATGTTTCGGGTTGGGAATATGATTAATAGACGACACCATTCAAGTAAAGTAGAGCCTTTCGCAAATAGCATCGTAAGACAGTACATCGTCAGGAATATGTGGAAGATCTAGTTGCGCCCAGCAGACATATACACAGGTGCCTGCAAAAAACAAACGTAGGGACATTCTCCCATATCCTTCAATTTAATATCCCACTAATGGACGAAGAGTCCAACTTTGCAGAGTACAAAAGTGAAGCAGATGGCGAGGCCAATGTAAGATCCCTGATATGTTATAGTTAGGACTCTACAAGGAGTGTCGATACCGGCGAAAGCTTGGCAGAATATTTACGTCGTGTACACTGGGGGTCGAAGTAACAACTCACACTAATACAAGCAATGAAACTGCACAATCCGATAGTCATACGCAAATGGTTCCAACTGCATAAGTGATTACCAGTATGCAAAAATTAAACCAACATGCCGCAATTAATAGCAGAAAGAATGTAACCAGGACTATCAGCCAACTACGCTCAATCCAAATATGCATCTATCCACGTCGATCTTGGTTAAATAATCGCTAGATAAAATGGGAAGAATCAAGCTCCAATTCTGGATTGTTGGGCCAAGCCGTTATGTAACCCCAATGCCCCCTTGCATGCCATAATCATCGGGTTCACCAACCGGCATCTAAGGCTGCCATAGATATCCAATCCTGAAGTGTTTGGTTCCGATGGAGCAATGGTAGGCTCGAGAGCTCAGGTGTTTGAGTGTTATTGCCCCAGAATTTAGTTGTCGATTCCAACAAGGTACTCGATTTGTATTGTAGTGGTCCCTCTTCCATCAGTTCAACCATCAGAATCCTATTACAAACACCATCAACACATGTCTAGCCCACTCAGATAATCATGGCTAGTTCAGAACAAGAAAAGCTTCAGCCCACAGCCAGCTTTGGGGGCTTACAAAATCAGATCAATGGCGATACTCACACGGCCATTTCGACGCCTGAAGACGACCGTCCTAGATTCAACTATCTAATTGGGTTTCGCTTCTGGCTTCTTGCTTTTGCGTACGTTTGCCTTTGTGTCTCACTGTCTCCATCCCACAGGTAATAGTAGCTGTCAATATTCGCTCGCTAACACACCCCTAGACAGATGATGGCCGTTTTCCTCGTGCACTTGGAGGTTCCCATCGTCAGTACCTCACTAGTTGCGATCACCGATGATCTGGGTGGCTTTGACCGTGTGACGTGGATTGTTGCTAGCTACCTTTTGGGATATGTTGGTCTGAAGCCCCCTACATCACGTCATTCATAATCTACATACTTATCATTCTGATCATCAGGTTTCCTCGTGATCTTCGCCAAATTCAGCGATATTTTTGGCAGAAAATTCGTTTTCAGCCTCTGCCTTGCGATATTTGTGGTCTGCTCTGCTTTATGCGGTGCCGCGCAGACATCCACACAGCTGTGAGCAGCCCATCTTCTTTGTCGCTTAGACAAATGCACAACCACATATGCTGACATCCATATCCCCTCAGCATCGTATTCCGAGCATTTCAAGGTATGGGTGGTGGTGGGACGTTTTCCCTTTCGACAATTATCATCACCGAGATAGTGCCTCCCGCGAGTTACCCAAAATATACAGCAAATTTGTCGATGGCGATCGCTCTATCATTACTTGTAGGCCCAATTGTTGGCGGTGCTATTAGTGCAGGGACAACATGGAGATGGGTTTTCCTCATTGCGTGAGTGCAGTCAACACTACTTTCTGTCGACCGTGCTGATAGCCATCCCTTTCAGGGTTCCCCTTGGAGCCGTCGCGTTCTTGGCAGCTTGTATTGGGATGCCTTGGGACTTTCCTTACCAAGGTCAGCCAAACCACCAACCTATCAATCCTGGGAAGCTTTTCTCGAAAGAAGTTTTGGGAAGTGTTGATGTCCTAGGAACCCTTCTCGTTTTGCTAGCAGCACTTTCTTTAACAGCGGGATTCGAAGAGGCCGGCTCCCAGTTCCCGTGGAAGTCCCCTTATGTTATTACTTTATTGACTATGTCCGGCCTGTTATGCATCGGTTTGATCGCCTGGGAGCGGTCTGTTACACTTGCAAACGGCATCATGGAGCCTGTGTTGCCATGGCGGTTTCTCACAAACCACAGAATGATTGGACTGCTACTGTGAGCGAATCGGCACCTGTCCCCCCTCCCGTCCCATATATCTCAACTACGGGCCTTTCTGAAGCTGATCGTTGGCAATCCCTACTATAGTGTACTGGGACTGGTCGGGCCCTCTATAATTGTGTCCACCGTTCAGATCCCTCAAAGATATCAACTCCTTTATGGCCTGTCACCCCTTAATGCCGGAGTTCGGCTAGTTCCCTTTACGATCTTTACCGCGGTGGGAACCATGGTAGCCTCTGGTGTCGCGGGGAAGCTAAAGGTACCTCCAATATTCCTAATAATATTCGGGGCTTGTCTTCAGATCGTGGGGTTCGCTTTACTAGGAACTTTACCACTTTCTTCGGAGCTTCCGTCTCAAATGTATGGTTTTGAGGTTTTGGCAGCCTTTGGGAGCGGCATGAGCTACATTATGACATATTTGCTCATTCCATATACAGCAGAATCTCGTGATACAGGTTGGCTTGTTGACATCCTCCTTGTTCTAGATAGCAACTGATGTGATTTAGCTGTGGGTATGGGGGCAGGTGCTCAGTTTCGAATGATGGGCACCGTTATTGTCTTGGCTATTGGGACCTCAGTATTCAACAGTTACACGAAGCCCAAGCTTGAGGGTATCTTGGTACATACTAATGACTCCAACTTCCTTCTAAGTTTGGGGAGGTATCTGAACGATCTACCTGTTGAAACACAGGCAACAATCAAGCCGATCCTCGCCCAGGGGTACAACCGACAAATGATCATTCTTTGTATATGCGCGGCCTTGCAAATACCTGCCGCGCTTCTCATGTGGCAGAAGAACCCCATTCGAGTCTGATCGACCATTCCTGGGAAATAAAGGGGTCCCCTTTTTCATGTTGATCCATACTAATCAGCAACGACTTTAATCCATTTGGTGTTTCTTTTCCGGTTCTCCCGGTCATGAGAGATGGCTGAATACTTCTACACGTTTAATTACTAGGAGTCTGGTTTTCTTTGGGTTTTTCGACAGTATGTTCTATGATAAGAACAGTTTCTTTCAGTTACTCCGCCGAATATCCTCCAGGAACGGCGTGACCTAATTTATGAATGTATTCCCCTCTTAGCTTTTCCTGCAATAAAGGGGCCTCGGATTAGCCCATATCTGGCCAGATCTTTCCACCTTTAGACCATATGTGTGCTGTGGGAATATTCACTACCACTCCATCAATTGCATACGGAATATTTCTATGCACACCAATTCTTATTTGGTCGGGGTCCAAGGTTAGACTCGCACAGAAAAAGATGGCGCTGGGACTTTTTGGCTTGTCCCGTCAATGAATACAGATTCATAGTCACAACTTAAGGCTTGCCGAATCAATTCTGGAAAAGAGTATATTAGTGATAGGCTTCCATACCCCCATACAAACACCTACTTAACTTATGATTACAATTTTCTTTTTCAACCTTATTCAACTTAGAGCAAACAAACGGCACATGTCCTTAGCTGCAACTAACGGGCCCGTTAGTCTAACTGCTTTGCTTCGAAATCAAGTACCTGCAACCCGAAATTCACCAAATCACAAACCTCCTTGACGCCGAGCCCAATGTACATCAAATAATTCTCTAGCTCGTTGTTCCACCTAGCCACCGAACTCCCCCAGGTGCTACCGAACGAGGTGGCAGTTTCGATGAAGGCATCCACTATCAACACTTTCTTCTTGGTTCCCTCTTCAGCATCCATGATATCGCCGGCGAGGGATACACATAAGTTAGGGACCGAGATGATTGCCTCGGTAGTGGCTTTCCAGCGTTTCACCACCGGTCGCTCTAGTTTCTTCTTCTTACCCACGATTTTGATGACGACGTTGGAGGCTTTAGCCGTGGCGGTGAGACCCCAACCCTGCAGATGACGAGTTAGTTTTTTTCATTCCCGGCTTTTTCCTGGTTAATCAAGTCATGACTGAGTACGTACCGTGTATTTGAGAAACGCTCTGGAGTCAAAGTCGGCGGCGGCCACCCCTGATGATTTGGTCGCTCCTACGGGCCAAGTCGCGAAGCCACCCACGCTATCAAATGTGAGCGATGCCGAGTCCAGGACATTCATCAGGCCGTCAAAAGGCCCGATGGGAATTGTCTCCAAGCCAAGTCCCTCGAGGCCACCGTCGGCCAAAAGGGAAATGGTATCGAATTCGCCCCCAACCAGGACAACGGCCGACCCTGCTGCAAGACTAAACCCAAGTATATCCGACGCTAGGGTTGCATCGCCCTGATCATTAACATACTTGCTGAATGTGTCTTTGGTCAGCCGGCCTTTCAATTTCGGTGGTGCACGCTTCTTCTTCGCCTTGTAGAGCACCGTGGTCGGGATGGCGATCAAGAGGGCGCAGAAGTTAAGCAGCGTCAGTGGTTCCCCGCGCGCAATCTTCTTCCAGAGCCAGGTTATAATGGGGATCTCGATGACTTTATTGGCAAGATCCCTGACTAGGGAAATGCCGACGGTGAGCGCGTCGAAGAGAATATCCACTAGCTTTTCCAGCGCGTCGATCATGCCGTTGACCAAGTCACCTTCAATCTTGTTGATCAACTCATGGACGCTATAATTGGATGGGTTGAGAAACTCGACCAGGTCCTTTCCCACGTTGACGACGGTTTTGGTGATGATTTCGACCTCTTCCTGGATATCGTCCCATAACTGTACCACCCTTTCTTCCGTACTATCTGTGGTGCCGAGTGAATCGCTATGTAGCACTGCGTTGGTTGGCCCGCCACCGTAGGTGAAATAGTATGTGGACCAATTGTAAGTCACACCAGTCTTTACTTGATCATCTTCGTCCTCGCTAGTCCCGCTATCTGCTAAGCGGGCAGCTGTATTATCTCCTCCCGCACGAGCCCCTTCATAGTCGTTGGATTTCAAGTCGGAGAGATTCTCCAGAACTGTTGTCCGAATATCCTCCAACCATTTATGGGCATCAATGTTCTTGGCGTTCAACAACTCCTCGCCATAATCCAGAGCAGCGTTGAAGCCAGCCGCAACACTTTCCGCCGTGTCCAGAATATCCCCCCACTCGAACAAAAACCCGATAAACTCAATCACGTCCTTGAAAAATGCACCAATCTTCTTGAACACCCAAATTATCCCTTTAACAATCGATGTGACGGTAGTGAGGGCGATCTGGTAAATCTCCTCGCCAATCTTGAGCACGAAGTGCCATACATCACCTAAGTACCTTTCGTATAAGCTGATGACGTTGCACTAGCGCAAAGAATAGGGAAGGATGGAGAGGAATGAAGAAATATCAATGCTACTTACCGACAAGCTCACATGCCCAAGACCAGACATCTTCAGCAGCATCCATGAGCCAATTCCATGTACCCTCGAAAATATCTCCGATACCGCCCCAGAACCCGAGTGGGACGACGCCTTCCGCCGCAACAGCACGACCCTCTGGCGAAGTTATCGCTGCGTGATATGCCTGCAAACGCACCTTGTCTTTCGCTTGCAAATTCTTAGCACTTGCAACTAATTGCTTGAAGGCCTCTGCTGCACCTTTCGCATCCTCGTCGGAGATATCTTGCGGAAGTAAAGGGGTTCCATCCGGCTTCTTCAGTCCCCGGACATCATCCGCTGTCCGGATGCCTTCGAGCTTCGGGATCAACTTGTGAGTAGGGTCTAGAATCGGATCACTCAGGCTTCTCTCCCCGGTACCTCCCGTAGAAGGTGCTTTCACGGGGCGATATGCGTCTGCGGCGAACTGGTGGATCGTAGCATCGTCGGTCTGAAGAAGAATATTCAAGACGCCCTTCGCATCGGTTTGATACCACTGCAGGGTCGGTGATAGTGTTGTGTGGCGACCGTTGATGATACAGCGCACCAAGCCGGAACTGCTGACTCTCAACCAGCACCCAGGCAGAAGGTCTGCTGTGTCGCCGTCGCCGTCGTTGAGCACAGTCGTATGTAGGCGCACCATTAACCCTTTTACTTCGGTCACGTTTTCGGTACTTGCGTGCCAGAAGGGGTACAGTTGCCAAGCTAGAGATGTGGTATCTTGTTGAAGAAGGTAGAGGTTTCCATACTCGTCCACGGATAGGAGGCTGCTGACTAGGGCGTCACTGTCGCTCTCTCTGGGCCTGCTCGAGAGTAGGCTGGAGATTCTTCCCCCCAGACCGGCAGCAAGGAGGGGTAGTACTAATCCCTCAGATAATGATGTGGTTGTTGTTGTGTAGTAGTATACCGCATCTGCACTAGTTGTGTACCAAAGCCTTCATAGAGAACAAACACACCATCCCCAAGGGGACAGGTAGCCAGAGTAACATCGTAAATCTTCTTCGGGTTCACCGGCAGACTCCACGATGTGATCAAGGTCGCATCTTTACCAAACTTGACATAGCTAAGATCCTCTGTGTTAGTCAATCGGTCGGGTCTTTCGAAGGCCACCATCACTAGCGGAAGTGATTGTTCGGTGTCACTAGATTTGTGCCCCTTTGCGTCCCGTTTTGTTAGCTGTCTTCCTTCCCCCATGTCATCTGTGGCACTCGAACATACCATGTAAATGTGATCCACCGCTGGAAAAACGCCGTGGGTGACTTTAGCTGATGGCATTGTTCCGGGAATCTCATCTAAGGTGATATGATGCAGCAGATAAAAGTCCGAAGTGCTGTCTGTCGCCTTGGTAGCAATGCAGATGTCCAAGCTGGAGTCCGGTGCTTGTAGGACCGCAAACGCTTCGACTTTGGCATCCTCCGGGAAGAGGGCAGAGGATTTACCGAAGTCAATCTTTGACGGCTCGCGGTCAACGGTAATGATAAGGTTGAGGATCCCATCCTCGCTGAGCGCGAAAACAGCAGGCTGCAAGTTTTGGTCGTGGAAGACGCCAAAGTTCTCACCTGCGGGGACTGCAACATTGGAAGTCAGTAATTCTTGTATCGAATTACTATTACACATCACATTGCTATCTCAGGAGTAAAACCTCATATGCCTGAGGGAATTTTCACTCTAGAAACAAGCCAAGAGAGTGAATAAAGGACCACCAAAATTACTTACCTGGGTTCGCCGCCACATAGTTGGTCATTATCTCCGAATCCTTTTTAACGATAATCATGATGATGATGGGAGAGGTGGAAGCAAAAAGAGAAAAGGGGGCGAAGAGTATGGATTGGCGCTATCAAGAAGAGGAACGAAGCCACAAGTTGGAGGACTGTTATATTTATTCCGAACGCTTGAGTTAAATACACGTTCTCTTTCAGTCTCTCTATATAATAGAGAGAATTTATGTAGGTCGTGCTTAGGAATGTCCCTCTTACCTAAAGCCAATCGGAAGACTCTACTTAAACTCTCCTCGCGAGACGTTCACGCGGAATGCCTATCGAAGCAGGTCGGAATAAACAACCAATCAAATAAACGAATTCGACATCCAGAATCACTATTTGCCGAAATAGAGGAAGAATCCGTACATCACGGTACTCATCTTAGGTAGTACGTGTGCTTCTATGGGTCTGAGGGTGAGGAGAATTTCAGATGCTGCTCTCTCAAGTACATGCATGACTGTCAGTGTCATTCCAACGAATCGTTTTACAACATCCCGAGTATTGATTTCGGCATGTGGGTGTCCGTGCCGCTCCAATGACGCCCGTTTACGACATCCCGGGTGATGAAATCGCGGCGCCGGTGCGAGCTTCGCTAGTAATTATCGACTCAGAAATACGGATCGAGGTAATAGATGCATTAAGCTGAGCAACGGTGACCGCAAACCCCTCATCTTGGCCGAAATCGAGGCATCGGTGTAAGTCTCGCTAGTAATTATCGACTCGGAATACCGATCAAGGTAGCATATCCATGAAGCTGAGTAATGGTTACTACAAACCCTTCATATTGATCGAATTATGACTTCAATTCCACGCCCATGTGTAATATAGAAGGCTAAGCGTGGTTACCCTCACGATGCCTGCCCAGACGGGCTTCGGAGTCAATGATGATTTATTGAAGCTGTACCACGTTGAACTAGGCTTTTCAACTCGGTAGCAGATCGTACACTAGCCAAATTTCGTAAGCCGCCGAGCGGGAAACCGTGCTTAGACGGTATTGAGAGCTGCCCGGATGTAAGTGGGTTCCACCTGTGGACGTAGTACTTCGTCCCGTGCACGACAAGTCTCGGGATGAACCCGTTATACTCGCATGTGGACCTATCTAAAGATCGGTTACACTTTCTTCGGCATTGACTGAGAGTAAACCATTGGAATATCGGGATCAACTCGTAGCCTGCCTTTTGTCTATATAACACCGTTGTGATCTACCATAAACGCAAACAAGTTTTCCGACTACCTCAAGGTTCGGAGTACCTACGCATCGTCATCATGACTTTCCCCCTGGATAGTTACGTGTCCGACACCTCCCCCCTCCCATATCACCAGATCATCGTGCTGTCGCAAAAGGTGATCAATGCGGGGTTCAAGAACATGTGGAAGATTGCCCAAGGGGATGATGATTCCCCTTTGAAGCACATCAAGCAGAGTATCCATGGAGAGTATATCGATTCTGATGTCGGTGCACCGTCTGTTCAGCTCCACGTCGAAAGTAGGGAGCCGATGATGTATTTCCTACTGTCTTTAACAAAGGGTGAACTCGCCGTGTACGAAAGTGATGAGAGTGAGGATCTCTTCAAGTGGGACATCAAGGATTGGGTCCTCGCATTCAATGTGGATATCAGTAAGTTTCATAGGTGGCCCTAGAAAACAACGCGGTTGGTTAACAGCTACCTCGTCTCATACAGACCAGAAGCAGATCGCCAAAGACTCGGACGAGTACAGGAAGTTCAAAGACCGAGCAGGACTCTCCGAATCCAACTTTGCTCTGGCGCAACTGTTCATTGATTCGTCATGTGGGTACATCTTATAAACATCGAGGCTCCTATACTAATCTGGAACAGCCAGCACCAAGTTCAACAAGGCTCTGACTACTTTCGGGGAGCATAAACTTGATGAATTGACACCAGCTGCAAGTGCCAGTGTGATTCAATTCATGACTCACTGGGTCACAGTGATGTCTGAAAGTGGGAACAGCATTCTGGGATATTCGGCCCAACGGGAAAAGGATAGCGACGAGCGTAAGTGATGTTGTCTTCCTTCGGTCTTGCCATTCTGACCACCTTACAGTTAACAAATACGCGCCATCGTTCCCACCAACTAGTATTGATTACTTCCCTTACCCATGGCGTGGTGACAGCGGGGATGGCTCAACGAAGGATGGTCAGGATCAAAATTCCTTGTCGTATCTCATGACGTCAAACTTCGAAACTCCCCCGACACAGGGTGCCATGCCATATACTGGGCCATGGACCGATGAAGGCAATCGCGGGGCCTCATTTTGCATGAGCGGGACTTTGCTCTGGGGATGGTTACACCCCTTGATGCGAAAACTATCCAGGGCGATGACCCCTATTCCCGACAACCCGTATGTGGAGTATATTGGGACCCCGCTGGATACGCCATTTAGGTTTGGACCGAGGTGGCACTTTGGGGACAACAATGCTCCGGATGGTGATTACGAGTGGCTCTTAAGCGACCAAACTACCTGGAAAGCGAAACCGCCTCACAAGACTTCTGCCGACAGAGCGTATAATCCCAATGAAAAGAACGACTGTATGACTGCCGATGAATCGAGTATGACTAAGCCCAAATTGCATTCCGCTCAGTCGGACAGCAGCTAAATATACTTTAGGCGAAAATATTGAAGTCACGGTCTCCTTCGATGCCGGAAAGGAGGCAATCAAGTTGGTTGGAACCAGTGATTTTAAGTTCGAGGTCAATCACATCAGAAGCTCCTATTCCACCACAAGGCAAGTCCTGTCTTTCGTTTGCTTGCATGTGCTATGCTGAATAAGATCTCCCTAGGTTTTGGGTAACGGTCTTTAGCAAGTGGAGTATTCTCATCAATATGGCATCTATCGAGGAGGGGGGGATAATTTTCCAGGCACCCCACGAAGGCACTGTCGAAGTCACTCATGAGTACGAGGATGGTATGAAGCTAGGTACCCTGCCTCAAACGTTTGCTGGAGATATAGCAAACAGTCTCAAGGACAGCATGTCGAGGGCACTGGACAGCGTAGAGGATGACCTGATTTACGCCTTGGCCAACGCGAACCGTCTTTGTCTTCCTGCCGCGGGCACTTTCTTGATGAAGGATCCCATATTTAACCAAAAGGGGGATCTCTTGGTCACATTGGCATACGATGGGTATTTTGCCTGTTTTACTCTTCTTCTACATGCAATATCTAATACTGGAAACAGAGCCGATCCACCACCGCCGCCTCGAAAGGGCAAATACAAACTGCAAAAGGTGTAAAAGATTGTTTCCCGTGATGACATGTTTGCCTTCATTTGAGAATGAAGTACAAACGAGTACAATGACGATGACTGTTTCCATTAAGGAAGGAGTTGGTTGGTTAAAGGGGGGCTTAAAGGGAGATTTCATAGATTGAATAATTGCTTTTATATTAAAGCTATACGGTAGTTCAGCTGGAACTCAAGCATCCATAGGCATCAAAGCAGCTTGGATATCTCCTATCAACTCAGTCATACCATCACCCTTCGTAATTTACTGCGACTTGTGTTCTGTTAAGAGTTAGTCCATGTCTTTCTCTCGGAAGTCAATTCATGTCCCCACCATCTCATCCCCTGTCATATCAGGATCAGCCCAAATATGTGGGAAGAGAGGCTTGTTCACAAATATCTATTGATGTTGTCTCATCATTCCATAGTCAACTCGAAATTGTTTGCGAGGCTCATTTTGATGTTACGTTGTGTAAATCGAATGGTATTTTCCCAGCATCGAAGGTAGCTGTCAGTCGAAGAACCACGTCTCGTTGAATACAAAATGAATGTAAAGTTCATCACACTCTTTGAAGCTCGAGCTTCCTTTTGTTGCTGATCTACACTGTCGCAATTGGGACCTATCTGGTGACATATACAGGTGGGGTCGGTTCCTAGGTATGTAGGTGGATAGCAACACTCACTGCTATGTAGTGAGGGTTGTTCATAATATTGACTCGGGAAGTTGGACAGGGAACTATGGTGAGCCCCGCTCCGTATTTAATACACCTGGACATCACCACCACCAATATCCAAATGCAACAATCATTAATACGAATCACCTCAGTGCATCGTAACAGCAGGAAGTCCTCACTGAAGGGATCACATCATTTTCAAATTGCAACTATGGCGTATTCAAAAGCGGTCTCCTTTTTACCCAACTAGGTAGGTAGCAACCACCGAAAGGCGCATAAAATAGCCCATTGGCAAAACAAACAAGCATTGTTGAACCCCTGCGTCGGGGAAGATCTCGTCTCCTAAAAAGGCTTATTTCAAGGTATAATGATACACAGGGGCCCTCTTGCCTGATTGAGTATAGCACTCAGAGGTCCATGGTCGTATTGGCCCATTCAAAAGGCCGGAACTCGCCCTAGACGGGATAAACACCCGCAGCAACAAGGATTGTAATTGCAAATGCAGGGGTTCACGGGCTTAGATACGAGATCGCGCGGGCTATCACCGTTGCTGTTGTTGCTATCAGTGCGCGGGGCGCGGGGCGCGCTTAGGAAATGCACCACCCGTCGCTCTGCTCCCTGCCTGGAGTTTCTACCTATATATAGGGGATGAGAGGGACCTCAATTGCTCTTTAATTCGTGTATGTTTCGGCTTCTTTAAGATTCTTATCGTCGTCACCATGCTTTCGCTACTCGCTCTCCTGGCCACGGCCGTCACGGCCCGGGTAATGGACAAGGTTCCCTCCGTCCCTAAAGGATGGTCGGAGCTTCGGCAGGCTTCTCCAGAGGAACTGATTACGCTTCGCGTCGCCCTGCCGCAACAGCATGCGGCAGAATTGGAAGAAGCAGTTGTCGACATGTCGACCCCCGGATCTGAGAACTACGGGAAGCACATGAGTCGCCTTGAGCTCCGAGCGTACACGGCACCAAGTGAACAATCCGTGTCTTCCGTCGTTGGCTGGCTGGCCGAGAGTAACATCACGGCCTCGGTGAACAATGACTGGATTACCTTCACCACCGATGTGGCAACGGCTAGCGAGCTTCTGGACACGACGTTTGCTTGGTATCAGTACGGAGCGGGCGGCAGCCCCAAGCTTCGAACACTATCATACAGCGTTCCTGATGAGATGGCCCAAAACATCGACCTCATCCAGCCCACAACGCGCTTTGGCCAGCTGGGCGCTCAGAAATCGACAATCTTCGACATGCAAATTCTGGAGCCCGTGGAAGAGGTTACTGAATCCAACGTGGATGCCACTGCCGCTACCTGCAACGTGAACCAGATTACCCCGGAGTGTATTAAATCCCTCTACAACATTAAGTACACGGCGTCGCCCGAGGGCAACCTAGTCGCATTTTCCTCTTACCTAGAGGAATATGCTAGGTACGCGGACCTGCAGTCTTTCGAGTCCAAGTGGCTACCAGCAGCAGCTGGACAAAACTTCACGGTTGAATTGGTGAATGGAGGGTTAGACGACCAAGATAGCAATGACGACAGCGGTATGTTTTGCTCCCTCATCGAGGGGAGATTTGATTTGATCCTAACCATGAACAGGGGAAGCAAACCTGGACGTTCAGTACATCCTGGCTGTCGGCGCGCCAGTCCCGATCCGAGAATACAGCACCGGTGGAAGAGGGTACGTAATTCTACACAGGAACAAACCCAGTGCATATGACTGACCAAGTTAGACCCGCCGAGCCAGGCTACCCGTCAACCAATGAGCCATACCTCGAGTTCTTGACGTACCTGCTCGATCAGGATGATACCAACCTACCCCAGACTTTATCGACGTCCTACGGAGAAGACGAACAATCCATCCCCGAGGAGTATGCCTTGAAGGTCTGCAACCTGTTTATGCAGCTTGGTGCGCGGGGCGTGAGCGTCATATTCTCGTCCGGTGACTCTGGCCCTGGCGATACTTGCGTGAGGGACTCGGATGATGCGCCGTACTTCCAGCCGACATTCCCCGGTGCATGTCCCTACATCACCTCTGTCGGCGCTACGCGCGGCGTGAGCCCCGAGGCGGCCGTGAGCTTTTCGAGCGGTGGATTCAGCTCACTTCACGCACGACCTGCGTGGCAGAGCGAGGCCGTGAGCACCTATCTGGACTCGATTGGCGACACTTACTCGGCGTATTTCAACGCCTCCAACAGAGGCTTCCCCGATGTCGCCGCTCAGGGAGCGTACTTCGCAGTTGTCGACAAGGGACGAAACGCACTGCTCTCTGGGACTAGCGCATCGGCCCCCGTCTTCGCTGGTGTCGTCGCGCTGCTGAATGCCGCGCGGAAGAGCCAAGGCCAAGCCCCGCTTGGATTCTTGAACCCGTGGCTTTACAATAACAGCGCTGCTTTCTTCGACGTCACGAGCGGTTACGGCAGTGGTTGCACGTCGAACTCCGCGTTCCCTAACGGCGCGAGGTGGAACGGAACGGCAGGTTGGGACCCCGTCACGGGACTTGGAACCCCTGACTTCGAGGCGCTGCTTGCAGCGGCAGCCCCCGGCGTTGAGAACGCTTAAAATATACGGCGTGTAACTTTTATTCTTTCAAGAATATAGATATAAAGTAGTTCTCTAGCTAGTTTGATGGAAATGAGCTCCAACCTTGCTCCCTAACTTAGGTAGTTGGATGTTTGAGTCCCTTTTTCGCCCGTACCACAGAGCCCAATGCGACGTCCCAGTGATCCTTGCGACTACCCATAGACGGCATCGCTAGCCTGCATAAACATGAGTTCAGGTTGGTGCCAGGCGAAGAAGATAATTGCAATGAGGGTCTTCTAGCTTTAGTAAGCTAGTAGGCCCATAGTCCGTCCATAAAGAACCTATCTCCGCAGCTTATTTCATATACAAAGCGCTACAGCAATCACTCAGTAGATCTAGATCTCTTCAGACAATCGTTGCTATCTGATATATGCCATATCTAGCTCCCCTTGTTCAGCGCATGTTGTACCTACTTATCTCCGACCAGTCTGTACTTGATAAAGATCCAGTCGAATGAAGAAGTTAAAAAAGAGTTCGCACTAATCTAGTAGGTTTGGCCAATCATATCTGCCTCACGTAAAGTTTACTTCCAGTTAAGGTAAAACATCGCTTAGTCATGGAGGACGTTTGTCAGTCTGACTCAGAAGCCTATACTTCACTTCTATCACTGACGGTTGTCAATCGTATTGGATGGGTGCTGGTATGAGTAGGGAGTGTTGACAGATTTCCTCCCAGCTAGTTCGCACCCAAGATCCGGGGTCACCATGTAGTAGTTAGTGGTTATTGCAAAAATAATAGGAATGGGTAGAGAGGTTTGTCCAAGACAGACTCATATCTTGAAAGCGCGAAGGAATGGCCCCAGGACCTAAAAAAAAGTTGTTGTAGTCAAGGGAACTTCCTTGATGGCAATCGTCACGCAAATAATTTCATTGTGAGGTAAGTGAAGTAGAGTCTTAGCCATCAAGTTTTGCAAACCCGGGAATTTCACCCTTCCTGACCTTCTTGGATAACATGACGGGAAGGATGTATGGCCAGAAGGCAAGCTTCACATAAAGGGGGAAATGGGGATGGCTGTAGAGGTCCGTCCTAGGAGTCCCATATTGGGAAACAAGATTAATAAAATGAGATAAAGAGACAAAGGAGGATCCGGTAGGGGAGGGGATAAGTTTCCCGGACCACTTAGACGCCACCAGTCTATAATTCAAAGGCTACGGTATTGTATAGTCTAAGAAAATAAAGTTGAAGGTGGGCGGAACAGGAAAGATGTAAGATGTACTAAGTTGATGCGATGGGGTCAAGTGCTACCTAGTTGGAGGAGGGGAATAATTGAGAGAGAGCGCAAATTGATAGTGCGTGCACCCCTAATGTTCAGTATTGACAATAGTGGTGTCTAAGGCGTTGTTGCTGGGAAAAGGCAAATGCAAGGGAAGACAGATTCGCTACTTCTTAAGTGGCTGAGGCATAGGATGCACTTTCACTGGACACAATCGAGTAATTTCCCTATCCTCGTGTAACTACTTATATCTAGACCTTTTATCACAGGAATATGACGCATAGCAAGTGCAGGCGTATCAAGAGTTAGGTTGAAAATATACTATTGACGCGTGTATAAATATCGTTTCAATTCAAACCCCCCAAAACAAAGCATACCACATTTAACCCAGTTATCACATCATACCTTTGCTCTCTCGCTCGCACCCTCAGTAGTCACCGACTCAGCAACGGGACTAACGCTCTGCCCGAACATCGTCCCAAACTTGCCATGCAAAACGTCCAACCTATAGAGTTGCGCCGGATGCGCCAACATGTCCTTTAGTAGGTCGGCCCTCTTGAAATTCACCCCGCCGGGTCCACGGTTGTGGTCGTGGCGCGCGGCGGCGTCCGGGAAGGCCTCGAAGATGGCGAACGACGTCTTCGAGTAGCGCAGCCCGAACCAGGGGCCCGTGCCGGGCTCCTGGTCGACGCCGGCGTTGATGTCGCGGAGGAACGCCGCCACGAGCTCCTCCTTCCCCGGCCGCGCCTCCAGCTGGATGAAGTACGCCTTCCGCCCCGGCGTGTCATCGACGCCTTGCATGAGCCATCCCGGGTGCTTCGGGTGGTCTTGGGACCAGGAGGGGGAGGGGTTGGGGAACGGGGGGAGGTCCGTTGCCGTTGCCGTGCTGCGGGGGGTGCTCATGGTGGGGTATTGTGAAGTGAAAATTGACGTGGTTTTAGATGTGCGACTGTTGGTTTTGGAGTGTGTTGCTTAAAGGCAGACAGGAATGTATATGAGTGGTAGTCTTGGTGATGATGTGAGGAATATGCTACATACCTGTCTTTGACGCCAGGAAAGGCCACTATTTGTACAGAATCATGGTGTTCTATACTCACGAAGTTCGTGGACTTCACGTCAGCATTTAATCCATTAATAATGAGCTCTTAATAATCCTCTAGTATGCAGGCATTCACGTATCTGCGGGTCTAATGCGAGGGGACCAATAAAAAGCCTCCGATCTTAAGTCGTCGTGTATATAGAGACTGAGAGATGAATTGGAGTCGATCTGCAGCTAGGCGTTAGGTGGTAATATTGTGGAACAAATATTACCAAACACATATAGGGTCGTATGGGTGCAACTATATCCCGGAGTTATAATCAACCCGCATACGTAAGCATTCCACGATACTCCTATATCATCTATTGAGTGTATAGAATTATTAATATAGCGCGGTGTTTATATCAATAAGCAACCAAGGTTCAACTTCCAATTCTAACTGAATACACTTGTTAGTGTTGGGAAGGGGGGCTCAATATGCCCGTCTCGCCTTATCTCCGAGTAGATGGAGTGAGTATCTTTCTGATTCATGGTAACATGGCGTGCCTGGCTTACCTGTAGTTGACGGTATATATGATATTTAATCTTTTACTAGCACATGGTTACAATGTAAGGTGTGTGTTCGTATGGAGAATTTACGGTTGGAAGGTCTTGCCGGTAGGTTTTGGTGGCCCCTGCCCCTTTCTTGCTAACAAATAACACTTTCCAGTGGCTTCTCGAGCATGACAGCAAGGCCTGCGTGGCGGGGAGTAGCGGTAAATGGGAGCAACAGAAAGCATCGATTACTTAGTATACACGGCGGTCATTTGCGAAACTAATGTCGCAGAAGGCTCTGAAATGGTAAACAACGGTATTGTATAATACTGATAGAAGAATGCAACGTCAGATGGTACGGAAACTCTAGACTATCTGGCTATATACATAGTAGGCTATCTGAGAACTGGCAAGCAGCCTGAACGTGCAACAACCAATGAAGAAATAAACAGACAGGAACTACCAAGGCAGTCTGGCGAGTTGACCAAAGGTATCAAGCAGCTGGGATAATGCCGAAGCCTTTTGTTCTCTCTTCCCCCCTTTACCACGAGCCCTTGCACCAGATCTGTCCACTGGAGCCTGAATCAGCGTCGACGCAAGCTGCAAACGCGAACCATATTATTAGCCTACATGTCCTTTCGGGAATAGGAGAGGAAGAAACAAAGGTTTAGTACTTACAGCCTGTAGCGATAGGCCTAGCGCCGAACGCCCCGTTCGGGCTCGCATAGAACTTGCACGACGTGCCGACTACATAGTCGCAGTTGTTGGGGCACTACAGTAGGAAAAAAATGTTTAGCTTTTTAACTTGCGAGAACTCAGGGTTTGGGGATGAAGGAAAGCAAAGGCTCATACGTTGCAAGCGTCAATGGGGTTCTCAGCGATAGCGGTAACGGCCGCGACCAGGGAGAAGAGGGTGACGAGAACACGACGGGCAGACATGGTGACTGTTTGAAGGTTTGGTGGTTTTGGTTCGTTGAAATGGATATGTTATAGATGTTAGATATGTTGTAGATATGTTGTAGATGTTGAAACTGGTTGGTTTGATGAGGAGAGAACTCTTGGGCAAAATATCGCAGCTTATATACAAATCGATGCTTCAATACAAACAGCATCATATACAGGATTAAATTTAATAATAGAACTATCCGCTGGAGACGTAAACTAAGATCATCACTATATCCCCATATCTATAGATCCTTCAACGTAGCTTCGGTAGATCCTTATATTATTAAAGCTCGCTGGATGTTTCTTAAACAAGTATCCCCATTCAGGCTGGGGCACGTTTCAACGCTAGTTCCCCATCAACTTATATGTCATGGTCTGTTTCTATTTCATGCACATTTGTGGCGTTAGCAAAAGCCGGGGCGGAAATCTATACTAGGAGCCCAGCCTTGCCAGCTGAAGCACCTAGCTGAAGCCCTAGCTGAAGATCTTGCCGCGGAGGCGTTAGTTGTTGCAATCCTTTTGGTCTCCGCGCTAAACTCTTCTTGGCAGCTCAGCTGTTAATACCACATATGTTTTTCCCCAGGAATCCTTTCATAATGCCGAGTAACCAAGGATTGTAGGGACATGCTCATCGGTCTTTCAAGAATCAAGCTGGTGCTACCACTCGACCGGGGCACGGCGGTACTCGGCACGGCATCCAACACGACCCACACTGGCCGCCCGGCCACTCCTATCGCAATATGACTGGTCCTATCGGTAAATAACAATTATAGCTACATGGGGCCATCCTTTGGACATACATCTTCCGACAGGTTCTCTTATTACGCTACAAGTCAATGGGGAAGTTGAGGGTGCACTTTCAACCCACAATAATAAGTATTAGACCATGGTTTACAAGGTTCACCGCGCCGGCGTCACGTGCTCTAGGTATTCATCCAGCTCATCATGATTCACTATAATGATGTGTATACTTGTTTTGGATTGGGAATTGTCGACCCGTAGGAGGGCGTCGTGCATGTCCTACTAATTATAGCGAAACCAAGGTCTCTAAGGGGGTGACCGACGACGGGGGATAGAGAATTTCACCATGGCCTCGTTGCCTATGTGACTGTGTGGCAGGTATCGACAAGGTTTGATCACGGTGTAAATCAACTCAACGTCATTAACCTGTTGGTTAATATTATTGATCAACGCTCTTATAATCTCCTCGCTTAGAGCCACTAGTTAATAGTGAACTTATATTGATGTACATAATGTTACTATATCGATATTAAGGTGTGATTTAGTAAGATAAATGAAATTATACTTTATAATTAACTAGAATAATAGTGACTGTAAAGGGGCCTATACTAACAGTTATAGCCAAACCCGATTTATAACCCATCAAGCCAGAAAGCAATAAGAAGAAATTGCGCATACAGGACAAAGTTTCCTTTTGACTTTTTCACTCCCGGTAAACCGAAAGAAAACAAAACCCCAAAGGTCTCCAAGAACGATTTACATCTTCAAAATCAAGATTCTATTTTTCCTTGATTTGTTGTTTTGTAGAATTTTAATTAATTTTTAAAATTAAGCTCTTAAAAAGCCAAATGCGCATTTTCTTGTCGGGTCTTGCAAGCCTATCCATGAAAAGGACGCCGAACCAGGTTATTAGTAATAAGCTAGATAAATAAATTAAATTAAACGGATAAGATAGGTTAAATGGATAGGATACATAAGTTAGACGGGTAGAACAAGCAGGTCAGATAGATAGGGCAAAACAACACCAAAAAAGGAACTCACGATAGTTTCATACTAAGAAAAGTAGCTTCAAAGCAGATTACATAACCTAGGCTTGGCAGACCCATAGATTAGGTCCACATCTAATTAGAGTGCTTACCTTTGCATGTGATTTGCTAACAGACGCATGGTATGTACATATGTATGTACTTTACATATCAACCACATGGATGTCCACATTGCGGCGATATATCGATATGAATCCACTAGATAAAGTAGGCATGGCCGTGGACTTACAGCAAATCAATCAATACGTAGTCTAATAAGTGACGTCGTTGATTTCAAAAAATAATATCAAACGTGAAAACTACTGAAACGAGCTTAACCATGTACACGCACTTCCATGATGAACACTGGGTTGGATGGATTGGTCACAACCTACATAAGTAGGTCTGAGGTATGTATGTAGGCATAAAAAAAATGCAAACGTCAAACAGAACAGCCAGCAGCCGGGGGCCTGAGCCCGAAAAGCCTTAAGAAACGCCTTGCAAGAGATGCAGGGAAAAAAATGTTAAAAATAAAAACTCATGCTTCCGTTTCGTTCACCCCTTGGAGTGTCGATCTCCTCACATGCCTCTGGGGTATATATATAGTATAATAAGTACATATCTGTCATTAACGGGTGATAACCCCGTTGATAGGTATCAAACCTAGTGTAGTGGATGGCTCTTCTCGTCCAAGTCTCAAACCGTATAAACTGATGTTACAAAAAGCCTGACTCAGCTACCTGCTGGGTGTGAAGGTCAGCTGGTCGGCATCGCCTTGTGCGCTGGATGTTCCCAGATACTGTTGAGTAGTAGAAGAAGCCATGATATGCCAGGCTTGTAATAATGACATACTACTTGATGTCGTGTGAATGGTAAGAGTACAGTCATGGCATGTCTTGGGAAGCGTGGGGTCGCAATATTTACACAAGGTAATAGTTGCCTAGTTATATTTCGTCGTTCAGTCGTTCAGTCGTAGGGGAGTCTGGACTCGCTCTTGTAGCCGGGCTCAGTCGGCACGATATCCTTGACAGGATGTACCATCATTGGTGGCAGGCAAGGGCGTCCGTGGGTCTCTTCCCAGTCCTCCCCTCCGAAGCCAGTATCTTCCCAGCCCATCCAATTGAGGTAAAGTCGTTGCGGTGGAGTTGCACGATAGTACCAGGTGATACCGCGATATCTTCCTTCTCGACCCCACCCCATGGCGCAACCAATACCACCACTCTCACCCTTCAAACCACCATTGAACCATTTCGCCAATCCCCTTCCATCCCACGGCCTGTCGAACCACATCGGCATTGGAGCAAAGACGGCTTTCAGGCCGTGAAGAAGGGCCGTTGTCTGAGTGGCCATTTCCGAAGAGATATGGTTTCCCCGAAGGTTCTCAACGTGCATGATGTCGAGGAGACGTTTTGAGACCCTGGAGTGCGTCACAATGGTCGCTCTTCGCGGCAGTTCCTCAGTAGGATGAGATGTGTCGTTGAAACCCCAGAGCTCTGGCGCAGAAACCCACGAACTGTTTTCGGGGTTGAAGATTGGTGCCACTGTGATAAGATCTGCATCTTCGCCAACGCCCCATTCGTAGTTGTCGTCCGCCGGATTTGCAACCGGGGGTTTTGGTCCGATGGGGGAGATGAAAGGGAAGTCAAAAGCTCCCCAGATAGTCTCATCCCCTGACACACGTTCAACTTCTTTTCTGAACTGAGTATCGAAATCACCGTGGATGGAAGGGATGTAATAACGCTCATTGCGCTCCCACAGACCACGGCGAGGCTGCTTTTTGGCAAAACCGACTAACTTCTCGAGGAAGTCATAGTGATGGCCAACAACTCTGGCGTCCATTTCCCAATTCCAAACATAATCAAATTCCGGGAATTCCTGAGTAAACTTTTGGACGGATAGCCACTGCGAGACATGCACCGTCGCCTTCTTGGGGTCTAACTTAGGGTACATAGCTTGGGTAGCTTCGTCGTTCCAAAGAATAGTAATGTCTCTGAACTCCTTGGGGACACTATCACGGAGGACGTATTGATAAGTAGATTCATCATCCCAGATAGCATAAGCTGTATCTTTAACATGGACAAAGAGGAATACTTGATACTGGCCACCTGTGCGCAGAGAGAGCTCGGTGATAAGAGACCGGATGACCTGCTTATCATTCTCGCTATAATCTTTCCCTGTGTAAGATCGAAGCAATAGCGCAGTCCTCGGCTCCGTACGAGCATTTGATCGTTTAGTATCCGGCTGCTCGAGGGTCCTTTCTCGAGTAAAGAGTGAGTTGCCTCTTCGGAAGCTGTAATTAGTAGACGACGCTGAAGAGGCTTCGCTCCTAGGTAGATTGCCCTCCGTCGAATTTTGGCGTTGGTAGATACTACTCACGAAGGGATTTGTCACCCCTTTCAGGTCAAACCGGGCTTTGTTCTTCTCGACACACTTTTCTTGCAGCTGTCCCCAGTTAACCCTGTTCCACTTTGCCGAGGGCCTCGCGCTCGCATTTTGCTGATACCCGTACGGGCCCAATCGTGTATCCCTTTCGTAACAGAGGTTTCCATCCATGCCAAACACTTCATAACTACCGAAATCGGGATCAGGGAAGGTGCGAGGGTGACCTTTGAAAACATGGATGTCCGACAAATCGTGACCTCCTGGTCCCTCGCAAGGCACGTGTGGTGCATGGCTTTCGAGCCATGATTTCTCGTTGTATTTAGGATAAGGAGTATAAATATATGGTTGCTTCTCACTGTAAGGGGCCGTGTAGTCGGCTTTAGTGAGATGGTCGTTAATGGTAAGATCCTTTTTCTTTTCCACTTCGATGTCCTCGAGGGTATTCCCAAAGATCGCGCCGGCATCTGGGTGTCTGAATAGCCTATTAGAGCCTTATAGCAAAACAATGGAGGAATGAAACCTACTTTCCGAGCCTTTCGTATTCCTTTTCAAATTCCTCTTTAATCTCATCATCTTTATTTTTAACCGAGGGTGAATTATCGATTTCAGCATCAACTTCTCCAGAATCCCCAGTCGAGGAATCATCTGAACCAGAACCATCGGATGAAGATTCGCCAGCCGAGGATGTATCCGTGGGTACTTCGGGGGAATCATCAGTCTTGACCTCCTCCACACTATCTACTGGCTGCTGAGGTTGAGGTTGAGTTGTGAGAGTAGACGATCCAGGTTGATCCTGGCTCTCGCTACCAGCTGTCCACGCCCCAGGGTATCGACCGTTTGATCCATTCACGAGGAAAAAGTATAAGCCGGCAGCGCAAAGCGCAAAAAGTAGCAAAGTTTTGGGCCGTGATAGCCAACGTCGGGAGGGAGCTAGCATGGTCGCGATGGATCGAAGCGACAAATGGGTAAGTTCGACGATTCAAATTTCACAAACGTATCGCGCGAAAGTTCAAATCCAGGACGATTCGAGGTAAGAAGGCATTATTAGAGTGATACACGCTGATTGACAAATTGTCGCATTAAAGCCGTCTAAACCGCTGGTGCTTTAAAGGTAAAGCAAAACTAAACATCAACTCGATCGGACAAGTAGAGCAGTCGGAAATAGGTACAAAAGGCTGTCGGAAATAGGTACAGAAGCGAACGTTGGGGCCTTGTTATCGAAGGTTGTCTTGCGCACACTTAAAAGTGTATCGACGGAGATATTCCAAAGGAGCGTAATGACGTCTATCAAAGATGTCGAGGTAGAGTTGCATATGACTGCGAAGGATGTCTATGTCTTCATTCGATTTCACAGGATGGGGTGAAATGCGACCGGGAATTTATCGAGTCTAATATTATCGTAGGGTGGTATCTGGGGCTAACTAGAAGTCAAGTCAAGTTAGGTGAACCACCAAATGGATCAGATTGAGAAACGGGGAGCTTTGCGACAAATACCACAAAATTTGTGGTATTCCATATGTCATGGGAGTAAAAGAGAGAAGACAAGAAAAGAAAAAACCAAGTCGAAACAAAAAAAGAAGCCTAAGGGGGAAATTGAGCGGATGTCAACACTTATCACGATATCTGTCTAGGCTGGGCTCTGGGCAGTCAGACCGCCGATGAGTGAGACTTGAATGTGGGAAAAGATCTGGGAGGCAGCAATAATAAGAAGTGGATACTGGGAAATCAGGGTCCCCGCCCATTTCAGGGAGAACTGGGGACACCGAGGACAGAAAACGACCATTTGATTGGTTGTTAATGACGGCACAACATTGGATTGTTACAAAATAGGTATGGTGAGGGTATCTATGCGGGACTTCCCTAAGACAGTTTGGGGGTGTCTCGAAGAGAAGTGCACTGTAATTTAAGGGCATACATAAGGTGCTGAACGGCGCCGATCTGCTAGAATAGCCACTTACCAACGAAAACTTATGAGGTTATATTCCTTTGATACTCTCAATTGGAAGACGGAAAAATGATTCAATTGGTAAGCTCCTCTTATGACAATTACTAAGGAATTACTATTTATAAAATCGGCATCACTGGTCTGTGACTTAGTTATCGAAACGTTGTAGATAACTACCTGAACTAACAGGACAAAAGTCTATACATACATACATACATACATGTATGTTGGCTCTTAACGATAACTTTTAACAGGTTGGATTTAACTTAAACGGCACGGCACAACAACAGCAACAGTTCAACCAGTGGCTTTAACAGTCTGTACCTAGCCGGCAGCCCGTCTTGGCATCATATTGCCTATCAATCCATGTCTAAGACCTCCCTATACAACGACATTCTAGAGGCTAGGCTCATCTGCCAGAATTTATTCTCTTGTTGATTCCAAGACGGGACTGCGCGGGCATATCTACCTGGTTACGTAGGTCTTTGCGCGTCAATGATCAGAATGCGTAGCCAGGTTGAGTATCTCTTAGCTTAAACACTCTAAACACTTACGACACCATGCACGGTTCATGAAAATCAATCATCCAAAAACCCACTAAAGGGAAACATTACATACGTCATTCGTACATAGTCAACCACATGCAATTAACTAACTAGGCAAATGCCGTTGAATGTATGTGGGTGAAAGTTACAATGCAACTATCTCTACATACTCATGTAGACAGCACAATTCTGTATGCTGGCAGCTGTAAAAGATGACATACAATACCTACAAACTGAACACGTTTCTTGAAGAACAATTATAAAGGATGCGTGTTACCGAGCCGTTGGAACACAGTACGCCACGACGCTACCGCAGCACACCTAGCACAGCAGGTTAAGCTGCAACGAAACTTAGCATTTACCTCTGCGCCCTCTCATTGCCTCAATGATTGATGTGATGCAGGATTCGATGCGACCAGTTATGTAACTTACGTACATACATATCCTAGGTAGGTACGTATGTATGTAGGACACCCCCACACTGGCCACAGGCGGGCGGCGGAACCCCTGACAGCCGTTTTGGATTACCCTACTAGGTATACGCGCCTTTTCTCCAACGACCAAGATCACCCCTCCATGCAGCTGGCGGTAAGCGAGTCGGGAGTTAAGCCAATGGACTGACTGCAACTCTGTACCTTTTTCATTATGTAGTAGGAGTAGCATCGGCATGCCTTACAGTAGCATGGCTTGCAGGAGGAGTGGATGTGCATGGCAGCGCAATAGTAGAAAAGGGCACTTCTTGGCGTTGATTGCGCCCCACGTTTGTATAGATAACAACAGCACGTACGAAGAATATCAAAAAGCAGAAATTCTGGACAATATCGAAAACCGGTAACTAACGGAGGATGCTCAATTCGGTGCAACCTTTAGATAGTGGCTGACTGGCTGACGGGTGGCGCTGCAGCACATCTTATCATACATCCAACATCTAACTACATACCTATCTGGTATCACCATAAGCCAGCCACATTGCCTTGCGCAAATTAATTATATACATAGTTGACATTCTGCCGAACCCTAGCTCAATCTAGTTAACGGCTTTATACATCGTCATCCCACGAATCTTCTCATTAGATAAGTAGTCTTATGCCGGGCAAGATAAGGGGAAACAAGAAGTTCTGGCCAAACCCTTTCGGAGAAATAGGGGTGATGGGAATAACGAACCCTCGTTTGTCAATCGTGGAACGCAATCATACATACGTACATTAGACATACATACTCCGATACTTAGGCAATAAGGGGGTAAAACCACGGCGAGCAGTGAATATCGGTAATCTATAGTAATTACCTACATCCATGGATGCAGCAGGTACCCGGTCGCCTCGTCCGGGTCTCCACCCGCATTAATTAAGTATGTTATCGGTCTTGGTATTCCTATAGGACAGAAATCACAGAGCCGGCACATGCTACTAAGAAAACTACGCTATAAGATCCGCCGTGTTATACATCCATACGCACGTAGATCGACATCCATCCACACCTACCTATACCTACCATCCATCATCCCAATAAGAGGTCTCGGTAATGAGAATAGAGATAGCCAAGCTGCCGAGCAGAGCAGAACGCACACAATATCGACTCGGTGTCACGTCACCGACCAGAATCCAATTACGTAATACGTACGAACACAAAAAAAAAAAAAAAAAAAAAAACCCAGGCTGACAGTCTACCAGTGATCCGTTTCCGCCCATGGGGTGCAACACCAACTCAATCAATCCCGTGCGACGGGACCGTTCCAACCATTACATATCAAGTTTTGTTTCCCCACCCCGTCGCCCGCCCGCCTACTCGGCCCGGAAGCGATTTCTAGATCTAACTACCTACGTACGTACATATGTAGATATCTTGATAGATATAATAAGTGTGTGAGACATGAAACGGCTGCGTCCCGTTGTAACGCGATGTGATGATGCGCAAAGGAGGCCGGGCCGGCTACCACGCAAATCCACCCCCACTTATGCCTCGATCTGCCCGTTTGATGTTGTATTTTCTTGATGATGTCCTGAAGATCTGTCGATTGCATGCATCTATCCACACACACACACACACACACACACACACACATGGAAACGTGATTACCTAAGTGTGTTTTAATTTTTTTGAAAACAGACCACCACACAAACATATTCGTGATATGAACGACTCTAAGTGTTGTAGTGAATATATACGTTAGCGTTATTGCAATGTAACACCAAGGTAGCACGATGACAGAGAGGGAGCAAATTGTTTTGAAAAAATGCGTGATTGCAATGCGGCTCTAATTGACTAGATACTTCATACCCCCATGTGGTGCAACATACCTAGTACATGTAGCTAAGAGGGCGACATACTTAGAAAGGGGTAATGGAAGACCGCATGCATACCTGTCTTACTATCCAGCTATCGTTAGCAATCGTTTGTTTGCTAGCCAGTCTAGGTATACGTACATAAATATCCCATCCATCGCTCATCCACCCGCCTATCTGTCATCGGATAGCAGCAGGGCTATCTATCTATCTATCTGTCTGTCTCAAAGGATCCCGCCAAATGCGGGAAGTGTTATTACGAGGCACGGGTAAGTAGGTAGGTACGTAGCCAGCATCGGTTGGACGTCCAGGGCAGATTGGAACGAGAACTTGCGTCACGAATGAGACAACTCGCTTCGTTCATGTTAGCCGTCACATATGTATGTACGAAGTAGGACTGAAAGTGCTTGTAGTAATCAAAGGAGGTTAGGTATTGTCTTCATTATCGGTTATGAGTTAAAGTATTACAAACTGCCTTCCGCTCCGTCTCCGTGCAAACGCAACAGAACAGAACAGAGCAGGGCAGGGCAGTACGATTAGCTTAACATTAAATAATAGCTTGTCCGGTAATACATCTCTTCCCCTCCCCCTATGCCCGCCCGCCAGCATATAGGCCAGTTATGCACCTCCGTCTCTAGCAACCTAGCCGAGTAGCATGCCATCCATCCATCCATCCATCCACCCACCCAGTCCCCAGGATCCAGACACGACAACCACCACGGCCGCTGAGCCCAAAAAGATTGATTGCTTGCTTCAACCAAAAAAATAAAATCAGATGTATATGTTCCCCGCCCAATGCAAAAGATCTTTGTGCGACGCTCAACAGATAATCACGAAGATGTGGTGATAATGATGATGATGACGATGAGGGTGTTTGCTTTAAATCGAAAAATATCAAGCAAATTTCTTCCTCCGGAGGTGCGTGATGTCGAATATGATAGATTGTTAAACCAAAAAAAATAATTGTCCAGTGGTTTTCTTGTTCCACTGGAATGTCGAAGATAGTAATAATTCCATGGGAGCGAAAGGGGGGAATCAAAACGATGAGGCGATAAATATATAATAATCCAAAAAGAGCGGGGGAGAGAAAAAGAACCACAATGTTGGGGGTATACGCAGGAGAGAACAACAAGAAGAAAGGCTTCTTCGGAACGCCGTAGAACTCCGGGGCTGGTTGTGGTGTAACAACGAGCAGCAAAAAAATAATAATAAACAAAAGTCACCAAGTGTGTCGACATAGGAAAGGCATGTTTTCATTCCCATCCATCCATCCATCCATCATTTCGCTTTGTTTCCTTAGTTCTTTATTTCTCTTTGGGAATCCCTTACTCAGGGAAGAGATGGGGAGAGGGGGAGGTGCAGGAAAGGCCACGAGTGTGAGTTGAGTACGACTGGGAGAGAGCAAAAGAACCCCGGTTCCGCCGGGTTTTAAGCAGGTCCCATCATACCCAATCTCGTCATGCGCTTCTGCATCCTCGGCATGCCCAGCCCACCGCGGCCGAGAGCCTGACCGGGAGCCAGACGCTGACCCATAGGCAAGCCGAAAGGCCGGTTCAGAGTCCCCGAGGCCGGCGGGCTCGGACCAGACGGCAGACCAGCACCCGGCGGCGGCTTGCCTCTCGCGAACGGCGGTCCCTGCCCCATCCCCATCCCCGGTCCCTGCCTGCCACCGCCATTATAACCCATAACAGGCTGCTGGACCCTCCTCACAGCATCGCGTTCACAGAACGCCTCGCCATTGACATCGAAATAACCATCGCGCAGCACGACCCCACAGTCGCGGCACCGGAAGCACCCGACGTGGTGCTTGCGGCCGCCGTCCTCCTCGAGGTACTGGCCCTCGATGCCGCGGTCGCAGGTCCCGCAAAGGCTGCCGTTAAGGGCGTGGTAGTGGCGCTCGCAGTAGGGCTTGTCGCCCAGCACGTAGAAGGTGGTGCCAGCGAACGGCTCGCGGCATGTCGCGCACACGAAGCACGCCTTGTGGTACCGCCCCGTCAGGCGCCCGTCCGCCGACGAGATCGATTTCCCCGTGATCGCTTCTCCGCACGACTTGCAGTTACCGCGGGTTCGACCCTGGGAGGGTTGGCGGGCGTGGCCGTTTGCGTGGGATGGTCGTCGCGCTGCTGGTGCAGCTGTTGGTGGTGGGGGTGGTGGTTGGGATACGTTCCGAGCCCGAGGTTCCTGGATCGCTGGGTCTTCCCTATCTCTGCTACGGTTCGGGTCTTCTCTACTACGGTTGTTGTTGTTATTATTGTTGTTAGGAACGAATGGCGACCGTAGCGGGGGTGATCCCTGTCCAGCCTGAATAGCCGGGTCCCTGCGGGTAGGGAGCATCGGTGATCTCAACGGAGGCGATCCGGAAGATGCGCCTTGCGCGGATTGGATAGCCGGATCTAACCGCAATCCTTCTGGTGGTCCCCGGCGGGGAGGATTTGGAGCGGGCCTAGGAGCCGCATTCTCAGATGATGGAGCACGCGGTCTAGGTGGAGGTAGCGCCGGGCGCAGGGCTTCTACCGATGATTGGAGATCGTCGTCCATCAAATCGTCTACTTTAGGCGGTGGGCCTGATGGAATCCTTCGTGGTCCTACCGAGCGGGCTGGACTCGTACTTGAGCTTGCCTGGCTCCGTTGTGATGAGCGCTGGCTGTAACCTGATTGGCTTGATGATTGGGATACTGATGGAGAATGGTATGGGTTACTCTCCCCAAACTCGTCTGCTAAGTTAATACTAGGTGTGGTGCTCCCTTCCCGCGTCGGGGGACGTATTAAGCTTTTCCTAGGCGGTGGAGGTCGTGTTGTGTCTCTTATGCTGAACGATGGCCGTGGCAGACGTTCGCTTGTCGGTACGGGTTCGTTTTCCATATTTGTTGATGCGCTGCGCATTCTATCCTGCCGTAACCCAGGCGCGGAGGGTGTCCTCGCTGGTAACTCATCCATTGGACTCGGTCTCGGCTTCGGAAACGTCTCTGATCGCTTGTTCATGCTAAGGGACGGAGGCTCAAAGTCATCACCGTTCCTTTGGGGCGGTCCAAAGCCACCATACCCGTTCTTACGGGGCATCCTTGGGGGCGCACGTCCCGCGCTATTTATTGACGAAGCAGTACTCGGTCTGCGCGCGTCATCATCTCTTGATTCCGGTCGGCTAGATCTGAAGCTGTTGCTAGACAATGAGTTCAAGCCGGCAGAAGGTCGTCGGCTCATCTCAAAAGGACCTGGTGCGATACTATTCATTCTCGTCAAGAGAGTAGGTGCCTGTTTTGGCGGACTAGTACCAAATTGGGAATCAAGGTCGGGCCCATCTGGGTCTGACATCCCTCCATACCCACCCGGTCTCCTATTCTGTGTAGGAGGAGGCGAATCTGCGATGGTTGGGCCGAAGAAATCTTCTCTATTGGGACTTGGGCCAGCCCGTCCGTTTGGGGTTTTGGGAGATATAGCCTGAGACCCAGTTGAGGCACTTATTGGTGTTAGCTGATCTGGTCTCATGTTGTCTCGATCTGCGATTTGGTTAGCAACGTGACGATGGAATCTTCTATCATCAATGACGTACTTGCGGCAGACGTATCAACATTAGGTGGTGCCGCACGAGCGAATTTGTCAAATACGTTTGTTTTTAAGGATGAAAAGGCCCCGCCTAAAAGATCTGGTGCTGGTGGTGGCGGCGGCGGCATTGCTGTGAGTTCGGCCGTTAGTAATTAGAAAGAGGGTTTAAAGAAAAAAAAGCAGAACTACGAGATGCGAAATCGTCAAGGGGTCACGAACGCTCAGCTGGTGGTCCTGTTGATTGACAGACATGCTCTCCCATCATAGATATCTCCACTTGATTGCCACAGCTTGAGCATTTTATAGTCGGCATGAAAGCCGACTGTCGAGATAGATCCGCCATGTCTGCGGTCCCTACTCTTTTGCCTATGCCAGTGCCTTTTCTTGTTTTCCTAACCCTCGCCTTCTTCCTCTTAAAATACTGGCCTCTATAGTCGCGCTCATCCGACAATACTCAGTCGAGTTCGTGAGCGATGTCGAGAGGCGATAGGATATCACTCAGGGTCAAAAGTCCAACATTGAACCTAGATCGTTGGCAACGTATTACGATCGATGTTTTTTATACCAGTGTTCGTTCGGTCCCGATGTGGACGAAGGTTGGAATTAAATGAGTCTGATTCCCGAAACTTGGGACCTGGAGTCCCAAACCTGACGACACCTGGGTGTTTCCAATTCACCGAGTAAGCTGAAGAAGCGTAAGGCTCTTGTGTTGTTTCAACAAGGACTCGGTAATCAAGCGATTTACTTTGGATTGGATGAAGTTCGCGTGGTTTAAACGCCAGAGTCGCACAGGTGGCCTCTGCTTCAGGGATTTGAAAGTAACAAAATAGCAATTGGTTGGATAGATGGAAACAATACTGAAGAATGTCAAGTGTGTGAAGGTCGGTGAGGAGATAGAGGCTGTTGCTGTTGCTGTTGCGAATTGTGTCTCGAAAGGGTGGATGAGTGTCAATAAGACCCCTGTAAATTCCCCCTGGTTCACAAGGACCGCTCCAGTGACCATTCAAGGTAAGTCCCTGTGCATCTGCTTCCTAGTAGGGTAAGGGGCGTTTTCTCGTAACAGTCCCAAAAGGGTATAGGAAGGGATGCTCATTAGTAGACCCCGTTTATTATGTTGGTAACTTGGTAACTTGCATGAGCTGAAGACCTATAATGGCTTGTGCACGGCGGCAGAGACCCTTGAGAGTTCTGAGTAAGATTCTGGGGATTCTCTCGATCTGCGATGACCATGATTAACTACTATGCAAAAAGGGAAATTATTACGGATCTGCTTCAGCGGTTTTTGTGATGGACTGACTCAATCAGGATTAACACGTGCATATATATGTGTAAGTCGTACAAAATACAGTAAAGGATTGGAGTGAATGAGTGTTGGTTCGGTCTCTGACTGTAATATCTACTGTACTCATCCTCTTACAAACAGTCATCCCTAAGTATTGTACAAGTTACATACTTTACTTTATTCGGTATGAGTAAGATCCGACCTTGAATTCCACCAGACATGACTACCTACATACGGGCCGTATCTATTTAGTCCATGAATTAATATGATTGTAATATGATAAACTATCGCAAATTCTCCATGCACGGTGCAGATGAATATAATAAAATGGTCAGATATTGACATGATATCAAGGCTAGTGCGGTAACGGGCTCTGTATGGTGCGCCACTGTTGTTATGGGTGAAGATTAGCCCAAATATATGCTTGGCTTGGATTGCATGCATGCTCAATGACATTCGTCAACTCGCACGCTGACAAGCTGATTGCCCGCCTGTCTGTCTTGTCTGTCTTCAACTTTCAAAGAAACTGCAATCTTGGAGATAGCCCCACCACTCCACTATGGATGAATTGGAGTTTAGCGTAACATCGGGTACCTTGCAGCATCTTAACGGTGATTGGGGCCTTATTTGCTTTCGAACATCGCACCCCAAAACATTCATCGATCCAGTCCACCTGCATCTCCCGAATGGAATTCCTCTCGGCGGCTTTCGCGGCGCCGTCACGGGCGCTGATTTTGGCAGTTGATAAATCTCACTCACCCCTTAACTCTTAACCCTTCTACCGGCGTTCTATTTATTGAATTTACTGGAATTAGTAATAGTTAATCTGGTAATTTATGACCATACGACGATGTTACCTCGTTGTTCATGGATACAGATTACATTCCCTTAAGAAGGATCGGTCAGCTGTTATTTCTGTTACAACACATTCTCTATCCAGTTTAACTCATGACGACATTATCTTCGGACGTCATCTTCCATTCTACGTTTGCCTCGTTAGGCTTGCACGTGTGCCCACGAACTGCCTACTTATTTCCTACCTGCATATCTAGTGAATATCCCACTATGAGTTAGATCCTGCAATCTCACGATAAGTCGTGCAGTAGTTCGGTCGCTAAAGGCTACGGGCTTTTTCCTAAAGCGGTCGGTGCGCTTTGTAGCGATTCCCATGTCGGATATGGCAATCTCCCGATCTAAGCTAATAGTCCAGCAATTATATGCACGTAAAAGGCTCGGCAAGCGAGCGACCCAAGCTGTCTCAGATGTTTCGCTGCTGCGACTCTTCTTCCTTAACATGAAACATCCCATAGCTTACCCGCGCGGCGACTGTCTACGCCGGAGATTTCTTTCGTCAGAAACAACCCAAGCAACATATCCCGCCTGGCCCGTCTGGCGGTTAGTTGGGGTGACTGAGACAAATGGTTGAAGGAGACCGAATATGAATCGTGGCTTCTACTCTAGACTCTAGCGTAACTGCGTAAATATATCAATGACTGAATGAGAACACCTTACGGAATTCTACCGATATGTGATGTCTTGGCTCTTCCCCTCGGCAACCAACGTTAGTTGTCTCGAATTCCACACCGGAAACAATCTTGTAAGTACAACTGTTTATGCGCAGTCCGCACCCAGGTGTCATCAGGCTCTGCACCGATCGGCTCTGCACATAGTACATGTAGATTAGATATAAGCAATGAAGTTATTTCTAGAGTAGGTACTTACGTTTTAACAAATACTTTAAGCTGTTGAAGTTACACTACTGTAGGTCGCATTGGTACGATACGGGGATGACAGATTTAAGAGCTACCTGCATGTAGTTATTTAAAGGGTAGAATGGCAAAAAGGTTCATGGCCTATGCTCGTCCACTCGTTGGTCCATGGACCCCTAAATTGGAAATGAGGCTAATCAAGGATCCAATTCAGGAAATATCGAGTCCCACATTTAACTATACACAAATCAGTTCTGGGCCTGTCCATGCCTCCTCATTCTGCATTCATGAACATGATCCGCGTGGGGGCGGTTCTTCAATTCAGTCCGTGCGTGATCTCCATATGCAGTACGTATTTTATTTGACGACGGTGTCAGTTATTCAATCAGTTCAATAAAGTCTCTCATAGGGAGAGGTGAAATTCCAATTGCATCAGTCAACTCATTAGTTATGGACCACAGGATCCAGGCTTGGTTGATGGTCATCGTCTCCCTTGCGATCATCTGTAAAGTGATATATTGTCCACAAATTCCTTCCGACCATTCATACTTCCTCACCCCTTACACAACTCAACCCTTTTCAAAGGGATTGATGATTCTGCCATTTCAGAGGCCATAAAGTTATAGCTGAACAATGCTAGTACTACTTGCATGTGTTCATTCGCGCTGGAATACGAATTACATCATCGCTACAGACGGACCCCATGACACTCACTAGAATGATAGTGAGCAAACCGCGCACTCGGTCTCTTTTATCAAGAACTTCAGACCTCTGTGTGGCGGGATTTCTCGGTAGCTTATAGAATTCCGCTCGGAGATCCCGGAAACTCAGATCGGTCAACTACTTATGTAGTGACCCAAGAGGCGAGCTATATATGCAGCGCTCAAGCGATCCGTCGTCGCGGTTGTCCGATTATCGTTAACGAGATTCCACCGAATGAGAAAGTGCTCGGGTGGTACGGCTGTTAGTCAGGGAGACACGAGCCGTTAGCTTCATCTAGGCGTGCGTATACGTACGTCCGTATTTACGCGAAGCGCCAATTTCTCCCGCTCGGGGGAGTCGGTATCAGACTGTTAAGAAAGGCTGGCGACTTCTTCATGGTGCTGCGTAACTGGAAGGTAAGTTCGCAACAAAACAAACAACAAAAAAAGGGCAGATAAGAACTTCACGATTCTGGGATTGGCGATACTTATATGCGGCTACATGGGTCAATGTCATGGATGGTCTAAGCGACCGTATATACATACTTACATACACAGCACGCCTCAAACCCCGCTACGAGGTGTTGTACAAAGCGCCAAGTGGTGAAACTGAGAGAGAACCTTAATAACTCATCACCCCGCTACCCGGATGAGCTGGCATTAAACCCCCGGAAAGGGAGAAGGACAACGCAGTTCTTTTGACGATTACCTACAAGGTGGTTATCTATGAGCTGTTTTGAGTTCTGCTTGCGGTCCCTGGGGAAAGTCTAAAAAACCACACCGACTTTTGCATCGTGGGGTGGTTGTTCTAGATCCCCAACACGTTTCTGCAGCTTGCTCTTCTGCTGCATCGGACTAAATAACTAGTGGTTAAACTGCAGCCGATGCCCCTCCGAGATGCCGAGCTGGCGAGCTGGCGAGAACCTAATTACGTATGTAGGTAGGTAGCTACTACAGTAGGTACTTTGCTTCGTAGAGTCGAGATGACGAACCTTATTAAATAAGAAATCTCTCAATGCCATGCAAGCTTTAATTCTCTTCTTCCTAAAAACATCTTGAAAGCAAAGTGAATGAACTCTTCCATCTTTTTAAGTGTGCATTTGCTCTGATAACCAATAAACATCCCTTCACCAAGCTCACCCAAATTGCTTGTTTGATCAAGTAGTGAGTTGATCGCGCTCTTCGGGCCGCGATCACCCCATAACCGTCAAGACGTTTTCCAACCTCCTTAACTCGTACGTACCCAGTGCTCAGCTTTCAGCTTCATCGTGAATGAAATATGAAAAGACAACATGAAGAAAAGAAGAAAAACCATCATATGATGTCCGTCTTGCTGACTCGCAGAACGTAGGATCCACCACCCGTACGCAGGAGCCCGTTGCTCTGCCTCCGGGGGCGCAGCGGACTCGGAATTCTCGGGATAAAGACCCATCTATCCCGATTTTCAAGTAAGCAACAAGTAGACGCGTGAGGAAGATGGCACCACACGCAGAAGGGGCAGCAGCCCTGGGAGGAGATGACGGTGGTGGTGGTGGGTCGAACACTCGTGCTCGTGGCGACGACAACGTTTTCGTCGTGGACTCGCCCAACGTCACGTACACGGACGACGCGATCCTGTCCAAGTACACGTACCGGACGACCCGTGTCACCCGGGACAGCGCCACGGGCAAGTACGTGGCGACGCCGCGGGAGACCGAGTACGACTTCAAGGTGGAGAGGAAGGTGCCGCGCACCGGCATGATGCTGGTGGGCTGGGGCGGCAACAACGGGACGACGGTGACGGCGGGCTTGATGGCGAACCGGCGCGGGCTGGTCTGGGAGACGCGCGAGGGCCGCCGCGAAGCCAATTACTACGGGTCAGTGGTCATGGGCTCGACGATGAAGCTGGGCACCGACGCGGCCACGGCGCGCGACGTCAACATCCCGTTCCACGACGTCCTGCCTATGGTCCATCCGGATGACCTCGTCGTGGGCGGTTGGGATATCAGCGGCATGAACCTGGCTGATGCTATGGATCGTGCTGCCGTGCTCGAGCCTACCCTCAAGGCCCTGGTCCGCAAGGAGATGGCGCCGATGGTTCCGCTGCCGAGCATTTACTATCCGGACTTCATCGCTGCGAACCAGGAGGACAGAGCTGATAATGTCATCCCCGGTAACAAGGCCTGCATGGCCCACGTCGAGAAGATCCGTCAGGATATCCGGTGAGTGCCCGCCTCTACGTCAATCCCTGGGATCAACCGCCAGGGAAAGTGAACCCGTACTTAACTAGAGCACTAACACTAATGAATTTTATAGCGACTTCAAGGCCGCGAACAACCTAGACAAGGTCATCGTGCAGTGGACCGCCAACACGGAGCGCTACGCGGACATCATCGCGGGCGTGAACGACACAGCCGACAACCTGCTAAAGGCGATCGAGGGGGGACACCCCGAGGTATCGCCATCGACGGTGTTCGCCGTGGCGTGCATCCTCTCGGGGGTGCCGTTCATCAACGGCTCGCCGCAGAACACGTTCGTGCCGGGGGCGCTCGAGCTCGCGGAGAGGCACGGCGCGTTCGTCGGGGGCGACGACTTCAAGTCCGGGCAGACCAAGATGAAGTCGGCGCTCGTGGACTTCCTCATCAGCGCCGGGATCAAGCTGACGAGCATCGCGAGCTACAACCACCTGGGCAACAACGACGGGCGCAACCTGAGCTCGCAGCGCCAGTTCCGCTCCAAGGAGATCTCCAAGTCCAACGTCGTCGACGACATGGTCGAGGCGAACTCGGTCCTCTACAAGGAGGGCGAGCACCCCGACCACACCGTCGTCATCAAGTACCTCCCTGCCGTCGGCGATAACAAGCGCGCGCTTGACGAGTACTACGCGGAGATCTTCCTCGGTGGGCACCAGACTATCTCGTGAGTAGTTGCTAGTTCGCATTGTCCCGTCCAACTTTCCCGTTCTATACTTTAATATTAGCTGGACAATGTGCTAAGCTCATCTACCTCCTACAGGATCTTCAACGTCTGCGAGGACTCGCTGCTCGCATCCCCGCTGATCATCGACCTCGTGCTGGTGGCCGAGATGATGACGCGGATCCAGTGGCGGGCTTCCGGGGCTCCCGAGTACAAGGGCTTCCACAGCGTTCTGAGCATACTCAGCTACATGCTCAAGGCTCCGCTGACCCCGCCGGGCACGCCCGTCATCAACGCCCTGGCTAAGCAGCGCGCGGCGCTGACGAACATCTTCCGTGCGTGCGTCGGCTTGGAGCCCGAGTCCGACATGACCCTGGAGCATAAGCTCTTCTAAAAATTGAGGGGATGTTGGATGGTGGCGTCTCTCGCTTAGGAGAGGCGACCATTAGGAAAGGATAGTATGTACGGTTACGAGATGAAGGGCTTATAGGCTTGCTGCAACTCATTATCTACTTACTCTTCCGTGTTTGAAGCGACACCCAACTCATTGATCTCGACACTCTTTTGTCGCATAGATAGATGACTTTGTCTCTATTTCGGACATCGTTTATTGTTTCATTCTTTACCCCTATCACTATTCAAATAGTTATAGGCTACATACAACATTAAGGGTTTATCAACAGCCTGCATTTACCCCATGGACTTCAACATCCTGGGTTTGAATAAAAATCTATCGATTGAACTCAAAAGACTGTCTAAGAAGTGTATTCGAGTAGAGAAATATAAGTAGAACTACCCAAGATAGCAAATCATCGCCTAATATAAATATCGCATAGCTGGTGACATAGATACATATGATAAATAGCTATAGATAGGGTTTAGTTTCATTGACATATAAAGGAGTAAGTAGTGGCAAGCTTTTCACTAACAACCATTAACTGGCAATTGCAGTTGCACTCTGTAATTTTTCATGTTTGCTAAAATGTAATGATGCATTTCCCTTCTAGCCCATATCAATCACTCTTTAGCCAACCTTTTAAACGTATCAAACATGATTATTCATAATTAATCAACCCTTGCGAGTAATGGTTTGTTTACGCATTTGGTATTTTCAACTGATAGTTATAGATTACGTGAAACGACTTTAAGTAATATTATCAAAGATACTGTTGGTGAGAAGGTATATAAATAAGTACGTATATAGGTAATAAACATTATTACTATCATCATCCAACACCTCCAAGGAATAATAGTAGTCAGTCAGTCAGGTAAAAAAAAGAAATAGTGGAAAAAAGAAAGGCCCAGCCCAGGATTCGAACCTGGGAACCTCCATGCAGTACCTGGGGACTTATTGCTAATCCTTAGGACACAAGCTGCCCTACCTGACCACGGTGTGCTGACCATTACACTACCCAGGCTTAATGTGTTTGCTGAATTTTCCATTTCTTATTCAAATTTATAGGATTAGCCGAATGATACATACTGGCCACCACCTCAGGCAGGACATGGGTACGTACGTACGTACATATTGTCTTCCACTATTACTTCTCAGGGACACCAAAGCACAACATAAGACCCCAGGTAAAAAAAAGCCTAATCCGTTTGAGGACTTACAAATATTAGCTACTTACCACAATTATCCCCAAATCTACGGATACAACCGGGTTACTAAGTATCTATGGGAGCAAGTGCGCGTGTCCATGGTCAGTTGAGTTTTACGCGTGACGAAGACCCAAGGGCCAAACAATAGGGCAGTTAGTTAGGGACATAGAAATACAACGTATTAATCCCGCTATTGCATCGACCATTAAACTACCTAGTTTTCCAGCCCTTTTTACACATCCCCAGTCTAAACGCCGTTTACTTTTCCCGCATGGTGTCATGCCTTTCCTAGGTAGTCTAGGCCACCCATCAGGCTCAAAACGCAAAATCCCCTCCAGCGCCAGAAACTCCCGGTGCCATGAACTGAGAAATGCCAGCAACGAATCCACGCAAAAGTCAAGAATGGAACCCCGCTATTATGTATGGCTGATATATGGCTGCTCGAACCGCGTTGTATGGAAGCAGACCGGTGTGATTCCTTCCATCTAGACCTAAGACTACTCGCGTAGAAACCCCCTCTAATGAAAGCACAACAGACCAGACCAGACCAGACCAGCCAACCAACCAACCAACCATCTCTTTCTCCGCCTACATCCACGCGGAAGGCCTCGTCATACTCAACCTCTTATAGCTCTCGCCGTACAAACCTCGATCCCTATCCGCAGAGGGCAGCTCTAGCCCCGTAGCGACGCTCTCGGCGCCGAGCGTGCCGGCCCTCTTGACAGCAACAGGGCTGTGGCCGGCCTCCTCGAAGAAATAGTGGTTGTGGCCCTCGGCGTAGGCGACGCGCCAGGGGGCCACCATCTCGGCGAGGTTCGGGCCGGCGCCGCAGCTGCCGGCGAGGGCGGCGCTCGGGGGCGAGTTGAGCGCGAGCGCGAACAGGTTCTGGGGCTCGGTGTAGTCGGCGACGAGCCCGCCGCCGCTCTGGAGGAGCAGGTACGCGAGGCATACCACGTTGATCACGAAGATCAGGATGAGCACCACGTAAAAGACGCGCTGCCAGTCCTCCTCATACGACGACGTGTACTCCTGGGTGCGCACCGAGGCGCCGAACGTCTCGTAGCTGCCCCCCGCGGGCAGCGGGTTGAGGCCCTCTCCGTCCCCGTACGCTAGGTAGTGCTTGAAGCTCGTCTGCACCGACCCGATGGCGAGCGCTGCGGACGCGTAGGCGGCGAGCGCCTCGGCCGCACTGGGTAGGAGGGGGTCGAGTGCTGGCTCGCGCAGGATGAGCTGCGTGAGGACACGCGCGTTGGATGCGTTGGCGTCGGTGGCGCCGCCGTCGACGTGCATACTCTTTTATAGTAAAATCAAGTTAGTATTCAACTCGTTTCCATCATATCTTATAGAAGGTTCTATAACAGAACGCGAAAGGTGAAGATATTGACTGGGACTGGCTTTAAGTACTTACGAGCTGCCACTGCGTCATCAGGTACTTGAAGTCGGTGTACATCCAAGGATCATCGTCCCCGACCTGGCGGTGGTACGCCTCCTCATCGTCGGGATCCTCGCAGCGCGCCGTCATCTGGCCGCCCGAGGTGCCGGTGACGTCGAACACCGTCGAGCATTTCGTCGAGAGCCATGATCGGAGCTCGCAGAGCGTGTAGTCGGGCATGTCGGTGAAGTTCGACTTCATGAGGATGTAGATCGCCGTGTTGTCTATAATAGTTGTGTTGACCACCATGTTGTAGACTATGGGATACTACACCAGCAAGTTTTTCGTAAGTCTAGGTTCTCCGTATGGGAAGCGATCGTTGTATCACTTACCAGGGGGAATACTGGAGGCACACGACCGTAATCAGAACCCCAGCGAAAAATGTCATCGACAACCGTCCGGTTGAGCCACTCTCCTTTTTGCGCCACAGGCACATCTATATACCAGTCATCTGCACCGGCCATGTGGTCTGGTATGTCGGTTGTTTGGTTTCTGGCGTGAGGCCATGCCGTCTATTATGTGTTAGTCTTCCGGGCGAGAACGTGAAACCACCGCTTCTCCATCCTTTCTCTATAGGATCTAAGACAACTACGGGAGATAGAGAGAAGAGTACATACTGTAAACAGGTCAGCTCGGGAAAAAGAAAAAGAAGTCACATTACTAGCGGAAACCGCGTCATAAACTGGGGACACCATTATACATACCATATACCAGAGGGGCCAACTCCTCAGCTGCCATATTCACGCACATGACGTTAAGCGCGGGCGAGGCCACACTTGCTTTCAAAGAATATTGACCTTGACCACTCAAGTCATCCGGTTGCAGGATATTGTTCAATGGATCTGTCGCAGCGGCGTACACGCCTGGATGTGGCAACGCAAGACTGACGTTGTTGATGATTCTGTTATGAGAAGCGGAGGTTTTTGCCACGTCTGCGTATTCTGTGTCGATCCAGGAAGAGGTCATTGTTATGTTGTCAAGCAGGTTGTGCTTCCCCTGAGGCCTCCTGCTGAGTTCGTCTTCCCTAACCCCACTGTCACGTATATCTTTCCATACGCCCCTATTACATGTCAGAAGCTGCAAGACAGTGCGACCTTAACGCATCGACTGATTTGACACATACATAAAACCAAGTAGATTACGGTAAGCTTGACCTCTGTTAGTAACCATCTCGCCAAGTATAGTGATAAAATGGAATAGCACTTTAGATACCGGGGTAGGAGAAGGCTTACATTGTCCGGAGTATTCTATATTCAAGCAAGACTCGGCCGAACTTGTGGGGTCCAACAACTCATCGATCGGCGTCATACAACTCGTACCAACAAATGTATTATTTAAATAATTTGACCGGACGAGACCTTGCAGTTCCCCATGGTGCCAATCGCCGAATTTGATTTTTGGCCTTACCATGGCTTCGGATGCCGTGGTATAGAAGAGCGATGCTATCATGGCCGTTAAAGTAAGGGCACCTAGAAACGTTGGGGCAGCGTCTACTAAATGTCAGTATCTCCTCCCAACACGATAAACGATACTGTCTAGGGCACGCTGTCCCATCATCTAAACAGAGCAATGTAGATGTAAAACCGGTGAGAACATACTATATTACATTAGCCTGTATTCAACATGTATATCAAATTTTCGGGGATTATACACACCATGGAATACCCTCCCAATACGTAAGTAGGGAGCCAGGTTGCTACAAAGTCCTGGTTAGTTTCTGGGATAGTCGTAGGAACCATTCCCGACTTACAATGACCCAGTTCCGCATCGTCATTTCTGCGAGCGTCACGCCTCTCGATCGTCTCACGAATGATCTTCTAGTAACAACTTGGCCGATGAACGTCACAAACACGGTGACGAATGACATCTCTATAGACTTTGCGATGAATGTTGATAGCAACGAAGCTGTTGACGGGGCAAGAACTCCTGGACCATTTGTTGACGAGATGCCATGCCCATACCGGGGCTGATAAAAGGCCGCAAAGAGCCATACCCCACTGGCGATAGTTGAGTAGATAGAAAGGCATAGGATAGTCACGAAGAGCCACGTCCAGTGGCCGAGAAAAACGTCTCGTCTAGAATGGCAATATGTAGGTGGCTTGGCTGTGGTATTAGTTAGCTTTGTTTACACTATACAACGCGGAAGATCCGGGGGTCGGACATACAGTATAGGTTATTAAGGTCGACGGCCTCGGATGAATCATTGGAAGACGTTGAATTTCCAAGTCCATCGTATCTAGCAAATTCTCGCTCAATTGACGTCGGTGATCGGCTGCCGTAAGGGTAGTCCTCTGTCATGCCACGTATGGACTCGTAGGTGGGTACGGGCGCTCTCTTTCTCGACGAGAGTGACTTCTGCAGCATCTCACGGAATTTCGATTTCCTTGGCAGGGCTGCAGGCCGGGAAACAGGCTCCGGCTGTCGAGGGAGCTCCGGCTCTTGCCGGCCTTCAAAGGGCTGAGAAGGGACCAGAGGCGTGATCAGGAAATCCGGTGTCGGCATCCCACCCTGATCGGACAGCGGGCTTCCATTCTCCACTTGACTGACTGTATCGGGCGATCCAATGGGCTGCGATGCTCTTGTTGTGGGCCGGGAGACGTCAGCAGCGATATTATCAAGGTGGTAATCGCCGCCGCCATCCTCGGAGATCCTCTCGTAATTCCCCCAAGGAGAGAAGGTGGATGGAAGGAAGTTTGCACTCTTTCCATCCCCAGGCGGGAATTGTCCCGACCGTGGTCGATCTTCAGCCATCTGCAGCCAGCACGCGCCAGATCACAACTCCTAACAAGGTAGCTTCTTACACACTGCGCCCGCTCACTGCACCCGATCACTGCACCCGTTGATTACACCACCCGAATATTACTGTGAAGTGAAAAGGAATTCCGGTCGCAGATGCCTCATTTGGACTGGGACAACTGATTAGGGATGAATCAAGCTTTTTTCAGTGGAGTGGGTTGGCGTTCAAGAAAAGAAGGCAGATAAACAAGTATTAACAGTACCTAAGGCCTAAGGTACTTTGTTGTTCTCAAGCAGGGCAGTGCACTCACTGTGCTGTAAGAACCACCTTGCTTTCCCTGCCTCCGTTCCGTCCGATGGGCTGGTACCCGGAAATTTGAAACAAACTGTTTGCTTTTCAGATGCACTTCGGTAACTGAACAACGTGCCAACGTATTTGTATTTTGAGATGGAATCGTCTCGAAACCAGAGCAATAGAACTGAACGTAGCAGAAGTTTCTAATGGTTCAATTGCAGGTGGTTTTACGAAATTAGTTACAACCGAAAAAGAAGAATTGACTAGTCGATCAAGATATCTACAACTGTCTTATCAGTCCGTGATGTGATCCGTGCTGTGGCGTTTTGTCCTTGCAACCACTTTCTTCAAACAACATCATTTCTTTACGCTTCTAAATTGCTTGAGCACTCAATCGAATATCAATTCACCAGAACTACATAGAAAGCTTGTCCATCATGTCTTAATTTAGGTACCTGCATCTTCAATCAATGAGCCCCTTCGTCTTACGCTTTGGGTATGCAGTATGTGGCTCGTGCCACCAATCTGGGGAGGAACTTATCTACCTAATTTGCCCCACGTATCTATCTGCTGGCCTTTACCCAACTTCTGTTGGTATGAGAACAGTCTATTATACTAAATTTATCTTGATATATGATATTAAATGACTAAAAATAGCTGATCAGCCTTAACCTACGTATTTGATTCCAATCTTTTTTTCACAAGTTTTATGACGTCTCAGTTGTATCAAACCAACTCTAATGGTTACTCTATATCTTGCTATCGTCTATCATTTCTCATTTTCCCTTTCTAGGTAGTATGCACTGTAGTGCAGAATTGCAGATCAACCGCCTTTATTAAACGACTATGCAAACAATTGCACGGAATACGAAAAGGACACAAAGATGAATCTACACTTCGTCTGCTGATAGTATATATATAGATAGTTACCTACTTATCAAGGATAACAATCCTAGAATACGTCATCTTTAAAAGGGGCCTTTGGCTCGGACCTTTTTCTTTAAAGAAACCCCACCATATAGTATGGGGTGAAAATCAAGTGGGTTCTCCATGCTATTAAAAGAAAGGAACACATTGTTAGTGAAGAACCAATTACTTTATATCGCTGTGGGTGGAGCTGCTATGTTGAAATGACATTCCGAATGGTAGACCAGAGAGACCAGTGATAGTGAAGGGGATAACCTGTCATAGACTCTGTTTCTGGAACTTGAGTTGATTGTGAAGATAGTTGTACCGTGAAGGAAAAGAAAAAATGAGAATGGAGGAGTTGTAAAGAAAAAAGAAGGTTGATAATCAAGCAAGTCTTAAATGAAAACCTCGAACAAGTCGACAACTTGTCATCGGGTATATTGAACTGAAAAGCGACGTGAGTGGGGGGATGAGATATTTTCTGGGCCCGGTAGGTTACATATAAAATCGTATATTTGAAAATACAGTGATAAAGTAGCTAGCTATGAATATTTAAACATTCTTGTAACTCAGCAACCGGTCATTAACACTGCTCCTGTGGTAGTTAAGAAAAGTTGGGAGCAATACATCTCAGAGCTGGCGGCCAAGGGAAAACCACCTTCCTCCGCCGGTAACCCACAAAAAAGCACATCCCCAGAAGCCAACGTTTGGTATATAGGCGTGGCACGTTGCTCCTCTCTTGACTGGCTATCGTATCTGGTGAGTCCACCTGGAGGGAAACATGTCGGTGTGTGTCATTCGCATCATGCCCATCACATTCGGTGTCCTTTGGCTGCAGAGACGTGAACGCGAACTCTGGCTCGCCATTGGAAGAGCCATCCCCAGGACAGTCGTTATTATCCCAGACGAAGATAGCTGTGCACGGATGCGATCCTCCTTCTGCATCCTGAAGACGACCAAGCCTCAATGATTTCCCCTCCTCAATTGCGCTAGCCACTTCTCTAGCCATCATATACATGTAATTCTCCCCGATCTCGTAAGGTCTCCTTCCAGCGGCATCTTCAAACAGGTAGTCTTCGATACAGGTAGCTAGGGTGTGTTGATAGAGGGAACGAAGTACTTGACAGAGTCGAGTGAGACATTTGTGCTTGAACAAGTCTAGCTCGTCTCCCCTCGGCATATCCACAGAAGGTAATTGGTTTTCGAAACCATTCGTATGAATAATTTGGCCAAGCCTCCATAAATGTCCTTTAGTCATGATGCCAGCGTGAGTGAGTTCTACCTCGATGAACCTGCACCCTTTATTCCACGCCAAGCTACGTTTGTCTTCAGGAGAAAGCATCTTGTTGAAGGAATACGCTTTCAGGAACTCGGAGGTCGTCATGTTGGATGCAAAACCTCGCGGCGACGTGTCGTTGTCGAGAATCTCTCCGTTGAGAAGGTACATCGTTAACATCGATAGACTGAGACTGTGTCGATGCTGTTGTAGTTTGCGCGTGTCTAAGCGGACCGGGTAGTCGCAGCAATTGGCAACAATGGGAAGTCGATCCCATGGATCTGTAATACCTCTTGCTTCAACATCCGCTATAATCGCCGGTGACATGGACTCAGACTCCTCCAGGAGGATTGTGTATCTTCCAAGTCTGCTCATGATGTACTTGATTACCCTCTTTTCTTCCTGTGTAGTTTGAATACCGGTAGTATATTCGAATGCTTTGCACAATCGAGTCGCTTGGCGGGAGAGATGTGAAGATTGAATTTTGAGCTCGCCTTGAATGTCGCCAAAGATGACGTACCGGCATTTTTGCTGGTCCAAACATGGTGGGTGCGGGATAAGAAGAGACATTTTTTTACCCGCCTTATAGTTCTCCTGAAACGTCCAGGCCCGTTGCCACCAATAATCACTGGTGATCGCATATAGCAATTCCAGGGACTGTCCTACCTCTGACCGACTAGTTGTATCCCTGAGCCGGAAAGTGCGTGTAGTGTCATCTCCCTCAAAAAGCCTCCCTTTAAGTATTGAATATAAGAGATCCAGTTCTTCTATTGACTTGATGGGGCGGCCGAGCAACGATGTGGGATAGTTACTGAGTTTGTAAACCCAGTCCATCGATTGAATAGCCACCCATTTCTGGTCGCACGGAAGGCATTGGCAAGAGATATCTTTGCAAACCTTCTGTGGGACGCTGTGCCGGTCAATCCATAATAACTTCTTATTTCCCATCGGCAAATGGTTCATGTATTTGATGATGCGACGGAATACGCAGCCCCGAACTGGAGATTCGAAACACTCCTTTTCGGTCCTATTTTCGACGAAGTATCCGTCTCTCGCTTTATCTTCATAGTCCGAAGGACTCCAAGTATATGATAGAGCAACAAATTCTTTATTTTTATTAGCGTTTATCCATTCTCGGAATAACAATGTATCTCCTCTTATGTTGTCCCGACCGACGTAAAAACATTCGAGTCCATTAAGAAAATCGGAAAGAAACGATGACTGTTCCATTTCGTACTGTTGGATCTGTAGGAGGAGTGGCACGATGGATGCCCGATAGCTTGTGGCAATTTTGATGAGTGAATCCCTCGAGTCGTCCATCTTACTTGATTTGATATAGAAGATGGAAATTTCCAGCCTAGTACTGCAGGTTTTTTGAGATACTATAGAATGACAAGGGATAAATTATTGTTATTTATGAGTTGAGAAGAAGAAGTAGGTTGCAAATCTCTCACACCGATGTGTTTATAACCTACCATCCAATGCGGGGACAACCAGGTGCCATGCCACATGATAACGCGTTTTGCTACAATGCAGACGCGTTTCGGCAGTTATTAAAAATCTTGCCTCGTCCAATTAATATCTTATGTTTTTGTTTATATCTCTCTCGGAAAGAACTTCCTAAAAAGACGATTCTCTGGATACGGTACCCGGCGAAAAGAGATTTAAGTCAAAAACCTATGCAAGATAAGTTTGTAATTTAATTGCAAGTAGATATTTTCGTGCGGAAGCGATCATCGTAGTTCTCTAACGTCTTGCCCGCCAAAATATCCTGGCTAGACTTTATCTTTATGAGATTTGGAAAATAATCTCGACTACACTCGACGCCAGTGGATACAAGTTCACTAAGGCCCAATGTCTTTGCTATTTCTTAGGACACGATAACAAATTTCTCTATTTAGGAGTCATAAAATATCGAATCTTGGGCCGCAAACCAGCCAGTACCTATTTCATTTTGCGCCTAGAACTCCCATGACCCAAACCTGCCTAGCTAGACCCTACCTAGCTAAATATCAAACCGTGTTATCAGATGGCGTAGCATCCGGTGACAGGTCAAAAACCTCATCTAGAAGCCAATCCTCAACACCATCCTCCCACGCCGTGCCCGCCTGCCAGAAGTCCAACAGCTGGACACCCTTCTCCTGCGCCATGCGGGCACCCCACAAGCGGTCGAACGAGGACGGCTCAGCGGGGTTCATGGCGGGCCAGCCCGCATCCCAGTGGTCGGCGTCAGCGTGCGCGGAGCCCTGGTCGACGTAGGAGTGGAAGTTCTCGACGGCGCCGAGTTCCGCATACTTGCCGGCGACAAACTCGGTCCTGTTACTGCCGGTGACCAGATCTTCTGGATTTAGGAGCTCCCGCCGCGTATGCCCCTTCGCGAACGAGTCCTGCACGATGTGCAGACAGGACCCGATCGCGCGACGTCGGATATCCACGCCCTGGTACTGGGTGGAGCAGGTGAAGAGGGCGTCTAGGCTGTCGGTGCTGCGCGGCGTGCTCGTCGCCGTGAAGAAGTCCGCAAGCTGATAGCTCGTCGTCCCGTTCACGACGGAGGTGACGGGGACGCTGCCGATGGCGTCCGTGCCGTTTATGCCCTCCTCGATGGATATCTTGTACGCGACCTCGAGCCACAGCATGATCTTGGCGCGCGTGTCCGGCTGCTCGCCGAGCGCGGCGCCCATGGAGTGAAAGAACTGTAGGTCCCAGAAGTGGCTGCGGCCGATGAGGTTTCCCTCGTCGTAGTCGCCGAGCTGGCCGGCCAGGAACTTGGAGAGCCAGACCGTCCCCGACGAGAAGTTCCAGTTGTCGTCGTCTTTCTCGTCGAACATTTGGCACTCCGGGTCGTCGTTCCACATGTCGCCGCGGAAGAACTCCTTGATGTCCAGCGGTGCGCCGTCGACGGTGTAGCTGCTATCTGCGCCGAAGGCTGAGTGCATGAGAGACGAGAGCGTGAGCGTCTCGTGAACGGGCGTGTTGATATCCCAGGGTCCTTCGATGTCGAAGCTACTGGCGCTTTGGAAGAAAGCTAGCAGGATGGATACCGCGAATGGGATAGAAGCCATGGTCACAGACACCATGTTGGATGGAGTGCTCGTAGGAAAGCTGGACTATGAAACCGAGGATATGGGATAGGAACTGCGAGCAAGCGGTTGAACTTGTTGTCTCTGTTGAAGATGGTGTACGATAGTTCCACTTTCCCCTAATTATACATGTCCTTTACGTCACTCATATGAAGCAAAACTTCATAAACCGGAGATACAGCAACAGAGAGTGAGTTACATTTTGAACATGAGTAAGTTGATGCGACTCTAATAAATGAAAAAAAAGTTCTTAGTTGTGCAGCATAATACGGCCGTCGCACGCGGACGATAGAAACAGGCAGGACGTCGCAAATGGCGATCAACGGCGCCCAGTCAGGCCCAGTTTGATAGGAATCCGACACATCTAAATGTACCTAACCACCAGATCGCCTAGGCATAGTTACTTTAAAAATTGAAGAAATTAGATATGCGCTTCTGGAAAGTACGAATAGATATACTTGCATTTGAAGATTACCATACAATTCATTTTGGTATCATTTACCTATATTTGTTGATATTTTGGTGTATGTTATATAGGTAGGTTAAGCATGGTACATCTTAGATGTGTCGGATTTCTATCGAACTGGGCCTGCCAGTAACGTCGGCCTAGCCGCCCCCGCCTTGAACAGCCACTGGAAGCTTGGCGGTCAGCAAAGACCCCTACAGTCCCTAATCCGTCTTACTATCTCCGTCCGTATAACACGCGGCCTTTCCCATCATGGTCATTTACCTTCCTTCTTGCTTAAAAAAGAAGCATATATTTGCGAATTGGTGGATGTTTGCTTTACATATGTCTCTTCTTGCCTAGCTGATGCTGCATGGCGCTCTTGGACTTATGACCAGATCTTCTGCGCACTGCGAAATGTTCCCGTGATGCTACCCGGGCTGCCGGGGTGAAACGAAGGGTTCTGTGCCGAAAGTTTTTCCCCGCAAAACAAAATCCAAGGTCGACGTTCAAAATAAGATAGGAAGTTAATATGCGCATGTATTTTCAAGCCTCATACCAACGAATAAGTGTTGATGAAAGGCAACCCCAAGGGTAGCAACTCACATGGCCCCTACAGCTGCAGCCTCCCGTCTCACCCCCTCCGGTATTCTCATTAGACTATTCGCGGTCGCTAGGTATTCCGAGAAACGATCCAGATGGATGGTGCGTCGGGTTAAAGCCATGTACAGAACCATAACCACGGTCGCCAACGGCAAAGTCAAGGTATGTCGTTGTGATACTCTCACCGAGGGCCACGATATTGCCAGTCAAGTCACTGCCGCCTATTGAGCCAATAGATGGAAATTTATCAGGAATTTTACAGTCGCAGGGGTTGAGCGACAACAACAGCATGGACCAAAACATGGCCGGACGCTAAGGGAAGCGGTGTTTGAAGACCATGGCACCTAGGGCCTCAGAGACACACAGGAATTCCCAACTGTGATCCTGTCTAGCTACTCAATACGTACCGAGTTAAAAGAAAACTAATGGTATAAGTTAATGACAGCATTATTACCTCGAATTTTACACACAATTCCAAGTAGAAATGATCTGTTAACAGTGGTGCGGGTGCACAGATGATTTAGGAGCTATCCTTAACGACATAAACAACATCCAACACGGATAAGTGCATTCTCATTTTTTATAATACTTAACAGAAACATATTCCGTTCTCTTGATATTTGACAGCTCGGTTAAAGACCAACATTGCTCCCCCCTTCTGGGTTAACATTGACTACCTTGCCATCCTTCAAGTATACATCGGTCTAGGTAGCGGGTAAGGTTGCGTTATCATGACGAACACAAGGCTCGGACTTAAGTTGGAGGTCATGTATCGAATAATTTACAATTTACTATTTCTAATACTAGATTTCTATGTTATAGGTTCATAAATTGTAGGTCGGTGGCGGCAACGGCTGCTTAACGACCTGCTCGACGACGGTAGGGGCAGCAGCTAAGTAGCGGCAAACTGCAGTCAAATAGTGTTGAGCAGATCGTTAGGCAGGTCATTAAGTTGCAACTGCCGCTGTCTAGCTGCTGCTACCACTTAGTTAGCCATCATAGAACATATCGTTGAGCTGCTGTTGCCTCCACTTAGCTGCTCCTGCCTTTCGCAGCCCTCGCACACCGTAAAGAGCTTTGGCCCGGCGCGTACCTAGGTACAGGCAGCTCATTAGACACATTATGCATACCTATATGTTAATGGTAGTTAACACGAAGGCGTTCTGTGCCGCTGCGCAACCGCAGCGGCCCCACGTAAATATGAGCCCGCAGTTATTGTCAGTTTTTAGGGTGGATTGGAGTGCAGAAGGCAGTATAGGGTATATTGAGAACTAGTCTGAAACCTGCTGTTCCTCAAATCGAGGGGAACAGCCTACTACCTATATAATTGCTACCCCTCAGAGGGCTTGCAGCTACCACGTCATCACATCGTAGCTGACTGATCCTTCGATAAGCTCACTGATCCTTCAATGCAACGCTAGTCACCTGACAGTTATGCAGACAGGCGGAGTAGACAAATGTTACACGATTCACAGAAGTGCAGTTTAGACACCGTACCTACTTAATTAAGCATTAACTACCTAACATCAGCCTAGGAAGTTTTACTGGGGGCTAGGTGAAGCGATCTGTTCCATCATTCCAATGAATGGTCTCCTACACTTGATTTAAAGCTAGGTACCTACATAAGGTAGGCCGCCCGGACACATCTAAAATACACAGTTATAGTAGCTCTATCTAGGGGTTGATACCACACTGTGTAAAAATCTTAAGGTGATGGCATGTATGTGACAAGTGTTGGAACACAGCCTCATGTTGGCTCCTCTACATACCCAATGCAACCCTATCATACAACGCGGCTCCACTCGGGTATCTACCCATTCTATGTTCCATTGGCCTCAACTAAGTGAATGTGATCCAACAGGTGATTTTGCGCAGGATGTAGCATTTTGGATTTCCGGTCCCAAACTCGGCAGAGATATTGCTTGTTTTAATAGTCCTAGAGAGGTTAGAACCGGTGATCCCCCCATACGTAGCCATGGTAATAAAGTTATGTTGGTAGTTGGGTGAGGTTGTGTTAGGTTCCTTCCTATATGTGACGTGGCTAATGGACCATGCAGGCTCCCCTACTCTTTCTACCATCTACTTTTCCCAAGGTGCCAAAGGGTACGGTACCCCAAGGTACCTGACGATACGGCACCATCGTTAAGTATCTGAGTCCGCAGCCTACGTGTGTGGGACAAGACATATACGGTACTATTTACGTGAACAGAGACCAGCCCTTAAAAAAGGGTGGCGTATGTGTAAAATGGGGGGTTATCTGAGGGCAAAATATTGCATGCATGGTTTCATTCTTCGCACACAAGCGGCGTAACATGCAAGGAATGGTAGTGATGTTGGAACATGGGGATCTCTTTAAGGAGATTGCAGAATATGAATTCAGATATGACCCCGACATTTTATGGTGACGACTGAGTGACACAGAGCATAGAGAGGCGGGCGGTAGGCCGCGTAGAAAATCGAAAATGAATTCAAGGCTTAGGTTTAGGGAAATACTTGAAGAAAGTGAAAAGAAACTTTTAAGCTTGACGCGAATAGTAGTGGGAAGCCGGCTGAGAGGGTGCGCGAGAGGGGGAGTGAGCAGCCTAGTAGATGATTGATATATTTAGAAAGGCTGCCGGAAAGAAACATTTGACAAGTTGTACTGTTCTGTTTCATATCCCAATATTACATTCTTCTAGCAAAATCCACAATCACCCGCCAATACAATCAGCCTCTTGACTATCATTTTCACAGATTTTCATATCGCTTTACAAGTACCTACAGTCCCCCTTCCGCAGGATAATGAGTCTCTATCTGAATTCCGAGCCGCACGGAATCACGTGCCGTACTCTAGCCCTCGATGTTGGTCGTAGCATGTATACAGCATACCTTTTCAGCTGCAACAATATCAAAGATATCATCTGCCTGGGTTTCGCCTTTGGCGCTTTGAATGCATCTATCGCTTCTCATTTATCTATGGGACCGGATCTTTCTCCTAAAAACATTCTTGCTTCTACCCCCTCGATGCTCCTCTGGTCTTGGAGTAACCTCTTTCTCTTCAACATACACAACCAGCGGCATGCCTCAGCTGTCAATGAGGATATCATCAATAAACCGTGGCGTCCAATACCATCTGGAAGAATTACTCCCCAACAGGCTACGATGGTCATGTATTACATGTATCCAGTCATCCTGTTTGTTTCTATTACGACAGGGGGGATGGGTCCCTGTATACTTGAGGCATTTCTATGTGCGTGGTATAATGAGTGGAATGGTGCGTCGAACCCATTCCTGAAGAACCTCTTGAATGGTTTTGGATTTTCCTGCTTTTTGGCTGGGCCGCTTGAGGTTGCCACGAAGCACTCTGTTTTCTGCGGAGATGGCAAGGCAGCTATGTGGCTATTTCTTCTCGCACTCTCCATTACCACCACTAGTCATACTCAAGACTTTAGAGATATGGATGGCGACCGAGCCGTTGGGCGGCGTACAGTACCATTAGTCATCGGGGACATAAATGCTAGGTTGTTAGTTGCTATCGGAACTACAGCTTGGACTGGCATTGGCACTTGGTTCTGGGATTGCACCTGGAAGGAGGGAATCTTGGCCTGGGTCTTCGGTATCGGTATGATGGGGAACCTAATTCTTAACAGGAGTAAAAAGGGTGATACCCTCACGTGGAAGTTGTGGCCATTCTGGATGTTTGGCTTGTTCCTGCTGCCATTGTTCACGATATGAGGCATTGCGTAAAATACACAACATATCGTTCACAACCACAAAATGCTCCTCACAGCTATCGTTTAAAACACGCAGTCCTACCAAACCACCACTTGTGTCTCAATAGTTGCTACTTTTAGAAATTGTTAAACTTAGCTAGACTTAGTTAGAAGGTGGTTTTTTAGGATGGGTCTATCGTATGCTTCTAAAGTTAACGAACACATCCTCGTGCATAGTATGGTAGGCGGTTTCCGCCGTTGCACTCTTTTTGTATAATAAATATGAGCCGCAACCCTTGAGGCAACATCCAGGAAAATTATTTTTTCTCAATTTATCTAGACTTTAACATATGTAAAATAGCTCCAGTGTGTGGTCCAGGGTCTCAGAGAAATCGACTGTTATCTAATAATATATCCCTGTGATTGTATTTACTGGTATAATTTAGTTTGGAAAATAATAATTTGTATTCTCGGCACCTAAATGTTCTAACTAGATAAGCTTGAGTTTTGGCTTTTGACCATATATTCAATTCAACTGCCGACCAAAGAATAGTTCAGAATCTGCACGGTGATAATGAAGTGAAGGAATAGGGATAGCTATTATTAGTACAGAAAGATGTGAGGGACTAGATTTTGCAAGCAGCTGTACTGTTGAAAGGGAAAGTGTTGAATTACTCATTACTAAATAAAAGAAAGAAAAAGAACGCCCAGAGAGATGGTCAAATGGCGTCGGCCTTTATAGGCATCGAATAGCTAGGCAACATATTATAGGGGCTAGCAGGTCCAACACGATGAATGCCTAACATTTACCACCAGGTCCATAATAGTTTGCTTTTTTGCGTAATTTGAATATCGCGATGATTGTGAATCCTAATCTCTTCCTTATTACTAACCACCAAATGTGATTTTACTAGAGTAGGCATTGGTTCTAACGAGGGTTGGTCCAGGGGTAGCAATTTCATTCGGGGTTTCCTCATGGGCGCTTTCGACATCCCATCTCCGAGTAATAGTTATGGCGTCCGACGAGGGATCGTCCTCGTGAGAGCTTGGGCCGGTTTCCAATATAGTGAGTGGAATATCGTCATGAAGCCTCATGAAATCGTGATTATTCCCTTCTCTCCTTGCTGGGGGGAATTTGTGATCTTTGCTCGCCGTTGAGCTAAGGCCGGCTGTTATCGTCGAACTGAGTGTCTTTGTTATTTGCATATTTGTAAGATGGCGTATGCACTTGTTTGTGGCAGGCTTGATGATTGGGAGACAAGAATTGACCACTCCGAGAGTTGGCTCCAGGATTGAATAAATGGCCCCAGGCGGGGTGCTGTATGTTAGGTCGCTCAAGTCCCAGCTTTGAAGCCAAAGAACCCGTAGTAGTGACATGACCCAAATGCTATTAAGAAGTTAGCTTTCCATTCTGAGCCCTCAGTTCCATATTAGTATACTTACACCCCACCAAGACTAAACATTGCAGCAACACCAAGTTTCTTTGGTAACGACATCTGTAGGCGAAATAGCATTGGCATTGGCAATGCTACAACAAATGCATCGATCACAAGATTCGTAATGCCGGCAACTAAATAAGCAATGTTCTCTCCATTGCATCTTCCATCTGGTATACTTTTATCCCAGCCGTATTGCACTGGTTTGCAAAGGACAAATCCTTCAAGTATTACGCTAATAAAGTAGGCCATGGTGACCGCCATAGTTGCATAGCAGACATAGCTAAACTTCTTGTTGGGAAAAATGACGGTATAGAGGGAGAGAATGGAGAATTTGACGCTCGTGTTTGCGGCCGCCCATAGTAGTTGCCCGGGCAAGAAGAACTGATGTGATACGAGGTTAGAAGCTGAAATTTGTCACTCAAAACAAGACCTACTTTTAGAAAACGAGCAAAGACCTGGGGGTCTGTTGCTAGAATCTCTTCAACATGGTATCCTAGCCCAGCAAAAAAGCAAGCTGGTGCACTTCATTAGTTATTATTGAGGAATAGTTTAATAAAAGGGAAAGGTGGGTTTAAAAAGGTGGCGGCAAACTTTCTTACCAGAAATAAAATCCGAGGCCATCCCAATGGTAAGAATTAATGCTAGCACTGCCATATAGTCATTGAAAGCAAGACGCATTTTCGTAAGATGCCTTGACCACAGTCGAAATCCAACGGCAATAATTGAGAAACAAGTCATCACAATTCCCACCACAGTCACCTGAACACCCCCAAGAGCCAAAGTCATCTTGTTGCAATTAAACACAGCTTAGTGTATGGGATGAACAATGGCTTCAAGAATAATGTTTGGATGCAGTTAGAAACAGAGTAGCGACGCTCATTCAGGGGCCCTTGAGGACCTTAAGGTCTTTTCTCTTTTTATTTCTCAGTATGTACTTTTCTAGATTTAGTGTCGTAGTCTTGTAGTGCAATTTTACTACCAACTGTAATTCTACACATTCCATACGTTCATGTAACCACTTTTACCACTCAGAGCCTGCTCACCGTGCCTCTCTTGGCGTGTTACTTTTCTAACTTTGACATGTCCCATTGGGTAGCACCGAATACCTGTTGGTACGAAATGTGGAGTTTTCAATATGCATGTAACAAATCAATAATACAACTGCGTGGGGTTGCATTTGTGCATGCAGTTATACATGAGCTTGATGAATTATATGCCGTGTGCGTATAACCAGCAGAAAATACGGCCAATAGACGACGTTCCAAATTATTTATATACCTAGGTATACACCCATCCAGCTCTGCATCTACTAAATTATATACATAGATGTACTTTGCACAAGTTGTGGAACGCACCCATGTATCGCATTCAGAACTTGGTCTTTTGTTAATCGAGACCAGGCTATGAGCAATAAACCTTGTATAAAGCTTCAGGGAACCCCGCACAGCCTTCATTGATTCTTCAACATCCTTAATTTTTGACTCTCGTGGTCATTCTTTTGAAGCATGGGCCCAAAGGTTTACGACTTCGTGATCGTTGGCGGCGGTACAGCTGGGCTTGTCCTTGCCGCACGCCTATCAGAAGACCCAACTCAGCACATACTCGTAATCGAAGCTGGGGCGGATTTGAGCAGTGATCAACGTGTAAAGGTGCCGGCCTTGTACGAGACACTGAAAGGCTCTGAAGCCGACTGGGGTTTCAGGACTACACCTCAAGTACATTCCAACCCCTGATCCTTTCCCAAATATACCCAGGGCTAACAATTCCACTAGCCGGGATTGAATGATAGGTCAATCTCTTTGAATCAAGGAAAGGTCCTCGGAGGGTCCAGTGCTATCAATGCCCACGTATTTGTTCCTCCAACCGATAGTTCGCTGGATTCTTGGGACGCCGATGTCCTCGGGAACGATGGATGGAATCGAAGTGCGCTCCAACCATACTACTCCAGAGCATTTACATCCCCAAAACCCGACGAAGGGCTGAGAGGGGGGTTAGGGATAGACGAGTGGAATAAGGCCCCCGACGCTTTCTTTGGGCCTTTGCGATTATCCTTCTCCGGTGACCCTGAGCATCCTATCCGCAAGGCCTGGGCGGACACGTTCCATACCAAGGGTTACTATATGCCTGATGACCCTTTCCATAGGGCGTCCATTGGAGCCTTCAGTTGTCTTGCAAGCATCGACCCTGTTACTAAGGAAAGGAGCTACGCAGCATCTGCATACTACAACCCTATCAAGCACAGGGAGAACCTGGAACTTGTCACGAATGCCTATGCCGAGAAAGTCCTTTTCGAAGGCTCTAACTCCATAAAAGCCCATGGAGTCCAGTATAAGCATAATGATTCAACGCATATTGCCACTGCAAGCAAGGAGGTGATCCTTGCTGCTGGTGCTTTCCAAAGTCCCAAAATCCTGGAATTGTCGGGAGTGGGCAACGCAGGATTACTCGAGCGCTACGGGATCAGGGAGACCATAGATCTTCCGGGAGTAGGTGAAAACCTCCAAGATCATCTCATCTGCGGCATCAGCTTCGAGACAGTTGAAGGCTTGGAAACGCTTGATCCCTTGATTCGGCAAGAGCCAGAAGCTCTGGGGAAAGCCATGCAGGACTATGCGACGAGCCAGAGCGGTATGCTGACATCCATTGGGCTCCACACATACGCATACCTACCAGTCATATCTGAGGAAGGCCGGAAGACGGTTCAACAGCTACTCGAACAGCAACGACCAGGAATGGGGGGATCCCTTCCCGAAGCTCGATCTCGAGCATACTACAAGGTGGCAGAAAGGACCTTGCTTGATACCAAGCAACCTTCAGGTGCTTTCCTCTCCGTTCTTGGCCAATATATTCTTCCGGTTAATCCCGAATCCAACTCAACCCCTGGTCCCGTGCCAGGCAATTTCGTTACTCTCGGAGTTATACTTTCTCAACCACTCTCTCGTGGCAGTACGCACATTGCATCTCCTGAACCTTCAGAGGAGCCATTGATTGACCCCAACTACCTCTCCAATCCCGTCGACATCGAAGTTTTTGCACAACATATGCTATATCTAGAAACGATCGCCACGTCCCCGCCGCTCAATAGTCTCCTGAAGCAGCCGCTTAGTAGGCGCGACCCGGCGTCTCAATTGACCGATACTGAGGCAGCGAGACGCTATCTACGGACAAGCTCTATATCAATGTGGCACCCGGGAGGAACCTGCGCCATGTTGCCAAAAGAGAAGGGCGGTGTTGTCAATCCCGAGCTTAAAGTATACGGGGTGGGCAATCTCCGCATTGTGGATTCGAGCATAATGCCACTCATCGGTACTGCTAATATTCAATCTACTGTCTATGCAGTGGCAGAAAGAGCAGCGGATCTCATCAAGGTGGAGCACGGACTCAAGTAGATATCTATTCTTTTGTCGTACTCGTCGGGGTCTTTGCTGGATCTTTTCAATCCCTAAATACGATGGGCATCCACCCGTTGGAAGAAGGAAAAAAAAACATATTTGGGTAGTACTCTGACCTGTACTATCACGTACCTTGCACTTGGTACATTATCTTTCTAAGCATTCTCTTAACATAAACTCAGCTCTTTATATTAACAGCCTCATATCTTATGTAGTTGGACTTATCAATATTTATGAGTAGTTATGCAGTGGGACTATTCTTTAAATCTTAGACATCTGCGTCATGTGGCCTCGGACCGCAAAGAGAATCGCAGTCTATCTCGAGAGTGAGAAATTGAGCAACTTCTGTGTCCTCAAGTATTGCGCCATGATCCATTTCATCTGATCGTGCGGCAGAACGATACGATAGTCAGTGGCCCCGTCCCGAGTCAGCCCAATAACCGTGGTCAAGACCCGGTAGAGTATCATGGCTCCTGAAGATGCCATCTGGTGTTCATGTCGTGACATTGACTCAGGCAATGATCTCAGGTTGTGGTGCTCTGTGTCAGGTGTCCGTACGTGCGGGAACTTCGGCTTCGCGCCGAGGATAGGGCTCGTAGGTTCCATCATGTCGCCGACATGGTAGGGCACGCTCGCGCAGATCTCGTCCATGATGCGCTGAATTCGCGATTGAATGCCTTCTACAGAGGTCGACGGACTATCGCTGTGTGAGTCTTGAGAGGCTTGGCACTGGCGTAGAAGTTGAAGCACCCGAAGCTCGACGATCCGGTGCCAGTTACGAGCACTTGCAATCGTCAAGTTGGCATACACGTCGCAGGAAGTGCCATGCACACCGGCTGCTTTGATTGTTTCGTCGATGTATTGGCTATCAACCGCGACAGAGTGCCAATGGTACGGCAGGGTTTGAATCCACCGCGTGCAGTCATGCGCCAGCGCGATGACTTGCGAGAACAAAGTAGTCTGGGTGCCATCGACTTCTGTCCCCGGTACGACTTTTTGGGCGTTGTGATCGGCTCCGCGCATCAAACTCGAAAGTTCGGCAAGGCGATAGGCTAGTCTATCCAGCTCGACCGTAAAACTCTGTGGTACTGGGAAATCGTCTTTCCAGACGAAATGGAGATCTCGGACGTCTTGTGGGTTGACCAACGAATCCTGGACCAGTTTGCTCCGGAGTGTGACGACTATACGCCGGGATATGTCGTCTCGATAATTGAGTGATCCTCTGTGCTTCACAAGCGCAATCGCGCCTAATGTATGCACGCCTGTCTGGTTGTACCGATAATACGAAGTGATGCTGTCGTAGGCTTCCAACACAAGCGTGGCCATCACCAGCTCATTTGACCTACTCACTATGGGATCCAAGATAGCCTCCCTAGCACCAATCACAGCTTGAGCATAGCGCTGCCGGGCGGCTTCTGAGTCAACGTCACGTAGAGTCCACAGAGTAGTAATCCTGATCGCGAGTGCAGCCGTAGCAAGGGATAATGGGGAACAAGGACGGCAGACAGCGTACATGTCCGGAAGAAGGTCCAACCAGGAACACGTTGCATCGGTATCTCGACCAGCACCATACACGTGGAAGAAGAAGCTTAACGCAGCGTACTCGGTATCTGGCATTGGCATAGAAGAAATGGAAGGTGAGACGGCCGACGGGTAAACCAGATCTATGGGTTTGTTGATGGATACATGTACATTATTGCATGGATCAACATGCTTCCAATTACGCTTGACAACCTTTGCCGTTTCGTCCCGGTGCCGATTCTGGAAGACATCGTTATAGCCCGGACACAAGTAGTTCATCCGGGTGCAGTTGGTGCAGCTTGGCGTCTTCTCGTCGCACTATCAATGTTCAGTCCTCTATTCTAGCAGAATTGGTTTGTCCGTTTACCTTGACGCGACGGCTTCGACATGTCTTACAACCTTTGCTGGGGCCTGTATACACCATAATGCGAAAATTGGACACCTAGTCTAGATTGTTCATTTCGTTTCGTTGCCCCAAGCTGGCCTTACGTAGAAGAGATGCTCGTAGGATCGGTCGTGATTTCAAATGTGGCTATGTACGCATCAGAGACACTAAACCCAATTAAGAGCATCCTTGCGACAGGCCGCGATTATTCGCTCTACCATTGCTTACGGGACTGAAGCCTGGAGATTGGGCTCATACTTGAACCGTCTTTCAATACTAGTTCGCAAAGCCTTACTTGTACTTGAAGGAGTCGAAGGGCTGCTAGGCCGCTAGCAATTCTCGGTATGGCCTTGCGACAACGCGTCACTTTTTCAATCCAAGCCGTCCCTGCCCTGCCACACTGATAGACTAGATGAGGAAAGACGTCGCAACATTTGCTAACTTGGACCTAGAGAACCATGCTTGCTTTTAGAATAAAGAACGAAGGCATCAATAGCTTCTAATTTCCGGAGAGGCCGCAACGTTGGTATAGTTGGGCTGATATTTGCTCATGATTCCTGTTCTTCGCCCAAGAAGAAACATATATAAGTGCTTTGAATACCCCAATAAGTTGTATATTGAATTAGAGACATGTCATTTGATCACTTAAGCACCAACCGTTATATTATCAGACCATATTATGTTCCCACCAGTTATGCGCTACTATCTCCTTGCCAGTCTGCCGACGGTGGCATACGGTACATCATGCATCAACCACCCAGCCTCGGATGGGTTTGTGGTCGATGGACCGGTCAAATTGTTCGAAGACCCCCTCCGAAATTTCGATTCCGTCATGATCCCTGTGTACAACAACTCAGCGATCGAAGACTGGTCTCACGACGCAGTTTCGGCAGACGGATCGAGCGGCATGGCATTGACATCTAGTCGCGGCTCCATCGGTGGGTCGCCTGGAGCGCAGCGTATATTTATCTCGGTAGTGTGGCCGAATGGAACACGGTACATGGAGAACGCGTTCTTTGAGGAGTCGAATATCGAATCGTGCCCGGATATCACTGTTGGACGTTGGTTCAATACCACACATGATGTGGAGTGGGAGTTCGAATACACCACCGATTTCAAGCGCACCCTCGTTACGGTCAATACCCCTACGATTAGTGGCACTGTCGAGATTCATTCACTTGTTCCTCCTTTGTACCCCAATGGTCTCGAATATCCCCATGCCCGAGGTAACACACTGTTTGCACCGTTGTTGTACTGGGTCGAGAACGTGCCCACCGGGGTTGTGGACGCTAATCTGACAATCCTCGGCACGCCGTTCGTCCTGCATGGGATCGGTGGCAGGGAGCGCAACTGGTTGCCCCTATCTTGGGGGGCTACGAGCGCAAGCTGGGACATGATGCGAGGCGTCGTTGGGCCCTACAGGTTCATCGCCTGGAACCATCGGTCCAAGCTCGAAGGTGGATCCCAGTTCAGCATGGTCCTGTTAAAGGGCGAAGAGGTTGTTTTCCGGACTGAGCGTCTCGATTCCTCAAGTTCGGAGACTTGGGGCTCTATCACACAGATCACGTCCGGACCTGTTCACTTGGCCTCGCCTGCGGATGAGGATGTCAAGCTACCTGAATCCACGTTTACTGGCTATGTAATCAACATGGTTTCCCCCAAGACAGGAGAGCAGTGGGAATTCAAGATCAACTTCACTAGGACAGTGTATTGGTTTCCAGCAAGCCCACCTGCCTATCTCGGTGGCTTTGGGGCTAAAGTCGTCGGCGGACTGGTGGGTGGATGTCAGTATGAAGGTGAGAGCTCTGGCAATGCTCAGGAGCTTATACTTTGAAATAGAAACTGGTATGGAGGGTATCATCAAGGAGTGGAATCTAAGAAACTGATAAGATAGGATCAACAGTAAGTTAAGTATAAAAATGTCTACGATGCACTTCGTTGCGGGGTCACACAATGTAAGATCTATTTGGGTAGATTGATTGCAGGGTAGATTTAACATCGGATGATTCCACCGCATGGTAGATTAATGCTAGGATGATGTCACAGGGTGATTTAAACTCATTATTTACTAAAATTATGGTTTCTATTAATGCGACGACCCTTATATTTATAAACCTTTACGTAACGAAGACTACCATAAGCCAGGTGGCGTAACAGGCGGTAAGAAGGCCGTACAAGATTCAAGATAAGGGGGTGAATGCTCCACCGCTATAAATGGTCCGTGCACATTTAGCCCCTATCTTCACCATACCACTTTTACACTGGTACTATACCTTTATACCTACTATGGCTGTACTAGAATTCCTAAATACAATAGTGCAAATATAGCACCGCAAACGAAATCTGTTCTTATTCGTTATACCCGAACCCTTATCATAGTCAGCAGCAGCTGCAAGCTTCATATTCAACAACCCCGAGCGGCCAATCTGGTTGGGGGTTTCTTAGGGAACAAATACAGGTTCTCATTCCCGTTGGAAGTTCCTCAGTATCGGGAATTGCTTAGGTACAGCTGTCAAGCCATCCACATCAGTGGAATGCGGTTCTAGGAGACACCGGAGCACGGAATGAACTCGAGCGACAGGTGAAATACGGTATAACCTTCGCCTTCCGATAACACACGCTATAATCCGATGGTATTAACTACATTCTTTTTCATTTGTTACGTGTACAACTTGCTTATCTTGGTGACATCACTAGTTTATGATTACAGACGATTTATTAACATAATTCAATATAACTATTCCAGACATAAAGAGAAAATGCGTTAAAAACGCGCCCAACTATACAAACACTATTACATGAGACGTGTCCCCCTCCTCGTAAGAGACTAAGCCCAAACGTAACTGTAACTATTGAAAATAGCCCCCGCGTGGCCTAATCATCGCCATAGATTAACTCGATTCATACGAGATCCATCCCATTCTAATATACGGTAGATTAGATCCGAAGTTGGCACTGCGACGGAACAGAATGCAAGGACTGCACTACTAGACCATTAATTCAAAAGTGGAATGTTAGGAGCCCCGGAGCTAACCATTTTGCATAGCCACTTAGTACCGTGACAGGCACCTAGGAACCCATTAGGCTATGTGGGGGGACTAGACTTCCGAAACGGGTGGTCCTCCCTCAGCCTTCGACCCGTGCAGATATATCCCATTGGTGTGTGGAGGACATCCTGCGTCTTGCGGCGCAACGCGAGCCAGTCCAAGAGGAAGGGAGCAGGGTCGTCTGCGAACAATTCGGTGACTCCACTGGTCGGCGGTCCCGATTCCGCGTCACTTCCATTGTATCGTTCTTCCTCTGTTGCTGCCGGTTGAGATCCCGGTAGCATCAGGTAACGGACCAGAGCATCCCATTCGACTGTGTCGACGTAGAGGCGGCCGGACAGAATGCCCAGCTCGAACCGAAACCAATCTGGGAAGCTGTGGTCAGGCGGCAACCGTGGTATGCTGTAATGCTCGAAGCGGTTGAAGGACATCATAGCTTTTGTCACAGGCGCAGCATAGGCGATGAGGTGAACGGCCATCAAACCGGCGGTGAAGCGGAGTCTTGACAGCAACAGCTCCGCCTCTTCGGGAATGATAACAAGGGCAGTCTGGGTCGAGGGGCTCCAGAGGATCCATTCAACGGGACGCTGTTGATGAAATAGCACAATCACAATTAGCGATCACATACCTTGAACGATGTAGAATTTTAGACGGAAAACTTACAAGTAAATCGTCTGTCGCTTTTGCGTTATACTTGGGCTTGTGTATCTTGCCAAACTCCTTGGACACAAACATCCTCGAGCCCGTTTCTCTCACGCCAAATCGCTTCCCCACACCTGTCTTCGCCATATATGCGAACACATGCTCAAAGCTCGCTTCAGTTGGCTGATCAAACTGGCCACCTCCTAGCACTCCTGTACGCGCAAAATGTAAGATGGTTTGGCAGAGCCCTGGGAACTTCAGAGCTTCGTAACGAAGTGGCCTTTGCACTTGTCGTACTTGCTCCACTTGGACTTGGACTTCGCGCTCCTGCTCTACCTCCTCGAAGGCACCTACATCGCCCGGAGTATACTTTTCGCTGCTACGGTATCGAACCATCTGGTCGGCAAACGCCTGCAGTCGTGGAGCAGATATGCCACCCTGGGAGCCGGCTGAAGAGCCTGGGTCTCCTCCATACATCTGTAGCAAGGTTTGACGCTCCGGCTGTCGAAGGGTACCGAGGAGTTGGGCGCGCTGCTTTGCTTTGGTGAGAAACTTGTCATGGCGCCACTCTGCGTCGGTGCGCCGACAGAAGTCGAGACCTTGCGCGACGTAGAGGCTCTGTAGTTCCTCATTGGTGCGACAGGTCTGCTCGAGGAGCCATGAGATGACATGCGAGGAGGTGATCTCTGCCTGGTATGTAAGAGAGCAGAAGTCATGTATGCTCTGATCGACTTCCGGCGGCGCAAAGAATGTGACAGACTGGGTCGTGCGCAGTTGGCGTAGTCGCATTGCCGCTGCAAAGAGATTGTTAGAGGACAGAAAAGAAAACAACAAATGGTAATTAAGTACTAACCTTGCATGGTATAATCCTTGGTTTGCTTCAGTGCCAGTGTTAGCGCTCCACGGGCATAAAGCGGGAATCTTAAGTCGATGCCACGGGTATGAGCCTGGTCTAGGTAAACGACACACTCGCTAAGATCGTCTGCGAAGGGCGTCGCTAAGAGAGGGGCATCATTCTTCGTGTCGCCTCGATAGTGGACCCAGGCTTGATTATCACTGCCGAAGTAAATAGCAGCCTTAGCCTCGTGATCAATCATTAACCATGTATGCGCGAGTGTAATATTGTCCATCTCGAGGATGTAGGCTCCAGCATCGATCAGTATTCGGATTTTTGCATCGAACATCTGCTGCAGGAAATCCCGTTCGGTCGCGCGTCTGCCATTAGCGTTCCTTATGACTTTATATGGGCGATTTCGCGGTTGTAAGAGGTACGAAAGAACCTCAGCGCTAGTCTGCTGTAGACTAGGGAGGTCATCCTGCCGAATAGTCAGGGGTAGCATCGTGCGAATGTCGTTAGTCCCACTGAAACCCGTGGTCCTAGCACCGCGCTGCTGTTGTCCCTCCTTGCTAAACAGAGGTATGTCCCAGGCTGAGGCCTGTAGTTTCACATCGAATTGCTTCGCATGTACAGGAAATACGAAGTGGTTCAGATAATGGTTGATGACAACGCTATCTCGACATACGCGCTTCCATAAGTCATCCATCTGCGTGGTGTCACCTATGTTTATGACGTTCCAGTGGTAAAGAGCTTCCGGTAGACTGGTACAACCGGAAATCCACCCTTCGTATTGTGCGGCAGGATCATCCGACTGGAGGATGTGTTGTAGGCCCTGACAGAACTGGTTGAAATTCAAGCCGGTATAATAAAATGCCAAGCAAGTAAATATAATGGCCACGTCTGGGTGACCAAACTCCGATTGTTCCGAAGGTGTGCCTTTCGCCTCAAATGGTACTGCGACAGGATGACGATCGGGGTGTAGGCCATATTGCACATTCCATCGCTTGTTCAAGCAAAGGAGAAGTATCTTGTTGATAAGAAGTCCCCGCACTACTAGGAGGACCTTGGATGCTGTCTGCGGGTTGATGAACGCTTCAGTTGCTTGTTGAAATAATTGCCCGTCGAAGGTTTTTTCAGAGAGCACCCGGCGGATAGCCTTCTTATAATTCAAGAAGGTCCTGTTTACAGGACGGAGAAATGCCGTTCTTCCAGAGCAGATATCATCTATAATGCGATCTTGGAGGGCATCTTCCGCATCGCTCTTCAAGAAGCGCACCATTGGGAATGATCCCAGTCGTTCCCATACTTCGATACTAGCTGGTAGCTTTCTTCGTAGGATAGAAAAGTGATTGGCTGCCAATGCGAGAAGGTCCTCAGCAACCTGCCATCGGAACGGATGTCCGTCAACAGCCATCTCGGCCCCGCTGGGATAATTCAGCTGTGTCTTGACCGATAACGTGAAGTCGCACTCATCCAGAACATCGCGACAGTGTTCATCTAACCAGTTCTGGAAGCCGATCATGCTACCCGCGGCGTCTAGCTTGTTGTCAGCAAGGTGCTGCCACCCGCCGAGCTTATACGATAGCACATGCTCGTGACTAGTTAGTATCAAGCCCCGAAGACCACGAGCCTCGCGGTGCAGATCCGCGTATAAGTTAAGCATCTCCGTTGTCGTAGTAGTTTTCCGCGAGAAAGGGATATGGCTAATACTGCGACCTACAAGTCCTCCTAATCGACTTTGAGCTGTCTGCGCTGTCTGCATAAGTAGCGCCTTGGGTACAATCGCACGTGAAAGACTATTTCCGTCGGCTAGGGCGGTTATAACCATAGGTATGATACAAGAAGTCTTGCCTGCCAAGACGAATATATTGTTAGTAACCTATTTAGCTATTCGGGATTGTGACCCTGAAAGGTATGTGAACTTACCTTTTCCCATATTCATCTGCAACACGCTATTATTGCCTGATCTCGGTGCGACAATCTCACGCGCAACATCGACCTGCTCTGCACGTATAAGGAAGCCACTGTCAATTTCTAGTAATAGCCAATCGGGCTGCTCGAGAGGAGACCAGTTCTCATGTCCTGGATTTTTCAGCTCCTCTGTGAGAGCTCGCTTGTCACCTCGCAACAGAGCGTGATAGATTCTTTCGAAGTGCTGCAGGTTCGTGATAGCCTGCCCATACTGGACCAGACCTTCCTTCATTCCGGGCCCGAAATTGTAAGATGATATAGACCGCAGGAGTGCTAGCACCTCAGCTGGCGATGTACAAGGCCAAATGCGCCCAGCTCTGATCCATTCAAATCGAACATCTCCGGCAGCAAGGGCAGCAGAGACATGTTTCAGATATAGAGAAGTCCTTTCGCGGGCTTGGTTTAGACATGCTCTGGCTACATCAACGGTCATTGCAGGAACTTTGCCATCAACGCGATCCTTCTCTTGAAAAGCCGTCAAGCTCCGAAGGAGATCGAGACTATATTGCTGCCGTAGCAAATCAGAGGACTGCGCGAAATTCTTTAGGATGCCCCTTAATTCTGTGGCTTCTTTGCTGGGGGCCTTCGTAGCGGAAAGGTCCGGAATCTTGTCATGTGGAATTATAGCCTCGGCTTCCCTGAACGAAATATCGGCATCCAGTTTTACGAGGCGAGGACAGGCTTTGACCACCAAGCTCGTAGCGACGGACGGAATGGGTCGATGGTGTCTTCTACGAGAGAATGACGGATTCTCTTCGGTCCATTGAACAGGCGTGGCAGCATCTGTTGGGCTTTTTCGTAAGTCGAGAACATTTTGCACTTGATCAATATAGAACGCCAGTTCTTTATTTTGCCGTCTACGTTCCCACTCTGGCTTTATCGCATCTAGCATCGTGGGGACATCAATAACCTTTGAAATGAAGCTCTCAGTGTACAGTCCGTCAGCTGAAGTTGGCCACTGCTCTAGGATATGGGAGATGAGCCGTACCCCCTCCCCTTTACAGAAATCTTTGTGTTGCTCTGCGTTACGTCCAGCTTGATCTCTCAATAGGTTTGAACGTCCACGGATTCGAGGTGTGGAGGGTTTAAAGGGGGGGTAAGTTTTGGCCAAAAGATTTTCCAAAAGTGTAGCGGGAGGCTTCGTACGTGACTTAAACTGCACAAAGCTGCTATAAGGAGGTGGATTGAGGCTTTTGAGCTCATTGAAGGAAGCAAAGGCAACTAACGAGCGGATGATATCCATATCGGCTTGAGAATGGAAGGCCAGAAGGCTGAGACGGAATAGAACCGTCACTTTCTTGTCTTCAAAACGACAGAACTCAACGAGATCCCCCCACTGCTCGTTTATAGGATCCTCAATTTGGTTAATGATGGGTCTCTTTCCACATGATGAGTCTCTGTCGGAATGAAATCCACCGATGATCTGCCAGGATTCAAGAATAGGTGCTAGCTTGGCATTCATCTGGAATGACGGGCGGCGCATTTTCAGTAGGCGGGCGACGCCATAGACATTAGCGGCCCTCGACGATGCATTGCAGTCACGAGGGATATAGACCATATCTGGCATGACACCAGCCTCTATATCCAAAGCTGGACGTTCGTAAAGTCGGCGGTGTACCTCTCCCCGGTGGTGGAGGTGAGTAACTTCTTCGAATACAAATTCTGTCATGGAGGTGCTAGCAAATTTATTAAGCCGGTTAGATCTGTTCATGATCTCTTGAACCAGGGGTGCATAGCCATCGTGTTGAATTGTTGTCGTCATGTGATTGTTCCATGCAACCTTCTGTAGACGCTTGATATTGGGTGGATAATACTCCCGACGCGGTGAGAGTGCTTCCAACCCCTTTAAAATCGGATGGGTGATTTTATCCAATGGGAGCCATGGCTGAGCAGCACCCGACCGCAGAATCTCGAAAGCTTCTTCCGTGCCCGTTCGCCCCGTTAAATCATCCGGCAAGCAGAAAGACGTAAGGGCATGGCAGAGAGCTTTAGTATAAAGTATGCGAGGCTCCGGGGGGCAAAAGATTCGGCCTAAGATATCATCAATCCTATACAGGCCGTATCCAACGGCATCCTGTACGTATACTTTGACATGCATGCCATGCTGTTCAGACCTGAAGCTACCAAGAGGTACGATGATGCTTCGCTTTTTGGTTACTATATCCCGCAGGACGATCTTGCTTTCAAGGCCGTACCATGTCCCCGCGTCTTGATTTGGATCGATTTCCGCCTTAAGCTGCTGGCACTCGAGAAGGCCGTCCTCGTTCACACGAAGCGATAGGTCTAGATGGCGCAACTCGACATGAAGTTTACCTCTTTGAGGTTGATACACCGTTAATTTCTCTGGGCGTTCAAAATGCTGAAGAATATGTGCAACTTGCAAGAACACGTTCGACTGAGGGTCCACAAGATGAACTGCGCCGCGGTAAGCTCTCCGTCCTGGAACGTCAACTTCCCAGTCACGCTGCCGCTTTTTCCAGATATTAGGCATCCGGCGAATCTCTAAACACCCAGTATCCAAGTTGATCCAATGAAAACATTTCTCAACTAGCTCTGAGGGTAGGTCGATGCATTTTCCTTGGCCGGCGAAAACTTGTCTGGGTATGTACTCGAGCAGATCATTCCCGCATGCGCGGATGACTACCTGTCCATTGCGGATGCCAAAATGTATCTGCTGGTAGAAAACATGGTTGGCGAGCCGGTGTGTCATGCCTGGCTGAGAAGAGGGGTATGCCAACAGGTGCTTTTTGCCAAATAATTCTTTGACAGTTTCGCTATTACTAATCTCCAGTGGTAGTTTGCCGCACAGCTTGCCATCAATGAGAAGATGCCCTTCGATGATGTTGTAGTGCACTGTTTGCTTGTAGATATAGCTCCGTCGGCTTTCGGACATGGTGGCAACAATCCATCGATCATACGGCGGCGGGAGAAAATTCCATGCAGAAAACGATGCATTAACGGCGGCGGGGGAATCTGACCAGGTTCTGGAGATTCCAGCATTAACGCTGTCGGGATGAGACCTCACAGCAGTGCTTAAGAGAGACTGGATGTAATAAGCCATCTTCGCATCGCGGGCCATCATGTTCTTCAGTTCTTGCGGCAGCTCATCAATATTGGTTAGCAAGTTCTCTTGCAGCGCGATAGATGCCTGAACCCAGGAGGCGAGGGCTTTCGCGCTCACGGGTTGGTCGAGCTCGACGTAGACGGCCAACGTCCGCCGACACAGCATGGCAGCACGGAAGCCGTACATGCTGATTTGCTGCGCTGCATCCCCATCGGTAGCGGCGTGCATTTCTTTCCGAAGCCGCGTGGTCCAGCCCAAAGTGGCATCTCGCGCGGCCTCGACAAGCGCTTCAGCGTGGGTTCTCACAGACCCGGTAGATAGCGTAAACAGCCTCAGGCTCAGTGTGATAAGCAATTCCATACAGTGATGCTCTCTCCAATTATCTTGGATGGCACAAAGACGTTTTTCGATCGTTTGTATCAACTGTTTGAGAAACGCTGGCTCTTTAAACGCAATGTGCGCTGTCCGCAGAACCTCGCGGGATCCGGTTAGCCGCGAGCCTGCTTGAACGGAAAGTTGGCAAAGCAAGCGCATTGTATCCTCGCTGCTAAAGTTGATATTGGACGAGTCCATCTCTACCAAAATGTTAGGCCAACGTCGTGCATCTCCAGCGAGCAACTTCTGGTAGGCCGAAAATTCGTGGACTGACACCTCCGACGGACACTCAGTCTGGTTCGTCTGTATTTCATAGGATGAAGGCCCATCGACGACAGGTGGAGGGTGAGCTTTTGCCGGCAGGATCGTTGTTACAAGCCCTTTGGGGATGTGGACGCCACACAGGTGGTAAAATGTTAGTGGTTCACATAGATCCTTGGCCCATAGTTTAGCGGTGTCATCGTACAGTTCGAATCTTGCGGCGAAGGGTAATATCACGCGCGAGCGCGGGACTTTGCCACCCTGAAATTTGTAGTGCGTCTGGGCAAAACACTTTATTGTTGAAGCCAACGAGATCCCATCGGCCTGAGCCGACATGTACTCTCTGAGGGGTGCACATTCCTTAAGTTGTATCACCGGCTTCGATGACATAGACCGATGGCTTGGGTGCGCCAGAACGCTCACAATCTTCCAGGTGGCATCCCGATAGGCGGCCAAATATTGAGGAACACGGAGTTCAAAAATTATGACAGCTCTGGAGGGGTTCTTGTCTGGTAGGAAAGCTTCCTGGGTTTCGATCTTCATGCGGTTTCTCGAACGCCAATGAAAACACTTAGAGCATCCTCGCACATCACGCTGACCACCACTCCAAGAACAACAACATACACCGTCCAGAATCTTCTCTGTGTGTTGATCATACTCCTCACACGCTCTCTTCCATTCAGCCTCCTTGTGAGCACAGGCCCGGTCGGATGCAGCCTGAATAAGTTCACCCAGAGATTGCATTTCGGCTGATCTAGAGACATAATTCACAGCAAAGCAGCCTTTCTCCAAAGCATCAAAGATTGTGCCATACTGGCATCGTGAGTGCCGTTGATCTAGGTATATCTGGATATCCTGGAGGCAGCGCATGCTAGACAGGCTGGGAAGCTGGAGGGTATCAAGAAGCTGAGGCCTGAAGGCTGGCCGATATTCAGCCAGAAGAGGACATGCTGCAACTGCGCACTTGTCGAGACGGACCCATAAAGTAAATAGTGACAGGATCGTGGCGCTCATTTGCTCGGGGTCTGAGTAATATTTCGTCCCTACTTCAGCAAACACTTTGTTGATCTGCTGAGCGAGTTGGACACAGCGAGTTCCATTTCTCTGAGCACCTGAAGTACTTGGATAGTTATTCCTGTCTCCATCAATGTCCATTTCCATAGAGGCAAGGCGGAAAATGTTGTCTGTAAAAGCTTGTGTTTGCCTAATGGATTCGTCAAGTGGTTGAGGGAGGTCAGCTGATAGAAACCTCTGCTGATGTAACGGTTGGGAAGATAATAGCCCGTCAAGATATGCGCCACTGTTGGGAAGGGATAAATCAAGAGCATATTGTGGGGCGTGTAGAGGAAGTTTTGGTACTGATCGGGTAGTTACTTCCTTGAAAGATTTCCACGCCGTTTCTATTTGGGTGGTAGCTTCCTCGACTGCAGTCTTTACTATAGGAATAGCCTGACTTAGCAATGACTCGCAAATCTCATCGTCGGTTGATCTGATTGCCTCCCTTTCCACCTCGAGCTTAGCCATACGACAACATAGCTTGGCACGGAGCCTACTGACGAGTTCAGGGCGTAGACGTCCAGCAGATTCTTTCAACAGGTCTGCTAGTACAATACATATGAGGACTTTGTAACCGACACGTCCCTGCTCGTTTCCGAGCGCCAAGCACAAGTGGCGTTGGGCTGCGACTCGCAATATTAACCAGAACGGGAGCCGCCGCCAGGGAACGGTTGCTCCTCCCTCTATGTTAACCTCGTCCTTCACTCGTTTTTGAAGACCTGGGGCTTGGAAGTGGCTTCCGATAGCTTCTAGGAGAGGCATGAGCATCTGTGTGATCAACGCAGGGTCGGTAGTATCCCTGATCTCAGACACGACGGCTTGGGCCTTCCGAGTTGAAGCTTGAAGACTGTAGAGTGATTCCATGCTGGCCTGCTCGAGAAAAGCAGCTAGCGCCTCTTGAAACGGTTCGCTGGCGAACTCCTCAAGAGGAAGCTGTGCAGCACGGCCTGGAAAGTTCCATTGCAAAGCAGGACTTGCGGCAATAACTTTTTCAGAGCTCGCTGATGCCTCAAAAGCCTCAAATATAACGCGATCCTGGTTTTCACTATTGTTGGTTAGTAGGTAAGGAGATAAAAGGTTAAATCTCTCCCAGGGGGAAAAAACGAACCGATTTTCACGTCGAATAAGCAAAGCACAGTTTTGCTCAAACACATGCAAGATAAGCATATCATTTGGCTGGAGGTTGCGAAAATGCTTCAGCATTGTTGACTTTTCAAGGCGGCACGGGTTGTGAAGTAGGCAGGCTTCAAGTGAGGCTTGAAGGGTACGAAATGCTTGCGACGAAGACGAATCAACAAAGGTATTGATCGTCTTGCAGGCGCGGAGCATACGCACCAACACATCGTGTGACACAGCCTCAATGTCTTCGTCCTGCGCTCCAGGTACCCGAGGAGGCAGCACAAGATGATTGAAAACAGCTTGCAACAAATCCATATTAGAAACCAATGTTGGTATATTTTGTGCAAGTGGCGGATGAGTATTTGGAAGGTGCATCAGAGTAATTGCAAGAAAGCGGAACGGGTCAAGACGTGATAATATATGTCTGTACTTGTTTCAAGTTCTTGACTGCCTTGATCCGAGCAGGCGTCGAAAGTACCTCGAGCAGCTTGGGTATGTATGCATGAATAGCAAAGCTACCTATGTACTTGATAAGAAAGCGTTTGGGGGAAATGATCAGGATTGGTTATCTTTTAATATTAAAATTCTTCCGATAGCGTTTGTTGGATGTACATGTATGCATACTGAACTGGGATACATAACACTGGTTTTTTTACATTAAATTAAAACCTTGTAGACCAAAGATGGAAAGGTATTACAATGGCAATATCTAATAATGACTTAAGTGGTTAAGACATGCTGTATCTTCCCAGTGAAAGTTACAGCTTCAGAGCAGCCGACTAAACACTAAGTATCAAGGAAGGTGTTTGGTTGCACCTACCAATAGCCTTGCTCTGCAGTGAAGGAAATGATTTGATTAATCCATGACATGTTATCGATTAACAGCAGTTAACTTGCCACGTTTCTGTGAATATATGGCTATATAAAACCGGAATGATATCTGACATATGAAGCAAATATTCAACTGTGGATCCACTAAATGATCATGGTGTTACATTGAACAAGAGATATCAATTTTAACTCGAGAAGAGCCAAAGCAGGAGGCCGACCATGCCAACTCACGAAAATCGGTTACACATGCATTGGTGTGAATGGTTGCGAAAGCGGGAGAACATCACATCCTCGTCTCAGACTCGGAGTCATCGAGCTGCTCCTGCACATAGTTCAGTTTGGCTCAGCCAAGGACAGGCAATGTATTCCGTCATGTAGCAGATTGATTCTCGTACTTGGCTGCAAGACTCTCCTAGCAGTCGAGTGCAGTACCATCCATGTACAAGATAAAGTTAATGAAATAATACTGTATCTAGCCGCGATAAACGAGGTAGCCCAAGTGTGCTTGAGGCTGTCCGCAGCTAGATCCAACAATCTTGCTTGGAATAAGCATGTCCTCTCCACCTCCATCACTGATCTCAAAGAACATTCATCATACGCTACTAGATCAATTCTGATATATCCTATTTAAACACTAGATGTGGGAAGTTAGGTGGAGTGGCAAAGCAGTGGTTGAGAGCCACCGGGTCAAACAGCGGAATGAGTTGTCAGACGTCACATTCGGCGTTTGCAGCCGGATATCAACCCATGTAGCTGGAGTTTTCCGACATAGGTTCCTGCCAATCAATACACTATGCTTTCCTGAGTCCTAGAAATGGCCCAACTCTTCACACTAGATCATATTAATGAAGTGACTAGGACATGGAGTAATAGGCAATCCTGGAGAGGCTCCTTATCTGGTGATGAGAATATATCGAATCCAGAAAGTTTAAACTTTATCTGCAACGAATAGTTCCGGCCCGCAAGCCTTTGCTTCCCGGAGAATAGGTTGCTGGGAGCACAACCCCGGTAGGATTTGTAGGAAACACAGGGTAGATAGTAACAACTCTATTATCAGTGATGACTCGTTTAGTTGTAGAAGGTTCTCTCTCTAAAATAGTTGAAGGCACTATGCATGCGATGGGAGGAGATAGACGGCACGCTGACTGTAAAGGGACAGGGGTAGTTGAACTCTGCAAGAATGACATCGCGGGGCGGAACTGGTCCGCACACATTTTAGTTCAGGCTCGAGCCAGGTTTCCTGTCTGGGAGAACTAGGTTGTGCAGTTGTGCAATGGCGTCTACATTTCATATTTGCAGAAGACCGGTACCTAGATGCTGAAGGACATGTCAAACTAATGACATATACCACAAGATATTGAAACATGTTGAATTGAGATGGCGATATTGTATTGAGGGTGTGATAATACTCCGTGTTATAGATCTTGCTATAATGCTTCAACACACTCGGCATCAATCACCTAATAGGAGACAATCCAAGACTATAATTATTTGTCTAAGCATTATAGCAGTTCCTGTAGCTATATAGCAGCATTCAAGACATCCTGATCAGAACTTTGCATTGGCTTTTATCAGTATGCCTAAGTGATTTCCTTGATATATGATATAATAACTACAAAAGTCTGGCTGGTCATTTCTGGATGCTTCAATGAGCCCTTACAAGATGGCTATAACACGAGTGACCGCGCGTATTATCTCCGAAATATATGTCATGACTGGCCAGATAACGAGTTTGAAGTGAATTACAAGCAGGGAATGGCTCAGCACTCAGTCCCCTCAATCGATGAAATGGTTTTCCTTAACATGATGCTCCACGGATGGCAACGCAGCCAGATATGAGCACGGTATAATCCGAGGCAAAATGTCAGGTTTGTCTGGATTCGCAAGGATTCCTATTAATTGAATATGTAAGTATATCGGCGATTAAATAGCCTCTAATATAGGAATAGGTCAAGCTCATCTCAGTATTCGTTGACTGGAATCTGGTCACGGAGTTCGTTGAATGATTCTTTTTATAGCATTGGTGTTTCCACTTCTAATCCGGATTACTGCTTAAAAAAGAGCCAATCATTAGGCGCTCAACCATTCCACCTCGCTATATTATCATCGATTACATCGTGGTGCAGAACTAATGTCCTGGTATTCAATTCCAGAGGAGTGAATATTTGACATTTGATGATGGTGGCTAGGTTCAAAGGACATTCAATCCGTTGCTAATGAGAATGTGAATAGTGGATTGATATACTTATCATTGGACGAACCACCCCATACATAATAAATAAGGGTTTTCTTAATGTCTGTGGTGCAATACAAATGTCGGTCAACAAATGCCCAACTACCTAACTTGTGCAGTTCCCCACAGTAGACCCTCCAGATTGGCGCAGCCCCTCGCCTACATCATTCTCTTTTATGCAACAAACGGCAACGCGTCATCCCCTCATTTTCCCAACTCGCTTACCTCAATAGCACTCTCTGCTATACCTTACCTCACCTACCTACATACATACCTACATACATACCTACATACATAAATATCTACCAGATTCGGCACGGCAGCAAAAAGCAAAACATGTCGACGACGTACAACAACGACGACGACACGACGGGCGTGCCGCAGGCCCCCGGGCGGCAGCACACGGAGCTGCTATCGTTCCTGCAGTACTTCGAGACGCTGTTCATCATCGACGACTCGGAGCACATGAAGCGGCAGTGGAGCGACGTGTCGGCGCTGATCCAGGCGGTGGCGCCCGTGTGCCTGAAGTACGACGAGAACGGCATCGACATCTACTTCGTCAACCACCGGCCGCTGTTCTACTTCCCGGGCATGTCGGTGCGCAAGTCCGGGTACAACCACATCGGGCAGGTGCACCACAGCGAGGAGGGCTCGAAGCGCGAGAGCGCGCAGGGGATCTTCGGCGACGTGAAGCCCGGCGGCAAGTGCAAGCTCGGGGCGCGCCTGAAGAAGATCCTCTCGTGGTACATCGAGCAGCTGAAGGCGGACCCGCAGCGCGCCCCGCTGAACATCATCGTCGTCACGGCGGGCCTGTCGGCCGACGACTACGCCGCGCCGCTGCTCGAGGCGGCCAAGGAGCTCGACGCTATGCGCGCCCCCGAGCACCAGCTGGGAGTCATGTTGTTCCAGCTCGGCGACGACGAGGGCGCCCGCGCCAAGTTCGAGCACGCCGACGACCACATGTGGAAGGCGGCCGGGTGCCGCGACATCGTCGACACCGTGACGTGGCGCGGCTGGCCGGCTAGCTTCTCATCCGACGACATGGCGAAGGCAGTCCTGGGCGCCGTGTCTAAGAAGATGGATGGGGCGAAGTCGGCGTTGGCTGGGACGGTGCCGCCGCAGAGGCGGGAGACGACTGTCAAATAAATGGGAGGCCCTATTTGTTCATGATGACCCCTCTTCGCGAATTTGGTTCTTAGCTTTGAGCTTTGAGTTCACAAATATGAATGAATGAATGTTCTATGACTGTAACTACTTACTCATGCTATGTTTCTGTGAAACCCAGAGTATACCCTGTGAGGCGATAGAAAATGGTCATGAGACCAAAATGGAATGAAATTAGTGATGTAAGTCATGTGGTAGCAAATACAACGCTTACTCAGACGGATTACATAAACATCAATACTGGATAGGGGTACAATAAAGTGACGTGGCCAATGAACAAATTCTATCATTAAACTTCTTTTATTCTATTTCTATATGCATCTGCTATACGCGTCCATCTCATAAAGATGCGCATGTATCAGTCAGGGGATTGGTATTCTGGAACTCGACCTTGCTCTGCGTCTCCCCGCTTCCCAGGATAATATCGAATGTGGTTCTTGAGTTGGAGCTCTCAATCTGCGTTTGAGCTTTGAATATGACGTAGCCTCCCTTCTCGGTAGCAGTCTTCTCGAACGCCGTCTCCTTAACTTCGAATCTATGCAACATGATACCCTGTCGAGGTACGTTATGCGCCAGGGCCAGGACGAGCGGCTCATCTGCCCTGTTCTTCCTCACGGCCGCAGTCACGGTCAAGTCCGCACCAACGGTAGTATAGTTAAGGCAAGACTGAGTCTCCTGGTATAAGATCGCGTCATCAAGCGGGAAACCGTTTCCACCGTTATCTATAACCTCAGTTGCGCCAGCTGATGCGAGGTGCACGTTGAACTTGCTGATACCAACGTCCGGATCGAGGGTCGTGGCAAACTCGTACCACGCAAACGACTCCCTATGAAGGCCAGACGAGATACCGCCCTTCAAGGTTGCGCGAGTCGTCTCAATGGCAGTCGAAGAGTTTGCGCCGCTACGATCCGCATAAGTTAGGTGCAGAGTAATATCATCGCTTTGTCTTTCAGTGACTCGCAGTCTTATGCGTCCCTCGAAAGCTATCTTTCCGTCGCTGTTCACCGCCATCGCCTCAATATAGGGCTTGACCTCAATCGGTTCGATGACATCAGTCAGCGTAACAGTCGACGGCACGGTGTTGATCATGCGCTCCAAAATGTCTGCGCATTTCGTCTGGAAGGCTGCCGCATCCGCCAGGGCTTCCATCGTGACGTTACCGTCAGCCGCGAAGACGCGCTTATCGGAATTCGTAGTGTCGTTGCTGCCAGACACGAGTGTGTTATCCGTCGACCCATCTAAGTACTCGGTCACGACCGCGTTATCAAATACGGAGTTAGACTCGCCCCCTTCGAACATGTGCACTTCGTCAGCTGTTGTGTCGCCGGTTATTTCTGGGAAATCGCTGTTGTGGACTCCTCCAAGAGTATGACCGCACGCTACCATAGTGATCATGTCGCCTAACATCATGTGTAAGTAAGGGGTTCAGTTCTCATGTAATATTGGTAAGAGGATGTTACTACTGACTTGTATTGAAGCCGGCCTTGGCAAAGATGTTTGTATGAGTTTCCAGATCCTGACTAGGCTCAGGCACACCCTTAGGGCCGGCTTCCGTGGCGTCTACTCTGCCGGCGCGAAATGACATTTTCGGGCCACCGCACAAATCGGATGCTGTGATGACACCCAGTGCCAGTAGGTCTGCTGCGGATGACTGGACAGTGTAAAAAATTTTCATCCAGGCGAGCGTATTGTTAAAAGCGTCGCCTTTGTTTTCGTCTCGGTCCAACTCGAACGCGATAGATGCATCCAAGCCCCCCGTCCCGGTAGCAGTATCATGAGTCGACATGTCGTGGTATATTGTACGGACCCATTCTGCTGCATTCTGGCGACCCTTCACATTGGTTCCAAACGAGCATGGGTTCACAGCTATAAATGATTAATTAGTATCTGATGTTAAAATGACATGGAGCGTTGCTCACCATCCATGAAACCTTGCCGGATATATCCGCTTTGAAGGTTCATCACATCTTCCAGAAAGTCGTACTTTGACGGCCAAACATATTCGGCCGCGGCCGAAGCGGCGTGGAGGACGCTGATCCCAGCGTAGATTTGCCGTTTCATTGTCCTGACAAACTAAAAATTATAAAATTATGGTATAGTATTAATGATTGTATTCGGGCAAGATTTAACAAGTGTTACGCCTTGTAGGGAACGAGTGATAGGCTTTGACTTCGAACCGACTAACCAAGGCCTGCATGGCCAGTTGGTGGTTATATATGCCCTTGAATGCATCGCAAGGGATTCTAGAAAGCTTCGCTTGTGGAGTTTGGATGAAACCTCGTATTGAATCCCAGAATGAACAGACGCTTAGAGCTAGCTCTATGTACGCATAGTCGGCATGGAGGGCGAAATGGGGCATCGTTTTCCGGGAGTCAGGATATGTCGCTAGAAGCGTTCCGAGCTCCACTAGTTTATTCTAGGCCGCTGGGTCTCTTTCCGCTATAAGCTATCACGGCCGGCATTGTCTCCTTCCGCCAATCAGGTAGTAGATATTTACAAGTGTAGTTGATATCTCTACGTTATATACCTCGTACTCCGGTGGGTATTTAAGCCTTAAAAGCTAGAAGCCGAGTCTCAGGCGTTGGTGCCGAAACGAACACGGCCCATTTGAATGAGCAGTAGCCAATCAAGTCAATGATTATCTCTCAGAAGGGGTATGCATATACCTTTATCCCTGCTTTATTATTAAATTGGGAGCTGTTTGAAGTATTTGAATTATTGTTGTGCCTATCAGAAATGCTGAATGCGCTATAACTATCGTTATCGTATTCATATCGGAAACCATTCGTATATCGCAAGGAGCGGCTATCATCGCCACAAAGAAATCCACCGTAAGACAGATTAATGCAACGTTTCTTTCCTTATATTGCTGTGCTTTTAACATACAATTCCAGGCCCCCTTTTCTCCGTATTTGCTATCATTTGCTATCAGTCGTGAAGTTCGCTTTGCATATCTAGGGCCATACGATGCTAGTCCACTCCACCACTGCGCCATAGCTACCAAAAATAGTGACTACCTACCGCCCATCTCCATCCATCAAAATCTAGTATGCAGCAGTGGTTCTTGCGCAACTCACTACAACAGAGAACAAGACAGTGCAGGTATGATCAGTGTCGCAGAGTCCAAGAAGCAGCTGATGAAAAAGGTTGCAAAGTGACATTGAATACTATAAAGAACCGATGCGGTACAAGCATGGCTATCTCTAAGTGGTGCAAAACTGTTCAAGCTTCTTATGAAGTGAAGAATGCAATCGTAATAACAGAAAAGTCCGCTGTGATAACACCGAGTCCCATTGTACCACTTCACACGGATGCTTCCTGGAACGGGATATGTTACTTAGCACTAATCACTCCAACAACACGCCCCCTCATAACGCTTCAAGCCGCTCATCTTCTCCAACATGCGCAGCGAGGTTTATAAACTTTGCTGACATCTTAGTATGTCTATGCAGTTTGGTCTCGGGGTTTTGAGATAGTGTGGCGCTCAACGGGTCTTCGGTTTATGTCTCAACGTCAGACGGATAGCATAGTGGTCTTCGTGCTCGGTACCATGGGTCTCTCTCCCAACGTGCCCCTCTGGCTGTGCCTGCTCTGATCGATCGGCGCCTTCGTTTTCAGCCATGCTGAGACCCGCTACCCTCTGCTCAAAATTAGCCAGTTCGAGGAAGAACGGGCTGTTCCTAAGCAGAGTGGGAAGAGTGCCATGGGTTAACACCATCTAGGCGAGGGTTAGCCTTGTATTGACAATAAAGTGGTAATAAAGTTCTACTGGAGGTTATTCACACTTACGCTATCAGTCATACTATCGACTGTTCTATTATTCACCTGTGTTTATAGTTCCTCAGTATCATGCATGCACACACTGTTATCCTATTCTCCCGGGTATCTACCATGCTAACGCCTCTATCCCATTCCTTATCCTGTTCCTGTTCCCAGTCATCATCATACCGCTTGCAGTGTAATGCCATACGCTGTCTTCACCAGCCTCCTCTTGTCTGCCGTAGTCCCTATCGCTTCCGCTCCTAAGGCGAGCAACACCCGTGACGCTATTGCTCCTACTCCCATATCCTCTCGTCAGTCTTCTGTCTCGTACCTATCGTCCTGTATCCGGATCATGTCGGTGAACTTACCACTCAGTTCATCAATATCCCCTACTGTTTGAGGGGCCCCGGGTATCTCCGTGTTCGTTGTCACGTCCCGCATCTTGACCAATCTCTGGTCGGCTCTCGTCACATGCTGGTTCTGTAGTTGCGCTGAAAGGTTGCTAAACCTATTGCTCACCCGTTAATCGTGTCCTCCACTCCTTCTTCCTTCCGTTAGTAGTAGTTCACGTACCGTGCTTCACTCCTAGTCTCCATTTGATCTAGTCGTGCATCAACCGCTAGTAATGCCTGCAACACCTCGTTGCCTTGTTGTAACGCCGGTAAATTAACGCATCGTCCAAACTGACCCGAAAGTGTTGTGAATCCTGTTGCAATGGCGTCAAAGTCGGGCTGCTCTGGCATATCCATCTTGTCGTGCTACTCTATCTAAGTGTCTTTGCATATGTTCTGCTAGAATGATAAAGAAAAAAAGAAGAGCAAGTGCTCCCAGGCACTAAATGCAGCCTTGCTCTGTTTATGTATTTGTGCTTACTCCACTAGTTAGTGTTATGTTCTTATGTAATTAGTTAATCTTTAAGGTGATAAATTTATTAAGTTGCTTTAATTTTAAAATTTTTAATTTGTTTTTAAATATTTAAGTTGTTATAATTAAAATTATTATATTATTTAAATTTTTTTTATATAAATTAAAAAAGAAATTAAAATTTATTTTAAATTATAATAATTTAAATTTATTTTATAATTTAATTACAATTACATTAAAACTATCAGCTTTAAGCTTTTATAGGTCTGTTTCTGTATTAGGTTTAGTGAGTACATTTTCTACAGCACCTATTACCTCTGCAGTGCAGCTGCACCGCCGCAGCTGCAGTGGCATATTTATCGCAGCTGGCATGTAAAAATGGGATATAACCTCTTTAAAAAGTATAGCCTTAATATGATGGCTCTTTATTTACAGAGAGCGGCCTAAGAGATGAAGCAAGTAACCTACATGTATGTATCTAGTGATGCCTTTTCATATATGTAACTATGATGGTATCACGTGACTACCTTGTAGTCTACATACATACAGCTACATACCTAGATTGTGCAGCTGCCTACATGTAGTGTATCCTTAGGATTCCTTTCTTATCTTTGGTATGGTCATAAGGCAAAGTGACAAAGTTAACCATCTTTGACAACTATCAATGCTAGCACGATATCTATTTTCAAGGAGCTTAGCCAATAGAATTTACAGGATTTCTCTGATTCTAGTACATATTAATACATACCTAGCTTATGTCACTCTGCCTTATGGCCGTACCAAAGATACATACCACACCTACATAACTACAATCCAATTGCTCATTGCTTCCCGAGGTCAGGATTGATAGGCTTTAGCCCGTCCCAGAGCATAGAGCGACGTATTGGCCTGTTATAGATGGACTGTTTTAGTTAACTTAACTTTTAAAGAATTATTTTCTAATAAAGATAATAATAATTTTATACATAACTTATAAATATAAATAATTTATAAATTAAGTATTATAATAAGATTCATATTAATTTAAATAAAATTCTAAAATATTAATGTGATCTTTTTGTGTATATTACTTAAGGTACAAATTGGTTTCATTTACGGCGCATATTGTACCTTTAAGCCCATTCTTTTTTCCAGCGAAAACTCTTTCATTAACTCGTATTTAATTGCTTCGTCTTTGTTCGACCTGCAGAGTTAACTCTATCGATGGCGAATATGGCACAAGCAAACACTGCAGGATATCCCGAGGAAGTCCTATCTCATATCTTCGCGGAACTTCAACGTCCTATCAATGTCATCAATACCAGTTGTTCTGACGATTGGTATCAGTCAGGCAAACTAGAGCGCCTTACTCTTCTAGCAATCTGCCGGACCTCTCGGCAGTTTCGTCGCATTGCCCAGCCACTCTTATACCATGCATTGCCGACAATCGTGGATCTCCCTAAGACTGTGCTTATTCGTACACTGAGAGATCAACCCGAATTGAGCAAGTCCGTGAGGATCCTGAAATGGGGTTACTATTGTCCTGAGGGGAACCAAACTCGTGGGAGCCAACAGTGAGTAGCAATAGTTGCCATAGTCCATACTTCCCGCCTAGCTCTCTTTATCGAAAATCTGCCTTTATAGAATGTATTCGAATACTATGCTAACTACTGTTTATATTAGGTCCGGACATGGCTTCAACAGACTCGTCCATACCCATTTCCAACAAGCAAGACAATGGGTAGACGAATCAGACGAGTTCTTAGATACGCTATCTAATGCTATTCTACAATCTCCCCCCGACTACAGAGGTATCGGATATGGAACTGAAATTGCTCTGTTCCTGCTCATGACACCAAACCTGAAGGTCCTCGATCTCGGTGTGTTCTCGGTTTCGGGACACCGAGCCTCCCTACTCCGGTGCATGTTTGAACATGCCGCCTGGTCTCTCAACACCCGTGCTTTCGACGATACAATGCCATTATTCGGACCTTTGCTTCGACTAGAGCAGCTGCGAATTAACAAGGTTCGCTTTTCTTGGATCGAGTTTATGCTTGCTCATCCGGGAGTAAGTACCTTACGGCTCTTTGAGTCGACATGGCAAGCAAGTGACGTCTCTACGATATCGACTAGACCGCCCTATCTGAAGCATCTATACTGCTTTGAGTGTGTCATTGACGTGGAGGGTATTGCAGACATCCTTACCCGCTTTCCCAATCTTGAAACGCTACAGATAATTCGACGCGTAGTAGATGGAATCCCTGTTGATTACCATATCGTGGGAGATTGCCTCAGACGGTTTGGCAAACATCTCAAGCGTCTAACATTATGGAAGGACATCCACAACACGAAAACCGGCTGCCATCCCCGTGGTAGAATTGGCTCTCTCAAAGATCTTGTTTATTTAACCGACCTCAGCATTTATTATAGTGCTTTAGTCCTAGACAACAATAAGTTAGCCAAGCCAGGTGACTACGTGGCTTTACCCCTCGATTTATCCGAAGTATTACCAACTTCTCTAGAAAGATTAGAGCTAGTTGGGGAGGAAACCCTGGAGCCCGGTTTCGACATACAGCTTTTAACATTGCTGAAGAGTGATGAAGCTACCAAACTTCGATCAATCAGGGTCGAGGAAGGCATTCCATCATCAATTTGCGGCGAGGACCTTCCACCGCAATGGACATTGGCTGGAGATCATCGAGACACGTTAGTCAGAAGAAGATGAGGACAGCGATCTAAGCCACGCAATCCTTTGCAGTAACCATCCCAGTTCAGTGGGTTGACGTCGACCCACCGGTTCCTCGGAATTGGTAGATATATTAGCCGTTTTCCCAAGATTGATGGAAATAGAATGGACTAGTACACGTCAACCGGTCGACGCTTTGTCTGGTAAAAGATATAGATTCGACTGAGGCTCCGGTATGGAGTAATATGGTATACACGGCGTGAACGTGGTGGGGTTTATTAGAACTCTGGATGAGGAAGATTTCATTTAGCACCTTGAATGAGTCGACATATCCAACCCGAACCCAGAATACACTATGTACACCATGCAGAATGTAATTTGGTGCTATGAATACTCAGAAGGAAATCTGTGAACGATTAGGTTACCTTTACTAAAGTACAATCATCCTTGTGTTCCCTAAGTTAGCACTATACTTGTCCAGAAAGTACATTTGAGGACGCCTGTGATAGTACTATGTTACTTAACTGTAGATACATTGTATTTCGAATTGTAAATTGTACTTGGCCGCTACCTAGTGGCTCTTTGGTCCGCGAAGGTATTCATCGTAAACTACAAACCTACGACGATTAAAAGGGGGGAACACGAAAAGTTTACTCAGAAAAAGATACATTCACACAAAGCCCTCATATAATCAGAAACCAATATATTATACCGGCTGACCCGGGCTTCATGGTTTGCATAAAGGCTTAATTAACCAACTCGTCTTGTAAAATAAGTTCATTTGCTCAACAACGCTTAATGATGAAGATGCTTGCGTTTATTCCTTCCAGTCAATATTGAATACATAATCATATTATACAGAAACTATGCGCATGCATATTCCCAGAAAGTCTCCGGAGCTTTTACAGTTTACAGCATCGCCATAACCCGGAATTAACTACGTCCTAGTCACCAATCTTCCTCTTCCACTCTCCCCTGCGCAACGTAGGCCTCGAGATCGGTCCCACGATGCGTCGCAGTTCAGCAAGGCCAGGGTGCGGTTCCGAGTCGATGGCTGGGAGGGGAAGGAAAGTGTTAATCACGACCCCGGACTGCGCGAAGTAGGTGCGAAGGAGTGTCCTTTTGGACTCAGGCATGGTGTTCGGGTAGATGACCTCGGGCGAATCCCCGTACCACAAAACCCGGAAGGAGGAGATCTTCAGGTGGTCCGGGTCGATGCACAAGGCACCGCTCAGGAGGTCCAGGGCGGTCACCACCGAGGGCTCCCGGAAATGGTCCTTGATGTATCGCCTGCTGCTGCAGCACGTCCCCGACGACCCCATGGTTTGGAGCGCCGCATAGTGGGAGACCGGCGGCTGGCGGGGCAGCATCCGCCGCCAGGTAGCCTCGGGCCGTCCGAAGGCCTCTTCCTTCGCGACGATGTGCGAGACGGAGGGGAAATCGCGGGTACGATTGGGGATTCTCGTGGTCCTGGTGTAGAGGGGAACGGGCTCGTCGGGCCCAAGGTGAAGGTGCTCGAAGGCAAAGGGGAAGATCTCCATGAGCAATGGGTTGTGTACGAAGACGGTCGCGTCGGTGTCGGGTTCCAGGAAGAGGGCCTTCTGGAATCGCTTTGACTGCACGACGGCGTGCCAATGTCGGCAGACTCTCTGCGCCGAGGAGAGCAGCGTTCGCATGTCGACTAGGTGTAGGATGCTTATAAGAAGCTCATTTATCTGCCAGACCTTCTTTGCTGCTGAATTCCTCGGCGCGGCCGGTGTCAGGTGACGACCGGAAAGGCGATGATCGTCATCGCTATTCATTTTCATCGTTGTCGTTACTATACGTATTGACTACTCCGCTTCTGACCACGCTACTGGCCCATGCCTAGGTGCTTGATCTGAGTGAGATGCTTCGTCAGTATCAAGCGAGCTATTTTACGGATAGAGGCGTTGTTGGGCTCGCCGTTGCCGGAAGGGAAAGCGTGGTGTTGGGGTAGAAGTTTAGAAGATGTTGTGTAGAAACGGACCTATCATTGGCATAAGTAGTGGAGTAGCTCCACCACTTACGTGTATATAAGGGTGTGATCACCTTTCGTAGCCCGACAAAGATAGCTTCTTTCTTTCCTTTCCTCTGTTCAGAGATTTAGCTGAGCAAAATACAGGACTGTTTGAATGCAACAGAAGGAAGAGTGTTCTGTTAGGTGACGGCTGGTGCCTAGCACAATAATCGATTTTGGATATTGTGAAGAAATTGGGTGTCATATTCAGGGTTCAGGAAGCTAAATGTGTCGTCAGGAATATAATCTCCGCCTATGTAGATTATATACTTAAATGGTCACGTATGAAGCCATGTCCCTCTGTCCAACCTGGTGGCTCCAAGTATTGCTTTGCCACACTTGCTGAATCCCTTAAGCTCCTTTGTATAGGTTGAAGGGCTGTCACTTTCCTCGAATTCTAGAACGGTAGGTTTTAGACCGTCAATAATATAGTGGCAGTAGGCTTGTCGCTTTTATCCCACACAATACATAGTAGCTTGTTTATACTTCGGTTCAAATTGGTATTAGTTAGATATTATGCCTAGAAGTGGAAACAGTAAAGTTGGCGGAAGGAGAACTATTCATGCCAGACATATATATATAAATGTGTCAATAAATTAGTTCCCGTAGAGAAAGCGTTTGTAACAGACCATATTCGAAAGTTTCAACTATCACAGCTTTCACCCTTTGGCGTGTATATCACATTAACTGAGGCCTTCCCTTACCTTATCACATAACGCGTCCTCACCTCTAGAACATAGAGATAGACGAAAAGAAAGACAAGAGGTTTGAATGACTTGAAGCATTTCCTCAGCTCTGGAGTGAAGCGTCTAGAGTATCCAATATTCTGACATAACGAGGAAATCAGGCTTCATGTATAAGGCAAACCCCCCCTCACGGACCACCCCCCTCACGGCCCACTTACACAAATATCTTTAAAAATAAATAACAAATCGAATAAAGTTCTTAAAAATAAACGGTTTAAAGATTTAAATAACTTTATAAATCTTATATATATAAACGATTAAATAAAAAAGTTTAATATTTAAAATTAAATTTATATTAATATTTATATAAAATATATATTATAATATATATTATATTATATATATTAATTATAATATAAAGTAAAAACGTTGTATAAATATTATAATTATAAATATATATATAATAAAAAATTAAAATTAAAGTTTTACGTTTTTATATATATTAATTAAGAAATTTTAAAAGTAAATTAAATATTAAAATTAAATTATAAAGTATAATTTTATTATAACTTTAAATTAAAATTAATAAAATATTTAAAAATAAAGTTTAATATAATATATAATAATAATTATTTTATTTTATTATTAAAATTAATTTTTAAATTATATTATATATATTTTTTAAATATTTAAAATATATTATAATAAATATTATAAAATAAAAATTTTATTAATTATAAATATAATATTTTAATAATAAAATAAAAAAGCTTATATTTTTAATATTTTTATTTAATTAATTATATTAAAAAACGTTAAAATATTTTCGAAAAAATAAATGCGTTTTTAAAAATAAATAAATATTTATTTAATATATATTAAATATATATAAATATATTTTTTTTTAAATATATATTTTAATATTAATATTAAAATAAAAAAATAATAAATAATATATTATTATAAAGCTTTATATATTTAACGTTATTTTAAAAATTTAATTTTTTATTAATATATTATATATAATATTTATTTAAACGTTAAAAATTAATAAAAATAATTAAAGTTTAATAATAATCGTTATAAATTTAAAATATAATTTAATATTATAATATAATTATTTATATATTTATATATAAATCTTTTTAATTTATTATTAAAATTTAAAATTAAAATTAAAATTCTTTAAAAATTAAAAATTAATTTTTAATTTTTTTTAATTTTTAATTATTTTTAATTAATTATTTTAATATTTTTTATATTATTATATAATATTATAAAACGTAAAATTAATATATTATATTTAAAAAAATATTTTATTTAATTAAATATATAATATAATATTTATTTATATATTTTATTTTAATTAAAAGTTATTTTATATTAAGTTTAAATTATTTAATTACGTTATTAATTTACGTAATTTAATTACATTATTAAATATTAATTAATTATATTATAAATATTTTAAAAATATATTTTTATTATTATAATAATTTTTAATTAAATATATTTATTTCGAAAAATATATATATAATTTATAATTATAATTAATTAAATATATTTTTTTTAATTTATATATTTAATTTTTTTAAATTTAATTTTATAAATTTATAAACTTATAAATTTATAAATTTATAAATATATAAAATAATTTATAAACTTTTAAATTTTTAAATTTAAATAATATTATATTAATTATTTATTTAATTTAATTATTAATTATTTAATTTTAAATTAAATAATTTAAATAATAATAAAACTTATATATATAAAAATAAAACGTTATAATTTAAAAATAAATTATAATAATAATATAAAACTTAATTATAAAATAATTTTTAATTAATTTTAATAATTTAATTATTTTATATATATAATAACTTTTAAATTTAAATTTTAATAAATTAAAAAAATTTTAAAAATTAAATTAATTATATTAACTTTTATTTTATAAAAAAAAATTTTCGTTTAAAAAAAATTTTTTATAATTTATTTATAAATAAAAAATTATAATGTTTTTTTAAACGTAATAATTAAAAAAAAAATTATATATATATAAATATTTTTTTTATTATATAAAAAAGTATTTTTTTAAAAAATTATTTTTATTAATAAATATAATAATAAACTTAATATTATTAATCGTTTATTTTTTTAAATTTTATTTAATTTATTATTTATTTTTAAATATATTTATATAAATAAATTATAAAAAAAATAATTCGTAAAAAAAAGTTTATTTTATTTTATTATTTAAATTTTTTTTCGTAAATAAAATAATTACGTTATTATAATTATAACGTAATTACGTTATAATTAATAAATTTCGTATTAAATATATTTATTAAATTTAATACGAAAATATAATTTATAAAATTATAAAGTTTATAAAAAAAAGTTTAATTTTATTTAATAATTTTAAAATTATTAAATATATATTTAATTAATTTTATATAAAAATAAATTATATTTTTTTTAATAATAAATTTAATAAAATATATATAAATAAATAAAATAAATAAATAAAATTAAAATTAAATATTATTTATAAAAATATATTTATTTATTTATATAATTTAAAAAAAAGTTTTTATTTTTAAATTAAAAATAAAATTTTATAAAATATATATTTTTTTTATTTAAATATTTTTTAAATTAATATATTATTATTATTATTTTAATTAAAAAAATTATAATATTTTAAGTTTTTTTTATATAATATTAATTTTAAACGATTTTTCGTTAAATAATTAAAATAATAATAATAATATATTAATTTAAAAAGCGTTTTAATAAGCTTACGTAAGCCATTTATTCGAACGGTTATTTCGTTCGTATGTTATTATTACCATTTTAATTAAAAAAATCATAACGCTTCGGGCTTCTTTTATATAATATTACCTTTGGATAATCCTTTGCGAAATGATTAAAGTAATAATGGTAATATGCGAACGAAGTGACCGTCCGGACAAGCTGCCTTGTAAGCCTGTAGGTCTGTAGGTCTGTAAGTCTGTAGGTCTGTAGGTCTATAGGTCCGTAGGTTACCCTATAGGTCTGTAGGTTTGTAGGTCTATAAGTAGGTCTAAAGGTTTAAAGGTCTGCAAGTCTTGAAGTTCTCCTTGGTTCCATATCACCACCATTCCCTTAATCATTCGGACGGAGCCATTTATAGGTAATTTTGTATGGCAAATACTCTTAGAGCCATGATTTTGACGATGCGACAAGTGGTTATGGCATGTTGGCTTGGAGAGCGTTCCGACGCGGTTTTGCAAGGTAATCTTTACAGGGTGATTTATCAATTTTAAATCCGTACAGCTTTAATTTAGCTCCGAAAAAATTATAAAAATTCCTATACATTTATTAGCTTACAATTTAGTTATATTCGAATTTCAAAACTTATCGGGCTTGATTTCGCGTAATTATGAATTATTTTATAAAAAGAATATGGATTATGTACATTTAACAGGCCGAAAATCATCAAATGAGCTTAGGCCGCCGTAGCTCGAGTCCTATCCTTGCCCTTTGATTGGTCGGAATTTTAATAGGATATTGGTACTTAGAGCTACGGCGGTCTGAGAACTGAGGCAAGGTTTGCCTTATATATTGCAACTTCACGTGGCTACGAATCTCGTGACAGTGTGTGGAATTCGTGGTATGACCTAACACCCTGCTATCTAGGGGTCAAAGGTACAATACCTTGCCTTCGATTTTTATTATTCACCTTTTCCCTCCTTCACTATCCTCATGACTTCCAGTTGCTCATCTGATACTGCTGGCAGGCGGGTAGGGTACCCAAAATGAAGTTAGGGAAGCCTTGTTTTGAGTTATGTAACGCCGTATTCTATATAAATAAACTATTACAGTGCAGCTTGCTCATGGACGTTGCTGGACCGCGGTAGCATCTGGTTAGTATGGGTTATAATTTCTTTTCAAGTAGCCAACTACGCTATGGGGAAAATGGTCAATGAACCACAAACATAAAGATAAGGCACGTTGCTTAAATTTTATATCGATTGCCTGCAGCCTCTAAGAGAAAAGGGGGGGACATCAGAGAGGTAATTGAGTCAACAAGGTTATAAGGGTAGCATATTACTACATGAGTTCGTAAGGTCAAGCGTAACTCCCAGATAAATAGATACACATTTGATTGACACCTATCCTCGGTTGTACAGATTCACCATTCCAAACCAATAGATGGTATCGTTCACGTGGAGATGGCTCCTAGCGTCCATATCACAAGTTCCTCCTCATCCGCAGCGCGAGTTGGTTTACACCCTATGCTATAACAACCGAAGATAGTCCCAAAGGAAATCAATGTATTCATTCACTCTGAACGCCTCGTCAAGTCGAGCAAAACCCTATCTACTAGACCGTGACCGTGACCCAGAGCCCTAGCAGAGCAACCGACACTTTCCTTCCACACACAGAAGAATGCCAGTCCAACCACAAGATGCAAAAATGCCAATCTAACCCTGCATCTTCTTTCTCTTTCCGACTTGGGCCGAGAAACCGACCTTGATAGCGGTAACAGAGCGACGAGATCCACAAGAGTTGCACGTGACGAAGCTTAGACGGTTCTCTCCCTTGCTCAGCGCGGTATCTGGCGAACGGCAAGTTTTGCATGTGACATATTCGACTATTGCCGGTTAGTAAATGGAGTTTAGATCAACGGAGACAGAGAAATGACGTACTGATATATTTCCGCAAGACTGTCTCAAGCTGCTTCTGCTGGAAACGACCCTTGATAACGAGCCGTCTGCTACCATCGACGGAACCGTTGGTACCCAATTCAGCGAACTATATATCATGTGTTAGTAACCGTTACGAAATAATGACTAAGATCAGCCTGGCTAGGTATTATCGCCAATCCAAAGGCCAAGTCGACGGAGTTCATCTATAGACGAACTAGAAGGATGGCAACGTTCAAAAAGGAAATGCGCTTACCAAGTATGCGGTGACGTGTTCCTCCGTACGCTTCATGCGCTTGCAGATCTCCTGGATGTTGGCGAAAATCGTTTTCTATTTGGCATTCAGGTTAGAGATCGTGGAACTAAAAACCATGCCGGACCATGCGGGTCTATATCCTCCGATAATAGAAGGGCAATGGATCAAGGCGCAAGGAAGGAGATTCTGATGCTTACCTTGTTTCCTTCACGCATGCACTGAGGAGGCGGGATCTTGTAGCTTCGTGAGCCACTCATGGCATGATCGGGGTTCTTCTGAGCCAGGAGGCTGAAGAAGCGTCCAAGCAGCAAATCGTAGCTGACAGCGCGGGACTCGTCATGCTGCCAAATGCCAGTGCCCTTCTCCATGTCACCCGACTGTGCCTCATCCTTCGACGGCTTGGCTCCTTCGGCCTCACCCTCTTTGTCTAGATCAAGAGCTGCTAGCTTAGCGGCGAATTCGTCGTCCTTCGCGGCCTTCTTCTTCTTCTTTTTCTTCATGCTCAGATCCAAGCCTCCGTCATCAGCAGCGCCATCAGCACCCTCGGTAGGCTCAGCTCCGTCTGCATCCTCGGTCTTCTTCTTCTTCTTCTTTTTCTTCATGGTGAGGTCGAGACCGCCATCTTCAGCGGGCTGCTCTCCGGCAAGTTGCTCATCAAGTTGGGCTTCCTTCGCATCAGTAGAAGCTCCAAGAGCGGCGGATAGCGGTGGCGTACGGGGAGTGTGGGACTGGGCGGTGTTAGTCTCTTCGGTGGACGCCATGGTTGTGACCTTGCCGTCTGCTGCGACGACAATAGCCTCTGAATTGAAGACGACTGATTTTCGCTGTTTGCGTTCAGGGATGGAGGGGCGTTCCTGAGAGGTTAGGTCTAGTTAGTAAAGAGAAATAAAATAATCAATGAAGTACACTAGGTAGTTGTCCTGTGTCAGAAATTCAAGGACGGTCCAGTAAATGACACAACAAGGTAGATAATCCGAGGTGGTGGTTAAATGGTTGAATTTGGCCGTCTCGAGTTGATCAACACAGAGGTTTTTCCGTGGTGTATGTAGTTTGTAGTAGAGGTATGACTCTTCGTGTGCTGCAGTGTCCAGTTTCGGCTGACGATTGGCACTGCAAGAGGCGAGAACAGTGGGTCGTGCACGGATCACTAGAGGGCAGAAACGGCCCACTGGCTTGGCATAAACTGACACCTCTGACGACAATTGCAGCCAGAATGGCGGGGCTCGAGGGGCGCGGAATTGATGCTCAGATCTCTTATGGAGATATATATGCATTTAAGCATGATCCATACTGGTCGCTAAAATGCTGGTGGAGGGGTAGTGACTAGAGGGGCAACACGGCACAGTTCGACGACAGGTCCAGCCAAGTAATCAGTCAGAGGCACCGTAACCGACTAGAGGCAGGTACCTAGAGGGCTTGCAGCACTTCAATCATATTGTCGTATTGTAGGGTGGAAATATATTCGGTGAACCGGAATCCAGGCAATTCAACGCTCGCTTCCAAGGTTGAATCTCATAATGCATGTATGTAGTTATGTTTGCGCCGATTTAGGAGCCAGGAAAAAAAGATGGAAAGATGGATAATATGAAACGATAGATAATATCAACAAACGAGACGAAATTCATGTTAAAAACTTACTTCCGTTGCGTCCGCCATCTTCTCTAGATTGAGTATTGTCTGTTCCGATGGCTGCCGTTGTGTGACTCCAATATCCTAGGGTAGATAGCGTGGTGTGATAATGGCTTTCCGGTCGATTGGTAGATGAGTTGATGGAGATGTTCGAAATCTAAGAAATCGAAGGTATCGTGTTACAATCGAAGGTGATACCTCCCTCTGAGAAGCAAATGTGCAGTTTCAAGATCGAAAGTTGTGGATACGACTTGGCAGCTGAAGTCTTAAGAACATGAAATTAGTGAATTGACAGATGTAGAATGAGAGAATCTTGCCTCATGACCTTGGGTTGACTAGAGAATATGAGAAGGGGATCTGAGTGCGGGTTATTAAAGTTTTAAAGGTTGCCTGAGCAGGTAAGGTAAGTAAGTAGCTGGCTGCATTAGGTACAATTGGTTTAATACCTAAGGTAACTGAGTTTGCCTCTACCGCAATATTGACGAAGGCCTAACTACCTCTAATGACTACATTACATACATACATACATTGTGATATGCCGCCTACCTATGATATGTACTACCTACTTATCGTGTATGATAGACACTGTGACTCAGACGCAACACACCCGCCACCAAATTTCAATGCCCATCCTACGTTGAAACCCATTCACTGGTTGGTGGATAGAACGTACATAACATACCTAATACCTAATGTGGGAATTCGCCCTGACGTGCCTGACAGCTAGAGCTAGTTAGCGAGAGTGAATTCCGCCTAACAGACCGGCTGGCTTGACCGTCACTTAAAGAGCCGGACCGGAGTGGATCGGCATACTTTCCACAATTATGCCGACACTAACTGCAGGTGACGCCAACGCTGCCAGTCTGCCAGCCTGCCAGTCCAGCAACATACATGACCTACCTACCTCTAGCTAAGCTCAGCTCAACAACAGAAACACTATCACGCGCGGTTGTCCAATACCGCAAACCAAGGCGCTGTTCGACTGCGCGTTATCCCAAAAGAATCTTTCGCATAGTCTAGATTAGGACTCAAATGTATCAGATCTGTTCATCCTAGCGCCCAGTCCGCTTCGTTTTCTTTCCCTTTCCTAACGTCCGCCCATACTCTCTTCGACCCACCCCGAGCTACAACCACCACCATTACCACTGCTACAAGCCATGTCTCTCTCCGAATCCTTCGCCATACCCGACGTATCGGGCTCAGATAACGATGACATTGATTCCCTGCCCTCAACCTCCACCGAGAGTTTCGACTCGGACGAAGACTACGACGATGCGCAAAGGGAATGGGAGGCCAGCATACAGCAGCTAGAGCTTCTCCTGACCATGATTATAATACCTTTCGCCGGCAAATACTTCGGGCGCAAATTTGCATACTGGAGTAGGACTTTCCCAGCCCCCATGGGCATACCAGAATCTAACGTGCGTCGCAGGTTGGGCAAGATACATGGAATGGCTACACGACGTCGAGATAACATGGACGAACAAGAAGTCGTTCAAAGCTGCAGGGGCGGTAGAAGCGGCAGCAACATTATGATGTACTCGCATTGCATACGGAATCGAATAATCGCGGCATATATCGAAACAGGTGCGACAGCCTACTCGATGTACATACAAAAGGCGTTTTCATATGGACATATCTGCACATGGAAGCTACACGTAGGCATACTGGGAGAGATTATCTCCATCAAAATAGAGTACAGGTACCGGGAATTCCGGGACTCGAATCCCTTATTCGCAGCTTCCGGAATACCGTACACTTAGGGAGACGCTGTTATGATTGTGAAATATTAATGACTAGAAATGGATTCTACAAAATCACCCGCTTATTCTAACTGCACACTGTGGTTCTATCTAAATGTGTCAGAAATGAACGTATTATTAATGCGGCAAGACATCAAGGAATATGTCTTTTATATACCCAGTCCCAAAAGGAGACCCAAAACGACACTTTCCAATGACAAATACATCTACCACTCCCGCTGTTTATAATACGGTGGTTTTCTCCAATGCACATGGTATATAATCACCAAAGGGATGCCATTTTTGTCTGTGTATAGCATTGTTTATATTAAGTTGCAGTCCATATAAGCCATAGAGCAGCTTGAATAAGCAAATAAGGCAATGGGAATATCCCATAGGCCGTAGCAAAAATACGCTTTCATCCCTCTCTAGTACATCCCTCTCTAGTACGGGTTATTGATGACTAAGAAGCTATCAACCTTCGTCATGAGCCTCAAATATCATGACTGAATTACTACATACCTAAATGGCCTCTAAGTTGCCTCTGTGGGTTGCCAACGAATTCCCGAATAAGGTAATCACAAAGAATGTTTATAACTGTTATGCATCGTATGACGTCACACACATACGATATCCCTTTCCCCTTGTCCTCCCTCCATTTTCGATTCCAAGAATCGAGCAATCGCAATGAACGACGTTCATATCAATTATTCAACATATTCTAGTAAAAACTAATCATTCATCGAACACACACCGTGGTCTTCATACCATACACCAAAAATCCAGAAACAACTCCTCACCCAGAGCCTCCCTCACACCACCCCCTTCCCCCATCCCCCAAAACAAACCAAACCAAAAACAAAATGAAAACAGCACTCCTCATAATCGACATGCAGAACTACTTCCAAGACATGGTGCAAGACGCAATCCCGCACATCACGACCTTACATAAATTCTTCGCGACACGCTCCTCCGCACCCCCCATCATCTTCACGCAGCACGGACACCCAGCCTCGGACCTAACGCCACCCTTCCGGAACCAGCTCGTGCGCAAGTGGGGGCCGGGCGGGTCGATCCGCCGGGATCCGGACAACGCGGACTGGCAGCTGATGCCGGCGGTGCGGAAGCTCACCGATAGTACTAGCATCATCGTAGACAAGAACACCTACGACGCGTTCGTCAACACGAACCTGGCGGAGATCCTGGAGGCGAGGGCCGTCGAACGCGTGGTCGTCTGCGGCGTCATGACGGACTGCTGCTGCGAGACCACGGCCCGCAGCGCGTTCAACCGCGGCTGGGAGACCTGGCTCGTCGCTGATGCGTGTGCGAGTGCGACGAAGGCCCAGCATGAGAGGAGCCTTGGGAACTTTGGTTTCGGGTACGGACCGGTGAGGTCGACGGGGGAGGTTATTGCGTTGCTTGAGGGGGAGGAGGAGGAAGAGGAGGGAGGGAAATGGTAGTTAAGTAAGTAGGTCTGGTGGCTAGGTTTAACCCCTTTTTACATAAGTTAGTAATGTATGTCTACGTAAGTAGTTAAGCGTGTAATGACTTCGGTAATATCAATGGATCTTTTGTCTACTTCGGAACGGGTGGTCTCTCAATGTCATTAGTCATCAATGATATATATGTATAAGCCTTTTCCAAAAACGTATGTTTAATACCACAGCTAATCCATAGGAATTCTGAATTATGATCAAGACCATTTAATTAACTCGTCAGGCCCTCTTCCGTTGCCATTCGCTCCTCCATTCGAATACATAGTAAAGCCCAAGCACGAAGAGGGTCAGGGGCAGTGCAACGGCGAAGTAGATGTACCACCACGGCGACAGCACAGTATCGTCTTCATCCGGGTGCCATTGGAATAGCCCCATGGACATAAAACTCTAGATAAATCCCCCAATGTCAGCAAGCAGGCATCGCGTAGCTAAGCTACATAGTAAGTTATTCAGGGGCAAGCAACTAACTAAGCAAATATCACTTAAAAATACGTACAGCAACGAAAGTGGCAGGAAGGAACCACATCGTGACTCGAGCCAGCGTCTTCATCTGCTTCCCGTCACTGATGGCCGTCTGCGCGTCCTGTCGCGCAATTTGGGAGAGTTCCTGAGGGCCCGCATATAATTAGTTTGTGGTTTGATTATAAGGGGTTGGGTCATCCTAGTTACATGAGTAAATAGGACCTAGAGACAGTACGCACCATCTGGAAGGCGAGCGAGGTCGCGTTCAGAACGACATCGCAACTGCGTATCTTCGCTTGGTACTCGTTCGTAGTCCTTTGAAGATATTCCGATATGTCGAGAGAATCATCTGGTGCAGCAGGCTGAGTAGTGTTGTTCGCGGGTACGCCGTTTGGTTGATCACCGTTAGTCTGGGGGCTTTTGTCAACCTTGCTATCCTCGGTCGGCTGAATGTAATTAGCTCCTCTTCATTTATGACCCTGGATCCTCTAGTCTGTATACTATATCCTACTTACCAGCTCTTCGAAATCTGCTAAGTGTGGCTGCAATCCTTCGATCTCCTTCTGCCAAGACTCGAGGGAATTCTTCAGGCGTGCAACCCGGATGTAAGTCCCGATCAAGTCCTGCACATCCTTGGCAGGATACCGAGTGTTCTGGAGCATGTTGGAGAGGTTTGTGACCTCGTCTTCGACTTGCTTGAAGCGCTGCATCTTCTCAAGCGTCAAGAAGGTGCTGATGAGAGTGAATGGCTTGAGGACGGCGCTCTGTGCGAACTCTACTCGGCCTTTGATGAACCTGATGTCCTGATCTTCCAGACCAAGGAACAATGCGTACGTTCTCTTCGAGTCCGGGAAATGCGTTATCGCTAACGCTCTGTCTCTTTCAAACAGGTTCTCACATCTCAAGATATACACTAAGGGGTGGTCAGTTGTTTAGTCGGTGGCCATGCTCTCAGAACCCACCTCTAGTCTTTTCAACTTGGCTATACAATCTGAAGATCGTTGGCCATCCCCTATTGATGATGGTGTGGAGGCCATGATGGAGGTGAAATTTCCTTATTATTATCCTAAAAATATTGATATCGAAGGGGAGATAACTCAAGCCGGCATGGTTTGGCAGGGCTATTGTTGGCATGTGCCGGCGGCCTAGGCTAAGGGGTATTAGAGAGTTCCAATATATTCCCCTTCACATCTTACATTATAGCTACTGAGTTATCGGACTCAGGTACCTGAACTCTAATGCTTAGTCTACCGGTAGCTAAGGCTCTCGTCCTGGCTAATACATACTGTACTTAACCAGGCTCTCCATTCATCTGCCGTCCCAACAATCTTAGATTGGTTTGGGTTTTGGAGGTTGAACTTCTTCGAAATCATTAGTATTCTTCATTTCTAGGCTAAGGTTGACAACTTACTCCATCATTCAGCGAATACTTAATCGCCGTGCATCGCTGTGGGCGGTACTCGAAGGCCGGTCGGTTGATCTCACTCTCATCAAAACCAAACGACTTCCAAATCAAGTCCATCTATACGTTGAACTCAGAGCACTAAAATTTTCAAATGAATGTGTATACTATGTCAGATTTCAGATTCTACAGCCAAACTTCCTCTCCTAGCGGTGACCTCGCTATGTATTGTTGCAATTTTCGGCAGATCTTCAGCTTAATGGTCTAAGCCTCGTAGCCCATTGGTCTCGCGGGCCGCGCACCGCATAACGCAATGCAGCCTGCTGTGACCAGCCCCAAATTGAGTCATGGGCCTCATCTTATGGAGGGCTATCTCTGAATAGGTCAGGGGTGACCATAAGGTTATTATACATTAAATAGACCTGCTAAATACCTATGAGAAGGCGTTACGTTTTCTATTTTCGACATGAAGCAGTTGCACCGAACAGTTCCCTACAGTGAACTCAAAGGATGAAGTTCCGCTTCCCTTGGTCTCGTCGAAAATCCGAACCAGTGATAGATTGGAAAGCATGGCCACTGGCACCGCAATACGGCGATTCCGAGAAAATGGTCAGGGTGTTCCGAGCGATCTACGGAGAGGACGGTTATATGCTACAGGTAGGCGTGCAGAACAGACTCAGTTCGAATGGCGACAGTGCCAAGAATTCTCGCTGATTCTCCCTCCAGCTTGTACAAGACCGTTGGTTTCTGAGAGCGGAGCACGAATTGAACGAGGTTTGAAGAGACCCCCCATCCTTGTCCATGACTCTTGTAGTCGCCCCCTATCTCACGCGCACAATTACAGGATCAAAAGATGCTCTTACAGGATTACGCCTATCCGCACTACGATGACCACGGGGCGCCCGTCGTAGGCGATGCGCTACCGAAAGATCGAACCCCTCCCCTTCCCCGAAAGCAGTCGAGTCTCCAGGTAGCACCACGTCAGGCTACCTCTGATAGGGGGCCGGCGGCTGCCTCCTCAGGCAACAGAGATGGTGGGGCAGCGAATGCTACGCCGCCGAATGCAAGCGCTGCGGCAGTTTTACAGGAGGCTCGAAACGGCACAACCACTCCTCAGACCTCTCATTAGCTAGGTTGAAAAAGAAGGCGTCGCGCTGACTGGGAATTGGCTGAGGCGGGGCAGATGCGATTGGCAAACAGATCTTTAGTTGCATAAGCAGGGTAGTCGTAATGCAAGTGATTATCGAGGACGAAAAGGAATTTGTGTAGCCAATGGGCGCAGATCTTCACGTCATTCGACACTGAACCCCTCAGCCCCCTTCGGTATCTGCGCTTCCTAGATGAGACGAATGTATGACTCATCGTCTAGAACAATAAATAGATAATAATAGATGCTTCTATGTGCATATGGTTGCCTTCTTGTGGCGGTGACTTACTCTCGTATGGCATGTCACCACCATCTGATGTTCGGGGTTTATACACTAAGTAGATCGGCTGAGATGACCCTCACGTCACTGGGTATAGTATCACCCAAAACAACGTTTATATAGACACGCATAGCTCCCCCTCAGCCGAGTTTCAGCAGAGCCATTTTCTCCTTCGCAGCACAACGATAATAATGCTGGTGCCAAAGCGATTAGCTAGTCTTCTGTCGAGGAAACGAAGGCTCCAGCAGCGTATACCCGGGCGACAAGTGAACGAGAACGACATGTTGGATACGCTACAATCCAAGTTTGGGCATAACAATTTTCAAGTTCAGGTATGGGCCTCCTATTTAGCAACGTTTCGAAACATTTCCTTTTTTTGCGTCGTGACTCACTGACAATTCATAGCTCCAAGAGGACATCTATTACATCTGGGCACCAAGATCCCTAACGAAGGTGAGTGTGCGATGGCTGTCAGGCTCCCTCTCTGCCCCGACTTACGGCACGGTGTCTCACTTTTAATTATTCTCGCTAGGACGAAATATGCACTTTCAGTTACCGATGAGAAAGCCTGCGCTTTATATGCGGTAGGGTGTGACCAGTGTAATGGTGGCTGAGTTACGAGGGGCGGGGGCCAATCGAATACGCAAGGCGTTGCACCGAACCTGTGATGTGCATCTCCATAATGCAATAGCTGGAGAACAGCAGAGATCACCGCTTGCGGCCAAAATCCTAGAGCCACAGAGTCTTTTGGGGGAATATTTATGTAGATATATATACTATGAAATTCATTCGCATCAAGTTTCGGGACCTAAGACTTATCTCATATGTCATACGTGCATTTCAGTCATAGCCCCCTATTGTAGGTATATATATACATAGCTCGTTCCCAGGAGTAGCCAGTCCAGAATATCGAGGCACATTACAAAGCTAAACAATGAAAAAATCCTTTACGGAACGAGTAAAAGCAGGAGCCCGTCGGTTACGGATCGACAGAAAGTCGCACGATGACGAAACCACCGTTGGGAGGAACTCGGATATCTATTCCGGAGACCCATCACGAGATGCTCGCCGTGGAAATCCCTTGTTCCCCATCCCACACTTCAGAGGGAAACACTCGCACTTTACGGAACGGTCTGCAGAGACGGTCGTCGATGGTGGCGATGACCTGCGCTTCCGAATGCTCACGGGTAGCCAAGAGGCGGACGTAGACTTTTCAGGGGCCGGCGGGGAATTTGGCTCTGCTGACCTTAGTCCGGGTCGCCCGAAGTATCTGCATGTCGAAGAATATCAAGAGCCCTCGAAGCATACCTATATGTGTAAAAGAAGATTACGCGAGGAGTCGCGCAGGGCGTATGATGATCAAAACTGGTATATACCTGTTGATGCTTTGGAAAGCGTGCTGTCCGCCGAGACAGTCAGTTCGGTCTTGTTAGAATGCGTTCCCGAATCCACCCCGGAGAAAATCCAGGATTACGTGTCAATGATCTGCGGCGTTGATTCTACCAAGTCTCAGGAGAAGGTCGAATTCCGCAAGGTGTTAGCCATTTTAATCCTAAGCAACAAATGCCACGAAATAACCAGCTTCATTGACAACGACCTGTCAGACAATTTGCTCCCGTTCCTGAAACTTGGGGAAGAGCGCTCGCCTTACCGATTAGCCCTCGAGGGCGAGTCAGAGTCGGTGAGCTGCTTCGACGGGTGGACCGATGAGGAGGTCGAGGAGTTCGATGAGCATCAGTAGGAAGTGTTAGCACCGTTCTTCGCCCGCGGTCCGCCGAGCGACGACCGAGTCCAGCAATACGAACTCCACTATAAGAGGCCGCTGCCATTCACCCCTGTGATTAAAGACGACAGCAGCAAGTCCCAGCAGAACGGGTTATTACCGTCTTCTACTCCCTTTGACCGTGCAGGGGGGCATGGCAGAGTAATGAGGATCAAAATTCATTCTGCGCATCACAAGCTCCCAGTATTTAGTGTAACCAGCCCTGTCCTCGAGTCGTAGCATGTACTAACTATGTTCTATAGGGAGAAGGGGATGAGAGCTTCGCGCTGAAGCACCTGTTTCGAGGGAGTAGGACGGAGTTCGAGCGCGAAGTTGAGATCCTAGCGCGCCTTTCGACCTGGAAGAACCCCCACTTCGTCAAGTGTAAGCAACTCTCGGGGGGATTTGTACCCCTATCTAACGGGTTTCGGGAGTATATGTCTTTGTAAATAGGGGGTTCTCGCGCTCAGAACATGATCTAGAGCTCCCGAATCATGGCTATATTACCTATCTGGACATGGAATTGGGCTAACTCCGGATATTGTAGTATTGATCACGATAGAGATCTCTTCACCCCACGCAAAGGACCTCTACCTCATGTTCCCCTGGGCCGATTCGGACCTCATGCAGCTATGGCAAGGGCACCAAGCGACGCGTTTTGCAACCGGGGCCCAAAACACCATACACCAGTCTGCTCGTTGGGTAGCGCGGCAATGCTATGGCCTCGCGCAAGCCCTCAACCAACTACACAATCTGGAGCCCAAAAACCAAGAGGAACTCGAAGCATCCATTTATGGAGTCTCCGCTGCTGCTGGTGGTGAAGAGATTTTGACGGACGAAACACCTTTATACGGCGTCCACGGGGACATTAAGCCGCAGAACATCCTATGGTACAGACGGTGGGATTTATACGACGATCCCCTGGGGCTCCTACAGCTAGCGGACTTCGGGACCGGAGACATCCACCGCTACATCAGCAAGTCGGACTTCCCGCGGCAGGAGGTACAAGGGACGTACCGCCCACCCGAGTTCGACCTCTTCCAGCCCCTGTCCCGGTCCATCGACATCTGGTCCCTCGGCTGCGTCTTCCTGGAGTTCCTGACGTGGCTGGTCAGGGGTTGGGAGGACAGGGAGTTCGCCAACAAGCGGATGTCGCAGAGCATGAAGGCCGGGCTGTTCGAAGACACGTTCTTCGAGATCAAGTCCGATGGACCCAAGACGATCGTGCAGATTCACCATGGGGTTGTTCAGGTAAGTATCTCAAGGCAAATGAAATAATCACTCACCCCTCTCCCCCCTTTCACTACTCGCTATGATTTAACTTCGTGAACTTACATATCAGAACAGTGGATCAAGGAGCTACGCCAGCACCCCAGATGTACTCGATACGTGCACGATTTCTTAGATCTAATCTCAACGCAAATGCTAGTAGTCGAGCCAACGGAGTCGCGGCTACTAATCGACAGCGACAACAAGCCGGAGATCATCGGACCCCGACGAACGCGGATCAAGAGCGAAGAGCTGAGAAACACGCTAGGCAAGATGTTCGACAGGGGTGAAAGTGATCCCGGCTACCTCAGCAAACCGCCAGTGACGGCACGACAGGTGTCATCGCTCGTGACTCAGGCCCTTCGTTTCAGCGCAAGCAAGTCGAACCTCATCCAACGACGAAACACCTTGGAAAGACGGACTTCCTCGAAAAGTACGGCTCAGTCGAAGAGGCCTACACCTTCGTCAACCTTTGATACCAGACTAGAAGAGCACCAATAGTGCCACCGGTTGCAAGACGCCTGCCTTGGGTTGTCATGATGGAGACATCAATGTTCTCGAGTAAAAGATCAAAATAACAGACCTAGAGGTCATGTTTCCCCTGGTGGTTCAACTTCCGAGTGCCATCGTTAATACTTAAGCATCCGTTGGTATAAGTATGTAGGTTGAAACAACAGAAGTTCCCATGACACAACTATAATCCAAATCTCCCAAGAGTGTCCGCCTCACTTCAGCCCCCAAATATTCATATTGGATCCTTGCCAGCAGCTGTACAATACAAAAGAAGGAAGATATAAATATCAAATGCCAACTTATCGTATATACATTTATTAGAGCCCTTAATGTCTCGCTGTTCTCCTAAGTTCAACATGCTGCTTCTTGTTAGGTTACAGTCTCGCACGAGAGGGGCTGTCATTCAGACAATGCTCCCTATATAATGACGCAGTAAACTTATAAAAGCTCTCTGCCGGGGATGGGACGTCCTATAGTGTCATAGATAGTGGATGTTGGTATGAGGAGTAGAGGGCTTATATGTTAGCTTTGTTCCAAAGCATTTATTCCTGGAGTGAAATTGGACAGTTATGGATACCATTCATGTCAGTCGACTGTCGGATATTTCCGTTGTAAAAAGGAGGCAACTACCAATCCATCCAACGGAAGCGGTTACTCGAAAGGTATTCATCATTAGGTATTATCAAACTACGAATACCTACTCAATTCAGTTCCCCAAGTCCCAGCAGAGGATTATGTCCTATATCTGATGCTCCCAGAATACCACACTTGAAACTGAAACGATATATCCAGGAGGGTTGTTACAAGAGCGTATAGATAGGTAGAATCATTTGAAGGGGGATACAGGCACGCAGGCCCGTTAGTTAGGAAGGAGAAATGATCACAGGAGTGAACAGTCAATCATACCATATAATGAACACACCACGCCTTACCTAGATTGAAGCAAAGCAAAGCAAACAGCACATCGCTTTTAAACATCGGGTTCGTGAAGGGTGGTGGGGAAAGCACACGAAGCGTGGAACCACCAAAAAATCAGGTACATTTTGCGCGAGGCCAACCCTCGAACACCTAACTCCATGCTATGCTATGAACATCCATGACAGCACCACCAACGTAGCGAGAAGATTTTCCCTGCTTCCCTCCTTCCCTCCCTCCCTCCCTCCCCCCTTCCTACCTCACAGATTCGTAACGCCGGGCGCCCACACCTCGCCAATGCGGCGCATCTCCTCAGCGAACCTACGGCTCGTGATCTTCCTGCCGCCGCGTCCACCCAACGGCGCATGTTCATCGGGATCGTAGAAGGGATTCTGCAGCAGCCTCACGTACGCGGTCTGCATGGCCTTGAAGATAGGCTTGAGCTCGCCATCTCTCAGACCAATACCCCCTCCACCTCCCACTCCTCCTCCTCCTCCTCCCATCCCCGCACGAGCAGCACCGGTACCAGTAGTGATAGCAGCGGTAGACCGCCCCCGCATGTCGACCACGGCGACGAACTTGACGCCCGTGTTCGTCTCGAAGCCGTACGCGGCCAGGCGCTCGTCCACGGCGTGCAGGAGCCCGTACTCCCCCGATAGCATGGTGCCGGGGCTGGCGGCGGCGTTGCGCGCGCGCGCTTCGAACACGTCGAGGGTGCTGGAGAGGAGGAGCGAGAACTGGAGCGGGGTGCGGAGGGGGTTTGGGCGCGCGTTCGCGTTGTTGCTGTTGTTGCTGTCGTGGGAGGGGAAGATTGTTATGTGGAGGGGGTTGTTCTATTATTTTTTTATGGTTTATTTTGTTAGTTATTTCATAGGTTATAGAGTAACGGTCGGTGGAAAGAAGAAGAGGCGGGTAGGATGGGATGGTAGAGGGAAGGGATGCAACACGTACGTTTCGTCCTATGACCCCTATGCAGGCGATTGAGGGGATTGCTGCTGCCATTTCTGCGGTTACTCTCCTTGAATCGTACACTATCGCAAAGACCGGTCTTGGTGATAAAAGGTTGACGATTTTCACATGTTTAGAAAGCTACGAGCTGCAAGGCTCCTTGCGATGTGTAGTCTAGTTAACCATACTAAGTGAGTGGGCCCACTTTACTACCATAATAATAGCAGTAAGTACTCTATCTTATGTAGATTGACATCACTAAAAAACGCCTAAATGATAACGTTGACAGCCATGTTAAGCCTTCATATGTACATCCATCCAGTTAGTTATAAAAACGACTTCATTCTCCATTCATGACCGCAATATTTTCTGAGGGATGAGTCTGATGAAAGACTGGTTTTCCAGACTATGTAGTCCAGGCTCTGTGGTCATGAGAGGGGGCTCTGTTCAGTCAATTTATCCAAGATACAAGATATTAGGTATTTCCTACCTATTGGGAAGCGCCCTGTGGTCCGCTTGGTTTTAAACGAGCTGATAGGATGGGACGAGATGGGATTGAATGAGATCGAGCGAGCGTTGACTGATAGACGGGGGATTCTATCTATGTACATACGCACACCTGTCCATATATGCGTGGTATATGAATGCGTTAGGTATACTACACTACGTGTGCCTCTGTTCAGTTCGTTCATACCTACGTAGTTGAAGGCTAGATACAATACGTATATTTGTTAATTCGTACATAAGCCAAAAGGTCAGTTCAACGAGCTAGTTAGTCAACTCGGTCGTGACTAGAGAACTCCACCCCCGCCTTTACGCCATCGGTGAGCATTCGTTCGTTTGTTCGTTTGTTTTCTTTGATCGGTCGGTCTTCCTCGTCAGATTGCCTACATAGTGCGTGCGGCACGGTGATATGCAGATGCGATCTACCTACATACCTACACATTGTAGGAATATGTCCTCTCTCTCTCTCGTGAGACATGATGAGTACATCATAGGTATGAATGGGATGTGCGGAGGATATGTACCCTACGAGATAGAGAGGCGAGTGAGCGAACGAGAATAGTCTCGGACACACGCACAATTAATTCCTATGAACACTAATGCAACATGGAGCCCTTCGTGTTGTGGTACACTTATCCGTACGTGTATCATCAAACCACGCATGTATTATATAGACATCTAAGTAGGAGTGAGAGGAACTCCCATCCCCGCCCCGTTCAGTCCAGGCCAGCCTAGCCGTTACTATGTACCGAAGACGGGACGAACAGAGCCCAAGCGACCTAAACCGCGTACAAAGAAAGACATGAGAAGCGTTAAGGTGATAGATAAACTATCTAGGTATATGTGTATATATGTATATCAGTCATAACAGAGTGGCCCCAGAGCCCAAGCCCAGGCCCAAGCCCAGAATTCGCAATTGCCTAACCGTCCGTCCGTGAGTCCAGTTTGCCTTGCCATTCTCCTAGAAAAAGAAGAGACGAAAGAGAAGAAGAAGAAAAGCCAGGTTATCCACTACTATCCCCCTTGTAGGAAAGCATCCTGTAAGAAGACACCGATGGAAACTCCTATAATGCGCCGAAAACCATGGGAGTGGGAGTTTTGTAAAACGAGATGACGAGGCATTATTATTATCATAAACCTGTCACGACCGCCGCCGACGACCCTGACCCTGCCAAACCGTTCTAGTCGGGATCCGAAAGAAGAAGAAAAAAAGTGGTTCCGCCGCTGACCCGAGAAAAGGAGGAGCCCTCCGTTCTAAGTCGAATATCGAAAAGGTGCGATGATAGGCAGATATACAGGCAAGCGTGATATGGAAAGCTGGTAGTTATAGGTCGTTGTTTTTTGCGTTTCTAAAGCATTATTGTATCCTCCGTTCCGTCCAATTAGGAAACAAAGCCAGCCCTTATTCTAGACCATCAGTTGAAAGGTGATACCGTTTCGCTCTCATATCTAAGAATGATATATATGCATCGTTTCAAACCCCGTAGAAGCTCGTTGTATTCGTATTCTCTCAAGAACAAACGTGCGCGAGCGCGAGAATGGTGACAATCAAGGTGCCTCGGAAAAGCCGATTCCCCAGAGCCGCGAGAGCGGGTTGCCGAGGTGCGGCGAGATAAAGAAGAAGAAGAAAATTAAAAAAGCCGCCAGGCCAAGCCAGGAAGGATCCACAGCTTCCCCCGAGAGACGATCGCAACCTACGTCAGCCCAGAACCTCCCACTAACGAAACTTGGCGTAAGCTTCTTGCAGCAGCCCTGTTGCTAAGCGCTTTTTTATGTATTTTCATATCCCGCGCGCACACGAACGGTCTCGCAAAATGCGGCTTTCTGTTCGGGGAGAATTGCCATTCTGGAGAAGAGTAAAAAATGGTAGTGGTAATTCTTCGCCTCTCATCGCCTTGGTTGGGTTGAAATAAATGTTAAAAAAGGGCGAGGCGTTAGCGGAGGCCGAAGTGGGCCCTTCCCTTTTTACGAGAGCGCGATACCCTCCATATCTCGCATCAGCACGGCCATCTGTGCCCGCTTAGCAGCCTCGGCCACCAGGTTGAGGTCCCGGATGAAGACGTCGGTACTTGGCGTCTTGACCTGCACTGGTGCTGGTGCCGGCGCAAAAGACTGTGTTGAGCCGCCGGTTGCGGAAGTGTGTTGCTGGTGGGAGGAAGACCTTGGTGCATCCATTTTTTCGTCTTTTACTCCTCTTGTCGATTAAAAGATCACTGTATTCCAACCAGGATGAAGTGATGTTGCAGTGGTGAGAGAGGCTTGCCGAGGGGAGGCGAGGCCCCGATAAATAAGCTTTGTAGTTAACTGATAGACCTGGAGATATCTCGGCTTGGGCAGCAAGATATATTTGTAGATGACAAGGTTGTGTCACCGCTTGCTAGCTAGCGGGTGAGTACGTGAATGAATGGCTACACTACGCTTGTATCGCCCTTATGCGATAGTGTGTGCAGCGGAGGTGATGGCCAGATATCGTACGACGGTGAAAAAGGCGTCGACTGCTAGGTTGATTGACGTTGCTGTGGATGTGGAGATGGCTTCAGAGAGCTTCCCGGATGTGAGAATGAATGCACAACGTCACAGAGGGGGAAGAGAGAGATTGTAGTATTAAATACCGAGGGAACGGAGAGTGGATAGCGGAGTATAAAGTAAGGTGATGGTTTGGATGGTAGGCTAATGAACCCCTGGTTAAGAATGTTGATTAATTGTACGGCCTCGTGGGGCACTTCCTATTTGATATAGAGAGTGGGACGGGGATTGGAGTCGTGGGGGGAAGGTGTGGCCCGATTTGGGTTGTGTTGCTTGTGTAATTACTGCCGTTTTCGTGAGCAGGTTAACAAAGGCTGATGATTATTGACAAATATGACGACTTTGAGAAGAATTTGGTGAGCGAACGGTATGTCGTTGTCTCCCGTTCTTTATAAGAACGGATTGGCCTGAAAGGAGCACTCCAAGAATAAGTGGTTCAATAGTTTCAAGACAAGGTACCCCAGAATCAGGCGTTTTATTCTTAGTTATCGGTTACTATTGGCGGCGACTATCACCGAGGAGTAACCTAAATTAGACAAAGTGTTGGGAGATCTTCCTCTTTGTCACCTCGTCAGCGCAGACCAATGACAATATTGCAGGTGTCAAGTTGGATGTGAGGTATAAATCCAACAATTTGTTAACGGAAGGGATATGCAGATGTTGTATAGTAATAAGGGCAGGAGGTTTTGTAAGGATGGTGGTATTGGATGGTCGTGATATGGTGGTGGCGTCGGCAGTGTGCTGCAGTCTGCAAGTTATGGAGAGCATAAAACCTCCGAAGGAGACAAATTTGAGGTTTTATAAATCAATAGGAGGCGGCGAAATGCAGGACTGAATTAGGGATACTGAAGATCGAGATACGGAATAGTAGGAAATGCAGACCGTACGTACATATGTAGGAGCTGGATGCAGTTGAGTTGTCTTCTGTAGGATGGTGTAGTGTAAGTAGGATGGAGAGTTGAAGGTGCACCACATAGTTATGTAGTAAGAGATGGTCCGAATTGGCAGTTACAAGCACTGGGAAGGTCATGAACATTGGAACAAGGAACGGCGCTACTGCGAAGTGGGTTCTCGGGGGATGAAGAATCGAGAATTCGACCAGGCTAGTAGACCTCTTGATATACGACGGGATCTTGTCTACAAATGATGTCTTATGTAGACTAGGCACTTGATGCTCTCTGAAGCGAATCGGATAGAAGACTTAGTTCTTCTCAGTGAAATGTTTTCTATTCATAATCAATATCGCCGTTGCTTTCTCCTCTTCGCCCAGACTTGTCTAATCAATCAATCCTGGTTATATATATCAATCCTGGATATATATATCAATCACGAATTTGTCCGTCCATCTAACTAATAAGCTCAAAGCCAAGTGCGAATGCAAATGCAAATGCGGCTGCAGCTGGATGGGGTTGGCGTTGATACCCCCCTTAAGGTTCAGCTAGGCTAGGCTAATACGAAGAAGTCTATGGAAAATGAGACACTCATCGCTACTCTAGCATTATTAGGTTATTAGGTTTTCGTCTTGATATTTGGCTATGTATGTTTGATAGGTTTGGAGAAAGGAAGAATTGAAAGATCTACCCATCCGATATCGACGTCGACATCATCGTACAGATTGACTGGTAGCGGGAAAATATACATACCCATATTCGTCTCATATCAGAACGGTTCCTTAATTTGATAAGCGTAATTCTTAGCCTCGGGCCTCGATTCGTGCGTGCTCGAGCTTTGCATTCTATTAGATAACCGGCCATATTGAACTTGGAGTCATCGTAGAGTAAAAAGACGGATGAGCGGCTCGTCCACCGATAAAGCGAGGCGCCGCTCTGGCATGCATTGGTGTACTCGGTAAACTACCTGAGATGCTGCTTGCTTCATCGTGGTCCCGATTTTCACGACCACGAGAATATTTCATCTCGCTTCCTCACCGAACTGCAAGGTTTTGGTACTACTAACTGTCAAATTCCGACGTCCCAAATAGACCGGTCTAGGTCCCTTCGCCTTGTTTCTCGTTCTGTCGAGTGCTAAGGGGCAGGCAGGATCTCTTAGCTTCTAGGGAGGTATCAGCCCAGAATGATACAATGCGGCGCGAAAAGAAGAAGACAGATTCGGTTACGGAATATGCACTGCAGTTTCCCGTGGCCCCCACGGACGGTTTTTTGCGTTGCCCCGCATCGCTCCCCGGACTTTCAGAACCACATTAATTGGATATTCTTCAATGATCGACATGTGTTTTAACTTTATTCAAAGCTTTACACTAGATCTATGCCGAACTATGAACTTACATATTAACGTATAATGTTATATATTGAAGAAGGAGGAGGAAACGTATGTACGGAAATCTCAACATGGATAGCCGCTGAGCTCCAGTTACTTGCATGATCAGGTTGCGTGATATTCGTAACCCGTCACAATGTACGCGGCCAGATACCGGAAGAATTTGTTACTTCTTATGCTTCTCTTAGCTAAGAAAGGCCGACGCTAGATACGTATACTACCTAGTCGCAGGTAGTGTAGTAGTATCCATCGTGGGGATCGATAAGAACCTGAGATTCAACGATGCAAAAGGAAAGGACCCTGAATTTTTTAAAAAAGGTCCTCCCTCGGTACCCACCGAAGGACCAGCAAAAAGAATAGACGGAACTTGGGACGTGGATTTCTCGGGTTACCCTTTTGTCTTTCTTCGCGGCCAACTCCGTCAAGATATGTACTTGCCTCTAGAAGGTAATTCGATGCACTTCGTATACCTATATCTACTGATTTTAGTGATATAGTACACTTCCTTCTGAGTATGTAAATACGTAAGTATATTTGCATGTATGACAGCCAAGGCATCGTCAGGCATACCAAGGCATCCGTTGCAACGTAAGGAGAAGCCGATTAGCCCCGACTGCCCGACTTTACCGCGTCCGCGCGGCTACAGCTGACATAAGAGATCGGCGGCCCGTAGGGAATGAAACCGCCAACTACCTATGTGTGCATGTTGAGCCTATGAGCCTCTTGTTTACTGACGGGTGGCTTGAGAGGCAGAGGGGCAGAGGATGAGTGGGTGGGTGACAGGGTGACAAGCCGCCCGCTCTCAGTCAACCAAACCTGCAGGTACGACATAGAGTAGTACGTACGGCTGCAACTTAACTAAAGTAGAGGTATGTAGGTAACTACGTATGTATAAGAGTGGGGTTTTAGATTTTAACATAATTTTCCGATGGAGCCAGGGAGCTCGGTCGCCGCGTCAATCAATTCATTCCCGTCATTCAGCCTTGTACTATCCAATCTGATCACTACCGGCTGCGACACCACATCGCTCGCCGAGAAACCCCCCTTCCCTTTGCAATATGTCAAGATCGCCACCACCACAAGAGGAGGATGCAACTACAACTGCAACTATTGTAACGGCACCGATACCAGAGAAGAAGCCCTCAGCCGAATCTCAACAATCCTCGACAAATTTGAGACAACAGCGACAATCACAAGCTCCAGTATCGGGGTCGTCGTCGTCGTCGGGCTGGTTCAAGATTCCGGCTCCTCTAGCTCGTCTCTTCAACAAGTTCCCACTCCTAACCTACCCCCCTAACGAACTTCCGACTCGCTCGCCTAAAATACGGGACCTTCCAACCCTATACGTCTTCATTTCCGACGAGGATGCGTTGAAAGGCCTGCCAAGCTTCAACCCTTCATGTCTGAAGTGGCAGGTATGCAACCCTTCTTCTTTTCTATTTCTTCCCCTCCCTGCCTCCCTGCCTCCCCCGCCCGCCATCCCACTTTCCGGCCGCAAGCTAAGATGAACTACAGGCCTTCCTTAGGCTCGCCGGAGTAGAGTTCCGCGTTGTGTCATCCAACAACCATGCGTCCCCTACCGGCGGCTTGCCCTTCCTGATCCCACCCTCCTCAGGGCCGAATGAATCCAAGCCGCAGGCCCCAGTACCCTCTAGCAAACTCGAACAATGGGGTCTCAGCAACGGGACTACGAAGCTGCCTGACGTGCCCAACATGAAGCTGGAAGCCTACGAAGCGCTGCTCGACCACCGGATACGGGCCGCTTGGCTGTACACCCTGTACCTCTCGCCCGCCAACTCTACCCTCCTATCCCACCTCTACGTCGCGCCCAATTCCGCCTCGCAGATCGTCAGGACCACCATACTGTACCAGCTGAGACATGCGGCCGAGACGGAAATCGTGAAGGTATCAGGCATCCCTAGGGTAAGCCCAACGGCTGTATACCACGGCGCGAGAGAGGCGTTCGAGGCGCTATCCGCGATGCTGGGCTTGGATCCTTGGTTCTTCGGGACTCCGGAGCCGGGTCTGTTCGATGCGACGGTCTTCTCCTACACGCACCTAATTCTAGACGAAGGTCTGGCGTGGGAGAACCGGAAGCTCGCAGAGATCGTGCAGGAATTTCCTAGCCTGGTGCGGCATCGGGATAGGATATTGCAGAAATGCTGGCCGTCTTTAGCATAGCGAAGTTAGCGTATGTTGAGACACCACACTCGTATTTCCGGTCATGAAAGCTATATGATACATGTGATATGATGCATCTGCTAAAATATCGATATCCCCTCTTGCTTTTACTCGTTACCTATTCATTGTTCTGTTTCAATACATGGCAATCTATCAAGTTCTCACAAGATAGAATGGGAGCCTTAGCATGATCCTAAGGGGATTACTGCTTGTGGTCGTTAGGGTACTCTTTAGCGGGTTCTTCGGTAAGGTCGCTATACATAAGTACAGGTTCTGTCTTGCCATCAGACATTTGAATGCAGGCCCGTTCTCTCTTAACTGATCTTCATCGACGTCCTCTCTTCGAGAACATGAGCTACATAATAAAACCATAAAAGCGAAGCTATCTCTTCACCCTTGCTCGTCGTTACGTTCCACGAAACCTTTACTTCCCTATAATCCAACAATTGCAGTGGCGACCAGGGCCGCCAGGATGCCGAAGGTTCTAATCAAGGCATCTTGTGTATTCAAAGTGTTATTATCACTGGATCCAGATTTGATACCATCTCTATTATATCTGTAGCAGATATGTTGGGCTCTATTGCAAACGTCGTGGCAGAGGCGAGAATCATAGTTCCCCTCTCTTGACTACTGTGTGCCGTGGCCGTGGCTTCGAAAGAACCACCATCATTGCCCATATGTGAGTACTCACCAGGCACTGGCTACCCCTTGGCGTTTTGCATATTTCGAAAATTTAGGCGGTATTTCTACACGATAACATAGTAATGTTTCCACCGCCGCCGTACACGAAGCAATAATTTAGCACTCGCGTAGGTCGGGGCATCTGAGGTTCAGAGACGTTGTTCTCAACTTGGAATCAACGCAATTGACGTGGACGAGGAATAACTATAACCACATGGCTGTGACGCCGTATTTCGGGGTTTTGGATATTTTCAGTTGCTTGGTTCAGGGGCCAAGGGATAGAAATAAGGGTCTGTTCTATATCATGTAAGCTAGGAGATGAGAGATCTCCCAAGTGCCGAAGAGGAAAATAAGGCCCAAGCAATCACAAGATTCCTGTAGACGTAACTACGGCTAGAAAGTATTGGTAACAAGGTTCCTACAGTTAAAAGGGAGCCCCTTTTATACAAGCTGAAACGCCTCCAAATCACTTCCCCTCAGCCTTCTGAGATCCCAAGTGCTAAGGAGTGCCGCTCCTATTAGTGTATATGCATCGGTACGGGAGAGATGCCTGACGACGAAGGGTATTCCAGCGCCGGGGAAACGGACAACGAGATCCCCTTCACACACTTCGCGGCAAATCCCCATTTCACCTCCTGCAGTGAGAAAGCACTTTCGGTTCCCGAGGAGAAGATCGAGCTTATGTTTGTGGAGACCAATGATGCCCAGACCGTCCGGACTGCTGGTTAAGTTACCTATACTCGCTCTTGATCCTGCTAACGTCGCAAAACAGCCTCAAGAAAGTGTCTTCTGATATCTGCTTTTTGCATTTCTTAGCCCAGCTTTCGTAATTTTCTTCCCATGAACTTCGTGTGCCAAAGTAAGGAGTCTTGGTGTCCTGTCAACGTCTGGGGCCGATATCCGCCGTATCCCCAACCTTCAGGAAAGGGGTCGCTTATGAGTGAGCCGACCGTGTCAATGTTTTCTCCTTGGATTGCGAGGACGCTGTTATCGGCATTAATCTCGATAGATGGTATATCTTTTGGATAGTGGAGGTGACAGTCTTGGAACCGTGCCGCGTCCTTGAAATCCTTGCACCTCCAGTCCGGTACCCACCATAGTGTCTGTTCCTCGCGATGAGACAACGGCGCAAAGTGAAACAGACCTAAGCTCAGAACGCCGAGGAAGGCTTTCGCAGCTCGAAGATACAAGTCATAAATGTCTATGTTGTAGTCAACAGCAATGGACTCGAAAACAGGGAATATTGCCTTTATAATAATCTAGCAGCCACTCAAAGAGGCCCAGGAGCGGGCACTTAAACCGGGAATGAGCCCAACGAAGACATCCAAATGCTCTTGCCATGTTTATCGAGCCGTGGTCGAGCCAGAAAACGACGGAATCAGACGAGCGGAAAATATCCGCCATCATCGCCACTTGCGCACTCTTCTCCTCGTTGTTGCCCTAGTCGATCCAAACAGCGTCGATCCACAGGTGACTAAATCCAGTTCGTCGGCGAATTTTCCGCACGGCGGACTCGGCATTCTCTGTAAGGAACACTCGCTTCCCCGAGCAGAAGACTGGCCGGTCTCGAGGCTGGCCAACCCACGTATATAGAATAAAGCTTCATACGGCTCGGCGGAGTCTACCGGGTCTCCACAAGGTCGAATATAATAGGGGACTCCGTCCGTAAAGCTGAATACAGTCGAATTAGTCTTATGTTTCTGCGGCGGCACAGCAGCGCGTACTGGTAATCAACCAGTTCCGTCATGATTATTAACTTTTCATCTCCTAGTGGTTGGCAGTTGTGTAAATGAAAAAGCACGATCTACATCCTAGCTACATGTAGGGGCCGCAGGTAACCACATCTTGTCGGGTACTTTTATCCCATAGCATTGAATAATATGTAATGGCAGTTGCCTTGCCTTATCCCTGCAACTCCCATCCTGTGCGGTCAGATTTTACAGAATAAAATGAGAAACATGATGGAGCTTATACGGGACATCTTTAATCCCTATTACTTGCGACTTTCACCCATAGACATGTATGAACAGCGCCTGTCGTAGTTGTCAAATATGACACAGATTCGCCTTCAATGGATCCTTCCCTCAGAGTCCTTGCCTCAGCTGGTGGAGCAAAAGTAACATGATAACTGCCTCTTAGAGCACTAGTATAAACCCAGTTCACTAAGGCAGATGTTATCAGCAGGTGGGGTGCATATGATACCAGCCCAGGGCATGTGATGTTTGCTCTGCAGCAACGTAGAGAGGAACTCCAGAGGGTTTGCCAGGATACTAGCAACGCATCCCAAGGCGCCAATAGTGTTTCCTTTGGCATACATAATATCAAATGTTAAGCATATGGGGATCATATCTAAGGCCCTAGGAAGCTTAGTTCCATACTAGACTCTAGAGCAGGAATCTTTGCGTAAATACACCGGAAGTAACAGCTGTTGTGGTCGTCTTAGACCCCATTCATCTGAGGGACAATAAGATCCCTAAGGCATATGATGGAACCTAGTGATGTTGTGGAGCGCGGTATTATCACGCGGGAAGAAACTAGCAAGAATCCCTTTTGCTTTACGTATAAACAATCTTCTAGCAACGTTTTTTCTCTAAAGGCTATTATCTAGTTGAGTCTAATACAATCGTCAGTTATGGGTATAGCAAACAACAACAACAGTGACAAATGGGGATGCCCCCACACAATGTGATGCGACGTACTTTCCTTATAAAATCTAAAAGGAAGGATATATACTAATTCGATATGTAATATGATTTCACTCTCTAGCTACTATTATGGAAGGTTAATTATTGTCTCAATGCTATATATCAACCAGTTTGTTCATTTCAACAATAAGAATCTGCCCAGTTATCCCCTAGTGTTTCTGTTAATCACTCACATATTAAACTAATATAGTTCAAAAATATCCTATTGTAAAAATAGCTTGACTCCTACATCCAAGCTACACACCCATTATTCTATATCTTCATTTAGTTCCCCCACCACTGATTCAACCTCTCTCTCATTTACTATATATTTAGTGAACATATCTACAAATAACATCCATCATCTTCTCTTCTAACATCTGCCTAAATAAGTCAAGACTTTATCCTGATTCACATTTTAGAGTTCAGAAAAACCTCAAGCTCCCGTTAAGCCGTGGAAGGTAATGTGTTATTGAATTTCGGAAATAGAAGTTTAACTAGAGCTAACTTTGCCCTAGAATAACCACCTTCTTCTATAAATACTTGCAACAGAACATACGTCTTCAACTGCCTTGAACGGACTGCTACATTTCCTTCACCTCATCAACATCCCATCACCGATTCATCATCTCTACTAAGTGATAGCATCTTGTCAACTCGGTAAGTTTGTTCCTCTTCGTCTATTCATCACTCTCTTTCATATATTTACGTCGATTCCTCCGCTTTCCGACTCTTCTAAATAGTGTTGCCATTAAGTCTCCAAAGCTTTCAGATACATCTACAGACCGATATTTGCGTGGTCCTTTGCTTTGCAATTCCTTTCCTAACTCGATTTCTAGCTAGATACTATTCGGTCTACACATCAACGCGCCTGAAGAGAAGAGCACCAGTATTTTCCCTGTTCTATCTCATACAATAACCAGTATGGCCGACCAGTGGAATGTGCCCACCTCCAAGGAATACGTAGTCGAGTTACGACTAGTCAATATTGGCGGTGAAGAAGACTTCGACAATTACGAAGATACCTTTTATATCCAGGACCCTCGAAGCTTTAAAGTCTATTCCATAGACCAGGATGACTTGGACAAGAAGTGCCAAGAAGTCCGGGAGTACTACGATTCGAGGCGTATCTCTCTCGCCACTCTGGAGAAATATCGGATCAACAAGGGAAAGATCCAAGGTCACGGAAAACTGCTGATCCGCCCTGACTTCTCCGAGAAGAAGTAGAGAAGTCCAGAGACATACCTTTTCCTTGCAAACTATCTGTAAGTACCAAGGTTTTTGTGTTTCTGCAGTATACGAACATACTTTCTAACATAACCCAGCCGTTAATAACTCCCGATAATCTACCGAATAATGGTATTCTCTAACAGAGCAATACATTGGTTAACTAGGAGGATATGAAGCCGTATTGGGAGTGGTAGAAGAGTTCTGGACCTTGGCTTATTTACTTCAAGCGTTTATGATGGCTATGGTTTGATGGGAATTGCGTATATTGTCTGATCTAACTAAAGGGGACGAACCACCTTGGGACGTAGATCAGAAAACGGGGATTTGGAGTCTATGGAGGAGATACCAATAGATATATATCCTTTCCGCCGTAATTATATGCGTTGGCGTTGCTGTTTGGGCTAACAGCCGGTATGTTTCTCAGCTTTCTCACTAATTAACTATATCCATGCCCAAGTCACCGTCAGCAACTAAGTAATTGGCTTATCCACATGACACAGCATCCACAGTCGGCTATAAAAACACTTCACGATTTCAGAATGAAAGGTTAAATAAAGCCAATGGCTAGTAGATAACAATAAATAAAAAGCTAAATCCGATGTGAAAAGGGGTATAGATAGATAGATGGAGTGCGCAAAAACCCCCCAAAAATAAATAAATAAATAAAAGGAATTAAATTGAAGAAAAAAAACATACAACACCAGGGATTCGCTGGTCGTCACCGACCCAACTACTAATCCGGCGGTATCTGGCTTAACTAGGGGAGAGCGGACGGGATCCCGTGTTCTCCAGATCCTATGGTCGTATGTGAAAGATTTGGGCTTTAATTTGGTATATGTAGGTGTGTTGTCGGGAAGATATAGCTCCCTTCGCAGGTCACGTATACTTCGTAACATCAACCACAACGTCCCCCCCGTCCCCCAACAACAACAGAACAGAACATAAGAAAAATATCTATTTAATTGAATAAAATATACTAAATTGACTTAGCGGAAGAAAAAGTTGGGATTCCCTCCTTATGGGTGAGTTCTAGTCTCTTTCCATATTATCATGGATGCATCAGGCGGGTATGATTGATTAGCTGGGGAGAAGGGAGCTTTAACTGTGGATGACTGCTATCAGTGTACATTGCCTTCTCATGCAAGGCTCGACGTAGCGCTTATGCTAACAATAATCATAATGAGCAAGAAATAGGATCCTCAGATCGGTTCTGATTCAACATATACGTATACACAGCCGTTCTGTCGCGTGCTTTCCAGCGTAAGTAAGGTGCGAGGAGGATTGACAGGTAGGAAATTGCTAACGCATCTACCATGGCATCTATTACCCTATATCTCAATGTCACTTTGAACCCTTTACCACAACGCCGTACCTACGTAAAGCCACCGACAGACCCCGCTCATGAGTTTGGTTACCTTCCTCCTCTACAAGGGCAGCTTCTCATGTTTAAAGCTCTTCAGCCCCTCCCCCTCGCCATAAGCCAGCGAGACCTGGCCGTGGCCCCGGAGCTGGTACTTGTAGATCATGAGGCCCTCAAGCCCGACGGGGCCGCGCGAGTGGATCTTGTTGGTGCTGATGCCGACCTCGGTGCCGAAGCCGTAGCGCATGCCGTCCGCCATGCGGGTGGACGCGTTCCAGTAGACACCGGCGGCGTCGACGGCGGCCATGAAGCGCTCGGCGAGGTCCTCCTCCGACGTCAGGATCGCGTCCGTGTGCTTCGACCCGTGCGCGTTGATGTGGGCCACGGCCTCGTCGAGACCGCCCACCGTTTTGACCGCCAGCGTCGGCCCCAGGAACTCCGTGTCGTAGTCCGCGTCCCGCGCGTCCTGGATCCGGGAGGCGTCGTCGGCCGAAGGGAGCTTGCCCGCGAGCGCGGCTTTGCTCGCCGCGTCGCACCGGAGCACGACGCCCTTTGCTGTCAGCGCCTGGGCGACGGCGGGGAACAGCGGCTCGAGCGCCGCGTCCTGCACCAGGAGGGTCTCCACGCTGTTGCAGGCCGCTTGGTAGCTGGTCTTGGAGTCGACTATGACGTCTACGGCTACCTTCGGGTCTGCGGATTGCTCGAGGAAGATGGAGCATAGGCCGTCGGCGTGACCTAACACGGGGATCTTGGTCGACGACTTGATGTACCGTACCAGCTCGTTCGACCCCCGGGGAATGACTAGGTCGATGTACCGGTCGAGGTCTAGTAGCTGTGGGATGACGTCTCTCGTCGTGACGAGTTGGATGGCGCCATTGGGTACCTGGGTCTTTTCCAGGGCGGCCGAGATGACCTTGGAAATGGCGACAAACGACTCCGTAGATTCCTTGCCACCTAGACTCCTACTTAGTGAATATTCAAAAGCATCATGTCGTGTTTTGGAAGTCCACCTTTTAGAATAGCCGAGTTTCCAGACTTGACCGCCAGCGAGGCGATGTTGGCAATAACTTCCGGGCGAGCCTCAAAAATGATGAGAAGTACGCCAATCGGACAGGTGACTCTTGTCAAGTCCAGACCATCATCCAATCTTGTCCGTAATGTCACCTTGCCGACTGCAATAATTATAAAAAATGCAAGCATTTGTAAGCCTCCTGCATAGGTATGGGCGGGCACAGTTGTGGATGACTCCCGAGTGACTCACCTGGATCTTCGAGCTCCCGAACATCTAAGATGCCCTTCAACATGTCTTCCCACTTCCCCTTCTTCCCCAGATCTAATCGTGAGACCAAGCTCTGAGCCAGTTGACCATGCTCTGCGGCTAGGCGGGCAACCTCGAGGTCGCGGGCATTTGCTGCGAGTATCTCATCCCGAGATGCTGTAAGACCGGCGTGGATGGCAGTCAGTGCATCGTTTCTGGCGGATGCGGGCAGCGTGGATAGCACATGGGAGGCTTCCTTCGCCGCTTGGGCAGCCTCAAGAGGAGATACGCTTGTTAGAGACATTATTATTCGGCACTGTTTGCTCCTTTTCTTTTCCAGAAATGGGATGAAGTGCTGGTGGTTCTACTTACATGCCTTACGTACATACTTAACTGTGATGCCAAGACAAAATTTTAGGCCAATGTTACCTAAGTAAACCAACTAAACTTTATTCTGTGCTCCGATAATCGCGACTGGAATGCACTCGATAGTTTCAATATCCCTTTTATTTTCATATATATGTGTCTAGCCAATGGTTATTCATTTTAATTGTTTCCTACCTCTTTTTTCATCATGGTCGTAACAACCCGGAAGGCATCGGGAACCACAACATTGACATTTAAGTTAGTACATAGTTAATAACTGTCTGAATTATCCTTGTTTGCTACATAGGAACGAATGAAGCAATGATACCAATATCACATATTCAGCAATATGAGGTAGGTTTCACGTCTGAACATCTGTCGCGGGAGATGCTTGTATCCGTGCCGGGCATGGTATAACCACTTCAATGTGTCTTTCCCTTTCAGTCAGTCTCTTGAATTCCTTCATATGGCAGGCATATTTGGTACTACCAAGATCAGACGGACGGCTCGCGGAAATGCCACCTCCATTGCTATCTTGCGTGTCGCACGAAAATATGTCACGCGTTTTCTATTTCGTCCATATGTGATCGATCGCCATTGATGGCTTAAGATGCGGATTCGGCATTCCTACTTATCGCCGTCGGCAAAGACCCCCTTCCTTCCCTTCCCATGCATGCATGCGCGAGCTGTGACAGCACGACGTCGGATTCGGCGGGGAACGGGGGGAGCGACCCGAAACTTGCGCACTTCACGAGGAAGCTCTTCGATTCGAACAGGAAACGCCAAAGCTGCGCTTGGTGTTTTGATGAGTACTTAGGTAGGTAGACAGAATGGGGTTTTGTCATCTCCTATGGATGACGAAGATGTTCAGTCTATTATATGCATAATATGTCAGACGAGTACTGCGTCTAAAATGGGGGTAATGGTAATACCATTCGCAAACCCCGTTCCCTCTATCTCGGAATCACAATTGACTGGACCTTACCTCTTACCTATCATTCAATGTTAGCCAATAATGGGACGGAAGGCCAGTGACTCTCTTGAGTTAGTCTCCGGCATTCAACAGCCGGAAAAGAATGTTGGTTCGGACTCCACCAGTACCAGCGGGTCACTTCGGCCTTCCGAATCCCATGCATTCAGGCACTTATACGTCGCTACGACTCTCCTCTTCTTATGAATTTCTATATAAGATGTGTGTGTTCTCGGCAGGTCATTCCGTTGGTAGGCTTCTGAGATCTCACTATTATCGCGAACCTGGTCTAGCGCCGAAGATCCACCTGCTCGACACTATTCACGGTTTATTTCCGAGTATTCCTCTTGTGCCGAGGACTCTGGCTCTTTCACAATTGTCCTTTCCGACATTTTTGGGAGTATTATATTTTTTCTTGGGTAAGTCTTCACGGTAAATCGGAATAGGAGCCAGATCAATATTCAAGGCCACCGGTTTCTTTTCCATCGGTCTGCAGTCCTTGTGGAGATAGTAGCTAGATAGGTACTTGACCGATATCGGAAAAACCACACCGTCTCGACCTCTCGACCTCGGCTTCCGTCGGGGCCTAATAGAGACATGTCCATCGATCTCGAAAAGCGGGATCGAGAGACGCCAGAAGATGCGTCCCAATTGAGCCAGGATGATGATATCGAGACTGTGAATGGGGTTCCAGACAAAGCAGAAGGGGCTACCCGTAATTCTTCACCTCATATAGACGATGGTGTTGCCTGTGAACTGGGAGACGGCATCCGCCCGGGGTCACAAATTTCTCGCCACAGTTCCGCTCGGGCTCGTAACCCCAGTATCGTACCGCGGCTTAAACGGCGGGGGCTCCTGGCGACTTGGACCATCATCCCCGAGGTCGAGAGGCCACAGGAGTACTCTAATCAAGTGAAATGGATAATTACTAGCTTCACAGCTATCGCCGGTGCTGCTGCCCCTATGGGCTCCGCTATATTTTATCGTTAGTAAACTTTCTCCCCCCTTAATGTATCACGAGTTCCGTGCTCATACCGTCTACAGCCGCTTTGCCCGATATGACGAAGGAGTTCGATGTGTCAGCTACGACAGTGAACTTGACTATTGCTCTTTACATGCTCGCTATGTCCATATTTCCGTTATGGTGGTCGTCATTCTCCGAGACCCTGGGGAGGCGAAACATTTACATCGTCTCATTCTTCCTGAACATTATCTTTTCTTTGTTGAGCGGCCTCAGCGTAAACATAGGGATGCTGATTGCATTCCGCATCCTCTCCGGCGGCGCATCCGCATCGGTACAAGCCGTGGGCGCCGGGACCGTCGCCGACATCTGGGAGCCTAAGGAGCGGGGCCGGGCCATGGGAATCTTCTACCTCGGGCCCCTGATGGGCCCTATGCTAGGACCAGTGGTCGGCGGCATCCTAGCCCAGTATTACGGTTGGCGTAGCACCGCCTATTTTCTCACCTGTTACGGCGCGATCGTCTTCATCCTGACCTTGTTCGCGCTACCTGAAACTCTCAGCCAGAAAAAGCAGGTGGTTCCGACTTTGCCATCGGCCGCCGCCGAGGGAACGGCTAACGACCTCTCGCGTGTAACCTCGACGGCGCGCTCCGTGCAGATCAAAACCAAGCGGGTAGCCGCGATGTTCAAGCGGTGCTTCGTCGACCCCCTCGAGGTGGTGACATACCTGCGGTTCCCTCCGGTGCTGTGTACCATTTATTATTCGGCCATCACATTCGGGACGTTGTACGTGCTCAACATCGCCGTGCAGTCGGCCTTCTCGAAGCCGCCGTACGGCTTCAGCTCCATCATCCTGGGGCTCCTGTACCTCCCCGGCTCGGTCGGCTACTTCGTCACCTCGGTCGTCGGGGGCCGCTGGATCGACCAGATCATGATCCGCGCGGCCGAGCGCGCGGGCCGCTACGACCCCGACGGCAACCTCATCCTGCTGCCGGAGGACCGCATGGGCGTCAACGCCTGGGTCGCCGCGTCCCTGTACCCGGCGTCGCTGGTGTGGTTCGGCTGGACGGCCGCCTTCGGCGTGCACTGGGCCGCGCCCGCCGTGGCCAACTTCTTCTTCGGCCTGTCGAGCATGCTCGTCTTCGGCGCCGTCACCACCATGCTGACCGAGTTCCTGCCCCGCCGGTCCAGCAGCGGCGTCGCCCTGAACAATTTCGTCCGCAACATCTTCAGCTGCACCGGCGGCATCGTCGGCCAGCCCCTCATCGACGCCGTCGGTGTCGGCTGGCTCATGACTATCCTTGGTCTCGTTTGTTGGATCAGTGGCAATATTGCCATTTGGTTGCTGAAACGGAACAGCCAGAAGTGGAGGGTGCAGATGGATCGGGCTCTGAACAATAATGCGTGAGCAATAGGTCTTCCATCCTTCCATCAATCAGTTTTTCTTTTTTCTTTTTTTGGTGGTAAATTCTTTTTTGGATAGGTGTGGTGAGCAAGCGTCGAAATGAGATGTACTAGATAATATACCTACGTCTAGATTTTTCTTCTTCTTCAGAACGTAGGTGGCATAGCATGCATTATATATGTGGCATGGGGTGGCACATGTCAGAGGCATTGGATAGCTTGTGCTCTGCTACATTACTTATGTACATAAAGATATATGAATGCACGACGTTACTTCACTTCGGGCCTTCTCGGCCTTTCCTCAAACTGAATCCCATAAGTAACTAAATGGTGATTGCATCGGTGACTAGGTACGAAGATAAAGCCAAACCCACTTCACCGTACTAGTAATACGCCAGAAGCATTCATTCCTATGTAGTTACATAGCTACTACCTAGTACCGTATGTGACTCAACAATCAATAATCCATCCTTCTAGAGTAACTAAGAGCGTTCGCGGCATCATAAACTTAAAAACGGTGGCTGGGCGTATATGCTTTATTAACTTTCCCCTATATCCCCTTGAACCTTATGGTCAGGTCAGGCAGAAGAATCCTTCCTATCTCGGGAGGTCTGGCCTCTAACGTAGATAGGGAGGTATGTATATATATCTAAACAGACGATCACTCCCCTAAGGCCGCGTGGTGTAATGGTTGCACACTCTCACAATTGCTTCCTCATAATATCATTACTACTTTCTTTACCCTGCTGAGAGAGGGGCGGAGTTCGATTCCCGCCGTGGCCAATTTTGTTTTTTTCTTCTCCCTTTTTCGCAATCCTCCTTTTCACATCCCATCAATTGAATTCAGTTGCGCCCTCTCCCCCCTTTTCTGCCCTGTGGTTCAACCATATAGCCGCCACGACGTTTAAATTACCTCACAATATAAAAGTAGGGGTTGGCTCCTCATTTCTTTTGATATTCACCTTATTCTTTCGTTTCGTAGTCAGCCCCCATATGCCTTCCTTACTGCTAGTATAGATGCTACATATTTTCTACGAGAAGGTGAGTGTATGGCATTAAGGAAGGGAGAGAATTTACTTAGTTGACCGAGAAATGCTCTTGGACCCTGCTTACAGTGCAACCCAGGTGGAAGCTATAGACATCCATCTGACATAGCAACGGCATTCCACCTGTTTCCACTGTGATCTCTACCGCATTCTACCACCCATAATAATATAGTATATATACACTTTAGCTTTAAGTATTACCATTCCGAACTTGAACCTTATAATCGATCACTAGGATTGTCTAACCTGCGTCCGACTATATCAATTGAAATAGTTCTACCACCCCCTAACAAAGGACGCGTAGTGTAACGGTGCACGCTCTTACAAAAAACACTTCCTCATATATCTTTACTACTACTACTCATCCTGTTAAGAGAAGAGCGGAGTTCGATTCCCGCCGTGTCCAACAATTTTTTTTTTTCCCCACCCTCTTCCCTTCTTTTCTTTTGTGCGCCTAGGCAGCCTGACCATGGTGTACTAGAAATATTATATATAGATAATTCTCGTTCCTTATACATACTACCTCTCATATCCTCATGGATATCACTCTCCTGCAAATAATACCCCTTGCGGAATCTGTACACGATCTCTATGCCTAGTCGAAGCGAGTACATAGGCTCATTCGCATAATATACGCATCTACCTGTAACCAGAGGCCATAAGGCAATTGGTTAAAACGAAAACCGTACACCGACCGACTTGATCAATGAAAGCAAACATGCTATACTACATCTACGTACATTTCCACTATCTTCAATGTTCGAAAACAAACGATACTACTTACCTGCTTAAGCATAGGCCTGAATATACCTAAGTAGTTAGGATCAACTTTAAATTATGTAGGTAGGTAGGCGGGCAGGCACAATCGTCAGAGTTTGGCCCGCAGGGAGGTTATCTAGTGCAGCATTTACCTACTTAGTAGTTATGATAAAGTAGGTAAGAATAGGTAGGCATGGTTATTTCACGGTGGGGCGTTTGCTCTTCTACCCAACATGCACAGGTATTCTACTATCCCACATGACAGTGATTGGTTTCATGTAATGTTAGGGGGCAGGTAACTAGATACTATACAGTTATATATGGTTTATGCAAATCAAGAAGAAGGGAAAGGGGCACCATCTAAGTTGATAATAAATAAATAGGGGGAGGGGTGGGAACGCCATGGAGAGGAAAGGGGTTAATGGAGTGCCTGCTGATTAATCACCATTGCGTGTCCGAAGTCCTTCCATATGTATGTACTAGACAGTTTCTCGGGTTTGAGGACTATGCCGGTACGTTGGTAGGCAGGCGGTTGATATCACGCCGATTATATTTCGATATACACTTTTCAACTATCTTGTCTCTAGTAGATCAATGGCCTAGACTAGTAGATAGTTAATAAGAGGCTCGGATCTCGTTCCACTGCCTTGTCTTACGCTTCTATAGTGAAATGACTTCGAGAGTTCATAAGCATGGAGGCGTAGCCAACTTCCCTATATCCATCTACCCCTGTGTTCATGCACAGTCCCGGCACACGCCCTGCAAGGGAGAAAAAAAAAAGGCAAGACTACTTACTTAGCTAGATATCCAATCTGCCACATGGCTAGTAGATAAATAAATATAAGTGAGTACGTAGGTAGGTCGGTCGGTTGGTCGTTCCTTGTCCAACCTTCGCATTGTTCGTTCAGCCAGCCAGCCAGCCAGCCAGCCAGCCAGCTAGCTCGCCTTCTTCCTCAACGAATTATAATGCTCCCCCAAACCATACCCATGGCGATAATACGCGAGCCATATCTTCTGCCTCTCTCCTTCACCACCACCACCACTACTACTCGAAGCATTAGGCTCAACAATCTCAACCCTCCCATCCCCCTGTACGACCCGAATCTCCACTCCATACGCATTCGCCAGAGCAGCCAGCTCCAGCTGCCCGCCCCACTCGGCCGTGTCCCGTATCTTGGGTACGTACACGCCCAGCGGCTCCTCGAGGAACGGCGCGAAGTCGTCCGGGTGCGCCTCCATGTAGTCTGTGGCTCTCCTGCGGACGACCTTATACGGCTGTGTTTGTATTTGTATTTGTGTTTGTTGTTGTTGTTGTGTGTTATCTCTACCCCCTTCTTCCAACCCTGCTGCTGCTGCTGCTGCTGCTGATGATAATGTTGTTGTTGAGGAGGAGGAGAGCAGTAGTGGAATCCCCCGCTCCGCCAGCTGATCCGCCACCGCCGCGAACAAACAGTGGCCATCGGGGCGGATCTCGCGCTCGACGAGCCCGTGCGCCGCGAACGCCCGCTCGAAGTGCGTCTTCTCGATCGCCCGGTGGTCCGTCATGTTCGCCGCTTCCTGCTCTGCGGCCTCGGCGGCGGCTTCGACTTCGGCGGCGCGGCGGGCTAGGCGCTCTTTCTGGCGGTTGCGTTTTTTGCCGCCTTCACCACCTCCTCCTCCTCCTCCTCCTCCTCCTCCTCCTCCTCCTCCTCCTCCTCCTCCTCCTCCTCCTTCTCCTCCTGTCTGTTGTTGTTGCTGCTGCTGTTGTTGCGTCGTAGCTGTAGGTATAGTCCCCGATACCGAATCCTTCAGACTCGCATCTCCCAACCGCGCCGTAACAGCATTCACATCCGCATCCGCATCTGCGTCGGCATCGTCATCGTCGTCATATTTCCCTTCTTCCTCCTCCACCGCCTCTTTGTTCAAAAAAGCAGCGATCTCCCGCTCCTGTCTCTCCCGCAGCTGGCGCTCGAGCTCGGCGCACTCGTCGTTGACGCCCTTGCGCGTCTTCTTGGTGGCGTTCTTCTTCTTGCTCGTGATGCGCGACTGGAGGTCGCGCTGCTCCTTGCGGTGGCGGGCTTGTGTCGTCTCGAGGGTGGTTTGTTCTTGTTCGGCGTCCCCCATTTTCTTCTTCTTCTCTCCTTCCCCCCTCCTCTCTGTCTCTGATCGACGAACTGGGTTAAAAGGTATGTTTGACTTCGGGGTTGGTTTGGTTTGGGCTGGTTTCGTGGCGGGAGGGACGGAAACTGAACTTAGGTATGAGCTGAAGCCGCTGGTGTTTTCCTATGTAAGTTTGTGCGACGGACTTCAACCTCGTCTAGACTAATCTGCCTGTTATTATTAAGCAGTGAGGGGACTAACGTCAGAGAGCTAGCTGGTCAGGTTGCTATGTGAAAGGAATATAGTTATGTAGGCCCTACATAATAAGCCAGGCAACAAAAGAAGCGTGAGGTTTACTTTGGTGTTAGGAATTATCATCAATGCCCCTCAGGATGAATCTGATGTTGAACCTCTAAACAAAGTAGATAGTGGTGGGGTCCTGTAAGTGTCTACTCTAACTAATGGCGGGGTATTATTTGCTCTACCTAACTATGCACATATCGCCGTACATGTAGATATCCGAGTTCCTTGTTAAGACTTTTATAGTTACCTACCTAGGTAGGTAGGTAAACGATATTCATGTCCTTCTTTCCACCTCGGGCTTGGGTTTCCTAAGTACCTAATAGGTTAAGTCTGTATTTACTTGGGATTGTTAGGTATCATAAGTATAGCAGACCTGAGACTAAGTTAGGTACACAAACAGATAGGTATACGACGAGTCTAAGTGGTAAGCAATAAGATCTATAAAAAGGAATAGGGTGCAAGTAGATCGTGTCAAGTTACATAGGTAGTAGTATCACAAGGTAACTAGCCAACTCAAGTCAGGATAGATATTTCTTTTTAGATGGATTGATTGATTGATTATTCATAACCGACACATTAGAAGTATAGAGGAAAATATCAAATCTTGAGAACGCCACAAAGCGATGGACCTCTTCTCTCCCACGACTCAACCCACTGCTCGGGTTCGGGACGGAGTCAAACCAACCTCTTCACCACCGTCCATCGTGGGAGAGAGAGAATTAAATCGTAGACGCAATTTTTCTTTTCGTTTTCCTCCAAATCACACGCTTACTTCTTTGCTCTCCTACCCTTCCCCTATTCCCTCCTTCCCCCCCTTCCCTCTCTCTGTATGCTGTGTTTGTTCCAAATAGCGAGCCCGCCTCGCCTAGGTAGATTAACCAATCTACCACCACCGAAGAGACCTATCTATCCTGTACAGAAACACAACACGAACATGCGACGCCAGATCCCAGATATGGGGTAACAATGTGTACACGGCAACGGGTATATAATGACGCAGCAGTCAGCAGCAGCAGCAGCAGCAGCAGTCGCCGCCGAAGACTGCCATATTTTTCTCCCTTGGAAATGGTGCAAGGTATTTTGCCTTTACCGTCTGGAGAAGCAGCACATGATTCCGGTCCGGCCAAGGAACCACAAGCAGCCAATGAAACGGACGACCGACAGACAGGCGGTAGCAATGAGCAAGAACTTGAAGAAAGCCGCCGTTCTATCAGAAGAATCGCTCTGCAAAGATATGTTAGTCAATGTCATCATATAATACATAAGTGGGTTGCATCCGCGCATTGAATTTTACTTACTCCGATACCGAACGTGCTGACGTCGTCGCTGGTGACGGCAACGATAAGAGCAGAGTTCGAGAACAGCCAAGTAACCACCAGGGAAGTTCTGAAAGACTTGTACGAATCCTCAAGATCCTTGGTCTCGTCTTCCTCCTGCTCCTTGAAGGGAGACAAGGCACGCTTAACCGTCTGCTCGAACTGGCTATCGATATCCTCCTGAGGTTTGTCTACTTCTTCAATCACCGCTTCGTCCTTTTCAGACTTGACAACTTGGGCCGAAGGGAGATTATCCGACTTATCCGAACCCTTAGTACCCCACGAGACATCGTGCCAATTGTTAAACGCATATACCATCAGAATGTTGATGTACGTAGACATAAGGACCATGTATTGCGGGAACGAGTGGAACATGTGCCATGGATCCAGGTACAAGAACGAAGCGAGGTAGTATAGACCGAACGTAGCGAACAGGGCGAGTAAGATGATGGCCACTTCAGATTGTCCTGTGAACATTTGCTTGAGCGCATCGCCGAAGGACCCCTCAATCGCATTGGCTGGATTGGTGAAAGCGTTGACGACCAAGTATCCGGAGATGATAAGAACGTATACCTGAACGAAACCAAAGTAGAAGAAAGATGCCATGTACTGCCATTTCGAACCTTTGGGTCGATTGCCAAGAGCAAGGATGAAACCGAGGATGACAAAGGCGAGATACAAATACTGAAGGATGATGTTGATAATCGGAGTAGCCGTGTCACCGAACGGCCATCCGTGTCGGCCTGCATCGGCATCCGGGGTACCAACAAGTTGCATGAGAACTGTCGTCGTCAGATAGTACGAACCCAAACTGAACCAAGTGAAGATAAGGTTGGCAAAGTTGTAGATAAGCTGAACGTGGAAGAAGAACATGCGAAGAAGATTGTGTCCACTCTTGTACATCCGGCCGAAGTGCATGAGCGAATAGAGTGAGGCAGCGAAAGAACCGTTCAACCATCTTCGTCGCTGACTGATAAACTCAGGCGCACCTTCAGGAACATCCGTTTCACCCTTAGCCGCCTTGATGTACGACAAATGCCATTTGGAACCCGCCTTAGCGACCAGCTCGAAACAGAGGATACGATCCTCGGCCAAGAACATGTTCTTCTTGAAGATGTTCATACCCTCAATACCCTTCTTACCAAGGATCTTGGAAAGCGTATGATCACCATGGAAGTACTGCTCTAGAGGTCTTCCCATGATAGCCCTAAATCTATAGGCAGAGAAAGCACCGGGCAACACGGAGACGTAACCGAAGGAACTTTCCAGGGGCTTATCCAAAATGTTGGAGATCTTGTACTCGAAGTTCTGCACGGCTACAAGGGGGTTAAGCAGCTTCTTGCCGCCCTTGCCCAACATGGCGTGAATCTCACCACAAGCACCGCCAAGATCTTTGTCATTATAGAAGCCCTCCCACAAAGCAAGTAGCGATTTCGGGCCAGGCTTAGTACCGGCATCGAGAAGAATGCACACTTCGGGGTTCAGGATTCGGCCAAAGGCGTTGAACAACCAACGATGGGAGTTGATCTTCTTGCTGTTCTTCTGCTTCAAACAGAAGATCATCTGGACAGGGGGGAGAGTCTGAGGTCCGTCATCGGTAGGTCTGATGAGCTGCTGGCTGGGGGTCACCGACAACTGCGTGGTGTACTCGAAAATATGGGCTACAGTCTCCTTGCCATTGACATCCTTCTTCAGGACACCGTCCTGGTAGACACCAACAGTGGCCAGTACGTCCAGGACCTCCTTGTCCGTGTTGTTGAGACCATCGAAAACGAAGCAGACCACAATCTTCTGCCAGGCAGGACCGCCCTTGTTCCAAAAGGTAGATTTCTTCAGGTTTACAATATCACGAATGTTCTGCATAACGCCATGCAGAGTTCGGGCCAAAAGCTGTTTATCCTCGTTATAGTAGGTGATTGCAATCAATAGCTCGGTGTGTCGGTTGTACATGCGCGGTCGCAAATCGTAACCGTTCTTCAGAGTGAAATCGTTGGGATCACAAGTAGCTGCCGTGTATCGCATGTTGGTGAACTCGCCGCTACCTCCTTCGACATCTCGGTACTGAGGTTGAATGGCGTTCTTGATGGCACTAGGAACCGGGTAGTCGATGCTCAGGACGGAGCCTTGGACGAGCTTGACCTTTCGAGTACCGTAACGCTTCAGACCTCCTCCTCTTTGGGTTTGCTGGCGACGAAGCCAGCTCTCCTCGGCATCGACGGTGGATGCGGGCCTGCCATATCCAAAGCCGGTATCTTCGAGTTGGCCGCCACCAAATCCTCCTTGTGCAGGATACTCGTTGCCATATTCGGAGGGCGGCGCTTGGGTTTGTTGGGGGTTGGTCGTAGCATACGACTCGGTAAGACTGTAGGCCGAGACTGGGCGCACAGGCGGTGTCGTAGCTCCTAAGCGGTCATTCTCGTAGCCGGTGGTACCTTGCCCTAGCAGACCTTGACGGGCGGCATCGTCGTCGTATTGATCATGGGGATACTGAAAGGTAAATATTTACATCAGTGGATGCGATCTTGTTTTTTGGTTTTTTTTTTTTAAGGTTCGAAGCTACCCAAGGTAGATAGCACATTAAAGTTTGAACTTACCGTAACACTGGGTGGCATATCTTGGAGACGGTGGCCATCATATTCATTATTATTATTACCACCACCATTGTACGCCATCTTCAAGTTAGATCGTCCACGACGAGGCGATAGCGATACGAATGATCAGGTTTTTGTCTTAATGGCTGGCCAACCTGTGGTTGAAATACTTGCTATGCAAGGCAACAAGCAGGTTCCTTTACGGTGTGAATCAAATCCAGGGGCAACTGGGATTTGATGATTCTCCACAAGAAAACAAAGAAGTCGTGAGGCTAGAGAAGGGTAGCCCAGCCTGTTTGCGGTGAAACAAACAGGACTGTGAAAGGAAACGAAAGGATCAAGATAATGATGAATCACCCGGTTCTCAGAGGCATCAAGGATGATGATAACGATGATGACAGTTTACTTTTTTTTCGGGGTAAGGAAGTGAGGGAGAGAGAGGAAGCCGTTTGCTGTTTGCTAAGCTGAACGAACAGGTAAGTAAGTAAAGTAAATTCTGTATGGAGGTGCTAATAGTTACCTCTTAGTAGGGTCCTACCGTTGTCCAGGTCAAGTAAAAGATCGCTGTTCGTATTACTTTTTTTCTGGGGTGTCGGGCTAAGATATAATAGGTAGTAATAAGGGTCCTGATGCTCTAAAGTTGACCAATGTGTCAGTATGAAAAGAGACAAGAAACTGCAAGAAACTGCACAAATCCGTGTGTAAAATCTCCTTTTAAGAAAGCAAACTGCTTCTATTCGATGGCTAAGAAATCAATTTTAAAGGGGATACAAGAGGTTTAATATTCACTACATAATATTACGTCCAAAGAAGTAAAACTTTCAATGGTACCTCTATTCTGTAGGTGAGAGAAGTACTAAGGTGTGGCTGAGCAGGAACCGGTCCGCATGATTAATGAAGGAAGCTACGTACAAGCCCCTAGTAAACTACCACGTTACCGTCGTAATTAAGTATTTAAGCTTGTATTTGTGTCTGTGTTTAGGTGGTATGTATACCTAACACCAATACCTACCGCGTGTTAGGTCAGGGTGTTAACTAAGTGTTGCCTCCTATTTATTCAGCTAGTACAATAACTACTACAGTACACGGAGTGGGCGCTGCAAAATGCAAGTTGGACCCGCCCGCAGGTTTTCTGACGATTCCAAGCAAATCTCTGGATGCCTCCCTACCCATGCGCTACCACCCTTCGTGCCTTGTTTTCCAATCATTTCACTTCGCCAAGTTGCACAAAAAAGTTCGTATGTGCAAGTGTAAGCACACAATCTACAAAACCCACATACGTCAGACTTGTCATGTATGTAACCGGCCGACTGTGTGTTATAAAAATAAAAGCATCGTCGGATGCTGGGTTTTCTACATAGAACTCTAAAGCTTCTTCCCTCAGATGGTGGGAAAAGAGAAGGACGAAGATACAACTGGATGGGCTGGGTAAAGTAGCCCATAAACTAATTGATGAAAGCCACACTCTTCACAAACCACAGCCGCAACGCGGCCGCTCGTCAGCGCTATGAGTTAGTTAATGCTCTTAGTCTTTCTGCTGACGCATTCCGCCATCCGATTATGATAGGGGGTTGCCAGTTTTACACTGTGTTGGTGTGCATGCATAATGCAACGCTTGTTTCGAAACACGGTTTGCTATTACTACTACATACATACATACATACATCTACAGATGAACGCTTATTTTCTCCTTTATAGAAATGACCATTCATCATTCATTATGGAAGCTTCGTTCCGCCTCGGTAGAATAGTTTCATGTATTGAAGATTCACGAAGTCTCCTTTAAGAAGTATTTTGGAAGAAGCTGTTGTAATAGTTATTGGCATATATGTAAAATGTTAAGTAGACACTGTATCCATATATACAGCCAACGCCATCTCAGCATCTCTAACACTCTAGACATTAGAGTCGGAGGAAGTGGATACACGTCTCAATTTTTGATTGGATCAATCTTTATTAAATCTAAAAGAGTTTAATATGAAACTAGCTTGCCATGCTGTCTCCTGGTAGCTGCGAAGAAACGCAGTGAGCCTACAGGAAATACATTTTATCTTGAGAAAAACAAAAGGAGGTTGAAAATAAAATAAAACCGCAAAGAACCTCTATTGAGACAAAGATCTTGAACGTGAATACATACTAGTAGGCCAGTCGAGTCAGTTGTGGAAATATTTGCCAACGGGTTGATACGTTGCAATCAACCAGCGCTAACCCGAAAACACGCGGATCTTCAGGGACCTTCTGGGATAAAAATAGCACCATTTAACTAGCTCAAAAGGGGCTCTGTGGAGACAAGAAGTGGATTTATGTTGTTTGGGTGCGCATTAAGGCTGACGAGGCGCAGCGGCAGATAAAATGTTCAAACTTTCAACATGTCAGGACATGTTGAGAAAGTTCCAACATCTTCGCCGTGGCTTATGTGGAAGCTAGGAGGTAGGTAATATATAGATGGCATACTACGTATGAGTAACTAAAGGAGGCTTTCCTACCGAGTAGGTAGAGATGATATAGGTACCTAGTCTACATAGTATAAACTTTGGACAAAGGATAGCCACTCACTAAACTAGCCCTAACGGACATCTGATGTCTGACAGCATTCAATTCTCCGCCACATGAATAGCCGCCGCTTGTTGTTGTCAACTTGAACTTAGAAACGTTAAAGAGACGCAAGCCAATGCGTGGCTAAAGGGGGAGATCGGGTAGCTCGACCAAGGATGTCTTGAGAATCGTACATAGTAGGCACGTGTATCTCATACAACCCCAGTAATCAGACATGTGAGCAATCAATAGGGCTCTTGAACACACGGGAGCATTCGCTTCATGTATGTTGCCGAACACAACATCATAAGGATGCTGCTTTTACATGTCTGGCTAGCGGAATGGCCGGCATACCTGATTCCGAAGCAGAACAAGCATCTGCCTGCGTTGTTGTCTTAAAACCTGCAGCAGATCGCAGCCTTCCCGACCTGGGTGCCTGGTTTATTGCAATGCAGTCCATACATACGTCGAGTTGTTCCATATCGTTTAGGTAGCGGACGTATTGAGCTGAAGTGAACTGCTGAACCCCCTTACACCGTTGCGATTCTCAACAGACGTAGGATCGCAACAGTTTAGGGTGATTCTACCTACATAGCAACAACCTTGAAACTCTTCCATAGATTAGAGACCACCACGTTGCCAGTGATAGCATCGCTAGACTAGAGGGCAGAATAGAATAGGTTCCAGACGGGGGAAATATATATCTATAAAGTCAGCAGGATCTAACGGATTCCAGCACGAATAGCGCAGTCTTCTGGCTCAGTCATGTTTGCTTTTTTCCGATCCGTACTCACAACCGGGCGGTGAGGATCCAATTCCGTACATATGGCTTGCATAGCACATGAGTATAGAACCTTGCGATTAGCTTCAATCTTACCTCCAAAGAGACAATGAAAACAGCCCGTCAAATACACGGCACGCTCTCTCTCAACTATCAAGGCAACTAGGTGTAGTATACAACCTTGATTGTCTGCTAATTGCGACGAAGGCTGGAACGAACATAAGCAGGCTGGCTGGCTGGATGGGTTCGAAAGCTGTCGGGTTCTTAATATTGCAGTCAACCCGCCTTGCGTCTCGGAGAATTAGTTTAATAAGTCTCGATGAGAAGGCGGGGTCCCCTGATTGGTTCATCGATCCAAATTAAATGTGGCAGGCCCCAGACACACCCTAATGCATCTCTTTTAACCAGCTCCCATCTCTAGCAGTCTACCTACCTGTTAGCTGTTAGGCAGAGATGGTATAAATGAATGAGGGGTAGGGAAGAAGAAATGCAGCTGAATAGGCAAGTTGACAAGCCGGCTGCCTTGATATCCCTATATTTATTAATTAAGAATTGCTTCACTCACTACGTACCAACCATGTCGTTGAACTTTAGAGGCAATCAACAATCTAATCTCATCAATGTTGAATGAGCATTGTGATGACTGGTAACCAATAAGAAAGGTCGGTTTATAGAGGTCATCTCTGCAGGGGATATAACATGACAAGACAAATACCGAAACGAGAAAAGACGGAATCGCTGTTCTCTTTAAAGCAGTGTTGCTTGCTATACGGAGTAATTACACTAGAATCGGGATCGGAAAGACTCGTCGATTGTCGTCGATTAGCGGAAGTCTAGAGCTCTAGGCATTGAGATGGATGTACAAACTACACACCCAAATACTTACCTACCTATCCACCTCTTTTAAATCTTTATGTGTAACACATGATCTTCTAACCAGTCCCAAACGCAATACATATTACTAGATCTTATCATGAAAGAAAGATCAAACAAATGCCGGAGACACGGTTTAGTAGAATGGCTGAATGTTCAAAATGATCCTTAAATTTGCTCATAAAGTGGACGATTGAGATGAAACTGATCTGACTAAACCCCGTATTCTTCCCTTAAAAGGGCTGAATATCGGCCAAACTGGACATTCATTCCAGTATCACTGGATCGCGGTTCTCCAGGGGAACAGGGGAACAGGATCCATGTCGATTCATTCCATCGCACCATCGGCCATCCATGATCCTAATCAAGCCGCCGTCAAATCAAGCCCTGGTACCTTCCTATTTACCTCATATTGTCTAGTTGTATGTCTGTACGTAACTTATCAATGTATGTAACCCGTAGAGTAGTAAACATCCAAGAAAGTCCCCCCCTCGAAACCCCATAAGTGCGCCTTATTATCCATTAAAATCCATTAAAAGGTGGCACTAGCCCACCCTGGACCCGTATGTATGCTTGTTCCTGGATTGCTAAGAGGCCCCCCCGTCGGACAACTAACCTCTGCTAACAACCTCTGTCGCCCACCCACCGTGGCACACCTGCACCACCTACGGGACAATCACATCACCAACCGTATCCATCCATTCCATCTACATCGTTTTTTGCGCAAACAATTCCAACTTTTATAATATAAGAACAAGAAAAAAAGTCGCCTTGACTCGAAATTGCCTCATCTTCTCTGATGTTTTTCTCAATCGCCTAGGTGCGATTAGCAACTTCGCTTTTTTTTCCAAATCTCTTTGAGCTAGTCTCTCTGTCCACTCGTTTTTCAATTGTCTGTCTGTTCGTCTATTGTTAACTATTCTCTCTCTCTTTCTCCCTGTGGTGTGCTGTGGTGTGCTTTGCTTCGTTTTTTTGTTCTAGAACCCTCCTATTTTGTTTACAATTCCCAAAGTTCGAACATCTATCACGACAACGACGATTACGCTATAAACGTCCAAGCTCTTTGCCGACCTCGACATTTTCTGTGATCCGATAATTGACGATAGTAGCGCTGCTTCAACGAATTGAACTGATACCCCGACCGATCGTCCGCCAATCGAAACTTTGCTTTGCTTTGCTTTGCATCAGCAGCGTGGATCTGCACCAGTTTATCTCAACCCACTACGCTACTCGGCCGATCTGCACGCACGAGGCGACGATTGCACGATACTGAAACTCTTATATCCATTGCTACTCCATTGTTCCCAAAGTCAACTTTTTTTGTCTCCGTCTCTGTTCATTTCGCTCAAGATGACAAGTCCATTTGGCTTCATTGGCTTCTCCGTCGGTAGGTTGTCATACAATTCTAACATTGCCCATCCTTCTAGATTATTCCCCTAGATGTTCAATATTCTCTAACCTTAGGAAATTAGATGAAGAAGTCGAAACCCTAAACCGGAGAGGCGGATCGTTGATGTCGAGAGATGGATGTATACTATGTGATGACAGCAAGCCGCTGACGTGCTCAGACTGCCCTGATGGTCAAAGATGTCAGGTCAACATTCCAATGGACTGCCAATCCTGTCCGAGAGCTGTGTGTGTCGAGGATGCATCAGCGGCCACGGAAGAGAGCTCAAGCGGTGGGCCTAGTGCTGGAGCCATTGCCGGTGGTGTTATAGGGGGTCTAGTTGCCATCGCCCTAGTCACTTACTTGGTTTGGCGGTTCTGTATCAAGAATAAGAGGGCCTCTTATGCAGCAAGTAACTGGCAGGAGGATGCGGAGCATACAAAGGAGGGAGAGAAGGATTTCGCCTCGAGACGATCCCAGCGTGCCTCGACCCATACAGTCAACTCGATTGCGTCCACAGTTCTCACTCGCGCTTCCAATATCATCCAGATCGCTTACATCCCAGGCGTCACTAACAGGGCCACACCGACATCTCCTACTGTTCTGGTCCCCCCCGTACCTCCTATCCCTATCGCTCACTCAGACAACGGCCTTGTGTCTCCGTATGAGGATCAGCATTTCTTCGTGCCTGGCGATCTCCGCGATTCTACTTACTCGGGTTACTCAGGAGTCACAGACCGCACCTCGATGGCACGATCGTCATACGCTCCTCGATCGAGCGTCGCCTCTACTATTTACGGCAAGAATGCCATTGTGTCACCACTACCAGCCCAGAAGGGTACCCTTTTGAAGCCATCGCTCGTCAGCGTCAAGTCCCGTGCCGGCAGCAGTCACAGTGAGGATAGTACGCCCCCTGTACCGAACGTCGACTACGAGAAATACGAGAACGCAGCGCCGTCACCTGCTTTCAGTATCGGCGCTACCTTTTTCAAGAACGCCACTACGTCAACCGCCCAAGCCATGCGTCCGCAGATTGTCCGTGTTGGGACCAGCCCGAAGCAAGTCGACGTGAAAGCGAAACCATCCCCAACCATCTCAGAGATAGACGAAAACCCAAGTCCCCTAGTGGAAGTAAGTGAGACTCCGAAAAAGGAGAGAGGCTCCGGCGCCGTCACCATCATCGACGACACGCCCAGCGTAGACCAGGGGCCCTTCGCTGACCCGCCCGCACAGCCTGCTAGTGGGCACCTGCGCAACCGCTCACTCGGGGCCATAACCGAAGCGTCGTCCAAGCGCACATCTCAAATGGAAAGGCGGAATTCGGCCGCCTCGAACCGGGATCCGAGTCCGTTTAGCGACCAGAACGCCGTGAAAGACAACTAATCACTGCTCTTATTGCGATGTGATGATCATCGCAAGAGTCATGTATCACGAGGAGATATCACGGGTTGGGGTTTTTGGATTTTTTTTGGATTTCTTTTCGCGGGTGGGCAGGCAAGGCAATGCAAGGCAAAGCGGGTACAGATGGGCGACAAGCAGGCGAGCGTATATATTTTTTTTGCTCTTTCTTTCTTCTTTTTTTATAATGTTTCTCCTTCTGGTATCTACTTTGATCGATCTGAGACTCCCATAACCTACGTCACCTTACCTTATGCTAGAAGAAATCCTTTTACATTTCTTTCCAATTTCTTTTCCCCTTGGAAGATAGCACCAAATTCCAAAAATCTTTAAAAAGGAAGAAATTTTATATAACTCTTTTCATCTGCACGTCACTGCTTGCCGTCTAGTTGTTCTTGTTGCTGTTGTCGTTGTTTTATAACAATGATGGCCCTCGTCGACAAAGCTTTGCTACAACTGCAGAAGCTGCTGCTGCTGCTGCTACCTACTACAGCTGTTGTTGGGTTTTAGGGCGTCTATCTACTAGATACCTCTTTTCGCGGGACCGGCGTCTCGGGACTTTTCTGGATGGAATATGAACGAACGTTGCTGCTGCTGCTTGCTAGTTCGGATGGAAGATACACCCCGATTTTTTCCCCCTTCGTCTGGGAAGAGGCTTGCTATGTTTGACATAGCGGAGGAGGGGGATAGATATATATTCTGTTTCTATGTCTGGATTCTCGCTGCTGCTTGGGTTTTGCAGGTTCTCATTAGTCCTGCTTACTTGTCCATCCATCTACAGCAACCGAATTACCCCTTTCCTATTAGCTAGCTGCCTATCTATCTATCTATCTGTCCTTTCCGGTCGTCATGTTTATCTATTGAGCTACCGATCTATCTATATATCATTATATGTATGTATGTGTGTATGTATCGTATATTTTTGCTGATCCCTCCTTTCCGTTCTCAGCGATGATTGGAGAAGCTCCCGAGTAAGCGAGCTCTCGAGCGAGCATTTATCTAGCTGCGTTATCCCTTCCACTACCGCTAGTTAGGTACCATCTACCTAGGTAGTTGATAGAGAACGATATTGAGAGGGAGGGAGATCACGAACGGCGGCGTTGCTACGCTTGTGTGTGTATTTGTGAACCCATCTATCTATATAGTACTGTAGTTAAAGCTCTCCCACCTATTGTGAGACGTTGATTCGATAAACAAATCAATAGCCATGCGTCTTTGAGGTTACAATTAGGTAACACGTACATGCATACATGCTTAGGAGCCTACTCAGCACCACCCCTTAATTCGAAAGAGGGCGGTAGAACCTAATTAGTTTGTAGGTAAGGGGCCTTGTTTGTTCAGCTCGCTCGTTATGTATGTAGACCCTCCAGGATGTAGGACAGCAGGAATCTTTCAGCCTCCTAAAAAGCCAATATGATAATACCATGAGGGACAGGCTATAATAAGCTCACATAGCTAGGTATGTAACAAGACAGACGGTACCCTTGTTGCCTGTGTTTTCCTTCGTTCTGCTCCGCCTCTCTATTCTGCTTCTTTGATTGTGTCCACCCCTGTTTTAAGGGCTTACTCACTCACTTGCTCGCTTGTTGCCTACATACATACATACATAGTAGGTACGTACGAGGTGAATAAAAGCGAGCTGGAAAGGACGGGAAGGGGAAGAGGTGGGCTTGAACACACCATGAACGCACGACGAAGTTGCCCCTATTCTAAGTATCATACCCTATCATCACAACCGACCTACCTGCCCACCTACCTACCTACCTACCTATCTACCTACCTACTATGGCTATCACCACGACGGTGACAAATGTATGTGAACAACCGACTCATTTGACGCCTATATAACTCTCAACACAACTCCAGCGGAGCTACGGTTCTGATCAACTACACGCCTATTAACTAACCAACCAAATGGGTAACTCCGTCGTCGCTTTTGTCAGCTAGATACATATGTAGATGGTATAAATCTGGGACAGGGCTACCTACGCATGTTTCTCCTTTCTTTTTCTTTTTTTTTAAAAAAAAAAAAGGGAAAATAGATTCTTTTATTCTGGTTTTCCGGTCCTACCTAGCAGCTTAGCTACTCCGCCCTCACGTGTAACCCATGTGTTTGTGTAACCATAGCATAGTCTAAGTAGAACTATCGTGGTACCTTACCAATCAACCAACCAACCTCATATTTATTTTCTTTTCTTTTCCAACCTCTTCTTCTTATAGAAGTAAAGTACTACATAGTAGTAGAGGGCGACTTTTTCGTATTCAGATATTTCGTTGCCCCAGTCGTCTAGTATTTATTTTGGGGGGGGGGAGGGAAGGGGACGCTATTTGTCGACAAGCTAGTCGTATCTTTTATCAAGTCCTGTTTTGTTCTGATACACTCAATAAGTACAATATATCTGCGGTCGTATCCCTGTGTGTATGTAGACGTATACACCTATGTATATGCATACGTGTGTACAACCTCAGCTGTATATATATATATATACCACATGTGTTACGCATGCCACGAGTACGCGCCCTCTCACGACATGCGGTCCCATCACATCTTAACCAGAGGGGCGGCGCCGAGGTCACACCTGCCTCTCCATTTATTGATTCCACTATGTAAATATAAGTTGGTATATTGCGTTCTGGACTAGACACCAGCTCGTTTATGCATGCATGCAATGCAATGCCTGCAGAGATATGTGGTTGGATATCAGAGCCGCTTGACCTACCCGTTCTCGTCTTATACGTAGAGTCCCCTTTTATTCTCCGTAGCATAACCCCTTTATAGATGGCTAGGGCGCCGTTTGGTATTAGCGAGGCGCGTGGGCATTCCCTCGCTCGTTGCCTACGCTGAACCTCACTTACAGATGCTCTCTCTCTCTCTCTTAGGAGATGGTAGGTGGGCAGGCGGGTGGTTTGGGGTATATAAGAGTGGGAGAGCAACTACAGAAGAAGCGTAAGGCTATGTATGTAAGTACTAGGTAGGCAATTAGATTGTGGAACGTTTACTCGTCCTAGTTAGATGAGCTATAAGCTGTATGTGTAACCTCATCCCTCTTTCGTATTACTTCTAGCCCGTCTTGCGCACAAGGTAAGCTGTTATAACATCTTTCCAGTTACTGTGTTCCCCAATATCGGTAAAAACGATACGAAAAAAAGAAAGAAAAAAAGCAGACAGGTAGGTACCAACCAGCCGGTAGCTACTCGCATGACCCCACCTGAGATCGTGAAGCGTGCGTATCTGTGTCCGCGTGAACACCCGTATATGTATGTAGGCATGTACGTACGCAACGTATGCAGACGCGGTGTCATGATCGGAACCTACCACCCAACCACGCACGTAATATAAAAGGACTGGTCACCTGCGACGCAACGTACGGTTCGTACCGATATGTGCGTTGTGTGTCCGCCATATTTCATGCGTGTATGTACGTATGTGACTATGCATACGACCTGGCCCTCTCAACGGCCTGTCTCTCACCTACGATGATGATGATGATGATGGGTGGGTGGGTGAGTCACCTGCTTATGTAGTCTCAAGCCTATGCCAGGCTGTCACCCCTTTGGGATGAACGAACTACTAACAGATAGATAGAGCACGATGGTCTCCATTCGTATCCCCGTTTATGAATCCACAGGTAGAATTATCTATCTCATAAATTGAGAAGGCAATAGTGACATACGTGCTTGGTTCTTGTAGTCTATCGTTACTTATCTCTAAGCTAGAAGAAACATTTTTAAACCCTCTGTGTTATACCAAACACCCCTTCCCTCTGACCCGTGGCTGTCGTAGTAGAGAGAGTGGCATTATCAGCCTGAGTCACACGCCAACTTTACTATTGATCAAACCGTTTTTATTCTCCATCTTCAAGGAGCGGAGGATGGGCTAGACGATGAAACCTCGATAACTTCTCCAACCGAGTCACGTCGTACGAAGTCAAACAAGAAGTAGGGCCGAGATTGTTACCTCGGCCTACATGTCATTCTTCTTGTTCCTTCGACCGACCCGCGACTCTGCTGTTCCGCTTTTTCCCGGCGATGGCGTCTGCCAGCACCCGTGCCGTGGCGGTTGCGTAGTTTACTACCGTCTTAGGATGTGTGCCAAGTAGTCGGACGTCTCTCCATACCCCCAAGGACCGTTTCTTGCCTTGTCGTCTATGAGTCAACCTAGCCCTTGATAGAGAAATATGCTTTTGTATCATAGGATCCATTTTCGACGGTTAGTAAACTAAGCATGAACGGATGCATGTCTTGGAAGTTTTGAAGTCATCCTCCCAATAGGAGAAACGTAGCTCTTGAGACTATTGTAAACGGACAGCCATCGAGATTGTCCACGACTGAATTGGAATACTTTGTGCAGCGATTTGTGCTATTGATAAGAGGACAGTCGTCATTAATTTGTCGTTAGCTGGTCACTCTTTAATCAATGAGAATGAAGGCCTCATGTAAACGATGACGCTATTCCCCCTTTAGAGGCCATTAGCTGATATTTAGGTAGCAAGGGAGTATGTATCTTAGTATGTAGGTAAAGAAAAAAGAGGTACAGGTATGCTATCTAGTAAGCTGAAGCCAGACATAATAAATAAGCCTACGATATAAGATCTTCTCCCATGAGCAAAATGGAGGCCGTCTTGAAAATTACCATGCTGCAAGTGAAGTTGAAGAATGCTATACTTCCAGTATGAACTAAGCAAGTATAGCCTACTGAAGTTCCCTATATCGACTTATGAGAAACTAATATGCCATTATCTCTACGCTAGACGATAGGTGCATATAACAAATATAAAGTTGATAAGTTAAGTTCAAGAAATTTACCATACACGCCTATATACGTACAGTACAAACTATGGACACTTCTTGCTCCGCACTCGGGGCCCGCACTATAGGCTATTCTTTATGAACATTTTGGCATGTATTGATCTAACATCCACTACAGCGAGCCGGTGCCATAGCACTGGGACAATACGGGGCGCTTCTCTCCTCCAAGCTTTACTCAGATCCACCTAGAGTCACGATATCACGTAATGACAATATAGCTTCTATCCTATATACTGTGGAGTCTGGGGTAAAGATGGGAATCGTCGATCGAGGTGACTGATCATATAGCAATCTGGAGCAGACTGCATGAGACGGAGATATTCCAGTCACATGGAACCATGCATCTGCGTCTACTATCACACAATAAAACCAACCAAGTCCAAGCAAGCACGTGTCCTAAAGAGACGACGGGGTTTCTTTCGTCAAATATACAGTAAGTCTAACCTCGAAGCTTGACCGAGAATGCCTCAAGACGATTAGACTGGCAGGTAGGGGAGCTCCACCACGAGCCAATAAGCAACAGATCCCGCGCACATGCGAACACTAGTTAACAATATAAGACAGGTGTATCCAGCACTAGTTAGACGGACGACATACGGACGGCGTGGGTGTGCATATCCTGCCTAGACGGGAGACGTACGTGATGAAAAACGGAAATATTCCTCCCCTCCCCCCACGGGATGCAACGAAGCTAGTGTAGTGCTTGCTTGCTCATCCCGCGCCGAGAACTCAGGAACACCATGCTGGGTTGCGGCCGAGGCGGAGCATGTGGTAAGTTCGACTAAAAGCGTCGATCCCTCCATGCCCGCCATGCAGACGGGACCGAAGTGACGGGGCAGACTGGCCCAAATTAGCGAGACCGAGACCAAGGCTTCAGAGCCAAGCTATAGCGCTTATGGGGAAACCCACGGCGCTTGCATCTGCCGTATCCACGTGTTTGCTCAGCATCTACCAACTAGTTAGTGCTCGGGCACACCGGTGTAGCCAAGGCAGGAAGAAACCAAGGTAACTAGGAGAGAGAGAAAGAGAGAGTAAGAGCGCTAAGCGCTTCAACCGACGGTTCCAAGACAGCGGGAGGATGGATCATGACGACGAAATAGGCGGGTTCTACATTGGTAGATCACCATCCGTCTGTCGATGGTAGGCGAGCTCCGACACGCTAGAGATCTATCTACACTACAGCAGCGGCACAGTCAAAGAAAACAAGCTGCTTGCTTGCTTGCTTGGTACGAATTTTTTTTTCCCGACGACAGAGCTCCCGGCTAGCACCGCGCCTACGTGTCCGTCGGTCCGTTCGGCGCGCTCACCAGAGAGGGTTTCTACGGCGAGTAAGCTCGGTAACTATCGGTAGGCAGGCTTACATTTCTTATGAATCACTTACATATAGCTATGGATACAGACGTATGTTTCTACCACCTCGAATCTGGTGCCCTAGTTTTAGGAAACGGGACTATAGGAAAATAGCGTGCTCGTAATGCAGACATAACCGGGCATCACCAGCTCATTCATGCACGCTAATAAGGTATATAAGGAGCATTAAGAAGCGAAACTATTGCGATCACGACAAACAATGGTTAGTACTAAGCTATGTATGTAAGTAAGTATGTAAGTAAGTAAATAAGTAAGCAGTAAGGCAGTAGCTAGAACGGACCGTGCCGGAAGCGAATATAGCGCACGGGAAAAAGAAAGGAAGAAGAGAAAAAAAAGAGGATTTGAAGGGGAGATCGACAACGGCTCCGTCCGGGAAGGATGACAACCCCTGCTTGATTGATAAAAAAAAAATTAAAAAAGAAGAAAAACCAAGGGAAGTGAAAATAATAATTAGTAAACAGGACAATGGTAATCTAGAATTCCGCTTGTGATCGGGAAACGGAATGAAGTCGTCAGTTGCCTATGTAGTATCGACCCTTAGAAACCCGATACGGAGTATAAAAAAAGTTGACTGATGATATCAAATACCTAGGGATATACCTTGTCTACGCATGCAAGAAGCTAGTTATGTAGTTATGCGCAATGGAATAAAGAGACAGCCCCCCCGGTCATTGACCGAGAACGGAAGGAGGGAGAACGGAAAGAGGATGGGAAAAGATCGGGGGTCCGTCGGAAACAAGCCGACAAACAACAACATTATTTTAAACTACGTACATAACCTAGGTAGGTATGTAGGAAGCAATATAGCACTGTCGTCATATGCATATAGGCCCTGTCCTGGATCTCGCCAAAGAGGATTGTCATGATTATGATTATGATTATGACTATACAGCTACCTCAGCCAGGTGTATGTTCCTAGGTATAACTATATGCATGTATGTACGGGTGTTGCCTTTTGCTGCCGGCAGTTCGATCATCGTGTGATGCGGATGGATGATGATGAGGCCGGCGGTCAACCACCATGGTGAGAGCACACTGTTGACCTTTCCCTTCCCTACTCACCTACGTACATACATACATACCGACTATGACTGCAGTAGCGGCCGCTGTGATGGCTGGCTGCCCTGCTAGAACGGCGTCGCCGAATGCAGCAGACTGACTGCTCGCTGCATGCCCTCGTGTAATAGGTAGGTAGGTCTAAGTAGGTAGTTGTTTATGTAGGCAGTCATCACAAGGAAGCCAGTCTAAGAACCTTCACCCACGTGCTGACGTTGCAGCGTCTAGTTAACTCTAACGGTCCTGCGGCCTGTAGAGACCGCAATGGAAACATGTACTGTAGGTAGTTAGTCAGATGGTTTCTACATAACTACATAACTACCTAGTATCATTACAACTCGTTTAATAAGTATCTATGTGCGTAATGTACTTTTGACGATGCCTCCTAAACTAGTGGCATTGAGATGAAAAGACTTTGACCCTCGTCCCCCGTCCCCGGTCGACGTCGATGCGTTCAACGTTTGAACTGTCATACATAACCACCTAGGCAAGTGCGTAAAAGAATGCACGAACTCTTCGAAGCGAGATGGATGGTATTTGTCGGGCCCAGAGGCGTGGGGGTCGTGCAAATCACAAAATAAATAAAAACCTTGAGTTAACTAATACAACACTGGCCGTTGACGCCTGTGTACCTACATAGTACGATGTCTTTCCTCCAGGTGGGGATTCCGTTATTTGATGTGGATATTAGCGGTTTGCGGTGCCGACCCGACCCAACGCAACTCCCTAATTAAGGTCGGGACAGGTTACGTATGGTAGCCAGGTAGGTAAGGTATGTAAGGAGGGAAGGTCTTCAGGGTAAGGTTAGTGTAGGTTGAAACAAAAGCCGTTGCGTTTCGCATCAGATTAGCATCTGTACTTATGTAGGTCAATATAAATCTTGATCAATGCTGCTGATAATCTACGTAAGTATGTACCTATGTATTCAAGAATGAACACACATTGGCCAGGTATACAAGGGCAGCCTGGTTAAAAACAGCAGCAGGGAGGCAAGGGAGAGATAGAAAGACTGGAAACTGATCTTCTCACATGATCGTAGAACTAGGTAGGTAGCTAGGCAGCTAGTTACATAGCTGGCTAGACATGTAATTAAAACACAAAACGACCACGAAAACAAAAATTACCACAACCATGGTATTGGGGTCGAACCCAAGCCAAAAAGAAGGTAAAATAAAGCTTTGGCTTTCCCTCCTGCTGGGACTTAACTCTAAGAGGCGCGCCAGGCTACATAGAATGCAGGGAGGGTTCAGTCATATCCCGTAGGTATATACGAAGTAGTTAGAACCGCCATTAACCTACCAGCCTACCAAGCAAGCAAGGTGCGCACAAGGCAAGGCCCGGGTTTTGCCAGCCTGCCATGCCAGCCTGCCTGCCAGTCAGGGTTCATTCGTTACCAGACTTTCACTTCCCTGCCACCCTGATTGCCCGTTCGATGTATCTCCGGAGAGATGAGATACCCATAGTTAGCTATAGTTAGAACGATCTGTCTGTCTGCCTGTCTGTCGGATTTCTCCCTCTTGTCGGTCTTCTCCTATCTATGTATATAATTCTTGCGTATGTTCTCTGCTTGACCGAAGCCCCTTTTGGGGATAGCTTCTTGAGAATGTAGGTATGTATGTATGTACTTATGTACCCAGTTAATGCATCTTGCAAAATAAGTAGTGGTAGGTGCGCAGCGCCATGCTCCGTGCTCATGCTGGTTCCCGTGTTCCCTTCCCCCGTGGGGGTCGCCCGGTACCGTAGGTATGTATGCAAGATACTTTTTTTTTTTTTTTTTTTTGCGTACTTAAGTAGTTATTGGATGTAAATAGATGCAAAGCAAAGTAACATATCACATTTTCTACGTAACTGCCTACATGTATGAAGTAACTACCTACCTAGTTACCCCCTTATGTGACTTACCTGCCTAGGTACTAAAGCATTGTGTGTCCTAGCTACATGCCTTCTAATGTACCTAGTAACTGATAGTATTCATTTCGCGGGTCGTTAAAATTGACGAGTCTGTGAGCAAAAAAGGCATGTGTCTGTTGGGGCCCCCATCCCCCCAGCACGTATATATGTAGGTCTGAGGCACAACGACGTAATAAGGGTTCATATATTATGCATGTACATGCCCTCCCCCTAGTAAAGTTCTATGTAAAGGATGGATAGATTGATATGTATATGTGTGCATGTGTATTTAGATGCGCATCTGCATGATGCATGCGTGCATGTTTATGTACATACATACCTACCTACCTAGACATCCATACATGCGTTATAATCATAGCACCGGGGGGGGGGAGGACCTTTGGGGGTCGAGGACAAAAAGCAGCCGGGCGCTAGTTAATAGACGCCATTAGATATATCCGAACACGTTTTTTGCTTTCCCTTTTTTGTTCTTTCTCTCTTTTACACTACCAGGCCGGCCGGGGAACATATACGTACATAAGAGATCGGGACACGGAACCCGGTATTACTACATGCCTCCTATTATGTATGTATATACCTACATACATACCTAGGGGAAGACGCGATGACCGGTGTGATGAAGCTTGCTGCCTGTTTCTCCTCTTCCCTCTTATTATGCGTGCCATGGAGAGATATCTGTACTTTCTGTGCAGCAAGCAACAACATGCGTGCGCGCGCGCCTTTTAAAGGGGGTGGGAGGCCAATCGGCTATCGAACCCTTCTGAGTATGTATGTACGACTCGTGCGCGAAGAGAAATCACACAATGGCCGGCCGATCGATCCCGGGTAGTCAACTGCCTAGAGCTGTAAAGTGAAGGGCGGACGCACATTGGCTGCGTATACGGGACTAGTTAGTATGTCACTATGTATGTAGTGCGCAGCTGCCCTTTGCTGCCCAACAGCTGGCGTCTAGTTAGATAACTACGGTACTAACTACCTACCTACATACATATCTACGAAGCACACCCACCCACTGTGTTTTCAGATCCGGTTCGCTTAGATAGCTCTATGTATATGTATGTAGGTCTCGCAAGATCCTGCTCGAGTCCGACCTCTACTGCTACCTACCTACATGCCAGGCATGCTGCCTGCCTGCCCTGCGGCTGCTTGCTCCCTACATAGGACGCGGCAGAGGGAATCGCAAGACCGGAATATATTCCGTCGACAGGCCGCGACTGACACCCCGGCCCAAAGCGAACGGATTGTACGGACAAGCAAGGTTTGAAATCCTAGAGCGCTTTACGTACGGGCTACGTCCCGGAGGTCCTCCGAAAGGAGAATGCGTATTCACATGTAAGCAATAGTCGCCACGGTGGTCGTTATTATGTATAGCTACTATCTACGAAGTAAGTATGTAGGCATCATACGCAAGGTTTAACGATCAAGGGAAGAAGAAAGAAGAAAGAAAAAACCAGTCTTGGCACGGCTAAGTTCTTTTGCGTGTGTATTCCTGGTTAAGATATACCAAAATAGTTGGCAATTTTCAACCCGTTTTTTTCTTTCTACATACGTATCTCCCCGCCCCCCTTTTCGTCATCTTCCATATTCTGATTGGTAAGTTCTCCCCACAAGGCTACCCGAAACTTTTCTTAAAAACTCAGCTCACCACCATCGCCGTGATGGTATTATCGCCGGTACTATGTACGTCCGGTTAATTGCTAAACTATGGGGGGGGGGGGCTGGTCATGTTAAATCGCACGTAGAAAGTAAAATAAAGACGTTTTGTTGCTTCCGGTTACGTAACCCCTCGAAATTTCACGGCCCTATATTAGCTCTCTAATGTCTAACTACTAGCTAGCCCTTCGGCGGGTCGCTGTCTACCACTCTCATTCCTGGGGTTTCAACGGCTCTTATGTAATTAAAAAAAATTTAGGCCGACCCGGATCCGCGCACACATTCGGTCAAGGGCCGTTGAAGAATCGGGGGGCCTACATACAAATAGGGAGGTCGGTAAAAATGATCGAGGCGCCGTCTAAACGTCCTGAATTCATATAACTACCAACCTCCAAGGGGGGACAAACGGGAGAAAGCGATGATGGGGTTCTTGTTAGATGTCCGCAACGGTCCTTTTTGCGCTGGAGTTGATTTCCATTTATGCCGAACCTTTATACCTACATACCTATATACCATGTAGGTAATGAGAGGTGTAAGGGCTAGTTAATGACCAACAAATTTCATCTTCCAAATTAGAGAAAATAATTTGATCTCATTACACGGCTATATTATAACTACCCAGCCTACACACTTAACAGGAAGTGCACATAGCATGTGTGTCTGGATACATACACGCATTCATACCTACCTGCCTACCTAGGGGTATCTTATCCATAGATGTGACTATGTAGGTATGTACTAGGCGAATTGTACACTCCGAAATTGTGTGCATGAAGCTCACTCCGTATTAGATAAGCCATTTCCCCAGCCGGATATATACCCGCTTCGCAAGGGGTTGCTGTCCGTCTTTCGGCAGTACATGGTCGGCCTTTAGCCCGATTCTGTACTACATATGTTAGTGTAGGTCTCTCTCTCTTCCTCTATCACATGACAAAGAAAGAAAATACTTTTGGTAACTACATACCTAGAGTTACCTACATACATACATACATAACTAGATTACATACCTGGCAAAGAGAGCTCGAGAAACACCCACCATCCGTCCACCACCAACCCACTCAACCCTTTATTAGCGAAAAGGAGGAACCGGCCGGAGAAAGACACATCGGGAGGCCCGTGTTCGAGGTAAAAAGAGGCAAGGAAACTTGGCGCACGGACCGCAGCAACCAAACTGCAGGTAACTAGTCGCGTCCCCCGGGATGGAATCCGAGTTCCGGCGGATGGGGAAGGCCCATGTCCCACCCATGCCATGCTAAATTGATAATAAGTTTACCATGCCTGCCAGGGTTACTTTTTAGTGATGTTCTTTAACTCCCCGGGCCCTGTGGTTAGTTACAATGTACCTACCCACATTCTGCCACCTGTCTTACCTGGGTACCTAGTCCATGTAAAAATGTCTTCCATTGTTTTTCCCTACCTTCTACGAAGTACCTACTCACTTCTTTCCCACGTTTTGCCCTTGCGAAACACCCCATGGCCCTGGCTTGCTTGCTTGCTTGCACCGTTGTGTTGCGTCGAAACGTCGTTAAGCTGTATTGTGTGATGTTTGTTACATGCTAGGATAACTCGACCTGTTGATCCAGGCCGCCGGGGTGTCGGGCTTACTTTAACCACCACCGACGTAACTACTATGTACCTACCTATCTCTTACCTACATACCCTCATAACGTTACTGTATGATGATATCTTAGCACATATATAACTACATACTTGTATGTATAAACATGTTACAGGCCTACACCTGCATGCACACATCTACCTTAACGTAGATCTTCCCGAGCCGAGTTGCAACCTTTGGCGGGCGCCTAATCTCGGCTCCTCAGTTGCCTAATGAAGAAGATCACGTCCGTTTCCCCTCCGTACAATAAAAACAATTTACACCTGATGGATAACTAGAACCGAGAGAGCACGGAGTAGGTAGTTGTGAGGAGGATGAGGAGGATGCGCATTATCTACCTCCCCCCCTGATAAGATGAATGAGCCAAAAGTCTAAACTAATGGCTTTTTTCTCGTGAGCCAAAGCAACATATCTCGAAACACCTAACTACTTTACTTAAACAAGGTGGCGGGCGGTGTTTGCTCCCGGAAGAGAATGGCTTGGTTAGGTAGTTAGGTAGCTAGCTAGCTGCCTACATACGTAGTTACCTTCCCGGGGAGAATAACGATGTTGAAAAAGAATAGGAAGAAGAAAGAAAAGGGGGTGAGAGGGAAGAAGGAAAAGAAGAAGACAAGAGAAGAGAAAAAAAAGAAAAAAGAAGAAAAAAGAAAAAAAAAAAAAGCGGCGCTAGTAAACGCGAGGACGGAGGAGGGGTTGCTTCAATCAAGTTGATCTTCAGTTACTTATCTTGAAACCGAAATCGAGATACGTATAAAAAGGCACCTACCCTCCCTACCTACAAGGACTAGGATACTATATAATGATGATAGATTGCATTGTGTATTGTATCAGAAATGCTATATTATATTATGCATCATATCATCTCTTCTCAATTGACGTCCATCCATAGCCGATGGCGAGGATGTTAATTGTGATAGTTATGTATGTGCGTAGGTACTAACTACCTCGTTACTAACTAAACCCATTGGATATGTACATACATATGTGACGCAACCTGCGTATATGTCGTAGCTTCACAGCCTCTTGCTTGCTTGAACGAAATGCTGTGCCAACGTCGAACAAGGCGGCAGCGGCGAAGACGACGACGACGGCCTATGAGATCACGTCCTTGTTGGATTGTGTTAGATGGTAGAGAAAAAAGTTGGCAGAAAGCCTCACCGTGCCCTATTGGGCGCTAACTACGCAGGTAAGTCGGATATTGATTCCTTAGACGGTCTTTTCTGTGTAAGGTGAAAATTAATAAAAAAGAATTAATAAAAAAAAACCCCCCGACAGAAGACAACGGGTAGAGAAAAGAAGGTAGATTGTCGACACACACATACACACACACTCTCTCTCTCCCCTTTTCTTCACCATATCGGTGCTTCGGAACCGAACGTCCATCCATATGTGTGTGCGTGCCAACATAATCAACTAGTAGAGTAAGTAAGTAAATTGGCGGAGTAGAATAGAGGCACAAACACTGTCACAGCCAAGTAAAGTGCCGAACCGAACAATAGAAAGAAAGAGAGAGAGAGAGAGTCGGTCAATCTCTCTCGCATATATGCAAGTGAGAAAGGCGGACGGCAGTATTAGAGGTGCATTTAATGTTTAGTAAACGAAGGAGTTAAGCGCTTCCGTCTGTTCCATCCAAACGGACGGACGGACGGACAGACAGACAGACAGACAGACAGACAGACAGACAGACAGACAGACAGACAGACAGACAGACAGACAGACAGACAGACAGACAGACAGACAGACAGACAAATAGAACGGAACAGAGGCCTAGTCGTCATCATTATCACCAACATCACCGTCATCTTACACGGGGGCTAGGCAGTTATGTGTGTGTGTGTGTGTGAAGGTATGTAGCTAGCTACCTACATGTAGGTAAGTAGCCGATCGAACAAAGAAACATGATTCATCGGAATTAATTCTGGGGTAGGTATGTAGTAGGCAAGCAGGCGCATACATATGTCGTCTTATTAGTAGTATTAACTTAAGTAAGCATTAATGAGCGAGTGGTGATGGTGGTGGTCCGCCGTCCCTACCGAGCTTTTGTGACAACGGCGGCGGCGGCGGCAGCGGCAACGACAAGACAAGGCAGTGAGCCAACCCCACCCGTTCTCGAAATATGACAATGCTTTAATAAGATGGGGGTTTGAGTGGGTGGGTTTTTGTATTATGAAGATGTATGCATGCAGGCATGCAGGCATGATAGGTACATACATACATACGTAGATACATAAGGGCATGTAATGCATGCACGCATACCGAGTGAGTGAGTGAGTGAGTGAGGCATAACTAACTGATTAACATAAAAACACTTAGGTAATCCCTCCAATCTTAGAAACCATGTCATGTAGATTTAAAGTAAGTAGGCATGTAGGTATTAAGTAGGTATATATGTACCTATGTATATATCCCTTCCTCTCCGCGTTGTCCTGCAGAACATTGAAGATGGGGGAAAATAAATGTGACGGACCGGTTATGATCATGACGTCGCGATATTACTCGTGCGCTTTCGATATCTTTAAGTGGGCTGCAAGGCTACAAGTGCTGAGTAGTACTTACCTATGTACCTATGCATAGCAGTCCTTGTCTGGCAATCTTGATGATAATAATAAACCGAGATGGCCGATGTAAAAACGAGAGACAGAAAATGAAATAAGACGACCAATAACAGCGGGTAAAAATAAAATAATAAATAATAAATAATGCAAGCTGACAGATATGAGTAAGCATGAGATTTCACACGCAACAACCACTACACTACCATACATGAACAAGGTTAATCAATTGGCCTAATAATAGGGTATCAATCCGAGTTCGCTATTGGTCCAGCCAACTATGTAGAGGACACTGGAACTTGTTTGGTTTAAAAGTAAAATATGTCACACGGATGGGGGTGGGAAAGATGAGCATATGCAATACCGAGTAGAAAACTCAAAAGGCCCAAATATCCCATTGTATCATTCGTTGAGGCTATGGGTTCGCTGCTCCTCTCTCAAGGGTCCACGGAAATTTGAACGTGGATGCGCCCCCGTATAGGAAGAGAGCAATAAACACACACACACACACACACACACACACATACACACAACCAAGTAGCAGACCAGACCTCCTCCCCTCATATGCCGATCCACCCCCAATGCCTTGCTTCCTCTTGCGCACTCCTCGGCAAGATTTCCAAGCAGTCCCCCCCAAAGTAATCAACCATATACGAGATGGTAGGCTCGAATAGCAAGCAAAACAAAAAAAATAAATAGTATGAACAGATTCTTAAAGAGAAGCAAGCCGGGGGCAGTAAATGTAGAACAAAAAAATGACGATTTTTGACCTGGTGTAGAGGTATGCGCCTAGACTCCGAACACCACAGGCAGGCTGCCATCCCCCCTCAACCATGGAACATGGAACATGAACATGAACATACACCTTCCTAGGCGCGCGCGTGTTTGAATAAACCAGATACCCACGCCTGATGATCCCTCTTTATTTCTTTTTTTTAAGATCGTACTCCGTTCGCCGAATCAAGAGCGGGTGCTGGCCAACAACCCGAGCCATGAACATGGGACTGATCCTGGGTGGCCTATAGAACATGGTGACGCTGGTAAGACTCGAAAGGGGCCGTGAGATATCAATAGAATGCGTCCAGATATCTCGTGATAATGTCGTAATCGATATAGAGACACGCCAGAAGTGAATAAAATTAGGGCAGCAGAGTGGTCGCCCAGATCCTGCTCGGTTGTATTACCGTAAGTTGGGGCGTGCATCGCTTGTCCGCCGTCGATTATAAAACAATGCATTTAGTGCCACGATCGCCACGGTCTCCTTTCTTTCCTCCTCGCCTGCCACCACCCGTAGGACCATGGAGGTCACCGTTTTGGCGCCGGGTATTGTTCGCATTTAAAGGTCGCGCGGCAGCTTGCCGTTGTCGCCGTAATATCCGGACAACATCGTAGAATGCCTTCTCAACATTTATGCAGTTCTTTGCGGATGCTTCGACGAATTCGCAGCCTAGCTCGCGTGCTAAAGCGTGACCTTCTTGGGTGGAAACCTCCCTTTCGGTTACCCGATCGCTCTTGTTGCCAACTAACATGATGGGTACGGGCGCCGGCGGCGCGGTAGTAGCTATCGGCGAGCCAGGATACGTTGGTGATGAGGTAGTTGATTCCTTAACACGCTGAATCTGGTGATGGAACCTTTTGATGCGCGAAAATGAAGAGCGGGAGGAGATGCTGTATACCAGTACAAAACCCTCGCCGTCCCGAATCCATTGGTCTCGGAGCGCCGTGTATTCTTCTTGACCTGCCGTGTCTAATACCTCAAGCATGCAAGCTTGACCATCGATAACAACTTGCTTTCTATATGAGTCTTCAATCGTGGGGTCGTACTACATCGGCATGTCAGTAAGCGATTATCCAAAGTTTGTGATCATCGGACACTAAAGTGAGCAAGCGGACACGGAGAATTCTCCGTGGGGTGGAATGGAGAAGAGAGGGCGGGCCAACAGAGGCTATAGTAGTAAAGGATGAGGCACGTACTGTTTCGACAAAGTGTTGTAAACACAATTGAATTGTTAGGGCAGTTTTGCCTACACCACCATCGCCCAACACCACCAACTTGTACAATACCATTTTTCCCGCCATGTTGAAGAATTCAGAGCTCGTCGCAGCAAAAAAAAAATTGCGGGCGACGTCGGTGATTATGAGGAGGTGGAGGGAGGGGTGATGGTAGTGCGAGAGCTATCAATGCTTGCTGGCTTGGGAAGGTCTCCGTAGTTCAACTTGTTTTTATTTGCTTTTATTTTTGGTTTTGCCTTTTTTTCTCTCTCTTTTTGGAGGGGTAGTAAAAAGGGCGCTTCGGACCACCAAGCTCCTGAATGTCCCCGGATGTCTCTAGATGCACTCTTTCAGATTGTCGAATTGGTGATTGGGAGCTCCAGGTAAGATAAAAAGAAGGAATTAAAACAAGAATAACCGTTATAATCGAGGATACCGTAAGAAAGTTGCTCCACGGGGAATGGAGGCCAAAGAAGAGGGTGTTAGAAAGAAGAGGCAAGACGAGACGAGATGACACGAAGAGTGGGAAGATGATAGGATAGGACAGGATAGGTAACGGCAAGGTCCCTAAGAGGGCCGTGTTGTTGATGTGGAGAAGAAGTTTTGGCGGGTCTAGCTAAGCTTGCTGGGAATTAAGCGTAGCGTCAGGTTAGGTAGGGCCTAGGTATGTAGTAGTAGCAAGGTCCAGAGGTCTAGATAGAGGTCGAAGGTCTAGAGGCTAGAGGTCCCAGAGGTCCTAGAGGCAGGTCTTGAGCAAGGTATGCAGGCAAAGTAGGCAAAGCAGGCAGGCAAAGGTACTGCTCTGCTGTAGTAGGTATGTACGGTAGTAGTTAGGGCAGTACTAACTAGGGGGGAGGGAGGGAGGTAGACAGGTATAAAAGTATGTAGTATGTATGTAAAAGTCAACTATGGGTCGTGGGACTGGTATGGGATGGGATGGGATGGGATGGGTTTGGTTGGTATGGATCTGGGCTGTAGTTATGGGTACAAGAAAGAGGGCGCTTGGGAACTGGCAACTTGAAAAAATGGACCCCCCAAGTTCCCAAAGGCCAAAGCGAAGTGGAGAGCCGCCGAACGATTTTGGGCCCAGGAATTAGTTATGTACTGTAGCCATGTAGGCAAGTAATCCGTATGGATGAAACTGACGAGACTAACAGATTACTCCGGGACAAGACAGACGCAGACAGGAGGAGCTTCCAAGCTAACAACAAAGCCGGTAGCTAACCTGCTAACGTACTGTCTGTAGCTGCAGCTCAACACGGAAAGCACACAATCAAAACGTGAGCCGCACAGTTGCTTTTCTTTCTCTCTTCCCTTCTTTCTTCTCCCTTCTTTTCTTGCTGCACTGGTGTGGGTGCTAGAAAACGTACAAGTGCAAATATATATGTATGTATGTATGGAGGTAAGAAGATTATATATAGTGGTTATATATCTGTATGCTAGGTGCTAAGCGGGTATGCTCTGTAGGCATTAATTAAGCATAGCAGCATGGGTAATTTGGCTGCAAGACAAGGTGAGCATGTAATCCTTGACCGAGCCGAGCCGATTAACGTTGGAGAGAAGCCAAGGCTGAAATTTCAGATTAAACGATATAGATAGATACTAGGGAGAAGAGAGGTAGGTGTTTATAGTCATAGGCATAATATGTTGCTATGTTGCGAGTATTATTGCGTCAAGGTTGTTGTGCAAAATATTAAAGGCCCGAGGCAGTATGGGCAAATATAGAAGGTAGTAGGTTAATCAAAGGAAAGAAGTAGGAATGTGTAACTACTTAAGTAAACTAAGATATAGGCAGTATGTAGTAAATTATATACGTCAGTTACCTAGGTAAGTTAAATAGGCAAGTCATGAATCAGAAAACAGAATGAATGCCGTTGGTTTTTAGAAGGTGGCCCGAAATGGGGTCGAAGAAAGAATGATGTGTTAGGAAAGAAGTCAAGTTTTGATTGTTTGTTAATCTGAGCAGTAGGTGTAAGTGTGAGTGAGTTTACCACTTGCTCTTATTCATTGTATGTCGGCTTGGATGCGGATCATGTGCTACCCTAGGTACTTTATGGTATCATGTGCTGTTTTTACTTGAAGCGTCAAGAAGAGACGAAAAGGGAACGCCGACGGTTGAATGGGAAGGTTTGGTGTGTCCAACGTTAGTTAGGCAGTTTGGTAGGTGTACCAACGTTGATTTCGGTATGGGATAACTACATGTGTAAGTAATTGATTGTTCTGCAACGAAGAAGCTATTTAGGTAGGTAGGTAGACAGGTAGATAGACGTTATATCTTGCAATTCAAGTGAAAGTAAAATTTTATTTCAATTAAGATGTCAGCTAGAGCTCTAGGTGTTGGACACTTTGCAGTTTACCAAGGTTGAAAAGCCTACGCTATTTTCCTGTTTTAACCCCTCCATGCTACATTTTGTCCTCGTCATATCCTTTCCATTTGCTCTATCATTATGGTCGCCCTTGTTTACTATGTAGCTATCTTTGACTTTGAGAATGATTGGTTTGTTAAGATTGTTTCGCGAACCGCCTGTCTGCCGGCTTAAGCATTCTGCATTTGTAGATACATGATGTAGTTATCTATGTCCTGGAGATACTTGTGGGTAAAGGTAAATACTCGAAACCATAGGCGTCACTTGCCCAACCATATCAAAAGCGAAAAGGCTGTGTTCAGGCTAGATATGTATACATACATAAGTAGCTAGATAAGCAGGAATGAACGATAACCTCTTTATTTGAATAACTGTGCATATCGGCATGTGGGGGACTGCGAAGTCGTTTAAATGAACTAAAGGCTAGGGGTTTGGATATCGCCAAAATACCCCAAGCTCTTCACAAATCGGCCTTTTCGGCTTAATAAGAGCAGTGACACTAGGGAGTAATTTCATTCATATGTCGATTTCTATGGGATTCATCAAACATTGATCTGGGTGCAGGCTTTTTCGGCTGTCTTGTCCGGACAAGAATACGTACCGGGATTTGGGGGAAGCTATTCCGATCCTCTCTTCTTGCAATCTACCTTGAGTTAGGTACTTGGATTGGAGGTCCGTCTCCTTACATGAAATGCAATTAGCGGTCTCGTTAACAATTATACCCAGTACCGGTCAGCAAGTGCCGTATATCCCGTTTGCTTTCCTGTGAAGACCTTTGGATTAACTAGTGGGTGGTTTTTACCACGTACCATCTCCTCGGGGCCCCAGGTCTTTGTCTTGGAGATTGACTCGGCGGTTATTTGTCAAATTAAAGGGGAGGGATACGCAGTAGTAATAGCAATAGCAATAGCTCCTGCTATTATATCGTGTGGCTACCTTCGTCGGACCAGCCCGCCTTTTTCACGGCTTCTCAGAGTGAACGGCCCGAGGCGAGACGAGATGAGCCGAAGTTTAGTGCTAGCACGCCGTCTCACCACAGCTATGTATACCTATGGCACCATGGATGACGTTGCCCCCAAGCAAGCTGTCTACTTTTAGATGTAAAGCTTCAGTTATGTACTCATGTACAGGTCGGTTCCAAGGATACATAGTTCAGGTAGCTAGGGTTGGCTTCATGTCATTTCCATCATCACATGTAATCCTTCATGAGGCCTATTGGTTTGCTGAAGCTAGGTCTAGGTATTTCTATTCTCAATACTACGTAGCATCTCTTAAGGTGTGTATAAGCTTTCAACATCACGATCATGCTCGTAAAACTACGCTTTCCTACCAATAAGCATCCAGGTACACGCGCCTCAGACACGACCCAACAAGGCTTGATATCCGTTAACTGCCACAACCTACATACGCATGATATCGCCGCAGGCACATGCCCATTGCGTTTGAGAAAGCGGCAAAGCTCTCTCTTGGTTACGTTCCTAACGGGGAAGCTCTTACGAAATTTCTTCGCCCACCCCCGAGCTACATACGAACACCGACCCCCAATATGGCTAGTGCAACGGTAATAATGACGATAGAATCAGGAGCTTTTTTTGGGAATCGAGAAACAGCAGTTGGACAAGCTTCCTGGTCTAGGTAGCTTTCACATGCATGCCCGTTAGGTATAACTAGTACGATATGCTAAAAAAAATTTACACGGGGAAGAGCCCGACGCAGAGCTGAGACAGGTCTTGGTATTGCCCGAGCTACTAGTTTAATAAATAAAAAAAGAAGGGACCCGGCGCTCAGGTTCAGCCAACTAACCCAACACCCGTGGTCTCCCGAGGAATTATCTCGCAGTTTTCTCGGCCCTGACACCTCATTCGCTGATGCCGGCCTTGAGCCGCCAGCCATACCTAGAGCCATGTCGTGCACAACAGCATCAGTCACTACCAACGTGACACACGTATGACCCTTTCTTGTGGCCATCGAGCGAGCGTAACGACCAAACCGTGACTCTCCTTAGCTGTCTGTCTATCTATCTAACTACTCGTCTACCTACTCTGGAATCCCGAGCCGCCTAGCTACCTCGATGAAACCCCCTTCCCCTTCGCGCACCCACAGGTCAACCCAACCACGCGCTTCCTTGTATTGTTCCTCGTCGGGTCCCCACGCCTCCTCCTGCGGCCGCTCGACATAGATCGTGCGCAGACCGTTCGCCCGCGCGCCCGCGAGGTCATTCAGGTGCGCGGCCACCATGGCGACCTCGGAGGGCTTAAATCCCAGGGCGCCCGCCGCCCCGAGGTAGGTGCTCGGATGGGGCTTGTAGGCGCCGAAGTCCTCGGTGGAGATGATCCTCTGGAACCCCAGACTCCCTCCACCATCCCCCTCCCCCTGCCCATCATTCAGATCCCGCAACAGGGACCGGTTCCCGTTCGACAGCGTCGCCGTGACGAGCCGCGTCCCCAGCCTCCGGAGGCCCTCGCGGGTATCGTCCCAGGGCCTCAGGCGGTGCCAGACGAGGCTCAGCGCCCGCACCTCGTCGTCCGCGTACGCGCCCGCGAGCCCCCACTCCCCCAGGAGCACCGCCAGGCTGTCCCGGTGGTGCGCGTCGATGTCCTTCCACGGCGTCTTCCCCGGCTCGAACGTCCGCGTGAACACCCCGTAGCTGTCGCGCCACTGCTGCGCGAAGGCCGCCCAGTCGTCTGCCGTCAGCGCCCGCAGCCGCTCTTTCTCCTGCTCCTGCGCCCCGGGGGCCGGGAGTTCGCCGCCGGCCTTCGCCCGCGCCCGCGCGCTAAGCTCCTCCTGCACGGTCGTGCGCCAGTCCACTGTCGTGCCGAAGACGTCGAAGGTTAGGGCCTTGATGCCCTGCAGCGTGGGAGGAGGCGTTTCCGTGGGGGGCATCTCGTATGCTGTACTGCACTACACTGCACTGCACTATAATATACTATACTATACTACTTGCGCCTGGCCGACTTGTTTCACTGCTGCTATATGTAGGTTGATTGGTTTGCGAGCGGTTTGTTTTCTCTTCCTGTATCTTTTCTTTTCTTCTCCAAGGAGGGGAGGAAGGTTGCCTGCATATTCCCGGTGCATTTGGAAGTTACATTGCCTACTTACCTACATGTAAGTCTTATAGGATGTTTTTTTGTCGTGACGACCTCGGCATCAGATCAGGTGGGGTAACTAACGAATGATGATGACATACGGAGGGCGTCGGACGCCCGGACGCTGGAGACCGAATTCGGTAGATGTCCAAGGCTGGTTAAAACGAGGCGCGCAGCGGTCATACAAATTACAGTACGTATTCTATTGCAATTAATATTCCGTCAAAGTGAATATCCTATTGTAATAGGGGTTCTACTAAAGTGTATTGTAATTATGGGCTGAATTCCCGCCCGGTAGCTTGTCGCCAGTTCCCCAGCTTTACTTAACCCCCCTCCCTTTCTCCTTTCTCCTTTCCTAGAGCCGCACACCCCTCTACTACTTCTAAAGGTGTAGGTAAATATTAAAACCAAGAATGTGCTAAAGAAGGAACAGTTGTTTGATTGTAGCTGCCTATACTCAACTTATTCATGAATAGGGAGAGCGTGCGCCGGCTACCTGCCTGCCTATAGTCCGCGGCCCGCCCCGCGTCGCGAGAAGAGTTAAAAAAAGTTAAGGTTAACGGGTGCACGCATCTATCCCTGCTGTGCGATCCTAGAGCCGCTGTAAGGCAACCACAATGGGTTCCTTACCCGAAGCGCCTGCATCTCACCTCCCTTCACCGCGATATGCTCCGATGCCAAGACGGGAGCCCGCATCACCTTATAGAGGGGAAAAGGGGGGGGTCCGAACCGATGAACCTGGCCGCCACAAGGCCGCATCCGGTATTTACGGCGAGTTGCATGCATGCATGCATGATCTTTCCTTTTTTTCTTTTGGGGTGTTGCGTGGGGAAGAACCGATTCATCGATCGTCCACTTGGTTGGCCGTCCGTACCCGTCGAGGACACACCGAGAAGAGACATTTCCCGGTATATGGAGGCGGGGGTCGTACGAGGCTCCGGGGGAGAAAAGATATTGTTTCCTTGGTTATTTTATTGCGAAACATTGTCTACCTCTCCGAAAGTAGAGGCGGTTGGAGACGGAATATGCTGCATGACCGTCCTCACGGAGAAGCCTAGGTTTACAGAGGTTATATGATCTTGTTTGTCCTTCCTACAGATCTGGAAAGTGTCGTGATGAGGTTTCTATGATGAAAGGGTCTCCTACTATTTCGGACACGCTTTGGCTATAGTTCGTATATCCCCGACTGGAGTTATGAACATCACACGCCCTTTTTAGTATATACAATCTTGAATGTTTTTGAGTTCATTAGAAATACGACGTTCACTTCCCAGCATTCGTAGTTAAGGGCTAAACGAGTATCGGCTTTTGTAGGTACATGAACGGTGTTCGGGGTGTCAGAGAGAGAGAGTGTGTGTGTGCGTGACTATGAACTTGAGACAGCGTTAGAGAAGGTCTCAGATGAGAGACATTTAGTGTTGCTAGACAGATTTCTTTAAAGATTCAGCATATAGTCGAGGTGGGTTGAAGTATGCATCCGCGCTTGTTCGTCAAGAGTACCGGAAATTTCAACGGCTAGGCCGGCACGGAGGTGTCTTATATCATATAGAGCACAATACACTGGCAAGCACGACTTGGTTTGGACTTATTCCAAACTTGTCACTGATACCTTGGTGGTCTTCTCGTGGCTCACTTGTAGACTCAAAATAGATGTCGGCCGTTCAGTATTGAGCAAAATTTACACTTGAGAAGACTTCGACCTAGTCATATGTGCTTTACTTATCTCGTCCCAGGAACAGACGCCTCACTTTAGACTTAAGAAGGCCACAATAGTTCTATCGTCTAGGCGTATCTCGTGTGTTTACCACGTATATAGTACTAGATGGGGTAAAAGCAATGACCGAGCCCTTTAAAGCTACACATACTTCAAGTATTGATATTGATCCTTCGATATGAACATACGTAGTATTAGGTTGGATTTGTACTCTGCACTATGAGCCTTGAATATGGAGCTAGTCTACCTATGTCAAGACAAACCCCTTTACTGAATCAAGAGACAAAATTATACGAACTGTAGCGTACTTGAGGCTATAATATTTAGGAACTACAAGTGCTCAATGACGCTGGAGGCCTCATGGATCTGAACGCTGTCACTGAAGGAATGACCCCTTACGACGACCATTATGTCGTATGTAATAGATATTTGGTATTAAGAACGAGGTTCACGAGAATATCCTGCTAGGAACTGGAGACACTGTATATGATAGCATGGAAACTAAGAGTTTCGATCTTTCTAGTGATTCTCTCTTAAGTACTGCTATTTTCATACATCCCCGAATTAGAAACCAGCAGGGCCGTCATAGTGAAGCCATTTGAAACAATCAGAGTAACTAGAATAGAATCGATCCTGTTCGCTCGGTGACGCCTCCGTAGGGGACCTTTAGAGCAATTGTTTATAAACGAAAAAAATCTACAATCTCCTACCTATCTCCCTATGGGATTGCTTTTACTTACCTCGGATAAAGTGACAGTTGGAAGCTACGAAGAGATATCGCTTTAGAAGGCGGCCTAAGCCGCCACCGAAAAAGCCACCATGGGAAACTACCTACGCAGCTAGCTGCTTGGCTGAAACCTAAACGGCACTTCAAGAAGTCTCGATTCAACCCTTAGACTTGGGTCAATATATTTCGGCCTGACGGAGTTACCGGCCGCTGATCACAATTGAGCCTCTGACACGAAAGGGGAGGAGGAACAAACAACCCATCATCAGGCTGAAATCTCCGGGCAAAAAAGAGCTTCCGACCCGGCCGTTAGTGAACTAGAACATCCGGTTGCGGAATGTTTATCCAGAGTGATCCTCCGTTTTGGGTTACAGTCTCACCGATGCCGCGAGGAGGGAGGAAAAGGGGGCGGCGTGTGTAGTCCTCGAAACTATGGTGCTGGTGAAGCTGATAGGGACGAGTCATGAAGGACCTGGCAAGTCACCTTCCCTTTCGTCAGATACCCCGGATTATGCAAGGAGGTTACGACGCTGCACCCGTTGGGCAGAAACCCAAGCCCATACCAACATGAAAGACTCACCGTTAGGCCTGCAAGCTACTACTACATGATTCAGGTACCGTGCTGACGATATATTATATATCGCCCCGTACATACATACATACGTGAGAAGTGAGGCGAGGTGGAGTCGTATGTAGAACTGGCAGATGCATGCAAGGCAAGGCAGGGCAGGCAGTACGTCGCATGCATCTCGGGAGTGGTGGATACGGTACACACGCACACACATTACTTACATACATATGCACCGCGAGATTGATCGGTATCCTGTCGCCTTTGCTACGGACGTATCTTCTACATACATACAATATAGAGCGCTGCGAGTATCTTCGCTTGAATTTGCTCACGGAAAAGGATGTGATCCCCATGCATACGGGGCCGGGGGCGGAGATGTCCCTGACCAACGCACATTTTCGAGTTGATTGGGAGAGCGGGACGGATATCTACCCAGATATAGCCCCAATGCTAACGTTAGTAACTACATACATAGCTGTCATCAGCCACTCCCCTGGTTGATCACTCAATAGTACCTACCTAACTATTGGCCCCCCTCCTGGATTCCTTACTAGGTAGGTTACGAACCTGTTTGTTTCTAGTGGTATTGTACACGCAAGTGCGTGCTGGTGACGAGGTCGATTGGATAGGTATGTATCGGCCGTAACTAATGGAGGGCTACCATTTAAAGAAATAGGACGAGATCTGGATGGCCGTTGCCCTCTTTGTTTAAACTCTTCGGGGCGTCCCGCAATCGTTGCTAACTTTAAAGCTCCAGTTACCAAACCTTTCGAATTCCTGGCTTGCGGACTCGATGGTGGATGGGTCTCACCTGGTGGTAGGAGACATTCGTTCGCGCATGAGCCAAATAATGGTTCTGACTGCACTGCTGAGGATTGGATTCTAGAAGCAGGCGAAGGAAAACCACCCTAACTACATAGTTAGCTCCTTTACCGGATCCCTCCCGGCCGTCCGACCTAAGCTCAGCCATCAACTAGTAGGCAATAATAACCTGCTGGGCGGGCTGTTAAATAACCAACTACGTATGTACACACGTAACTATCATGGGGCGGGTTATCATTCTGGCGTGTTGCTGCGGGGTTCAAGCCGCAACTCATCTTGGCACTGGCGTAATCTCCAGCTGAGCCGGGTTACGTTGCACCTTGCAAGGCGATTTTTATTAATAAGGTTTCCGGACGAACGTGGCTCAAACTGGACGAAGAAGCAACTTTGATGAGATCTGATACGAATTGCGCCATCTGTTAGTGTAGTTATGTAGTTGAGGATATTATAAGTGGCTTATCACTGTAATCAGCCTCTTTCATCTCGGTATTGTATCAGAGTATTGTATCAGAGCTCACAGGGAACCCTTGGTCTGTCGCTAGGTATTAGTTATCGATGGCCGATATGAGGTCTGTTGAAAGTGAGGATGTTTTGTGGCTCGTACAGGACATCTTAAAGAGATTACTGGTTAGAGGCTAGTAGTACATACGTATGTAGTTCGGCATTTATACAATGATGGTGAAAAGAGTGGCGTGTTATCATCATCCTTATTTCCTCTGTGATTCGGCATTCAGGACTCAGGAGGCCTAGGCTTGTGATACTATGCAGAAAATCGGAATGAAGCACTCGAACCGGGTTACTGCCATTGACTACAAGGACAAGGGCTGTAATGGTAGACGTTAGTAGCCGAGACCCGAAAGATAATCCATTGTACGTACTATGGTATGTAGATATATTTACATATGTAGGCAACTAAAACTATGTTATCTGTGCTCAACCTAAGCTCTTCATTACATCCTATCAGCTTTGTCAATTAACTTAAGGTCGATATGTGTGGGCAAGCTGCATGTAACTTGGCCACTCTCTCGGAACATGCCAACCAGTCGCTTCTCAACCCGCGTTGTAGCAGCGCTTGTTAGTGGTGACAGCAATTAAGAGCAGGCATGTGTATTATTGCTACTCTTAGGGCAAACTGACCTGTGCTTTTCTCACTTTGATAACTAATAATAATTAGTTATGTACGCAGTATGTAGATGTAACAACCGCAATAGAGCTGTGCAACGCCATTGCAGCCGCAGACCATTCACCACCTACTCCAGCCCAATACCCGCCGTTTGGAAACATCGCGAGAGGGTTGTTTCTACATACCGTACGCCACAAAAGACGGGCCATCCCATCCCTCTCGTGTTAACGTATGTACTACATACATAATATGTATGCTGTCGTGCCACCATCCCCTGAATGTTGTATTAAGGTTATGAGTATATGAATGTAACTTGAGGTAGATTGGTCTCTAGGATTACCTATCTGAGTTATCAGCAAGCATCATGTCTCCTAACGCGTAAAGATAACTGCGTAGTATATCTACCGGTCTATATGATTAACATACATATTACGACGTATTCAGTGATTGCTGTCGATTTTCGTCCGATGTATGTACAAGTCTAAAATTACTGCTTAAAATAACCATCATGCATCAACGATTGAGTTATGCAGAAACCCCACGTAGACACAGGCTAACCTAAAGCAGAACCGAACTGGAGTGATGGACCCACGAGTTCCCAAATAGGCGAGACGATCTCCATGGGTAAAATTACACTAGGAAATCAGCCCGGGGCTTCCTGGCTTCCAATTTGAGATCTCCGTCCAGTTTTGAATTAATACGGTTTAGCGTCAGCTACACGCCTACATACTAACTAACTAGGTAGTTTAAAGCAGAATCCGGGTTGAAACTTCTCTCGAAGGTCTTTCGTCTCTGTCTTTTTTATTTTTTATTATTATTATTATCTCACACAGAAATGACTGACATCTTTACATATCTAGTACAATGAATTCTGTGTGTTAGTCGGGTAATTACATAGGGTAACTAAGGAAATAGTTATGGGTGCTAGACATATGCCCTAGCCTCTAGAAACCTATGAACGTAATGCAATGCTACCTGCTCCTGCTGAAGAATTTCTGCATCCGTGCCATCCTGCCATCCTACCTATGAATATGGCTAATTCACTAAAGCATCCCACCAATAAATCAGCCAACACGTCCTTTACGTTCCAACGTTGTATCTCCCCGGATTTGAAGATGCATTAAGCTCTTAATACTAGATTCCTATTTGCTATTTTCATATCCAATAGCTGCCCAACGAACGACCTACGAGAACCCATAGGTAGAACATTCTGATGATCTCCATCCCGTCGTATCTGTGGATCTCTATGAGATACCTAGTACATCTTTAATGTTGCTTGTTGGAATCTCTGAATCCCCACTCACTCAATGTATCCCACAATCTAAATGCCGTCTGCACATGCAACAAACCCCTCTCTTTTCCTTTTGGTAAGACAAACATTTTTTTTTGAGAGATAACTACCCTGACACCCGACTACCTACATAGGCTGCTGGGTATATACGAAATACAATTCGTCCGTCTTTCCCTTGCCCTGTCGGTCTTTTTTCCAACGTCATTCATTTCAGGGCGAGCATGCGCTAGACAGGGACCCCTGATATAGTCTCTTGCTAGCATCTTGTCCTCCCGCCGATTTGGGACCGTTGACCCTTACAATCTTGCAGGTCGCCGAGTGAGTGGCACTTGGAAAAATTCAGAGGAGTTTCGTACCATCTCATAGGAAAACATGTGTGAATATACGTGGGAACACCACATTCCCCCTCAGACACGTCTTAGGGCACACCCCAGTTTATTACTGTAGTATCAATCACTTTGCAGCCCGCGATGTGGTAGGTCTAGCTTCGTGTCTGCCAAAGAAGTGCCTGTCAACTTGTGGGTATCATCACGCCTAGCGCTGTCCCGTCCCATGCTGCCATGCTGCCATGCTGCTGCCATGTTGACTTCTGCTTTGATCACTGTCCGAGCACTGCGCGGCTGTCCCTGCTCCCTTTTTTTCTCCGTTAGATCTGGGGACACAGGGGCAGAGCTGGTAGAGCTAACGAATGTACATAGCTCCCCGACACGTCTAGTTATTCGGGTGATTCTTTCTTTTGTTTTTGCGCGCTTCCTTTTTTTTGTCGTCCCTGCCAAGTCCCGCGCTCGTGGTGTTTCACTCAACTAGGGGAACCGTTTAGGCGTCTGCTGGAAAACAAGCATATTCCTAGAATAGATGGTGTTGGGTTCACATGTACAACATAACCCGACCTTCCTGAGACGCGAATAATTGTCGATACCTTCGCCTAAGCATGTCTACTTCTGGTCTCTTGCCGTCGCCCAATTGTTCCTGCAAGCGACAGGTCAATCTGTCGTTGTAGGGTAAGTAAAACCACATAAGAGCATATATATGGTGTGCTATGAGATCTGCATGTCTGCCAAGTTGGACTTCAGACTTCAATGCATTTTAAACCCAAATCTGCGCTTGCTAACGTATCACTGATAATTATAGCTATAGACCTTCGAATGCCCTAGTCCTGCGGAGCCTCCTTCTTGGATATACTTATACATCCGGCTTTCCAGGGTTGTTTGGATGGCAGCTTGTCACCGTCGTCATTACCACCAGCGCAATAATAATCGAAGTTAGAACCGACCAAGCATATCATCAGCCTCACTTTAAGCGATCCTTTTCGACATATGGTACCTGATTATCTTTTGGCCAATATCTGCTCCTATTATTATAGGGGATATTGGGGGAACAAACCAGGTTCTGACGATATAAAACACAAGCTAATAAGGTAAGCATTATCAGCATTCTATTATGGCCAAGGGAGATTGTGTAGAATCCTAGGGTGTTCTGGAACAATTCGGTGCAACATGAGTTTTAGCCAGTCGAGAACGAAAGTTTCGATTAGACGATCTTAAGTCTCGGGAAGGGCAGGTCCTAACATTTATAATTCTTCAGATCAATGGCTCTCGTCTGCATCGAGTTTGACCCTATGTGTTGAGAGATCCTGAAGTTGATTGATCAATCAATGCCTATCTTCTGCTTAGGGGACCAACCGCAGTGCTCTCGGACGCTTCCTTGCTCTAAACCCGTACTAATAAACGCGTGATTGACCAGTGATAGCATTTCATGCAAGGGCTTGCTGTGATTCATCAATCAATACCCCCACTATCAACAGGGGTTATAGTCGTAAACCTCATGCTTGGACCCCTTTCTTAAATCAGATACATAATTAGGGTACGACCGACCTATCTCCATACATATATGATGAGTTGACTAGCTTACATTGTGGACGCCTAGGAAGAACGAATTTGGTCTACAGGAACTCGGTAACGGCCATCAGCAGCGATGATGGCTGTTTGGGAAACAGAAGACGAGCTATGCGGCCCTGCCGCTGCTTCGCTGCCGACGCCATCGGATACGCCCTATAGAACACCGTCACGGGGCTCGAGAAAGTCGCGGCGGTCAGTCACGCCCCCAGCTCTCTCGTCATCCCCTCCTCCCCTACCGCCAGGATACAAGAACGAGAGGAGTGGGAAGCGGTCATCGAGAGACGTCATGGCAGACGAGCCCCTTAGTATCCTTGACCCACGACGCTTCACCCCGACACTACATGCGAATCTTGTCTCTGAGATCCTTACACTGCGCCGAGACCAGGAAGAGAAGAACAAGATCATAGAAAGTCTTGAAGAGACTCTTCACGATACACGGGAGGAACAGGAGACCTTGCAGACGAATCTAACTAGCACAACAAAAGAAAGTAGGTCTCTGAAACGGCAGCTGGCTCTTTTAGAAGGAGGTACATCGTCGGCACTCGGCGAACTTGCACGCGAGCGCGATGAAGCCGTCGATGTTTTGTCAGAAACGAGAAAACGACTAGAGACTACTCAGAAGAAGGTAAAAACACAAGAAGAAGACTCTCAAAGAGTCCACGACTTGTGGGCTAAAGAGAAGGACGATTGGGAGGAAGAGAGGCGCAAGTATGAACGCAAAGTACATGTTGCTGAAAGTCGGTTGAAAACTGTGCTTGATGAAGTGGCTGCCTTCCAAGCAGCTCAAGCGAACGGTGCTCACAATGGGGCTGAGAGTGAAGAGGAAGATGCTGGGAAGGAGAATGATGGGGCCAGCGTTCGAACGATGAGCATGACGAATAGCGTTCGATATTCCACTGCTTTTGCCGCTGGCCTGAATAAGGTTAATGGTCATAGTCTTGCGGACGAACTCAATTTTGACGATGACAGCGACTCGCAGACGGATCTCGATGGACGGCAGAGCGTCATCTCAAGTAGACACAACCGGAACCTAAGTCGTGATAGCGTGCTGTCGAGAACCCACGGCCGAAACGTAAGCATCGATAGCCAAATGCGTCCCGGAAGCGTTGCTCTGCGCCGAACACTTTACATGAATCCCGGGGTACTAGACAGACTAGAAGGTGGAATTAGTGAGGATGATGAAGATGAAGAAATCCCCGTGAAGGTGGAATATACGGATACTGGTGTTCAGTATTCCCCGCCTCCGTCACCTAAGCGGGCCCCTTCGAAGCCGTCTACCCCAGAACCTGCCGCACGGAGCGAGAAGTCAATGGATGTGGAAAGTCCACAACGAGGTGAAAACGAGATTGAGGCAAATCAGAGGCGCAAGCGGGTGCAACTCAACAAACCTATTGCAATTGAACCACCTGCCATAACGAAAACAATGGTGTCATCTGCATCTCAAACGGTAGATGAACCGTTAAGTCCCCCGAGGACACCGATATCACCTACACACGTGGAGCCGCCATCTATTGTCGAGGAACAGTTGAGTCAGATAGAAATGAAATCTATCGCTACTCAGACTACTGATGTCCCGGTTATTCAACAACCTACCCCTCAATTGCCTCCCAAGCCACGTTCTCAATCGCCACTACTCATTCCTAGTATCAGCATCGTTCCTCCGACCAGCCGCCCAGCATCTCCACGGGAACATCGATTACCTGAATACGTCAAAGACGTTGGTTGTCAGGTCTCGATCATCATGGAACCCTCGGCAGATCTGAAATCTACCTCGACGCAAACTGAAGAAATCAGGATTGACAGAAGGCTCGACAAACTACCACCGCACCTACACCCATCTGCAATCTCTTCCAGACCAGTATCGCCGAACCCCACCATGGTAGAAGATTCGAAAAATTTTACGCCAGTACCTGGTAATGTGCCTCCTCGAAACCCGCGCCGCCTAACCGCCAAGCGCAGCTTCACGGACGATCTCAATGTATCACCACCGGCATCACCAATTTCCCAGATCGTGGATACTACTGAAACTCACGATGCCTACCCCGGCAACAATGACGACGGCCCGCTTTCGGATGAAAAGGCACCGGTGAGGCGGCCACATCGCATCAGCAGCTTGTTTGCAGGATTTGAACCAGAAACCTCTGAAGAAGGTGAAGGGTTTGGAGATGGAGATGGAAGTGATAATGAGTTTCAGACTGCCCTTTCGGCTCCAAAACCGAAGGATGGTTCGAAGAAGCGACCAACTATACGGATATCTCCCGAGCAGGTGCGAATGGTAAAGAACCACCCTGCAAGTGTCGCAAAACAAATGGGAGGCCCGGAAGTCTACAGCAGTTTCAGCCTTGTTGAGGGCAAATCGACAGGAAAAGCCCCGACCCGTGCCGCCGAGAAACCCGTCGCGGCAAACTCCAAATCTCCAGCGAATGCCATGCGCAAGGCAGCTATGATTCAGAGTGGTATCGCGTCCCACCAGACTCGATCTCCGAGTCCGAGCTTGCTTGAGAAACACGATCCTCCATTCCCGATCCCCACGAGAGCCAGCTCGAGAAGACCACCGGCTAGCGTGAGTGCACCCAGCGACACGCAGCGCAGCCCGACTCGCGGGCCCGGTGAGAGCTGGCACCGTCGGGGTATGAAGGGTGGCCCTTATAGATCTAATAGCATTCGCAAAGTTCGCTCCGCAGCCGCAATACCCCGGAACGCAAGACACCAACGTAGGCGGTCTAGCCGTTCGCCACCTCCACTATCACCCTCAGAAGAAGCCCCAGATAGTCCTGGTCTCCCACCTCTCCCGAACAACCAAATCACTACCCCGCGTGGCCGAGATCATGGTGCGCCTCGATACCGGAGTCACCGGTCTCAGCCATCGACGAACACAGCATATACCGACAACACCAATGTAGGATCTACGGGCAGCTCACAACAAGCCTCGGGCGTGGTCGATGCGATCGCGCAGACTATGGTGGGCGAATGGATGTTTAAATACGTGCGGCGGCGCAAGTCTTTCGGTGTGACGGACGGTAACGCGGAGGAGAACAGCAACGACCGCCACAAGCGGTGGGTATGGCTCGCGCCCTACGAGCGCGCCATCCTCTGGAGCAGCAAGCAACCACAATCCGGCAGCGCCTTGATGGGCAAGTCGGGTCGAAAGCGTACGTTATTGTCGGTGTCGTTGTCGGAGCCCCTAAGCAGTGCATTTCGGAGCAGAAAAGCTGACCTTTCCTTATCACCAGTGACGATCCAGTCCGTCTTGGACGTCAAAGACGACAACGCCCCGCCTAAGGGTGCGTCGCAGATCTTCAATCGATCCATCCTAATCCTCACGCCCCAGCGTGCCCTCAAATTCACCGCTACCACCGCAGAACGCCACTACCTCTGGCTTACTGCGCTGTCCTTCCTCGCCCACTCCCATCAGGCCATCCCCGAGATCCTGCCCTTGTCGCCGGCACCGGCTCCGAAATCAGCTAGCGCCGTCGCCCCTCCCCCGGCGGAATATGTCGACGTCCCGCGACACAAGACCAAGAGGGGCGGGATCCGCGACTCCATCCGCCTGACTAAGGGCAAGCACCCCGGGCTGAGCAGCCATGCCCATGCCGGCTACGGCGGCGGTAGCAACGGGGTCCTGCCCGAGGGAGAGGAGGTCGACGCCACCGTCAACGCCAGTCAACTTGATGACGCCCTCGCCACCTTCAAGCCCGAGGCCTTTGCCCCCGTACCGATCCACTACCGCGACCTATCGCGCGACGCCGCCGAGCCGCCCTTCATTCCGCGCTTCCACGACCGCACCGGTGATCGTAGTGGTGGTGTTACCGAGCGCGCTAACCAGGTTGTCCTACACGGCCGCAAGCGCAGCAATACGGGAGGCCATGTTCCGCCGCCCCTATCATTCCGTGGATTCTCCTCGCCGCCGCCGTCGGGCCCTAGCCTTAATTCATCGTCGTCGCACCACGCGCCGAGCAACAGCACGGCGGGTAACAGTGTCGCGGGAAACAGCATCGGCACAGCGGGGTCGTCCGACATCTATAGCTACATTGCCCCACCATCCCAGGTCTCGGGAAGCGTAGCGGGCGGCACGACGGCTTCAGTGGCTGCGGGCTGGGGACCTGTCGGATCGAGCATCGCGGGCTCGGTGCGCACGTCCGAGGCGTCGTCTCGACCGCCGACGAATAACTTCTTCGAGGCGATCGGGACCGTCCGCATGGAGGCTTTCATCAGCCCGCTGACTTTCCCGAAGTTCGATGACCATCCCGACGAGGCGGACGAGTGGCGCTATCGTGCGCGCAGGCGCAGTAAGGAGCGCAGACGCACGAGGAGTCGCAGTCGCAGGCGCGATAGTTATGCCTCGCGTGGTACGCGCGCCACGGCTACCACTGCTACAGATTACTCGTCTGCTTATGGTGGCGGTGGTGGTCGAAGTAGTAGGGCGGGCACTGCGGCTGATGAGGATTTCTTCCGGGAGGATCCTTTCAAGGGCTTCTAAAGTTCTCTCCCTTCCCCTCTTATTTTTTCACATACCGTACCCTACGTCAACTTTACCTTCACTACTACTATTACTACTACAAGTCACGGCCGCACAACTATTACATTACAGAGATACCCCTGAAACACGCACGCATTTTTCATTATTACTCACTGATCGAACTCCTGTTACTACTACAAGAACAACGATAACTTCTACGACTTCTACCTACTTTGTGTTATTACTCGCGTGTTGGATGTTTGTCCATAACAACACCGTTACTTATATATATCTGCCTGTCCCTCGCTCTCAGCTGCTACGGCTGAATCTTTTTGCCTTGCTACAGAAAAGGGGAACTGGATTTTCCGCCGTCGTTCTCTATATGACGCCTCCACTATGTATGTTTTATACGCACTTTTATGTATAACTTAAACCGACTTCAGCCCCTATTGCTTATGGTAAGGGATCACTATTTTGCTTTATGCTACTTATGTAGGTAGTCAGTCAAACATCCAGTTAATAACTGATACTACTTAAAGCTATCACTTGTACATTATTCTGTTTCTGTAACTGTTTTCTTTCTCCCTTTTTTTCTTCTCTTCTTGTTTTCCCCTTGTCCCGGAATCGGAGTCGGATGGAAAGGAGGGTGGTGGAGGGCCAATAATTATGGGCAGGGAAAAAAGACACAGGACTGACAATGGAAGGAAAGGAAAGGCAAGGAGGGAGGAGAACTGAGGACCTTTACATTAGGTAACCTGTGTATATGTATACGTACTTAACACACACATATATATAGACGAAACGGATTAAATTTCGGGTTTCACGACCCTTGGGGGTCTGTTCTGACTGGACTTGGAGGAAAGTTTTCTTGGTATTCTGCTGCGAAAAAAAAATATTTATTCCTAGTAGGGAGTCTTGTTTGATAAAGGAGAAAGAAAAAAAAGACGAGGGCCGAGAAAAAAGGTCTCGCTATTACTCGATAACTGGAATGTTCACATGTCTACCTACTTAACGTACTACCTTTAAGTACTCATCTAAGAGTCGTCTCTTTGAATGCCATGGCCAATGAACAATGACATGGTTTTTTGGCATGTAAGAGCTACACCAATAATGACCCACCACATAGCTGACTACCTAAGGTAGTAAATGACTCGAAGTCAATAGATGTTGGGAGAATGCATTCACTGTTCGTTTGTTCGAATATTTGTTTGCGTGAATCAGAATGCTCAAGGTAGTTCGAGTAATTGTATGAATAATCTATTACCATATACAGGTATGTAGAATAGGTAGGGTAATCAGTCGCCTCTCTTTGCCTCAGGCATTGAGATATTGTACCTAGCAATAAGCATGCCAATCCTGGCTTATCAATCAGCAAATCAACTAACTAAAATTGACACTTGCCCCTCCAGTTGTTACAACGTTAGTCAAGTTGTATGTACCTAACTTTACACCCCTCGGGCTAATCGTCATTAGGTACCGACAACTACAACTACTACCTACAATCTACAATCTCACAAACTTTACTTCAGCTTCAGTTTCCGTCTTGTATCACGCCATTTCGAGTACTACACTCATTTCCTAACTGTTTATAGAGAAAACCTCACCTCGCCAGCATATAGAGATCCTTTGGGAAAGACGTCCACATCATCAACGCAAGCCTTTAGGCCTCCTACGCTGAACTTCTGCTTTTTACTTGACACTTCACTTAACACCGACATTCTGACCCGCATCGTCATTCGCCGCTCGTTTTGCGCCTTCCTTCCTTCCCTTCCCTTCCTCACCCCTCCGCGCACGACCCACGATAACTTCTCCCACATCACAACCGCCAAGATGTTGAAAATATGGTCTATGGTGCGTTGGGAAGAAATTATAAGATATATCATCATATGGTAGAGAAGAATGCTGCTGACTTTCTCCCGTAGAAAAAAGAGCAACAGGCAAAAGATAATGCAGATGGCGCCGCCGGTGGTAAGAAGAAAAAGGTGACGGCAGCACAACTACGGGTGCAGAAAGGTAAATAGCTAATATTTCTTTCATTCTTCCTGCTCACTTTCTTGATTACTTGGTTATATCTCCACCCTCTTATCTATCTACCTACCCATACTCCAAGGCTAACGAGACCGCTTCTTCTCCGCCCCCCTCCTCCCTCAGACATCTCCGAGCTGGCGTTAGGCACGACGATGAAGGTGGACTTCCCGGACGCGGACGACATCCTCAACTTCGTGCTGGAGATCAAGCCGGACGAGGGGTGCTACCACGGGGGCCGGTTCACGTTCACGTTCGCGATGAACCAGAACTACCCGCACGAGCCGCCCAAGGTGCGGTGCCAGCAGACCATCTACCACCCGAACATCGACCTCGAGGGCAAGGTGTGCCTCAACATCCTGCGCGAGGACTGGAAGCCCGTGCTCAACCTCAACGCCGTCATCGTCGGCCTGCAGTTCCTCTTTCTCGAGCCCAACGCCTCCGACCCCCTCAACAAGGAGGCCGCCGAGGACCTGCGCCAGAGCCGCGACAACTTCCGCCGCAACGTCCGCACCTCCATGAGCGGCGGCTCCATACGCGGCGTCTCCTACGATCGCGTGCTGTTTAGCAAACACTAGCGAGAGAAATCGGGAGGTCGGGCGGTCGGACAGGGTCGGTCGAGCGAATGACCCCACCACCACAACTATTTCGATACATTCCATACATATACCCGGTGGTTAAAATCATTCAATCACGAGCTGTCTTCATATACCTACTTGCCTACCTACGTTCCTACTTGTCTACTGCCTTAATCGACTCTATACAACCGCACCACTACCTAGAGCTAAGGCTTCCACGAAGAAAGGAAAGGCCGGATACGAGGCAGGGTAGGATCGATCATTTCTAGATTGGCGGCGGCTTCACACACACACACACACACACACACATACACACACATCAGTTCTGCGAATAAATTAGAGGTGTTCCTTTTTCTACACAAGCGGGGCATCTACTCCATTTCGAGGAAGAGGGGCCTAACGAAGTCGAGTCGGGGACGCTGTTTGATATATCAATGTGTCCCTTAGCAGCAAGAGGGAGGCGAGAGGGAAATAAATGATGACGATGACTATGATGTTTCTCTTTTTCGGGTGTCTCTTTTGTCTAGCACGCGAATAGTGCATGCATATTGGCGTAGGAAGGGTGGAAGCAAGAAAGGAAGAAGAGGGAGGCATGGATGCATGCATAGCAGGCAGGGCATTTGAGATTACGGTACGGTATGGTGTAGTAGATATAGGAGATGAACATTGAGACAGACAACCTTTGCATGTGACATCTACAGATATTTGTCGTAGTAGTGATGATTGCTTGTGATAGCCGGTAAAAGGTGACCATCCAAGCCATCCATCCCTCTATGGTAACGCTTGCGCTCTGCTAGGTAGTGTAGATCGGGTGTTCTTGGCTTTCCCCGGGACCTTGAAACCCAGCAATGGGGTCTTACTACCCCACCACGACATTAGAATGACTCCTATTGGCTATGATGAACGCCGAAGTCGCTGTTAGAAAAAAAGCTTCTTAGCTCACCCACCGCCTGCAAGGTCAACAGCTGGGTTTTTAGGGTCCCTCCGGCAAAAAAAATAAATTTTCTGACTGTAACTAGAGCTCCGAAAAAAAGAAGGTCTGATATGATAATATTGCCCACTTCCCAATTTATACAGTTTTAAACTTCCTCCTCCTACCTTTCCTCCCTTTTTTCAATCTCCACTCCGTTATCCTTTTGATATCCTCACAATGGCTTCTCGAGGCTTCTCCAAGGCTCTTCGTAGCCAATTGGCCCGTCAAGTGGCCTCCCCGGCCGCCCAGCGTCGCTCGTTCGTCGCTGCCGCCAACCTCGTCAGAGCCACTGCTAAGCAGGCCCGCCCTGCCGTCGCTGGCATTGCTCAGCAGCAGGTCCGTGGTGTTAAGACCATTGACTTCGCTGGTGTACCTGAGGATGTATACGGTAAGCTTATTTATCAATTGTGCCTTTGGTGGGGGTTTCATAACTGACGATATAATTTATACAGAGCGTGCCGACTGGCCCAAGGAGAAGTTGTTGGTGAGTCACAATTTGCTCTCGAATACTACGAAACGAATAAAAAGGGCGACCAATGGCCGCTGACACAAATTTACAGGAGTACTTCAAGAACGACACCCTCGCCCTCATCGGCTACGGTTCGCAAGGTCACGGCCAAGGTCTTAACCTCCGTGACAACGGTCTGAACGTCATCATCGGTGTCCGAAAGAACGGCCAATCATGGAAGGATGCCCAACAAGACGGCTGGGTTCCCGGCAAGAACCTCTTCGAAGTCGACGAGGCCATCTCTCGGGGTACCGTCGTCATGAACCTGCTCAGTGATGCTGCCCAGTCCGAGACTTGGCCTGCCATCAAGCCCCAGCTGACCAAGGGAAAGGTAGGCGGGAACAAACAGCCCATTGCATCTTTACGCTGAGCAATACCTGACTGACTTATTAAATAGACTCTGTACTTCTCCCACGGTTTCTCCCCTGTCTTCAAGGATGTCACCAATGTTGATGTCCCCAAGGATGTCGACGTCATCCTCGTCGCCCCCAAGGGATCTGGCCGAACTGTCCGATCTCTCTTCCGTGAGGGTCGTGGTATCAACTCCTCTTACGCCGTCTTCCAGGACGTCACTGGCAAGGCCGAGGAGAAGGCTCAGGCCCTCGGTGTTGCCATCGGCAGTGGTTACCTCTACAAGACCACCTTCGAGAAGGAGGTGTACTCGGACCTGTACGGCGAGCGCGGCTGCCTGATGGGCGGCATCCACGGCATGTTCCTCGCGCAGTACGAGGTGCTCCGCGAGCGCGGCCACAGCCCCAGCGAGGCCTTCAACGAGACGGTCGAGGAGGCCACCCAGAGCCTGTACCCCCTGATCGGCGCCAACGGCATGGACTGGATGTACGAGGCGTGCTCCACGACGGCCCGCCGCGGCGCCATCGACTGGACCCCCAAGTTCAAGGACGCCCTGAAGCCCGTCTTCAACTCCCTGTACGACTCGGTCCGCGACGGCACCGAGACCAAGCGCTCCCTCGAGTACAACAGCCAGAAGGACTACCGCCAGAAGTTCGAGGCCGAGATGGAGGAGATCCGCAACCTGGAGATCTGGAAGGCCGGCAAGGCCGTGAGGTAAGAACCAACCCTTTGAACCAACGAAAACTATGCATGGTACGACCACAATGCTAACGAGATATATTTTCTTCTTGCAGATCTCTCCGACCTGAAAACCAGAAGTAAGGGAGGGAGGTTGCAATTTTTGGGGCGTTTTAAAAACGAAAACAAAACAGATTTCGGGACGGTATTAAAAATATTTAAAATGGATGAGAGGCAATGAAATGAATATATTCCCCCGGAAAGGATAAAAACCAATGAAAGCTTTTGTACTTATATTCAGGATCCCCCCCGCCCCCTTTTATCTCGTATGAGTGAGAGCGAGGAGGATATGTGGGACATAAGGAGGAGGGTATTAGGAGGTAGTCCAAAAAAAAGTTGCTGACGTTCAAAAAAAACACTTCTGCGTGTGCTTGCCCCTGTACTGGTTCGACCACGTGCGTGTGATCAATCCATAACTTCGACAATACTTTCAATGCATATGAACTAGATCTTTCATCTTTTGCAATAACTATCTGCTTACCTACATACCAAGTAGTTGTTGACCTTATCCGTTATCGGGAAGAGCTAACAACAAACCTGTAGTCTTCCTGAGGACTAGAGGATGCTTAAGGGCGTGATGTGTTTTCTTCAAGGACCAAAAAAATTATAATTAATTAAACAATTAAGCAATAAATTATATCGCCGATGCGGGGACGGCCGAATATCCACAATCATATATCTACTTACTTACCAACTCACATAACCGACCTAACAACTTCTCTCTCCCTCGTTCTGGGATGGTAAGTAATTAGATGGGCATCCACCAATCCATCTATCTATCGGATTCCATATCCGCCATTAAACTGATATCCAAACGGCCACATATGTTATAAATACGTAGCTAGAGGAGCTAAAGGAACTATTTCTTCTTCCAATCCAGCTATTTCCTCTCCCCCTCCCCCTCCCCCTTTCTTTTTATTCGCAAAGGGGAAGGCCAGATAGATATAAGGAAAGAAAAGGCGAATAGAGAAGCAGTAGAAGAAGAAGAAGAAGAAGAAGAACAAAACAAAACAAAACAAAAATGGCAGACCCCTCCACCTCACCCCCGCTCACCCGCCCCTCCGTCGCCGAGGCCGCAGCCCTAATCCGGCCCCTCGTGCACCGCACGCCCGTCCTCCGCAACGCGACGCTGACGGCCCTCGCGTCGCGGCGCCGGGACCCGGCCGAGCTGGCGGGGACCGTCTGGGAGTACACCACTATCACTACTACCCCGACAGAAAAAGGGGATGAGAAGAAGGAGAAAGGGGAAAAGAGGGAACCCGCCAACCCGAAGATCAGGCTCTGGTTCAAATGCGAGAACCTGCAGCGCGTCGGCGCCTTCAAGGCCAGGGGCGCCTTTCACGCCCTGGAGCGGCTGAAGAGGGAGCCCGGGTGGGTGGAGGGCGGCGGGCGGGAGAGGGGCGTTGTCACGCATAGTAGTGGTGGGTTTTCCTTTTCCTTTTCTTTTTCTTTTTCTTTCTTAATGTGCTATCTGTACTTATTTTTCTGGGCGTTTCGTTCCTTCTTTTCTTTTTCTTTTCCTTTTAGACCTCTATCGTTGTTATATTGTTCGCTCTTTACTTACCTTCTTGCACATCATTTGTCCCCCCCCCCTTCTTTTGCCCTCCCCTACTTACTATTCTCACATTACCTACTTACGCATCTTAAACTTAAACCCCCTCTTTTCATATGACATGCACACCATCACTCACCCACTAACCCAAAAACCCTCCAGGTAACCACGCGCAGGCCCTCGCCCTCGCCGCCCGCGAGAGCGGCATCCCCGCGCACATCGTGATGCCGGCGATCTCGACGCCGAGCAAGATCGCCGCCACCAGGGGGTACGGCGCGCACGTCGTGTTCAGCGGCAGCACGAGCGTCGAGCGCGAGGCCGCCACCCTCCGCGTCATCGAGGACACCGGCGCCCGCCTCGTGCCCCCCTACGACCACCCGGACATCGTCCTAGGCCAGGGCACGCTCGGCCTCGAGCTCCAGGAGGACGTCGAGGCCCTTCTTGCTGCCGATGCTGATGCGGATGCCGATGTTGGTGCTAGTTCTAAGTACCACCACCACCAGCACGGAGCAGACGGGCTGCCAGAGCGCAATATCAGGGCTGCTTCTACGCGCGCTGAGATCGGCGCTGCTGGCGGGGAAGGGGAAGGGGAAGGGGAAGGGGAAAAGAAGAAGAAGAAAGGCCTCGACGCCATACTAGCCCCCTGCGGCGGCGGCGGCATGCTCTCGGGCGTGGCGCTCTCCTGCGAGGGGACCGGGATCCGCGTGTTCGGGTGCGAGCCCTGGTTCGAGGGCGCGGACGACGCGAAGCGGGGGTACGAGGCCGGGGAGCGCGTCGAGGCCGTCAAGACCCTGACGATCGCCGACGGCCTGCGCACGCCGCTCGGCCGCGTGCCCTGGGGCGTCATCTACGAGCGGCGTCTGGTCGGCGGGTTTTTTAGCGTCAGCGAGGCGGAGATCCGCGGCGCGCTGCGCCTCGTCCTCGAGAGGTTCAAGATGGTCGTCGAGCCCAGCGCCGCCGTCCCGCTCGCCGTCGCGCTGTACAATGAGGACTTCCGGGCGCTGGTGGAGAGGGAAGGGGGTGCGGAGGGCTGGGATGTCGGGGTTGTGCTCTCGGGGGGGAATGTCAGTTTGGAGGCGTTGGGGGGGTTGTTTAAAGAGGATGATGGGGGGAGGTGAAGATGGGGGATGTAAGGTAGGTAGGTCAAGTAGGTATACAGGTAAGTAGGAAGGGAAGGGGTGAGATGGGGGGGATAGGAGGATGAGGAGTCGCTTGGGGATGTTATGTGCGTGTGCATATGCGTGCATGTATATATAGATGTTAACTCGTTTGGTGGCAGTGAATCGAACCGAGGACGCTTATAAATGTTTTCATCCACCCGTGTTTAATCTAGTCTCTATATTTGAAAGGGAGAACAGCACCTGCAGCGTTCTTTAGAGAGAACCATATACCGAATTTATCAACAAGTTGGCAACGACGCAGCTTACTATCTGGTCTATGCCTATTCCTCAGGTCACAACTAGGCGATACTTCCTAGAAATTTGGCAGATCCTACTAGATCCTCCTTGTTCATTCCGTGAAGGGAAGGGAGGGGGGGTCAATATAGTTGGAAAGCAAGCCTCGAAGCTGTTTACCTTATTTCTTTTCATTCATCTAGAAGCTTTGGCAAAGAGGTCCCGAGTTTAGAAAGACTTCCTTCTTACCACAGCCGAGTCATGGAGATAGATCCATCTCACAGTTTAGACATCGACTGCTTGTGAAAGCTCATGCATAGGTGCCTATTTGTATTTAGAGAAATCTACTACTAGAACATCATTTGTCTCTATTCATCGCTATTGTCAAGTTTCTCAGCTACTACAATATCTGCACAAAACGACATAGTGATGTGAGGCTGCAACTGTTATAGAAACTTAAGCCTAGTCAAGATCAAGGGAAGATTGGATAGATTTACGGTAAAGTCTTCTGAGATGTATATCGTGTGCTTATAAGTGAAGTTGTCAGCTATACAGGCCTTATTTATCTCCATATGACATTCGATCCGATACTATCATGTTGGTTAAAGGGAGAGGCGCAGAAATAAATATCGTGACTTTATTACACTCCCTTTCTAGACTTTTCTACAATATATCTTTAACAACTTCTATATAGAAGTTACCAACAAGGCCCTTTTAAAACCGGTCAAAACTATACGTTTTCTAGTTAACGTTGTCCGGTTACTTTTCAAGGCAGCGAAGCATCTTTATTATCTATTAATTGCATAGATTGAATTTATATCACTTGATATTATCAAATGTTCGATATTTCCATATTTAATTGCACTACGTAGGTATCCCTTGCATGGATACTTTCTAGAAGATGTTCCAAGATTATCTACAACCTTGCTTATCAATCTATACCTAAGTCAAGTAAGGATATATCAGACCCTATATTAGTAAGACATTCATGAAATCCAAGGCACGATTCAAGGCCCTGTACATTTCACAACTCCTATAAGTTAATTGTATGCCTATGGAGTATCACAGGCCTAATATATCTTCTAGGTCTAAAATTGCATGCTACTATGACGACTTGGTTGCTAAGACATGCTCTAATTTTCGCATCAACAAGGGTTCTGTGTCGTTTAAGCCACTACGTAAAGCTTCACTGATAAATCCTGTTGTAAGAAATACGTTTCCCTATTATGAAACGCCTAGTGCTAAATGACAGGCAAACGGGAGGGACTCGGCCGATGAAGTGCTTACTCAAAGCATCAAGGTCAACAGCGTTCAGGGGTTCACGCAAGATCCCTAATTGAGCTCCACTCCACTGACTCCCCACGGGACATATATGTACAATACAACACCTCACCCAGCGGCTGTATGCGGGGTGGAGCACCCTGTTCCAAGAAGAATTGTTCCTTCGGCTATGGTGGCCATGTATACACTTATGTAGATGTCTTTCAAGATGCCCCCTACCCATCGTCCTGTACCTCATGATCTACCCGAAGATCCGCTTCATAATTGTTACAGGGGATCTCTAGCAAGCAGGCAACACGGTGCAATACTCGTGTACTTCGTATGTACTTCGCGTGTACTTCGTAAGGTGGTGATATATCATCTATGCTATTGCTTCTGAAAGAAGGCTAAAACAGATCCCCTTGTTGATACGTGCATGTTTGGCTGGGGGAGGGAACCCAAGGGTACAACTATAACACCACATATATGCTCTAGGAGTTAGCCGAAGAACGTCAAGGGGCGAAAACCTTGTATGTTGACGTGTCACCTCGATCTTGATAAGTGCTAAACAACCCGGTAGACCCTCCCGAGTGCAGCATTCAAGGCCTCGTACCTAGTTGTAATGACGAAAACCCCCACCTAACATTAGGTCAGGAGAACGACGCCAGGCTTTCTCAACCACTACCTTCCTAGCCCCTCACGTAGAAATTCCTCTAATTCGAGTCTCAATATTGGGAGTCTTATTACTAGTACGTACGTACATGTTATTTGGAGCATCATCTACTTAATAGAGATCCCCAGTAGGACAACAGCTGATAGGCCTGATATGATCGGTGAAACGGGCAAAGTGGCGCATATTCCCACTGAATCGTCGACTCCACGCAAGGAATAAACAAGGAGTCAGTGGCTACTAGCACTATCACTAGCTCTAAGAGCAATGGGGGGGAAACAGTATTTTAATAACAAGCGCCCTTGGCGACGAACTTGAATATGGCTTCCCGGTATTGTGTACTGCTATAGTTGAGCAACGAATACTTCATATCTGAAGGAGAATTATTACATCGTTCTCGATCAGAACATTTCTAGGCCTCCCTGACTCAGTAGAAGCACACCAGAGCTATGCTGGCTGACTAGTAGGTAGGTTGATCATACAAATACCTAGTGGATAGCAGTGTTAGCAAAGCCTCATTTGGTTCTAACCTGCTAGAAGTAGAAATATATCCTGGTTGTAATCAGGTACTACAATCAGGATACTCTCCAACAGACTAGCACCCTGAGCACCCTCGGTTAAGGTATACGTCACAAAGCGGTGAAAATGTACTAAAGAGGGTAGGTAAAGTCTCTCGTGATATAGTTGGTCTCAAGTGCTCCAAAGAAGTACCGGTAGATTTGCTGCCCAAGAGCGCCTGTACGAGGACCTGGATGAATAGTGTATTTGCTGATCAATGCCCTCGACTGACTCAATTACCAAGGACGCCTAGATAGCCAGTCGAGATATAATGTGCGTGAGTGATCATCTACAAGAACTGAAAGTCGTTGAAGAAGGATGTTATGATAATCTATCCTTCCCGGGTCTCTCCGAGTATTCGCGTTCATGCCTTCACACTATTCCACTAGAAACCCCCGGTATTGATGTATATCAAGACCATCAGCATATATTCGAATAATCACAATTGTTCTTTTGTAGCCCCATAAAGTCCCGAGCATTTGTGTTGAGTTGTTATGCACGGAAGAGATTTATGGTAAACTCTTTTGTGTTACGTACGGGCGTTAGTACCCCCGGCCTGCCGTTGATTATATACTGTATTTTGTATATGGCTTTCAACGTCCATAAAAGTTCATGAAAAGAATAATGACAACATGGAATGGTAGATATAGAGTGTCTATCGAAACCTTACGGAATAATATGAAGAGGCCGCTGGCTGTAGACTCGTATAGTGTAAGTAGAGATGACTTGTCATCTGACTGAAATACAAGGTCTTCGGCATCATTAGTTGGGAGGATCTAGAGAATGGTGCATTTTACATGGAAATACGATAGGACCAGGTCTTAGAGCTCTAGTGAGTGGCCCCCTGTATTCTGATTAATATATATTGTCCCTTCAATAGATATACCAGAGGTTGCTGATAGATCTTGGATTTCTAATACATATCTCCATGCAAGTACTTTGCATATTCCTTAGGTAACAGATTTATGCAAGTAGGATGTAACGATTAATTAAAGGATACAATATTTTCTTCAGTATGCCGTTGCTGCTATTTAATTCCTTATTATATTGGTATAACTAGACAAAATATAGCCAGAGAAAAAAAGGGTTCTTGATATAAGAGAAGGTGGCGAACGATGGTAAGGTTAAGGGGTATCTGAATAAAGGTAGTTGATATGACCCAAGTAATAAATTCCAAAGTAACGTTGTCCATTTTCATTAAGTTCATTAACGCAAATACTCCATAGCCTCCGTACTGGTTGTACCAATAGCATACTTTTATTATGTCAAGAGTATTTCTCAATATCATTTTATGAGAAAAAGAAAAGAGAGAAAAAAAGCAGAAGGGTTACTCAGCCCAGGATTCGAATCAAGGAAGCTTGCAAAAATAAAAAATCAAGAAATCAACGCTCTGAGCACTGTCCAGATTTCTCGTTCCCAGCCATGTCACGCATAGTTTAGAAGTCTTCCTTCCGTGATTACAGTTAGTTGCGCGATAGAGCATAATATAATTACGTCATACCAGAAAACACTTGAGTCTCCCCATCGTACCTCTTCAGCTCTTCTCGGGCGATTTTCGCATCGGCCTCAATCTGGTCACGGACCTGTTCGCTCCGGGGAATGAAGCGCGCTTTGAATGGAAGAGGCCGCATGTTCTCGCCGTCGGTGTAAGCGAAGATGTCCAGAGTCACTTCTTTGCCCTATGTAAATGTTAGTATCGTGTATGTAACAAACAAGGCGAGAATTCGATTTCCTCACTTGGTCATCGAGGCCGGGCTGGATGTTGAAGGCCCACAACATGCGAGCGATGATCATAAATAAGCCCTGCTCTGCAAGTGGCTGTCCGCTGCACTGCCTCCTCCCCCACCCGAAAGCGTTGTGCCCTTTCTTGACGGGGTATGGGCGTTCCTGGTTGATGAACCGTTCCGGCCGGAACGAGTCGGGGGCAGGAAACTCGCGTGGGTGTCGGTGGATCGCCCAGACATTGCCATAGATCCCCGTGCCCTTTGGAATGTGATATCCCATGTACTCATCGTCCTGAATGGGTGCATGGGGTATTCCGCCCAGGATGGTCACAGTCCGCCATCGGAGGACCTCCGAGAGAACGGCGCAGATATAGGGTAGAGACGCTTGGTCGTGAATGGTAGGGCAGCGTCCTCCCAGGACCTCATCAATCTCCTTCTGCGCCTTCTCTTGGACCTCTCTAAAGACACACATCGCCAGGATGAAGCTGATGATGGAAGAAGAGGTCGTGTCCACTCCACCACCAATAAGATTCGAAGTCAAAGAAGCCACTTCAGCTTCCGACAGGTCCTTAGAGTCGGACGCAGTGATGATGCGCTTGGCATAGTTGTCGCTTTTGCTGGCCGCTTCTTCTGTCAGTTTATAGAACAATTGTGAACCGAGTTTTGCTGCAGCTCTCGTGATCGCAGGATAACTCCAGATGAACCTAGGGAAGTTGATGAGTGCTGGTATGATCTCAGTCATCTGGTTGCAAGGCACAACGAGATCTACCCCTTCCATGATGGCTAGGGCAGTTTGGGCGACAGGGTCATTGATCTTATCAATACGGCGCCCCCAACCAACGATCGAAGCTACGGACACCGAATACCGCTCGATGGAAAGGACGTAGTCGTCGGGCGTGCGAAGTAGGTCGCGTATCAGGATAATGCCTTCATTTGCCTGGAATTGCTGGTGATCACGGATGGCTTGCGATCCAACGGCAGTATGCTGTTCCGGTCAGCAGGAGTTATAGTTAGAGTGTAGTTATTGCACTCACCATAAGCCTACGGTGAAGCCGCCACTTGTCACCATATACCAGGCAGACCTGGTTCGTGTCTGTGGAACCTATCATGTCGCCCATGCTAGGCATTAGTGGTCGGGACGAGTAGATGGCAGCCCTCTTCTCCATCAGATCCGAGGCGGTCCATGCATCATTGCAGACAATACAAGGGCGGTGACCATTCCAGATCGTGATCAGTGGGCTCTGGTAGTGCTTCGCCCATTTCTCCCAGACTATCCAAGGCTTCTTCTTTGGAGTATCGAAATAGCTGCCGAAAACTGGGAGGGGCAGAGGCCCTGGTGGAAGCTTTCGGCGCAGCCAAAGCACGCGGCAGTAGTCAAGGAGTATCGCTAGTACAGGCACTGCTACTGACAAACCCACGACCAGGTTGAGTGACAACGAGGGTTGGCCATTCGACAGGGCCTTGAGAACAGTCATTTCGAAGAACGATGAACAATAGTTACTTACACCCTTTTTCTATTCCGGGTTGCTCTGGAAGCGGGGACAGCTGTTGTGAGGACCAGTTGCTTTATATCTGAGCATAGGTATGTACGTAAGGACGGACTTATATTTTCTGCCGAACCCGATACTTATATAGACGGGCAGTTGGGTTCCTCCGAACTAGCCTAGAGCCAAGTTGTAGCTAATAGGGGGCGACAAACGAAGATCTGCTATTGGTGCTATATGTCAATGCTCTTCCTATATGGGCTATAGCCCCACTTAACAATCGTTTGCTATGTAGACTAAGTACCTAATGTCTAACTATCGGCTTTTTGAACCTACAACAGACGGGTCTACACGGACCTTTTTGCGGGGGATTGAACTACTCGCTGAGCTATGCACGTACTGTAACTACTTTTAGATATTTATTGAGCAGCGATTATCCTGCTAGAGGTATGTAGTAGTAGTTAGCTATGTATTTTTATCTGGAAATCTTTGCCTTTATAAGGTTAGTGAGCAGATCCCCCGCAAAAAAGGGCCCGTGTAGTTAGACCCGTAGGTTATAGGTCCAAAAGGCCGGTATAACGCACCGGAACTGCCGGAATACATGATATCATCCTGTCCACCTTCGTATGGTATTTTCCCCAGTTTTTTTGGGGGGAAAAGAGAGCATTACGCATTTTACTTATTATGGTCCGTACAAACCGTATATATTTGTAGTTCCGGTGCTACGGACTGGGCACCGGAGAAGGCGTCACATCACGTATTACTAACCACTAGATGGAGATTAACATGGATGTCACACGGAAAGAAAAGCTAAGACTTGTTAGCTTTAAGGATATATTAATTGTTTTTTAATAAGGGTATTGTGGGATATTTCGTGGGATAGCAAAGCATTGGCTGAGAGCCACTAGGTCAAACGGAGGAATGCGGTGTCAAGGCGTCACCATTCCAGCGTTTGAAGCCAAATAGCTACATTTCACCTTAGATATTCCTGACAATAAATCAAGCTTCCTGAGACCGGTAAAATGACCCTTAACTCTCCACATATATGTTATATTTTATATTTTATATAACTTTTAATTTATTTTATTATTCTTTAATCATGTTATGCTATACACATATGCCTTTCTCTTCAATTACCCCCTTCTTCCTCCTCTCCCTTCTCTTATCACATAAACCCCCCCTCCTTATCGCCTATGCATTAGAACAAACATTCCCTAACCCTCCCCCCACCCCTCCCTAGGTCATACTCGACCCAGCGCGCGACGCCCCTGCGGCCGGGGACCAGCACCGCGCCGGGGTTCATGACGTGGCAGCCCTCGTACGTGAGGCAGAACGGGGGCGCCGTCGCGTCCACCAGCGCCATCGCCGTCGGCAGCGGGTACAGGTGCAGGGCGGCGGCGCGGTCCCAGAGCACGGGGCGCGCCGCCGCGTCCCGGAACGGCGCCAGGTAGCCCTGGTCGAGGAGCGTCTTGACGAGCCGGCGCGCCGTGAGCGTGTCGTGGGTGAGGGTCCCGTTTGCCTTTTGGGCAGCCGCGGGGGGTTTCTTCACGGCGTTGTTATCGTCGTTGTCGTCGTCATAGTCGTCGTTGTCGACGTCCATGGCATCGTCGGCTTCGATGGCGGCCTGGTCTTCCTCGTGATTGGCGTTTTTGTTGTTGCTGTGCTCTGCATCGTCTTCTTCCCCTTCTCCTTCGCCTTCGTCCTGCGAAGTCGACGACTTCAGACGTACGGCGTGCCGTCGCATCCGCGCCGCCATGTCGTCCCTGAAGACGACGATTTCGTGCGCGGGGCCGAAGACTGAGACGCGCGCGGGGTTGGTAGTCCAGATAGCCTCGCCTCCTCCACTTCCACTTCCACTTCCACTTCCACCTGCACTTTTCCCACCAGCATCTTTCTCTTTCTCTCTTTCCCTCTCCCTGCCCCCCAACTCAGCATTAGCGCTCACAAACGCCCTCCTCACGCGACTCGTGAACATATCCGGGACGGGCGCCCTGGGCAGCGGGACCGCGGCGCCGGCGCCGAACGCCGACGCCCAGCCGTCGTTGTCGCCGGGCACGAAGACGAACGTCGCGGACTGCAGCAGGGTGGGGAAGTCCGACAGCACCGACGCCAGCGCGTCGAAGTGCTCCTTGTACTCAACGCTCCCACTCCCACCCCCCCCGGCTCCCGACCCCGAACAGCCGGCCATCACCGCGTGCTGCGTGAAGCTGCCCGCCAGCACGAACGACATGGGGCTGCGGCCCTCGGGCTCCGTCGCGTACGTCGAGAGGATCTTGCGGAGGGCTTCGAGGGCCCGCGGCTGGTCGAGCGTCAGCTCGCCGATCAGGATCATGCGGGTGCGGGTCGGGAGGTCTGCTGTCGTTGTGGCGACCGTGACGTTGTTGACGGTTGTAGTGGTGGTAGTGGTAGTGGTAGCATCGTCATCTGTGGAATTCGGTAGCTGCTGCTGTCGGGGTTGAGAGCGTAGGATGCGCTGTTCTAGTTTCCGCATCCTCGCTCCGGAGGCACGCTCGCTGCCCACGCCTAGGAAGTCGATCCAGCCGAACCCACCTCCTATGGTGTGATCCGGGCCGGTGCCGTCGGGCCCGCTGATGCCGAGCGTGACGCGCCGCTTCTCGCACGGCGGCTGTCCGATGAAGAAGCCCTGGAACCGGCCCCCGATGAGCCCGCCGATGCCGCTGTTGCCGCCGAGCCCCTTGCCGGCTGATTCCTCTTCTTCCTCGTACACGCCGTCTATGAGCACGATCATGCCCGGCGTGAACCAGGCCGAGTCCTCGGGAATTGCGGCCGCCTGTCGCAAGTCGAGACAGATGCTACCGGTTGGGTCGTTTATGGCGAGATTGCCTGTGGGTAGGATGGAGAGGAGGCCTAGGAGCATGTGGTGGCTGCCGTGCCGGCCGAGGAGGTTGGCGATAGGGGTTATTTTGTGAGTTTGTTGGCTCGTTAGGGTGGATGAGGAGGAGCGCTTCAAGGAGGGTGGCAACTTGGTGCTTGCGACGGCTGAGCTTTGGAATGCCTCGTTTCGGAGGAGTCGCTGGTGTATGACGTTGTATCTATTTCGGAACAGAGCTGTTTTGTGTGAGGCTGGCGGCATGATGGATGGTTTTGAGGAGTCTCTGTATCTATTATTAGTTTTTCTTCTTCCGTTTAGAATAGAAGGCTAAGATGTTCAACACGTACCTCTCGAAATGCTTTTTAGTGACATTATATACCATGCGTGGCTGATCGTACGCGCTTATAACCTTTATCCATTTTCTAGGATCGTTTAATTCATCATCTTCGGGTTCTTGCTCTTCCACGCCCAACCCTGATATACCAAAGCTTGTGGCGCTATCTTGGCGAGTAAGATGTGTCGCTGGCCGTAAACCCAATCTTGTGTTGGATAGATCGGCCTCCTGCGCTGGTTCCAAAATAAGGCTGTTCTGACGATTTAACTCGCGACCGGTGACTATTCTGCCGCCGGTCATGTTACCCTCCAGGGATTTCAGGATGTCCTTGAGCTCGCTGCTGGCCCCGTCTACTATAACACCTCCATTGCGGTTCTTCCAGCCCTTGGCTACTTCCTCCAGGACCTTTTCGGCTAGACCCTCTTCGCGCCATCCCGAACCGCAGTGCCGGCCGATGAAGGTCGCGAGCTCCTGTAGTGCGGACGAGGTGAGGGTTAAGCTGTGCTTCTTAGTGAAGGTCCGGAATGCCAAGGGCCGCAGAGTAGCCGGTGGCAGGAGGATAGGTAAGATGGTAGCTTTGGTGACGGGCGGGGCAAATGGTCTCGGGGTATGGGCCGGGGTTCCAAAGGCTGTAGACGAGGAGGGTATCGTATCTGGAGGTGGCCGGGCTGGAGTTTTAGGCGCGAAGATGGAAGCTTTGGTGGATTTATTGGCTTGCATTTTGGAGTCTCTCGTCTCGTATATCGATGGGGATTTTCTCAATTGGATTTTCAAGTCGCCCACCGAGGAACACACTGAGACCTTGTATGGAGAAGATTATGTGTGTAAAATGGTTACATGCATAGCCTAAGTCAGCAGCTCATACATGAGGGTATACACGGAAGTGGCATAGTTACGGGAAAGACGCGTCTTAGCCCTTTTCGACGCGTTAATGGCTTTTCTAGCGCGAATAGGACTACGAAGGTACATACAGGGGCTGCTAATTGGGTCATGCTAGGCCAAGCCAGGGGGAGTAGGTCCCCGCCATTAGCGTCATTCGATGTCCTTACCCCTGGTTACGTCAATTACTATCAGCGATAACAAAATTGTCTCGAGCTGATATCTTCAGCTCCCGATAGTATTCAAGAGCTTCTATTCAGTATATCAACTTTTAATACCATCATATATCTTTGAACATGTTGTTAGCAACAGGCTTTCGGGTAACTCCAGCACGGATAAGCTTCCTATCGCGCCGATATGTTGCTACATTAAATACAAATCCTTATATAGTCAGTATCACCTATTAAATAAAATATAGAATGATTTCAAACTGTGTCCCCAAGGCTTACGAGCTTCACTCCTAGAAAGTATTTCCCAATGCTGCCATAAATGGCAATCATATCCTCACATACCTCGACACCAACCCTCCGTCCCACAGACTAGCAATCGGCTCTACGACAGAAGTGCCGCCCACCCCGCAGACCTTTACAGAGAACCACGAGTTCCTGTCGATCATGACCGAAGTCCTTAGTAAACATGCGGCGCAGGATCCCAACTTAAAGGCTCAGGCTCAAGCATTTGCAGGTCCCGGTGGGTCTACCCTCGGGTCTGGAGGAGCATTCTTCCCGCAGCAGCGAAAGAAGCGTGGCTCCACGGGAAACAGCGGTGCCGGCCTCGGCAGCGGAGGGGGAGCAGGTGGCGGAGGTGCTGGCGGCGCGAGTGCCCAAGGAGGTGCCGGGGGTGCTAGAATAGGTGGTCACGTCCATCTTAGCGACCTGAGAAACCCGCCCGATTTTGGCAGGATTGCCTGGCCCGAGGACATCCTCGGCAGTATTGAGGTGGATGGGCAGGGGAATATCGTGGGCGAATTCCAGCCTAGTGGAACGTATCGCGTTGTCACCAACGAGGGAATGTAAGTTGTCATACCCTATTTTTAGACAAGGGGGCAGTCCACACTAACCTGTTTGTCAAATTTTGTAGCTTGGGCCTCAGTGACTTTCTGAGGACGAAACTTGTCGAAAGACTTCAAGAGGAAGAGAGGAAGGACTAAGTCAAAATGCAAATAGTCCAACCATCTCATATTTGTAGGAGTATATATTTGCGGGCCACGCTTTTGATCAAGCTTGTAAGCTAAATTCTGATATGTAAAATACCCCGACGTACATGTTGCACGAGATGGTCGACATCTAGTCATACTGGCGACTGAACAATGAGCATTGTGAAGTTCCACCACCAAGTACCAACATGTTGGGTCACCATGGTCGAGTTTCTTTCAGCATTTTTTTCTTAGCAAAATATATGAGTCAAACAAGTCAGCCGACCAGCTGACAATCCTGGGTCATGGTTGAGAAAATCCTTGGCCACAAAGGAGATTATGGTCATATAACTATAGGATCGACATGGTGGTTAAAACTATGTGCCATGCCAACTATCTTCCCTCTTTCCTCCAATTCTAGTTAGAATACCGTTTCTCTTGAGAAATGGAAATATAGCGAGTATATTTTTTAATTAGCTTCTTCCACTTCTTGTCCCTTCGTTTCGCGATTATGAAGCTACTTTCAAATTTCATATGTCGTTCTTTTATTACAATAGCTTTGTTCAACACAAGGCTGGTGTGTGCTCATCTAGGCAGCCACCTGGATCCAACAGCGGATGAAAGTCTGGATGCTGGTAACGAGGGCCGCGACCTCGAAAGCACATCGACACCGCAGATGGAGCCAACCTGGTCTCTCAGCATGTCTGAACCACATCCGACTATCGGCCTCACTCCCCATTTTCAGGGGAGAGTACCGATCGATGAAGAGGAAATCATGGCGGCTCTCCAGAACCTTCCCCTGGTCAGAGACCAACTCAATAATGCAACTGACCAGGTGATCAACTACATGAACCAAGTTTTGAACCTGGTCAGGGGAATGAACAAACCAGTCATTCCAATACAGGCGACGACAAGCATCCCAGAACCAACCATAGCGCCGAATATAACGTATCCCAGTGTTACCAGCGTCAACATCCCCGATCCTTCGAGTGATATAGGCACCAGCGAAACAAGCTCATTATGGACCGGGGCAAGTACCACGCTCCAAATTTCACCTCTCGCTCCAAGGCCATCACAGACCTCCTCTTTGACCTCGAAAATAATTAGCTCCGTGAGCTCAATGCCGAACTCATCCCCAGTGACCAGCTCATTCTCGCCTCCAATGATCAGCTCATCTCTACCTCTAGCGACAAGCTCACTCCCCTTTTCAGTGGCTAGCTCACCCCTTCCAATAAGTAGCTCATCCAGCTTGCCCACGTATCAGCCTTCCAGCTTCAGTGAAGATGATTTAACTACAGGTATCACCTCGAAGACTACTATCACGACCACTGCAACCATACCTAGTCCTGGACTAAGTGATGGGACGGTCGGGTTCAGCTATGCATCGTCTACGAGTCAAATTCTTAGCTACCCTTCGACCCCTATTTGGCCCTTACCAAGCTCAACGACACAAGACACTTTAATGACGCACAGTAGCCCGGTAACACATAGTAGCCTGACGACACATAGTAACCCGACGACACATAGTACCCCAATGACGCATAGTACCACAACGGTATATACTACCTTGATAATGCAAAAGACCTTTACGGAGCACAGTAGCTTAACTATGGAAAGTGCTTCAACAACACACACTAGCTCGATGACATCAAGTACCTCAATGGCATCAAGCCCCTCAACGACGTCAAGTATATCAACGAAAAGTATTCCAACGGCATCAAGTGCTCCAACGACACAAAGCCCGTCTTCATGGAACTGGTCAACGGGGTCTAAATCAGGTTGGCATGCTGGCGGCATGCAGTTATTCCCGACATCGACAACTCTAGTAACGAGTACTGGGAACAGTACAAGCTCTTACACTGTTTCGACTACTTCAACCCCGAGTAACTCCTCAGAAATCTCAACGTCGAGCAGGTCGATAGACTACCCGACAACTAGCCATTCGGCATCTAGTCACTCCATGACTAGCGACTCGACAGATAGCGACACGACAACTAGCTATCCGACAACTAGCCACTCAGCAACAAGGAGCTCGACACAGAGCAGCAGCTCGATAAACGACAGCAGCACAACACGCAACATAATTTCAACACAAAGCAGCAGTTCAACGTGGAGTAGTTCAACAACGAGCAAATTCACACCCCAGTCCTTGTTATCATCAACCTCATCGCTCTTAGCTAGCAGCACTGGCCCGTCAAGTATAATATCATCATCAACTCAAAACACATCCTCTACACTACGCCCATCAAGTACGCCAAGTATTACCTCATCATCTATTACTATTTCTTCGCCTGGCACTACTTCCATGTCAAGTACTTCCTCGTCAGATACCCATACACAGCAAAGTTCAACACCCTCATTAACCACGACAACTTCAACTACGATAACCGTGATAATTTCGACCACAAAATCCGCGAGTACCACGGCTATAGATGGCACCATCACCTCTACGGGCGTCACAAAACCGAGCGCCGGAGGACAAGGTGAAAACAAATTGCCGATTTTGCCATCTTCAAATACCACAATACCTCACACTTCATCTAGGAGCTCGGTGTCAATTCCTACAATCACGCTTCCTTGGTCGAACGCAACCTTAACTATGAGCACGATGAGTACTTTCAGCTCAGCTTTGAGTCGCAGTACGACTTCGAATCTCAATATGACCAGTCCCATCAGCACAACCAGTCTCCCTAGTACGAGTTCGAGTTTAAGAACTACTGCTACTCCCCTTTACGCCAATTCAACCACCTCCTCGCCAACTACTGTTTCGTTTCACAGTGTGACTTTGCCGCACTTTCGAAGAGGATTCTGGTAGAAGTGGCGGTTTCCACTAGGACTCCTTGGGTGTGATTGGCATCTTGTCCCCCCCCCACCTACAAGAGTTAATGGGAATTGGGTTGAATTCTCACCGTCATCAAAATTGACTCTGGCCTATGCGGTTCGGGAGAGCAGGCCTTTATATCATAGTATGGTGCGGAAAGGGGTGATGCATTATGGCCCGCCAAGACCGTGCATGTTTGGTTCTTCTGTATTCAATGTTTTTTTTATTGTGTCAGGACTAGGGTTTCATCGTTCAAGACTAATTTCGGGCTTGTTTTTGCCGGTACGAAATGAAAGAGGGTATTTCGTGGCCCCGTCCGTTCACGTGAGTGGCCGGAAAGAATTCCGGCCACGAACCTTATCGCAGCCGACCGATCCCGGCTTCGAGTGGAGACGGAGCAAATCTATTACTTGACGACTCCATGTCCGTCGCGAATCACGCAGGTCAGCAGACACCTTCTCTAAGAATCCAAAGCTAATGCCAAGTGCTAACTGCAAAAGAAGTAGAATTATTAATAGAATGCTAATCTCAAACTTCTCCGAGCTTCCCTATTACTAAAAGAGTGCCTGTCTGCCAATACAAGCCGGCCTTGCGGCGCAGCCTTGACATCATGCAGCGTCTCGACGACGACATCGCTCATGATGACTTCTTATGCGATGATGTGGGCAAAGATGGAAAAATATATGCCATTAGAGAAGAGAACCACTGCTGAATGAGTATATTGACGTTAGGGATGCTATCCTCAGACTATCTGGAGTTGCTACTGTTACACATACCCTAGCGAGGACAAGGGCTAATCGCCACCTCTAAGATGGGAGGTCTGGGAATCTATTACAAACCGTTAGCCAAGCCGCCTGGGATGTATGGTTATCTCACGGCCGGAGTCAAAGCGGAGGGAGGGAGGTCTGCACTCACGCACGAACCAAGAACACGTCATGTTGGGTACCGACGAATTTGGCTTTGTGTGAGGCCGGAACCGTTCCGGCCACGATGTATATCAACAGAAACTTCGGCGGTCTGAACTCCGGGTCTTTCTGGCTCCCCTCTTCCCTCCCCAAAAAAACACCACAGTTCTACCACGGGTCCAAACTCGCACATCACCCACAAACCCATCACATCACACATCACACAGCCAGATACTTTTTTTTGAGTCAAAACCCCTATCTCAAAAGAGCCGCAAACTCGTTAACAATGGCATCCTCTACCCCCACCAGTACCACCATCTGCGATGGCCCATCCACGTCCTTCGAGATCCTGCACGACACCAAGCCAAACGACACCACCCTCCCCGCCTTCATGGTGTCCACAGCCCGCGGCTTCCTCCCGCGCATGGACCCGGTCGCCGTCTTACCCGCGGAGTTCGACGCCGTCGAGGCCCTGCTGCAGCGGATGCCGGTGCGGACGGCGTCGGGCGAAGCGGGGCTCCTCGCCACGGGCAAGCTGGGCGACGCCGTGCTGGCCGAGCTAGCCGACCTCACGGATGAGGTCGACCGGTACCGGGACGACCTGCCCCTGATGAACGCCCTGTACCGTGACTATTCGTTCCTCGCCTCGGCGTACCTGCTCGAGCCCTGCCACCTGCGGTTCATGAAGGGCGAGCCCTACGGCCTAGGTAGGGCCGTCCTCCCCGCCCAGCTGTCGCGCCCCATTGCGAAGTGTGCTGATATGTATGTCTTTTTTGCCATATCTTTTCCTTTCCTCTCCTGCCCTATCCTATTCTGTCCTGTCCCCACTCCTTGACCTACATATTGTCTCTTCTCCTAGATATGCGTAGTATAATAGGGATATAGAAACACAAATCGGATGTCAACACTAACAACTCCCCCTAGCTGTGGCTTTAAACCATTTATGGAATACGCAGGTTCCTACGCCCTCTTCAACTACCGTCTCGAAGACCCATCCCGGGGTCTCGAGTACGACAACCTGCGTCTGATCCGCGCCTTCGAGCACGGCCTGGACCCGACGTCGTCCGAGGCCGGCTTCGTGCTCGTCCACATCGACATGGTTCGGAACTCGGGCCCGCTAGTGGCGGGTACGATGGCGTGTCTCTCTTCTCTGTCTTCTCCCTCTTCCTCTTCCCCTTCCCCTGAAGAAGCAGCACAGAAACACCACCACCAACGCGAGTCCTTCAACGCCGGCCTCCGCCAGATCCTCGAGGCCCTGCGCCGCGTCAACGGCGTCATGGAGGGCATGTGGGCCAAGTCCAAGCCGCGCTCGTACACCAGCTTCCGCACCTTCATCTTCGGCATCACGTCGCAGTCCATGTTCCCGCCCGAGGGCGTCGTCTACGAGGGCGTCAACGGCGACAGGCCGATGAACTTCCGGGGCGAGAGCGGCGCCAATGATTCTATGGTTCCTCTTAGTAAGTTGGAAGCGGAAAATTTCCGTAGATCCTTTTTTCCTTCCTTGCATAAATATATATATATTTGGTCTTTGCTTGGCTTTTGGGGATATGGAGAGGCGAGGGGCTGTTGATATTATCCACCAAAGCTTAAGGTTTCTGTGTCTTGATGAGTTAAGAAGAAAAAGAAGAAGAAGAATTTGCTGACGCCAGATAACTGCTGTAGTGGACAACCTGCTGCAGGTCCAGATGCCCAACACCCCGCTTACCGCCATCCTGCGCGACTTCCGCGAGTACCGCCCCAGCAACCACCGTCGGTTCCTGGAGTGGGTTTCCGCCGAAGCCGCCAAGCTGAGAGTCAAAGATTTCGCACTCGCGGTTGATAGCGTGGAAGGGAAAGGAGAAGAAGGGGACGGCGAACAAGAAGTCGCGGAGTCCAGACGCCTCTGGATCCAAATCCTCGACCAGGTCCGCGACTTCCGCTGGCGCCATTGGTGCTTCGCCCGCGAGTACATCCTCAAGCAGACCACGCACCCTACTGCCACGGGCGGCAGCCCGATCGTCACTTGGTTGCCCAACCAGCTGCAGGCGGTTATGGAGGAGATGGTGGAGGTGTATGAGTCGGTTGGTGGTGGTGGTGGTGGTGGTGCCGGTGGTCTCGGGACTGCGTGCGAGGATATTATGGATCTTGTTTATAGGCAGAGGGACACCCTGAAGAAGGAGGTCGAGAAGTATTGTCGCGAGAGAGGGGTTGGTGGTAAATAAATTGTGTGTGCGTGTGGATAGGGGGAGGGTGTGCTTTGATGTTGATGGTGATGGTTATTATGTGTGTTATTCTCCCGAGCGAGGCCATTCCGGATGGGCCTGTCATTCCTTTCAGTGGTTAGGTAGGAGGTTAATCGAATTTATATACGTTGTTCTTGCAAGTAGTTATTAGATAGACAGGATACTAGGTACATCTGAATTTATGACATGAACTTTCAGCGAAGAGTTGAGATCTTAGTATTGCCAAGAGCGGCAGCTCATACTTAATTCATGTTCCTCTGAAGTCGTCGGCGCTTTAAAATGGGTCTTCTCCAAGCATGGAATTCAACGCGGAAGTGAATTCGCCTATGAGACGCTCGTCGATCATGATGGCTACTCATGGTGGGGGTCTAGACTCTTACATCTGAGGCTGGAGAAACAGTAGAGAAATAAATAGGATGCAGTTCAAAGGGTGTTCTCATCCTCAAAGATCTCGGGCCCATAAGTATAAAAGGCACGTGAGTAGAAATCCTTCACCTCCTGGCTTTTCCATCGACCTCTGCTTATTATAACCTAACTCTCCATGCGTGCGTAGTTTGTGGTCGTCCATGGCTCATCATAATAGTGGTCTTTCACATCTTCTACCCTCCGGGACCTGTGAAAGGTCTGCGTTAAGATATGTCTACCGTACGGTAGCACATGTGCTGATTGCGCGACGCGACTTCTCGCGTAGCGATCTTCGTACTATCGCCTAGGATATATGCCCACTGTCTGCTCAGAATCACCGTTAAAACTACAGCTCAAGACGAAGTTATCAACGCCCCTGGCGCCCGTATCAGCCGAAGGCCCTGAACCTGTCCTGTTATGCCGATGTCCTTGTTAGTCATGGTGATAGGGTTTTCGGAATCCCAAACCCGGATCAAGTTGTTGACTAGTATAGGATCGCCAATGGATCTCCGGAAATTATAAGACTTCTCAGTGAAATTCCAGAAATTGGCTGGTGATGATGCGAAGAGACCCCTTTTAGCTAACAACTCATTCGTATTACTGATCGTGAAGACCAGGTATCGAAAATAGCTAGCATTTGGAACTCCAAACTGTGAATGTCGGGGGTTGCTCGGGGTAGCTTCTAGTAGGATACACATGGCGAGTGGTAACTGTAAGGGTCTGAGGCCAAAGTGTAGCGGTTGTGTTCAACAAGCGACCTAAAAAAAAACCCATGACGACAAAAAGACTTGACAAAAGGAAAGGGGCAGATCTAAGGGCAGCTCAGCTTGCCCTCTTCCTTTATGTTGCAAAACCACATGAGTGCTGGCTAAGTTCCTTTCTTGTATTTGAGAGCTATCTCTAGCTTAAACCTGAGGGTTCAGGGCTAAATCTTCGAAGATATGCTATACATGTATTAGCTTATTAATATTGCCACATAGCTACCTAGTGATTGCGACTCTGACAACTCAGATGTCTCATTTGAGAGCTTGTCTTGGTGAACGATATGCGCTGGCTTGGCTTGCACAGGGCGTCAAATGATACTTCGGTAAGCCGGAATAGAACCGACTACATTCCCGTAAATATTATGGCAATAAAAGATAACACGACGTATTGATAAATTGGGTTCGATAAGTAGTTAGAAACTACCTACGTATCAGCATTGCCTCTTACCTTTTAGGGCTGCTATGGATGCCAGTAAGTTAAAAACTGTGAATATTGTCGTTATGGAAAGGAGATACTACTCCTCCTTAGCAGCAGCCCCCCTTAACTGCCCAAGTCTCAACCTCTGCAAACCGGCTGGCTCATCGAGCTCCACCGCAGGTCCCATCTGAACATCTATCTTCTTCTCGCCAGTCCTCCGAGCTCTCAGCCGATTCCCATGTAGACCCGCAGTCGAAGGCCCTCGCTCCCAGTGCCGCGCCTCGGCCGGCAGCGGCTGCCACCAACCATCGCCAGTGCGGGCATGCCACTGAGCACCGCAGAGCTCCCACAGGCGGCTCGCGGCGCGCTTGTAGGCGAACCTCTCGTCCTCTCCCGTGAAGGCGGAGGTGTTGCTGAAGTCGATCCTAGGTTTCTGTTGTTGTTGCTGTTGCTGCTGCTGTTTTCCGGGATCAAGACCAAAATCTGATCCAAAGTCGTGGTCTGGGTCGTACGCACTCGCAGCACTGGAGTCCCCGTATGTTGATATGTTGGGTCGGAATGGTGATTGTGCGTCTTGGAATGCCTCGGCGATCGTCTCCGAGTGGATTGCGTCCGCGTCGACAACTTGTTGTTCCCCTCCTCCACCGGTGGCGGTGGTGGTTGCGCGTCTAGATTCTGGGAAGAAGAGGTAGTCGGGCCCGGCTTCGGCTCGTACTGTGAGCTTGCATCGCGCTTCATATAATGCGTCGAGGAGAGTTATGAGACGCCTGGCTTCGTTCTTTTTTAGGATCGTTAAGGTCGGGACCCCGTCGATGACGAACGTGTGGAATGTCGATGCCATGGTGATATAGTCTGCAGGGCCGAATGATGAAACCAGGTCTGCGAAGTTCCAGTACACGATCCCGTTATGCTGCTGCGGGATAGTGATGGTTCGGCCGTAGACTGTTAAGCTGGTTGATTGCCATGGGGTCTGAGCGATAGGAGTTGGGAGAAGGGTATCTAGGGAGTTGGCCCAGGACGTCTCGTCTGTTTCTTTAAGGAGATAGAAATGCCTTGGCGTTACGATCGCACTAGCTGGATCGCTTGATCCTGCTGCTTCGGTATCTCTGGCAGCTTGGTCTGTTGGGCTTAGCGCAAACAGAGCCTCAGACGGACTGCTATCTGGCAAAACTGCTGTGTATCGATTTGATAGCTCGTTAGCTTCGCGTCTTCGCCAGTCCGTCCCACCTTCCATATTCCAGAACTCGCATCTTGCCTTCAACACCTCCAAAAAGGCAGCGAAGTCGCTAGAGGCTCCGTAGAGCTCCCCCTTTCCGCGGGTCTTCTTAAGACCTAGAAATTGACCAATTACCCCACCGGCGGTAGACGAGGCGTAGTCGAAACCTGCGGCCTTCTCTAGTTCCTCGGGCATGCGGTTCGAAGACGCGACGAGGACCCCGCCCAACTGGAAGAAGGCAGTGAACAGATTGCTAAGAATCTTGCTGGCTGCCCGGTCTGGGAGCTGAAACTCGTCCAGGAAGAGGATCGGAGACTTCTCAATCATCTCTCTTGCCATCCATAATAAGGAGTATTGCTGATCTCCCGCGTCCATGCGGGAATGCGATTTCCTGTAGTGCTCGAGCTGCGAGAATGTGTACAGCATAAACGTATTAAAGTGCCATCTTCTCTTCCGGCTGGTGGGCAGACCGTCGACTAACAGGTCTAATAGCATGGACTTCCCCGTCCCTACCTCTCCCGATAGAAAGAGGCCGCGCGGGGAGTTGATATTGATGGCTTCTTCGTGAGAGGTGAGAACCCGCGTCAAAGCTAGGGTATCGGGACCCTCGTTGCGCGAGAAGAAACGCGAAAACAGCGGGTTTCGACGGATAGGATGACTCTCAACGGCGAGAGACCCAGAGCGGTCCTCTGTTTTGGACTTGTCAAGAGCCTGGCTTATAGCCTGGAGCCTCGTCTGGTATTCAGCCGAAGGCGAATAGTCTTTGAGTCGGTGATATATCTTTTGTAAATGCAATGCTAACCGGTGCTGAGCCGGATCTGGGCTGTAGAGCCCAGTAGCTAGTAATGATTGGTACTTCACCAGAGGATCCGTGATGGATACGGATGTTGATAATCGTCTCATTGTGACACAATGGTTGATTGGAAGGTGATTCCCATATGTTTCATAAGACTAACGTAGCCGTGGAAGTAAATAATAGGGGGGTGATTATTTCCTCTTAGCCGTAGGGTTGACATCCTGTTGCACGTGCTGCTCCGGCATGATGAGATGATTTGTGAACATAAATAAGGAGGCTCTGTTTTAGATGTTGTCTTTGAGCGATCGCTACATTAGCATTTTAGCATTTTAGCAGAATTTAAACAATGCACAGTCAGATAGACATTACCATGACCCTATCAGTGATACCACTTCACTAAATTGAGGGCATATCCAAATGGCACATGGCAAACGCTGAGGTCATCGTGGCCTATCGGGTGTAAATTCCTAGACTAGTGGGTAAACCCCACACATCATATTGACTCCACAGTGACATATCTGAATTGATGTTACCAGTTTGCTGTAACGATTTGCTTGTGCATGTGTAAGCTCCTAAGAGGACATACATCCTCTATCAGGTCCGAATACATATCTATATAGTTATACTGAGTCTCTTCAATTATATGCAAGTACCTATTGAAAACTTTCTACTTTATGTAGGTCAAATTAGGGGAGCTGCCCATGTATTCGTCCTAGTCATACTTCGTACGTGTAGGTTGTACATATACTTAGTGGATCTCAGTCGTCAACGTGGTTTGGAGCCTCATACAAGATCCGGTGAGAACCTGCAGGAAGGAAACAGATGAGGATGGGGAACTCAAGGTAGCTAGGGTAAGTACCGGAACATAGCCAAGGAACAGCTATTATAGGAATAGCTCAGCCGCTCCCCACAGTTATCTACCTACAGTTCTCAAGGGTAATAAAGCTTAGTGGTTCCACTTAGTCCACTATATACCATTTCGGGTTAAAATGTAGCGGGTTGTATGTTGCTATATAATTTGTATGAAGTGCAACATATCATCAATGATCGTCCGTATTTTTGCGCTCTGTGCGCTACCACTTGCCACCCTTTGCACCACCACTTGCAATAGCAGCCACAGAATTTGGCGGTGCATCAACATTAACGATATGTTGCATCCCATACAAATTGTATAGCAATATACATAGCTAGCCATATAGGGTATATAGTGGACTAAGTGGAACCACTAAGCTCTATTACCCTTGAGAACTGTACATGCGTGTATGTACATACACACCTACAGCATACACATTAGTACGTAAACACTGCGTAAACACACTACACAACTGGTGAAGTGGCTGCTAGCGGTCAGTCATACACATAGCAACCTTGAAGGGGTGGAGACCTCTCGAATTTTCAAGATCCTGTCAACAAGGGCCCAATCAACAAAAGCCACACACCAGGCGCAGCTAAAGCTAAACCACAAACATCGAGGGAAACTTGTAGAGTCGGTATGAAGGTGTGAAGTGAAGAAAAGAGTGCGAACGAATGTCTCCGTCATCCTATTCACATCCTCCCTTACGAAGTAGCCTGATCCTATGTTGCTATTATTCCCATTTACATTTTCCATCTACCAACCAAGGGGTTCTCCCTATCCACACAATTAATCATATCCATCATCCCGTTGCCGGACTACGTTAGGGTCATTCTAACTTATTACAGCTCCTGTCCTGTAGCTACCAAAAAATTCTTGTTGGACCTTTTTTTACATTCCATCATCTCCTCATTTCATCACGATGAAAGAGTAGTCGACTTATGCATCAATCGGCGCATTGATAATCACGTTTACGGCTCCTCGACGACTATTTCCTTTTTCTACGATACCCTTTATCGGATTCCTGGTGTTAAATTCAATTGCAAAAACAATAGGAAAGGGGGCAGGAACACGCCTAGGAACGCGATCGATCGATTTGACCCGACGAATAATATCAACAACAAACAACACTTTCACCATCGCATAGTCTTCAACCTTTGCACCTTCAGTAATAACAGATACCATCATCATCATGTTTTCGCCTTCGCTAAATAACGCCGCTGCAAATGCGCCGTCCACCCCCATGACAACGCGCGGTCGCCGTCGCCAACGACCGCTAAGCTCAGACAACACTATCCAGCAGCCTAAAAAGAAGCAACGGGTACCGCTGTCTGAGGAGACCTACACGAGTCCTAATGTGGCTCCGGAGTCTTATGAGGTCAAGTCCACGAAGCCCTCGGCCGTCGAGGTGAAGCGAGATGCCATCGAGTATTCCGCTCCGCAAGCGCCACCAAAGCGGGAGCTCAGTGTGCGATCCAAGAAACCAAGACATGCCGACCGTTTGAATAAGGGCGATGGCAGCACGCTTCTGGTACGTCGCTATCATCTAAACTAGCTGTAGTATATTGAAGAATGTTAAGGTACTAACATGACCCCTTGCAGACAACGAACACTGCGTTCGACGTAAGGAAACTTCCTGCGCTTCCTGATCGACTGAAGTCAAATCCGACTAGTAAGTCGTCTCATTTTTAACTACAACTATACACACATATATACTATTGTTGCTAATCATCTCTGCAGGCCGACAACACGGCTTAGTTGACAGTTCCACAGGCTATGCCCTGAACTTAACCCATACACACGCCGTCGTTTGGCCCTATTCTGTACCTACGCAATCACCCGAATCCTTCACCTTTACACTTCCGTATCCCTCGAAGAGTTCGACCGAACCTCTACCTCTAGGCGCTCTTGTCTCCCCGTCGGCCTCATCCTCGGAGCCTGGCTTGGTGGTGTTGATGCCCACTAGTGGCAAGATTACGTATTGGGAATCTATATCGAGCGCGACCACGATGGATTTCTTGCGACAGCAGCGCAACGGCGTGGAAGACTCCATTTCGGGAATGTACTCTGGGGAAACGGTTACTCAGATCGTGGGCGCTGAGTCAGCAGCTGGATTCATTCTAGCTTTCAGCAGTGGCCGGATGGCTTATATGAGTGTCCGCGATGCCCATGGTCGTCCGAAAGTATCGGTCCAATTCCTGCGGTCAAGTTTAGGTCCTTCTAGCGGGGGATTCTTCGGTAGCATTCGACATGCGCTTAGCCATGCAGCCGCCCAAGGCGATATCGCAGCTGTCAGGACGGATAGGTCTTCGAGCCAAGGCGAATCTACGGTCGTGGCTATCACGTCAAAGGGCCGCCTACAATCTTGGAGAGTACATCGCGGTGGCCATCACGATGTTCTAGCAGAGGTTGATGCTAGGGCGACCATCGTCGACGAAATACAACAGAGGGATCAGGCAAGCGCCAAGTTTTCTCCCGAATCTTTCAAGGTCCTGGATTTCTGCTTCGTTCCTCACGAGCTTCATTCCAAAACCAATGACATGACTCAACTCTTCCCGGCCTCCCATTTCCGTGACGACCAGCAGCACCTACTCCTCTTAACGTATCTCTCGGACAAGCACACTTGCCGGTATAGTTTAGTCGAAGTTTCAGTCACCTCTGGCGCCCCTGAACACACGGTAGAAGTCGGCATGGTTAGACCAATATCCACTTATTCTAGTTTTCCAAGCGCGCATGCCTACACTAGACCCCGTGTCTACCTCCCTAGACCTTCGATCATCGCCTTCGTAGTGTTTAGCCACGCTACTGTCCTTGCTTCGATTGCCCGACCGCCCGACTCCCCTGAGTCTCAGCTTATGGAGGATAATCACATATTGCCAGCTTCCTACGAGGATGTAGTCGACTTGCGGGAAGACCCTGCCCTCGAAATTATCGGTTCTGGCGCTGAGGAACCTCAGGTATCTGGCTCTGGAAGCGAAGAAGGAAAGTCATATAGGGTCAGAACGAAAAACCCCTCGACCGTTTTACTTGTCCGCGGTGCAGGTACTCTTCGCCTCGCTGTGACAGACGTCGAACGCTTCGCTAGTGAGAAACCACCAGTGGTCACGGCCAAGACGAAGCTCGAGCAGGCCGTTTTCTTCGGCGTTAGGGAGGATAACCCCTTAGTCTTTGATGTATTAAGGGAGCAGCCTTTCACGGATGAAGAATATGGCATTGCTGCCTTGGCTCTTAGTCGAGACATCCTGACCTCTACGGGTCAGCATTTCTCGTCCCTAGCCGCACTGCTCGAGAATAACATCAAGGAGCGCGTGCGCTACCTTGATAAACTCATCGCGCATATCAAGAAGCTCGGGATCTCGTTTGACCGAGTGACGAAATGGAGACTACTCTGGAATGCCGAGAAAATGCATGTTGCTAGCACTTTGTGGCGGAAACATGAGGAGTTCATCTCCTCACGTCCCGCTGACGCGAAGAAGAGCATCGTTGCCGAGATTGTCGAATATATCCGATCCGAGGAGAAGACTGAGCCGGATGCTGCTAAGGGGGAGGTCGACGAGCTTCGCCACTGGTTCATTCGAGACATCGACCGCATGGACCTATTCATCGCCTGGGGTTACGAAGTTATCAAATACAACTCTAGAGCTCATCTTGACCAAACTTCTCTTACTCGATTCGTTCACGAAGCTACCGAGATCTACAACGGTGCAATTCGGGATGCATTGACGTTCCGACAGAAAAGTCTTAGTCTCTACGGCTTAGGCGATGAGCAGCTGGAAAACGGCATTCTCGTTGGCAATTATGCTGATTTACCGATACCTTGGACGTGCGCGCCGTACCTCACGAACAACATCAAGAGACAATTGGAGCTTTCCTCGGAATGGATCAAGCAGCATTGGTCCGTACAACTCGAGTCGCCTAATCTTCCAGAGGCTTTCCAACTTCGCAGGATCCAGGAAATATTACCACAATTGACTGAAATCTACCTCACGTCGCTTCAGGAGCTGTCTAGATCTTATCTAGCCAGCGACGACCCTAGTAAGAGATCAATCGGCCAGAAATACGAACAAATTTACGAACAAGACCGTCATGAGAAGGTTGTTCTCCTTGCAAACTCGCGGAATTGGGACGCTGCTATTGAAATTGCAGAACATCACAAATCGCTGCCGGCTCTGGCAGAGGTTCTCACTAGAGAGATCGATGGATATCGGGACCAGCTCGACACTGCCGGTCTTCCTCCTGATCAAGTTGCAAGACTGGAGTCGAGTATGGCTGCGAAAGAAACCAAGGTTAAGGAATATTTCGGCGCGTATGGGGAAGCCTTTGCTTTCCCGTTCTACGAGTACTTGTTCACCACGTATGGAGTTGATGCACTCCTTCAATATGATGGGGACAAGAAGTACAAAACGATGTATCTTCGAACGAAGCCTGAGCTGGCGAAGGTGTCTTGGATCAACGATGTCATCGTCGAGGAAGATACGGAGCGGGCTGCTGATACCCTTCTCGATCTCGGTCTTACGCGTGAGCAGTTATTATGGAACAAGAAAATTGAACTGAGTCTTGGCAAGCTCGCCAGAATGGCTGAGTCATCCCGTCCTTCCAGCAAGGCATCTGCCAGTGTTCAAGAGTTCAGCGCCAATGGGGCTATTGCAGACGCTCGGGTAGACGCCATCGACAAGGAGCTCGCTATAATCGGAGTCCAAGATGACTTATACGAGACGCAAATCCGTCCTGTCATCGATAATGCCCTCGACGAGGAATCCGAGTGGAACATGGTCCTGGAGGCGTTCGCTCTGAAGATCCCGAAGAAGTATAAGATAGTCTCCCAGATCTTCGAAGACGCTCTTAGGAGGCTCTACAACCACGAAGCTCTTGATGCTTTGAGCCTAATCGACCTCCTTACACTAATTACCCTGCAACCTGAATCTAAGGAGTTCATCTCCGACCAGTTCTTCCTTGCGATCCAAGTGGCACACGACGGTCTTTCTGGGGACGAACGCGTCCAAGCAGAGCGACTCATTTGGCGGAGGTGCTACCTCAGGGAAGACTGGACGCGTCTTAACAATACCTCCCTAAAGAATGATAACGACGTCATGGAGGTGTTAAGCCAGACGGACCTATTCCAGATGTATTGCACTCTATATGCTAATCGTAAGTATATCCCATGTCCCTTTATGTTATAGTATTTATCTAACAGTTGACACAGATAAAAATGGGGTTGGCAAAGAATACCGGCGGTTATCACCGTTGGAAGCGGCGGGCGTCTACACCGAGGCTCTTGATCGCCGATTCGAAAAGATGGAGAAGGGGGCTCGTGAGAAGATGTTAGAGGCTATGAGGTGGGAGGACAGCAATCTCCGGAAGCACATTGAGAAGCACCGACTGGAACAATGGGCTAAGGAGACGCGGAAGACAGCCGAGGAGGCCGTGGACCAGCAATACGATGCCGCCACCGTAGAGGGCGCATCCAAGTCTCCCACGAAACCGAAGGCGTTGACCGCCAGTGGCGAGGAAAACGGCACTCTCTAGAAGGGGAAAAATCCAGCAGCAATTGCCGGTGAACCGACGGGTCTTTCGTTTCGTTTCTTTACTTTTAAAGGATAGGGCTTCATGCACAGGAGCGTTCTGGAGTTGTTTTTGTAAATGCTTTCTTTTTACTAAAAAAAGAAGAGTACTTTGTTGTAACATACTTACTTGGCTTCTGGCACTGCATTTATATAATTACGCAAGCACGCTAAAAGTCAACTGGACTGGCGACCGGAGCTAGGAAAGGGAACAAAGAGAGGGTTATGTGCAAGGAACATAATTTGAGACTTACCTATGTCGCTCGTGGTTTGATTGTTTTTCCTTTCTTTCTTTTCTTTTCTTTTCGTTCTCCTCGGACGGGCGAAGATGATGAACAAACAGGAAAGAAGGACGGCGTAGTTAGTGAGTGTTGCATATCAAAACATAGGTAGCTAGGTTAGGTTAGGTAGCTGGAATGCTGTGGAATGAAAAACTTGCATCTGCTGCTGCTGGCGTGATGCCTAAACAATTTTTATTTTTATTTAATCTTTGCAATTGAGTAGTATTTTAAGAGTAGACATGAGATATCGTTTTGGGTCATTTGAGATCTGACACGGTTTGGTTCTGTCATTTATAAAGTTGCATACATTGAGTAGGAACTATCTTAATTACGTTAAGTAGGCTACAATTGTATTACTGGTAAACAAAAACAAAAATAGGGGTTTCCTTATAAAGTTCCAACCTACCTACTTGTGTACATAGCTTACGGGTTTAATTCTCGTCCGGGCCGGGATTATAGAACCATAAGCGCAACTTGCTTTATACTGATAGTAGAGCTGCAGACGAATGTAGACTTAATCCCGACTTAATCCCGACATCTCACCTGGATTTTCACGTATAGATAGATAACACACATTGCAAGTCTCACCGCTTTGGAATAGAAATAGAACTCGAGTCTAGTCAGCGCAACGAACGCCGGCTGAAATTACGCTACTTGAATTTCACTGTATGATGTGATAAAAGAGTTTGGAAACCTGCTCCATCCAATCCCGAATACTTATAAGTGAAAAATAACAAACTTAAGTCCGCCAACCCGGGATGTCCGAAGCCCCGCAAACAAGACGCCGTGAGTCGAGACCGGAACAAATGCCCTGAGGACCTGACCTCCCTCCATACCTAGGTAGTTTTTTCGCAAGCCAATAACTTAAGTAATAATCAGGAGAGGATTTATTTGAATAAAAAAAGAGGGTATATAATTATTTAAACTAGGTACCTACTTACCTACACTACACTACACAATGGCCGGGAATGAAGAGCACGACAGGTGGAGATGGTCCGTGTCGTTCTACACCGATACAGGAGAAGGACCATCACCAGCAACGGCAGCAGCAGCGGCAGCACCACCAGCTGGGAGGGAGGAGCGCCCGCGAAGCCCTCCGAGGCGCCAGCGAGCCTGCCTACCATGTATGAAATCGAAGGCGCGATGTAAATTTGAGTCGAACAGCGTGGATAACGGCTGTGAGAGGTACGGCAATTTCATTCTCCTCAATTATGCATTGCCAAGGGCCTTGATGCAGGAATCCGTGGTCTCTCTTCCAAACGGCATTTCCAATATAGTGGATAGGTAACAATAACCACAACAACTAACGAACTAGAACAGATGTCGGCGGATGGAACTGACCTGTACACCGCAGACGACGAGGAGTTTGAGGAAACCCAGACAGTTGAAATCTCGATTGACGTATGTTATGTTTGTTCACTTTCTTAGGGTTTATTATATGTAATTCAGTTTCATTCCTACTGACATGATAGGTTTCAGCGCTATTGGACGGCCTTCAGCCACAAGTCACCAGATCGCCTATAATACCATCCCATCGGGCAGCAGCACGCTTGCATCAGGGGAGGCTAGCCGGTCTATGGCAGCAAGCTTTGCAGCACCAGCACCGGCTCCAACGGGTGCGCGATCTAACGAGGAGGCACAGTCATCACTACCAACTTCAACAGCAGCAGCAGCAGCAGCAGCAGCAGCTCCGAGCAGCAAAGTCCCAGCACGCCCGGGCTTCGGGCTCACCTGGGAGCAAGCCGAGCAGGCCGTGTCAGACTACCGAATCCGATTCGTGCCGCACTTCCCCTTCGTGCCCCTGGATCCCGAGGTGACGGCCCAGGACGTGTTCCTCAAGAAGCCGTTTCTGTTCCGGGTCGTCCTGCTGGTGGCTGCGCGGCTCACCGTCGCCAAGCAGAAGGAGCTGAAGAGGAGCGTCAGCGCCTACGTCGGCCAGCACCTGGTCGTGATGGGGAAGCGGAGTCTGGATCTGCTTCAGGGTCTGTTGGTTTATGTCGCGTGGTTCGTTCTGTCTGCCCAGCTTTTTGCACTTCGTCTTGTGATACCTTACCTAGTTAAGAAAATTTAGGACTTTTTGTATAATAATAATCCTCAGGGATATCTAGCTAACTAATGTGGTTATTCGAATTAGGGGCAACCTCGAATTTTACGACGACAAGCAGATAACGCACTTGATCTACCTCACTGTCGGATACGTCCATAACCTCGGACTCAGCCAGCGGCCCCTGAAACCGCAACAGAAGGCCACGCTCACCTTTAACCCCAGCGATGCCAAGGAGGCGATGAGAGGGGTGTTTCTAACTACGATCGTGGAGGAGTCGCATTCGCTCGAAGAACAGCGCTGCCTTCTTGGTTGTTACTGCCTCATGTCACTGTAGGTAACTGAAACCCTTACTGGCAAACACCATTACCCCCTATCTCGTTTGTGCTATTTATTATAGTTAGGTACGTACGTAAGCTCACACATAATAACGTCCAGTAACTCTGTACAGTTCGACCGCCAGAACACGCTCGGAGGCGAATACACCGATCATTGTATCGAGCTCCTCCGTCAGTCAATAGAGAACCAGACGGACTCTACGCTCGCCCTGATAACGAAACTCCAACAGGTCGTCGAGCGCATTACCGAAGCGCTCCCCTGTCCCAGGGATCCCGGCCACAACAGTAAAGTCACCTTCACGGAGTCGGTGCAGGACGAGATGCGGTCGATTCGCAGGTATCTCGACGAGACGTTCACGACTGTCGCTCATAAGCATCGTCATTTCAGTAGGTTCACCCATCTGCCTAAGACGCAACACCATTGTCCTCATCCCTCGCGCCCCCTTTCCTTTCCTCTCCTGTAGATATTCCTCGGTGGCATGACTTTGTTATATTGGCTGTTTCCTCCACTAACCAGGCTGTCATCTACCTACTTTGGGGGGAAATAGCATCCCTCTGGATAACGCACAATTACATCCTGGTGCGCCTCTACGCGCCCGCCATGTGGCTCCCATCTCCTCCGCGGCTCTCATCATCATCATCCTCTCCCCCTCACTCCAGCAACGAGCACCAACAACAACATAACGCCCCCGCCGCCATCGCCACCTCCACCTCCACTACTACCTCCACATCATCCTCATCCTCATCCCCATCCCCACCAACCCCCTACCGAAACCAATGTCTCCTCTCCTGCCTCCAAGCCGCGAAGTCCTTCTTCGGGGCCTTGCTGTCCGTCGGTCCCGAGGGCCTCCTGCACCGTCCCTTCCCCGCCTTCTACGAGGTCATGTTCGTCACCGTCGCCGCGTCACGTCTACTCCTGCTACGCCAGCTCCCCACCACCATCACGTCTAATGGCAATGCCAATGGCAATATTAACGACAACGCTAATGGTGATGGTGATGGTGGCGGCAACGCGGGCGAGTGGAAATGGGACCTCGATGCTGCGCGCGCCACGCTGGATCTACCGGCTGTCCTGCAGCGGTTGGTGGAGTTGCTTGAGGAGGCTAGGGCGCTGAGGGATAGGAGGGCTGCTGTTGCTGGTGGTGGTGGTGGTGGTAGTGGTGGTAGTAGTGGGACGGATCGAGCTAAGGAGGGCGATGATGTGAGAGGTGCTGGTAGTGGTGATGGGGATGGGAGAAATGAGTGTATTGGTAGTGGTATCGGTATCGGTATCAGCGTTTATGATAAGGACGACCCTCTCAAGATGTACATCATCAAGGTCCGTTGGATGAAGGGATGGCTGGAAGCGCGGCTGGCTGGTAGGCCGCCGGCCGCGGTAGTAGCGGCACCAGGAGGAGAAAAATCAACCGAGGAGCACCAAGAAGGTGTGGAGGATGAGTCTGGTGGTTTGCCGTCCTTGGATTATCAGGCGGCGTATGATTGGTTTAGCTTCGGGTTGATGGGGAGCGAGAGTTGGAGTTTTGATGGGTGAAGGGTGAAGGGTGAAATAATTACCTAGTTATGGGGTTAATGAAACCGTAATGGCCCCTTTCTGCACTGACTGTGTGTTGATGTTTGATGACTTTTTCTTCTCCATTTTAATTGTCAGGTTGCAGATAGGATGAGCCGTTCAAGCACCTACGTATATAGCTGTAGCTACCCCGTTGCAAAGAGATGTCACATCGCCATTGTAACCGATTGAGTAGCGCCAGGTGTAGCGATTTTGTGTCCAGTTCGACTACAATCAGCCGCTATACATATACCTTCCAAGGTAAATGCTCTCTTTTGCTTAAGGCATGACCAAATCATACACACTCTACTGTTGACGGGACCAACACCTTTGCCAGGAGGAATTTTTTGAATCTATTTAGCTCTTCCCTCCTCGTCCTTATAATTGTTTATTTCACCCACAAGAGATGTCTTTCTTTGTTGGTTTAGTAAATCAAAATCTATTGGAAAGCTTAGGCATAAGAATCACGATCAACTAAGTGTCATTAAGCTCAGTCTTTAACATAAGCCCTTACTTCCTCCTTACCTTCCCTTATACCCTAATACAATATCGCTTGAAGTAAAACAAAGAAGAGCAGCCCTCTCATCCAGCACGACATCATTAAGAAAGACAACTTTTTATAGAAACAATAATTTACAACGTTAATACATTTATCCTCTGTTGTTGTTCTTCCTCCCCACTGTCCTGTTTTAAAGACTCTCTGTGGACTTTTATTTTGGCACCCCATTTCTAAATATACCGTTATTGCATGTCTCCTTGCGTTTCTCCTTGCGTTTGTTAACGCGCTTATTGCTGCGTTTCCTACAACGATGGAGTGCTCGATACTTTTCCCAATTTTCATCAAACACACGCTTCCGCAACATTTCGCGCTCGTGTAGCTGTCCTCTGCCTTGGCTAAATTGACGATACTCCTGTCGTCGTCTTCTCTGCTCTTTCTCGCAAGAAGCACATACAGGGGGGTATCCACACGAACGCAGTATCAAAGCTTGTTTGAATATCTGTTTCTTGCACCCACCGCACCCTTTGCGAGGGATTTCATCCTCGCTTTCGGACTCCTCCTGGTGTTCCTTGCAGGTCGAATACGGATACTGCGGCCCAGAGTCTTTGTTGTGTATATTGAAATGCTCTACCTGGCGCCAGTGGTGGCAAGTTCTGCAACGAGAATGTCCGTCGTTCAACTCAGCTATTTGTAGATTAGTTGAATGGAGGTTCGAATCCATGGACGGTAAGCGGATAGGCAATGATTGCATATCATGAGAATGTAATCTCGTACTCGAATCGCTCGTTATTTGCTTGTCCTGGATGGCTTCTAGTCCAGGCCCCGACGATTGTTGATCTATCACGGAGTCGATTTCCATCGCTTCAATCGTAGCAGGACGATCCAGGGACATTTTTATAAACATCGAGTTCAACTGCTCGTCCAACACAGCTTCCGATGCATCCCGGCAAGCTCCCCCGTTGTATCCAGCTTCCCCAGGATGTAAATGTATCCCTGATGGTAACAAAGAAAGGTGACAAGTTTTAGGGTGAGATTCTCTTCGCTCTTCGTAAATATGTTGATCTACCGATGAAATTGATTGGGGATCTCCTGATTCAGCTTGGTACTTCCACATTCCCGGATATTCGCTCATATCTTGATCCGACATGCTCATATTTTAAATATGTATAGCATGTAAATGATAAGAGTTGGGTTTCAATGACAATAATTGCAAATAGAGACTCTGCGTTGAGCGATGACTCGAGCGTATTGTAGTTAGTTGGAAGACAAATAGATTGATAACTTTCTCAGAGGTCGATTGTCTTCATATATAAGAAACTAACTAGAGAGACATGATTCAGCTATTCATTTTAAAACTTTTGAACTGTGGTTCACCTAGGGCGTCGTTTTCATATCATGATCCATGGGGGTTATAAAGGAGGTTTATTCTGTATCATTGCCATTATTAATCGACCGTGAATAACCATAATCAGTAATTGCCCTGGTAGTACATTGCAATACTGCAAATCCGGCGTACCATGTTTAATAACATAGGATGAATAAAGCGAACCTCGGCTACAAGGTGGACTCCTGCACAAACACTGGCCCATTTGCCCTCACGTACAAAAGCATACATCATAGGACCGTATACCAGCCAACTTACATCCTCAATCATGCTTTATTGATAATTGAATGGCGCCAAATTAGACTAGATGGTAACTATAATACGTACTCACCCCCACGGCGCTTCCATTACCATAGTCTAGTTCAACTCGCAAGTAACTTATGACACCCTTCCTATTTAATCATTCCTACATAATTAGAGCTAGGACAACATCCGATATCCAGAGAAGCCAAACACGAGTCAATCCTACAATGAGTTCTCTTTCTGTAGGGGTAGTATGGAAGACGTCTAATAACTCCTTGGTGCTGAATGTACCACTGAATTTACTGTTTAGCATGCCTGCCGGAGTTCTTGGTTATTCTTTGTAACGCCGAATTAATTAGACACGTTGAGAATCCTAAACCCCTTTTTAAATAGCATCACTGCCAGAGCGTAAATCTAACTAATAATACATCTAGAGAAAAACATTATATGATGCCCGAAATGGGTTCAGACCGCCTTACCTACGAGGCCCAGCCAACATGGTGGTAATCTTCCAGAAACACGCCCATACCCCCACCCCTTTCCCCCTCCCTTCCTCCAGCATAGTGACGAATATCTCCTCCACCGTTTCTCTATCTTGATTTCTTTTTCTTCTCCGGAGTGCGCTGATAATCCGGTTGAGCTCTCTTATTTAGGGTATGCTTGTAAGACATTTCCCGGCAAGTGTCGCACCTCTCACTCTCCTTGCCGTCCTCCTTGACGAAGTGTGCTGTTTCGCGCCACTTTTTGCATCGAATACACTTATTCAAACCGCCCGGATTGCCGTTATTTATCTTATATACGCAAGCGTTGCATATCGCGGACCCATCAGAAACCCCCGTTTCGGGTATAACGAAGCTAGCAGTGTCCTGGTGGATGTGACACTTTTCACATCTTTTCCAGCAAACTTGGCCTTGTATGAATTGTTCATTAGCCGCACCTATGATGAAATCAAATTCGTTTGGTGGTTGCTGTTCCGATGGTTCGTCACCTGCAATTGTGGCGAGTATGCCATGCCTGCTCGGTGGCTGCGACATCAATGATTGGTCGTCACCTGAATACATGGGTGTGCCATATTTGCCCAGCTGCTGCTGCGCCAGCGCTTCGTTATTTACACGCGTATACTGAAGATCATCCATCAGCTGCTGTGCCAACGATTCGTCATATACATGCATAGGCGTAGGTACGTCATAGTGGCTCAGCTGCTGCTGCTGTGCCAACGATTCGCCATATACATGCGTAGACGTAGGTACGTTATAGTCGCTCAGCTGCTGCTGCTGCTGTGCCAACGATTCGCCATATACATGCGTAGGCGTAGATACGTTATAGTCGCTCAGCTGCTGCTGCTGCGCCGACAATTCGTTACCTACAGTCATAGCTAGTGTCTGTGATTGCTGAACAGTACCGCTGGCATCGAATATGTCATCATAGGATTCTTCATATGCCTGTTGACTTTGTGCATCCCCGCAACTTCGGTAGGCGCCCGCACTTTCAGCGTCCGGCTGTGTTGGAGCATAAGCACCATACTCGTTGCCTGTCGAGGTCGGGTCGTCGTACCAAGCGTTATCGTAAGTTGCTGGATAGGTTAAGAGTGGCTGACCTAAAACCGCACCTTAGTCACTATATAAAAGAGTAAAGGAAGTTGAAGGGTCTTACTGAGATCTATCGTGCCTTCAGGATCTCCCAGGTTGGCAGGATCCACGAAATTAGCATCCATCATGCGACGTGTAACAAGAGGTTTAGAATGCAAAAGGGGCTCAGATGGCTGTGATCGAGGCAGGGGTCTGAGGCGTTGAATATGATCTGGATGCATTATGTTCACAAAGGGGGGGTTTTCCCTCGTTTTATACTAGAGTGACTTGGAGCTAGAATTCCTTAGCAGAGGGCATTTGACTCATTGTGCTGCCCTTGCTGGAATGAGCTTCGAGTGAATCTAGAATATTTGGTTTAATTGTCCAACCTTGCAAGCCAAAACCGGGCTTGATAGCGAAGTGTTTGCGTTGAATTGGGTAGTCATCATCTCATGAATTCCGTGTTTAACTGTGTAACCGGTCAGTTTGGAATGTATTCTCGACTCGTTACCTTAATCGCCACTTCGCCTATGTAGAAACGGTTAAGTTATTTGCGTCACTTACTGGAATTCTCGTGTGAATGGTGTATAAATGCTGTATTTTGGTATTTGAAATCGTAGTTACTCTCACCGGATCCCACAATCCAGTGAAGTTGAAATATGCGAGTAATACCTCCTTCATACTTCCTCTGCAATGTTGTGTGACCTGTGTAGTTGACCGGTAGGGTTTCATGCTTGCACCACTAACAAAGATGACAACACGGGGACCTCGCAACTAGCTTATTATGGACAAAGTTTTATTTAGAGATATCATAACTTATCGTAACATCCACGTCCCTAATTAACTAGACAGGTAGGTGGGTAGGTAGGTAGGCGCCCTACTACTTCAAGCTCTTCAGCATAACCAACGCACAAAGGACACCCCTACTCCGTATTATGACAATGCCCACCATACCCAGCCAACCAACCAACCAACCAACCAGCTATGTAGCCAGCCCTCTACGATTCATTTCATTCATTCATCCGCCAAACCAGGCGTCCCTTCAATACCACACCGCACCGCACCGCACCGCCCTGATCCCCTCCACCCCTTCCTTATGTTCACCCTCTCTTACGTTATAAACAAAACTAGCAGCCGCACCAGGCCAGGCCCGGCCACCACTATAGAACAAACTTGACTACCGAAAAACCCACATGAACCGACGTACTAAACGGAATGTAATTTTTAATTTACCGCGCCGGACTCTCAACGCCAACATTCCCCTGAATCAGGCTCTCCAGCTCCCACGGACTCAACGTGCTGCGCCGTCTAGAAGCGCGCCTCGACGCCGCAGCGGCGACCGCGGTAGTCCTGCGATCGCGCTTCCGCTTCGGGATGACGATCTCGCTGGGTCCGGACCGCGGCCCCCCGCTAGCCGCGAGCTCGTCTGCTTCGTCATCGTCGTGCTTATTTGTACTACTGATGTTGTTATTATTGCTGTTGCTGTTGTCCCGTCGTAGTGACGACGACGGTGGTGCAGCAGCAGCAGTAATCGACTTCTTGACGGGATCGACATCTTCTAGGTCCTGGTTCACGGCGGCCGGGTGTTGTTTCTCTTGTCTCTTCGCCGGTTCCTCTTGCTGCACTTGTTGTTGTTGTTGTTGCTGCTGCTGCTTCGGCTGTGCTTGGGCAGTGGTAGCAGATGTGACAGTAACATCCGACGAGCTCTTATTATTGGCCTTTGCGCCGTTGCCGCCACCACCGACCCGTTTCCCGAGCCTCGCGGCCCTGAGCTTAGCCCGCACGCGGGCGGCGTCGGCCTCTCGCTCGGCTGCGGCCAGTTTCGCGGCGATGGTCTCCATGGTGAGCGGGGACTGCTGGGCGGCGGCCGCTGCGGCGGGGGGGTTATTGCGTCGCGGGAGACGCGAGCTCAGGGGCTGTTGGGGATTGCCGTTGTTATTACCGTTATGAGTTCGGACGGGCGAAGAAGGCCGGCCGGCACTACTGCCACTGCTACTGCTATTCGCACTAGTAGTAGTGGTGGTGGTGGTAACTGTAGTAGTGCTAGTGGCGTTGGACTTCGAAATGCTATTTTGAGAAGCGGTTGATCTCGAAGTGGTGCTGTTGTTGGCTTGCGTTGTAGCCGTTGCTGCTACAGGGGAACCCCGAGCGGACTGCTGCTGCTCAGATGTCGATGGTGGCGGGTTCGGGTTGGACTTGCGCTTGGCTGATCGGGTCTGAGACCTCGTGGTCGTAGCGCTTGGCGGTTCACCGGGCGACGACTTCGGACGCTCGCTCTGCCTCGTTCGCCGCCGTTCCGGCTCTGGTTCCTGCTTCGGCAGCGATTCCTTCGCTGGCTTGGAAGGCTTGGAGAACAACTTCCTCGTAGGATCCGACATGGACGGCTTCTCTCCCGACCTTCCGAATAGCGGGCTATCGTACATGGTCGTCTCTTCCGAGAACAGGAGCTCAGACGGCTTAGGCCTGTTTTCCTTGGTGCCCGGGGTGCTCTGGACCTGCCGCTGCTTGTAGTCCACTGTGTGGGGAGGCGGCACGGGCGGCTCTTCGTCTTCCACGGTAGTAGCAATACTAGCAGCGGTATCGGCAACCAGGTCCCAAGTATTCTCCTCAACGATAGTCGTGAAATCGCCCGGCCCCCTATGGTAGCGATGCTGTGGCATAACGGCATGACCTGGCAGCCCCCTGTTGCCCGACGCGTAACAGTCTTTAAGAGGGCTCAGCTGCGGCGGTTCTGGGAGCGGAGATGAGTCCGCGGACCTCTCCTGCCACGTAGACTCATGGAGGACCTGCACATTGGGTTCCTCGGCCTCGAGCGCCTCCATGTCGATGTCATCCTCGAAGATACTGGATTCCGAGCCCTCGTCGTCTTCTCCCTCTTCTTCCCCTACTTCGAAACCGGGAGCGGGGACGAGATGTAACGACTCTACCGGACTTGGGGATCTGTATCTCTTCACATCCTCTTTTTGGGGAGATCCCTGCTGCTGCTGCTGCTGCTCTTGTTGCTCCCCTCGGCCCTGATCCACCTCGACAAAGTTCTGCTCAGGAGCATACACCTCCTGTTCTTCTTCTTCTTCTTCCTCTTCTTCCTCCTCTTCCTCATCCTCCTCCTGAACGCAAGAAAGCCTTGATCGAAGATCAGCCATCTCCGCATGCATGCCACTCTCCATATCGGCCTCCCGGACTTCATCGCGAATGCGAACGGGACTCAGCATAAGAGCCGCACTACTAAGCTCATCGCCGATCCCGCCACCGCCACCATTCTGGGAACCACCACCAACACCACCACCACCCATGCGGCGGCGCCAGCCATCGATGAGGACGACGGCGTCGCGCCAGCGGGTCTCGAGGCGCTCGAACCCGCCACGCAGGCGGCGGATCTCCTCGTCGCGGACCTCGACCTCCTCGATGGGCACGAAGGAGGGGTTCGTCAGGATCGTGCGCAGGTGGTCGAGCACGGCGTCCATATCCGATGCTAGCTCCTCCGCGGTCTTCATTGGTATTGCTGTTGTTGCTATCGAGGGGTCGACAAATGGAATCACAGCGTGGTCGTTGTTGCTCTCGTCGTTGTTTCCAGAAATGGCAGAAAAGGCTTTACTGCCATCTGCTGCTGTTGCCGCGTGTGAAGAAAGAGCAGCAGCAGCACCACCACCTCCAGCACCACCGGTATGATCCAGTCCACTCATCTCCCTCAACCCCTCAACAGTCCGTCTAACCAGGACCCTAAGGCCCTCATTCTCCTCACTCAGCCCGCTCGCCAGTCTGGTCAGAAACTCGTTAGTCTCCAAGCTCAAGCTATACCCGTCATCCTGCGTAGCGCCCAGCGGCAGACCGCCCGCACCCGCGCCCACGTCGACCTCCCCGGTGACGCTAACGACGGTGACGCAGCTCGTGCCCCGGGCCTGGCCGCGCACGCGGCCGGCGTCGACGACGGCCTTCTTCAGGTCCTCGATGGCGCGGTCCCGCCTCCGCACGTCCCGCGCGCACGCCGCCCGGGTCTGGGCCACGAGGGCGCGCGCCCGCTGCTCCTCCTCGCGGATCTTCTGGGCCGCACGCTCCGCCGCCTTCAGCCGCTCGCGCAGCGCCCGCTCCGACGCCTCCGACGCGTCGAGCGACGCCCGCGCCTTCGCCAGCGCCTCGGCTTGCCGCGCGTGGTCCGCCGCCTGCCGCTGCTGCTCCGCCCGGAGCGTGCGTAGGGTCGCGGAGAGGGATTCTCGGGCTGAGGCGTCGCGCTGGGTTTTCGGGGTTCGTTGTTAGTTTTGTGGTTTTTTGGGGGGGGGATGGTGGGGGGGGGGTTTCTCCTTTCTTCATGTTTTGATTTGTGATATGGGAGGAGACGAGACAAAGAGAAAAGGGAGGTGGGAGAAAGGGAAGAGGGAAGGGAATTATAGACAGATGACGTACATCTCGGCGCAGTATCAAGTCATTGACGACGCTCATGACCTTCCCCATGGTGGCATCGAGGCCACCGCTGCCGCGCTCCGGGTTCGCGAAGTCGATGTTCTGACCATCGCGCAGCAGGCCCCGGGACAGTAGCTGGTTGTTGATGTAGAGCGACGCGGTGCGCAGGTTTTCCGAGTCGATCATCTTGATCGTTGTTCTCCCAACGTCTTCGTCTCTCTCCTATCCCCAATAACTACTGTTTTCTGCTGTTTGCTGTGTTCCCGTCGACCACTGTTACCACGTCCTAGCATTGGATGGGATGATAAATGTATGTACGTGTGTGTGTGTGTGTGTGACGGAGACGATAATGGTAATTATCTGTCTGTGTGATGGTATGTTTGTATGATAGGTATATGTCGTAGTCGGTCTGACGATAGTTAAAATTTTACTAGTAATCAATTACGACGTAGATACGTAAGTAAGGTAGGTAGGTAGTTAATCGTCGCGTTTTCCCTTTTGCTCTGAGACAGACAGACAGACAGGGAGTAGCCTGCTTTTGAAAAAAAAAAAAAAAAAGATACCACTTTCCACGCGTGCATGCAAGGATACAGGCGATTATTATTATGTCAGGTTCGGGTTGTTACTAGAATAGGCACATGTCTGTCTGTATGCATAGAAAGTAGGTATACCTACATATGACGGTAGTGGTGGTTGATGGTGAGACGTGTAAATTGGATAAGTAATTACTATGTAATGAATGTTTTCTATCGTTGCCAGGGTCCCGAAAGTAAACAAAAGAAAAAAAACGTTGCAAGGGTCCACGGCTACCCACATGCCACTTTGATCAACGTGGACCCCCTGCTTTTTTCCCCATACATACATACTTACAGACCTAACTGCGGCTATGGGCGCTAAAAGTCCAAACTACCCCTCAACTTCACGTGTAAGGCTACGGTGATGCCACGACATGAAATATTTTTGGGTACACCCAAGAGCGTGGGACTACAACTGGGGACCAACTGACTACCTAGACTAGGTACATACCTAGGTAGTTAGGCATATGAATCCTTGATATATGTTTATCCTCTTGTTTACTGCCTACGAATTGGCCTATCAGAAGAAGCTACCATAGTTCCAAGGGCATGGGATGGATAAAAACCTAGGTAACGGATGGGCTCCGATGTGCGTTCTAGCTTCACGATGCAGATGCTAGTTAACTGATACTTAAAGTAAGTAGCTCTAACTATATCATCACCTGCCTACATGCGTGTGATATTGAGTCAATTATGTGCATACTGGCTTAATCTCACATTTATACACAATCTGGGCGGCTAGAAATGTAAGCTAATCCAGTTTAATTTTCCAACTTTATACACCATATCATTTATCATGATAGGATGTGTATGTGTAGTACATAATGATAGTAGCTATTTACTGTAAATCAACAAATGCCTGCTTGCTTATATGTCCACATCTAGTTCACTATTTTACTCGCCGGTCCGTCTTCCATCCCATATTCAGGTCTATAGTTTAGTAGTGTAGTCCCAGCCAGCTTGAGGGCGCTGTTTTGAATGCCATGCCAAACCGCCCGATGTCTACATACGCATTTGTCTCTAAATTGTCCCTATTTTTTTCTTCTTTCAAACCTCTTATCTTAAGATTATCAGAATACAACATCGCTCTTGTTAAGACCCTCTCCCTTTCGGGAACCTTAGGATAAATTGGGTTCGCTAGCAGCGTCGCCTCCTCCAACAATCCGTCTGTGTGCTTCCTTCTTCTCTTCCTCGGTGACCTCGCTAGCATCCTTACGCATGTCCGGTGTAAACTGCGGAACTTGGGGTGAATGGCCAATGGACATGCCGGCTCGGACCTGAAAATTCGGTTAGCAATCGGGGTTTTCAAATAGCTCGGAATATTGAAGTGAGGAATCATACCAACGTCTCAAGGGCAGTATTGGAGTTGTCCACCAAGTCGGCATCGTGTACCATTTTCCCGTCTTCAAATAGCACCACAATGGTACTACCACCGAATTTGAAATACCCAAGCTCTTCGGCACGCTTGACGTGTTCGCCTTCCTTCCGCGTGATCACAGTGCTACCGACCATCATGGCTCCTACACAGATAACCATGACACGGCCGAAAAGCTCCGTGTCAATAGGACAGATCACACGGACGTTCTCACCGTACACATCAAGTGCTGAGCGAATAGCCATCGGGTTGACAGTGTAGTACTCGCCAGCAATGAGCTTAGGTTCGCGCAGAACTCCATCGACGGGAATGTGGAATCGATGGTAATCCTGGGGAGCTAATCGGTAGATTCCTAGCGCACCGTTCGTATAGCGGTTGGCATCTTCCGGGTAGGCATCGCCAAGGAGACGCTTGACCGTGAATTCTCGACCTTTGACCCAGATACTAGTCGCATCTTGAATACTATTGAAGACAACGGAACGACAATCCGCAGGCGACACGAGGATACGTGGATCGTCTGGGGCTGAGCAAGGTCGAGCATTCGGCTTCAGCGCACGATAGAAGAATTCATTGAAATTGTTAAACTCCTCAACGGGTAGCAAGACTTCCGACATATCCAGGCCATGGAATTCGATAAATGGTTGGATCTGAGACTTAGACGCCGGATCATCGTACTTCTTGCCCTGCTTGATACTCAAACTTTTGAGCATTTTTCGGACTGTGATTTGTGTTAGTTGACGAGAGTTTTACACCAGTATATGAATACGCTTACTTCTCTTGTTCTCCATCTTGTTTGACTTGAGACCCTTGTAAAGAAGCCGAATACCCAAACGGACGTACACGCTCATCTTCTCTTCGTTAATCTGGCCGGTCAGGCGATCTTGGACAAGGATATTGGCAGAATTAGCGCCAAGCTTGTAGCCTCCGTAGGAGATCTTGGTGATGACCTTCGAGTACCATTTCCGCTGAGCTTGACTGGCAGTAACAAATCCACCCATCATAAGGTTGTTGACCTGACGCCAGTCCTGGCTAGCACAAGTAGCGATGTGAGTGATGATGTCGGTGTCTTTTCGTTTGTTGAGACGCGGCTGATGGCAGATGGGGCATTCTCGAATCTCCACTACATGTTCCTCTCCTCGGTCGAGGTTGAGATCATCCTTGCCTAGATAGTCGCCCTCCTCACCCGGGGTGCTAAGATCAGGTACAATAATAGTTGAGGTTCCAGATTCTTGACCTTGGACGTTCGAATCCTCGGCATCCAAGGTGAACGACCCTTCCTCTGATGGCGTTGACACATTGCTGTGCTGGCCAGGAACCGTGAGTAGGTTCTTGACTTTATCTGCATCGGGCATCATGTTCTTCATCTTGTCTCCTACTGACGACGACGTTTGACTCTTTGACTTTAATTGATCCTCGAGACAAATGACTGCCTGGTCCATAGTCAGGCTGCTCTCGCCCGTGACAGATTCGTGCTGGAAACGTTTGAAAAAACCGTCAATAGTAGACTCCCGCAACGTCGACCCTAGCGTATCAAGCATCGTGGTCAATTCAACTTTACTGATTTCACCACTTTCGTCGCTGTCGTATTGCTTCAACAACGCCCGCCAGAATTGCTGTCTCAATGCAGAATATGGCATATATTTGGCTCGAACGGTCAAAACAGGGTTGTGCTTAGCCTCCCATTTTTCCCAGTCCTTCATCTTCAATGGAATCGTGAAGGTATTGAAGTCGGAATCCTCCGGATCATCAAACTCGCTGTTCCCGGCATTCCCGCCATATCCACCACTGATGTTAGGAATTTGTTCCGCATTCAATAGGCCAGGATTTGGTACCGAAGTAGGAGCGGATTTTCCATCAGTCCCATTGCCCGCTTGTGGTACGGTGGACGCTACACTAGGATTCTTAGAAAGAACAGGCCGTCCTTTCGACAAGCTCGCAGCCGAAGACGATCTTGACATGCCCAACTTTGCCAGCCTTGACTTCTTCCCCGGCACATACTCCGCAGGTTCCTTGAGTTCGTAGAGGCCGGTCTCCGGGTCAGGCTTGGGGCTCTTCTCGATCATTTCCGGTACCGGAAACGACGTCGAAGCAATGAAATCATTTCCAGAATACTTGTCCCGGTCAATGACGGTGAAGGCAAGGGAATATGCTTTCTCATGGTTCAAGACATGGAATAACATCTTCTCATTGAAAACCGGATTCAAATTATGACGCACAACTCGGGTACGGTATGTCTTCTTGCCGAGCGACGCCACGACGAAGGGATCCATGTCGAAAGTGGTTCTTGTGAAGTTGGATTCGGGCGGTAGGTCTGTGATGTTACAAATCTCCAGGAAGATGAGCCCAATCACATCACTACCGCCATTAATAAATTCGTACGGGTTTCGTCTCTTCTTACGTTTTAAACCTTTGATTCTGAGTCTCCTCTTTCTTTTCTCGGCAGTCTCTGGTTTGCTGGGATCCTCATCTTCGGGGGTTTCTTCATCGTCAAGTATCTCATCATCTTCCTCGTCATCCTGGGATCCCTCTATGCCGCGGATCAGAGGTGGGGACGGGGATGATCCTGGGCTCGATGCCCCGAAAGTAGGGGTCAGGGTCGGAGTGACGTTGCGAGAGGTAGCTTCTGGTAACGAAGCAGCAAGCAAGTGTAGCTTCTCCATAATTTGTGCGTCTGTAGCCTCCTTGTTTGTGGAATCATACAAAGTGCACTGCAGCAGAACCTCTCCCGAGACGATGCTGGTCTTTTTGCCCGGCTTCTTGCTCTTCAGTCCGTACCATTTCGGCAGCTGTTCCGTCTTCTCGTCGGCAAAGATCTCTTCGAGAGCTAGGTCGAATTCGCCGAGATAGTCCTTGCCAAATCTATCCTTGTCCCAGCAGATACTCTCGAGGAGCAAGCAGTCGATGCCTGTAACGGGTATGGTGCAAACGACGTTCCATTCTGGGTTCAGCGTTTTTGGTACGCAATGGGTTACGAATTTAGTCTCGCCGCAGGTCAATTGAAGATACTGTTTTAAGAATATATAGTTAGTAGTAGTCCTTCTCGTGTAGATATCGAGTTCTATTGGGAATATTGTATATTGACTTACAGGATCCGATGTCCCGCTACGATCTTTTGCTGCTAAATCTCTTGCCTAGATGCTTGCATGTCAGCATCCTACAAGCTACAACGAAGGACGCTGCTTGGAGAAGGTATATATTATCCTTACACGAATCACAACAATCTTCAAGACCAATCCCATATCCTTCCGAACTTCTGAAGTTGCCATATCTAGTTTGGATCTTGAGGGACTAGTACTACGGCTGTTGGTGGCAGAGTTCATTGTCGAAGTAGAAGAACGAGGTTTTAACCTCGAGGGAATTATGCGGACCATGATGAAATAGGAGGGGGTGTTGGAACAAGGCGGGAAGCGGCTAACTAATCAGTTTAGTATAGTATAGTATGGCTTGGTATGCTACGCTGGCTGGTTGGTAGCTGGAATGCAGGTGTGATCCCTATCCCTGAGTTGGGGAAGAGAAGGGAAGAGGAGATGACGTCGTGAAACGGTTTCTATTGGTTGTAAATCAAGTTTCAGAGGGGTAGGTTGTGCTCTAGAGCTTCAATAGTTCAGCTTTACTGGTTGTTGTATTGTGGTATTGTAGTATTGTAGAATTGCAACAGAGACAGGTAGCAGTGGCTGTCCAGCAGCTCTCGAGACAGGTTTAAAAGTTGCGAGGTCAAACAAGCCAGGTAAATAAGGAAGCTTAGGGTACTTGTATGTAGTTAGTTGGTCTGGCCAGATGTGCGGGCCTGAATGAATCGAATCGTTTCGTGAGGGGTGGGACGGTGACCAGAAATCTATTTGCCATTCATCTCTGAGGGTATTTTTAATCAATTGAAAAGAAGCGAGCAAATAAACAAAGCAGACAAACAATATTTCATTCCCCCAAAAATAAATATATAACTAACTATTGGGTAGTAGTTATTTATGTACTTCGGCATATGTATTGTAATGTACATACATCAGTGATCAGTGCTCTATGCACGCACGATGGCTGTGTTATGCTTGTGCTATGCTACCTAAGGTAATGCTGAAAAGTGCAGTGGAGTTGTGTTGCCTAATTAAGAGGCCTGTGCAATGCTGCTACGCGTAAAGGCTACCCGGACCTGGCACGCGGGGCTGACGGGATTCGATGCCAAGGGATCTTCGTTGCTCTCTTTTGGTGGGGTATCAACTTCGTCATTGACTTGGAACTGATCATGAAAGGTATGAACTTTCTTGTTGAAAACTGCCTACCTAGGTATGTAGAAAGACTTAACATGATACGTAGGTAAGTAACTCTAATACGCTTCATCCTATTAATTGGAGTTGGGTGATATATAATATATTACCTAGCCCTAGGTGTTTAGGGAATTGAGGGGAAAGATGACAGGTCTCAATTAAACCTCTGCTAAAAACCCCGACTTTTGAAATCGAACAAAAATAAAGAGCCGGATAATGAGTGGAACAAGAGGAATATTATGTCTACCTAATAGGCGGCTATGGTATTCCTTCTCTTACAATTCAAAGCCGATCTCATGCTCTCGACTCCCATCAACAGGATCCGTCGTAAGATCTACGACAGGGACCGGCTCTCGTGCCGTTTTAGTGGCTCGCGGGAAGACATGCCTTGCCTATACATAGAGATCCGGGCATATACTCTCAGACTCTCTTACTACGTACGAGCCCCTTGTGAGTTATGTTTCAAGTATTACATACTTAGGTGGGTAGAGCGAACACCGAGGGAAATAGCTCGATTAGGGACTACGTCCGTCGAGCAATCGACTGGCTTGTTTCTCCATCTTAAAACCCGCCATAGTAATTTACATAACACATAAGCCGGAGTTATCGTCTACCCTTTAACTTAAGCTAAAACGTGAAAAAGGACTTACGTCGGTAAGTCGGCACGAACTACTACGAAGTAACGCTCCGTCAAAGCCGGCGCATGGTTTGCGTCAACATTTTACTTACTACGTACGTACGTACTTCGTATATAAATGTACCAATATCTACAAATGGATGAAGTAGATAATGTACCATCATCATCATCGATGGAGCGGGCATCCGAGACCATTGGAAGGGGGATTTATTGACGTTTGACATTTGACGTTTGGCGTTGCGCGAAGCTGAGACAGCCAGACAGCCACGACAGCAACACACGCCTGCACACTTCTTCTTGGGGAACTTGGGGAAGAGGGCTTGGCCCTTTGCCGATCTGCCATCGTGTTGGGTCCAGGCTTATTCCAGGGCACCCAATTGGTCGGGTTTCGTCACATAGAAAACTGTAGCTAGTGCGCTGTAGCTCTGTACTGGACTGGACTGGTCGTCCGAACTCTTCATGACGAAATCCGTAAAATCGCATTAATAGTTAACAGTGAGCTGAGTGGGCAGTGCAAGAAAGAAAAGAAAAGAAAAGAAAAAGCCACGTCCTTCCATTCGAATAGGTTACCAGGATTCGGATCTCGGAACAATCTGCTCTTTAAACGGAACAGGAGTTAAGTGGGAAAAATCACCAACACTTCAATAATTAGGCGCTTTCTTAAATTTAGAGTGCTCCGATTCCACGTCATGCACCCGCTCTACCCGTCAGGTACATATTAAGACGGTAGTACGAACCGGACAGGGGCTTCGAAAGTGCCACCGAACGTTAAAGGTTAGGATTGAGGATCTCGATGATATCTCACTCCCAATCTCGTTTGAATTCCCCGTTGTGGAAGTCCAGTGTCTGCTTCCTTTCATTGGATATACTGTTGGTATAGGAGAGGGTACAATAACAACAACAATTAATGATAATTAAGATATTCTCCGGAATTCTATATGAGTTCGGTATCCATTGCATTAACGTATTATTCTCATTCGTCTGTCTATGCATCTACCTATGTTGCCTGTAACCCCAAAACGCCACGCTATCTGTTTTATTCTAAGCATTCAAGAAAAGAAACCTTCTCGTCCATCTAGTGACGCATTATTTCGCACGGGCGATCTCACGCCAGGGCAGCCGCAGTCCTACTAGCTTCGGGGTCGGGAAAGATCCCGCTCTTCTCCGTCGTAGGAGACATGAGCGCAGGCTTGTGAGGGTTGGAGTTGTTGGAAATCCTCCTCCAGAGGTTAGCCCGGGGGTTGTACCGCGCCGGCATGCCCTTGCCACCGGTGACCTTCTCGTCCTCCTCCTTGATCCTCTGGATCTCCTTCTGGATGTCGGCGAAGGTGTCGAAGGGTATGTAGGCGATGCCGTGCTCCTTGCAGTAGTCCTCGAGCCGGAGCCCTCGCCTAGCGAACAGGACGTCCGCTTCCCGGGCGGCGGGCAGATCGGAGACGCCGTCGCCGATGAAGACGATAAGGGGCACGGAGCCGTCGGCCGCCGACAGCTCCTCGACCTCGCGCCGTGCCTCGGTCATGGAGATGGCCTTGTCGTGGCCGAGATCATTGTCGTGGCGCCAGACGGGCTTCCAGGCGGAGCCGTCGGCGCTGATCTCGGCGTCGTTGGCGACGATATTGATGCGGGCCGACTGCTCCTCGCCCAGGAACTTGTCCAGGACCCTCCGCAGGACGGGCTTAAGACCGGCCGAGATGACGTTGAAGGGGATGTTGTTGTCGAAGCAGAACCGGTGGAAGGTCTGGAAGTCGGTGTCTATCTCGAGCGCCTTCTCCATGACGGCGAAACCGTCGTCGAACGGCACGTTCAGCGACGCCCACATCTCTTCGGACACGTCCCGAAACGTCCGTTCTCCGCTCTTAAGCTGCTCGTCGAGCTGCCGCCGCCTCTCCGACCCGCAGCCGTAGCTATCGAAAAGCACGTGGCCTGTGTCTTGCATGAAGATCGTTCCGTCGAAGTCTAGTTACATACGTAGACATGTTAGTAAGTGAATTCAAAATATATATCCATTGCTGGAACCCAAACCACTGGGCTCGAGAGGGATAAAGCGGCATTATCATAGACCGTGTATTCGTCAAGAGTTTGTCTCTACTCACCTGAAAAGCAGACAATATTTCTCTTCTTGCTCGCCGAGTCCATGGTGTTCGTCAGCGTTGCCTTACCGACAGGGTAAGCAGGCGGAGTGACAGCAATAGGCATTTTGTGTGAGATACAGTCGGTCTATTGGATAGAAATGTGTTGTTTGATATATCAAGGCGATCTTTGTAAAGTTGGTGTTTACCAATTGACTATCTACCAACGATAGGGACAGCGGAATGAAGAGCATTCTTATAGAATTTCCCTCGCTGACTCGGCTTCTTAGTCAAGTTAAGGACCCAGTTCCTCTGTCTATAGAAGAAAAGTGGCGCAACCGAAGGCAATGACGATACGGGCAGGGAGCTAGTAGGCCTCCTGACCCCCATCGATCGTGAGCTTTACAATGCATACCTAGGGGTAATGCTGCATACGCTCAATGCCAAGTGATAGCTGGTTATCTCATAAAGCGAGGAGGAAGGAATCTGTTGGCGGCTAGACGCAAGAGCGATACATACATAGCCTGCCAGGACATCGTTAGCTCTAGAATCGATCGAATTCCACATATTCTCACGTCAATTGACCCACTATCCCACCTCGACCGCTCCTATCCGCATCTCTAGTTCGTACGAACTTGACACCATGGGCCCCCCCGACAGCATCTAGCCAGCGAGCATGGGGATTTTCGATTTTCATGCCTTTCGCAGCCTCTTATTTCGGGCCCTTTACGTTCTAGATTACCTAGTCCCTAACGTCGAACATCCACCTTGAGATGAAAATCCCATCTTCCCTAGGAGAATACGGTTCTTTCGATCCCTGGCCTCCTGGTCTCTCGGAGCTAGCCTATAGTTGCCAAGCTGCAGATACCACTGGATATCCGCGTGTATAGAAAATATGCGCATTAAGATATGTAGCAACTATTCCTTCTTCTATCCCTATAGAGGTACGGCGAAATGGTGTCAATGTTTGGGTTGAGAAGGGCTCGCTTTGGGAAAAGGTCCGATTTGTTTTCGTAGGGCGACAGATAACGAATAGCACAATTATTCTGATGATGTCACTTAGCTCACGTTCGGACAAAAATTGCCCTATGCAATGCTACCTGTGTATTACTATGCATAAGTAGGTACGTATGTAGGAGCAGAGGAGGTGAGAATTGTGTGGTAACCAATGACATTCCAAAATAAATCGTCGAATATGCATGGTAAAGTTTATTACATGATCGGCAGAGGCTCTTTCGGTCGTTCACACAATCTCGATGCCCCCTTTTTTGAGGCACGAGGAACCGAGCGGAGACTCTTTTGTGTCATACATAGATTAAGAGGGCCCGAGGGGGGTATTTTCACGATTCCGTATCTACTAGATAATGGTTCGGCCCCACCTTAGCACCTACTTAGATAACTCCTAGTCAAGCATTGCCCGTACTTAGGATTTCGTGCCAATGGAATTTACTCATGGCTGCACATGCAACACACCTTCTACTCGTTAGATCAAGTGAGTCACGATGTTTTACTTCACCGTGGCAATGATGTCACATTACTTGAGGCGCTAAAGAGTCGGTTAACACCTGTGGTTTCTAAGGAACAGAATCCACTAAGATGCATGCTGAGCCTGGGGCAACATCCACCACGATGACAACGTCGTTTTGTGACGTCCACATCGCGAGTATCCCTCTTCGGAACACACATCGTGACCTCCCGTCAACTCACCGCAACAATCGTGCAGAGAACTATAATGCTTGTTCTATTGAGAATGGTTCAATACGTTCAATAATTTTAAGGTGCTCATCATTAGGACTATTTAAATCCATGGGCGCCCAAAGTGTATATGTTGTCCCTCTTGTTCTTTTCCCGCCCTGATCTCCAATGTCTATGATAAGAAAAGCGTGAAGAGGATGTCCATATCATCCTGTATGTCATCCTCCATGTCTCTCGGTCCGAGTGCCGTATCCTAAGCCGACACCTTCGCACTGAACTTAGCTGCCGCCTTGTCAAACAATGCGCTCTTCTCCTCGAAATCTACTAGGTATTGGTGCTCGGGCGCGGCCTTCTGCAGCGACCTGTGGATATAGTTAGCATGGGCGGTAATATCACAAATTTAAAAAGGAATACGCACTTTGTTAACTCCTCGGGGTCTTTGCCGATGACGGTCGTCAGCACCAGCAGGTTGGCAATAGCCTCTGCGTAGTCCGGCTGCTTCTGTATTGCCTGCTCCAGTGCGCCCTGTGCCTCCTCCACACGGCCAAGATGTAATTCGGATACGGCTTGGGAGACAAGGGATGCGATAGAGGATGTCGAAGGAGCCTGTGCGAGTTCTTCGAATACGTAAAATGCTTGCTGATACTTCTCGCCACCCTACGTAGATAAAAAGTCAGTACTGGGACCCATGGCATCCTTTACAATAGTACATACCAATCTCAATCCAACCCAGGACTCTGCTAGGTTCACCAACAGACTATCCTGTGCCCATCGCCGCGCTGCAGCGACCTCTTTGACTGCTAGATCCGTTCGGTTTTGTTGTAGATAGATCTGTGTGATAAGCGCAACGGCATCGACTGTTCACCTATATTAGCACCCTTGCTTCCATCCAAACAAGCCCCTTCCCTAGTATATTGCAAATCATAGATAGATAGATGAAGACGTACGGCTACCAGAATGGTTAGACAGGAGCGCAAGAGCCTCGTCGGACTTTCCAGCGGCCTGCAACACCGTTCCACCCACGACCTGTACGGTGACATTATCTCCCGAAGATTCGGCCAGCTCCTCGATCGTCTTAACAGCCTCGTCCGACTGTCCCAGGCTCTGCTTCGCCAGAGCGCCGATAGCCACCAGATCCGGCTCTGACTCCCCTTGTACATCTGCAACGGCCTCCTCGGCCTGTCCTAGAGCGACACGAGCACGGAGCTGGAGCACCCGGGCGGGGAGCGCATTTTCGTCGGAGAAGGCGGATGTGTCGAAATCGATGACTTCTTGGTACTGGCCCTGGTGGAAGTGGTTGTGGATATTTATCAATTCGCCTTCTGCTGAATAAGGGTCCATCTTGGTCGCTTCGCTTTGCTGGTTTATCGTCGGGATATTTCGTGAATATTCTTAAGCTCCGATTATTATGTCGTCGGGATTGATTCGTAAATAGTATCCAACTCTACCGATGTACTAATTTACGTGTAACTTGGCCTGAATGGAATCTCCTTTAGCTGTTCAATATGTTTTTGTGGAGAAACTGAGTGGCAGCTGGGCTTGGCTGGCTGACTGGTAAATATCAGTGGCTCTTGGTCTGTGCACAGAAATTGATTCCCTAGAGGTAGAACAGTGGCTCTCGAAAGCTTAGACCTGTTGAATACAACCACAACTCACTTTAATTTGACGACCCATCATCACATGTGCGTTTTGTGTTTTATCAGAGTCAGTTGCTCATTGATCGGCTATTTTTATGAAAGCCATAGTCCACCAAATGCCTGTCCGGTTCCTTAACTCCTGTATACAAATCAATCGATGCCCTTGATTGATTGACTCAATTTTCCCCCCTAACCATAAACAATATCAAGCAACTAAAAAGTAGGGTATCCATCCTTCCTGTGCCAACGCATCAAATGCCCTGTAAACACCCCAACGCCTCATGATTTCCCCCCTTGCCATGTCACCCTACCTAAAACGTCGGTCGACGAGATCGAGTGCGGTAGAGTGATTGTTTGGGAGAGATCGTAAGAAGGAACTCGTCAAAGCTCGCCATTTTCTCCTTCGTTTGTTTGTGATCCTTGTAGTAGTTGAAGTATTCGCCGGATATCGAGTTCTTCTTCTGCCACTCTTGCCGCTGGTGGGCCGCCCAGCCTTCGTCTGATTCGCTAACATGCCCCTCCACCACCTTGATCTTCTCTTCGGTATCCGTTCCGTCCAGGCTGCGAGGTCTTGAAAGGGCATCCGGGCTGAGAGGGTAATGCTCTCCGAGATAGATATTTCCTCGATCGATTGAGCTAGTGTAACTCCATTTGGTAGGCGCTCCCATCATCACCCAGGAAGTGGGCGGAGGTGTCTTCGGAAGGTCGGTTTGCGGTGTTATGGGAGTAATGGGGGCTGGAGATGAAGGGACCGAAACTTCCTTCTCCTCTTGCTCCTCTGGTTCCTTATCCTCACCGATGCTATCAAGCTCCTCCTCGGAAATCCACAGCTGTAAGCGGACATTGTCCCAAAAATTGCGAACTTCTTCGGGATCTCTCTTTCCCCCTAGCTCCTCGGAGTATTCGCTCTCGCTGTAGGCTTCACCTAACTCGTCGACTGTTTCTACAGTCTTATCCAGCACCTTTTCCGATGCATCTTGCTGTCCTTGGGATGCCGAGTCAATTGGTGCAATGTCATCAGCAGACTTGGTTGGTAAAGCAGGGCGTTCACGTTGGAAGAACTCCCCCTCTGGCTGGTTCTCATCCAAGCATCGGACGAGTAGGCGATTGTTGAAGAATTGTTTGTAGTTCAAAAGTTCGAGTTCATAGCTCTCTGGAGCCGTGGGGGTGTTAGGCAATGGCGACTCTGGAAACCCAGCGAACGACTTGTTGATTGGCGTCTCATAGGTCCTGATAGACTCGCGGTCATACTCCGATTTTGAGCGACCGGTTGACATTGTGGTAGGTGTCTGAGGTCGATCTCGCTTTGGTGTTTGAAAAGACTTGGAAGGAGGTGAATCTTTGGTTTTCTCTAACCAATTGTAGATGACTTTCTTGCGCGAGTCATCACTGTCCTTGTTAGCGCGGTTGGTGCGCGTTGGTGTCTTCGGCACGCGAAGTCTGCGGCCAATGTTGGAAGAAAAGCTGGTTCCCAGCCCTCTAGTCTCGATCTTTCGGTCCATGATCGAGGGTGGCTTCACGTACTTCTCCAGGCCGAAAGGATCTTCTGATGATGTCGAGCGCAGGGAAAGTGTCCGCTTCTTAGGCAGTTCCAAATATTTTTCCAGTTCGAATGGATCTTCATCCGAACTAGCTATTGAGGACGGTGCCATAGCTTTGTTTCCTGGGTGATTGGTGTGCTACTACCTAGGTAGGTGGCCAAGGCTCAGTTGCTAGGTGGGAAAGGTGGTCAAAGAGCGGAGGTGTGTGTCAATCAAATGCAGAAGTTGAATAATCGAAGGTGCAGAAAGTGCGCCAGGGGCGACGGCAATACGTCGATGTCATGGATTTAGGCTACCGACTACGAACTGAACAGCGACATAAGAGGTGCACAGTGCACGCAGATATCAGTAAGAGCAATGGCTAATTATTATCTAAAGTGCAGAATAGTAATTGTGGTAAATCGTAGTTTAAGATGTAGAAAGGCAGGCATGCAGCTGAAAAAAATTAAAAAGTGAGGCACACTCAAAGTTGCTGGGTCTACGTAGCAGAATGATGAGTTGGTGAATGTTGCCCAACGGGGCTTGTAAGTTGTCTTCCACGATGTGATTGCTTGGAAATACTGGGCCTCATGCCTGAACAGAGAAAAAAAAATTGAATAAGCATAAACTATTTGTGAGCTGACCGTGAAGACGGGATAACATTCTTCGAGTTAGACCTTCTTGTACTTCCCTAAGCTAGCGATTTCACTCACCAAGACATGCTACTGACCCTTACGGTGCTATGGTCATTTCACGGGAACAGTCATGTAGCAGAACGACTAATCGTTGGGGTCCAACCCGCATATTTCTAGCATCGAGCCACTGGACAAAACTCACAAATCTTTCTTTACAGAATGTCGCTTCAATATTCGTAAAAACGTTTCTCTTTCACCGGCTTTCCCAGCAAGGAATCTACAGTTTTTGACAATTATTCCCATCATAGCTAACTAATGTGCTGTGATCACCACAGGGGTTTGATATGACTACAGGCAGCAACCTCTCCGCGAGCAAAGAGCGGATAACCGCTAATGAAGAGGCTCGGTTACTCCCAAAGGGATGGGAGATGAGGGGGACGGGGAAGTCCAACAGGGTAGAATTCTACCGCTCGGGCGGATCGCAAGCAGGCAAGAAGGGCACGTTCGATCATCCGGTCTTAGGGCGCCTCGCTCAACCGTGGGAACTGCGCAAGAAGGGGCCGGGCCAGTTCGTATACTACAACACCAACACCCGCAAAACGGCATCTCGTGGGCCGCCGCGCAAGCTCCCCCAGCAGTCGGGGACGCCGCCACCCCCCGGAGCAATAGCAGTCCGCAGCTCCGGGCAGCACGGAAAGCTGAGGCGGCAGGAGACGTCGGCAGTGCCCCTCCACGCCGAGTACGAGAGAGCCAGGTGCTTAGATGACGGGAAGGGGGCGATCGGTGGTATGAACGACGGCATTTACGTCGTCAGGAAGAAGGTCACGGGTCAGCTTTTCGTCGAGAAGAACTACAGCGGTGTCATGCCGCACTTGATCCCGCTTATCAAGTCGGAGATCACCATGATGAAGGACCTGATTCACAGCTCTATCATCCACTATGTGGCCTCGTTCGTCCAAGACACTCCTTTCCAGGCTACCGTGTAGTAAGCGGCCCCCAGGGCGACTTGTGCACCCCCTTTTTAGCGCACGCCGGAAATTCTTTCTCTTGTCACGCATACCCTACCTACACCCTCTAGCTATCGTCAGATGATCTAGGAAAGAACTGGCTGATTACAGGTTCTATAGCATGGAATACTGCGACCGCGGCTCGCTACGAGACCTAATCCTAGCGTACAAAGCGAGGAAGAAAGCGCACCAACCCGATTTCATCCCCGAGAGCTTCATCTGGCACGCCTTCGTGGGGTTAGCCGACGCCCTCGGCTTCCTTGCGACGGGCCGAAGCTGTGCGTCCGTGTCCTTATCCCTAGACTTAACCCACAGCAGCAGCAACAGCAACAGCAACAGCAACAATTACGTCCACAACGACCGCCCCTCCTCTCCTTCCTCGTGGATGCCCATCATCCACCGCGACATCAAGCCCGACAACATCTTCCTCCGATCGCGCGACACGCCGGGTTCGACGAAGCCGTTCTACGTGCTACTCTCCGACTTCGGGCTGGCGCAGTACGAGCGCGACGCCATCGCGCAGCTCGGCGTCCAGGGCCTCGCCGGCAGCCCCGAGTACCACGCGCCCGAGCTCGCGTTCGACCCCTGGCCGCGCAATGATGCCGAGGCGCAAATGCAGGTGAGCAAAGAGAGAAGAAGAAAGAAGCTCCTTGGCCCCCCCTTTTATAGCCTATTTGAGAACTTCCCCTCTTAAAACCGAACCGATTTCTTGGCTATACCCCTTTCCCCTTGATATACTACCGACCCCCCTCCTTTCTAGTTATAAGCTCTCAAGGCGCCCTAAGAACAGCAATCCGCTGACTAATTAACTAACCCCTGAACGCAACCAATCTAGGCGGGCCCGCACACGAACCGGAGCGACGTCTGGGCCCTCGCCTGTATCGTATACTGCATGTGCGAGCGCGACGACCTAGCGCATCTCGACCGGAACTGCCGACCCCTGCGCAGCCGGCAGGCCGTGGGGCGGACAGCCAAGCGACCTGTCCTCGACATCGACGATAACAACACCCCTTACTCGAAGTATCTAGCGCACAGCATCGCATGGGCGGGCGCCCGCGACCCGGCCGACCGCCCCGGGGGCTGGGAGCTCGTGGAAGAGGTGAAGGCGCAGAGGGATCGATGGATCGCGGATCCGCAGTGGAAGGCGCAGGTCGAGGTCAAGGGCGTGCTGCCGTGGTGGGCGGCGGAGAGGCGGGGAGTTTGAAGAGAGTCTTGGGTTGGTTGGTAGGTAGGTAGGTTGGTAGGTGGGAAGGTAGGAAGGTAAGTAGGGATGGAGGTAAGTAAAAGGGGATTGGAGTTTATTGAGGAGAAGGTCGACATGCATCAAATTTGTTGTAGGAAAGTGGGTTGTAATTTGTTGAGGTGAGTCTTTGTGGAGACCCCAGGTTGTGGTGCAGATTTAGGTGTAAGTATATCTAACCTTAGGAATCAAGCATAACGTAAAGATATCCCAAAGATTGTTTTGGTCTTACATTAGGATACTTAGGTAGTTAGGTATGTCTAATGCGTTTGTCTTTTAGTCATTGTACTATACGATAATACCGGATCAGGCTTTCTTTCCACATTCATATTCCTTGAGCCATGTCGCTAGACGGCCTTCGGCGCCTACCTCGCTGCCAGTCAGCCGAACACTCATATCTCGCCTCCTAGATAGAACAAGGCGGGTACGGCCAATGGGGTCAATAGTAGTGCCAGTAGGGCCAACGGTAGGGGAAACAAGGTAAGCGACAGAAAGGGACACCAGCCAGAAGAAGGAAGAGAATAGAATGAAGAAATGATTAATTACACAGAAAGAGGTTTGCTGTTTTGCAGTGCCTCCTTTGCTATTTCTGTCCTTACCTGGCTGTTATCGTTGCCTCTCTTATAGCTATTATATTTGAAGCTATTCAGACTTTAAGGTGGCTGTAGAAGCTAGGTAGTAGTGCCAGCTAGGTAGATATGGCAGCTATGTGGTTGTAGTCAGGTGGTGCAGTTACTCATATTACCTATCAACTCAAGCAACAATAGTTAAAACTTTACGGGCTGTATGTAATATGGCTGAAATGGATTGTAATCAAGTGTTGTATCGTAGTCTTGGCAAATTCACTACGCTATTATTTATGTATGATATGATAGAATGGGTTTAAATTGATAATTATGATATGTGTTGCGAGTTGTATTGGTAGGTTACTGCAAAAACAAACAAAAACACTACTGCAAAAATAATAGTTCCAAAAAGTAAAAAACAAAGCGCTGCCCCAGCCCGGGATTCGAACCCTGGACTCTTCCTACCCCCGGGGAGACCCCAGTCAGGGCTGGACGGGATGATACCACTGCACTACTGAGACACTGCTTTGACTTTGATACTTGTTATGTTATTAATTCTTATATATGTACCTACCGCCTTATCCAGCCAAAATGTAATAATATTATCTGATTTCGGTCGGCCATGTAATACTCAAGAGCCATCTTATTCGGGCTATTTTCACAGAATTTTCCAAACTACCTATTTGCCAATTGCCTTGAAGTGCATGATGCATCGTTTTATTTACCATTATAACCAAGCAATTGCTTTCATTAACAATTCATTAAGTATTTACGCTGCTACTTAGCTGTTGTTATCACTAGGCTATTTCTGTCACTACCAAACTATTGCTGCCAACACCAAAATGCCACCCCCAAAAGGCTTTGAAGGGGGATCGGGATAGATCAGGGTAACGCCGTTGAGCAGACCTGGATAGCACCGCAAAACAGGTCAAGTTAAGGTAACTGGGCAACAGCAGCAATAGCTAGGTAATGGCAGTCAAAGTAGATAAATGTAGGTGATGGTGATGGGTAAGGTCCGTCATGATAGGGTACATCGATCGCGTGGTGGTAATTAGGAGGGGGGTTAAACAACTATGCGGATTAAAGGCCGTTTAAAATATATAACCCGAAGAAGGAAAAGGTTGCTCATAATAAACGGACCAAATCAATAAAAAAATAAAAATAAACATATTGCCCCAGCCCAGGATTCGAACCCAGGACTCTTCCTTGACTCCTCGTTAGTAAGTAGTACTCGATCAGAGCTGAACGTGACTATACCCGTTGCACCACTGGAGCCTTTAGTATTTAAAATTTTAGCACCTTATTTACTTTCATATATTTCCTTGTTGCCTTGTCCAGGCAAAATGTACTAATGCTGCCTGTTGTTGGTTGCCCGTGTAATAATCCCCACTATTGTCAACAGTGAGGGTAATAATATGGTGGCCTGAGTGATGGTTGTTATAAATGGTATAGATTCCTCAGAGTTGGATAGGTGCCTTAGGGCTCCAGGCTTCGTATTGTATGAAAATGGGCTCTGCAGGGCCACTTGCAAACCTGGACTTTTAGAGATCAACAACTTACAGACCATAGATTAGAACAATTGATACCAACAGCCTGGTTGTTGCACTGCAGAAACCGACAAGTACGAATAAATCATAAATAGGATAAATCTAAACCCAAATTTGAATAAAAAAAAGGAATTAAAAATAAAGGAATAAAACCCAAGATAAAATCTTGTCCCAGCCCAGGATTCGAACCTGGGACTCTTCCAGCACAAGGTACAGTTTCCTTCCCTTTCTGAGCCCGAACGTGACTATACCCGTTGCACAACTGAAACAATTTTAATTTTTGGTACGTTATTTATTCTTATATACTTACCTCATTACCTTATCTAAGCCAAATATACTAATGTCACATGACTTTGGTTGCCCCGTGTAATAATATGGTGGCCTAAGTGATGGTTGCCATAGGGTATGGTGCCTTAGGGTCTCAGGCTACATATTGTATGCAAATGGGCTTTGTACAGCCACATACAACCATGTTCTTACAGACCTACAAGACCACGACAAGATAGATCGATACACTGATTATCGCCTCTACATTGCAGAATAATCTGATAAAATTAAATAAATCCGTTCTTTCACAAAAGAAATTAGCTTCAATATTACACATAAACAAAACATACCTTATCTCTCAAGCAGAGCATTGTGTCAGGAGGAGATAATATCATTTTTACCACCGTTATCATGTTAGTCCTTTGCCACCTACTACCGCCTATAATTTCTCAAAGCAATCACGCGACTTTTCGGACGGCACTAAGTCGAGTCGTAGAAATTCTGCCCATAGGCGTACACGATTTTGCCAGGGATACCCTCACCCACTCTTTGTTTTCGCAATGACAAGGACGGTGATGTTTCGATTAAATTTGATGACTTTTCCCTTCTTCTTCCTCCTCTTACCTGAAGTTAATGTTACTGACGAGGAATCTATCGCCAGTGTGATCGTCGTGTCTATTGTACCCACAACAACCCTCGAAGGCTACTGCTGAGATATATACTAATTAGATGTAATGAAAGCGAGTGTCTTTGATTGCCCCTATTTCCAATATTTTGTCCCGATACTTTGCCCCAACTATTAATTAAGACGAGATCTCTACCCAGTCAATCGACTGCGTGAAGCCTTCGGTCAGCGGCTCGCCGTCGGAAACAAGGCGTGGACCAAGAAGCAGGTCCATAGGGTCTGTCGGGATGAAGCTCTGGTCGGTAATCTCCCCAAGCTTCTCGCCGTCGAGGAAGAAAGCGACGTGGTCGGCGTCGTACTCTAGCACAGCGGTGTGGTACTGCTCGTCGTACAAGTCGACGCCAGTGTCGATCTTGACGGGCTTGGCATTGCCACGCCGGGCACTCTCGAACCAAAGCTGCGTGTTGCGGAAACTCTGGTCCGTCGTGTAGCCGAAGTTGATCTCGTTGAATTCGCTGCCGTCGGAGATAGGGCCATTGTCCCATAGAGCTACGCCCCACCAGACTGGCTGCTCCGTCGGGCGGGCTGTTAGCGAGAACGATACTGTGAACTTTCCCGAGGTGAAGCGCTCGGCCTTATACCGTGCCTTCGACCAGGAGCCCTCGCTATCGGGAGGCACGCCGGATCGCAGCCGGAAGCGCGCTTTGCCGCCCTCAATCACGGGGCATGTGTATTCACAGCTCCAGGTGTTCATGCTGAATGATTCAAAGTCATCCTTGAACGTAGCGCGTGCGATATGCGATGGCGAGGTGCTGGTGTCGAGCGAATCGGCGGCGGCGGCGGAATGTCCATATACGTCAATACTGGTCACCAGGAGCACGGCGGCTAGACAACGGATGATGTTATACATGGCTGGTAATATGTCCCAGGATAACTAGTGGATGTGGTTTGCTTAGGACGTGGTGAAAAGGAATGCCAAAGATATGAGTATGTAAAGCCTAATATACCGCATTTATATTAGCAATAGCTCACCCCTTTTTATACAATAATATTTATCTGTCGTCTCATATAGTACTACAGTCAAAGTTTGAAGGAGGCAGGAATATACGCCAAGGCGTGCCAAAAGGACAACGCATTAGGCCCGTTTCGTGTAACGGCCGACCATTAAAGCTCAAAAGGGTGAAGTTTTCTTTTCTTTTATTTCAACATAGTTCTTAATATTCGTGGGAAAATAGAAATTACAAAAGATTTTGTGCCTAAAATTATGTAAACGCTATTACCGCGGTACCGGCTCGAGCTCGAAGGTAGAATATACGCCGCAGATTATACGCCACTCCTGTGGTTAGAAGGGTAAGTCGTCGAGGCCAAGTCGAATGTAGCAGGTGACAATAAGATGGGGCGACAATAGACAGAAGGATGGTGATTTAGACACGCTTGAGCAGCTTGTGGGAATTATCACAAGGGCACCCCGTCAAGGCATGCCAAAAATATAACATAGTAAGCTGTTCCCGTGTAACCGACCTTCAAACACACTTTAGTGATTAGACTTCCTAATTAACGTCTTTTGCTTGCCGGTATTAAATGAACGCGCTAGAAATTGACCAGTCATTTTAGTATATCTCAGCTGTCAGGCGCTATTGTCGTGAATCGCGATGTTAACGTATGTGTGGAATAGATATCACTGTAAAATAAATGTTTGTCACCGCACGTGAGCTCCTATTTTAGGATATCAGGGATTACCTATATCTGATAATCTATTGCACCTAGTTGCAAAGCTCATATCTAGCCAGACGAATTATCACTTCCTACTAAATGCTTTATCTTTCATATGATTAGCCATAACATGATAACGTTATACCTAGTATGATATAGTTACAGCACCGTTAGCATTTGATTTATTCCCTCCTGGGGTGTACGTAATTATTAGGATATAAATTCCGGTTCATGAGACATCACCCATTTCATTACCCCCTTTCTGAAATATCTCCGAAACGGAACAGCAGTTAGCCGCAAGATTCTGTAAGATCAGAGAGCCGGTATATACCTCATATGCTCTAAAGCTATCAACCCTGACACCTCAGAATCCCTCTTGTTGTTACACGCAAAATGAGCCTCCCATTTATGGTCCACAGTCACAATGAGCAGCATGGTGGTAAGTAACCGTTCATCAATTAAATCCTTAGAACCAAGTATACGCCGCATTCTCCTCATCAGAGGAAGCGTCTATACCAGGGCTTCTTCTCTTCCTTCTTCTTGCGATAAACGATAAAGCGATATAGTTCGTGGTTGGGCGCCTTGCCCGGCAGTGTGTCCTCGCTGAGAGATACCACACCACGTCAACTTTCTTAGAACTGATCCTCCAGGCTGCCTCGTCAGTGTTCCTATTGTCAAAACCGCCGCCTCGCGAGAGGGAGTTTCGGGACGCCTAGATTATATATAAAAACGACGCGAACAGGTTCTTTGGAGGGCCTTCATGTCGTCTATAGAAGTAATGACGGCCTGGGTGATGCCAGATATGCGAGATCCGGAACAAAATATAATGGTTATGAGGCGCGAGGAGCACTACGGCTGCCGCTGTCCTCATCTCACTCATCGTATCCAGTGTTACTAGTGCCAGCGTTTTGCCAGTGTTGTTGGTGCTATTACCCGAGTTGCGGCGGCGTCACTTGTTTAGAGAAGTTAATCGATTGTTCAAGTCTGGCATAACATCAGTCATGATGTTTGTTACTACCCATGAGTGCTTCCAGGCCCAATTCCTTTCAGATACTTACTTACATGTAATTCACATTCGGGTACCTACCAATACTTAAATACCTACATGTAGCCTGATAAAACTTCGCCCTAGACTGGCCGCCTTATTAGCTACCGTACTTACATACATAAGATAATCTGTTCTTACAGTCAAGAAAAGTGCCACAAAGAGATCATCAAAGCCAAGTTTCAGTTATCATATTATCCTACCTACTAAGTTGTTGCCAACTTAAACGACATATTATAAAATCGAAGTTTGAATAATTCGTAATTAATCAAGAATGACTAATGATTATTCCGTTTTGAACTCATAATAATTACATTATTCAAATTCCACATTATCTTAAAAATAAACGTTTATCAATACGGTGGAAAATGATGTCAATTCTTTTGGCACTAACTTGTCTACTTATCTATGTAGTCCTGCAAAGTTTCGAAGTCGAGTAAGTACTCATTATCCAAAAGTCATAATGGTATCTCTGATAAGAGATCATAAATCGCATTGCATCCATTTTGTTGACATACATAGCTAACATTTGAGTAATTTCTCTTCCAGTTTCACAAACTAGGAGCAACATCGTCTACATTGCAGCACCGCATTTCTGCGCCTACTTTTGTCACTTCTATTTTGCGACATTCTCAGACCAATACCTGAGCAGTTGCATTATGGCTTCCCAGTTAGACTTCACTGTCAATTCCATTCCCTTTTCTACCATGACTAACTTCATCGCAGGGTAGATAGAAGCGAGGAGCGCCACGATGACTCGTTCATTGTTCACGAGTACTTGATGCTCCTTACTGAGGAAGCTGTGGGTGATTCCTGGAACTGACTTTCAACCTCTCTTCTTCTCCTAATCACCAATAAAACCCTTCTTCCCTAACGTGACATGTGGCCCATGTTTTCAATTTGACGATCCTTTGAGCTTCTCTTTCAGATAACGTAACATGCAACAGCTAATGTGTTCGATGTTCGCAGGTACAATCCACCCTGATTCAGCCTAGTTTCGGGCATCCAGAAACAGGAGCAAGAGCAAGAGAGACCCCGACGGGTTCGCCAATCACGATCGCCCCATTCCTATCTAGAGAGTCTCCTAGAGCGAAAAATGCTCATGACAAGGGATCACCTGAGAGGGGTCAGGCAACATCCAAAAACACTTTGGCCCCGTTGAAAGTACAAGGTGGTCGTATTGGAAAGAAGAGATGGGGGTTCCAGGCAAAGAGACAGGCTGCTCTACTAAAGAATCTTGTTGGTTATCAGCAACGTATTCCATCAAATGGCGATCAAGAGCTCAACTTCACCCAAGCGAATCTCAAAATCCTCATTAGAGAGAGCTCTTGTGCAACACAGTTCGCCCGTGACATCGCAATGGACCCCCCTACCGCTCTAGGAAACTCTCTTGGACCTCGAATTGTGCTTTTTCCTGATGGATCTGGCGCTGGCCCCAAGGGTATAAACGGAGCTGGAGTCACATATAGACACTGTTTTGCCCAAACTACGGCCTGGATGGATGCTGCAGCTGGTATGCTTGGTGCAGCAGACAACAATGACGCAGAGCTCATAGGAATTGGGATGGCGCTAAATATTGCCAAGTGTGAAATTGAGGCCACCCACAAACTTGCGTCTGGACAACAAGTCACATATCCCACGATATTTATCATCACAGACTCACGGACTGCCCTGACTTTGATCCATCAGCATATACGGGGTAACGTTACTATAGAACGAATCAACCGGCGACTTCGTCAGCCAGCATTCGCCCAGATCCTAGGCCCAATGAATCGACTTGAAAGCCTTGGAGTGAAGTTGGAATTCCACTGGACGAAAAGCCATAAAGTCTATGGGAACAACAGAGCTGATCGCTTGGCTGGAAATTCTGCTAGATGGATGATCGCACAAATCGGCCTCAACAATGTGCCTAGATTTGCTGGGAATCCTTACAAGATCCATATGAGTCCAGATACAGATCCATATGTCACGAGACTGTTTCGGAGACTATTTCAAGATCATAAGGAGGATATCGCGTTGTTGCTGGAAGGCGCCTACCTGAACCCGTTGACTAAAGCCCCTGTCCTTCTTCAAGGCGACCGAGGAGATGGTGGCTTGCTTTCTGGCCCTACTGAGGGGCTTGGTGACCCAGAAGAGCCAGGCAAAAAGGGAAGTCGACCAGCGGAGAAGCTCAAGAAGATGATGTCGCCCTTGAAAGGATTGGTTCAGACTGTCACAGGACAGAAGCGCAAGCATGAAGAGACCGCAGATTCCGATTCCAATTCAAAGAAGCCGGCGGACGGGAAAATGACACAGTTTCTCTCCCATATGAAAAACAAGCTTGTTCGATCCCATAACGCCAACATAGAGGTGATCGATCTTACTAATGATGATGAGGAGGAGGAGAGCAGCACCAAGCTTGCTATACCCCAGAGCGTCGGCGACGACCAAGACGAGAGCAGCTCTAAGCTTGCTATATCCCAGAATATCGGTGATAATGAAGGCGAGAGCAGTTCCAAGTCTGCCAAGCCCCAAAACATCGATATCGAGGCAACCGACCTTGCTGGAGATGATGATGAGGAGAGCAGCTCCAAGACTGGATATGTTATCCGCTGCGAGGCAGGCAGAGAGGTCATTGATTTGACTGAGGCTTGAGCCTTTGAATCTTCAAGGAAACAAGCGAGACAAGGAGCATCGACGAATGATATACGCTCGCGTCCTGTTTCGCTTTTTATCACCTTCCGGCCAAATCATCATCATCATGGTTTACGTACTAGGAGCGGAAGACTACCTTCTCACATGGAGGATTGAACGAATCTGGATGATTTCTTTCTAATCGGAAGTTTCGCTGAATGGTTGAATTGCAAAGCAGATGTCGAACAGATGATGCCAGAATCAATACTTATATGATACTGCGTTGAATATGTACGACGAAAGCTCATGATTCGCGTGTATTATAGATATTTCCTAGAGGCTAGAGTTACAGGGTATAGACAGGGTTTTGCCAAGGACGACTTCTCAAATGGATTGATGTTACCACTTTGGCAGAGGATCAGGCAGGGAGGGCAATGGACAATGGACAACCGGATCAGGTTTTGTCAGTATAGTTTTCGATACTCAATACTATTGTCAACATTAAGTGTCTAACCCAGAAATACCATCCATTGATAGCGGAAGTAAGATACATGGTTTAAACGTTACCTCGGCTTGACGTGGAGGATTTCAGGAGCTGCTCCGATCAATATCGAAAGCGCAGACTGAGCCAGTCTCACAGAGAGTATCAGGGGAACAGTTGAATGCTTTCGTATCAGTAGAGAGCTCATTTTCTTTCTTCTTCTTTTCTTCTTCTTCCTTCACAACAGGGTTATAAAACAGCCAACTACGAATATACCAACAAAGCTCAAAATGACTTTGTTTACGCAAGAAATTATTACTTTTTACTAGTCATTAAGGAGTGACTGCCCTGAGCTAATCGCCTCTATGCACAATACTACACATCCCTTATATAATACCCACCATCGCTCTATCGTATATGTTGGCGGTTCCCCCCATCTAATTCGTGATATAGCCGATTAGGATCATTATCATTGCTACCTCCCGGTGTATTATAGGCAACCCCTGGAGACGGACTCTCGAACCGTCGTCTATCCCCACTTGGCCGGGCGCCTCCATCGAGCTCCGGCACCGGTTGGAGGCCGCTTCCCTCCGGCGGCAGCTCGTGAACGTAGTCCTCGCCGCTGAGCTCCGATAACTGCGAGGTGTGCCGGCTGTGGTGGGCAAACCTGGCGTCCCTCGGAGACCAGCATGTCGACGCCGTTGACATTGGGGGACTCGTCATGCCGATGCTTGATTGGTACGGGAATGGAGACGAATGGACGGTACTCGGATATGAATCTATGCGCCAATGGAGTCAGCCTAGCGCACCCCATGTACCCCCATTTAGCTAGATCTTGCTTGGCCTTACCTTTGTATGGACTGTACTGCTGCCCCATCATCATAACCGGGTCGCCACCGCTAGGGGTTACCGGCGGTTGGCCCTGGGCCGCATTGTCCTCGGTATAAGTAGCCGCCGCTTGCTTCTTTTCTCTCTGCCTCTTTCTCCAGAGGAACGCGGCGATTCCGGCGAACAAAACCACCAATCCACCCACTGAGACACCCACAATCAACGCGGTCGGAGTTTCCTCCGCGGCCGGCACCGGGCTTTGTGTCGCGCTCGATGACGAAGTCGCTAAGAACGGCTCGGCATTGGTCTGGTTGTCGCTTAGCCTCGAGGGAATCAGGTCGTCATCGGGGCAGCCCGCATTGCACGGATTGCTCTTGCAGCACCCCAGGAACGGCGGTTTCGCGTTCTGGCATGTCCACCAATTCTGCTCGTCGTAGGGCTCGACGCAGCTCTGTGGCGGGATGTCTATGTAGTTCGTCGAGCTGAAGCTGGCAGGGTGCAGCGCATCGTCCTCGCATATACCGTTGCGGTCGCTGGCACATGGGTCGTGGTCGCAACACCCCACGAACTGTGTGTCGCTGAGGCCACATATATAGAATGAACCTCCCGTGGGACAGGAGAGACCGTACTTGGCCCGGGGATCCTCGGCCATTGCGAGCCTTCTTTGGATCCCAACACAAGTAGATAAGAACTAACTAGAGCGTCAAGAGCTGCTAGTATTCGTTTGCTTCACAGATGGCCTGTAACACGGCAGGATCTCGGCAGGCTAAATTGACGCGGCCTTTACGTGGTTTCAGATATCGATCTCAATGATGGTGAATAGAAAAGGAACGGCCCGGAGGTGGGCTAGCTCAGCTGGTTTGGACTATGTGGTAGGTTATTATTACAGCCCTTCCTTCCAAACCCCAGGCGGGGGCTGAGCTTGATGACGACTTATCTCATCTTTCGAGAGTTACACGCCCCGGATTTTCGGGTTGGTGTGTGGTGCATCACGAGGTTTGCGTAGCTGCAGGCTGTGGGTTCTCCGTGCCCCTATTGGCTCGTTAGCAGCTGTCGCTCTGGGCAGACGAATCACAGTCGCATTCGCAATGCAGTTGGTTCTGGAAAAGCAACAGCAACCGTTTATATTTATCAAATCACACCCACCATCCCTTAGCACCGGCCCAACAATAACAACCATGAATCCGCCAAGAGAACAGCCGTAATACACAATTCGATCAACTAAGATTATAGTGCAACTCCGCTTCCCGACATGGTCGTAAGAAAAAGTTTTATTGCTATTTTTAATACCTTATGTGCAATTCCAGTTCCAATATGCAGTTAGTATATTAGATAGACGGGATCTTCCCCTAGCTGATAGACCTGAATATTTGCACATTGGAGGCTTGTGGCGTACCGTCTAGATGTCTTGGCTTCTTCGAATTTGCCCCTTCAAGATGACACTTTACACATAATGTCGTTGTTCGTGGCTGGAGATATGCTAGTATGGTCGAGTTGGTATGGGGAAATTCGTGCCTGACAGATGATTGAGGCTGTTGGTCTTGGTTCTCGTCGGTATTCCCGTAATCTGGAGCCACGTTTTCCTGTATATATAACCCGCATCTTAGGTGGGCTGAGAGAGTGGATATAATATGTGAAGTGTCCGGATCCTTACCAACAACCCAAGCCTTCTTCTTCGCCCCGGACCACTCATCATTATGTTTAGCTACTACCCCCACCATGACCATGCCTGAAAGTGACACTGTAGAAAAGGCTATCCTATAAGACCGACAGCGTTACTACCCTATGCCAATCAAAACTGATGAGTCCGGGTACTTCACCCGGAAATACTGGATTAAAAACACGTGGTATCTGCATTGCTTCGATAGCGGTATAGCGAGAGTTTATGCACCTGCTCCTATGCAGGTGCTCTTTAACTAATACGATCGACTACGACGCAAAGTCAACAGTGTTTTCTAAAGTTGCATATGAAGACACAGAGAAATCAACTTGGACCGCCTTTTGGTCGTTGGTATTTAGAAGCGCCCCTGTGATGAGACATATTTACACTGTTTTGGTGTAACTGTATTTATCTAGTGGCGCGATATAGAGTATCAATATATTCAATCTCTTTGAGCCGACCTGGAGACAGCTAGTATCTTAGAGAGATTGTGTTCGGTTTGCGTCCATACTTAGTATAGTACTGTTCGACGAAAATTAAGAACTATTAGGCTATGTTGAACAGAGGACACTAGGTGAGAAGCATTGATAGATAGATAGATATAATATATTTTGAACTGTTCGCATCAATATAACAAGCCCCCGCCCCCAGTTGAGTCTGTCTTGAAGGAGGCGGAAGTTTTCAGGCACAGAATGATAATCACAGCGAGTATTAAAGCGAGAGTGACGAACAATACGGGGAACGCCACCAGTCGGTGTCTTTTCCGTTTCGTGCAACAGCCGACTATCCGGCAGTGTAATAGTCAAAGGCCTTGGCAATGATCTCTCGCCGAAATGTCAATTTAAGCTCGTAAAGGCTATCCCACGGATTTAGCCACAAAAAAGAAGCATCATAGCAACGTATGATGCATGATCGGGTGCTACATGATCCTGTTGAGTAAATGCAGTATTACTAACTTGAATTTTCCCCAAACATCAGTCCTTCTTTGTGAAGCCACAAAGTGGTCTTAAAGTATGAGATAGCTGTGGTATATAGATACTTAGTATAAGGCAGATTGCGGAACCATGTACTCAACTTGTCCTAGAATTGCGATAAAGGGGATACCCCTTGCTTTGCAGATCCCCAGGCCTTGTGAGAATATGAACTACATATGATATATTGGACATCCATTTAAGAAAGACATTATATGAAAGAGTCATTGCTAAGACATCCTACCAGTATCCGAGTATTTCGATGCTATAGCTCCTTATTAATTACCCCTATTAATTCTTAGCTAGTAGGCTCATAGCGTGGATATATTTGAACAAGGCCAAGGGCACGGACCACTTGATACATACGTCACCAATACGATCGGTATCTCACCCACAGTAGCATCTTCACATGTTAACGCCGCGAAAAGTCCGCTAAAAATTCCCCGCTGTCTAACTATCTTGACTTGACAGCCTTTACCAGAAACTACAGATGAACCAATAAGTTGCTTGCTCTTTGCAAGCATCCCGTTGGACTCTTCCGAGTACGTTTTTTATTTTAACTAGAGCAGCCGGCTTCTTGTACCCGGATCTCATCTTGCTGACGTGGGCTGCCGGCTTGCCTGCGGGAAGTTCACCGGTAGCAAATGGCCCGCCACACGCCACTATTACCCAAAGATCGATGAAAACCCCCATCTCATCCCATCCCATCCCATCCCATATACAAGCCCATGCTGTGTTAATAATACGGGCTAACTAGCAGAAGTTCAAGTCTACATAAATACATAACATATGTAGGCTAATGGTTGCACCAGTGTTGGATCTATCACGGACCATGCAACATTCCGCGAGGCTCGATGCGAGGTATAATCTAGTAGGGATCTATCAATTGATCTCCGCAAGGTGCATGCATATCTGGCTAGCTAGCCAGTTCCGACCTACCGCCCGTTCTGTGGAGTTGTCTGGATGCAGCCACCGGTCCACTATCGTGTCTGGGTGCTCATCACTTTTTTATTAACCTTTCGATAAGCACAAAAGTAGGCTTGTTGATCACCTAGCTGATCGAACTAGCGCACACGGCTGCTTTGAGGTTTTAAATATATTCGAGTCAGTAGTCAGTAGTCAGTATTTGTGGCAAAGTATGCCTCAAATTCAATTTTGAATCAATTGTTCGCTCTTTCAGTTGCTACAATAATTCAGCCCGATCTTCGCCTTGTCAATTACATAGGTAGGCTTTGACCGGGATAGACACTGCTGGTTCATTAAAGCGGACGACAATTCAACGGGATCCACTACAGCCGGAAACAGCGCCTTGCTTTCCAATAGCCACTGTTTCAAACGGCCAATATATCGGGCCTGGTCTTTGCCGAGTTTCAATCGTGGCACAATCGGAACCAAACCCTCGGCAGAAGCTAGACAGAGTCAAGAGAGTTAAGGGAGGGAGATGGAGATGCTACGGCAGCCAGCGATTACGAGTCATATTACTTTGTATGCTGGCGCTGACATGGGAGTTCAATAGATAAAGTATGTAAGTAGGTAGTTAGAAGATAACTAAATGTTTTTCCAAGTGAGCAGCGCCAAATTAAATACAACGCATAGTACTGCACTACGTTGCCCATCTGACCACATTTTGATAAGGCCTGCCGGGCCCGGATCTTTCCAACCAACCTCTTTAATGTGATTCAACTTCCCGGCAAATGTTGCTAGGGTTCGGGTGCTACTCTTCAACGCCGCTTGCCGCCCGACTTGCCAGATTTGGCCGTTCGTCGGTTATGTCGTTGTCCTTTAATGGATCCGGACTTGGGGTAAGTAGTAGTTGGTGGCTTGGGGGAGGGAGTAGATAAAGAGAATCAAGTATAGAGACTATCCAGTTATATACCTAGGTAGGTTCTTCTTATGCCTACCTCTATGAGATAGACGACATACATACATACATACATACATACATAAGACTAGACCTAGTGCATGAGTGAGAATTAAGCGCCCAGGAATTATATTCTCATCATCCATGACTTCGGAGATTCTATGATCATCGAATCCTCTTTCAGGCTTCCGTTCTGGTCTTCCTTGTTTTTGAGAAATCCTTAGGCTAATACATAACTTTTGGGAAAACCACCAGGACCACCAACACTAGCAAATATAAAGGCTAAAACCACGGAGACGACGATATGGTGAGAATCGTACACTTAACCTGGAACCGGTATCCTATTGTGCTTGCTACATGCTTCGTACTTGCGTATCGTACAATGCTGAATACACCAAATCTCCACACTTTTGTTAGACCCTTGACAAGTATCTCTCGCCCTTTGCCTACTCCGTAATACTACACAGAGCTACATACAAGTATGTATACTGACTAGTAACAACTGCATCCATGGATACATGTAGGTATCTGGTAGCGCCCACCTAACTATCGTCTTCCCGCTTTCGGAGCCTTGCGAGTTTAGTGCTGTATTGTACAATACACACCTACTAGTTAGATACAAGGTAGACTCTAGAATAGAATACCTACGTACACGAGTACGTCGTCATCGGAAGCTTTGAGTTAGGTACATGCAGTCAGTGCCTTGTCATGCCGATTCTCCAATAGCTGGGTGCCAACAGCGTGACCAGTCAGTCAGTCAGTATTGTACAATACAATAGGTAGTTAATTAATAGGTAATCAAGATAATGTTAAAACCGAACGAGGTTGCTCCTTGAGAAAGAGGATCTTCCGGGGCGTCTAGTTTACTACCTACATACTATGAACTCGCCTCACCTCTTACGTTTGCCAACGTCAGTCCATTTCTAGTGGATTCCCTGCGTCTCTCTCTCTACTAGTATGTACGTGTTGTATTAGTCAATCAGTGCCTGATTCATCATAAATCAATAAAATTCAACCATTTCATTTATCCATTCCCCCAATCGCCTCGTCTTACCTTGCCTGCCTGCATCCATTCTTCCTTATTCTTCTTCTACTTTTCCCACCCCTTTTTATTAACTTAGGTACACAAACCCAGTACATACATAGTAGTCGCCTCTTTGCCCTGTCGTTGTTTGTTGCCCTTTTGCCCGCGTTGGTCCAGGCGTCGTATCTCATTTCGACGCTATTTAAGCCTACCAACTTCCGGAAGTGCCTAATAACAAGACCTCGTTCGTATTCCTTTGATTTACTTAAAAAGGGACCCTTGGCCTTCCTGACCTGACCACCTGCGCAGATCCGGACTTGACTCTTCCCTTCTCTCTCAACTATTTTCCCGAATTTCTCGGACTCATCGGTGCTGCCCTTTTCGACGACACAAAGGAAAGAAACTACTCAGCTGACAACGACGCCATCTTAACTTCCGACACTCGCCATATTGTTAACAACCCTTTCGGCGTTATCACCAAACCAACCCTTTCTATCTTCCCAACCGACGAGAAGCGAATACAATAAATTCATCATGGCTCCGAATAAGCCTCGCTGCACATTCAAGGAGTGCAAGGGTGCGGCGCAGCGCATCGTCGGCGACTGCGGCTTCTGCGATGGACACTACTGCGCCAAGCACCGGTTATTAGAGGACCACAAGTGCACTGGCTTGGAAGACGTAAGCAATGCCCTAGACCTGGATACCTACCCAACAGCAACAGCAACAGCAACCACGACGCAGTGGTGGCTAGTTGGCCTCGCGGAGTGCTTGCACAGCGAAGGAATTGTTGATCTTCCCAGCAGTTGAAGGAATGCGGTGTGTGTGTGTGCTGTGCTAACATGCGGCAAACCCGAATCACGTAGTGCAAGAAGGAGTCCCACGAGCGCAACGCCAACCAACTCAACTCGGAGCGAACGCAGGTTATCAAGGGCATATGATGGGGGGGATGACGCTTGCGCCTGGCCTAGTTGATTGATTGATCGGCCCCACTACCAAGCAAGTGCGATGGCCTAAATCCACCAACGAGCTCTAGACATTTCCGCCGCCGCCCGATTACTAGCCGGCCATCTGTCCGAGTCCCTTTTTTATCTTCCTTCCTTCCCTTACTTTACCTGCCTACCCCCCGACACGCGCGGTGCAACTGCAGTCGCTGCAATCGAGCCCGAGACGGGACCGTTTCTACCGCCTCCCGCCCGACCGCCTCGCGCGTGATTTTCTATGCTTCAGATGAGAGCGTATGCATGGCGTCTTTACGGATCATGCAATTTTTTCTTCATTTTTCCTCGAGCAACATGCATTTTTGAGAGTTTTTTTCTATTATATGCGTTCTAGGTAGTCTGGCGTCGGCGCGGGGCGAGACATTCGAGCATCTTGTCTTTTGCTTTTGCCCCCTCCCATTTTTTTTTACCGCGCAGACTTGGGAAGACGGAGATGTCACAATCAACTAAACTACCTGCGTACTTTACGGGTCAACCTGAATATACCAAGAGGTAGATCTCCATATTTTGTACATACCTACATAGAATACGAGGCGAATGGGAGGGTCACCAGTGCATGCATTGCGAAGGAATGGATGACCCTTTGTTTGCCTTGGAAATCGATTACATAACCGCCGTTTTCCCTGATTTGATGGATGTAAAAATCTTGTTTCTGCTATGCCGTTTGGTGAAATTGTGACTCCCGATTGAACTCCTTGACTACAGGCGATATTCGGTCTGATGAAACTACATACCAGCCAGTATTGAGTGGAATACACACCGCACATAGCTTGGAACGTAGGTCAATCGCTCTCCATATGGCGCGGTGCATACGAATCGTGTGATAGATAGGGTGGAGACCTACATATTTGGTCTTCGCCGTTTAGGGGCACAAGCTTGCTTGGAATCGCGAGTCCCGGACCACGAATACTTGACCGACTTTTCGAGATTCCAGATCTCTTAGCTAATAGGCATGAAGAAGGTCGCGCCCCGCCGCTGCTCATTAATTTAAAAGGCCAACTTCGCGCGCATCCAAATAACCACTATATATCTAACTTACTACTAGATACATGCCTGACGGGGGGAAACTTGATTGGAGAGCCCATACGCTTTGAGGTCATCACTAAAAGGGGGACGGACCTCTTCATAGGCATGTGAAGAACATAATAGTCGCCTGCAATGCCTAACTAACTACCTACGTATATAGCCCTCGAAAGACGCGGCAGCAACACCTACATAGTTAGTTCGCTTCTTCTCCAAACGTGAAAAGTCTTTCTTTGACTTGAGTTCGCCACTCGGGATTCGGGAATGCGGTGATTGGGGTGAGATGAGGCCAGCCTCCTAAGTAAGTGAATAATATATAGTACACCTTGGCTTGGGTGGGCGTCCACTAAATTTCCGAATTATGGACATAGTACATAGGTTCACCGAATAGCTATCAGATGCAAGACTTAATTTAACATACATACGTAGCCTGACGGGAGGACTAGAAAACAAAAGAAGGCCTTCCGGGAAGTTCGCAGGTTCCTCGGCAAGCCGACACGGCATCATCCTTGTCGAAGTGTATGTAACTACATATGTAAACCTCTAACTCCTATGTATCTGAGGACGGTAGGCAATGCTCGCCCCCTAGTTGCATATGTAGCTGGGTCTCGTACGGCCTTGGCACATCATCGGCCGGAGTCCCGTGTACTTGATCGGATCGATGTAACCGTCCGTCGCGTCGCGGCCCCGTGCGAGCCCCACTTCCAACGGCCGCTTTCTTCTTCGCCGAGAATAGTAGATAGAGATGATCCGTGTAACCTAAGGCTGTGTCAGATAAAATTCGATGGTTGCTACCGCCGGTGTTCCACATACACAGCATGAAGGAGTCTCTAAATGCTCCCTGGGGATAATAACATCAACACCGATTTGAACGGTTACATGTATATACTACCTTAGGTGGTAATGTATCGTCTAAGTATACCCAAGTTCCTGTTTATTATCTTTACTATCCAGCTATACGTAAACCCTTACGCTAGGTCGCAAATCCCGACATGTCTCCGTCTTCCATAATAATATCATGCGATCAAGGATAGAGAAATGTGGTATCAAGTAGTGACAGCCACTTACAACTACGAGGCTCTGATCGAAGACCATATAGCCCCAGCAATTACGTTATACCACCCCCCTCTCACTTTATGCCACGGCTTCTGTTATCTTCGAGAATATTGAGAAATCCGGCAGTATACGATTTCTAATGTTCCCCGTTTATATTACTTTCATGAGTCCACTTGGACGCGCTATCGTCTTATAGAGGCTTTCTTTATTAGTCCTATTATTCTAGTAATGCCAATGCACGAGATTGAAACACCTTTTCCTCGTTCAAAAAATATGTGTGTGCGTAAGTTGAGACATAGATTAAAATATCCCTATCACCACAATCTCTCCTTGTTCTGTTCTAGCTGCTTTCATGCCGTACACCTCATAGGTGACGCTATTGCAAGTCCAAATAAGAATTGCCTGAAAATGTCCATCCCGGACGGTTTCCGGAAGACATCTTCCAGAAGTAAAGAAAATCCAGAGTATCGGTAACGTGAATGTAACTTGCGAGACACGAAAGCTGGCCAATCGAAGATGGTGTAGCACACATCCCTGTAGATAATTAATTCCACGTGCCACGTAGGTATTTCTGAAGTTGAGCGGTTGACTGGCCATGGTGGCCCATTCGGTCCTCGACCTCTTCAGACTGATTGACATAGAGTTTAAGGACAAAGAGTTTCGGAATCCCCGGGGAGGTTGACAAACATCCAGTCAAGCAAAACACCACGAGATTCCAGCAATGATTTCAGCAATGATTTCAGCCTCAAGTAAATGACAACTACCGCACAATACAAGCATAAGAAGATATGCGGGAAAACGCATGTCCACCCACTTGGCTTCAGATCTTAGCGAATTTGTTACACAAGCCATGATCGTGTGACACAAACTTATAATGTGGAAGAGGCGCTTGGAAGTTGTTCATTCTCGAAGGAATCTAACTATTCCGGTTGTATTACTTTGAATGCCTGGCCCCACATGAAGTCGGAAATGGTCTCAATAACATTCCAACACGGCAGCAAGAAGCTACAGGTTGGTCCAAGCACTATTGTATTCCTCAGAAGGGGTTGAGGTATGGATGAGTGGATTTCCTGAGATTTGACGACGGGTAATCTGATCAATAAGATCTCCTGGTGTAGAACTAAGCCATCGGAATGGGTTGAATGCCGGGCAGATATAATTAAGTAGTCCCTAGCTCTCGAGACATATGTACAAGTATGTTTGCCATTAAAACCAGACACCTGCCTGCTCGTTGACCAATCGGCGTGAGTCAACTATCGGTTTGTTAGTCGGACGCTTTGCCGCAGAATTGCGCTGTTGTTGGTTCACCTCACACCTGACCTTCATTCATACCATCGCAACTTCATTCCTTAGTCACAGGCAACATTTTAGACCCCCTTTTCTTTTCCTTCCGCGGTGCTGAACATAGTATCTCTTAACTAGTTCTTTCCCTATATTGGATTTCGATATTCACCTAACCTAATATTTCTCCGATCATCAATAACATCGTCGAGAACGCTCTTCAACGCAGATCACGTACTACATGTGCTACCATATCGCAAGATACTTTTCTATCCACCGCGAGCGTTTACCATCGACATGGCAAACACACCTTTTCCGGAAGATGCCATTGATTGCGGATACTATCCAGGTTCTCTTGGGGCCATTAATGTTCAGGATGAATCTGAGCCTCAAGAGCGATATGACGAGGGCTTGTATTACCCAGTAAGCATTGGGGAAACACTCGCCGGGAGGTATCGTATTGAGCACAAGCTTGGCTGGGGTGGGTTCTCAACTGTCTGGATGGCTTACGATAACGCACTCGGGAGGAGTGTTGCCCTCAAGATCATGACCCCCGGGGAGGATGGAGACCACGAGTTTCAGATCCAAAACGAAATAGGGCGGGCCGTCCGTGATACCTCCAATCTCATCACACACCGAGGAGGATCCTTCGGCGTCTCTGGTCGTAACGGCATATACCATCAAGTTCTTGTATTGCCTCTTGTTGGGCCAAGTCTTGGGCTGCGTCTTCCTAATATGCCTATAAGGGCACGAATGTCAGCCGCTAAGCAACTACTTGTGGCGTTGAAGACATTTCATGAAGCTGGATTCATTCATCGTGGTGAGCAGCCGATCCCTATGTCAATGTCAGGGGCTGATGAAAGCCATCTGCTGATATTGTTCTTTGCTAATTACTGCCTATAGACCTAAACGAAGGTGCGCTTATGTGGGAATTACCTCCGGACTTTGCAACTACCGATACCGCGAGAAAGTACCAGTTACTTGGCCGGCCTAAGAAATACTCTCTTGACTACCTACACAAAGCTGGAGAGATGGTAGCGCCAGTGAGATTCCCTCTACACTTGCTTGGGGGGAAAGTTTACCTTGGGGATTTCGGTCTCACGATAAGAAATGGTACTTCAGCGCCTCCGGGACCGCAAGCACCGTATGGTTTCTGCGCTCCCGAGAGGTTCCACGGCATTGGCCCGAGTTTTGCTAGTGATGTGTGGAGCTATATGCACCTCTTTACGCTTCTATATTTAGGCTACAGGGTTTTCTACGGAAATGGGGGAAGAGACACAGTGTTCAGTTGGTTCGAGCATCTTGGGCCAATGCCTGAGCAATGGAAGGGCAGGTTTTTCTGGTCAAATGTCGTTGAGGACGCTTGGTACGACCCTACGATGACTTCAGATCCGAAGAGAGACCTTGCTTTCAGGATCGCATGGCTTAGGCCGGAGACTAGCCAAGTCGAGCGAGAGCATGTCTTATCAGTCATGCGAAAGGGGCTCTGCTACCTACCAGAACAGCGCATAACGGCAGCCGAGCTGCTTCGGGATCCTTCTTTCATAGCTCTTATGAAAATATATCAATGCTGAGAGGGAAAATGGAAAAAGGCAACTGACGTATGTAGTCGATGGGTGGAGGTATTCTGCTCGTAGCAACACCAACATTTCATATTGAGATTTGCTACTCCTATTATGATCTATACATCTATCCGCCACCACACCTGTCATAGCCATTCTTTCATCTTTATTTTCAGTATAAGACTTTATTCCGCGGGGACATACCTAATATGCTAGTTTCTAATTAATTTTGTACGTTATGGTCTCGTAGGTTTAGACCCAGAATTGAACGTATTATAGTTTTTTATATGTTTCCTCTAAGATAACGTATATCGGTCGCATTACTCTGGAATGGATAAAATTACTAAAATCGATTAGATTTGTATATAAGGCCACACACGTGCAAGTTGGTTTAACGGTTAGTCAATATCTTAGGTAGTAAGATATGTGTAGGGATAACTGCAGAAATAGCAAATATATTCATGCTTCCCCTTAAATTCAAGTATTCCCTCGAGATCATCACGATCGACAGGAGACCAGTGTCATGTGAGGAACAAACTTGTAACATCAGATATTAATATGTCTCAGTCTTTTGTAGGACTAGATGTCGATGAAATGACCGTTTGCTTCCAATTGACCGGAGAGAAAATTCCATGAGTTCTACCGCTTGTGCATGCTTTCTCCCAACATTCCACGGCGTTGATCTACCAATTCAGGCGAGGAATTCAAGGTAGCAGATTGGTATGCGGGACCACGGCTTGTAGCCTCATATCTATTTGGCGTGTCACAACGTCAGTCCGACACCAGGAAGTATGTTTCTACTTAGGTAGTCCACAGTACATCTATGGCACTATAGATATGTAGTATTTAACCGTGCGCCTTTGAATTCCTCTAATATTTGTGTGCTACCAATACGTCTATAAAGAAATGCAAGGCTACCGTGAGAACAATACATAAAGAGGACACTATGCCACCAATTCCTGCGAGTCATCACTATGCTTGTTGACAAATTTACTAGCAATTTCTATCTAGCAGACATATTGTCAACTTATAGGAATAGCTTTAAGAGCCTATAACCCTTCACGAATCACTTTACTCTTTTGTAAGGAAATGACGAGCCAGCAATACAGTCTCGAAATTGACAAATTTAAAGGCTGGATAGCGGGCGTTAGAGTGGTGTGGTCGGATGATGCGCGCGTCAACTTGCTACATGACAGTAGGGTTAAAGGTCTCGATGTAGGGATCGGAAAGGCCGTAACGGAACATTTCCTCGTTGAGGTCACTCTACAAACGCAAACCAAGGATCTTTTAATCAGGTAAGAATCTCTGCAAATTTAAACAAGAGAAAACGAAATCTAATCTTTATCCCTTATTCCGTTGATATAGAGGTTCGCCTCATGAATTCTCTATGTCCGATGCACGCTCTCAGTCTCGCCGATTCAATGATAGAATCCATGTTACAGGCTATTTGGGACTGAAAAGAGATGGAAGTCTAACAGCACACGTCTACCTGGGTAACTTAGGATCCGGGGCTCAGAAATATAAATACGCTAGGGCCATTGGGGTATCTGTCGTTGAGAAGGACGAAGAAGGATCTATCCAAATTTCTGATCTGAGCTGGGGCGAAAATTCTTGGCAAGGACGTACTACTCCGAAGACCTCAGGCTCGGCCTCTACTTCTGCCATAGCATCAACCAGCTATACACCTACAACATCGACTTATCATGCCCAGACCACGGCCGCGTCTTCGTATTCCACCCAGGCTACAACCTCACCTTGGGGTTCTGCCCAGGGTGAGACGATGTCGTCGTATTCGACAATCCCGACTTCTTCTGATTTCCCGCCGCTAGTGACGGCTACCTCTACTTCAGGTTATGAGTATACGTCGACTACGAGTGCGGGATATTCTGAGACCGCAATAACTACTGTGGATTCTTCTTATAATACTCCGGCAACCTCAGCATCTTATGCTTCCGCTGCCTTAACCACGACTTCGCACGAGGATCTAGGTATGGTATGGGATACGGAGCACCGGAGAAACAAGTACTGGGACAATGTCAATGGCATGTGGAGGTGGGCGAAATAGATGTCTATCATTAATATCTATCGAGATCGCTGGTTGTGGCCTCCTTGTATCAGCGTAGAAACCCCTACGGTGGAGATACTTAACGCTGTTTCGAAGCTCGTATAGATGCTTCTTTTGTCTCAAGGATGAGACAGGAAAAGGGTATGGTTTCGAATGATGGTTCAGCTTTAGGTTTGGGGAGGGGGTTTAATCCTTATTGTCGTTTAGTTTTGTTACTTTATTTACATGGTTTCCAAAGAAATTTCTTTTTGGGCCCTGTTTGGTTTAGATTAGACTTGCGTTTACTCTTTTTCTTTTCTTTTTTTAAAAAAAAAATAATACTTGCTTAAATAGATAGACGGTTTCATCAAGTCGCACACTTTTTCATTGAGATAATATGTTGCTATATAATTTCAAACTGTTTATGAAGTAGTGGGCATCTAACGTGGATATGAGGTCGAACTAAAACTCTTGGGAAGCCGTAATTATTCTGATTGAATCTCTCTTGTATCGAATATTAAGGGGGAAGGGCAAAAGGGAGAGTGGGGAGCGAACGTGGATTTAGGGACTGGTAAGTAGGATCACAAATTTGGAATGAGAATGAGCTGAATGTATGCTTGCCATTTTTCATTTCCTCCTTTTCTATATAAGCAATTGTGATTCTTAGCATCCAGTGGCATATGAATGGCATACAATCCAAACTGAACTGTGTTTGAGGAAGTCATTACAAATCCTTCATTATAAATGTTCAAAGTAGCTCATGTTGACCATCCCATATTCGAAACTTATAATACAGAGATGACATATTGTACATTCTCAATTGCTTTACTCCATCTATACATACTATGGATACAAGCAACATGTTTATCTAGAATGAAATGAACATCATCAGTGACAACTCTCAATGTTGATCTTCTAGCTAAGGATTCCTGGGTAATTTATAGCTCACAAAGGCCTATTGAATTAGACAGGTAATTCTAGATAAGACGAGGGTGGCTATGGCTCGCCTCCTTACCGTAGAAGGGAGATGCGGGGGGCTCACTACCCAGCGTACGTTAGGCAGGTTTTCTTGACGTAGATATTACCCAGTGGCCTATAGGTTGGTGAGACTAGTATGAATTGTTTGTACTTTATGCTGAAAATAAGCTGCTATGAGATTGCAGATCCTGCTTATGTTAAAACTCTGTGGGTAAGGAGAGACTAACAGAACACCTTAACCCCTATTCCAGCGAACAGGCAAAATCTGACAACCCTGTAACTTCTGAATGGCCATTGTGAAATCGTGTCTACACGCATGAGAAATATACAGTTAGGTATGCTTGGGACTTTATCTCTTGTTAGTCGTAGAGTTGGCAAGAGATCTGTAACGGAGGTGGCCGGACCTATCGGCCTTTACCTTAGGCTAAAAGATCTTCACAGATCAACGTCAATATACCGATATCCCCTACCTTCAGTGTCCTTAACGTGATAAGATCTTTTATATAATGGCGTCTAGTTCATATACCATGGTAACCCATGATCTATGTTATAATAGCCCTAATATCACGACATTGAATGTTCATATAAAGCTGTACAAGACGATTAACACCCAAGCTAACAACATTCCACTTTCGGTAGTGCAACGGTATAGTCCTTCCATCCTGTTCCATCACACTTAGATCTTTTCTCTATAAATGGTACGACAATGCTTAGACATTTGGTAGCAAATGATCGGTGTTGATCAATCCCCTATTGATCTATTCCTACGCTTGCGAGCATCTTATACCAACTTTTCCCTCTAGACCTACATGACATTTCTTCGTAATGTTTTGGCGGCGGAATTAAACACAAGGCTATGTTGTTAAGTATATGGAAGACATTGCTTTCTACTATAAATCGCCATCGGCTCTCACGGAATGGTGGTATTTCATGGGCTCTTCACTACTAGATACCTCGAGGATAGGTTACGTAGATCTAGGGCTTTCGAATTAACGTGAGACTGGGCAACATGTAGCGCTAGATATGCTGCGGCACTTTCGACCGTGATTCTTGCGGAAACCGGCACGGGGATCCTCGAATTGGCCACTGCCTACTACTTTCCCTGGAATTTGTTACTTACGGTCCTAGGGGTTGCTGTGAAAATATTCTTGAGCATGGCAATTCCAATTAATATTATTGTAGAATTTGAAACATTTGATACCTTTGTCCCTTGAATTCAATGTAAACATCATGCACGTAGATGAAATTTAGTCACTAATACTAAAACGGGTTGCGTAGAGAAGGAGAAGGAGAAAATGTTCAATGGGGCAAGCTATCCTGAGTGGTGCTATAAAGTCTTGCGTATCTCGCAAATCGTAGCTGAGATACAGCGATGACCGGACTTGTGTTGGCAGAAGTTTAGAGCTCAAGGTTGGTAATAGCGTCTTGCTACACGTGATATGATGTTATTAATTGTCGATTTGATACCTACATGTACACAGACTGACAGACCAACAAATATGGTTAGTTGCTGGTAATTACCGTATCTCTATGGCGTTTCGTGAGATGGCTTGAACCCCTCGGAATATGAGAAGGGTACAGTCGGGTTTTTCGGCGATGTTGCTCTTATGTATGTTGGGACGGTGCCGTTATCCCGAAATGCGGACTTATCAATTTGTTCCATGCCATTTTCTTTTTGTTTTCCCCGGAAGTTCGGCGTCGAACAAGCTTTGAGCTTTCACAGGGGTATTCCCCGCTAAAGAAGGACAACAGGGACCCTGACCAGTCAGAGTCAGGGAGGGGCAGAGCGTTGAGCGTTCAGCCACTCTCACGGTCAAATACGTCAGCCGGTACGAAGTACTGTACAACTAACTACATATGTATGTAGCTCTGAGGATAGTGTCCGTAAATACCCAATTGATCTCCAACCTCGACAACAAATGCTTTCTACATAAGACATACAGATGTCAAGAGGACATTTAACGCGGTGCCATTTGCCATTCCACTGGAGCCAAGAAGTTAAGATAAATCGACACATCAGCGGGGTTGCGAAGAATTAAGACAATCAATCGTCGGTGTCGGCATTTACGTACGTTTGGTATTTACCGACTAAAATCACTCAGGCTGCAGGAATCGGGGCATGTAGTTCCTCTAGTTAGGTGGTTACTTACACCGTACAGTTTGTGTAAGCGTCGTCAGATATCGGCTGTGCGGCTGCTGGAATGTTTGCGAATCGAATTGCCACACGCTTGGACCTGAAATTCGGCATGAGATTACAGCCACCGTCTATAGGTCCTAGCTTAGGTAGTTACCTGCTAATTAGTAGGTAATGAATGCATTTAGCCATTCTTCCTTCCTTTGGCATAGGGGGTTGGATTCTAATTAAAAGAACGCAATCATTGAGGTGTGATGGCTGAGACATCGGAGTTTAAAGGGGCAAGGAATCAGCATACCCATCACCTGCTCGACCAGAACGGCCTGACGGCCTCATGCACCAAACATTTATTCACAGCCAGTAAGATTTCATTACTAAACCACGATTCCTGCCTAGTTCTCCTGCATGTTCTTCTTACAGCTCGCTTATAACCCGACGTAGCCCAGACACCCGACATTTCCAATAGCTTCCTCTTCTACCATCTTAATTGATATTACAGTAGCTTTTCAGCAAGGTTTAACTATCCGACCTCTGTGTCTAGCTCTATTTACTACTTACATACCCTCCTCAGTTGCTTAGAGGCACAAGTCCAGTCCATGCGCAGAAGCATAAGCATCGATACCATACCGGTGTAATAAGTTGAAGTCGGATCACGGCACGGAACGAGGTCCGAGTTGTTCTACAACGTTCTTGGCGTTCTTTTCCAGAACCAAAATTTAGCCAGAAGACAAGGCTTCGGTAGCGCGCGGCTCCCTATTGAATTTCTTGGCAACGAACTTACTGGTCTCCGGTTTTCCCAATATTGATTGAGGTGAGCAGGCATTCATTCATTCATTCATTTCCTTTGCCTCACAATGACTAGTTAGGTACGTAAGCTATGAGGGAGCTATGAGGAGAGGGAGTCATAAGGTATGGAAGCTGCTGTTGTGTTACAACTACAATTGCTATTCATTTCCTTTGTTGCTATGATACTTCAACACAAAGAATGTGTGAATCATTCGCAAAATACCAGCTACCCTCACATTGTCTATACATAGAGAGCACTGCTATTTAATCACTACTGGCTTCTAGTAGAAGCAACCCATATATTTCCTTGCCAACGAAAATTATGCAGTAGAAACATAACTGCACTTCAGACCAAGCTCCCATTGTTATCCTTCTCGTCGATCCTTAAGTCATCAGAAGTCTGTTTAAGCCGGACACTTCCCACTTTGGGCCCACCGCAAACGTGTTTCTTTAGTGTCTATTTCATTTGCTCTGTCGTCATATCAGTGCGGCCCGTTACCTTCCTGGGAAGCTATCAGGAATAAAATTCGAGGGCAGTTCTCTGGACTGTATTTCCGTCATCCACCCTCAAGAGAATACAAAATGCCTCCCTTCTTCTCATCTAAGTCCAAGAAAGGACTAGAGAGGACTGAAACGTTTGACAGTACATCCACCATGTCGACTGCCTCTTTCAGCAGCGGCAACAGCAGGCCCACGAGCCGCAACTACGATACCGGGTTTCCGGACTGGTTCGCTACCCATACTACATCGCTCCGGCACCCCGATGCGATCACGACACCGGGAGCCAGCATTTCTGCCGAAGATCTCGACCCTTCGAAAGCTCTCCGTCGCTCCAAACAGTCGCTCATGGCGAAGCACAGGCGCACCCTGAGCCACGGGAAGATCGCACCAGAACCAAATCAGAACCAGGGGCAGCACCTGACGGAGACGAACCTCGATCATGCCGGCGATGTTCAAGATGCCCACGAAGTCCTCCGGGATAGGAAAGACTCCACCACAGACGGTTCCGATGTCCTCAGCTGGGATCCCGACGTACCGATGGAGTCAACCGAACACCCGGAAGAGGACACTAGAAGCCACCGAAGCTCCACCAACCCTTTCAAGAGATGGCGTCACCGCTGAATTCTGAATACAACAAGTCTTTTTTTTCTACAGCATAGTGATAAAGGAGTACACCGGGCTTTTTTCGAGGCGACTTTTGTTGGCGTTTTTTTTGCTTATCAGGGGTTTTGGGAAAATACGGGACGGGCAAATTGTGTGTGTGCAGGCAGGCAAGCGAGCGAGCATCTGGTGAAAGTTTGGTGGCATTCAGCGAGGAGTCGGGCTAATTCGGCGTTGGTGAAAAAAAAAGGGGACTTCGACAGTCCTACTTTTTGAGGATAATAACATCATAACCTAACTAGCCTCTAATAGATAGGAAATTCAGCTAATATCTTTTCTACATTGTGTGAATCTAATGGAATCGACCTTCGGTATCGGATGGGTGGACTAGGTTTTACTTGCCGTAGTTCGTTTACTCTGGCTGTACGTGCCAAATTGCTCTACATATGTCCTAGTTACAGGTAGGACAGGGATTGCGGAAAGAGGCGTATAAATGCACATTGAAAACCTCGTAGCTTAAGTCTCAGGGGGCTTCACGTAGCACTTTGTAGGCGTGCCCCTGGACGGCTGTCTAGCCCGGAATCACGGCCGTCGCCAGCTGTCGATGTTTTTGAGGCCTCGCTGAGTGAGCTTGACGGATTTCACCTAGCTTTTCAGTTGTGCAAAAACGGCCGGACTGAATACAAATTACTCATTTCAAGCTCCTAGATCATCTAGATTAGGTAGGTATCTTTGGGAGTGCCCAAAAACCATTCATTATATCTTATTTCTTCACTAGTGGTGGAGCTGTGGTTTTTTTTTTTTTCTTTCATCTTCATCTTCCCTGTGCAACCTAACCTGCATTACGCGGTTCGGCCGAGGATAGATTCGGAGACCTGACGCACCTTACCTTCTTGCGGTTGATTCCCCCACACGTTAGCCCATGAACCTCCCCCTTTGCATATGAAACATCTATACAACTGCTTACAAATCCTCAACATAGCGCAACAAGAATGGCTTCCGAGTCGATTGTCCCGTCGCCTCTGCCGACGTACGTCTACAAGATCCTGCCGAGTGCCCCTCCGACCCCTCTGCCATCCGAGTACCCACTCTCGGAGCTCGATCGGAAGGACGGGTTCGTCCATCTCAGCTCAGCTACGCAGGTATGTATATACCTACATGTAGTTACCTATGTACCTCCTGTCCAAAGCCAAACCTTACGTGCTACATCCATCCAGTGTACCTCAATCAGTGTTACATGTCCCATCCCGCTCGGCTTTTTTCCTTCATTTTTTTTTTCTTCATATTTTTTCTACGCGCTTCATGTTCTACCGATTACTCACTACCAGCTACCTACATACTTACTTACAGTAGGTTCCGACGACCGCCGACCTCTTCTTCGCCAATGCCACTTCCATCTGGCTCTTGAAGCTGAAGCTCGCCCTCTTCGAGAAGGACACGAAGTGGGAGGGCCCGCGTGGCTGCGCCCACCTGTACGGGAACTTTGGCGCGGGCGAGGTGGAGAGCTCCAGGGAGTTCTCGCGGGCCGAGGGCGAGACGTGGAGTGCGGCTTTCGAGAGGCAGGGTGGGTGGTTGGTTGACTCATAACGTAACTGCTTTAAGTTGAGATATGGAATTATGGGTTTATGTTAGGTACCGACCGGGTAAAAGTGAATTCAACTTCATACGAGCCGGCGTGCGTCAAGTGTTGGATCCAGTATGGCGAGTTAGAAAGGCCTGTTCGATATTTATAGATACTGGGGTGTAAATAGCCGTATATCACGACATCGTTGTCCACTATACATACGTACGCAGTGTGAAGAGATTCGTCGTCATTCAGAGTATAAAAAAAGGAGTAATGATAAAAAGAGGAAGAAGACTCCTGATGCTACCCAGGACGCCCAAGAAGTGCTATCAAGCAAGCAAGCGAAGTGGTCGCCAGTAACAAATACAAGAACATGCTAATATGTGCATATACAACCACCACGGCCAGCCGACAACCAGAATCCAGAATTCCGCCACCATCCCGGCCTCCCCTTTCCTCCCTTCCCTTCCATTCCCTTCCCTTCCCTTTCATCCCCTCCCTCCTCCTTATCTGCATTGCCTCGTTCATCGTCATTATTATCGATTGATTTTTGATTAAGCCGATCAATTGGTTTACTTTTGGATTGCCAGCAACGCACTTCCCGAGAAGAAAGAAGCAAGCAAGCAAGCAAGCCAAGATTTCCTATCATCGTTGTTCGTCATTATCATCATCACCGTAGTCCTCCTACCTGCTCCTCTTCACTTCACTTCACCTCACTTGTCTTTACTCTCCCCTCCCCCTATAATTCCCCATCTTCTCAATCGAGCTCATGATGCCGCTCCGCGCGCCCGTGCCACTACCAGGGCGCGGGAGGCCACCACCTCCTTGAGATCCACCGCTCCGGTTCCGCTCGTGCGACGACGACGCCGAGGCGAGACCTCCGATGCGACTCTGCGTTGGCTTCTTTACGGAGCCGGGCGCCTTTAGGCCTGACGGCCGCCCGATGATGCTGGTTCGTAGAGGCTCTGTCGTGGTCGTGGTGGTTGTGCTGCTGACGCTGTTGCTCGCTCCGTGTGACTGCGGATGTGGTAGAGAGGTCCGGTTTGGAGTCGGTCGGCTCATGCGAGAAGCGCGAGCGGGCGTAGTACTAGCGGCTGGGGCGGCAGGACGAGGTGACCCTGCTGCTTCTCGCTGTTGCTTCTGCTGTTGTTGCTGCTGCTGCTGCTGCTGCTGCTGCTGCTGCTGCTGCTGCTGCTGCTGCTGCTGTTGTTGTTGCTGATGCTGCTGTTGCTCCTTCTGGATAAAACTCTGCATACTCTGCATCTGCATCATCTCCTCGGCCAACTGCACCAGCTCGCCCTTCTCGACGCGCTCGCGCTCCAGCAGCAGCCTCAGCTCGCCATTGTCGGCCTTGACGCTCTTGATGACGGCCTCGAGCTTCTCGATGGTGGCGTCGAGCTCCCTGATCCGCGCCGCGTCCATCACCGCCTGGCCCTTCAGCTCCTCGGCCGCGGGGTCGACCTTGGTGAGGGTAGCGTCGCGGCCGAGGCGCAGCTTCTCGTTCTCCTCGCCCAGCTCCTCCAGCCGCCCCTCCAGCTGGTGCACGCGCTTCTCCCACCGGCTCTCGTAGCTCTTCTTCAGCGCCGTCACCTTCGTCTCGTGCTTGCTCTTGTACAGGGCGTGCAGCTCGCGCGCCACGCGCTCGACCGCGATCTCGACCTCGCGGGAGCCATTGCTGCTGCCCGTGGGACTCCTAACACCACCAGCAGCACCGGGCTTCTCCGGCGTCTTGGTGCCGCACTTCGCGCACTCGGTGGCAGCGGCGGCAGCAGCGGAGGTGGCCTTACCAGCCCGCATGCCCGCCATCTTGCTCTCGGCCTCCTGCGCCATCATCTCGGCGGCCTCGCGGCGCTTCTCGCTCTCGTCGAGCTTGCGCTCGAGCTCGTCGTGCTCGCGCTGCCCGAGGACGATCTCCTCCTTGACCTTGCGCAGCACGGACTCCATCTCGTGGCCCCGGCGCTCCCACCCCTCGCGCTCGTCGACGTGCGCGTCGCGCGACTCCCGCAGCTGCTCCATGCACTCGCCGACGCGCTTCTCGGCGTCGCCCACGGCGGCCTTCAGAGAGGCCGCCTCGGCTTCCTTGCCACTAAGGGACGCCTTCAGGCTGCTGATCTCCGATAGGAAGGCCGACTTGAGCGATTCGAGCTCCCGCGGCGTCACGGTGGGGATGCTGCGCGGTGTCGGGAGCGGCGGGATGTCGAAGTCGAGCAGGTTGGAGCCGGATTGTCGCCTGGGCGTCGCGGCAACGTTCGAGGCGCGGCCGCCGCCCATGTGTCTTGATGATGCCCCGCGGTTCGGCGTCTGCTGCTGCTGCCCGTACTTCGAGGAGAAGTTGCTGAGCTGCTCGGTGAAATCCATGAGGAGGTTCGATGTGTTTCCGGTTTCGTGCATGGTGGGAGGTCGAGGGGTCCTCGAAGGCGACGGGTCGGGTCGTCCCCGCGAAGGCCCGGTAGGTGTCAGGTTCCCGTCGGCGGTGGTGGCGTACTTTGACGGGGTTTGTCCCAGCCGCGCGAACATGGTCATGTTCGGTACGGCGGAGAAGGTGCTGAAGGTGCTGATCATGGTGTCATCGAAACCGACGGGTTCCTCCTCCTCCTCTATTGGGTGGCTTTCGTCGATCGACATGGATGTGATGTCGTCGCCTGCAGTCTCGGCATCATGGAGTATCGAGTCCTCCTCCTCCAATATCTGGATGGCCTTGGTAAGACCCTCGTTTTCCCGCAGCGCATCCTCCAGCGACAGGTCCTTCTCCTGCACCGGAGTCTGTTTAGGCGGTGAAGGGGCGGCGCTGGTGCTGGCGCTGGCGCTGGTCACCTTGATGGGAAATCGCGCAACCTTCCTGGGGCTTCTGGCGTTGGTTATGGCTGGCTTCTCGGGGGCGAGCGTGTCGCTGTCGGGGAAGCCGTCGTTTTTGGGGCTTAGGATCTTCAGAGGCGAGAGCTCGTTGCCGGATAGCACTCTCGAATGACGGTTTTTGGAAGGTGAGGGGGCAGCATTCTCTTGGTTTGTGCTGCTGTTGTTATTATTATTATGATTGTTGTTGTTGTTATTGTTATTGTTCGCTTCTTCGGTGGTCTCATCATTCAGTATGGGCACGAATGGTGAGCTCTGGGTTTGGTCGTTTCCGGTTTCCATCTCGTCCTCACCATTACACCTTGACTGGGCTGTGTATGATTTGACTTCGTAATCCTCGAAGCGCCGGGTGGTGGGAGGCGTTGCGACGTTTAGTGTATTCGTGTTAATTGGAGTAAGGGGTGAGGCCATTCTGGCTATAAACAAGCAAGTATGATGATGTCTCAGTATTGACTCTCCAGTTCGGTAGTTCAACGATGTTGTGTAGTAATCAATTGTATGAGAGATATGTAAGGGTGGTAGGTAGGATTTGATAGCCTTTGGTAAAGTTTTAGTCTAGTTTCCCTTTAATTGTACATTCTTACCTATTTTCGTGATAGTTGATGCAGCAACGCCCCACACTAAAACGTGATAATGTAGTTGGACGATCTTACCATATGTGGACCCTTTCATTTCCACACCCCTGATATGAACGGACATTACCATCGCACGGATTTTCAATGCGCTGAACCGATGCATCTCGCATCTTGCATCTTTGCAGAACGATTAAAGATTGATTGTCTTCCATATACAACGTGTTGAGTTCGCATATCCATCTACATGGCTGGCAGCATTGGTTAGATCAGATTTGTGACGTAGCTTCATCTGCTCCGAGGGAACACCTGCTGGCAAACGTATTGTGGTAGAAAATTCAAGTATCAATCCAATCGCATAGCGTTACTTCCATGAAGCAAAACGTAGGCTAAATAGTATCCCAAACATAGACAAGTATGGCAGAGAACACTACACATAATAGACTAAAGGATCCTGGACATTGATATGCGCATACGTAGCACATCGTTCGACTTATTTAACCAGCGCACTCCTCAATGCTCCGCTTAGATACGAGCATTATGTCTCCTTGCCGCATGACGACGAAATTGACACCACCTAAGTTCATGGTAAGGTTAGGGTACGTAGAAATTAAGAATTTAATGGTGGGAAGAGAAGAAAGGCTCATTATTGACTTATAAATATGGTTTATATGACATCAGATCTCTTCTCCTAAACAGTGTACCCCCAACCTATAGGAGAATAGGGGGTTGTGTGCATTTATACCCCTCTTTATATTCCACCGGCGGTAGAGGGGAGAGCAACACCTGCAAAACGCTGTCAGCAACGTCTAGAGCTAACGGCCCGACGCTAGGCAACGACATATTGATAGGGCCAGCTAGGCAGAGACATTTTAATCAGCTTGTGTGTTGGTCTTTAACTCTACTATATATTTAATATTATGCCTTGCATTGTTAGACGTCTTAGCCATATCATCTGCAGAACTAATCCAATCAACTCTATCATTTAAACAGTATGGCGAGCCCCTCTGCTGTACGCTTTTCGCAAGGCAAGAAAGACATTGGAGATGCCCACAGGTTTTCATGGGAATACCCTGTCCCAGACAACAGATTCTGGAATGATATACCTTTCACCACTGCACGCAATTTCTTTCAGAGCTTTTCCAGCGAGGAAATCGATCGGCTACCAATCGACCCGGATAGCACGTTGGAAAAACATAGCAAGCTCAAAACCCTCATCAAGCTTCTCAGGGAGCTGCTCGAAAAAAGAGAGAGTGAATCGTCCCCAAAGTCATTTTATGATGTCGATTTTGCTGGCTGGGACAGGCTGTGGCTCGCTATATACACCCTCCAAGACCAGCTCGAAGATCCCGAAGCTGAAGGGACTTTGCGCATGTTGTGCGATCGGAGAAAAGACAAGACCAATCTGTCTCATCAACATACTTTAGCAGGTCTGCTTCTAGATCGCGGCAAGTTCGCTGAAGCGGAGGCATTAGAGAAGGGTGTAAAGGAATGGCTGGATGGTCAGCTCGGGAAGGACTCCCCTCAGGCGCTCAGCGCTAGGAGAATCATTGCTCAGGCTCAATGGAAACAAGGGCCATCGCGAAGGGCAGAGGCGAATGACACAATTGCAGATCTGACACGGATAATTGATGGTATGGGTACTAGCCAATTCGCCGTCTATCAAGAGGAGGAAAGAGAAATGGCAGGTAAATTGATCCTTGACCTCAAAAAGGGGCAAGGCGCTTAAAATATGCCTTCAACTAGAGCAATCCCAATTCGTAGCTCAAATATATTGTCTCGATATGACCATTTATCACCATACTACATTCTCTGAGCCCCTCGATACCGTAGTGATTTCTCCAAACACGATTGGCACATCCAGCATCATTAATCCCTAATTTTCTCGTAGCTGGGTCTAATTGTATCCTTCAAAGATAGCTACAACCTTTCCCTATGTCTTCCACCCTCATCAATCGACGATACTACATGTCGTAGTTCACACCATTATTACCGATTACACCCTTGCTCCTCCGGTTTATGGCAACCCAGACGCCATCTACATATATATCCCCGACTATCAGTATAGTAGGTAGGGTGATTAGCACAGCGCCCAGGGGGGTGAGTACGTTTGTACCGTACGAGGCCTTGCTGTTGACGAGGGCGTCGACGTCCTTAAGGACACGCGTGCAGTCATTGGCGTAGTTGTTCTCCCCTCGCCCTTCGGCCTCGAAGCACTCGATGGCGAAACAGATGTCCCGCAAGTCCTAGCTCTTGGTGGTATTTGCTCGTTTAGGGTCAGGGTTAAGGTTAGGGTCCGTGCCAAATATTTCGAAAAGGCTTCAGAGGAGGTCTTAAAGTTGTCGAGGACAATATTAGTAAAGACGTAGGTGATGAAGGCTTGCGTATTTGAAGTGTTCGCGTTGTTACTCGGATCGATTTCGTGGGAATACATATGTGCCTGTAATGTATTAGTAGAGATTATTAATACGATAACGTAGAATTTGAACAAATTCTAAATTGAAAGAATATAGCTCTGGCCGGGCATTGGCATTGAAAGGAATAGTGCATTGTTTCCCTGCCCTTAACTGCTTCTTCTCAATGACGTGTACCAGCAGCTGTCATTTAAGGATTGGGAGAATAGATATGACGGAGGGGAGTAGGCCCTTAATCAGCAAACCCCATTAGGCGTATAAGTTTCACCAGCTGGGATAATTAGATTTCTGCTCACGTATGTTACTCTCAGAGCTCTTTACGGGGAGTTGATGGGCCACTTGCCTAATGAAAGTCGTGGTAGATGACTGATCTAGAAATATTGTGGTATTAGTACAAAACTATGCATAGTAGCATGGCTCTTGCAAATTTGGTGCGGAATATTGGCATTGGTTGCCAGACATGATACCAAAAAAATAATAAAAATCAAAAATCAAAAAATCACGAAGATAACCCCTTTGAGAAACCTCTAGTAGATACTAAGACATGAAAATAGGTATGAAATTCAGCTTCTACTAGTCTAGGTTACCTAGGTGTTGCTTATCAGCTTGGATTTCTGTTGAGGTGCTTGTAGAAGATGTGGCGATATATTATCAGCAACTAGTAATTTTAAACCATGAAAAATTCGATTTAATATTACTGGGTAGGCAAAGCATGAAATACCTTTCTAGAAAGCCATCTACCTAGCAGATAAATATACATAGTGCCAAGTGCTAAGGTAGTAATCTCTTGTCATAAAAATACCGTGGGCAACAATTTGAGCAAAGAGGAAGTAACATTACACCCTTCAAGTACCTCAGCTACTATGGTTTGACTGTCTGATGCCTTTTATCACTTAGTCAAGTCTTAGGTACATCTAAGTGACAATTTCCCTAAATATTCGCTGCTATGCTTTCCATTCAAATTTAAAAGATGTATGTTGTATCATGAGCTACCATTTTTATGTAACACTTCAGAGTAGTTGCATTTGGCGTGATAGTTCCAAGCTCAGAAGTCTTTGTAGAATATTATGCCTGACATCCTACTACGCTTTCTAACTTGAAGGTTGTCCTGAAATTAGAAACTGTCGGTTTTAGGTGCAGTTATAAACAGCGTTTTGCTTGAGCTCTTTCCCAATATTTTGCTGTGACCTAGCAACAGACACGTAACTTACTAATATGGGAGCATTAACCTCAAATGCAGTATGTTCTAGCATAATGCTACCATTTTTTGTTGCTTAATGTTAATGGACCTTAGAAACAAGGGACACTAAGGTGGGCATATGCTGAAGTATGTTTCTATGATCATCTAAGACACTCTAGAGTACCTCTTGCACACGCTGATTCCTTGATATCAAAGTGGAACAACACTGTCACATACCGATATGTATATTAGGAGTACAAGCTATATCACCAGCACCCACAAAGCAAGAAGTATTAGGTAGTCAGCAAGTCTTAGTTGCCTTGAAATAGTCTAAGTATATACGACTGTGGTTTCTACTTAACATGGAACATTTCACCTCTGCAGTTGTTGCGTTTTTCTCGGCTACTGCCCCCTTCAGTGCATGATTACCAAGGGTTATGTTGGGTATGATGATTGTAATATTTACCAAGACTGTTAATTAGATACCTAAATGGAACTGGTCTGTCATGTCTGTGTTATGAAGATAACGTCTGCACGGTGAGTGAATGTGTCCATGCTGACTAGAATCTTCCCCCCTATTCCCGTATATACGAAACGCTTTTGGGAAACTTACCTACCTGGGTGCCTACGTAGATATGTAGGTTCAGAGTTTCCCTGCTTGATTGTTTCCCAGTTATCACTGTAGCGTCGAGTTGAGGTAAGTACGCAGCTTCTGTGATAAATTGAATACAGGACCCCTCTTATTACATATCGTCGCACCTTCCCACTCATCGCCAGGGAGGGTTTTAAACAGTTTATAAGAATAATCACCGACGTCTTCTTTAATGAGTCTCTTTATATTTCCTCCACTGTACCTATGCAGCTACCTATTAGATACATATGTAACTACCTAGGTACCCAAGCTTTGAAGGCTTTAGGCACTTTTCTTTTACACACACAACTTGCAAGTGCCTACTGCCCACCTACCTAGGTACCTACCTACTTACCTCTTGCAGCAGCTCTTGTTTACCTTTCTTCAATCTGCCTCCACTCACCCTCCAGCCCTTCAACTCTCTAGCCTTCTAGCCCTCTAGCCAACGCCAACTCAAACAACTAGCACTTTCATCGTAGCAGAGTCACATCATTCTCTATCATAGACTTAGATCTATATTCAAGATCTCAGTTAGATTGATTCTACAATCTAACTGCATTCCCGGTTGTTTCAGTTTGGCAGCTGCATTGGGCGACGAGCTTCTTGTTTACCTTTACCAGGCCTTCCCTACTACCCTAAAGAAACAATCTATTACCTCGCAAACCACACCTCGTAGCCCCTTCATAGTCCCCTCGTTGTGCTATCGTCTAAGATTTTAGACTAGGCAATAGTTGCTTGAGCACTTGTCGCAAACACAGGTCTGGAACACCATGTCTGACCAGAACAACCACCCCCCGGACAAACCCATGTCTGATAAGAACAAAAAGCCCACGGGCAAGACCAGGTCCGACGATGATGCCTACGTCCTTGATGCCATGATGGTAAGTTTGCTCTGCCTCCTAATTTTAAAGGGTTCATCTCGAGACAGCTAACCTCTTTCGAATAGAACGACCTTGGCTCAAATCGCCTTGAGGATCTGGCAACTGAAGACGGAGGTGGACCGTTTCGACAGCGAGGCCCCCGTCCCCCGCCAACGCAAATTCGTCGGGACTTGGAACCTATGTCCGATGAGGCTGCTGCGGCCTCCAGGAGGTATCGAGGTAAGCAGCTTCCATATTCCGTATTTTCTTTTCCTTCTTTTTCCAATCGCCCTCTCTAGCTTGATTAGCTACCTAGTACTAAGACAATAATAGAGGCCATCAGCAACATCGACGATTGGGATTCCCGCGGAGTGAGGGATCTTGATTCTATCGCAGATGGAAACTTGCACCGACGGAACCAAGTCGTCGTATCTGGTTCTAGCCATGCTTTCCCGGCGAAGGGCACGTTCAATGGTGATTTCAACTTCATCAAACCGAAGAAGGGAACTCAGAATAACCCGCAATATAATCCATCGTAAGTTGTATTTTCGCTATGGTGCTTATTTTATTCTTCTTCTCTTCCAGTTTTTCCTTTTGTTTTAACTTCTATGTCTTGAATTCCTTTTATTTTATTTTTATAACTGTGAGAGGTATTGACCATCACTAGGCGTCCAACCTATTCCTCCAACCATATGTCTAAGCACACTGAGAGATCCAGACATCTTCCTGCCTCCGACTCTCCTGTCGGATCTCTAGGAGGTCTTGTTCCTCCCGGAGCAACTGTGAAAAGGTGGACCACAACCCGGAGAGTAGCAACTGCTGGAGAAATGAATACAAATGGGGCGGTTCGTCACCCTGGCGCAGGACAAACTAGAAGTCGGCAATCTACGCAAAGTCAGGTAACACCCGCACGTGATACTAGTGTTCAACAACCCACCCGAGATCTAGCTCCTGCTAGCCGTAGAGGAGTATCTGATCAAGTGCCCAACGCATATCCTCGGGAGAAAACCACAGGAAGAGCTACTACCACGAAGTCCAATGTGGCACCCTTAGCACGGCCCGAGCAGGGAAATGCTGTTGCCAGTAATTTTGCTGTGCGCTTACCTCCTCGTCAGCGACCTATCCAGTCACCAGGCCCTTCTAATGCACACCCTTACTCAGCTACTGGTTCTTCACCGAGCGTGAACCAGCGTGCCAGACCCAGCCTCCCCCGACCTCAAACTCGCCAAGGCTCTCAAAATTCGACAGCATCTCTCCAAAATTTGCATTCACCTGGGTTCATACCTCCCCACCTTCGTGCACCGGTACGAGCAACACCGACACCGGCAGCGCCAGCAAGTAGCGCCAATATACCCTCCTCTACGCCCCAAACAGAACTACTGTCTGCAGCTCATCTGGAAGCACGCCAGGTCTTCTTTCGAAGAAGCGTCAAGCTCAAGAAGCGAGTGAATGGCCATGTAGTTGAACTCACTGGGATTGTCTCTATCTATGAATTGGCTGAGCAGCCCGCCACCATCTGGGAGTTGATCATCGATGAGCAACAGGTGGTTCGGGAAGACGTCCGCAGGCTACTCCCTTCTTTCACCAATGGTAGCACTGTCACCATACGCCGTCGAGATAAACCAGGAGATGTAGTTCGTGCAGGCGACGTTCAGTTCGATGACATCTTAGCTGCACAAGAGTTCGAAAAAGCAGCTAATGAACAGAGAAAGAAATGGGCTGAATCACGGGGGCCCATATTCGAACAAAAAGTGCAGGAGAAGGCATCAGCCACACCAAAAGCTTCCGTTGACGAAGATGCCACCAAGCTAGCAGACAATTACTCTCAAATCGAGCAACAGGAGCCAGCTGCTCAGTCTACGATTAACCCCGCTAATTCAGCCGGGTCAGCTCAGCTTCTCGACGACAATCTAGAAGTGCCTCGATCTGAAAATCAGCACGATGCCAACGAAGCCCATACTGAGGAACAGACTAGTGCGACACCAGCTTCTGAGGAGTTACTTATAGATTTCGAAGCAGAAATCTCGTCCCCACAGACACCTATTCGTCTAGTTGAGGATCAACCACTCGTAGATCTCTCTAGCTTGCCTGAAGGAACGATGACAGCCAGTCCATATATACATCAACTAATGGAACTTGATCCAAGATCATGGGAACCACAAGAAGCATCAGAACTTTCTGAACCATCGAGTGCTATGGGACCAGATCTCACATTGACCCTTCAACCTCCCATCGAAGAAGTAAAGACTTTCCCCCCTCCGCAATCTGTAGTTAACAAGGAGGCTGAAATTGCGTTCTTGAACCTGAAAACAACGGATCCCGATCCTTACGCGAAGAGAATCTCCCAGGATGCTCTAAAGGTTCTTTACGGGTTGCCTATGCAGGCTTATGAGGACATGATTCGGGCGGTCCCTAAGCTCATGGGCCTCCTCAATGAAGCAGACTACTCGCTCTCAAGACAAGTCAACGGAAGCTACTTCGCACCTTTTCAGGTTTCTTGGTTGCATCTCCGGCGGCTTAACGAATACAACAGTCTCACCTACGAGGATAGACAGGTAGTGCTGGGTGTGGTTTATACCACAGTACTCCACAGGCAGGGCCGCATTGTCCGTCCACGAAGAGACATCCTCAACTTGCGAGGCCCTCGACAACCTTGTCCTGATGAAGTCCGAAAACTCAATGAGTTGGTGAGAAGTGGCAATCGTCTTAATAATACGAGAGGTATCATATCTGGCAGACCGGCGGGGAGAACTGAGTTGCAAGGTCCACCGGAGCGTACTAATACGACTGTCGAGAAGAAAGCCAGGGAGCAAACAATGCATCATGACAATCCGTCACATGATGATGTCAACTCCTCTTCTTCAAGGCCAGACACAGACAGCATTCAGACGCACCAACGACTGGCAGCCGAAGCAGCAACCATCGTAGCAAATTCACGACAGACAGAACAAACTCCTACTCCTGTTCGGCAACTAGAGCACCCCCAAAGCCAGGAGAGTCCTGTAGCTTTGGATCAGCCTTTGAGGGCCTCCCTTGCTGTGGATTCCGACGAGGATGACGAGAACGAGGCCACAGTCAGACCTGCATCGGCTTGGGATTCGATTGGCCTTGAAGAGGAGATCGAGCCCGAGGCTTCTTCAACTGGATTCATTTTCCCTAATGCGCCTATCTCTGGTGATGGACATGAGCCGACTATCTCTAGTAATGGGCATGAGAATGGGCATGAGCCAACCCGAACCCTCTCATCCTCTAGGTGGGCGTCGCAATCTAGTCAACAACAACAAATTAGCAACACGTTCGGGCTAGACGGAGCATCCAGCGACATAGGTGATGAAGCTCCAGAGGTATCTCAAGCACCAAGAACACCCGGCCACCAAAGAACCGACACCAATGGCACGCAACAATCTAATGTCAGCGATATGACTGGACTAGCGAACCAGATAAAGTCCACTCCGGCAAGCTGCCAACAATCGTAACCAATGAATTTTGAGCAGCTGAGGGACTTTATGCTGCAAAAACATGAAGCAATTGTGTTGATCGCTGCATATGTGGCAAAATTGCATCATGGATGTACGGAGGTGAATTGCCTCTGTCTTTGAACATTGATTCCATAACGAGACACTGTTATATTACCGAGGGTGACCTCCCGATGGTGACCTCCCGATGGTGACCTCCCGATGGTCAAGGACACCTATCACCACATCATATCTAGTATTGTAACGGAAATATTTCCCGAGATTTCAGAGCTCGGAACTGTCGCATTTGAGAGTACTCTTTGTGGCAAGACTGTTTGTTTTAATTACAACTGATGAACTAATTGACACTCCATTCTCCATCGACTACGATACTCTCGACATTCTCTAGCAGAAGCCAACGACCCAGTAGCCATACACACAATGTCTAAGGTGACCTATTGCTATTTGGTTCTCCACGTTGGACAATATCATACTACGCAACATGGACAGTTGCTGAGATCTGATATACGAGCTGCGTGATGGGGTTTCAGGAAGATATTTGCATATTGAACCGTGGAGAAAGAGGGTGGATATGTGTATAATGTGATGCCTGGGGTGGCATTTGTATGGTAGTGAAAGATAGTAATGCACACACACATGATGAAAAACAAGAAAAGAAAACTTTGTTCATCCATTTCTGACATGGTGATCCGGGTGCTAGCGGCCTGCGACGGAGCGGGGGGCGGTCCACGATATCGCAATGTTAGCGGCCGAAGGTTAGCCCAGTTTGTAAGTCTTGTCAACATGGGATAGTTCTTGTTAAACCTCGAGAACTTAATGACAAAGTATGATTTACGAATATAAATTGTTTTCAAGTTTAACAATGCTACCTCTCTAGAACATTAGCAACTAGGACTTACGCAACTACAAATATGTAAAGACCTCTGCAACTATGAAATACAAAGCCACATTGATAGAATTAACCCTCTAGCCACCTGCACAGACCTACCAATATTCTCCACCCTTTATCCTTTTCCCATTCGACGAAAGTTTGAGATGGGCATTGGTTAGTTAAGCAATTAAGGCAGGCGGCAATCGGCCTCGACGAGCGCTTGAGCTTCTTGACCGCCGCTTTGATTCCATAAGAGGAATCTTCAATTTTTGCCTCAGCTTCCACAACATTTTTTAACTTTCTTATTTGCGAAAGGGCAAAGAACCTAAGGAAGATACAGAGAAGATGAAGAATTCCTTACTACATACATCCTTTGTCAATGAGGACAACTCAGTCGTCGCCTCAGCTGTCGGGTAGTTATTGTTGTAGGGATGTAACTTTAGCAACCTTGAAAGTAATGAGTACATAAAATACACTTATCCTTACTTGTTTGGAATTAGCGAACGGAGAGTACCTGATTTGAACTTCATACCCGTAGATTGTTGTCCGTGCTTTGCCTTTTTCTTTTCTTCTCTCCCACCAAGCAACGTAGCGTAGCGTAGCACCCCACTCACATACTCACACACCTACACCTTAGTAGTTGAACATCCTAGACATACGTACATACGCACACAATAACAACGAATAACAAGGAGCTGACCTGACTAGGGAGAAGCGTGGTTTTAAACGCATGACCAGCAACTTAAACGAACCCAATTCTCACTTTACCTACTATTCCACTTCCTCGCTGCCCAAAGAAGCAACACCGCTTCCTACCTGCTACCTCTTCTTGTTCTGGTTCTTCTTCTCCTAACTATCAAAAATAGCAACTTTGATTGAAGCCGAGCATCAACTGCGACAGCTTTAATCCTTATCCGACTCGACTCGACTTTTCGGCATCCTCTAGATACCTACTCGCCTGCATCTGCAGCACGTACACTGACACACCGACCGACGTCGAAACCGAAAAACCGACTTAGACTTGGAGTCAGTTAGCCATCAATCAATCAAACTGCTGCATCACCACCGCTCAAGCTGCAGGCCGTCATTCCAAAGTTACCGCTACCTTCGATCTATATACATACTATTTACGCTACTTCCATCACCAAGTAATTCGTGTATTGGCAGAAAGATTGTCGATCATCACTTTCGCTACTGTCGAATTTGGTCACAATGAATGTGCTGCTGTCGCCGCAGCCCCCTTTCTTCCCTCACCAGCACGAACACACCCGACGCTCCCCCACACGGTCTAGTATGTTCCCCCAGTCCTTCCGGTCAATAAACTGGATAGAGTTGCATGAAGGCTTGCACCTCAGGCCGAGCTGTATCTTTCGCAGTGGCCTACCTCTAAACTACGCTAACATGCATTGCCCTAAATAGTGTCTCCATTCCACAACGCCATGGCGAACAATCGGAAAAGAAAAGCCGACGACGACGGTGATGAGATGTCTGTCTCCCCTCTTAGTTCTCCCGCTATCCAGTCCCGACAACTTGCTGCCCGACCGTCCAAGAAAATCCGATCGAACGATCTTACTGGGCGTCCCTTGACTCTTCCCCGCCTCCTCGAGACCCTCGATGCCACACAACTGCGAACCGTCCTCCAGACCATCTGCGAGCGACAGCCAGAGATTGGGGAGGAGGTTGTGAAGAGTGCACCGAGACCAACAGTCGCCTGCGCTCTTCAGGTTCTGCAAGAGTACCAGAATAAGCTGCGGGAGGCATTTCCTTATGGTGAATCCAGCTCCGATTACACGTACTACCGAGTCAAGCAACCTTTGACTGCCCTCATCGACGCCCTTGCCGACTTTACACCACAATTTCTCCCTCCAAACGAAGCCCAAGCCGGTGTTTCCCTGCACTTTCTAGACGGCGCGACCAAGTTGGCTCATAGCCTGCCCGATTGGGAAAGCCAGAGCTATCGGTATCATAAGGAGAACGTGTATGATGAGATCTCGAAGGCGTGGGCGCTGGTCATCAACGAGGCGTCGAAGAAAGGAGCCGGCTTTGTTTTGCACTCCGGGGGATGGGACCAAATTCTAAACAAACACAACCAACAATCCGGTGGTCGGTTAGGCAGCGCTATAAGCGCCATGGCTGCCAATGTTGGATGGGTTGGCGGAGCACCCCACGCGGCTGGTCAGAGCAGCGCAGGACAGAACCCTTCTATTCTGGACCAGCTTATGGCGGGAAACTACGGATCTCCGGTTCGGGTTGGACCATGGTAGAAGAGTAGAGGCTTGTTCGGCATAACGAAATACTTCTTTAAAAAATCACGAAAACGACGTGGCCTTTTTCCCGGTCAACATACACCATATCATCGGAGGAGGATTTTATAACCCCGGAGCAACGGTCATCGAGCATCCCAGCGGCATCTGCGAGAGAAAGAAGGAGAGAGAGAGAGAGCATGCATGCATTGATCTGGCGGACGCATTACTACATACATATACCACTTCACGACGTTTTTATGACTACATTCATTTCTTATCTGTTTTAACCGGCACACATGGGAAAGGGGGGAAGGGGAGGGGGCCATAGATCTGGTTAACTCGAGGGTTCACACGGTTTTGCAGTGTTTTCGGCGTTCTGTTGCTACCATCATATCATTGTCGCCGCCGCCACACCACCACCACCACCATCATCATATCATAGTCAACCTCATAAAATCCACCACCTGTCTATTTCGAGTGAGAGGTTGTCTCTCACTTTCTGTTTGATATCCCTTCTTCTTTTTTCTCTTCTTCTTCCCCTCTTTTGAGCTACTGTTGGACTAAAATAAAGGGGGAGGGGAGGGAGAAGAGGGCATGGTTGGTACATTCTGGGTGGTCACCTTTCGGTAAACTATTCTTGCGTGTTGTACCGACCAAATCGGGATGTGTTGTCTGTTTTGTGTGTTTGTGAGAGAGAGAGAGAGAGAGAGAGAGAGAGAGAGAGAGAGAGAGAGTGAGGAGGAAGGATATAACCAAACCTAAACTATGATCACGATGCTCGTCCATACCTACCTATCCCATCAACACGGCACGGCACATTGAGCGCCGCCGGCCCTTACCTCTGCTGTAGCTCGCCCCGATAATACACAAAAGCTATCATCACGCTGACTAGAGAGTGAGGAAAACATCTTCATGTGAACAATGTGATGTCCGTATTTGAAGAAAGAGAAGGGTATAATAAGCTGGCTGCATGGGATGCATCTATGTAAAAGCTGACTAATGCACACACCCCCTATCCTGTACAACCTCAACCTTGGTCCGTATGTCGCCTGCCTTTAGTGTATAGGATATATATGTTAGGATCTTGTATACAAGGAGATTGCAATGACCATTGTATAATTATAAAATCATTTAAACATACAGGTGACAATACTTTTTATTTCATTTTTCCTTTCAAGGTGCCTTAGTTCGCCCTGGGAAAGCTTGGGATATCCCAAAAGGAGGTCTGTAGTGAAGATAGATAGACCCCAAGCTAGCATCTCGTACATCAGGAAGATTTTGACCAAATAATCTTAGGGGGTTCGGTCAAACCCTTTTAATTTAGTATACATATATACTTAAGTACACACATGCATACAAGTCTGGTGACTGAAACTACCTACTTAGTACCTACTCTTCTCACTCTGTTCACCACACTTGGATTGGAGAACATTCCACCGGCTCTATTCACTCACATCTGCATGTACATTTGTTGGTTCTCTATTAGCCATCCAACCTAAGTCTAGAAGATAACGGCAGGCTGTTTTTTTTTTTTTTCTTCTTTCTTTTCTTCTTCGAATGCTTGCGCAAGGAGAATGAGATGTTTTCAGGTCGATCGATCACTGTGCCGGATACTTACTAGTTCATACATGTTCGTCTGATCTCGATACATACGGTCCTATAGTTTCGTCTGTTACGCATCGTCTATCCGCTGTAATAGCTATCAAGGAACTGGTTGTGAGCTACGTAGGTAGGTCAGGTAGGTAGATAGGTATGAGTTGGGGCTGTATCACGCTACAAACGACGCCGTTATAGCATTGGTAGCTATAACGGGTTATATACTCTCAATTGTGACAAGCTGATAAATCGGATTTCCCCGGGCACATCATGTCCGCCCGAAGAAGTATTGACACCTATGATACAAGAAGAGCGATGTATATGTGTCTCTAGGAAGCAAGTTTGGTCAGACAATGCTTCCTGCTTAAGCATTTTATGTTGGTGGGTCGTTGTCTAACTTAACTTGGTGAGCTTCGCAACGTTCCTCTCTTAGGACTTAGGTGTCACATCGACTCTTTAGTCTCATTCTGCTCGATCTATAAAAGGCTGGGCACAGCAGGATGTCCGTAGTATCGGGAGGATATACTTTTCTTTTTACTATGTACTGGCTAATATTCCAAGTAGTGGCGCGCCCACATGAAACTCCCTTGTCAGCTTTTTCTTTTAAGCCACCTAGCGGAAAAGGTCTACGTTTGCGCAAGTGCCATGATCAAGCAGGTCCTCTAGAGAAGTCCAGAAAAACGTGACCTCCTGGGAGCTAGTTAGTAAATATCAATGTATAGGGTGTACACTGAGAAGATTCCAGTGGCTCATTCGACCGGCTACTACGCATATATAAAGGGGGGCCTTTGTACCCCTACATAACCAAGAGCCAGAATTAATAGTCTATTACCGAAACCCTATAATGCTGCGAGTCTGTGACTAGCTAGTTATATCTGTCTTTCCCTCTGAACTACCATGATCTCTGATAGCAAGGATGAGGGTACATATGGTCTTCCATCGAGGAGAGTACTGCGTAGATGTGGATTAGCGGGGGTAAAATCATAAGATCTCGAGCTGGCCATTCAGTCATTGTCTTTCAAAGAGGTATGAAGATAGAGTAGAGAAAACTGAGCACCACGACCCTTATTAGAATCAATATCCAAGTTATTTGGGTGAAGGATGGCGAATCATTAGGTAGCTTCAGGGCCCCAAGAGGAGAATTCGTCATAGTGAATCCAACCCGTATTCAGTGGATAGGATTATACAAAGTACACTATCTGAGTATATAGAACGAATGAACCTATTATCTAGATCCTGCCTTATTTTCATTACTACTGTATACTTCGAGGCTAGATTCCAAGAGCTTCGTCCTAATGAGACAATTATTCTCTTGTAACGAAGGTACATATGTCTTCTTAACACTCTAGATTAGATAAAAGCTGCCGGATTGAAACTTGCCTTCCATCAGCTTACAATACAAATTGTTAAAGTCCAATGTAGTTTCTCCTACTGCTACATGTTAGGCTGCTATTCACAAGAATCGGGGACAGAAAAAATGAATGGACAAGAAGGCCTAGGCATAGTATCTTAAAAGAGTGCCTTGCCGACTCGATATTCACGATCCGCTAAGCAGTCTAAAGCAAACCAATTCAAATTTACTATCTAGATTTGGATCTAGTCTAACTCACTCATCAACACCTCAAAACCGTCTAATACGAATGTGCAGCCAGTTCCCACTATATGCCATAGGTAGCGGTCTGAGACTAAGCAGAATATCATTACGAGTTCTGCTTCGTGGGGTATTATAATCTAGTCGACTCACCTAGTGACTAGGTGTGATCCCACTAGAGAGCGCTATGTGGTCGAAGCGAATCAAGACTTCCCATGTCGGTTTTCGATGGCTTTCAAAAAATCTGGCTCTCGCCTATGGCTACTTATACAATCATGCATGGAGTTGTCGCTGTATGAGTTGAGGACTTTCAGCCCCTGCTGTCGATGGCGCCCCACCGCTTAGATGGTGTTATCCTCGCTATGTCAGGTGCGAGCAATGTCGATGATCTCGCAAGTTCATGTTTGAGGAAGAAAGGTATTAAATGCTCCTCTCTCTCAATTTAGATGCTGATGATTATTCCCCGAAGCCTATAACTAAACCCCTTTGTTTTCGTCACCAGGGCGTGCCCAGCCGACTTGTGTTCATGGCTGTCCACAATGAACAGCCTCGTCTTTAGGGGTACCTATTATGATGATATCCTATATGTGCGACGTTCAGTGTAAGCAAGAAACTTTAATAGGGGTAACTGATGTTCCCAAATTAGCGTGCTATCAGGCCTAAGAATATCACGGGTGAACACAATGTGCCAATTAAGGCGTTGCAGTCTAGTTATCACACATAATTTCCCGCCAATTGTTTCGGCCGAGCTCGTAAGAAAATGCCTGCGAAGGCAATTAATGTGCAATGTTTCATCCGACCCTCTGCCCTGCAGGTGCAGGTGCCCAATGTTTGAAACATTGCGGGGAATTGTTTAAGCGTGGCCGATGGGCTGCGTGGAACTGTCCAATAAAACGCTGTGAACACTATATTCATTTCCGAAAAGGGTATTTTCTTCCGCCTAGCACTCCTTAGTTAGTAGCACGCCCGCACCGTAACCGTTGTCTCCAAAATATTCCGATTTCCTACGTCCGTCATCTACATGATACCCTGCCCCGTTTAAAATATCCGTGATGATGCCAAAATCTAGATATGGTTGTTCCTGTAAGGAGGCTATAGACCAAGCCGTGATTCAAGGATTTCTTTTCCCGAGACGACAAATCATAGAATATTAGCTCGTTGACTTAACACACCTAAGCTGGAGCTACTTAAAAGAGCCGTTGATCACATCAAGGGGTCTGACTATTACTCACCGACGGTAGAAGTAGGCAGTCAAAACTCACGATGAAGACCACCACGGCTCTATCAGCCCTTGCGGCACTTGGGAACATTGCCCAGGCGCATCCTTCCCCTGGTCCTAGCGAAGCTACCAATCTCCAGGCCCGCACATGCAACAAGCCCGACAGACGCAATGTGGTTCGAAACACCAACCACCTTAAGACAAAGGCCACAACATCCGATGCTATCACCACCACCGCCGCGGCGGAGTGGGAACCACCATCGAACCTCTCAACGGCCCTCGACGAGGTCTGGGAGCACGAGATGGAGACGTACTCGGCGCCCCTCGAGTTCCTGAACTGGGGGTACGACCACCTGATGGACACCGGGGCCAACATCTAGTACTGCGTGCGGTGGGACTCGTCGGAGGCGGTGACGGCGGCGCAGCGGGCCTCGATCGCGACGGCGCTGCAGCGCAGCTACGGCAAGTGGGTGGACCTGGCGCTGGTCGGGTTCGACGGGTTCCCCCACGCGGGCGTGAACGTGACGGTGGTGGGGTGGGCGGCGACGGGCGCGTCGCTGCTGCTGGAGGGTGATGGTACGGGCGACGGCGTGCCGGTCTACACGGACACGCGGGACGCCGACGGGATCCCCGAGTGCGACCCCGCCTGCGGCCGGGCGGTCCACTACGCCGACGGCGACTACTCCGGGTGCGCGGGCGGCGTGGCGGCGCGCTACGACGTCTCGCTGTGGCTGTCGGAGAGCCTGAACGGGAACCTGGCCGGGTACGGCGGCGACTGGGGCCAGCAGCTGCCGACGGACTACATGCTCGCGAGCGCCGAGGCCGACAACATCCACATCCTGCTGCACGAGATGGGCCACACGCTGGCGCTGGACGACTTCTACGACTGGACGCCCGACGGCGTCGCCGGCTTCATCATGGATGCCGGGTCCGCTATGGAGATCACCGAGTTCGATGCCTGGATGGCGAGGGACTGGTGGCGGCACCTCAAGAGCCGATATGATCTATGAGGAATTGAATTGGCTGTTGAAGTTCGGGGGATAGTTACATGGTTGGTTGTGTGCATTTTCAATGTACCATATTAATCATAAAAACGACGCCTTTTAATGCTTGGATCGCAATAGCGCTACATATACTGTGACATAGTCTACATTTTCCCACTTGTAAAGGGGAACATGCTACTTGATTTTTTGCATGTTTGGCTTTGATCATGGTCAGATATAATTAGTGCTTAGGGTTAGCATAGCCCCTATTTGCATAGCCCTGCTGAGTAGGACTCTGCAGAATATCATATAATACGTTTTATATTGCCAATATTTTAGTAAATATTGATATTAGAAAGCATTAAAAGCCCAATAGGGACAATATTCGTCATAATTCAAAGTATTCTTGTCATAAGGACCGTAATAGCCCTGCTTTAGTAAAGGGGAGCCTAGCTAATTCTGCCTAGTTTCTCCTTAAAACGTACCCCCTTGGAGTCGTATACGACTTCTACTTTACTCGATTTCATGTACTCCCATCGAGTCTATCAACTTGGTCCATGTCATCCAACGATAGTTCCCAGCGTCTGGGGCGAGAGCGGCCCCCCAACCCGTTCAAGTTCTAGTGTTCCGCCATGCTCATAGGCCCAGCGGAGATACTGTCCATCCACGGACCAATCTCCTACTGACGTTCTAACCTCCAAAGCAAGCGCTTCCGACTCGTCCGAGTCTCTATAGTGTAGCCAAGGCACGTAGACTATGGCATATCCACCAAGCTCTGACGAGATCTCGAGTGTGAACTTGCTTGAGGTATAGTCGAACGACATCGCCAGGGGTTCTCCCGTGAGCGATTGCACGTACGGCCGGCACCAGGCTGCCGCGGCTCGGAAGTTCCTCAGGTACTTGTGGTTGGGGAACGTCCCAGTCTCCGAGCAATGAAGCGACAAGTCCTCGCCATTCCAGTGGTCTCCCCACTCGTGGGTGTTGATCGCCGAATAGGCCCATAAAGTGAAGCTGACGAGATGGTCGTCACATCCGCTCAGAGTAGCGTCCAACGCCTTGACGTGATCGGTGTAGTCGCCATTGGAGTATGCCTTGGAGCTACTGAGGGTAAAGGGGATTCCCGTTTCTCCTATCAGCGTAGGAACCCTCAAATCATGTGCCAGCTGGCCTATTTGATCTGACATCAGTTTCTTGACATGACCTTTGCCAGCTCGGAGCCCAAGTGCTTTGGCCTTATACCGACCACGGAGCATGCCAACGATATCTACATTCCAGTGGTCGTGCCAACGGCCCTGCATCATAGTCAATGGGTCGTAGAAATGAGGACTGTATGCCATCAGAGGATCGTCCCTCAGCGGCGGCGATGCGTATACTGAAGGTTGGACGAAACTGATAGCGTTCGGTGAGTATTTGCGAATAGTCTGGACCCAGCCCTCATAGAACTCTTGCCAGTAGGATGACAGGAAAGATAGCGGGTCTTCAGCGTCATTCTCAGGCTTCGCTGCGGCCTTCGACTTGTCGGGAAGCTCGTCGAAGTAGCGGGGCTTAGTCAGCTCGCCAGTCTCGACATCCCAAACGCCGTGAAGCCCCCAAACGCACGTGTTGAGCGGCCATGATGGAGCTCTTTTCCATCCCCACCTCGGGTCTTCTTCCTTCAGCCAACATGCATGTTGTGGCGTGATCTTCATGGTCGCCGTTTTGCGTGGCCCCGTTGAGCCGAGTTTGTACTCATGTACTTCCTGTGGCATACCCATACCCAGGCGAATTGCTAACCCCGAAGAAGTCAGCACTGTATATTGGAAGAAGCAGGTGATCGATAATTCAATGTGCAATTCCCGTACATTGAATTGGAGACGGGGTGCTCCCGATCTTTGCAGTATCGTCTCTCTCATTCTTGGTCAGATCTTTCCACCCAATATAGCCTGCCTCTGGCTCATTCATGCAATCGTAACCAAAGGGCAGATCACCGAGCGCCTCTGCCAGTCTACCATATGCAGCGAAGTAATGTTTCTGCAGGTAGTCCTGAATATTCAGGCCATCGATCTGGCATTTCGGAGCAAAGTCTCGCCCGGCAAAGAAGAGGGTGAACAAGGTAGAGCTAGCCAGCCTGTTGTGATTGGTAGTCCACATCATCGCAGGGATCGTCTTTGGATCTTTCTTGTCGCTATCCAGGGGCCACTCAGCGTACCGCACGGCAGCATGGGTTTCGGCAAAGTAGTTCGGATCCAATCCGCAGCAATGCAACGTCCATAGTGGGGCTCCACTCCCGCCGACAAATCGCGACCAGATATCTTGGTGCGGATTGACGATCACTTTGAATCCGAAGTCAATACAGATCCGGACAAGCTTCTTAACGTGATCGATATACTCCTCGTCGTAGACACCTGGCCCTGCATGTTCCAGTGCTTCCCAGACGACAGGGACCCGAAGCACGTTGAATCCAGCGTAGCGGAGCTTTTCCAGGTGATCAGGTGCATCGTCGAGCTCCAGCAGAGTACCAACGTACGAATAATCGACGTCGGTCCTCAAGGAAGCAAGATCATATGTCGGACATCCTCGCGGGAACTTTCCATCGGCAAGATTGACACCTCGGAGGATGAGTGTTCTTTCATCTTGCTGGAAATGCATTGTCGTAGCTAATGAAAGGACGAAATCAGGTAAAATGTATGATAACCACACTCAAAAAATATATGGATGGGTTCCTTGTACTGATCCTGTGTCGATGATGCTGGGTTCGGGTTTTTCCTGCACCTGATCTTTTCCTTGGCAAGTCATGACGTCAGTGTACACGATGGGGGGGAGGGGGGTTGCACAGATAAAGGAGTACAAATAAATTCATTTTTATATTACAAATTCGGATAATTTTCGATCGTTCATCACTCCTACACTTATCGCTTTTCTTTCATTTAGGTAAGTACATTTTGAAGTAGTTTGTAATATGATGATTGAGGCACCTGAGATAATTCACATGCTTCCAGAGAGAAGCATCCCGCAGTTCCATCACCAGTGCTTCCTCATCAAAACACCCAATGTAGAATCTTGCCACCTATAGTTGTTGGTATTTTTGGCGTAAAGCTTACTGCAACCACTTCTGCAATGCCGGTGGTCAGGTCAACTTCTTCAGCGGGGATTACCCAAGGCTCCTTCTTCCAGTAGTACGCTCGGGTGCTACCGTAGAGAACGGCGAATAAAGCAATGCCGATATATGCGGTAAAGAAGGATGAAACATCCCATCGGCTTGGCAGGAAGACGTCGAACCCGTTAATAAGGCACAGGATAGTGAAAGCGACAATCGCGATATATGCGCCGTACGGTTGCATCCAATGTTTCTTGGGGATGTCGTCTTGACGACCCTGAACAAGGTACGCTTTGCGAAAACGCAAGTACACGAAGCTACAGCATACCCAGCTTATCAGACCGGATGTGTTGGTGAGATTCACGAACCATTGGAAAACGACACCTCCGCTCTCTGAAACATTCATATAGCAAAGAGGGCCGTAGAGTGCCGAGACCAGAACGCTAATCCAGGGGACACCGTGGCGATTGCACCGGGCAAATATCTGCGGCGCAGCTCCATCTTTCGCGAGAGAGTAGAGCGAGCGACTAGTGCAATATAGAAAGGCGTTGCCCGCCGACAATGCCGATAACAGAATCCCAGCATTGACGACGGAAGGAAGTCCCCCAATTCCTGCATTGACGATTGCGACGACAAATGCCGAAGACTTTGCGTTAGCATCACCAGAGGCAATGTCCGTGTTGTTTGAAGGGCAGATCACGCCGATAGCCAAGACGCAACCGACGTAAAACACCACGAGGCGCCAGAAAAACTTGCTCGCAGCTCGAGGGAGGTTGTATCGTGGGTTACTCATCTCTCCGGCAGTGACGATCAGCATCTCAGGGCCAAATGTGAAGGGAAACACGGATGAGACCAAGGTGCCGAAGAAAGCTGCTGCTACGCCAGCCTTACCGGGCACAAGCCATGTGTTGAATGCGCCAGGGTCGATCCAGTAAGTGAAGCCTAGGCGCTGTTTATGAGGACCTCCGCCCAAGAAGAGGACGAAGGAAAGTAAGAACAGGCCGAGAATCAAGATTATCTTAGTTCCAGCAAACCAGAACTCGGACTCCCCATAGAACTTGATAGGCATGAAGTTCAATGCGACGATAAGAACGAGCATCACTGTTAGCCAAACGCCGATGTTGATATCGCTGGGCCAATATCCAATGACCAGGCCAGCCGCCGTCAATTCGTAGGGGATAAGGATACCGAAGGAATACCAATATAGCCATCCCATAGCAATTCCGAGAGAGCGAGACACGTAGCGCGAACCGTACGAGGCCATCGTACCGCCGGTCACCGGAAGGTAGGAACCCATTTCCGACAGCGCGGTCACGACCATCCAAACAAGGATAGATACGATGACATAAGAAAGGAATATAAAAGCCGGTCCGCCCTTTGCAAGTGTAGCCCCCGATCCGACGAACAGTCCGGTTCCGAGGGTGCCGCCAATAGCGATCAACTGGGTATGTCTCGACTTCAGGCCGCGTTTGGTGTTCAGTTGCTTGCCGTCGAGCTCCGGTGTGCAGTCCCCGATGCCGTACTCGGGGTCCGACGCCGCCGTGGCGGCGAAGGATTTCTCATCTTTGACCATTCTGGTTCAGTTGCGAAGAAGACGTCGTTGGGATGTTGGTGAGAGAAAAAGCATGAGAGAAGTCGAGAGAGTGCCTATGAGGCATCTTTGAATACCACAAATGCGCCATCGCTGAGGATAGTATGGTAGTTCCGTCGCGGGATCTTTTCTGTATTCCTATCATTCCTCTTCATCGTATCCAATCAGCTGCACAAGATAAAGCCTATCTGACAGGGGATAAAGGGGGGGCAAGAGTCCTTTACTAGCAGGGGGAGAGATCCTGTTTAGGGCCTGGCTTGAGATATGAAGAGATAAGGAATAAGACAACTCGGAAACTTCCGCCCAATCATAGGCTGGAGATAATCTTTCCGTCTGAGTCGGACGCTCCGAATCGGACGATCCGATAGTCGTATAAAACTACCGAGCTCGCAGCTGCCAGGGGGTCAAAAAAGTTGACAGGGGGTTAGAAACAATGGGGCCCCCACTTAATGCCAAGGGGTTAAAATTTTTAACCTTCGATTAATTAAGTTAATATAATAATAACGTTTAACGTACGTTATTATAAATTTATAAATTTATAACGTATAAATTTATAAATTTATAAATTTATTATTTAAATAATTAATAATTTTAAAAGTTAAATAAATTATTTATAATTTTATATTTATTTTAATAATAATTTAATAATAATTTAATAATAATTTAATATTAATTTAATAATTATTTAAATAATAATTATATAAATTATATATATATTTTTATATTTTTAAATATTTTTAAATAATTTTAACGTACGTTAAACGTTATTATTACATTGGCTTAACTAGCCGGGGGTTAGAAATTCTAACCTCTTGGCATTAAGTGGGGGCCCCATTGTTTCTAACCCCCTATTAACCTTTTTGACCCCCTGGCACCTGTTACCTGTAAAACTACCTACCTAAGCCAATCCATAAGCCGTCTTCAGACGTTAAACAGTATTTTGTCCAAATCGGACACATGTTTAAAGAACCGGCTTGCGATGCTTTAAACTACGTAAATCTGGAAGATATATTTTCAAATTTATTGAGTTTGATTTGAAGCATGCTACTTTACAGTTGAGTCTGGGAATAGCAACATGATCAGCAATATGGCTGAATGCGTAGATTTCATTGCAATGTATGCGGCGGCAAACATGGGCCATACGCATCCTGATGTTGTCGAGGCAACGATTAAGCACGTTTAGAAAACCCCTATAGTGGAATACTACGTGGGTCAGCCCTCTCATATTCACGTAATGGAGAGGCTTACTCGGACATTGGGTTTCGAGACCCTTATCACGTTGCTATCTGGAGGCGAATGATATGAAAGAAGAAAAAAAAAGAAAATGGATGATTACTAAAGGTGAAGCATATGTTTTAACCGTAACAGGTTGCTATCACGGCATGGCACTAGGGATTTCCCCAATATCATCGACAGATAGCCCACGAACTTTTTTTTTTTTTGAAAGGTATCTAGGAGGTCGGGTTTCAGGCCGTGAGCAAAGTGGCTGTCGACTTGTCACTCTAATCCCAACACAAAATTACAGCTAAGATGAGCCAAGGTTCCTGTCATTTATTCACTTGGACCGAGTCGCCAGCCATAATCCACTGCGATATGATCAAAATCAGTAACCATCCCGCGCAAAGTAATTAAAGGGTTGAAAGATACTGATCAAGAGCTCCCTAGCTCTCAAACCTCTGCCCAGGCATTGAGCCTCGCGAACTGGAAAAGAAAAATAGGCAGTGAGGAAGGAGAAATATATGTATCCTAGAAATGAAACGACATACCGTATCCTTAGCGCCACCACCTCTCGACGAATTGACTACCAGGCTGCCGGGAGGCGCCACCCGGGTGAGGGCAACATCCGATATCCGGGCATCTCCGGGCCCCGTGCCGGTGAGGAACACGAACACCCGCAGATCCACGTGCCGCGGGGCGAGACGAGCGCCGCCGCCGCCGTCGTCCTCGAAGACCGGGTGCGAAGACAGCGCCACGACCTCCTGCGCGACCCAAGCACCCGGGTCGGAGGCGATCGCGGCGCGGCGCTCGGCTACCTCAGCCGCGGAGGCCGATCGTCCGACTAGGACGCCGGCCCCGCCGAACCCGGAGACTGGCTTCGTGACGAGCTGCCCGACCCGCTCGAGCACGCTGTGCCGCTCCGCTGGGTCGGCGGGACGGTACGTCGGTACGGATTCTAGCAGCGGGTGCTCGTTGAGGTAGTAGCGGATGAGCTCCGGTACGAACGTGTAGACGGCCTTGTCGTCGCCGACGCCGTTCCCAGGGGCGTTGACGAGACGCACCTGTCCAGCGGCGGCGACGTCGAGAATGTCGGCGCCGATTGTCCGGCCATCGCTGGTGCGCTCGTCGACTAGCGGATCGTCGAGTCGCACGTAGATAACATCGACGTTCCGCTTGGTGGGCTTATGCACAATAATATCGCCTAACCGCTCGAAGTCGTTCGCCTGCGCTAGGAGTATGCCAGCTCCTTCGGCTAGAGTTTGGTGCTCGAACCAGGTAGAGTTGTCGGGTCCGCTAGACAAGAGTACCACCGTGCCACCTGGACCCAGCCCGGCGAAGAGAGTATCCCGCAGTTGGTCCAGGGCATTGCGAGAGCCAACGAGACCAGCAGGCCGCGGCAATTCGGGCACGACGTGGTCCATCATCTCGCGTATAGTGGTGCCATATGCAATACCGCTAGGACAGCGCAGGTTATCTTCGAGCACCCGCCATCCGCCGAATTCGTTGCGCACTAGGTCGAAGCCCTGGATCGTTGCCCGCAGTGCGTCAGGGGGTAGGCGGGTGGCTTCAGGGCGCCAGCCCGGGATTCCAGTGATCTGCTCGGCGGGCACAATGCCGTCGTGGACGACGCGCTGCTCGCTGTAGATATCGCGCAGGAATAGCTCGAGCGCCCTGGCGCGTTGTGTGAGGCCCTCTGCGAGCTTTTGCCACTCATGTTCATGTATCACGCGCGGTAGTAAATCGACCGCGAAGTTCGAGGCGTCGGCGCCGAAGGTGAGACCTCGCTCTTTCACCCACGCATCTCTTGTGCTTTGCCGCTCTCGAATCGCATCCTGTGTCTGGCCTCGTGCCCATTGCATAATGGACTGATAGGTAGGTCTGGGCTCACCGGTGCGTAGTATGGCCTCGTCACCGGCGCGTAGACGGTATCCGGGGATTATCGGGGAGTCGGGCTGCGGACCGGAGGCGGATGCGCTGGTCTCCTCTACTACCAACTGCATCACGTCGTCTAAGTCACCTCCCTCGGCGAATGCAGCCCGCTGCCGATCGGCAGAGTTCCCTCGGACGAGCACCATCTCGGTCAATCGTTCTATCTCGGCCCAATCACCGAGTTCTTCTAGCTGCGGGCGTAGCCGCTGGACTGAATTCCGAATCACTGAAGCGGCATCATTCGGTCTTGCACGGGCAGTAGCGTCGAGGAGGCGACCGGATAGTCCGCCACGAGCAGCCTGCCATATAGCAGCACGGTAGAGAGGGCCCGCCCGCGGCTGGTAGCCGACTCCGGCCTCGATGTCTTGATTTGCCGCCAGTACCATAGCGCGGAACAAGCCCGCGATCAGCACGACGTCATCGACGATGGGACAGCCGTCGCACACGCGGAGCTCAACTGTGGGGCCGGCCGCCGACGGTCGGACGTCGAAATAGGCCATTTTCCGGTCGCTGACAACGCCCGTGGCCACGAGATCATCGAGCATCTCATCGTACTCTACGGCCGATGCGATGGGACCCGCGGAGCCGGCGCTCGGCCACCGCTGGCCCAGTATCGTGCGCATGGAGGCGTAACCCGTGTCGTCGCTGTTCCAGAACGGCGAGGACGCGGACAGCGCGAGCAGCATCGGCAGGTCGCGCTCGACTCTCTGGGATACTTGCACCGCGCGCTCGCGGTCCGCTACGCCGACGTGCACCTGCAGGTCGCAGATCAGCTGCTCATCGACTAGAAGCCGGTACTGCTCCTGCACTGCGTGCGACATGTAGAGTTAGCCATTTTCCTTCCTTTCGCACGTAATCTCTAACTAGTGACGATTCAGGGGGGTTTAGGTCATGTTCCAGGGGCGAGAGGAACAGAACCCCTATTAAAAAGAAATGGGTTTCCAGAAGGAAAATCAAAAGGCGCTGGAGCGGGGTAAAGATTAACTCTGGAAACTTCCTTACTGCGTGCGAACCGGCCGTTGGTCGTCAGCTCGAAGTCGCGCCCGAAGTCCGACCGCGGGGCCGTGCCGACGGCGGCGATGCCGACATCTAACGGAGAGGCGGCATCGATGACGCGGCGTCGCTTGGCGAGGAGCTCGGAACGTAGGTCCGCGAGCGTCTCCACCACTTCGGTGTTGGTTTCTACTGTGCTGCGCTGCAGCTCGGCCTTGAAGTTGCTATTGGGCAGTTGCGCGAGGACCTGTGGTGCTCGCGCACAGAGCCGCCATGTCGAAAGGTCAACGAGATGCAGCTCCTCTTCGGCTCCTAGGGTCAGGGAAGAAGACATCCCTGGATACCTAAGTTATTAATTCAGTTTAAGGCAATGAGTAGTATTTCCAGAACAATCCTCAACTGTTTGGTTTAGCCAATGGGTCTCCACTAGTCTGTCCCGGTGAGGTCTTCACTTGGTTAGTTCTATGTAATGACTGTTACGGGGTTATGGTGTAATTCGATCACGTAAAATAGCTTCGCTTGCAGCATTAAAAGCAAAGAATCTATTATCTAATTATTATAACTACGATTGCTTTGTATGTCAAATTAACCCTGAGTTTTACTGCTATTGCGTGAACTTTAGGTCATTATACAGCTATTATATGCACTTATAAAAGATTGCGTGGGGGGGCACCGGTCAGGCGAAAAATATATTACGTCACCTGCTATGGGATTTCAGGGGTGATCTCCGCCATTATTAGCTTTCACTGATAAGCAGGGTATAGCTGACCGACCTCAACTGTAATGTCTAGACAGCTCCGTAAGCACGAGAACTGTTATAATTTAACTGTAGGACTACGTCATGACTTTTTGCTATCGTTTCAGGAGAAACTGTAAACGCCGCGATAAGCCTCAATAAGCCTCAATATATAAGCCCCACCGTATAACAAAAGCATCCACGCCCTCCTATAGGATTTCAGCCCTATAACGGACCGCACCGCGCTTAGTGTGGGGACTCTCCTTTTTCAAGTCCAAGATCTCTTGAGTAACTACTACAGTATCTAGGCTTGCTGTTCCGATATTTACCTTCTCGTTCCAACTCCTCAAATATCTCCATTCTATGATTGAATAGCTTGAAAAGTTCCCGTTACTATCTAATAAGCTGCCAAAAGGGCACAAATACAGTTCAAATGTTACGAGATTAATAAATAACGTTTTGATGAAGGAAACTTAAACATCGCATTACCGAATAATAATTTATGGAAGTCACTAGATTTGGAAATGGTGTCTCAATATTGTACATTATGAATGCTTGATCCAGCACATTTAGTGCAAGTATGGATGAAAGTGCAGTCGGGATTCACATTTATAACCCTGGCACATGAGAATATTACTCGAACTGTATGATTCCCGTTAAAGCCTTACTTTGCGCTGTAGTATTTTTTTTTCTCTGTTATCGCTCCTAACAGCCGAGTATGCATTCTTTTGCAGCCCGCGGTCCAACGATATAACCACCTATAGGCTTTCAGCATGTTTTGCTGCCAACTAAGATCTGATATTCACACAGCACACAGAAAAGCGTCTTATATGACGTTCATCTACGTCCTGAAAACAATTAACATAACTTTCTTTCATTTTTACCAGTACTTTACTGCCACAACTGGATATTGCGTGGCTATTTTCTTTCGGTGAGTACTGCATTTTTGAGAGTGTCTGGAAACAGGGCCATGGGCTTAGGGATGAAATAGAGGAGTGTAGTACTTCTATTATCTCAAGAGGATGGAGATCAAAATCATTATTCACGTAGAATCAAAATAATTACAAGTAGTCCATAGCCCCCAAGCAAAAGATTCGTAACCCCTAGGTAAATGGTGTTGAGGGAATTCACGGGCATAAGTCCAAACTCGCATGAATGGAATCTTTTATGAGATAATGATAGATTACTCCGAAGCATCCGTTGACCGATCCCAGAACATATCCATCGAAAATCACAGCCACCGTGGGCTGATGAATGACCCATATCAAATCATTGCAGTCAACCGGACCTTGTCAAGTGTGGTATTCGCCAGGTCTCCTATGCACTGATGACCTTGTGTACCGCTTGCTTCCACCTAGCAACCTAAACCTATTCGATGGAACTGTTCGAACCTGACTTGATGTGAATGTTATTAAGATTTCCCTAACTTCCTCGTATAACAGCTTGCAAAGCCTATGCCAATAATAGTAGCTGGGTAATGGTAGACCGGGTTAGATGATGGTAGATAGTGCAAAGAGTGGTCAGTAGCAAGTATCACTCTTTCTGAAACCATGGGAAAGTCCATTAAAAGGACCAGTGTATCTCTAGGCTATAGAAAAGGGGGGCTTGTGTCAGCTATGGGACGCTTAGATATTGATGTGCTGGTCGATTGGGATCGTATACGTCTACGGGCTGTCTAACCAATTATGTTGTCTAGATCATCACAAGGTGTTCTTTACAGGGCAACTATGGTAAGATTATGATCATAAGTGCATATTGCCCACAGCCTCATTAAGGTGTACAGCTACTTCCCCGCTACTGAAGACAGGTCCGACGGGTATGAGCGTGCTTGCAGATTCTATATTGACGAGTGACACGTGAAGTATTATTCACCGGGGATGAGTATCAACAGAGGCTTGTGCTTAAGGATGACTCTATAAACCGTCTAAGCCATCGCTACTCTTCATTCTTGAACAAGACTTCATTATGGTGGCGCTTCTCATTCTAAGCGACACGTAATCATCATCACTTTGTCGATTCCAAATTGTTTTGTTCAGATTATGTTGAAAAATACTGCGCATAACACACGCGTAAACATTAGCTAATCATTCATATTCAGCTGCAAAAAGACGTGAATGGATCCTAGAGGCTAGTGGTGCCCATGAATAGGTATGAAATAAGTGTTCAGTGATTGGTGGTATTCTTAACGTAAGCAGGGTAACCTGGCATTCCAGAATAAACGCCTTACCTGTTAGGATCGAACTGCTAGATCTAAATTTATGCGATTCCCGCCCCGCTGTCCTAATTCAGAAGGTCTCCGTCTATAATATACGTCTTATAGGGGGCTATACCGCTAACACCAGGTCGTTAACTAGAAGCAACCCAACATCAGGTTTATCGTGTTCTCACAATGGGAACATTCGAATCAGTATTATACTTGCGGTAGACGTGCAATACATCTCATCTCGTATTGTATAGTTAGTCAAAGACATATCTGACATACTTCATGTGAATCACCAATCTCTGTAATTCAACCACTTTTATTCGTTTAACGTGCTTACGGCTGCAGGGGTCTAGCCCTTGGCCGGCCATGCACCCGTATAGCCCCCAAGCCCGCCCTGATGCAACCCTGCTGCCCTACTAGTTTAGGTATGCCAACATTTCCGCCCCGGAAAGTCAGCCAAAAAGGACTCCAGCTTACTTCATAGGTACTATGCATACTCTACGTTAATTTTGGAAAATACCCCCTGTCAAAAGACAGCAGGTAAAATGCTCCTACGGGCACGCAGAGAGTTACAACGTTTAATTAAGCGTCCATACGAACACATGCCTCGGAGGAACTTACCATATGCCTGGTTCTTTTCATTTATACCCGACATGGCTGCTTATTCCTAGTCTTAATAATTATTTTTCATGTTTTCTCGGAGTATAGATAGTTCATTGTTTTCCCTTCGAGTATAATTCTTTTTTTGCCTTCTTCGTCGCTCATTCAAGAAACACAAAAACCAACCAACGATGTACACTCCCACTATACTCCTATCGCTCATCGCGGCCGCTGCTGCCTTCCCTCAGGGGTACGCGGACGCTTCCTATTCCGCCATCAATCCATGGGTTGAGGCCGGACCATCCGACTCGCGCGGACCATGCCCGATGCTGAACACGCTGGCCAATCACGGCTACCTGTAAGTGCAACACCTCACTCACCTCACCTCACCTCTCACCTATGCAAGTCCAAAAAAAAACAAAAAAAAACTGACAGAAAGCGCACACAAACAAAAAAGCCCACACAGCGGCCGTGACGTAACAGTCCAGAACATCGCCGACGCCGTCAGCGCGGGGCTGAACTTCGCGCCGAGCTTCGGGTCGGCGCTGGGGGCGCAGGCGTTCGCGCTCCTGGGCCTGGAGACCATCGACCTCGAGGACCTCAACACGCACAACGTGACGGAGCACCGGGCGTCGCTGACGCGCGACGACTACCGCGCGCCGGGGGATGACAGCATCCACGTGGACCTCGGCCGGCTGCGGGCGCTGCTGGCCGACAGCAGCACCGACTACCTCGACGTGGCGTCGCTGGGCAGGAGCCGCGTCCGCGTCGAGGCGCTGTCGGGCCCGCCGGCTCTCGCGGGCACGCCGCTGACGCAGTCCCTGGGCGAGGCGGCCCTGCTCCTGCTCGCCATGGCGGATGGGCCGGTCCCGGCCGCGCCGAACTCGTCGGCGAATGCTAGTGGTGTTTATGACGACCTCCAGGCTCCGAAGGATCGGGTGGCCGCGTGGTTTGCGGAGGAGAAGCTGCCCATTGTGCTGGGTTGGCAGGCGCCCTCGCGGGAACTTGGCCTCGCGGATATACAGGGGGTGAGTGCAGCGGTTGCCGTGGCACAGCAGGCTTTGCTGTCGAGTTTGTAAGAAGGGAGATGATTTAGGATATTTGAGAGGGGAGACTGATAGTGGATGGGAGTCAACTGAAGGGCCCCAGTAGGAATAAGACAGAATGATAGAATAGAGTACGTTTCAGGACATCCAATACTGTATATAAAGGTTATGATCAGGACGATCTGGTATGAATTTATAGACGATAAACATTGTGACAATCCAAGTTGTTAGATGGACACCAACTTTTGAGGGTTTAGATGCCATGAATAAACCTTCACCTATGCATAATGTAAAGATATATAGCAATATTCTAATCTATTATAACGGCCTTCGGTAGTATCCTACATTATCTAGGCCTTTATTAAGAGGAAAATATACCAGCCTTCTACAGTATATTGGGAAGAGCTCAATCAAACCAAGTTGGAATGTACATATCCTTTTTTTTTTCCTACTTCTTTTTTTCTTTTTTTTCTCTTTCTTTTTTGAGGTGACACTGGTTTAGTCTTACATACAAAACAGAACATGCAACATTCGCCAGCATCTACCAAAGTGTAGACGTAGAGTTCGAAAGTAACTATTAACATGCCTTGCTCTCTTTGTTCACACAAAGGGAAAGGGGGAAAAAAGATGAAGAAAAGTAAAATGTTGCGGAACATACTTCGGTATCAATGTTAGCCAATGGGATATTATCTAGTTAAGTGCCCTTATGCTAGCATGGAATAATGAACCATGAAAAGCAACAGCTCGTATAAACTAGGGAAATATCCACGACAAGGTGAGTACGTCAACTTGGTGGATGGAAGGAAACTGCGAAGAGGTCTAGACGATCTAGAGATTAGATACTGTACGGTACGATAAGACAGCATGGATGCCTCGGGTAGCCACTTTCAGGCACCAAACGTAGCTCCATCCAAATACATACATACCTACCGGCCTGCCACCTTATTTGTAACAATAGGAATCACATCACACAGGTTAGCTGCCTTAGGCATGTATTTTCTAAGCGGGGACTGTAGTCCGCGAACGAATTTCAACAACTGATGACCACTCTTTGATTGGCGGGTCGAACTCCCCAGGCAGAATACGTTGTGGTTGATCATATCCAGCGCAATGGTGATCGTCGTCTAATAGCGTCAGACAGAGAAATAGGCGCATATTCGCCGGAGCAAGTTCGGATGACTAATACTTAATGTATTTCAGGTATGACTTATCATTAGTGTTCCTGTCTGAGTGCCTATGAATACTTACCGAAAGTCTTCGTGACACACACACAGGACAACTCACATTAGATACCATACGTACATACGTAATGAGGCCTGAATGACTGACTAGTCTAGTGCCACGGAGGCCGGCCTCATGCATATATTAGACGTGAGCAGCCTAGCCTATAAGATTCACCTTAGAGGTGCACGCAACACATGCACACTCGACATGATAGATCGCCTTATATTGTTGCCTAAAGATCGGAGGGGCGAGGGTCCCGAATCCGTCCACGGAGATCGGGGAGATGCTAGGCAGGACAGGACAGGACAGGACAAAGTACCAATTCCACGTATATTGGCTGAGCCAAAGGGGGGTTCGTTAGCATAATTATTGCGAATACAATGATCAAGTGGATTTTGTATCGCCATCGCCCGATTTGGTGATTGCTGCCGTGCTAGTTTCGTGATGATAGCAATTCGTGTTTATGCAACGGGATGAAATCAGTACGAATGAAATAGACTTTAAACCTTTTTCAAAGAAACCATCTTAAAGCAGGACGAGTCAAACTATCCGACCAGGGGTTTGGTCGAAGAGAATTATCTGGTCTTGTATTTTCGACGAATCAAGTCAAATCACGATAAATATCATTCATTCAACTCGTCACCAAATAAGTGGTTTCAACAAGGCGGTTGGTTGAGAGGGTAAAAAACTCTCCATAAACTTCATAGATAGCCACACATAGGTGATCGATCATCTATATTGTACATATACCAGCGTCCATATTTGCCAGTAGGTAACACTCGTTGCCGCCTAAAATCATCTCTAACATAATCAATCATAACTGAAAAAAGGGGGGGTATCATCATGCATTCATCCATCCATCCATCCACCAACTGGGGAGAAGAAGTCTGTCTCTGTCTGTCTGTCTGTCTGTCTGTCTAGTTGCCGAAGAGGGGGAAAAAAAATGCAATGCAGTGCAAATGACTCATCAGACGCTTCCGTTTCGTGTACAGTCAGTCAGTCTTCTTCCCCTGGAAATTCCATAACGCCCGAATACATGCAGTAAAAGTAAATAGACATATCAAACAAAAATGACAATGAAAACGCCTCGTCGTACCACCGTCTCTTCGAAATAATCCCGAAAGGGGGAACAAGAGAAGCGGGGTACTATGTAGATGAAAATTGCGAATACCTTCGCTAGGAAAATCGAGTACCTCGAGTACTTCGTAAACAGTACTTGATAAACAAGAACCCGGAGGTTGGTTAACGGAAAATAATAGCAGTACTGTGCTCAACACAACTGATGGTTCTTGACGCTCAATAAGAAGCCGTAGACAATGGAGGGTACGGATAGAGGGTGTAAAGGATGACGATAGTCGGAGTCAGGGTCTCTCATAAACCACACTAGAGTCGTCGTAGGGATATATGATGAGGTGCAGCAAACTAGTAAGGTGCAGTCGTACTCTCATCAAAGAGAGTAAGCGATGACGGAGGACTATTGCCGTTGCCCTGCTCGGGATTCGGTCTACCGTCAATGACGTTCTGCATCTGAGCCATGCGATTCATCGCAGCGATCAGCTGTCGCTTGAGCGCCTCAGTCTGCTGCTGGCTCTCGCTCATCGTGCGCTGGAAGTCCCCACGGAGGCTCTGGATCTCTGCGTGGAGATTTTGCACATCCCCGTGCAGGCTCCGGTTCTCCATCCGCAGCCGTTTCACCTCGTCATCCCGAGGGTCTTCGTCCTCGGCCTTGCGCTTGTCGCCGAGCCGCGGCACGGGAGCCTGGGCAACGGCAGCGGCAGCGGCAGCAGTAGTAGCGTCGCTGACGTCGACGTCCGCGGCGTCGATGGCGTGGCCGACGCCGGCGGTATGGCACCTGCGCAGATGCTCGTTCAGGTTCTCCAGCCGCGAGAACCCCTTCCCGAGGTAGCGCTTGCAGCTGGTATGCGGGCAGTTCAGGAGGTTCTTGGGGCCGCCGTGCTCGTTGTGGACCTCGCGCTCATGGCGCAGCAAGCCGCCGGTGTACGTAAAACCGGGGAGCTTCTCGCAGCCCTCCCGCTCGCAGTGGTACGGGCGGTCGTGCTTATCCATGTGCTTGTTCCACTCGCACTTCCGGATGAACTCCCGCGGCCTGTCGGTGCAGCCCGGAACCGTGCACTCGAACTTCCCGTTCTCGTTCTTGTGTACCTCGCCACGGCGGGGTCTCGGGATCAGCTTCGTTCGAGACTGCCCCGCGTTGTCTTCGTTGAACTTGACCCGCTTCGGGGCGCTGGCTGGGGACGGCGAGCCCCGCTGCTCGGGGGGCGTAAGGGGGCTAAGAAAGCTGTGCGCGCTGGGCGACGAAGGGTCGTGGACGGATCCATGTCCCGCGTTATAGTTTCCCACCTCCTCGATGAGATCGAGAGCGGTTGGCGAGAAAGGCGCGGTATGCGACTGGGTAGATGAACCGTCGTTGGGGCCCCCCTCCGCGCCAACGTTCGGGTAGGTATTCGAGTTTGTGTGGAAGTGCTTGGGATCGTAGCTAACCACACTCATCTTAAAGCGGTAATCGCGTAGGGCCTGGTTATAAGAACGGTTGCTATTGAAGATTTGCAGGAAGGCGAGGCGGCCACGCTCGTCGTCGCGAATTCGGAGTGGGAGGATATAGCACCGGCAAATCTTGGATCGGTCGCCAACGGAACGCGTTATGGTGAAGCCGTATTCGATCTTCTTCTTCCTAAATGCTTGTCCAACAGCACGGACGTGTTGTCCAACTTCGTCGTAGTCTATAGATGAAAGTGGGCAAAAAATCAGTCAGCGGCTTCAAAAAAGAACGGGGTACAGGTAACGCAGAACGGGGAACGGGGAACGGGGTAGCATTAGATAATAAATAAGGTGGATCGCCGATCACATTGAGGCTGAGACACCAACGACGAGTTCATATCCAAATTTAGCTTTGGGATTAGGCAGATGAACGTGATGTGGGGTCAACCTGAAGAGTCACAACGCCGAGTCCCGATACAAGCATAACTTCGACAACAGAATATAATGCCTTTATTATATATGATACAATCCTGGGACAGAGAATAAAGTGCGAAGACAAAAAAGAAATTAGGCAACTCACCTGGACCCTTTTCAAGAGCTGGCGTAACCTCTATCGCGTACGTCCAAGGGTCATGAACTTCGTGGACTTGATGATGGACTTGATGGACTTCGGGTTGCGATACTTGCTGGGGAACTGTGTATATTTATATATTAATTATCTCCAGTCCAACATAAAATACACTTGACTGATTGTTCGCCTCTCGGCGAGACTAATTGGTAGCCTATCAGGCAGCGTTGACTCACCAGACCCTCCGTTACCCACTACACCATGCTGATGCTGCTGCTGCTGCATTGCATAGTCATGTGGCACAGCTTCCCCGGCTAGTTGCAAGGGGTACTGTTGGAATGATGACTCGGCTCTGACCTCGGTGCTAAATGGCACCTGGTAACCAGTTGCCTCGTTGTACCCCGGGATATGGTGGAAGTCTGAGACGGGGATTGGGTATTCGCCCATCATCTCCATACTCATGTTCCAATCGGGGCCAAGGTATCCATCCATGATGGGCAGGTTATGTTCTCGGGGCAGATAGTTGATGAAAAACAAAGTCAACTAAGATCTGCAATGGTGGAGGTATGTGTTGCTTTAGAATCAACAAAGGAGAGTTGTAGAGTTGGTCTAGGTATGGCAAATAGCAGACGGGTTGCAAGATGAAATAGCAGAAAGGCGAGATGATGCAAATTGTGTTGTCCACCTAAGTAGTCCATATGGTTGAGAGTAAAAAACTTTGGTGGCAGGAAATGAACAATGTATGTACACATTGTACATATCTGAGGGGTATGGGGAAATGGGCCTGGCATTTTTTCCGGTTGCTGGAGCGTCAGGAAATTAAACCAGTTTATAGGGTAGCCATATGTTCTTTGCTGGTTTTCAGGCTGGCAAGGCGGAATAAACAGTAATGCTCCAGGCATTTCCATTATTCCACCACCATTGTAGGGAATAACATTGAAATAACCTTGAACCTTGGTCTGTTCGCAAAGCACTTCTTGCATGCTTCGTCGTTGGATAGCCTCGAGTCTTGCATCTGCAGGTGTATTCGAGTTTGAGTCGAACCAAAAATAAGTGCGAGACAACTCTATTTCCAGAAGCATCTTGCATGACACCAGACAATGATCCAGAATTTTTCCAGAAGGGCTTCAGGTTAGGTGAAGAACATGGAGGAAAAGAGTCCTTGCCGCCTCAGACAACCTTTTTGATGGCTCTTTATAGTCCTATGCGGTCCACAACCCTGGCCTGTTCCTAGATGTGGGAAGCCTGCCCTCACCATAGACCATCTGCACTTCCTTGTCGAGAACTCTTTATACTCTTGTCTTGTCGGCGACCTGATTTGTTTCTGTTTTTGAATACCCTCTATGCTTCGTTCCAGTTGACGATCGTATGAGTCCTTACACTGTTAGCCATTTCCTTAAGGGATGTCCTTCATGCTTTATACTTTTGACTTACCTTGTCCTTAATCTTCTATTTCCCTCCAGGGTCAATAGTCCCCCTTCTTCCTGTTATTCAGTTGTCTCCCTTTTCTTTTTTGCTTTTTTTCTTCTCCTGTCTTGGTACCTGAATATTTGTCATTCATTTCACTAGCCTATTAATACCCATATCTTCCTAGAAATTACTCCTTTGTCCCCATCCTCTCGAATAAAACAGTAAGAGGTCATCCAAGAGAGTTGAACAGGTTTAGCACATCCATGGGCCATCAGCAAGATAGCTAGAGATGGATTGTAGGCCGAGGGTGACTTGAAGGTGGTTCCACTCCACAAAAGGGGGCAGCAGGCAGGGGTGGTGGGTGAAAACTGCACTGGTCCATGATGAAACAAATTAGGACACTCACTGTACTGTGAAGTTAAGTTAAGGACACTATTGGCGCCTGGTAGGACTGTGTTGTAAAATCTGGTATATATAACTTACTGGATTTGGTTACTAATTGTTGACCTTTAGGACCATGCGCTGATATGAGCTAGGCTGCGGAAACAAGACGAGTGTATATACCAACTTGATTGCCGACCAAGAAGAGTATATTCTGAAAAAAAGATTGCCGAGCCTTGGGGATGTATAGCTAGCGACAACCATGAAGATTATATACGGGATTATATACGGGCATGGTTATGGAGTTCAAGAGAGTATGTACCCATAGACGTCGGCCTCATAGTCGTCTGCCTTATGAGACTGTATATACTGAATTCGACTACCAGTATCCTAAGGAACGTCCATCAAGCTTATCAAGTTTGTTTGCAGTCTAGCTGAGAAAGGACGGACCGAAGTAAATTAGGTGAGTACGTACTGTCCTATAGACAGCTAGGCACCCATTGGTGGGCACGTCAAAGGAAATAGCGTCATTGTGTATTTTGGTGCTTGCCATCATCACTCCTTGGTTGCGAAGGTCACGCTTTCGTTCGAGACCTAGTCCATATGTGTCCAGAGACCAAGAATGGTTGACCGTTAAGGGGTCCTGGGGATCGAAGGCTATTGGAAGTATTTTCCTGCCAATATTCCATAACATCAGTTGGTATCGGAATGAAAGAATATATTGGTATTTGTGGTTTCTCGGGGCTACTAATCTGGTAGCGGTCGCTAATGTGACGAATGTCTGAGAATTGATAGGAAACTCTCCACGTTAAGCAAATAGTCTCGGTCCCCAAACTAAACTGGGATTTTGTCAAGATGGTAAGTTCAGGTGGTTTCAGTTACCGAGGTAGTATTTCGATAGCTCCGAAAGCTCGTGGCTGTGTTGGAATAGAGATAATGGAACCCTTCTCTGGAATCATAGCTACAGCAAGGATTGTGTTGTAGATATGATTCCAGCATTTTTCCAACTTAAAGCTCCAATGTGATGTAGAGGAGTGTGATGGAGGAGACAGAAATACAAGATTGACATAAAAGAGTAGAACATAAACTGTTAGTAGTCACTTGAGTTGGAACAAGCTGATTTGAATTAGATGTCACAGTAGAACTCAGTATCTAACCTTTAAATAGGTAGATTGCATGGAATATATTTAGTGGCTAAGACATAATGTGATCGACGATAATAGGAAGGGGCTCCTGATTAGACTAGATTTGTGTAAGTAAATATACTAGCGTCACAAATAAATCAAAAGAGCGTATTGTCACATGTCAAGTATTAATAAGGCAGCATAGTGATTCTGTTTGTTCGAAGCAGTTGCCTCAGGTTGTCAAGACTCAAGTTATTTAATGTCTAGTCCCACCGTCTCCTAATGCCCCAGGTTCTAATATTCAATGCAAACCACCAACGTGATCATAACAAGGAATATATAGAACATTCTGACCCTTGATTCTTTCTTAGGCGCCCATTGAATCCGGCTTGGTCGCAACACCATACCTAACTTAATAATCAAGATAGCAGATATGATATTAATATAGATATACAATAACTATGTACAATAATAGTGATACTTGATTTGCCACCCCATCAATATTGAACGACCTAGAAAAACTAAACTCTCCGGTGTTTGTTGTAATTATCTGTATAGGTACTAGCAAAGCGGGTAGGTGGTGCTGTTCTCTCCACCAACTTGCATGTAAGTAACCCGGAATAGATCTCGGGATGGGGCCGAATATTCAATTTACTACGTAGCCTTTCCGGGGAATAAACCGTAATACCGTAAACTGCTGTTGGGTATTAGCCCGTGACAGAGAAATTCCACCTATTCCCAGAGAGCAGGCCCACTTAAACCCCTCTTCACCCAACGATGACTTGATAAGATGTTCCCCGGATTCTTGGCGGCTCCAATGACCCTTAGATAACCACCTGGGTAAGTTAGGTAGGTAATATCGTTACATCGATGCCATAATGGCCAAGAAAACATGACTATCCTGCTCTAGCATAACTAAGTCTCCAGCTTTCTTCTCGCCGTGTATTGGTCCGAGTCTACTCGTCAAGATGTGGTATATAAACTTCGTCACCCACGCAGCCCCCCCCCTTCCAGACTCTTCGGCCTGTGGGCGTCCAGGTCGTAAGGTCATATTTTTCGTCAAGTAACAACAAATGGCATATTTGCGTTCGAGTTGGCTACTCCGGCTACTCCTGCTTTGTGGGACGGCATTGGCCATCAAGAATCCTATCCTACCAGGGTGTGTACTAGCACTTTGAGCAGTCCCCCTTCGCTTTTGATCTGATCTATTAACTCGATGAATCCAGGTTCAATCCGGACCCCTCCATCCTCCGAGTAGAAGACGAATACTTCATCGCCACATCTACCTTCACGGTCTTCCCGGGGATCCCCATATACAAGTCGAAGGACTTGGCGAATTGGGAGTTAGTATCCCATGCGCTCAACGATCCCGCCAAGGTACAGCTCTATGGGATATCAACAGGAAACGGTCAGTTCTCTCCTGGTAGTAATCAAAAGTAGCCAACCTAGTTCTAAAAGGCATCACAGGGGTATGGGCGCCCTCGCTCTCCTACATCGACGGGCTATTCTACGTCACGTCGATGACCATGCTGGGAAGTGATCCCAGCACCCGCACCTGGCCCAGGGTATGGTGGGTGTCGTCCCCGGATCTCGTGCACTGGTCGGACGTCGTCTGGGGGGAGCCCTTCGGCATCGACCCGCACCTATTCCGGGACGCGGCGGCGAGGAGCAACAAGACGTACCTGACGCTCATGTCGCCCAACAACAACTACGACCGGCTCTGGGGCATCAGCCAGTGCGAGGTGGACCTGCAGAGCGGGAAGTGCGGCGGGGTGTTCCGAAGCCTGTGGAACGGCACGCTGCCGCAGGACAACTCGACGCGGCCCGAGGGGCCGAAGCTGTTCCACAAAGACGACTACTACTACCTGGTTCTCGCGGAAGGCGGCACGAGCAGCGGTCATCGGGTCACGATTGGACGGTCGAAGTCGCCGGAGGGGCCTTGGGACGCTGCGCCGAACAACCCGCTGATCTACAATGGTGCCGATCCGAACCTCACGGTTCAATCTACGGGCCACGCGACGTTTGTCGACACGCCGGGGGGCGATTGGTATGCCACGATGCTCGCGAGACGCAATGTAGATACTTGGTCACCTCTGGGGCGAGAGACCTTTCTCGTTTCTATAAAGTGGGAAGACGGGTGGCCTATTCTGAACGATGGCAACCCATTGCTCCTTAGCCAGAGCATCGGGACAGCACCGGATCAGGAGCGGCCGCCACCGCCATTCGTAGACAATTTCGACGGAACCGACCTCGATTTAGGGTGGTACCAATTACGAACCCCCTACACTACAAATTACAAGCTAGTCTCCTCGACGAATGCCAGCGACAGCGACAGCGACAGTGCCAGCGAATCAGGCGTCATCCTCCTACCGAACGTCTACACCCTCGGAGACCGGGACACGCCCGCAGCCCTAATCAGGAAGCAGACCTCGCTCAACATGACCTTCTCGGCAACCCTCCTACCCACCGCCAGCGGCTTCGGCCCACGGCAGTCCATCGGCATCTCGGCATATATTAACGACCACACGCATCAGGACATCGGGTTGCGGGGGTGCGCGAACGCCACGGGTCTGTGTCTGTACATGGATTTCGAACGGAACTCGCCTCGGCCGCAGGATCCGCCCGAGGAGACGACCGAGTGGGCGCTCAACGCAACGTCCATCCCCGAGGGGCTGACGTTGCATATTCGAGCCCAGCCGCTGACGTACAAGCTGGGGTATTCTTTGGGAGGGGGAGACGATGAGAACCCCACCTGGATGACGGAGTTCTCCTCGCAGTGGTTGACGGAGGCGCCAAGCGGGTTTAGTGTCTTTGAGGGCGCCATGTTGGTCCTTTTTGCTAGTGGAAATGGGGACCCTTGGCCATTCGATGCGCCTGAGGTTGGGTTTAGCCGGGTCAGAGAGGTTTACTACGAGGAAAACATTCCGGACTACATTACATAAGGCATTACTATTAGATCACAAAGAGAGGCCTTTCATGCTGCTCCAGATTGCTGTGAGCGCGATGTAAGGCTAGGTACTAATCAGGTCCAATTCAGTTGCATTGAACCTCAATGTGTTTTCTTGTGCGAATCCCATTTTTGAGACAATGCCTTGTTTAACAAAACAGGTTCACGCGTATTTAAAAAAGCAACTAAGAAGCAGCGAAAAGAAAAAAATTCCCAAAACCAAACGACATAGCATCCGTGTGCAGGTACTGTTACGAACAAAGGTCGTGTCCCGATGAACCGTCTCATTATTCTCAAAAGCCCGAGTCCATATATGGAGAGCCCGGTCTCCCTTGTTCTCTCTCAGAAGCCAAATCACTACCTCTAGGTAGGCCCACAGCAACAAAAAAATCTTACGTTCTAAGTAATTATCTATTCGCTCACACTTGCAAAACACGCATATAATATCTGTAGCCACAATCTTCCAAAAATGCTTCCAGAACTCATAATACAGGCGATATTATTCGTCCTGTATATGTGTGCCACGGTTGCAAGCGGGTTCCTAGCGCTGGCCGTAATGGCATCTTACACCATCGTCCGCAGTGTTGGCCGGTTTCTCGAGATGCTGTATCTGAAGTGGACGGACGGCATACTAATCCTCCACGGTGCGTCCCAGAAGCATCCGTATAGGTTTTTAGCAGGTTCCATCTTGTTCGTTGTGGCGCTCTTCTTGAATGTGCGCTTCGAGGTCTTGTTCGAAAAGCGGCGAGCTACTCGATCAACCTTCTGGGCGCAGGCAGGGCAGCAGCAGAGACAGTTCGCGTCGGGTTGAGAGAGAAACGAGCTGTGTGCTTTTAAGTTGCGTATCATTCCGTATGATAAGGCTCCTAAGGCTTGGGGCGTTTTTCTATTTAGACTCGCTTGGTGGATCAGTCTTGCATGGGTTCTTTCCAAATCTAGTATTAACATCGAGGTACTAGTGATAGAAAGATTTAGGTGTAACAATGTCTTCATAACGAAAAGATTGATTTTTAATATGATTACCTCTGTATATCAGTGAGATGTACTATTCTCATCTTGTTGCCATTGAGTGCATATAGCCATATTATGTTTTCCCCCCTTAATCTAGCTGTTATATATATCCCTAGTTAGCAACATTTATCTGCTCCGAAATCAGTCGTGAAAAAAATGGCAACTGCCCATCCGATCCCCTACTTCTTTCATTCACACCTACGGCCTCCCGGCAGCCCACCACGTCGCAAACCGACCATTAGTAGAAGCGATGACGGGGTTCCCATGATAATCGTCAACATAAGCATGGTCAGGGCCGACCCGCCTGAGCTCCCAGTCTCTCACGGCCGGATTGATTGTGCGATCCCAGTTAGTAGTCTCCCTCAGGACCACAGTACCCGAGTCCTTCCTCGCGTAAGCCTCCGGCGGGGCGCCCTCAAGGATCGAGTGAGAGAACCCCTTCCAGGCACCACTGCCATCCATCGCCCAGATGACAACGGCTCCATCGCAGCCGCGGATGAGGCTAAGGTCGCTCCAGGCCCAGCCTTCCCTATTAAGCGCGAGCTCGAACCAAGTAGCGAGGATCTGGGGCATCCCCCCCAAGTTCCAGGCGTCGACGCCTCTTGATACACGACCCTCGAATAGGGCCGGAAGTGACACGAACCGCGTGTCCCCTGGCTGGATCCAGATGTACTTATACGGCACCGAATCGCAGAGGTTGTGGTACACGTAGAAACCCCGGACGCCTTGGTGGGTGGCGTCGTTGGTGATGAAGATTCCCGGGGCGCCGCCCGCGGCATTATCCCCCCACGTGAACTGGGCCTGCGGGTTGCAAGTCCAGTGCTTGACGCCTCCAGTTTCGCTACTGTTGGTATTGTGGTTGCCACGGGGCAAGGCGCTGGCTGGGTAGCTCTTGAACGAAGATGTGTCCGTCGACATGATGGCTTTGATGTCTGGGAAGTCGTGATGATCCTGATGGACCGGTCGTGGTGGGTTCAAAGCAAGAGCACTAGCGAAGGCCACGAGGCTGCTGAGTTTAAGGATACACTGGTACATGTTGTCTGAGTATATAGGATCGTACAGTATACAGTGAAGGCAGTGTTGAAGGTAATAATGGATTAAGATAAAGATATTGGTGAAGCGAAACTCGTCTCTCAGGAATCGGTGCTGAAGGGATTTCTGGGCTAACAAGAATAAGAACAAACGATATTATCTCTGCGGACAGAGGGCTTTATAGTCGATACAGTGCGTATGAATCCATTACGGTACACCAATTATACCATAACTTGTACTCGAGGGTTCGACAGGAGGGTTGCGTATTCACTTAGGTAGATGTTCCACGTAATTAGCAGGTTTACATCGTGATGCAGCAGCTTAGATACTTCGTTGTAAGGGCACAGATTACATACCTCTTATGTTATTTGAAGGTCAGGTGGATCCAGAGAGTTGTACGAAATGAAGCAGAATACATGGATCTTACCTAACTTAGGTACATATGTAGATATGCGCCGAGTCTACGTTTGGAAGGTCCATACCGAGACCATAATGATGATATCTGGGAAGGCGCGAAACGTTCCCACCAAACACGGTAACTACATACCTAGGTACCTAGGTAGGTGCTTCAACACAGGGCATAATCATCTGAACTATTCGTCTGATTGTCTAGTTGTCTATAGACTCTGGGAGTTGATATCTCAATGTTGGTATAGGCCCTTACCTATGTGTCTAGCTTAATGCTCGATGTCTGTACATAACATCGTCCAAAGCACAAGATAACTTCGGCGCTTATGTGACCAAACAAACTACACTCGCACAGCAGTTTTACTACCTACCGCATCCCGTTCAGCCCTACTACCACACACCTATCACAACATCGCACATATCACATTTATCACACTCTCAAACGTCATACACAGTAGTGAAAAATAATATATTTCCTCATATGACAATTCTAGAATCGGGTGTCTACTTCCCTACGAATTTTGAATTTGTCGTAACTTCGATCATGTGCCTTTTTATGATGGATGCTGTTTGAATAGGAGAAGCCGATTCTCACAGCTCTAACCAAATTTATCAGGACACTTACTGAATTAGGACTTCGTTATTATCTTCTTCATCTAATCACAAATTATAGGATGCTCTTATAAAAGGGGCTCTGTTCGTCTTGTTAAAAGTTCCACGAAGAATTTTGCCTCTCTGAGCTTATTAATATTAATAGAGACGTAACACCGAGGACACGCGTTCGTGGGTAATGGTCACCCACCAGCGTGAAAAATCAGAGGCCCGGGACCTCGAAGACGGTATTGCAGAGATCTATACTGGGCTACATTACTTGTCCTGTGTGCTGTCCTAGCCAGCCAAAAGCACAACACCGCCCACACCATCGGTATAGGTTACTCACGCTCCGCATCACCGTCGAAGTCTCCTCGTGACCATGTCAGGGAGGCTCTCCAATGTCTTGGCACAACTATCCGTAATACCCGTCTACTAACTAGGTTTGAGGCCAAATTTACGAATACTTCAATCACTCCGCTATCTTAGAGCACTCGACGTAGAACTCCCAAGAAAATAGAATGTCGTAGAATAGCTGTGGTGGTGGTCACTGGTCGACGACGTATATGTTGATAAATGTCCTGAGAATAGCTACATGTCTACTCGAAGATTATTCACTCGCATCTCTAGTTCGCTAACACGTTCTTGATATTACTCCTTAATGGTGTAATACATAACTATAAATGCTTCGAGCCGCCTAGGCTATGCCATAGCCACGAGCAGAACAGCAGATCTAAGACGTCATCCGAACTTCACCGCGTTGTAACCACAGCCTCTCGACACCTGTAGGACTAGGCGGCTCGTAGAAGCAAGATCACATAGACGAACGCACCTCGTGAGCGTTCGTCACTATTCGTAGATTGTGTCGCCTTATCTTTAGCTTTTTTGGGTTGGCATATCATCAATTGTACAAAAATGTTTGCCGTCTTCACTGTCTAACTAGTTCTAGACATTGCGTGAAGCCAAGTCATTTGAACTCGAGAATAATGGGGTCTTCTGCCTTGTTTTTGAGAAGCAACGTAAGGCTAAGAGGGATACAGCCTGGTCCTAAGAACCACAAGAGACCCCCCCCCCCTCTTCCCTGCCCAGTTCTAAGGGGCTGGATTTCTTGAAGTGTTGCACAACCCCAATGCTGTTAGAAAATAATTACAATACTTAGTATTATTCCCTCAGATTCTAATCTAGTCTGCTACAACAAAACAACTACTAGTAATACCTAAAGGTCACCTGTGAAAAAGAAGAGAATAGGCGAAATGTTGTTAGCCTGCTGAACTAAGCTCAAAGAAAGATAAAAAGAAATTGTATTTTGCCGGCTGAATTGGTCCGGGGCCAAGGCAAAAGAAAGCTCAGGTGTCATCGTCTTCGTCCAAAAATTGATGAAACAATATCTAGCAAGTTTAAGAACTACTCCAGGCCAATTATTAAGCGCAACGTTCTCGAGTTCTGAAGTTGCCTAAGAGCAACCAATATACAAACAAACAAACAATTTTACATACGAGAGGCGCAGAGGCGCACCGCTATTACTCCAATCATACCTACTAGTCCTGTGGTTTTTGGCCCCTTAATAGTGAGGGAACAAACAATCTTCGGACGACAGATCTACGAATTTTGTAGGACCGCAATAGTTACATCCGTCATTACTCGTAGTTGGGGGATATATTTACATTTAGCGCATCTTCTTCTATTTGATTAGATATTATGGATTTAACTCTAGTAACTTAAAGGGGGGAAAAGTGTCCCAAAAAAAAGGGGGGAGGGGAGGTAACTAAGAGGGGCTCGTGCACATACACCTCGCACGTACACATGATCACATATCCAACAGCCCACATCGAATATATATATATGTATGATAATAGCCTATGTATGTAAGTAGGTATCTAAGTACTTATCTGTTCCTACTGTCTGTCATCAATCAACCTAACAATGGCAAGTCTAACACCACACCACACATGTAACGTCCAAACGTCCAAACATCCATCCCTCTCACCTGACACCTTAAAAATGAAAATAAAAATAAAAATAAAAATAAAAACCCCCTCCCCAAAAAGGCAAAGCAGCATCAGCACGCATGGGGGGGCATCGAGTGACGTTTCCTAATTCATTCATTCCAAGAAGGCTTAAATACACAAAAAACACCAGGAGGGGGGATAAACAGAGAAAGCAAGCAGGATAATATTCAATCTGATATAGGATATCTTCTTTCGCCAAGGGACTGAAAGAAAATTGGAAGGGAAAAAAGCAAGTTGAAACGAGAAAACCAGAGAACCACCGAGCCTAATCCACCCACCCCTAAACATAGATCGATTTAAAATAAAATTAAAATAAAATAAAAACAATTCATTCCAATGGTTTCGCCGTTCTATTATGCATGCATTCTTATTCGTCATCATGAGATAAGGGGGGTGTTTCTCAATCGTATAGCTCAGCAGTAGCGGTGGTAAGTAAGTTAAGTAAAGACGAGAACAAGTGTATAAAAAGAGGCAAGAACATAACAGCAAGCAAGGAACCACCGCCATCTGTCTGTCTATGTGCACCCACCCACTTCCCGCGTTTGCGTTCCAGCCCAAGTAGAGATAAGCTAGGTATAAATATCGACTAGCATGGAAGAAAAAAATCAATGCTTCTTGTATTTCTGTATGATTCGTTAGCATTAAAGCAACCAACCAGGGATTAATTAAGTAGGCAAGGGGGACTTACCTCATCCGCGCGCCTCCTGTTCTGGGGATCCAGCGAGTTCGTGGCTCCCATTAGCGTCTGCCCGATAGCTTTGCTAGAGCCGATGAGAGGTCTAAAGATGATAGTGGGTGCGCGCTTGAGGACGGCCTTGGCGGCGCCCTGGGCGTTCTGGCTCTCCATGACGGCCCCGGGGACGGCAATGATGGCGTCCCGCGCCACGTTAAGGTCGCGAGCGAGGCTCGAGAAGGCGCCCTTGAGGCCCTGCACCATGCCGGCAGGCTGGTCGGCGTACAAGCTGATCTGCTTGGTCTCCTCGTCAAATTCCTCCTCGTCCCACCCGGTCTGCTCGCGGGACTCGGGTTGCTTGACCAGCATGCCTTCCGCCCCTTGGAGAGCATATTGTGTCCCAACGGCTAGTTTAGCTCCAAGCTTAACGATCTCGGTGCCAGTAGTTTTCGCAAATGCGGCAGCCCCTTTACTAATGCTGCGAACGATCCTGCCATCTTTCTTGTATTCCTTGATCGGAATCTCGATGAGATCCTTGAAACCGCTTCCGACATTGACGATGGACCGAACCGGCGCAAGACCGGCAAGGATACCGGGCAGCTGATTTCTCTTGACGTCTGGCATCCAAATATCGTTCAGTGTCTGCCCCAGCCTATCAAAACCCGACACGCCATAGATGATAGTATGTCTCAAAACCATGCGCGCTTCGTCTAGCACAATGAAGTTCATAAACTCAGTGGTATGACCAGATCGAAGACCAGCATAATCAACCCGTTTCGGCTTGAAATCAAGCTTGACAGGGATCGAGTCCACCTCCGCCCTCTGCACAAATGGTACGTCACTGGGCGAAGCATGTGTAGGTGGCGCCGAATCATCTTTAAACTCAAAGAACCGAGTAATGAAATCGAGCGCATCCTGGTCGACGTGAAGGCGTAAGGGTAAGAATTTTACTTTCAGAACGATCTCAGATGCCGCAAGTTCAGGAACAGGCTTCACATTCCATATATTGAGATGAGCCATATTAGCCCCCATCTCCCGCTCGCCTGCATCTTGATCATACGTCGCAAATTTCTTCCATGTCGACGTCGGTACATGATCGAATACGTCCACATCCTTGATGCGAACGTCCACAAAGCTTTGCGTTTCACCAGAGCCTGGAGGGTGAGTGACAAAGTCGACATTGATACCTTTGAGCTCGAATGTGATCTTATGGCGCCTACTACGGTTAAGCTTGAGCTTCTTCTTTGTCCGATAGGCACCACCTTGACGACTAGGAGTAGCTGTCATTGCTGTTGTGGCCAAGGACTCTGTCTCGGTGGCGTTGTCGTTTAGTTCCTGATTAATCGCCAACGCAAGCTCACGCGGATCTCGATTAGCCGGGATACCGATATAGATAGAGTTGAATAGGAAATCCCCAATGACGGTTTCTTCTTCAACGAGCTCCATATCAGTAGTAGATCGAGTGCGTTCTTGACGAGACTGTCGTTCAATCGCCGTCGTTTCAATATCATGGACAGCCTTCGATATGACTTCACGAGTATGGGTCCAATCGTAACCATCGAAAAGGTTCCAGATGACGTGAACATCACGTACACGGACTGTAAGCGGAGGTCTCTCTGCCTTTGGAGTGCTGCTCCGTTCATATTCATTCTTCGCCGAGTTCCACCGGCGAGTAGATCCTTCCATCCCGGAGTCGGCGCCGAATTTGTAGTTCTCATCAATGACGAGCTCTTCGTCATCATCCATTTCAGGCTGGCTACTAAAGTTAGTAAGAAGCACGCCATCCTGGGTATCCTGTGATGAGGCTGGCTCGGAAAACATCGAACCCGCGGTACTCCCCAACAGATCCTCAGCATCGGCCTCTTCGTAAAACTGCGAGTCGAAATTGAGAGGACTCGATTGACTCGATTCCCCAAAATCAACGCTATCGTCATCTCCACCAAGTTCTTGAGCCAAACCAAAGTCATTGTCAAAGTCATAGTCACCCTCGGCTCTGCCAAACGCGTCGGCCGATATTGATGAAAGGAGATCTTGAAGAGGAACACCTGGAGTAGTCCTATACTTGATTTCTTTGCTAGGTGGCGTAGGAGGCGTAAGGGCATTGGCTAATGTAATGAGCGTCTGTGTAGAGTCGGCACACGTTTCTAGAACGAGTAGGTCGTCTCGCAGCTCTACGTCCAGATACTTCTCACCATCTTCCTGGCCGCCGACAATCGAAACTGTGACACGTGCAGAGGATATATAGCAGATGTCCACGTAGCCGCGTTGACATAATTCTACCACTTGCGGCGTAGTAGTGCTCGAAGACCGCCGCCTGGAGTTCAGCTGTTCTTTAGAGTCCAGTATTGAAACGTCGTCGATGAGCAGGATTGAAGCTTTGCTGAGATGTCCCAACGCTTTTGCATCGTCTCCGTTAGAAAGCGCAATCTCGAGATGGGCATCTGTCAATACGATCACCATCTTCGACTTCAGTCCAAGCGGGTTCAAGCCCAGCAGACAATCTCGGAAAGCCACATTAACCTTTGTCGGTTTGCCTTCTTTACCTTTGCCTTTACTCGATCCTACTGAGACGGCTTGGTCTTTTCCTGTGATCGCAGCATGGGCTTGTTCGCCAAGGTTCGCTACTGAAGCTGCTAGATTTGCTTCAAACTCTTGTGGTGTAACATCTTCTGCAAGACCAAGTATAGCCATAATGGTCGGTACACGATACTCGATGTTCAGGTGCCGCATTCTAAGCTTGATGACAGGCTCCATCTCATCCGGTATCATCCTCATCGTTAGAACGGGTCCATAACCGGTCCGATCTGGTGATGAGAAGTCCGAACCGACCAGTACTTCATTATGGTTACGTCGCAGTCCAATGGAGCTAATTGCGAGGGCGAGTAAGGAGGGGACTGAAATATGGCCAACCTCGATGTCTTTCAAAGATGCCTGCAGAGTGCCGAGCTTCCCGCCAACGTCAACTGCAACATCAACATTGCGTATGAGAGACAGTGTAAGAATACCCGGCCGATCATCCTCAGGTAAATACTTAGCAACGGTGGATAAACGACCAATCTCTTCCCCTAGGGCGGGTAGAACCTGAAGTTGCTGAAGCTTCTCCACCTTTACGTCAACATCGTCAACATTGAGGCGTAAGACAGCACCCTTCCTCCTCTGCCGCAGTAGCGTATCAACCATGATCTCGTCGTCCGCTTCATCAAACTTGTGTTTCGAAGGGATTATCAACTCCAATAATCGTTCTAAGTCGTTATCCTTCGGTGACATCAAGTATTCGATACGGGTATTGGTGATCACGGCGCTGATAGGGGGGTCCCCCATTGAGCGCCGTATGGCCGGGCCTGCTAGATGGATCTTCGAGATACCAATACCTACCCCTTCTTCCCGGCTCACTAATTTCACGGCGCTAGTGTCCAATGAAACGCTGCACTCCTTACCGATTAAGTCCAGGTGAAAACCGCCAAGCCTCATGTTCATCTTATTATCTGAGCTAGCTGATACGTCATCCGGGCGTATCGGCGCATCAAATCTCACACCTCGAGGTTTTCTTGGTGTTCTCACTGGGCTTTTAGGAGTCGGTGGTCCATTCGAAGTTATGGATGAACTCATGTTTAAGAAACCACTAAGACCCCCAAACCAACTAAAAGTCTCGTCCAACTGTTGAAGATCTAACTTGACATGCAATGGCAGTGTCTTGACTTCGCACCTTGTTACATCGGACAACTGTGTGATCGTGGCGGAGATATCGGCACCAGCAGAAGGGAAGGCATCTCTCACAGAAGCCCGCATCTGTAACCGCTGATCAAAGGAGATAATGTCATCGTTTCCGTATCCGAAGTTAAATTTTCCAACGTCAATGGAGGTCACAACTGAAGCCTGGGATTTTGCGATGCTCACAGTCAAATCGTGAAGCTGTGTTGTTAATAGGGCATCCACATCAAGAACAGGGTTAGGATTGAAGAACCGCTCGGGGGTGTCAGCTATACCAGCCAGGTTTTCGAGGAAATATATCGAGATCCTTTCTGAAACTATCTTAAAATCGGGAAATATTGATGGCGGCTTCGTTTTGTTATCATGTTTTTCGGGCGTTTTCGGGCGTTTCGAGGTTTTCTCTTTTTGGTCTCCTAAGGCTGAAAGTATCTTAGAAATCACCGTAACCAGCAGAAAACCGGTTGAGAGATCACAACGGACGTCCAACGGGCCTAGAATTACTTCAAGGAGATTATCGACGGGGCTCGTAGGAATATATATGCTGGGCGCCTCAGCTAACGATGCAGTTGACTGTATACCTCCGTACACAGAAAAAGCCCCAGGGACATTTGGAGCCGTAGACTTCTCTAAACCACCACGGGGTGATGCAGAAATATGCGAAGCCGCCATTGCATGCCCTGTAGGTGGCACATGAATATGGTCGTGATGAGAGGGAATATAAATTGAGACGCCTGCAAGCGATACAAGCTCTTTTACGAGACGTGTCGGTCCCTTTGGCGTTGCCGTATCATTATCAGTGTGTTCCTCCGGAGGCGGAGGCGGGGATTCCTTCTGGTGATGTGGAGCCTCTTCGACGCTGTTTCGTTCCGAGTCCTCCCCAAATTGTTCTTCCAAAGCAGGCTCCGAAGAAATTATCTCATCTGGTAATGAATGCTTTTCTTGGGTTGCTGTGGGAGGTTCATCATACGTAGAGATCGAGGGCACCAATGGTATCGAATCAGACATTCTGTTGGCTTTCGGCGAGTTCTCTGTACTAGGAGGCTCTGAATCCCAAGCCCCCGGCATAGGCTGGTGCGGTTGGATCGAGGATGTATAAGAAAATGCACTCATATACATGCTCTCCGCATCCTCGTGGCTAAACATTCGAGAGCGCTCGAGATCTTCACTCGGAAGAGGTATCGAAACATTACTATTAGCAAGCGGCGCAACCGGTGTCTCGCTTCTTTCTTCCGGCTCGTAAGGCAAATGTTCGTCTTGGTGCGGAATATCAATCGCCGGTTCGGAGCGAACACCCCGTTCAACGGACGCCCAAAGTTCACCAGGTGGGTGAATAGCTGATTGAGCTGGATGGCTAGATGGGAGGGTCGTAGGGGCGTCACCCGGTAGAACCTGAGGGGCAAGAGCTCGAGGTGTTGATGGGGCAGACCTTGAGTCAGCTTCGTCGGGGTCACCATTTGAGCTATCCATGTCGTATGGAATATCAAAAGCATCCTCACTGTCCATAAGGGGGTGATGGTAGTGGCTTTGGTCGAGATCAGTAGAATCTGCAAGGTGATGATCACGCAGAGAGGCCATCGATGTCGAAGTTGATTCTCGGGATACAGGCTGCCTACTCGTCATGACTGGCGAGTTTGTAGCAACTGACGAGGGCACGGAGGAGGTGCGTGCGAGAGTCGAGAAGACATTAGCTTCTGAAATTAAGCTTGCTCGAATCTTGCTCAGCCCAATATGACGTTTCCCTTCCTTGTGGACTATCTTGGGCGAATCCTCCGCTTCAGCCTCTTGCACCTCCGTTGTAACACCCTCCACGTTGATATCATCGATGGCAAGCTGAAAAGTGACGAGTTCTGGGACAGTTGAGCTAGGCTCGACGGGTACCTCGACATCTAGCTGAAAAGTCACGCCCTTGATCGAAACCTGGGTCCGGTCGACGATTCCCTGGAGAAAATCGGCAAGAAATGCGGGTAGGGAGAGTGGCTGTCCGGTGCCCAGCGGGAAGTCCTCCTCGCTTCCATCTTCACTGCTAGCTACGGAGGCTCCTAAATCTTGACTCTCTGCTTCAAGGGCGGCCTGCAGTTTAGCTCTCTCATCTAGAGGCTGTGTATCTAGGAAGGACTGGGCGAGGTCTATAGCATGCGGCACTACTTCCTCCTCTTCTGAGTTCCTGGGATGTCTCTTGTTCTGTGGATTCCTACGATCGGTTTTTGTGTCTTCCTTAGGTGGTGCCACCCTAAGCTTCACCTGAACACCATCGACCTCGACAATAATGGGGCTCGTATAGATAGCGGACGGTATCGTGACACGGAGTAAGAGGACTTTTGCTTTCTGGAGTTCGAACGACGATGGGAGGTTTAATAAATTCTCAAGTTTCTACATCAGAAGAATAGTCAGTTCATCTTGTACTAGAAAGATAACCAATATATAGACGGTATCGTAAGACATGCCTGTAGCTTGATCCCAACGTCTTGAAAAGTAAATACGGTGTTCTTGCCCAACGCAAAGTCCAGCTTATCCATATCTAATGCATCGGTGTCGAGAAGCTCCAGACGCGACAGGGCATACCGCAACAGCCGCTTGGGCATGTTTGAGCTGCGGAAGGAGTTGAAGAACGACGCCATGATGACTGACGGGTGGAGACGGGTGGACGGGGAGTTTCTATCGTGTCGGAAATGCAATATCACAATAGATTTCCGGGGTCTAGCTAAAAGCTCTAGGGATAGAGCGTTCACTTGACCGGGACGAAGACGGCGTGGGGGGAAGGCAGAGGCGTATTATCACAATACCCCAGAAGGTCGGGAGCGGGGTGGCAGTTCATCGTTGAAGGTACACTTGCGGGCAGGCCGTAATAAGTCGCATAAGAGTCACCGTTATATCTGTGTGAATTTTGATTTGATGAGTGAATGACTGGTATCTTCTGATGTTTCGTAAGAGAGACACGGTCAAAAGGGCGATCGATCTCCGGTAAGTGGAGGTTCGTGCCTACATTTGACAAGACAAGACAGGTTAAGACAAGACAAGGAGAATGAGTACCCAGTAGACAATAATAGGTCGAGTTGAGTTACTATGGTCAACTACAGTGGTTAGGTAAGTCAACAGTTACTGTACCTATGATTAAAAGTACAGACCGAACCACACAGCTAATAAAGAGAGAGATACTAGAATATGTAGTAGGTAGTTAGAGCACCTTATGCTTGTCCTCGGGACTGAAGCTTTGGGCGTTCCTAATACTGAGTTATGTATACCCAGGCTGCATACATAAGGTCCCAACTTAGGTAGGCATTGTATAGTAAATATGGAAGGTCTGGTCTGGTGATAATGGAACCTTGCACCTTGGAAGATGGCGCATGCAGACTGGTTGACGTGCACTTCCATACCTAATCAGTGAAGAGGGTCCCATCAAGAGCACGTAAGTGTCATGCGGACGCCGAACGCGCCCACCAGCAGCATCGACCCCCCCAGGATGCCAGGGCCCAAAGGTCTCTTATCGATAGGTAGGATGAGCTAGTGGCTGAGTGGGTATTGCATTGTACCATGTCCGTATTAGCCTCTACGGCATTGTACATACATCATAGTATCCACAGACAGACAGAACAGCACATCGGCAGCTCGAGGTTTCAAAGTGCCGTTCTCAAGGCGAGAGGTGGGGCATTTCAGGCACCTGAGCTGGCATCAGCCTTTGCCTCTCGCTTTCTTTCATTTAGTTATGAGGCGAGATCCAGACCACATACTTTCAGAATCTTGCTTGTTTGTTTGTTTGTTTGTTTGTTTACTTATCCAGATATTAAATGCAATCCTACAGGAGTAAAAAAATTCAACAGAATGGCATCTCATTATAGGATAGGGAAGGCGAAAAGGAGACCTCCTCCTCATCCCCCATACTTCAAATCGTGGAATCCAGACTTGCAGGGGTAGTCAGTCACCTATGAGTTAATAGGAGGTTTCTTGATCACATGTGAAATTTGTAGCTCTACGACTTGTGTCCAGCTCTACGTACAATCTTACTCATAGTCTAGTTAGGCAGTATTGCAAATAGTTAATGGTTGATCCTCCATAGTGTACATATCATAAGCATTCATTCGCATTGCCTGTTACTTGTCTACCCACCGAAGTCAACTCTATCTACTCTAACCCAACCCCATCCCCCACCCATCTCCCTACAACAACCCATAAGCACTCGCAATCCTCCCTCCAACCGACTCGCCACTCCAGTACGCGCCCGTGGCCGTACCCAACGCCACAAAGGGAGCCGTATGCTCCCCGGCAAGCCAGAGGCCACGCTCCGGCACCCCCTCGCGCATAGCCTCGATATCGGCATCGCCGGCCTCGAGGCCGACCTGAAAGTTGCTGTAGCTCCCGCGGCCTGCGAGCTCGTCGTGCAGCCACTGCGTGGCGTAGCAACCGGCGGGTCGACAGGCCGGGGATTCCGGGTCGTAGCCTGGCAGGCGCGCGTAGTACGGCCGGAACCAGTCGTACAGGAACGCAGCAGCGGTCCTCTTGTTCTTGTCCTTGTTAGTGTTGGTGGTAATGTCGGGTAGAAGAAGTTTGGCGAGCTCTCCCGTCAGGTACCGCGACTGGTCGCCGTACGTGTAGAACAGGAGCGTCGGGTGCGACGCGGAGCCGAGCGACGCGAGCTCGACCATCTCCTGGTTCCACTTGTGCGGGTTCGTCTCCGGGGCGTAGCGCGGGGCCAGCCACTGGCAGAAGCCCCGGACCTTCTGCTCCTCGGACTCAGACTTGAGCCAGAATGCCTCGGGGAAGCTGATGTAGACCTAGATGCAATGCTCAGCAAACGACTTTGAAAAATACTGCTAGGAAGTACGGTGAGAATCGCTCCCACCTTTTCCAGACACCCGTAACCGATGCTCTCAATCGCACTGGTTAGTCTTGCCGGTAGGGGTGGAGTAAATGCTCGAGGGTGCTGTTTTAGCCAGCCAAGAGGAACAGTTACTACGACTTCGTCGAACTCGAAGGTCTGCCCATCTTCAGTCAGAACCTTTGATGGACCACCGTCATCACCGCTGCTCTGGATGTTCGTGACGACCGTTTCGTACTTGATGAGAGCACCCTCCCGAGCGGGTTTCGCTATACGCTCCAGGATGTTCTTGTATGTTCCCGCACAGAAGAGGTTCTCTTCGAGCTTGTTAGCCTAGATATTACCACCGGTTAATTCACGTCTGAGTCAAACCCACCGCCCTCTATGCATTCTTCAAGCCAGAAGTACTTAAGGCTCTGCGTGAAGATGTGGCTACCCACGAATGCCCCCCAGGACTCTGCGATTTTGAAGATCATGTCTCGCTTCCTCTGGAAGTCTGTCTCGGTTTCGGGTATTCTTTTGGCGACCTCCTTCTGGAAGAAATCCCAAAGGCTTTCGTTGGGACTTATCTCGGCGCAATGCTTGTTGCTGTAGCGGAACGCCTTCTCTATGATCTCCCACATGATAGTCGAATGTGATTCAGATTCCGATAACGAAAGTAGCTTGCCACCCTCGTCAAGCACAAACGTCTGGTTGTCCCAGGAACCAACCGCGGTCGAAGTCTCCTTGGCAAGATCTAAGATTGGGTTGTCGTTTGTCCCGTGGATCCAGTTTGGGCCAGCGTCCACTATATGTCCATTTGGTAGTGTTTCCTGATGAACCCGACCTCCCAGTCTTGAGCGGCCTTCTATCAAGGTAACCTGGAAGCCATGGTGGAGCAGGACATCTGTACATCTAAGGCCGGCCAGCCCAGCGCCGATGACGCCAATACGCGGATCCCGGTTGAGGGCTTCGGCTCGGCGCTATGAGATGTGAGCATGGTTGTGTAACATGGGAGGGAGCTCCTGTGCATAGCTGTCCTGCAGAAACGGACGGATTTCTCCAGCTGCCGCAAGTCACCTTCATGAGTGAGCCTTTCCAAGAGGGTAATATCAGGGGCTGGGAGTCTAGCTTTACCTTTCCGAGTCTGTTGACCAACGTCGGTTGGTCTAGTATTTCTTGCATATCTTCATGACCCCTGGCCAGGGTGCTTTGTAGACGACAAGATGTCAAATCCTTCCAAATACGAGAAGAGGCCCGTTCAGATAAACTAGTAAATGAAAGAGAATGAGCATCCATGTTCAATCACGTCTTTTGCCGTATTGTATGCAAGGTGATTATGTTATCAAGTCAAGCAGAGTCTAGGTAACATAGAAATCCGTGGTGGGGAACTAAGAAGGGGGCTTCAGATCAAGAGTCAGGTACTTATATAATGAAATGCAATAGAGTGAATATATGTTGGTACTATAAAGAATGGGAGCACAAGTACTGTTGCGTTCCAACTAATGTCTGTCTTTGTGACAGGAGGGGTGGGCTAAATCACGGGAAACCCGAAATTGATCCATATCTCCGTCTTTGTTAGATTACACATAGATGAGCTGAGCAATAGGGGAAGGAGCAATTCGGGAAGAAAAGAGTTGAAACATAGAAGCAATAGATAGGCGAGATAAGGGGGGTAATCAATCGCCAAAAGCTAGAAGGGGATAGAGGCAGAATATAACAGATAATGGTTGACAGTAACCTGAGAAATGACACGCTACACAATGTCAGGGTATGATTGGTTAGATGTTTCAGAAAGACTCAACTCGTTGAACCCTCATGGTAGACTAGAGTGGACCAAGAGACAAGACTGCGGGGAACATGAGGTTATAGTGCATAGCATAGGTAGAACGCAAGAGGGTTGGTGAATGAGAGCCGCTAAAAGTTGAAACGTCCTTACCGGAACAATGAGCTCGAGAAAAGACTGACTAGTTTCATGCAGATCTGGGTTATTGATGGGTTGATCTTGTCTTGAGAGTAATGCAAAGCCGGTCACCCTATGAGTCGTATTGAGAGGAGTCGACTCATACTTATGTATGAGTGGAGACTTGCGCATAGCTATAGATATAGGCTCAGTAGGTTAAGGGGCACAGTGAGATATTCCGGGTCTCCCGCTGCAACTCGGGGTCATAGATCAGACAATGTTTGCATATTCCTACATAGAGGTAACTTAGCGCTGCAGGCGATGACTGTCTTATCTCTGATATGGCAAAGGCGACGAATCATTCTCTTGCAAGGTTTTATGTAAGGTAACATGCTCAACGAGAAGGCGGTATCCCTACCCGAGATCCGCAACAGGTAAGATGTAGAATATTTCGCGTACACGGGAGTGAATCTTTGGGTATAACTCTACACACCGCAGTCTGATACTAAAACTGATTCTTATATGTTAGAGCAGAATAATGTATCTCCTTATCTATAATGCTCCAAAAGTTGTTGTAGATAATGATAGGAGAATACAAGACCGTGAATAGCCGAACTTTGTCGTTGGTGGAATATGTTTACCCTACGTAACTAGCTAGATCCTGATAAGATTCCTATAAAATAAGATCTGAAGCACGAAAGTATAAGCATAACTGTTCTCGATTTCAAGCCGTCTTAGTAACGTTGTTTAATTTCGGGTCTGTCACTCACCTTCAGCCAGTTAGTTACGATGTCAGATGTGTGGATTTCAAGGGCCTTTACGATACATGGATAGCCGCCTTTAGAGCATATGTTACGTCATTCTCTTCATTATATGCACACCTCATTGGAACCTATCATTACTTCGTACTCCGTGCTCAATACTGAAAATACCTGTTCCAACAAATTAGGCCAAAGGAATGTGTATTATAGCACACATACGTAGATGCCCATAAGACACGAATCTGTCTTTTCCTCTTTTGCTTTAACTACCCTCTAACTACCTAGTAGACTCACATGAAATCCGGGGAACAAAAACAAAGCGACCGGGGTTTCGGTTAGCTCCGAAACCTCAGGTGACCAATCAGAGTACTCCGAAAGTAATTCAAGCCGACAAAGCAACGCCTAAGAATAGACAAGCCGAGGCAAGTTCAGTTCTAATCAACTGTTTGGGGAAGCTGGCGCTGGCAGCAGCATGAGAAGTAGTTAACTAGATCCCAGGTGACCCGAGTCGAGTCGAGCTCTCACCGTAAGCAGGAGTAATAAATAATCCTTTTTAAAAGCCAACAACATTCCTACTTTTATGTATAACTACTAAACTACTTACATAGTCAATGGGGAAGAAAGGAAACTGAAAACGATTGTCTCTCCTACTGATAGTTAGTTACGTGACCTCCATTGCTTATTGTAATTCTTTTCGCAACTTGTCTCAGCTCGACTCGACAAAACTCCCACCGATCCAACATCCCACCTCTTTACATACGTACACACACACACAGAGAGAAAATGTCCAAGACTTTCACAAGGGCCGAAGTGGCCAAGAACAACACCGAGGACTCGCTATGGTTCATAGTCGATAGCAAGGTGTACGACGCGACGGAGTTCGTAGACGCGCACCCGGGCGGGGAGTCGGTGCTGCGGCAAGTGGCGGGGCAGGACGCGACGACGGCCTTCTACAACCTACACCGGCACGAAGTGCTCCTGAAGTACCAGGGCCTCTGCATCGGGACGGTCGAGGGCGAGAAGCCCGCGGTGCTGACCCCCAAGCCAGGCGACCTCAGCCCCGTGCCCTACGCCGAACCCCTCTGGCTCGCGCCCGCCTACAAGTCGCCGTACTACAACGAGAGCCACCAGCGCCTGCGGAAGGCGATGCGCGTGTTCACGGAGACGGTGACGGCGCCCGAGGCCGAGGCGCGCGAGGCCGACGGGAAGTACATCAGCCAGGCGCTGGTCGACAAGATGGCCGAGAAGGGCATCATCCACATGCGGCTGGGGCCCGGGAAGCACCTGCACGGCGTGGACCTTCTGGACGGCGCCGTCAAGGGCGAGGAGTTCGACTACTTCCACGACCTGGTCATGTCGCAGGAAGGGGTGCGGGTCAACGCGCGCGGGTTCCAGGACGGGACCCTGGCGGGGATGGTCATCGGCTTGCCTTGCGTGATGAACTTCATGAAGGACGAGCAGCGGAAGCGCGCCATCATGGACGAGGTCTTCAGCGGCAAGAAGTACATGTGTCTGGCGATCACGGAGGCGTTCGCGGGGTCCGATGTCGCGGGCCTGCGGACGACGGCGACCAAGACGCCCGATGGCAAGCATTACATCGTCAACGGCACCAAGAAGTGGATCACGAACGGTTGTTTCAGCGATTACTTCATCACGGGTGTTCGGACGGAGAAGGGGCTTAGCGTGCTGCTCATCGAGCGCGGCGAGGGCGTCGAGACAAAGCCCATCAAGACGTCGTACTCCCCCACTGCCGGGACGGCGTATATCACCTTCGACAACGTCAAGGTCCCCGTCGAGAACCTGCTCGGCGAGGAGAACAAGGGCATCTACGTCATCCTCAGCAATTTCAACCACGAGCGCTGGACCATGGCCTGTGCTACTATTCGGCAGTGCAGGACCGTTGTCGAGGAGTGCCTGAAGTGGTCCAACCAGCGTCTCGTCTTCGGCAAGCGATTAATTGACCAGCCAGTCATCCGACAGAAGTACGTTTCTCCTTCCCTTTTCTCCCCCTTTCCCATCTTACTCCCCTTATCCCCCCTTTAGTACGCCCCTTTCTTCACCCCCAATTACTTCAAAACCCCCTACTAACACAAAACCCCACACGAAAACAGACTCGCCAAGATGATCGCCCTCACCGAGGCGAACCAGTCCTGGCTCGAGACCATCACCTACCAGATGTGCAACATGCCCTACAAGGAGCAGTCGAAGCACCTCGGCGGGCCGATCGGCCTGCTCAAGATGAGCATCACGCGAGCGGCGCACGAGATCGCCGACGAGGCGGTCCAGATCTTCGGCGGCCGCGGGCTCACCCAGACGGGCATGGGCAAGGTCATAGAGATGTTCCACCGCACGTACAAGTTCGACGCCATCCTCGGCGGCGCCGAGGAGGTCCTTGGCGATCTCGGCGTCCGGCAGGCTATGGCTAAGTTCCCTAATGCGAAGCTGTGAATGACAATGATCCGCTCTGTTTCGTTTGGTTGGGTTGGGTTGGGTTGGGTTGGGTCGGGTCGGGTCGAGTCATGTCAAGTCGAATTAAGTCGAGTTGACGGGCGGCGTGATTTGATATGAAGCGGGTTCAGAGAGGAAGCAGTGAACAAACATAGCGTCACTGGTCCGCTTAACCTGACAGGCTGGCTCCGCTTATGATCGGGACAGGCCACGAGAAGCAAGAAATTGGGATATCGTGGTCTATTGCTTCGGTTGATTGGAGCTAGGGCGGAAATCCCTAGTTGTTCATCGAAGAAATGATGAGATGGCCATCAGATTTTAGAACTGTCCCAGTTCAGTTGTCTTGGATATGATATGATTTTGTCCTTAGTCACGAGTCTGGCCTGGTTACTTCATTAGGCCTATGGCGTATTTTGCGGCGCATGATTTGGAGTTATACAAGGAAAGGAAGAGGATTTATTAGCCTAAAAGCTGATGCTTCTTGGACAAGAGATAGAGACATAGGGCTAGTAAACATTGCTTAAATGATCGGCTCTAAGAAACAGAAGGTATCGTGAGGAGCATGCCCTCGAATTAGGCATATCTAGAGTTGGCTCCCAAGAAACTGTGCTTCTGATAAGAGGCGTAATATCTAGTTACATGTTTGACCAAGTCATCCGGGTACCTATGTAAGTATCTATACGATTTCCCGGAGAAGAGCAGACATAACATAACCCATGAGAAGCGCCAGATATAGATACATAACCAGACAGAAGATGATATCAATGTTTCGGCCCCCAAAAAGACAATAGCCCCAAAGCATCCATTCCGTCCGTCATACAACCCAATATTTGCTGTTACTTACTTACACCCCAGTCGCCACCACTCACTCCTAAGTGGGACGTTGATTTTCCTGTCAAGCCCATCCATCCTCTCCAGATGTCGCGATTTTCCGTCTTAAGGTGGGATTTTGATTTCAGGTTTATCCTCGTCAACCAACCAACCAACCAATTATGTATGCGGTGGTTGACTAGGATGATGGCTCCATAAAAAGTCGAGTCTCCCTTCTTTCCTTCGTGGCTGCCCGAATGTATTCATTTTCAGGGCTGAAACCCCCGAGTGATCATCTGATATGTCATAGCCTCGCGGTTCACAAGTGGAAGACGTCTGCGCCCCGGATACGGCCTCACCGCTGCCGCTGCCGCCCCCGCCCTAACCCCCACCGCCTTGGGACTCCTGCCACTGCTCTCAGAAGACGCCGCCGCCGTTCCACCACAAGTCGGGTCGTTGAAATAACGCGCTGGATCCCCGCCGACGGCGTGCGGCGCCGCCGAGTGCGCCGATCCTTCAGCATGAGTCCGCTGCTGCTTTTTCCTCGTACCACAGTCCTCGCAGATAACCCAAACGATGCCGCCACCACCATCGCTGCGGTTAGGGTTTGGTGTGCGGACGAGGCTCCTCGTCGAAGTAGCGGAACCGCGGCCGGAACTGTCCGTCATGGCACCGCCGCGGGGAGGAGGCCCGTCAGTGCTCCTGTTGGACCAGCAAGAGGTCGTTGATGATGGGGTCGTCGTTGATTTGTTGTTGCAGTTACCATTGCAATTGTGGTGGCGGTGTTGGTGTTGGTGTTGGTCGGCCATGACGAACGATGACGACGACGAGGTCTGAGATACCGTGTCGACAAGGGACCAGCGCTTGCTCGGCCTGCTGCAGTTGTCACTCCCAGTGCAGGGGTGACCCGACATCTTCTTGTCGGATTGGCAAGAGTCGAAGCACTCGTAGCTAACGCTTCCCTGCTTTCCTATGCGGATGAACGGGACCAGAAGGAGAGCGATGCTTGACAATACAGTGGTGGTGATAAACGTGTAGGTGTAGGCCATTTCCGGGCAATCGAGGCCTCCTTTATCCTCGTAAGAGGACCAGATAGCTGTAGTTACTGCCATACCAATAGGGACTGATAGGCGGATCATAGTCTGGAGGAGCGATGCTCCAATCGAGTGATGACATAGTGGAAGCTCAGACAAGACGTGGAGCTAATGAAAACGTTAGCCTTTTCTTCTTGCCTCCGCCTATAATATATTTATATGTATATGGCTGTATATTCAAATGGATAGAGAACTTACGGATCCAACATTTATGATCCAGTCCATGCCTACGGTGCTCAACAACAATGATGGGAATATCAAGGTGAAATAACTGCTTGTGTGATTGACGAATATAAGAATGATGTTACTCAGAAGGAGGGAAAATCCACCAACGGCTAGCAACACGGTCCCGGGGACCTTGTGCATGATCAAACCCACCAGAGGGCTCACTAGGAGGCCTACGAGAGCTTGTGGCAGAAGGCTTACTGCGACCGCGAAGGGCGTGAGACTCTGCAGGTCCTGCATGAACATTGTGATCCAGAACAATTGGGAGGAGAATGCCATGCCAGCAACAAGAGTGCAAACTATTACCTATGTCATATTTAGCATGGAGCAAACAAATGGTGAGGATCGTCTCATGACTCACCAATGTCACACTCCGATCTTCCTAGATCGAAGGGGGTATCATCGGCGTCTTGGTGACGTTCTCCCAGAGGGTAAAGCATCCAAGAAACAGAATTCCCAACGTGAGCAAGAGGATCACCGTCGGTGTCTTCCAGGGTTCCGGTCCTTGGGGCCCGATAGTCAGTGCGATAGTGAATAGGAGAACGCCAGAGACCAACAGGAATAGGCCCAGCCAGTCGAACCTTCGGAGAGCGAATCTTTTCTGTGTCTGGTCCTGGACTAATGGGTATGTATCTCTTTCGGTGAGAGGCTGGACCTCAGCCTTATCGTATCGTTCCTCCGGCTCCGAAATATCCGGGACGTACGCCCAAGCGAGTATTGAAACAATAGCATACAGCACAGACAAGCAGACGAAAGGGGCCCTCCAGCTAACGCGCTGTGCTAGGCCGCCAGAACACAGGCCGCCAATTATGGTTGCCGCGGGAGTTCCCATCAGAAATGAGGAGAAGACGATGTTCTTTCGCCGGGATGGATTAGGATATGTGAGGCTGAGAATACCGACGGCGAAGGGAATATTGGCGGCGGAAGCGATACCCGCCAAGCTCGATACGAAATCTAAAACGACGCCGCTCCTAGAGAATGATGTTAAGGCGACTAATAAGGAGAATGCTATCAAACTGGCGACAAGCAGCGTCTTGCGTGGTAGAGTCGGACATGTATCGGCAATATGACCGAAAGGAAGAAGAAACGACCCCGTTGTAAATCTATGTCGGTAGTTTAGAGTTAGCAAGAGGCCATTACTAAGGAATAAAGACATGGTGACGTTACCCTGATCCAGCGGTAACCCACGCGAGCTCGGCCGGTGTTATGACTAGAGCTTCGGCGATCGACTCCGTGATGACCACAGTCGAGCGTTGCAGGAATACAGGAGTTGCCGCCGCAAAGGCGATGAGGGCGACGAAGAGACACTCCCGGGTGGCGCTCCTTAAACAATCGGGTCGGGTACCTCTCGGAAGCAGCACCCGTGCCCCATTAGCATCGTCATTGAGACACACGTCCTGGAGTTCTTCCGGGTGTGGTTCTTGTATACGCGGCAACTGGGCCCAGGGAGCAGCTGGATGGACTGACATTGTTCTAGTTCTAGTTCTAGTTCTAGGTGAGATGGTAGTAGTGGTGGTGATACAGTGATGTTGGAAGACTAGTATCGACAGGCAACGAACGAATAAACGAGATTCAACAAAAGAAGACAGGCTTGGAAAACAACAGAAAAGATCGAAGCATATGCAGATTTTAGTTGAAGGTCTGTAGCATGTAGTTGAATTACAGTTATTCCCGTCGTCCTTCACCGATGTCAACCTAGTTTGACTTATCATGTAGGTTAGTCAGGAGCTTCAGATGTTCTTTCCCCGGAACACTCAGGCAGGAGCAGTTCACAATACAGTATATAGTAGAGGTATATTACGTCTACTGTACGTCATCTTTATTAGCATTGTAACTATAACAACTGCCATTTCTACAAATTAATTACTCTCACTCAAGGTGGCCTCACTCCATCGAGAGACTGTTTGCCATGCTACTTACTATGTAGGTCAACCTAAATGGCGATATAGTATATACATATACAAGTATATTAACTACCAGAAATGTTTATAATATGATTAACGATTGATAAGTCGCGACTAGTATAAAGTCGAATCCTACGTTGTTCGACCTCTGTATCATCGTCGTCGTCATCGCTTCGTAGCTCTTCTTGATTCCGTCATGGCATTACCCGCGTCACAGGCTGCTATCTCATGCTATGATAACGATACACTCCTAGATCCGTCATGCACCCCTTTCGCAGATCCTCACTTCTGTATTGACCGAGCTGTAGGCAGCTGCATTGAAGGTACATGATGATACCTCTCTACCACTCGGGGTTTAGTTATCATTGCTTCTACATAGTTCACTGGTGTCCCGTTCACAGGCACGTTCTACAACATCAACCTACAATTCGATGATGAGAATCTCTGCACTCCCTAGAAAAGACAGGGGGGATCTTCCAGGCTAGTTGTTGACTTCGCTTGTCTCTGCTGCTGTCAATACACTTCGAATCCTTGAGAACTTCCCGAAAGCATTCATTTTCTCATGCTAGACGTGGTTGGGTCTCATGAAGATCGTTAGCAAAGTCCATACGAGCTAGGGATCGAGTCGTCTCTGGAAAGGGGAAGAATGGGAACTACAAGGACATGGGCTCCAAATATGCCTGGGACTATGCATGCGTGGCGGTGATGGTTATAGCTGAATGAAATCGGTTGAGAGCTTCCGATGGACCTATTCTAAAACCATAGCTTTATTGATCACCATCTGGCCATTGCTAAACTTGTAGTAGCACAAGTAGACGTACACCCCGAGGTAACAATGACTCGGGAGCTCAATAGTCGCGGATGCGTCGGTAGAGCAGCTGTTGAACTGCTCTGTTCATAATGATTGCTTCTGCTTATCCGAGGAGGCATGCAGCCAAGCACCAAGCCATCGAACAATATACTGATATTGGAGACTCGGAGTTCCTTGTTAGAGACCGCCTTGCTCACATCAAGCAGGTTCTCCTATTCGAGCATCGATCTTAGTCCGACTAATAACTATTAACTTGACACTTGCTATGTTACTCTAGCTTCCTGTTTTTCATCCCGCTTGTGAGCTAGTGATATGTGAGAGCATCCGAAGAACTCCGTGATTGATTGAGCAATGTCTAACGGGGTCCGATGAACAGATAGTCCTCAGGCTGTCTACCACTGTACCCATAGGTAATGAAGCCCAACGGGTCGCATTATTGGCCGGAGTCGCGTCGCCAGTCGTCAGCGTTCAGACATCACGGGCAAGTTTGGCAGGATGAAACGAGCACAGCGCGGCATCGAGGCGGCCTTCCTTCCTGCAAATCATCCATTTCAGCCCCCTTTTAGTACCATGGGCAGCTGAGGGAAATAGTGCCCACCGGCACGTTATAAGCGAAGGGGAGAATTCAATTCACTCGCTCGATGTGCAGTCGAACAGCCAACCACCCCGATCGAGGCACAATGCAGAACTGTACGTAAGCCGCCAACGACCGGGGATGACGAAGAAGAGACAGGCGGACACTTCGGCTGCGGCCACGGCAGGGTTTGTTCGGGCCACATAGCCCGTTCGGGAGAATTCGAACGCAGGCACATACACGCACACACACACACACACACACACACACACATACGCGCGCACACGCAGTGCATACCTAAGGTGAAGTAACCTTCTTTCGAGAGAACATGTAGTTGAAGAGCTGATGCCGCTTAACTACCTATATTTCCTTACATTGCATCACATTCCACCAACCACTACTACTACATAAGCACCTCGCAGCTCGGTTATTTCTGCTGCAGGAGTTGGGCCTGAAATGAGATGTCCTCCCCACTCTATAACTACCGCGGCAGATAAATAGAAATCGGTAGCCAAAGCGCAAGTAATCTCTCACGTCTTTGCCCCCTCCCTCCCCTGCGGCGTTCTTATTCATCAATGAGCATCGATGTTACTCGCTCCCGCACCCTGCCAAGAAAATACGTGATACAATTTTTTGACACCGAGGCAAATCAGTCAGTTAGTGAGCGTGCATGTACTTACGTACCTAAATAGTTACCTATAGTTATAACCTTCTATGGATGTGTGAGTGAACGTTACCCTGTTGTGGAAGATTGCTACCCTGTGTTGTAGCAGCGAGGCGGCGGCAGCAAAGCAGCTGCGAGATACCCCAGACCAGTGATTCCTGGAGCGTGAGACATACATAATGCAAACCCCCCAATTTTATCCATGATCGCCATCCCGTCAAATGGTTTTTATTTATTTAAGCTTATAAGAGCTATAACCTCACCTACGCACCCTAATAAGTAAGTACCTAATGCAATGTATCTTCTGTACGTAGGGTTGCGTGTAGGGGTTACCTACATACATATACTTTACCCACCTATATACATTGTTTCTGCAGACCCCCCAGAAAACTAAAACCCCCCGGTGATGAAGGAGAAAGATGGAAAAGAACTTTCCCCACGCAGCCGAGGGGGGGGCAGGGTCGATGGGCTGGCCTTTTCTCTCCCACGAACGTGGCCTTGGGAACACGCTACTGCAGAGTACCTACTCACTATACTAAAAGTTTCCAGGTGCTGGGCATGTATGTAGGTAGGTTATGTATGCATGTAGGTACTCTATGCTCGCCGCATTGGAGAATAAACATCGGAACCGTTGGGTATGTTGGAAAACATGCATAGGACCCTAGTTAAGCCCACCACCCTTCTCACACCCCCGACCTCCTGAACCCTTAGGCAGTTGTCACCCAATAATAGTGACTCGTAGGTGGTATGCCATATCCCTCTTTGGGCATGCCGGCACCCTCGGTACCGTTGCTTATACATACCTACTTACATATGTATCTGCGAGGTCCACTACGTCTATATGTTATTATATGTGATGTGTAGGTGTATACATATGTACTTCCGCATGTTACAGTTAACCTACTATCCACCTCCTTATACTTGAGTAGGTATGGTTGTAGGGCTGGCTGCTAACTAACTACCTAGACTCTAGATGTTCGAAACACAAGCCAGGAAATGCATGGATGAGCTTCAGCACAAACCGTTTATACATCTACGTGCATGGGAAACCTTTCTTTTTATCCGCTCTCTCTTTTCTTTTCCTCCTTCACTTCCGCAAGCCACCACCCCCAATGATTTACATACCCAGCAGCCCAGTAGCTGACTGGCTGACTGCACCCCCACGCTATTCTTGCCGGCGACCGTTAAGGATTTCAATAGGAAGAGAGAGAAAAAAAACCCCCAATGGGTCCAGGCGTGCGTATTCGTTCTGACAGCTACCTAGTTACATACATAACTACTTAAAGTAGCAAGCAGCCCACGCGGGGTAAGATAATAGTTAGTTTACTGGGCTGGGCAAGGGGGGTTGTACGTAAGGGCAGGGGTAGTTCGTTGGTTCAGTTGAGGGCCGACTCCATTTCCTGTCAGTGAGCAACGTGTCAGGCAAGCAGGCAAGTCAAGTCAGCACTGGCGCGAAGGTGATCATCGCTTCCCGTCCCCGTCCTCGTGCGCGCGCGCCCAGCCCAGTGTCGCTCGCGTGCGGGAGTGGCCGACGCCACTTGTGCAACGCGAGGAGGATCTACAGGATTGCTTATGTAGTTACGTGAGATTTGAAGAGAACATGAAGATAGCTAGATAGGTGCGTGTGTATGTATGTGTGTGTGTAGCTGCACTACTCGTGAAAGAAAGTATTATATATGTTCAAGTATCTATCGTAGGTACATACATAGGTAGAGAAGAATGTGACGGGATTGGGTATCCATACTGTACCTACCGGGGTATACCCCTAGGTATAGTAGGGACGGGGCGGGATTTACCTTTTTATCCGGAGCGAGCTCCGATGCCCACAAACCACATGGGAAACACAATGCGTTCCTGAGTGCCGGGTCGCTGCGACGCTTTACCTAATTGCATGGGGAGCGCAGCAAACAATAGTGTGGAAATCTCACCCCTTCCATTCCCCCCCTTCCCGATCCGGAAATTCGCGATACAATTGGTAGCTCACGCGTTGTGATCAAGTGACTTCGGATCCCTGTGGCCTGTTATAATATTGCAATATCGGTATACGTATAAGTGGCATATTAATCGAGTCGCGGGCGCTGAGCTAACCATGTACATAAGCATTGTATGGGTACCTACTCAACGGCGTAGCATTGGGGGAAGGATGAGTGAGGAGAAGGGGCCCTCTCGCTTTCCGGGGTGGCCTGCGGGTGATCGTTATATGACAGCATGCTAACGACTAGGTGCTTCCGCCTCATCGGTGCGGGATTCCGACGTGTTTTTCTCATGTTTTAGGTATGTATCTCGCAAAAGGAACGAACACGTTCCCGTTGCGGAAGCTGCTCAGCCTCGTCTTATCAACCAACCCCCAATATACCGCTATCCGAAGTGTGTGCGCGTGCGTTCGTGCGTGCCGCATGTGCGTGTGGTAGACGGTGGTTGGATGTTTGCAGTTCTCGGGCTTTGGGAGGGAGAACCCAGCAGAGCCGCCAATCTGCAGCCACTGCTTATCGTTACATCTACAAGATAGAGCTGACATGGGGTCCATGGTGAGATCCATGTCTGATACGAAGGTGGTACCCAATTAGGCTGGCTCAACCGGCAAGTCGAGCTGGGGTGAACTGGCCACCGGTAAAGCTTGAGTTAGGAAACGTAACTTCGACAACTAGGGGGTTGATATGTATGTCTACTGCTCTCATCGAGCTTGACAGGTATTTTAAGGGGGGGGGGGGGATAAGCTGGGATATACCTAGGTCCCTACTGTGAGCCATTTAGGACAGGGACGGATATAAACATTGGGTATAGCAGTAATGCGCTGATCGTAGACATAAGGATTAAGGATTATGGTGAACGAGTAGGTACTTAGTCAGACATCGGCCCGAATAGCAAAAGGATTCTCATGATGGGGAAGTGGTTTCCGATGCAACTTGTTTTGAAACTCAAATCAAACCCAACGAATTATCAATGCTACTGTGATGAAATTATGCATAAAGTTCGTCTTAGCTTGAGTATTATGTGAAAGTGATCTTCTGCCCCATGAGGCTTTTGAATACGTCATCAATAGCCTTGCGTTTCTTTGCTTTTTCCTCGGTGTCGATTCCGGCAGCCTCATCCTCAGCTTCGTCATCGTCGCCTTGCAGGTGGGGTGCCCAGGCTCTGATCTGACCGTCAAGGTGAGCGCTGTAGATCGCGCCAGCCATGTTGCCGCCACCCATGACCACCCCGTTCGACGCACCGCCGGCGCCGCCGGCACCTCGCCAGACGATGCTTGTAATGCGGTTTTTGACCGTGCGTTCCGCCCCGCCACTGGCTCTGATCCCAGCGATGGCCGGGCCTGTACCTCGAAGTCTCGTGATCACGTGGCCGTCGTGCAGATCCAACAGGAGGATCTCGGTATCGTTGGGCCAGAATAAAATTTCTCTTCCCGGGTGTGTCACGCCGACAGGAGACGTGAACATGGTCGCGGTCGCGAGCTGGTTGTTCTTGATGCTCGGCCCAAAACTAGCAAGGGTGTTTCTGCCCGTCGCAGCATCCCACACTCGGATGCGCCGATCGTGTCCAGCCGAGACGATGAATGCGCCGTCATCGGTCCACGTAAGGCTATTCACGGGGCCTGCGTGAGCTTTCGCCGAGGTGCGAAACCGAACCTTGCCATCGGAGCTTAATAGGCCGTTGTAATATAGTCCCAAGCTATCTTCCTGGTCAAGCATTCCAATTACCCCACCAGCTCTCCTGATATCCCATATCTTAACAGTCCCATCCACGCTGCCAGTCGCGAGGATATGCTCGTGACGAGGGGACCATGACGTAGCCAACACGGCACCGTGGTGTCCCGCTAGCGATTGGACATTTGCGCCGGAGCGCAAATCAACTAGGCGGGTGGCTGGATGTTGCGTGCCGCATGCCACAAGTAGATGCGACGCAATAGGGGATATCGCATGTGTATATACTTTTGAGCCAAGAGTGAAAGAACCCGAGACCTGGGATTTCTGTGTGGACCATACCTTCAGGGTCTGATCATACGACGTCGAGAGAAACGCGGCAGCGTCGAAGGGGTAAAAGGACAGATGTGTGATACCGAACTTGTGAGTCTGCTCCGATCGAGTGACTCGCGCAACCGGTTTATACGTATGTGGTTTCGAAGGATTCCCGTACTGCTCGAGATCCCAAATCTTAATCGAGGCGTCAGAGCCGCCTGAGATAAGGCTACGAAATGATGTATAAGCTAGTGCATGGTTTTGGAGCATCGAATAATGAGGCATATAATCTAGAGAGATACTTACATCCTCCCCTCAAAGCGCTCGAGTGCCAATGCACTCACGCCAGCCTGATGTGACCATATATGGGATCCAGGGCTAGAATCTACAGGCCCTGCCTCACCGTCGTGGATGGCCGTGCCTCGTTCGCCGCCATCAAATCGGAAGTGCGGCGCAGGACGGAATGAATTCAGGAGCTGGGTGGTCTGTAGCCTGGCGAAAACATTAGGTCCAACGTTACCAGTGGACCGCTCAAATAGGAGCTGATTCATTCATCAGGATGGAAGACCCCACGGTCTGCTGATAGAGGGAATAGACTTATATATATATATGCCTATGTATATGGATAAAAGGGGGGAGGAAGTGGGAGGGAGTCAAGAGGTGGAACTGTATGTATGAAACTTGGCAAGTTTAGTTGCGTTGCGGGCGAGTGTGGGGAAGCCACCTGCCGGTGTGGGGCACGAAATAGCCTCTACAAAATGGTTTAAGCCTGGGCTACAGAAGGGATGGCGTGAACGAAGAGGCTGAGGGGTAGATGAACTTGAACCCCACCAAGTGCGAGCACAAATGCACTTTTTTCTGCTGCTGTAGCTTCTGAACTGGAGCTCGGCATTCTTCTGTGTTTGTTTATTTAAGACATCTGATAGTATGTAATTGCTCAATGAAGAGTATAATGGAGGATATACTCACAGTTGATGCCTACCTACACGTAACTACTTAAAGTATACAAAATTAAGGTTTCTAAATAACATCACGTGAAATCGGATATACATTCGACGCATTCCTACAGTATCTACATTCTTGCAAATATAAATTTGTTTGGTACTCAAGAATCAGCAAAGAGAGACACCTAACTTATTTCCGGCTTACTACCAGGCATACAATATTGCATCGTCGCATCTACACAATGGCATCCAGGAATGTCCGGGACGGACGGTTCACACAACCCCTAGCAGATTCACATAATATATCCGACCCCGAAGCCGGCGTGGAGACACGCCGCAAGCGTAGAAAGAGGGAGGCGAATGTATATGATGCCGTAGCAGGTTCGTTTTTGCTCTGCTTCTGATGATACTGCTTGCTACCTTGGACTTAATTCTAACCAGGCGTGTTCTCGACAGGTCGAGTGACATCGACTCTACCCCTCGACTATGATCTCTCCGACTCCGATGCCACAGCGACACACCCCCGTCAGCCCCCACGCGGAGCCCGGCGACGCGACCCCACGCTTGCACCGGAGGACGTGCTATTCCGGCGAATCGGCGCGCCAGTGCGCTTTGCAGAGAAGGACATCTACCGTGCGCACGAAGCATTGCCGAACGAGGGGCGTGACGTACTGCCCGCTAGCGACATGGTGAAGGCAATGCACAACTACGCAAGCCATTTCTACACAGCACTGGCTGCGTCTGCTAGAGAGCGCAAGGATGATCGCTGTGCATCTCGGGGCGGTTCACGCAGTAGGAGAAAAGATGAAAACGAGACAAGGAAGGGTAAGGGTAAGGGCAAGGGAAACATCGACGAGCAGAGCATGGACGAGACTGCATTACTGGCCTTTGGCATCTTGCTCGAGGAGGTCGGCCGCGAGATCTTGGGCAAGAAGGGCGACTTAGTCTTTACCGAGGGGGTGGAAGTGGACGATGAAGGCGAAACAGTCGACGGGGATCTCGGCCCTATCGGTTTTCTCGATGCACGGCGATGGGAACAGCAGCAAGGTTCGCGGAAGACGCGCAGGAGCAAGTGAGGAGAAAATAGATTGGGATGAGGTCAATATTACACTATTGTGAGATGTGTAGAGGTGAATAAGCGCCGACAAGGTGGAAAGGGTAGTTATGATTACTGATCTACCTAGGTAGCTTAAATTTCGGGATGGGGTCAAGGAGGCTCTCTCTCTCTCTATATTTACCCGGAAATTTGCAGGGCGCATGCTGAGATCTCACCAAGCAATTCCGCCAGATGACCTATCCCTTACATAGACCCGAATAACTATATCACATTTTGATATGTAGATATCAATGTATTTTTGTACCGGGACGAGATTTCCGGCAAGATGTGACGGTCTACTGGGAGGCAAGTTGGCTAGAAAGGGGAGAGAGACATCTAGATACACCATCAATAATACATTACATGCATGATGAGCTCATGACGTACAAAATAGAATTTGTAGAGAGAAAAAAAGAGGGCGAACGAGGCTAACAAGAAAAGGGGGGCCGGGTGCCTCCCTCCCTCACTTCTCGCTACCTAAACGGCCTTGCGATACCACGGCTTCCAATCGTTCGAAATCTGTTGGTACCAAATGTAGTAGCGCTGTGCGACCAACCGGCCTGCCAGGCCTGATCTCTAACAAATCGCCATGCGGGATAAGCCAACGGTTGTGTTGCGCTCTTACACCATGTACGTAGCGTAGCGCAACTGCATCTGCCGTCCTACGCCAGAGTAAGGTTCGCGTAACCTGGTACAACAACTCCCAACAGTGTGCCAAAGCAACGCCGGAAATGGCAGAAGGCGTCGTGTGTGGCTTGGGGGTATTACAAAGGCCTACATCGCGTCGGCCGCGAATATACATATGATACCCTACCTGCCTACATGCGCTCTACCTACATAGCATTCGTGCATGTTCTGAACAATTGTATATACATATAGATACCGATATCCAGTTATTAAGAAAACCTGGGTAGTGGCACGTTTTGTTGCTAGCTGCGCAAGAAACGGCGAGAATGCATGCATATATATGTCTTGGCATATAGGATGGAAAAGCTGGGTGTTCGATTGGAGAAAGATTGCCGTGTGTCAATAATCATGGCTGATCCTCAAGGGTCATAAGGATTGCTTTCCCCCCCCCCCCTTCTTTCTATACATATGTATTTCTTGCGCAAGCCGTTGCTCTTGGTAGTTATTGTGCATGAATGGAGCAGCGGCGCTGACGCAAGCTGCATTGCCCATGCATTGCCTGTGCTCCTCCTCCGGCCGGCAGTCCGATAAACCGTCGTGTGCCGTGCTTGCCTACCTACCCCATGGAGAAGCCATGCAACGAAATGCCGGTGTTTACCTCGAAAACACCCCCAGAATAGCAATGATTTGGGGGTTCGATTGGGGGGTGGCAGACATGCGCTCCCCCTGGGCCGCATGAATCAGGAATATGTACATAATGTTTGTGGACGGATGATCTGCTCATCTCATACTCTACGGCTCACATTTGACAAGTCACGTAGCGCGAGGATCTCCATACATAGACTATCTTCCACGAACCCGGTGCTAGGGCACCCAGGCGCCTTGTTGCAAAAGGGCCTTGAATAATAGCCTGAAATAGCAGTTAGAGAGGGATAGATCTGAACATCTCCCTTGCGCCTCAAGGCAGCGTGGCACAGTACATAGTTAGTTACGTGCTTAGATTCGGCTATCTCAAGGATGACGGGAGTTTCTACGTGCGGCATTCGTAGTAGCTGGGATTTGTCAGCTCTGTGCAGTTGCGCCGACTTTTTTTTCGTCCCCTCGTACTTAAGCGGTATAGGGGCTGAGAGTAGACTTTCAGTCTGCCCCCCTGCCCCTGATATCCGAGCTATCGAATAAAATGTCTTGGGAGTGAATGTATCTACCTATGCAGGTAACTAACTGAGAAGTGACATTGTTGGCTTTAACAGCAGTTGTTGCTGTCGATTAAGCTATTCTAGACCCGGTGCTACTCGTGGAATGGCCGTAAAAGAAAAGAGCCATGCGAAACAGATGCATGGTTGTCCAAATTTCGCAAATGCCTAGGTGGACATGGTCCTTCTTCGGAACCGATGTCCCGCAGATGCTTGACTCCGGAAATTGAAAGACGCAATCGGCACCAGACGGTCGGGAATCTCTCGCCTACCTAATCTGGATCACTTACAAAGTCCCCCCTTCGGTTACGGGGGCGATCGGTCCCCGAAATCTTCATCAATCGCAAGAAGCTCCCCGTGTGGGACAGAGCCGAAGAGCGCAAATCCTGACGGAAAGGTGGTGGTGGTGGTGGTGGTGGACAGAGAACCTCTTCGTCTGCGCGAAAGGTTGCATGCAGTTCCCTGAAAGGGAATAATATACCGAAGCCGGCAACGAGGAGAATGCTGCTGCTGCTTCGTCCCATTTATGGCATCCAAGGTATGTAGCTTAGCTACCTACATGGCGGCACAAGGGTGGATTGTCCCCATGGCGGCTTGTGGTGTTTTCCGGGTAGCTGGAAGTGATATGTCAGTTTTCTGAGGGGAAAACGAGTGGCTGCCCTTCATCATCGGAACCTGCTTCGTCCGCCGAAAAGGTCCAAAAAGACCGGAAGCCTGGAAATTGTTCGCGAGGACAGATGACCAACTTTCTCCATGTATGTATGTCATGCAATAACGGACCCTTCGATCGCGTCCTCTCGAGCAAATCATGCGCCGAGGGCGTAACTAGATATGGCCGGTGTTAATAGCTCAAAATTTCAACAAAAATAATAAAAACAAAAAGGGAACGGCAATTGTCAAGTAAAGTACGTAGATCTCTCCGACGACATGTCCGTCTTCGGGCTCTTCAATCAATAAGAAGTTGGGAATAGTTTTCTTTTCTCCAAACTCGAATGATAGTTGCTCGCCTGATCGTTCTAAGTATGGCGGATAATACTACACTCCATATGCAGGTAGGCTTATTGGTATTGTATTGTACACCACGGCCCAGCCACATCAATCAAGCCTACATGGCTGGGACCTCGCATCATGTCTGCAGCACAACGCTGTGGCTAGCCGTGAATAACACTACTGTACTGGCAGTTCACAGTTCAAGCATATACTTTTGCCGCCCTATGCTTCTGCATTGCGGCGAGCTGGTTACCATATCCAGATGTGATGATTAAGTTCATAACATAACATTCACAGCTGTTACTACTATTCTAGAAACGCTTATATGTCTCCTGTAGTTGCGTGTTTCTTGTTTTTACTAGTCATTATTTAGCCTAGGAAGAGGCCGTTGGTTTGAGACCAATGACGAGACGATTCTGAAATACGTATGTACATAAAGACTAATTACACAGCTAATAACTATAAAGGTGGGCTTATATAAGTATCAGCCCATAATAACTCGCTAACAAGGCTGGCGGTCTCGAAGATCATCATGTAAGCTTGTCACGCGGGGACTTAATAACGATATTATATGCGTATAATCAATGGTCTCCCCTCTGACTACATAGGTTGTGCCTATCAGAGTGCTGAAAGGACGGCGCTCAGCACTCTAATATCTCGAGCAAGAAGTAACTTTACTCTCCGTATTCCTTTTCAGGGATACCTAAGCGTTCTGGGATTTTAATAGGCAGGTATAAAGTTAGATATATAGCGTTAGTAAGGTCTACGTATGTTAAATCACAAGCGTTCGCTCGCCTTGTTCTACATACATAACTATGTATGTAATAATATTTGTTGATACTACATACGTATGTACATAATCTTTGTGGTGTCATGTTGGATTCTAGACCTCGTAGATCGTGGAGAACAACGTGCGGGCCACTGTTGATCCGGCTTACCAAAGGCCGATTGGTCTCGGTAGATGAGTTGCCAATTAGAGTACCTCCATAACCGAGTGCTCACCTCCTTCACAGGCAGACAGGTAAGAAGCGCGCGGCGGTTGATGGTCGATAGACTTCCACCAATTAAAGCTCACACGAGAAGAAGGGAAGACTTTTTTCTCGCCTTAGTTGTATCAATGGGAGTTGCGGCTCGCGAGGGAATCCCTGGTTACATATGGGGTTTGATACCGGCGTTTTTCAACGTTGGTGTTGCGGCACATCATGTGACTGTCTCAGTCCCGCCTTACTACGTATACAATCGTTTATCTGTAACTTTAGGTCATTTATTTCTTAACTATCACGATATATATATAGATTGACGATGATGGTGATACGTAAAAGAACATATCCCTACATGTACCCAGTGGTTACGTGGTTACTTCCGTTTAATTCTTAGCGAGCCTTTTGTGACAGGACTTACTATAACGTTCTAGCAAGTGTACTCATCGTAGTTGAATGTCTTCAATGTATAAATATGAGCCAGTTAGGAACTATGTACCTATCTCTATATACCTATGTATACGGTGCTCATGGCCGACAGTTAAAACGTATTCTTAAGAAGCATTTCATATGCTATCACCAAAACTGTCAAGTGTAGATATATTTCGTGGTACTGGAAATGAGGGCTGCGGTTAATACGTACACTAGTATTCACTTGGATGTCTGGATAAGCTATGGGGCAAGGAAGTAAAATACATCGTTGATACCCGTCCTCTTTCCAAGATGATTTCATAGAGTTTTAGGGATCATCAATATGGCTTCTCATTGTGTATGTCAAGTAATTAGCGAGGTGGTGTCATTCAGGTCACAGAAAATGGTCGTTGTACTTTTGCCGACCTTCGTATGGTGGCTATGATAGATCCCACATAGCGGTCAGACGGTTCGTTATCTATGTTTCATGTCTTCGGAGATTTTCATGTTTCAACGTATCGTCAATCCCCTTAGCCGTGTGAGTATGTATGCAAAACCGGAATATGTAAACAGAAAATTTTCTATTCAGGCAGTCAGGCAGTTCAGGTTGCCAGCTGCCTGGCATTGTGGTCTCAAATCCATCAGCCTTAGTTAGAGAAGGGGTGGGACATACCGATCCAATGAAGTTCTCTGCCGACAATATAGGGCCGAGTAAAATGGGGATTCGTTAAGGTGAGTTGGGCACGCATAACTGGTTTGTAACAAGTTACATAATTCTCGGCATACATGTAGTTACAACCGGTGTACAATATCCAGTATTGGTCATATAGGACTGAGGCCCATAATACATACATATCCATGTATCTTGGTAAAATCGCCATGATGTATGCACGAAACATGGGTTGACCGTAGGCTAACTCAACAGCCTTTGGTGCCTTCTGAGACATACATATGTATACACTTACAATTAATACCATTTTTATGGATGGATGTATACCTACACACGTACTATGTAAGTATAAACATGTGAAATAGGACTATAGATAGTGTATCTCTCCTTAGGGCCATGATTTTTGACTAAGAGGCTGATCAGGCCGAAATGGAAGAAAATCGCATGACTTTCTAGAAGTTTTTCATTGCCATGTTGCCTGTTTCTTATATTCTTTTATTAAGACATAACTCCGTAAACGGTATCTCCGGAGATCTTAGCATCACGCTTGAAGGGTATCTCATCTCAAAATGAGCTAGTTCCGTTGGTTGGAGCAGACTAATGTGAGCGGTGCTTGACATTTGCAGATCGCATCCAGGCGCCTGATCTGTGCGCACTGTAGCGTCACTTGGCTGATCGGCATACGATGCATGAGAGCCGAGTGCAATTGAGATGTAGTAAGTAATATCTATGTACATATGTAGCTACTGTATATTTATTGACACTGTTCACCTGCTTTAGCTGTACTCAACTGATGGTGAAATAGTCTATGGCATTTGAACCCATGGGGACGCACGCTGTATGTGATATCATGCTGTCATTCACCTCTACCACCTAGTAATGTTGGTGGTGTTGCTCTCATGCCGCGTATAGTCTATCAGGAAACTACTGAGTGAGCCGTTCGCTATCTGAAACCAGACGGTTCATTTCTAACCACGTGGCTAGGACAAGACTAGACTAGACATGAATTATAGAGTATTTCCGGACAAAAGGGTCTATTGGGCATCAGCTGGTATCTCTGTGGTTCTTTGGTCACTGCAAGTCTCTACTTCTACAGTACTGTAGGTCAACGTCAGGGGTAGGGATTACCTACCTATGTAGCTATGTAACTTCGTTGGTATGGTTGGCTTACAATACAAGGGATTCAACTATCATGTGGTGGTGGAGGATCCTCAGCTTAGTTGATTATGAGCAGTATTAATAGACGCAATCGCAATTAGAAAAATGGCCGGTGCCGGCGTAGACAATTGTTCGCTTGTCAAAATACGTCTAGACGAGAGGACCGTGCCTTATTCATAATAAGAAAAATAACTACTAGAGGCTCTACTACCTGGAACTGCCAACTACCTACTTCGACCAAGGTATCTATCTGGGTAGGTAATGTAATTATCTGCTGTGGGCTTATTGTGGCACTTCAGTTCGTGGTGGATCAACAATTTGCAACACTTTACGTTGCGAAAGCTCATTATTATTACTACCTACTTCGTACTGTACCAAGACTACTACTATGTATGTAGTAACAAGCTCCCAAGGGCTCCTCTCTGGAATCATTCTAGAAGCCTAGTCCTTGTAATTATCGTAGATGGTGGGTTGATCGAGATAATTATACCCGAGATGCTCTTAAAAATTGACACATCGTGCTAGACGAAGGGATGTATGTACTCTTAGTTGCGCAAGTTCCAATGCCGGTACTTGAAATCGGTGCCGGTAAAAATCGGAACTGGTACAGCTTTTATTGGGTTGCTGTCTGTCAGGTACGGCCTTGTAAAATTGTCATCTTTGCTTCAATGTTGCTCTATGCTACATATAACAACTACATTCCTACTTACGTACCTATGTACGTCACGAAGATCAGATACATGCTTACCTAGTGCACTGTACTAGGTGATTAAGAAAGATATAGCTTGTTCCTTCGGGCCAGTGGATTACCGGGCTTGTCGTATGACAGTTACGGAGATTTAATTGATTGGGGGCATTCACCAACCTACCTTGGTAAGGTCAAGGTCAAGTATCTGCTCAATGCCTTGCTCACCGGTATGGGTCAATGTCATCGTGTAGCTGAATACCTACTACTACTAGGTAAAATCTTGACTGCATACATAGGTTATTATGTCAATGCGCTGGAGTTTATCAAAGAATGTCGATGATTAAACGGTCTCTCCGCACTTCGAAACCTGTTGCATAGTCGTTGGCAATGTTGACAATCTTCTGCCGATGATCCACTCGACCGTCCGAGAATTGCTGGCTGCCTCTCACCTCTTGTTTGCAAATGCAGAGCACGCAACGGCTGGTGGGTCTTCAGCCTAGACGGGCGTATAATGCAGCCAGGGACTTCACATGTACATACATCTTTAAGCGGACCAACAAGGTGATGCATTGCGAGATGGGACCTTTCCCGTCTTGGAGACCAAATCACAGGGCGTGGCCTATTCCTAGGGCGGGAGTTTTTCAATAGACCTGGGGTTGAATTGCAAATAATAAAGGATGAAAGGAAGTCTTGAATAGGGAATTGCATGGAGTATGCCATTAAGCACTTAGCTGGTATAAATAATAAATGCTAACACCAGAAGTAGTTACATATATGCACCTGGACGGGTGTATACAGCAAGTGGAGTATGCATGAACCAGGGTTAGGTACCTATGTAATGTGTCCTTGTATCCTTATCGATAGTTAGTGCGCAGACTGAGCACATCTCTATCACCAGGTCGTATTGTTATTGGCTTCATTTTGCCAAGACAACATAACTAATGCTTCTTATCGTCAACAATGCTTATTTATCAACCAGGTTCTCCAGTTAATAACAAATGCACATATCCATGTAATTAAAAAAACCTGCATACATACAAGGAGGCTTGTATGTACTTTGCAAACCCGGATCTTACCTACATACGCTTATGTAGGTTATTACCTACGCTTTGCGGCAAATGGTATGCTTCCATTCATCATGCAGCCTCTACCGCCTCAAAAAGGTCTATCTGTATTATCTACATACGGTATGTAAGTGCACACGTATGGAACTTTGCTTAAGGATATCTAGATATATTGCATGTGCGGATAGGTATGTACGTAGCGTATTGATCATGTGGCTGCTTAGCCACTACCTACTACTTACATGTAAGCATGTCAGGTGTCAGCCAAATAGCTATATCTAACTACCTATATACGAATATGTATGGGCTTAATAAGGAGAGATCCACCAGGCCTTTTCTTGATGTTAGGGGTGACGGCATTTGCTTAATACGGAACGCATAAGAGAAATCTTACAAGGTCGCACATCAACCAACCTACCTGGGTATGTAGCTATATGTGGGAGATAGCAGCAGATATGCATCTGCAGGTCTCTTGGCAGATGATAAACACTGGTAGGACTGGTGGTGGACGTTACGCAAGACGTTCTTAGACCCGGCAATTGGTAGGTACCATTCATTCATTCATTTATGTCAGATTCAGTTTAGAACCTGGCATATCTCTCAAGATCAACGAAGGATCCTACGATATTGCAACATAGCCCTTGCCCACGATCATGAATGTCCCCGTCACATTGGGCTTTCTTAGCTTCCAGGCTCCCAAAGATCTTTTTTGAACCGGAGCTAAACGCAGATCTTGGAGCCTGAATGGCCGGCAAGTATGTATTGTACATATCAATTGGAGGGTGGGGTCGGCGGCAGCAACCCCTCCAACCAAGCTACCTAGAGCATGTATGTAGCTAACCTACCTCATTGCTCATGTACTTCCTACGTACGTGTGAAGTAACCCCCCGGACGGGCCAGATGCCTCGCCGACTCCAAATCTCTTAGTTATATCACAATCCTCTCAACATTCGTCACATCGGAGCTTCTTCATTGACCACTGGTCGTATATGCGGTTGGGCTCGACTGTACAGCGTTGACCTTTATCGTCGACAAAAAGAGAGGTAGCGACTTGATTTGCCCTGACAAACTCTGGTCTCATGCCATTATCTTACGGCCGGATACAGAGTTTTCACGTGCTGGTTGATATTCCTCTTAGTTGACCCGCTACCGTGGATCATGATACGATTTGCTCATTGGCAAGATTGATGAGATGTCTCGGAGCCTTTTTTCATCAGTACCCTTCACGACCTAAAATTAAACAGTCATTGGTAGGTGGATCACATGAAAGCTTGTCTCACATTCAGCTACATCTCTGTTGCACATAATAGATAGAAAGTCGTTAACCCTGAACTGACGGGTCAGGCACGCGATTGACGATTCTGAGACTGGATGCAGAAGAGTAGTTTAATGTATTACTGTCCCAACCGAACTCCCTTTTAGTTATACCTATCTGGAAACATGTAAAGCTTACGTCTAGATACGGAATATACCTACTCAAGATGTTATCTCATTCTGTACTTCTCTACATATGTGTGTGTATGCTAGTCTACTATACATATCTACGTAGCTTAAGTTCAGCTGTCTTTCTATTCAACCATATCCTCTCTATGATGTAAAGCCTCACCTAATATGTTTTTATAGTGTGTAATACATATCATTCAAGATTTGAATTTGAAACATATCTTGGATGGCCACATAAAGCTAGAGCCTCTCAACTGATCCCATCAGCCCTTTTGTGTTACCTGCCTACATATGTAGGTATGTATGCAGGTAGTGAATATGGAAGAAAGTTCACGACCTCAAGCTGCAACTGGCAAAGATCCACTGGTGTCACCTATCAAGCCTTTGCCCCAGACTGCGCGTTTCTCCATCTTGTCTGACACCGCCCCTCTGTGCCACTCGAGAGACATGGCCAATCCAAGTTACTTGAAGTGTACATAATGATGCTACTTTGTAGTTCTCCCACTGCTACCTAAGAGATATATAGTGCCTTATGCGTATACCTGTAGGTATTTACTTGGATGTAGGTATGCATGATACTCTTAAGCATCTGTGATGAATTGGCAGGCAGGCATGAAGACAGAAAGAAGATAGAAAAATAACGACATATATCTGATAAAAAGCAATTCTGTGATTCCCGTAAACCAACTCTCAGAACTTTATACTACGTGACTACATACTTACCTCCTACATCATAGACCTGTCCGGACGTACCAGTTGTTGCACCCTTATAAGTCCAGGTTCTGCTGAAATTGACGAACCGTTGTCGGTCAGTCAACTTCTCCACCTCATGACTACACTACCCCACTCTTTTACTTTAGCTATCTCATCCACATTTCCCATCAGCACCTGAGTTTTCAGCAACAGTAGGAAATCAAGCTCGTCAACTCATTCCAGCAACCTACAGACGACAGCTAACATTGGTTTAGTTCCAAGCCAAAAGACGAGGCGACTAGGTAGCGCAAACACCTCTGACGGTGGCTCATAACGTTTCTTCATAGCCTGCCGTCTATTATTATTTGCTAGTTTCATCTCTTTCCTTTTCGTTTCTATCTTGACGGGAAGTGGTGGAAAGGAAGTCTTACCTGTTTACCTTGACTTTCCTATTCCCTCTTGTCTTGGCGTCCGTTTCTCGCCATTTTCCGTTCCCGATCACACCTATTTACTACTTATCTACTACCCCATAACCCAGTCCTGTCCAGTATATTTGATTTGCATGTCTATATACATCTACCTACCATATAACCTAATCCACTGGAGAAGAGAATGTGGAGGAGATCAGATCCTTGAGGAACATACACTATACACCTACACCCCTCATATAGCCCTAAGGCGTGTTGCCGTGCTGTCATCTTTTTCCATGTGGCTCGGGATTTAGTTGCCGTAGCTCGTGTACAATTACATAGCAGCATAGCTACTGTACTTCGATATTTTGTGTCGATGCCCCCAAAGGCTGCTATGGCTGGCCAGTAACAGTAGTAAATGCACATTTCCAAAGGCCTCCACAAATCTACTTGCTTGGCGCCGTCAGTTTTCGAGGTCCTCATTGCAAGTCGCAATTGTCTTCTATTCTACACCGCTCTACGGCGGCCAACTACCCACGGGTTCGGTCGGTAACCTGGGTGTGTGAGCCTCTTTTCTCCTTGACTGCCTACCAACAACATACCTGTCGTACTATAGGTGTCTGATAGTCGACGAGTTGATCGGTCGTGCATTTTCTACACGCAAAGTGACGAACAGGACGAGGGGTAGGATAGAGAGAGGAGACATTGGTTGAAGTCACTCATCGTCAATCACTAGCCAGCCGTCGTCGGGGTTGTCAGCATCCACATTCGACTTCGGGAGTAAGTGGGCGAATTTGTGTGTACTTTTGTAATTTACTACTACTACCTACTACCTACTACCTACTACTGCTGCTACTACTACCATCGATCGTATGTATGTATGCTGGACCCTTGTCGCGACCACACCCCTGCTCCTTTAGCTCCCTTGAAAGGCGGCGCTTTTCGGCAGGGTAGGGCCAGTACCTCGACTAGGTTCTCTCGCGAGGCGAAAAGTCTTGGAGCATCCATTGTACTTCCTGTACCTGCTGTACATAGCTATCCTCAAGATCCGTGAGCAGACCAGGCGACATATCTTCCTCTTACCCACTTGTTTTGGCTTGTTTTATCGGCTTCCTGGTTTAGGGCCAAAACACTCTGACCTTTCGTGGACCTGCTACTTCGACGTCTGTTCTTTCTCTTCTGCGCGCGCACACACCCAGAATTGGTCTTTGGAGGGTGATGTAGCTTCGTCTCTGCCCAACTGCTGATCCTCCGTGTCTTTGGGCGCTGGGGTTCGTTCTCTAGTGTCAAGCTTCGACCAGACAACTGGGACGCCTTCGACGCGGTTCTACTCGACAAGCAAGCAAAGTGACAGGCTCCATCCATCTAGCTTCCTATTCTTCGTGTACACCGACCCTTCTTCATATGTCATCACTCACCAATAAGAGGACTTGCGACACCATCAGAACCCGCCTCTCCACACCCCCCGTCTGCTCGGCGCACTGCCCGACTAGTAGTGAGGTACCTCCTTGTCAGCCTTTGAAACCGTTGTTGCTCTATCCTGGACCTTTCCGTTTCTCTGAGTGCTTTCCATGGCCGCCTCGCCCAGTATCGGCGTTGCCTGACCAGTCGTGTCTTATACAGCTTGCATGACTGTGCGCATATATCATCACAAGCATGGAGCCTGCACCGCCCGAGACGAAGCGTCCTCGTCTCTCGACTGGTTCATGGTCTACCGGAACATCACAGCACGGTGTATCACTCCCACATCCTACCTCACACCTTACCGCGCATGGTCCATATCAGCCTCAACATCCATACTCTCGTCCTCCAGAGCCTCCTCCAGCACCGGCCCAGCACCATCCCGACGACCGTCGCCAACATGAGCCCGAGTTCTATGCGCCGATGCAGGATCCTCATCGACAGCCGCCACCCCCTTCACCAGCGCACCCACCGTATCCCCCTGCGTATGCACCGCGAGATCCCATCGTGAAGAGAGACCCGGGCGAAGAGACACCCCTGCCTCCTCATCTTCGCAGACCGAATTCCACCGGCATAGACGGCCTCCCTCCCGGTTCACACGGCCCTCCACCACATCTTGCCCAGCACCCAGAGGATCCCAGGCGACCTATGAGTTTCGACAACGGCCCGCCGATGGCGCCCTCGCCTACCATCTACCGGCCCCCTCCTCCTAGCTATCCACCAACTCCCGTCCCCCATCACCCTCAATATGAAGGTGGCCCAGTCTATGGTCACCCACCGCCTCCGAATCAACCATTATATCCTGCCCAGCTAGAAATCCAGAGCGCCAAGCGGAAGGCGCAACGAGCATCCCAGGTACGAATGTTTTATTCTCTTTCTTGGGGCGGTGGGAGGAGTTACTAACCCGTGTAATTAGGCCTGTGATAGTTGTAGACAGCTAAAGGCGAAATGCGACGAGACGAAACCGTGTAAAAACTGCAAGGAGAAAGGCGTGAAGTGCAATTACCGGGAGCCAACAGTGAAACAGTAAGTAAAGAAGCGGCTGGAGTGGGTGTTGATACTGATAGTTTCTTAGGCCCGACAAAGCTACGGCAGATATATTGGAATTGCTTTCTTTCATGAAGGATGAAATGACGAATGGGTTTGCAGCGATGAAAAAGTTAGAACAGCGTGTTAGCGGTATGGAGTCGGTATTAAGGCGTATGAATGCCGACACAAAAATAGAATCTGTTGAGGGGGATGATGACAGGCACGACATGCAAGCATCGTCGCCCGCGTTCACGAGTAAAGAGGAGGCCGATGACGATTCGGCTAGTTCACCGTCAGCGACTCCCGTAGGACCTTCGTTAACAGTTAATGAAGCACAAGCAACGCTCCAAGGAATCGATGACGATATGATGGAAGATCCACCAGGTCCGCCGGTTGAACCGGGCAGACCAGCAATGCCGCCGATTCACACAACTCTAGCAGGGCTACTCCTCAAATGGGGTCCAATCAGCAAGATGGTCTATCATCTACTAGAGGCGGAGAAGATTCGTCACGTGGAAGAATTTCCGATTCGCCAAGAAATGCAGCGAGGCATGATCCGGGTATTCGGGTTTGGTGAAGGCTTCGATCAAGAGATTCGTGCGGTAGAATTCACCAACCAAGCCGATCATGCGATGACGGATGTTCATGACGATTATTCGGATATTGCATCTCCAGCCCCATTAGGTGAGGTTTGGGGTCAATTAGGCGGTCTCGGTCCCTCACCTGGACAGGCTTACAAAGGAGGTGTTATCAATATGGAGGGGAACCCGGATTACGACCCCGGCAGGGTATGGGACTACGTACAAAGCTTCAAAGACCATATCCTCAACATGCATCCTATCATTATACCGAAAGAACTCGACGCAATGGTGAAACTCTTCCTGGAGACATTGCCATCTCCAAGGCCGAAGCAGCCTAAGACGAGCGCATCCGCGAAATTTGTCAACCAGCCCGCATCTTCTATCCCACCTTTCGCTGAGGCAGGGACCAAGAGGAAGCGATCACCAGCCGCCGATGAGCCTAACCCTGGAGTCCCGTTCCAAAAACCGGGCCGGCCATACCGGAGCATCCATAGCGCTCTAGTTCTTCTTGTTCTAGCCCTTGGCAAGATCTGTCTTCACAGAGAACCCATTCCCGACGTGGTTCGTGAATCATCTGAGATACCATCGGCTAATTCTCCATTGATTCGCAACGGATTTCCAGTGTCACCTCTTCAAGGATCACCGCCAAACTTGTTGTCTCAATCTCAATCATCCGGTTTGCCCTCCCCGAGAGAAATTGAGCGAGGTATCCCAAGCAGAAGACCCTCTATTCAAGGTGGAGGCTTATCAGCCAAGGGCGTCCAAATGAAGCGAAACTTCGATGTGATCCCTGGTCTTGAGTATTTCGCTCTTGCGACTGATATAATAGGTAGCCATATCGGGGGCCACAACTTGAAGCATGTATACGTCCTGATACTTGCTGGTTTGTACCACGGGCAGTTGGGTCGTATCATCGAGAGTTGGTCGTATATTAACCTTGCGAGCACAAGGCTGCACGCAATCCTACGACCGTGAGTTCAGAATTCGGCCCAGTTCAATACATAATAAAAAAATACTAACAAATTGACCATAGGAGTCTCAAACGCCTCTCCCGATTAAAGGAAGAAACCAAATCTATATCAACCAGGAGGGACAACCAGCTAGCCTTCGCCTTTTGGACCTGCCTGCAGCTAGAGAGGTGAAACCCTTCGTACCAACGACGATAAAATATATTTACTAACAATAACCACAGCGATATCCTGGCGGAGTTGCCCCTTGCTCAGTCGCCCATCATGCAGCATGAGGATCAGATGCCGTATCCAAATCTCGTACTAGCTAACGGCCAGGGATTCTCAGAGCGTGTTCTACAAGGTTATAGCGCACAGCTGTACCTACGAAAGAAGTTAAATCAGGTCCATAACCTTCTCTACGACCAGAAGAGAAGCGGAGATCCGAGGCAGATGGTGGGAGACCCGGAGGTCGTATCGGGAATTCGCAGTATCCAGACTGAGCTCAGGGATGCCAGGAATATTTGGGTACCTACAGACTACAAGTGGAACGAAGAGGAGCCCCCTGCTCCCGATATCCTCTCGGCCAGGTTACGTGCCAAGTATTGGGGTTCTCAAGTCATTATCTATCGACTTTACATAAGGGCTATTCTCGAATTAGATGGATCATCATCGCTTATGTTAGGTGGTCATCCACCACAGCCTGAGGACTGGCAATCCATGGGCTTAGATTTCGGTTGTCCGGCAAACGTCGATCCTCGAATACTGAATTTCGCTCGCCTAGGCATACATGCGTTGATAGAGAGCACCCGAGCATTCCACGGGCTAGATAGCAGCCAACGGCTGATTATCACTAATGTCTTTGGAACAGCTCATGCGTAAGTAACCCCATCACCTAAAGATTAAACAACTTATCAGATCGCTGACCTGATTCGCTGTAGTCAATGGGGAAACCTAATCATCCTCGCCGCATGTTTCAAACACCAGCTCCTCTCGAAGTGTATCCCTGCGGATCTCTTGTCAGATCTCTTTACTCGGACCATCAAGTTCTTTGACATGGTTGCGCTACCATCAAGTGCGCTCATGGCTGATAGAAATATTCTAGTGGGCTTGGCGAGAGACCTCGATCTCGTGAGACCGGAGGAGTTCGATCCCAGGGCAAGCTCAAGTTTTTCGAGTGCGGCGAGCGGCGGCCCTTTACCCCCTATGCAAAACCCTGGTGACAACTACATTCCCAGCTCCCCCGCGGTTTATGCTCCACCTCATTTCGCACCACCACCACCACATCACCTAAATCCTGAGCGATGAACGGTAGTTGTTCCCTTATAACAGGTTAGGATTAAGAGGCATATTGAACAGACGTTATTCTCTCCCCGCTTACCTGCATCACTGGCATTTCAGGACATCAGTCATGCCGGTTCATGGGTCTTTTTGGATACCTCTTCTGCGCAGAACATGCGTTTAATCCATAAACACGCTGGCCTGTCTGGTCACGGTCTTGGATATAAATACGAATTTACCTTGGCCTAACGATATAGGCAACTCGAAGGAAAGATTAGATTCATGAAATCACCTGGCGTGTAACATATCCTATCATAGCAGCATGAACCTGCTCAAAACCTTACATATACTCTAGCGTCATCGCTGACGCAGATATACGATCAACGTAGCCATTCCAAGCTGTAGCTCTGGATGCGCATACATTTACGTCCCACCCTGCCGAGACAGCGCGGACTTGCTACTAGGACTGTGGGTAGCCGGTCTTGCCGACAATCGCACTCTTGTTACTTGCAAAGGCACCCTCGTAACGGTAGAAGCTTATGAGCTTCGTGTGCTATATACATAGTGAATTTACGTTTACCATACGCATATATATACATATATATCCCATCGGCTATGCAACCGATTCTCCGATCGCATTATACAAAATCGGGAAAGGCAGATAGGCTGGAAAGGGTGGATAATATTCGATTTTCTGGACAATTGGAGTTTCGTGGCATTTTACGGGGTTTGGCATATTGGCTGACTGGATTCCCCACAGCCCCCTTTTTGCTTTTTTTTTTTTTGTTTTTTCCACTCTTAGTCCCGTCCCTCTCGTTACGCCAACCAAACCTCTACCCTCCAATACCTTGTCTTGAGTTCAAGCGGTTTCTATGCCGGCCAGTTTTTTGGTTTTGGGGGGTGAAGTGGAGGAGATACCATTTCCTTTCTTTTTTTCTCTCTATCTTTCCGCGCGCGAATGCATCGTCTAAGGGTTGATCATTGCATCTAATTGCCTGGTATTTCTGCACTTTTTAAGCGATATTCATCTCAAGGTTGTACATAGAAAAAGTGGGCAGTGCATTATCTACTTTGGCAAAAGGAAAGAAAAGGCCCCGGGCAAATCAAGGGAAATGGATGGATGGATGGATAATCAAGTACAGTAACCGATCGATACACGGTAGTACCTAGGTGAACTACATAACTACATTAGTACTGGAGAAAGAGAGAAGCAAAGACATTATTAACATTACTATACACATACATACTATACTGTATTATCAGACCGGGCCGGGCTAGTTAGGCCAGGCCACACACACACACCCAAGGCGGCCCCGAGTAGGATGAGTGACTGAGTGAGATGAGATGAGATGGGGATGAGGATATATGCAACGTGCATATCTATCTGCAGGCCACAGGGCTTGCATGAATGATGGATCACGTGCCGAACAAAAAGAAAGTTGCATGCATACATCATACAGACATGCATGTATACTGCATATCGAATGGCTATCATCACCTCTGGATGCACACACAGTGTGAATGAATATCAACCCCCCTGAGTTGAAAGTATAAGCAGAAAGTATAAGCAGAGTCAAAGGGGTGCAACGAAATCTATCTACAAATTGCTCTACACCTTAGGTATGTAGGAGGCATGCTCCCTGTAGAATAAAAGTGTGAGAGTCCTCTATGTACAATACAATACATATGTACATACATTGAGCCGAGGACTTTCAAGGTTCAAGGTCGTCAAATCAGCAAACCGCAACGACTACCATAAATAGCCTTCTTTCTCTTTTTTTTGTTTGTTTTATCTTGACTTCATCATGACACCACTCCAGCCCCCTTCGTCTAATTTTCATCCATGGTCAGGCTAGGTAAAGGATGGTATGGTAGAAGACGGGAGCCATTATTCGTTGGGCATCAAGGTCTTGTCTCACAGCCAGCCTGCCTGCAACAGCTATATCCATGAGGGACCTAGCTATATAGGGTCGTGGGTCGTGGTTCAACTTTTGGGTAGGGATTTTCTGCGCCCACCTATAGTACCTAGGTATGTATGTAGGTAGTTGGAACGAAATGTGACCTGTCACGTACCGTTCCCCCTCCCTCTCCCTCGTAGGTAGGCAGGTAGGCATCGTGAAAGCGCCATCCATCCATCCCACGAAGCGCCCGACGAAAACCAGGATGCCCGATGTATGAATGAAGATTCACGTACGCCCATGTACCAATTTCTCAGACGACCTAGTCAGCCTTGAGGCCAGTCGTGAAACTACATCTTGAGCTATCATTTCGACCTTTCGTCCTTCCTTCTTTTCTTTTTTTGTTATTTCCCTTCACCTTCCCCTCGCCTGCTTCCTTCCCCCCTGAAGAAACAAACAAAAATATTGCAATACAAGGGAGGCCATGTCAATAGTACCACCCACTACGAGCAGGGGAGGGTTCACTCACGCTGCCTCGACGAGAACCCCAGCCCTTCTGGTACATTACACAGGTAGGTGGTCAGCAGAGAGGGCAAGGGAAGGGGTAAGGTAATTTCAGAGTGGGGATCCCGTTTTCGTTTCGTTTTATGTTGTCATGTCGTTTTCTTTTTTCGGGGGTCTGGAACATTGGTCCCATGTCTCGGGCCGTATAGGTAGACCATAGCCGACGGGTGACGGGTCTGGGGTCGACCGTTTGACCGTTTCGACACGCGTGCGCGCACGGCTATCACGCACAACACGCACGTGTAAGTACATGCGAAATACGAGCCGATTTGACGCGACTGCGAAGCAAGCAAGGAAGATGCACGTATGTACACGCATACATAATGCCTAGCCAGCCCTGCTCAGTCCGTATGTACTGTGCTGTACATACCCCTACCATTCAATGATGCGATATTTGGGTGCGATGGGATGCGCGCTGTAACCAATCTGCATATACACAGCAGAGTCAACGTATGTAGGCGCATGATGACACAAAACACACATACCTGCATATCTATAGTATGTATATACATACCTCACCTGCAGTGGCATATATTTTTCTACTTCTTTCGTACCTAGGCCAACAACTATGTAACTAGAGCGGGACCACGACAAGGCAGAGCCAGCCATCGGGGTACGCGGCCTCGCGCATCAGCTCCTCGAGCGGCGCGCCGAATGGCACATGCGCCCCGTGCATCACCACGTCGGCTAGCACCGGATCCCGGCTGCTGGGGAACAGGCGCGGAAGGAGGGCGCGGAGCGCGGCGCCTAGGGTCTGCGGCATGCCTGTTTTTTTTTTTTAATCTCCCGAGGTTATATCACATACTCAGGACAAGACGATATCAAGTTTTGCGTCAAGGTGGGGGGTTGACCATAGCTAGCATGGAATAAGGAGATATGTGTGGTGCGTAGTCGGAGGGGGGTAATACGGAACCGGGGCGAAGGGTATGATTAAGGGGTATCATCAAGAGGGAAAGGGAAAGGGGGCAGGTGAATGAATACGTACGGTCATTGATGCGCGGCTGCACTAGCGATTGTACGACTTTGAAGGATCCGGCCTGTCCGCCGGCGCTGGCTGCTGTCGCGTCTTCCGGCGACTGCGGGATGTAGACGCGGATGGGCACGTTCTTGAGCTCGCGCGACGTGTTGAGCAGACGTGCATTTACTTTGCTGAAGGCGGCGTAGTCATCTAAGAGGAGAATCAGTGAACGACCACTACTTGAGGAGTAGAGCTAAGAGGTAAAGCAGTACGTACTATCTTGGACGGCGTTCCAGAGCGCCGTCGTGTTCTCTTTCGACAACGACATGATCTGCTGCGCGTTCCCGTTCCGCACAAAATCCGCCTACATTGTGGAATATGTCAGCCATAGATGATAGCATCATGAGGCCCGCCAGTTTAGCTAGTTGGCTGATGATGTGCTAGAGCCGGGTTCCAGCTCATCCCGCTTAACGCTCCCCCTTGGATCAAAAATGCATAGGGTTAGGATTTGGGGTTAGGGGATGACCACTCACCTCTTTGGCGCTGTTGAGGAAAGTATCTCCGATATCCCAACTCATGCCATCGCTCACGGTGAGGCGCCACGGCAGCGCGGGCTGGTAGAGGTCGACGAGCAGGCCGGCGGCGAGGTTGCGGAGCAGCACGTCCTCGTGGTGGAAGCTCGAGCAGGGCAGCCCAAAATACGCGGAGAGCCGGGGCAGGAGGAGGGCCAGGTAGCTGAAGCGCGGAACCAGGGTCACGAAGGGCATGTTGGGCGCACTCGCGTGGGTGATGAGCAGTGGCACCTGCAGGTCCCAGAGGGTCTGCGGTATTGCCGCTGCTCTGGAGCCCATTTATTGTGACTGACTATGTAGGTAGATATGTACTTAAGTCTAAGTAGGCTTGTTATGGATATCTGTTTTTCTGTTTCTATGTAGATAAAGTGGGCAGGTTGTCTGTAGTAAGTATGTACGTAGGATAGGAGGAAGAGTCAGACCATGAGCCGCAGACTTGAGCCGATCTTCAGCACATCGTTGCGCATCTGATTATGTGGTACAAGACAAGTACTGTGAACGAGTGGATCTGTTAGTGGTTTTAGTGCGTCACTAAGTTTTAAACAAGAAGCTTTTGTAATGAAGGTCGAGTCTATACTACAATGTACTGTATGTAAGGTGTAATCGGAACAGAGAGAGGAAGAGGTTGAATAAGTCATCAGCTGAGCAAGTCGTTAACTACCGACTACATAAAAGGTAGCGGGGTTATTCTATGCATACTTATGTATTATTTGTGCACAAATAGTTAGAGCTAAGGCTGAGAGGTTAGAACCATATTATGCGGGTCCTCGGTCCAAATCCCTATGGATGGCACTAGCCAGAAAAGGCTTGCCTGGACTAACTATCAGTTGACATCTTTAAGGTGTTCGTCCTGACTTCAATACCTAAAATTGCAGGGCATAAACTGCAATTCATCCTTCCCAGTCGCTTGGGACGGTGGGGATGCTTATATAATAAGAGAGACTATTATCAGGTATGTATACAATTTCAATAGACAAAGGAACCAGAAAACATCAACGTCGCCAAATTTAGTATAGACGTGTGGCTTCTTACACAGCTTTTCCTACCTGGAGGTGATATTTAGCTAGGTGATGTTTCTATAGCAGCACACGTGATCACATTCGATTCGACGATGTCCGAATAACATGAGGCGAATTTCCCTTAATCGTTCGATGAAGAGCAGCTGAGGGGGGCCCAGAGGCAAAACGGGGAGGTAAAGGAGGTGGCCCCATGTTCTATAGATATACTTTCACCACCTAGCTTAGCTCCCTTAATACTAGGTACCTACTTTATATCTAGTTGCAAGCTAAGCAATGCATTTAACTCAAAGTATGACAATTCCGCACTTAGTTATCACACTAAGACCGTAGTCAGTTGCGGGGTTTTAACTTCATGAATTGGGATTGTCATGAGATTCAATGTTTGATGGTCTATGAGCTGCGAGAGACTCCTCATGTGTGCCGTACGGTGTATAGGGAATAATTATATGGTTTCCATTCAGAAAGGAAATATCTATTACTTTGTACCACGGAATTAAAAGTGCCGCCAAATTTATTCCGCTCTCCGCGCGTTGGATTCCGCGGTAGAGACAGGGGTGTGTAGTTATGTATAATCAAATCAGCTGCCCCTATAGCTCGACTCGGTGGCTCGGTGGCGGGATTGCCTCTCGGCTTTCAACAAGACGCTAAGTTAATAATTCGAAGACCCTTGAAAAAGGCATGACTCCGCTTGTATGCTTCATTATCACCCATATTGAGAACCAGACTGCCAGATCGGTGACAGAAGAGATATAAATTTACTTTCAAATCAAGGCAATTGGCCCGCCAAGCTCAGGACCCCAGTTAGGATCTAATGTAGTAGATATTCTTCGACGTTGCTCCGTACGTAGATGTTTTCGAAGTAGTAATTACTTAGATAAGAAGATCAGTTGGAGAAACCTTTCTCTATGGTTCCACTTCTCCGCAGTCAAGACTCAAAAACCATGGGGGATGGGGGGCAAGGGGGGGAATGACGAACGGGGCTTCGGGAAGGGCCCCCCTAGCAATGCCGGGGTCATCAACCGCAACCAATGAATGCTCGAAGAAACGTCACCGTTTCACTCATCCACCATTCGATATGATTTAGCGAGGTAGCATCGCAGGGCCTGCCACCCTCCTAACCTGGACACAATGACTTTTTGGAGACCACGGTATGGACAGGGTAGGAACCGTTTCTTCAGCAGCACATCGGTGCAACGGACTATTGCACCGCGCCCTCGGTTCTACTACCCCGGAGACAGCCAGTCAGTCAGGCAGTCAGTCGACTTCGCCTAGCCCTCCGTGCAGGCGTACATAAATAAGGTAAGGTTACTGCCGCGATTTCCGATCATCCCCCGACCTTGTAAAAAAAGAAATCCTATAACATTGAACCGTCCCGCTCGCTCGTGTGGTGATCGCAAAGAACAAGATCAATAACGGTTCCAATCAACGACACGTTTGTTCTTTCGACCCAGCAGCGCTCCCCCCATCATTCCATCATCATCATCTTCACCGCCACCCGGCCGTAGAAATGGCCGACGTGACGGACAAGAAAGTTGACGTCGAGCACCTGTCTTCCAATGAAGACAAGTCTCACCATCAACACCACAAGGATGTCTCCGGCGTCGCCAATCTAGATAGTGCTCGGTCGCGGGGCCTGCAACCGCCCGATATCATCGCGCGACTGAGCCCCGAGGACCGCGTCTTCTTGGAGAAGAAACTGCGGAAGAAGATTGATTTGCGACTGCTGCCCATGGTTATCCTGATGTATATCATGAACTACATCGATCGGTTGGTCAACTCCTTTATTTCACTATTGCCTAAGTACACAACGAGGCGGCGTTGTTATTTTATTTTATCTTTTTCGTTTTGTTTTTGGGCACTAACAGATATGAAGGAACAACATCGCAGCTGCGAAACTGGCTGGTTTGCCTGAGGACTTGCACCTAAACCCCGATTCTGGCGAATTTCAGGTAAGAAAAAAACTCAGTAGACGTGGGGGTGACGGGATGCTAACTTCGAATTGTAGACGGCCGTGAGCATTCTATTCGTCGGGTAAGTCTTCAAATCATGTAGCCGCTCAATGTAGATCATCGTTAACAGTCGTGGGGTTAAAGCTATCTCCTTATGCAAATACCGTCAAACCTATTTCTAAACAAGATCGGAAAGCCCGCCATTTACCTGCCAGCATGCGTATGTAGAACTTATTACAGAGAAAGCTGCGATGCTACTTAGTGTCTCGAGTTTCATGCCTGCTAACCAGTACGTAATATTAGATGATTGTATGGGGCGTCATCTCAGCCGCGACGGCAGCAGTCACGAGCTTTGGTGGATTGATTGCTGTTCGGTTCTTCTTGGGTTTCGTAAGTATCTAAATATCAGTCAGCCAGCGGTCAAAGAGATGCTAACGTCCATCAAGGTCGAGGCTGCGTATTTTCCCGGCTGTCTTTACTACTTGAGTTGTTGGTATACCCGGAAGGAATTGGGATTGCGCACCGCTTTCCTCTACTCGGGGGCTCTGATCTCCGGCGCATTTTCGGGCCTCATATCAGCAGGTATTACCGGTAACATGGATGGGGTCAGGGGGTACGGTGCTTGGCAATGGTAAGAATCGCCCTTCCGATGCCCTTTTAGCTGGGTTGCGACCTAAACTATCCCTTCTAGGCTTTTCATCATTGAGGGGGTTATAACGGTCGTGGTTGCGTTCGCGGCTTACTTTATCCTCCCTGATTTCCCCCGGACTACGACCTGGCTCACCGAGGAAGAGAAGGCGTTGGCAATATGGCGTCTTGAAGAGGATATCGGCGAAGACGATTGGATCGATAGCGAGCATCAAACTTTCTGGCAGGGGGCGAGGATGGCGTTCACGGATGTCAAGACTTATGTTTTGGTAAATTTGCGCCCCCCCCCCCCGCTCAAGCTCGCATGACTCCTGGTTCAGGGGATCTGCCTCAGTGCCTAATCGTTATTATACGCTTAATTATATTCTAACGGCAGTTTTTAGTTGGTCCTATTGCTCGGTATCGTCTCTAGCGGTTCCGTCACCAACTTCTTCCCTGCAGTCGTGAAAACTCTCGGATACGACGATGTCACCTCTCTCCTTCTAACGTCGCCCCCATACGTCCTCACTGTGATTACTTCGATCATCAATGCCTGGCACGCGGATAGGACAGGAGAGCGCTACTGGCATATTACTGTGCCTTTGTGGGTTTCTGTTGCCGCGTTCATTATATCCGCCACGACGACTGGGTTCGGCCCACGGTATTTCTCTATGTTGATTATGGTACGCTAGCCTTACCTGCATTTTATATTTAGACGCCAGCTGTCTATTCATTTGTCTCCTCCCTTTCCCGGAATCCTATGTACATTATATCTAATTTCTTACAGGTTCCCGGTATATACGGAGGATTCGTCGTGGCTCTTAGCTGGATCAGCAATACTCTTCCAGTAAGCAGCACGCAATTACAGCCTACAGTTCCCAGTTGCTAACTTCGACTAGCGTCCCCCGGCTAAGAGAGCTGCTGCTTTGGCATTCATTAATGCTGTTAGTAACGCAACGAGTAGTAAGTAGTTTGTGTTTGAAAGGCTATCATTTCTTTCTTGATCATTAAGGGGTAGAGGTCATTTCGGTCTACGTATTCAGAGAATCAATGCGTCAATGTTTGTAGACGATGTATCAAGACCCAAACTATCCCAACACACCTCAGGCTACTTACTGTAAGGCAGAATCGTGTTCGCTAACTTAGGTACGCACACTCTAGTCTACGCTAGCTACATGTATCTTGACCACATGTCTCCCCGGTATGTCATCGCCATGTCGGTCAACTGCTGCACGTCTTTCCTCGCTATCATTGCCGCCACCGTGTTGAGGTTCATGCTGGTGAGGTTGAACAAGAAGCTCGACCAGGGGTACGTACTCAAACCAAGTCAATATCTTATCCTTCTTGTTCTTTTTATTACAGAACCTTCTACAAGATATGAGGAAAAATTAAATGCTAACTTGTTTTCACTAACCAGAATACACGTCGAAGGCGCCATCAATGCTCTACCTGGAGGGGCGGCGGAGCACGGATTCAGGTTCAAGGTTTAAGTAAGCTTGCCAGCCAGGCAGCCAGCCATTCAATAGAGGAAATATTCATAGACAGACTCCCAAGTTGCTGCCAAAATAATGCATATGAGTTTGTGAGAAATTGGGGTGCAATTATGGTGTATTGGTATTTCGTCTACGATAACTGTAGCTATGTGTTAATGATGTAGGTATGTAGGTTGCTGGTGACCGCGTAACAGCCCTTTTGCGTACAATCCTAACGCCTGGGGTGCCTTGGGCAGCCTTCGGATCCCTAGGACCACCATCTTTCATCACTTAGGCCACCATTATATGTATGACCCTATCTGCTGACAGACTTACATAAATAGATACATATGTAGGTATATGGTGGAAGATGTCAATTGCGACCATAATATAACCAAGATAAAATTTTGAATAAGCACATAATTATTATGCTGAATATGGAATAATCACTGATTATTCGAATTATGACTTTTACCGTGTCATTTAATTTGGCAACAATTTGGCTCCCTACTTACTTAAGGGGCGGGACGGAGCAGTATGATGTAGCCATTGTTTAATGGGGAAAACTTGTTATTATTAACGTCCAATTCGTAGCCTTCAAGTCATCGCTAAGATAATTGACACCTTATGACTACTCATTATAAAGGAAATCATTGCTTTTATTATTAAAAGTAGGTCGTCAATCTATCTCTATGTAGCAAACTCAATGTGATTTACGTAATTTCGAGGGGGAGGGTAGGGGTTATGCGTGTTTAGGGGGTAAAGGGACTATATAACAAGTGTAGCAAGTGAATTATTCATTCTCCTCTGGGATATCCTCTTCGGGGGCGTTCTGCTCCAAGGCATCATTGTCCTCGGCGATGCTCTCCTCCAGGATATCCTCCCCATCTTCCTCGCCAAGGGCAGGGATATCCTCCATATCAACCTCTTCATCGTCGTCATCGTAATCCTCATCCTTCACAAAGTCCTTGGCCTTCTCCATCTGCGCGGCAGTAACACCGCCGAGCCGAGCTTCCTCGAGGGCCTTCTCGATCTCCGAGCAGGAAGCCTCGATCTTGGTATCACCAGGCAAGGTCTCCTTGACGACGCCCTTCCTGGGGGTCTCCATCAGCTCGCGATTGGCCTCGACGTCCTGCTCCGTGAGCTTGACCTTGGCGAGGTATTTCTGCAGCGCGATTCGCTCCTGGAGCGGCGCTCGGAAAAAATTGATCTGCGGCAAGGGGACCATGTGTATGGAACCTGCGCTCAGCCTAACGCGAACCATTAGTTCAAGCGCGCGCTCGAATACGGCCGGGCTGTCGTTCAAGTCCTGCATCGTCCACACCCGCGTCGTCTGGTTGCCGTCGGGCGAGCCGTAGGAGAGCATCCGTCGGAGCATGTTCTTCTTGTGGCTGAAGTGGCTCTTCGCCAGCTTCGGCAGCTTCTTGAACTCTTCGTAGTACTCGCTGCGCGTCTTCATGGCGAGGAAAGCTGCGTCGCTGTCGTCGTCTTCGTCATCGTCGCAGAGCCAACCTGCGCTGCCTGGTTCGGCCTTGGGCTGGGGGTCCTCCCGAGCTGCGCTGCTGCTGCCAGGGGTAGCAGGAGCCTCGTCGCCATTTGTAGGCAAAGCAGATCCATCGTCTAGCTTTTGGCGTTTGCTGTCATGTGCACTGTCTACATCGCCTTGATCGTCTGGTGCGTTGGTACGCTTAGATCCGTTACCCGGGTTGTTCATGTCGTGAACATCGTCCAAGAGGTTCTTGTCTGCAACTAGCTTTCGTCCTTGAGGAGATGCCCACACGACGTCAACCTCCCCTTGAAAGTAGTTGAGTATTTTAACCAGGACCTCATTCGTAGAGCCCTGGGCCCGTGAACCGAGCTCCGGGAGGAGCTTCTCAACTTGACGGCTCTCACGGAAGGAGTGGTATGAGTTCTTGACCTTGATTCTGTGCACCGTTACGTCTGACATCTGGCCGACTCGAATCACTCGATGGATAGCTTGCCATTGGACCGCCAAGCTAGACGCCTGGCTGGCGACTAGCACCCGGGAGCAGTTCTTGTGAAGGTTTGACCCGGCGAAGCCGACTGTGTACATCTGGATGAGGATCTGGCAAGACTTATCGTCGTCCGAGTTGAAATCAGCGACGAGGTCCTTGCGAGCTTCCTGTGAGAGCTCGGCATGAAAGGTGCGGCAATGCAGCCCCAGGAACTGCAGAACAAGCTCGTAATAATAGGCAAGTATAGGGCTAGCCTCGGTAATCAGGAGCTTCTTGACCTTCTCATCCTTTTTTCTGTCCAGTATGTTTTCGTTGATATAAAAGAGGATAAATCGGAGGACGGGTGATCGTCGTATTGCGATCTTGACGTAGTCCAGCGCTGACTCGGGCGATGGGTCTTCTTGATCGAGAAGAAATTGGGATAGACGTAGAAAATCGATCCGGGCGCGGCGCATGATCGCGATATGTTTCGACATGGTGCCGAACTTGTTCTTGGTCAAGAGCTTATCCAGGTTATAAACGTCTACGGAGGCAGAAGCGATTTGCAAAAGGCGGTGGCATCGAATAACCGAGATGTTGGCCGTCTTGGTCTTGGCGTCGCTGGCCCCTTTAGTCCTCTTCCCTCCAATTCGCATATTATTCACCACCTTGACATAGTCCATCAATAGAGAAAGGTGGACAGTTTGGTATGCTGTACCTAGCTCAGGCTCGAGCTGTATGTCAGCAGTGCGGTAGTCAACATTGGGGAAGAGACCTTCGAGTGAGACGGACTTGGTCATCTCCCAGTCAGAGTAGAGTTTCGAGGTTGGAGACCTTCGCAGAATTGCCAGCGACTCGAAATATTTCAGGTAGTCACGGATGAGTTGGATGTCGTGATTAGCGCCTTTGTTTCTGCACAGCATCTTGGCTAGGAGGCCAGGCCGGCCTGCCACGAGACGCATGTCATCCCATGCATTGACGTCGTCGAGTTGTCTCAAGTCCTGAAGTTTCGTGATATTCTCTTCTATCGAATCCCAAGTGTCCTTCTTGGAACCCTTGAGATACTCGGAAGGCACAGGCCAAAGGAGGCGAGCTAGCCCCATCAGATCGGTCACGGAATTGATAGTCGGCGTCGCAGTTACGAGTAGGGTAAACTGACGATCCAATAACGAGACTGCCTTCCAATTCCGAGTAGCGTCGTTCTTGACTTTATGCGCTTCGTCTACTACAACGATAGAAAACCTCCTCCTCAGTCGGGTGAAGCTCGAGGTGAACGTAGCCTGGCCTGCCGCGTTCGTGGACACCTCGACAGTGCGACCAGCGAAGGTATCAATAGACATGATGATGATGGTTTTGGCTGCCCGTTTCTCCTTTTCTTTCCACACATATTCCACGTCCGCAGGCCATGATTTGCTGGCGAATTGCTCAGCAGTCAACGACCGAACTCTCCCCGAGGGATGTGCCCTATACCGAAGGCCGTTGCCGCTGGTGATAATCTGTGAAATGGTCTCAGGGTCGGTGCTTTGGCAGATCTCTTCAATCCATTGAGCTGCAACGGTTGCATTTGGGGCTAGGATTGCCATGGGACGATAGGTCTTCTGCATCCGTCTCCCATCAGGCTTCTTTTTAATCACATTCAGCTCTTGGCCCGCCATGAGTTCAAGGCAAGCGATGCATGAAAGAGTCTTTCCGAGGCCCATGCTATCCGCGAGGATACCGCCAGAATACTTGGGGCCTTGAAGCTTCTTTCTATTCCCCTTGTCCTCTTTGCTGTCCGGCAGGTATTCATCGGTCTCAGGGTCAGCGACTTTGAGTCTCGGAAGTTCCCCTAGGAACCTTTGAAGGATCCATACTATGGAAGTGACTTGTTGATCGAGAAAGCCACCTTTGCTATCATCTTCGTTGCCGACATTAGGAAAGAGAAGCGGCGACCGCCAAATGGTCAATTTATTGCGACCGTATTCATCGCGCTTCTCCATTCTCAGGTATTTAGCACAAGCCTCTATGGGAGGTCCGAGGCTATTAGGCGAGGCAGATATCAAGGTCTGGGCAGCCCTATTGATAGTAGTTGCGTCGAGGTCGGATTGATCGCCAGCGTTGGGATCCTGAGAAGCAGGTTAGCAGACGCGAAAGAAATAAGAATTAAGGCAATGCTAGCATACCTCGGCGTCAATGTCCCGCTGGCCCTCGACTTTGATCTCTTGAAGGATCTCGTCGCCATCATCGGCAGCTCCGACTCTGGAAGCTAGTGACTGGGGGTTCTCTACTTCTCCGGGGGGATACTCGCGCAATGCTGCCTCTATAACCCAGCGAGTGAAGTTCTTCTGGTCTTCCGGTTTGTCGGGATCCATCGGCTGGCCAGAGTAGAACTTTATCTTCGCGTCAGCCGTACGTAGGAGGAGATTCGGATCCCAGTGGCCTTCTGGTGAAGTGTTTTCAAGTAGTAGTTTAAGCTCCGACTCAATTCTTCTCTTCCAGAATTGGCTGCTTCCATGTTTGGGTCTCACATATTTCTTTTGTTGGGGTCCGCTCGGTTGTGGTGGTATGCTACTGGTTGGGGCAGGTGCGGGAGCGGGAGCGGGAGCAGGGGACTGCTTTGGCCGTGAATTACTTGAACCCGACGATTCCTGAGGGCCCGAGGTTGAGTTTGACGCCATTGTATGCTTGTTGCAAGACGAATTGTTGACTAGGTTGACTTCTTGATCACAAAGGAAGTCCTATGAAGTAAACCTATGGTAGGAAGATTTTGACCAAGGTGATTATCATTCCACAGGGAAAGGAACAACTTGAATGAAGTGGGATGAGGAATTGTTGCCGTCAAGGAAAATTCAGGTAGGCAAGGTAGTAGATTGGAAAGTCGTAGTAACCCAGAGGGAAGTGATAGCTCCAGGTTGTAACCCAAGTTCGGCAGGTGGGAGTACGTCAACATTGACTTATGTAGCTTATATAGTCAAAGTGAAGATGGGAAGGCGAAGCTTTGTAATATAGGAAGATACGGTAACGTAGGTTGTTAGGGGAAGGCCGAGTTATTACGACAAACCATAAGAGGGCATAAGCCCAAGTGTTAAGAAGTACGCTTGGTCGCTCGCTGTTTCTTGTTTATGGGAAAGAATTGGTGTCAGTAAGAATCAAGATGAAGAAAATTAGTAGGAGACTAGCTTGCGTAATAACTATGGGCAGTAAGTGTTTACGAGAGAGAGAGAGAGAGAGGGAGAAATAAGCGGTACCTAGAATTGTTATCCGTGGTTGTATTGGTAACGCCTAGGAAGCAGTTTGATTAATCGTGGATACCTTAGGTTGTTGTCACAATAGGAAAAGCATGTTTTGAGAAGAGCTCATGAATAATGCAAGCCCCAAGCTCTTAGGATGCAAGTGTGCAAGAAAGCTGCAGAGCAGAGAGGATGCAACTACCTCTCATCAGAGTTCAAGTAATGTCAACATCGACCGCATCTACATATAATGTGAATAAGCCAAGGGGGGGATTGTTGTATAATCGGGCCTGGGGCATTCAAGCCTGATGGAGTAATTAAATATATCGATAAGACTTAAGGGTCGAAGAAAGAAGTTGTATACCCTGGGCAGCTTCCTGGAATAAGCGCGATGCACCACCAAAACCAGTAGCTTGATACACGGAATCGAAGACGATGGAAACTTTCTTGGTGTGAGCCAAGTTAGGCAGACCACTGGTTGGTGTGCAACTGTCTAGGCAGTTTTATAGACGGCTTCAAGTAGGGTTGATTTCGATCTGGAAACTCAGCCTGGGAATTGCGTTCGTGCAATATACATGTCACTATATTGGCATACTTAGAGCATAATTCGACAGATATCTAGCTATTAAGTCCTCTCCAATGTTGCTCACCTCCATACTGCCTTCTGTTTCATGCCTTGTAAGTTATACCCTTTTTCTATTTCAACCATATTCCCTCAAACTGGTCGTCAACGCTCTTCGGCTATTTAATATTTCTAGTTAGGTACGTGCCTTCAACAAGCCAACATATCGATCCTTCCTATGGATTCGACATTTCTCTTCTGAGACAATAGAAGAATAGTAGTTATCCTCTAAGGTCATATAGAGCGAAGGTTAATAAAAAGCAAGCGTGGTTTTTCAACTTCGTTCTAACAGCGCATATCAAGACCACCTACTCGGCACATCACAACAGACTTGATCGCCTATATGAAAGGTCGACAAGGTATCAAGTATAATATTCATCACAGCTAGTAATTGCAGTGGATAAATATAGCTACTATGTAGGTGCGTCACAAATTTCCCCTATTCAAACCATTCGAAGGTCTACGGTCTGGTCTGATCCCCTATAAAGGATGCATCTATCCATATTCTTCGATCTTTTATTCTTCTGCATAAATTGATGGCTCTTCCGTCAGTCTCTTAATCAACATGAATAAAAATGACATATTACTTGATAATTTCATATGACACATGCTCCCTATCACGGCTCCCCTCTTGACACGCACGCAGTTGTCAGTGCCTGACCGTAATGGGTTGCAAGAAAAGTGGTGATGATGTTATACTCGCCTAAGGAGCCAACCAACCACACACGTTTGAATGTGGTAATACGCCTTGGTATTTACAGGAAAAGTGGAACTGCCAATACTAAAACTTTCGGTCAGGAGCATCTATCGTTTGGGTTCGATACCCGATATCGGGCGCATCGAAGCTTATTATAGTCGTCACTAACCCCAGATTTCGCTATACTAATATTAAGCTATGGTGCTAGGTCAGTTGTCTGAAACAGCAGCTCCAACACCACCACCTCTCTTCTACACCACCACAACCATCAATCGTCACGGCAGAAGGGCACATAGGGTCGGCAGCATGTCGAGCAATTCTCTGCAAGCTTTCAGCTCGCTCCATCTCGAGAATGTGGCTCGTTCCCCTGCCTCGACCACCGAGGATGAATTCGAGCTCGAACAGCAAACTCCATGCCAGGTAGAGGAGCCTCGGTGTGATCCTATGGAATCTAACGCCATGGCCAACATCGCCTCCCTCGAAGATGTACCTCCAGATGGGGGCTACGGCTGGGTAATTACTGCCTGCGTGTTCATCGCCAACTGCCACACTTGGGGTGTTAACGCTTCCTGGGCTATTCTTCTTGGTATGTACGAAACGCCTCCATTTCGAACCTAAAGGATCTTATCATAGCAGTCTGCTTCATCATCTGCTCATTTCAGTACACTTGCTAACCTGCTCGCAGTACGTATACTACCACTTCGTGACACGTCTTATTGTCTCTTCTATCTCATGTAGTTATAGAAGGCCAGCCTTCGTGTTTGATAGCGGCATGCTAATATGCAGTAGGAGCACTTTCTAAGTGCAGATACCTTCCCCGGTGCTACTAAGTTCGAATACGCGATTGTTGGCGGCTTGTCGATCTCTCAAGCGCTGATAGTCGGTCCACTGGTGGTTGCCTGCCAGGGTTGGTTCGGAACTCGCATGACGATGCTTTTCGGAGGCGTCGTGATTTTTGCGGCCCTGTTCTCTGCATCTGCCTCTACAGAAGTCTGGCACTTGATGGTTTCACAAGGCTTATGTTTCGGCTATGGCATGGGATTTGTATACCTGCCGGTAAGTACGACAAAGTGGACTTATATCATGAGCCGAGATCTGACAATAGAACAACTACAGGCAACAGAGGTCTTACCTCACTGGTTTTCTTCGCACCGGAGCCTGGCCGTCGGAATTGCCACGTCGGGAGCTGGTATTGGGGGTCTGGTCTACAGTCTGATCACTGGCCGACTCATACAAGCACTGGGGGTCGTATGGACCTATAGGATCCTCGGCGCCTGTAGTTTAGTCATGATCTCTCTGAGCGGACTTCTTATGAAAGAGCGAAAGTCAACGCGGCGATCAAGAGGACGTCCGTTCAATCCGCGCCATTTCGGACGCATCGAGATCCTGCTCGTCGTGTGTTGGGGCTTCGTGACCGAGCTTGGCTACATTGCCCTGCTTTACAGTTTGCCCACGTACGCCACGTCGATCGGGCTGAACCCGTACCAGGGCTCCATCGTCCAGGCCATGCTCAACCTCGGCCTCGGGGTCGGGAGGCCCGTCGTCGGGTACTACAGCGACAAGGTGGGGAGGATCAACATGGCCATGACGATGACGTGGATCTGCGCGTTCCTGGTCTTCGCGCTCTGGATCCCCGCGCACAGCTACGGGATGCTCATCACGTTCGCGCTGCTGGTCGGCATGACGGTGGGCACGTTCTGGAGCGCGGTGAGCCCCGTGCTGGCCGAGGTGGCGGGGCTCGTCGAGCTCGGCAGCATCCTGGGCTCGATCTTCCTCGCGCTCGTGATCCCCACTACCTTCGCCGAGGCCATCGCCATGCAGCTCGCGCGGGGCACCTCGTCGTTCGGCGACTTCCTCACCTCCCAAATCTTCGTTGGGTGTATGTTCGTTATTGGTGCTCTGTCGTTGTTCTTGCTTCGTAGTTGGAAGATCGCCGACACCGAGATGAAGGCCGCTGCTACGACTAGCGAGGCCAGGCACGCCTTGACGTCCGCGGCTGTCACTTCGAGGGCCGGGAACAACTTCTGGCTGACTCCGAGAAGAGCGTTCAGACTGGAGAGAGTCTAGACGATCTAGGGAGCCCTGCGCGGTTGGTTTGGTCAATATATTGTGCTCGTATTTAGCGCGCCCTCGGGTAAGGTTAATTGGCTTATGGATAAATTGGTAGATATCGGTATTTTCAGGTTTTGGGAGGGCACATGCTCGATAGGGAAAATGAGGTGGTTCCTCATTTAGGTCGGATATCAAAAGGTAGAATGGAAGAAGCAGGGATACAGAGGTCTTTTCGTTTAGCTCTTGGTTAATAAGCATATAATCTTATAGTGATTAATCCAATGATACAGTGGAAGATTAGCCCATATCTGTGGGTGGTGTTGCGCTCCAGTTTACGCACATAAAGCTATCAAGATTAAAGTGTACTATATCTTAGCCTTCTCATTTTTGATCCTTGGTTTTATAGGGATCTTGGGATGATCTCCTGCGAGCTGGAGACCAGTTATTGCTTCAAGTTGGTCGACGGCTTCGAACGCCTTCCCCAATGGTACCTTGATTGTCTGAAAGCCTAACACTTTCGCAGCTTTCAGGTTCTCGCCAATATCATCCAAAAAGACGACCTCATCCGATTTAACCCCATCTTCCCATCCTAAAGACTTTCCCCTTGCCGAATTGGTATGTGACTTGGCGAAGTTATCCAGCTCATTCAAGGTGAACTGGTACATTTTCGGATCTGGCTTTCTGAGCCCTGCATGTGCTGAGGAGACGAAGACATCGAAAAGTTTGCGGATTGGATCATTGAAAAAGTCCGGTCGATGAAGTGTGTGACCAGGAGGGAATATGACAGTGTTGCTGACTGCTGCTATTATATATCTCCCGCTCTCTTTCAATTTCTGCAATGCTGGATACATCCAAGGATCCGGGACATTGGATGCTGTCATCATGTCGTTAAAGAGCCAACGCCCATCGATATTCGGGACGGGAGGAAGCTCGTTTGGTAAACGGGGATTCTTCGACTGCTGAAGTTTGTAGAATGTCTCCCATCTAGTAAGATCATGAAGATCATCATTGAATCCAGCATAGAAAGCACCATCTAGAGGTATTTCACCTCGTTCCAGCCTATGCCAGAAACCGCTCGGAGCGGTCTTTGAGATGGAATAGTTAATCCATCCGGGTGGTATGCCTAGGCTGAGTTCATAATCTAAGATGGATTGAAACGGAGAGATAACCTAATCACGTATGAGCCTACTGCTATACAATATGCATAATCCATTATGTTGTATGTATGGGGAACATACACAGACACCCCCTATATCGAAGAGAAACACCTTTGGCTCTTTAGGTGTTGTCATCTTGCCCCAACCTATAGTGAGAGCCGTCCACTATGAAGCACTTTATGTAAAACAATAAAAACCAACTTTCGGGAGGATCAATCGTATTTACATGAAAGTTGGGGTTCACTCGGTCAGCTCATTGAGTTCGGTACTGCCCTGGTCTGTAAGATTAATGAACCGAGACAAGCCTCGGTCTCGGGATTAGGTACATAATGTAATATGTAGTACGTATGTACATAGGTATTTGAACACAGTGGTCCGTGCAACAATGAGAGTGCACAGGCCACTCTTACACGCCGCCGAACTCGTCCCCCACCAAACGCCTTAACTAGAACTAACTACTCGTACCCCACCATCCTAATGGGCGCCTGCCAAGCACACACACACAAGCGAATTTTCGGCCACACAAAATAAGTGTTAATCTTTTTTCCCTGCACCCAAACCTTTCATATCTTCTTCATCCATCAACATCACGACAATTACGCTGAACTACTGCCAGTCAGCTAAACATTCAAGATGGTGAGTTGAAGGCCTATCAGTTAGTGCAATGCCAGAAATGGTAGATGCCTGCACTTTTTGGAATTGAATTTAGAGAATCACCGCAAGATGCTTCGGAGTAGGAGGATGAAAAAAAAGTCTGAAGCGCAAATTGCTGATTCGAGGATTGTGATAATAGGGGTTCGACAAGATGCTCAAGAGCAGCGCTTACTACAGGTGAGTAATAACCATTTGACTCAATTATCATCTTGATTTCGTGGTTCACATGTAGCTAACTTTTCTACTTTTCTGTCAGCCGCTTCCAAACCAAGTACAAGCGCAGAAGAGAGGGAAAGACCGACTACTATGCCCGCAAGCGATTGATCACCCAGGCCAAGAACAAGTACAATGCCCCTAAGTACAGACTGGTTGTCCGCTTCACCAACCGCGACATCATCGTCCAGATCATCACCTCTGAGATCTCCGGCGACAAGGTCTTCGCCGCCGCCTACGCCCATGAGCTGAAGGCCTACGGCATCGAGCACGGTCTTACCAACTGGGCCGCTTCCTATGCCACTGGTCTTCTGGTCGCCCGCCGTGTCCTCAAGAAGCTTGGCCTCGACGAGTCCTTCACTGGTGTCGAGGAGGCCGATGGAGAGTACACTCTAACCGAGGCTGCCGAGGTTGATGGTGAGGAGCGCCGACCTTTCAAGGCTTTCCTTGATGTCGGTCTTGCCCGAACCTCCACCGGTGCTCGTGTCTTCGCTGTCATGAAGGGTGCCTCTGACGGTGGTATCTTCGTTCCCCACTCCGAGAACCGATTCCCCGGTTTCGATATCGAGTCGAAGGAGCTCGATGCTGAGACCCTCCGCAAGTACATCTTCGGTGGCCACGTTGCCGAGTACATGGAGACTCTGGCTGATGACGATGAGGAGCGATACAAGAGCCAGTTCCAGCAGTACATCGACGATGATGTCGAAGCTGATGGTCTTGAGGACATCTACACCGAGGCTCACGCCGCTATCCGTGAGGATCCTTTCAAGAAGCCCGAGGGTGCTTCTGCGAAGAAGAGCAAGGAGGAGTGGAAGGCCGAGTCCCTGAAGTACAAGACTCCCAAGTCTACCCGGGAGGAGAGAGAGAAGCGAATCCAGGCGAAGATCGCGGAGCTCCGAGACGAGTAAAGGAACTGATACCACAAGCAAAAAAAGGGTTCGAGGCCATTCGGAATGCACGGTTGTCTTTGGCACATGGAGTTCATAGGCTGGGATTAGTTTGACAGGCCATTCTACGAATTGATGAATTTAATGCGCCGTCGTTAGTTCCTTTGACCAAACAGATGAATGCTACCGAGTAATGGGCTAAATAATCTTGCTTGTGATGAAGACACATGATTCAACTTGTATCACCTCTGCTCTTATGTGATCATCTCGAAATTCTCTCTACTGGTTTGTCCAACTCTAGCCCGTGTTCGCTATCTGGTAACCGTTTGTTCAGAGGTATTACGCAAAAACTCGTCACTTAGATAAGACTGAGCAAGCCTCAAGTCATAATTTGCTTTGATTCTTGTATTGTTGCTCCGACTGGCCTTCTATTCACTTCCCCTTCTGCTTGGGCATTCCCTACTACCTATTGTTCACTTTCATAGCTAGCACTTTTGTGGCCGATGCTTGTGATTAGCTAGGGCATCCAATGTTTGCTTCAAGCGACCATTCATTCACTATACCATACCTCCGGACTCACAGAACTCAACCACCATATGCCTGCACTCTTCCCCCCCTTCCCCTCTTGTATATAAAAAAATCTTGCCCTTGTGTGTTCCTCTACACCCTTTCTCTTCCTCATATATCGCTTTTACCAGCTACCTACTCCTTCGCTTCGTCTTCTCTCTCTCTCTGCTTCTCTTCGGAGCAAGCAAACCACTTGCTCGAGATAATCAGATACCTACCTACCTACCAACCTACTTACCTATACATAGCTGCCTGCCTGCCTGCCAGTCTCTCGCTTGTTATGTGCCGCCGAGGCAAGGACAAGAACGCCGGTTCCTCATACTATTATTACGACAAGCGCCAGCACCACAAAGACCAACATCGGCAACCATCCAACGACATGTTCATCATCACGCCGACCCCGCCGCCGCAGCCGCAGCCGATCGTCTGGGCAGCTCCCATTGTCCAGCAACAGCGACCTGTCCTGTACCCGTCGTACCAGGTACCGACTGCGGTCCGTCCCGTCGTCCCCGTCTACCAGCAGCGGCCGGTACAAGTCGTTCCGCTCCCGCAGCCGCAGCCGCAGCCGCAGCAGCACATCGTGTCGTGGTCGCAGCCTTCGTTTACTATTCACTATCGTTAGACTAGATTTGTTGCTGTGGGAGACGAGGTTGGGTATGGGTATGGGTATGGGTATGACTGATATGGAGGCTGGTGATCTATATATGGCGTGAGGGTGTGTGTTTTTTTTTAGGATCTAGATGAGGATATGTAATTCTTCTGGAGGCTGGTTTTGTGTCTGGTGGTACAAGGCATTCCTTTGCACCCGTTCTGGTTAACTTATGGTTGGTGATGGTGTTTTAGGGAGTTAGTTGCACGCTTGCCGTTACTTATAGTAGATAGGAGGCGGACGCCTATCTGCTGGGTTTGCTTCTTGGGGTTCATCCTGCGGGTTTCTCGTCATTTGGACAAAATGGCATATGCTATACACCGTGATCTGGGAACGGAGTGCCCTTCTTCTCCGCTATAGAAGGCAGAGGGGAAATAGGAGCTGTGTTGTGTTTTGTTGTAATACCCACTTGCAGCAGTAACATAAGCCCCTATATCAAGCACCTCCCGCAGCAAATATCACCAGTGGCAGTATCATTGCGTAGACATGAAACCGCCGTACAAAGATGCCGTCACCTGAATTTGCACCGTACAAGGTGATATAGATTCGAACCTGTGATATGGAAGGCTTGTAGTGCATACCGACACTGTTTAGACTAGTAAGGATGACTGTTGGTCAGCTAGGTACGTTGCTAAGTGTAACAACAAGGTGGTAAATAGTTTGCTATCATAGTCTCAACCCATAGTTTGTTTTTGTGACCGAATCCTTGACATCTTAGATATGTTACCCCAAGCCCAATGTGACGACTTGATACAAGATTTCGTCGGAGCCCTACCTGCTATAGTAGGTTAGGTAGGTTGGCGTTGGGGACTGGGCAACGACCTTATGCAGAAACAAGAAATCATCCTACAGTTGTAAGGACAAACGCGTAGGCCTTATTAGCCAATGGTAGCGGAGACGAGGGGTTTCAAGGTGCTTTGAATCTAGAAATACGGAGAGGTAAATGTTCTTTGATATAAACATGTCATGTTTCTGACTACGAGGTTTCGTGCTCTCCTGGATTGTTGCAAGATCATGTAATACTGGTAAACAAGATATTTGCTTCCTACAGAGACTATGTAGCTCTACTGTACGTGCTTGCCATGCAGCCTACAGAGATAAACTTCCAAGAGATACATAACTATCGACTAGTCAACGTCTGTTTCGTCTGATGGCCATCCGCAGCATGCGCATCCCAGCACCTCAGGTGGCAGCAAGGAGGCTCATGGCATCTGCGAGGTCTGCATTGAAAGATGCAGGTTGCCGTCTGGTCTGAGACTTACAAGCTACCTACCTATCACAAAGCGGCGGGCAAAAGCTTTATTCACTCCAAACAGAAAACCGGGAACCGGCCTTGACAGCTATATACGTACAACTAGACTGTTTACCAACCTACCTGCATGCATGCATGCATGCAATGGAGGTAGCTCTACGTAGTTATATCGGATATAAACTGCTGCTACCTGCATATAGTATGTATGTTATCAGTGGTTATGTATATACGTATACGTACGCCGTGGATACCCTGTTACCTTTTGGCCCCCATGGAACATCTGGAACAATGTGAAACGGGCATCCGGCAAGCTCCCTCCCCCAGTGGGCTGGAGCAGCCGCCCGTGGTGCAGAAGATAGACCTGTTTGTGGGATCGCCCTTTTTAATGCTAGAGCTTCCTTTCAAACAATGACGTGGAATGGTGTGAGGAGGGGGCTGCTATAGGGAGGGAAGCCACAGTAGCTGCTGTCCCTTCTTTAATGCGCATTGTGTGTTATTGTCGCAGAGGTTGGAATTTGGATGATGCAAGCATGGACAAGATATGTATGACCCTCCAGTGACTGGCTGCCTATCTGCCTATATATGTATACCGGAAATATCGCGGGACTTGGTGTCTCGGTCAATTTCGGCATAGAGTGTGAGAGTCAATAAAGATTATGCTGCCAGTTCTTGGTTAATGGCTCGAATGTTCTTGGAGGCTGTGCTGTTTCCTCGTATTTCCGTGCTACGTGCGTTGAGTCGGGTACGTCAATGTGGCGAATCCGGGTCGGCCATGCCGCAATGTGCCCGGAAGAGAGAGCTACTGTCGGGTCACATTTGTGTACTCGGTAGTTAGATAGTCATACACGATTGCTAAAGAATTGAGGTGGAAATGTGTATTTAAGTATGATATTATCATCATCACGTGTCCCAGGTTTGATGGTTCTACAATTATAGGTAACTACATACGCTATATCTATGCAGTGATCTGTAATATGTACGCCAAGTCTTAAGTATGCCAAGTCCCAAGGGGCAGCCCATGAGCGGCACTTGCGGGAGGTAGGGGAGCTGGGGAGGTAACTCTGAATTGCGGCTCTCGAGACACACACTACACTAGACCCGTGATGCGAATCCCTGTGGTCTGGAACGTGGTGGGCGACTCGTGTTGCCCATATACCTAGGTGTTTATTATATTGCAGCCGTTCAATGCTCGACGCTAGCATACATTGATATTGATGCCGAATATTCGCTTCTCTTCTGTTGTATGTTATAAGTTGGATGTTGAAAAGGGGCAGGCTATCTGACGTTAACTAGGTAGACCGCACAAGACAACATGCAATTTGCAATTTTAGATAAGAGACTGTTAATGTTAACCCTAGCTAGGGTTGCAGCGAGCAATCTTAGAAGCTACATATGTATGTATGTGCGTGCAAACCAATTTTCACATGGCGAATCGTTAATCATCAATCACCCTGTACATAGGTAGTTATGTATTCGTCAATATTTAAACTAAACACTAACTACTGCCAGGTACGTGCTTTGTAGGGATCAGTTATTGACAAAACTTGGAAACGTGAAATTGAAGAAAAGGTGGGCGACTGCTGTTGCGTGCGTAACTACATACTAGGTAGGTGCTGTAGAAGCCGTTCAAGCCTGTTGAACATGGACTGACGCGTACCAAGCGTATCTGTCCATGTATGTGGTAGGTATTAGTAGGTCCGATCAGACGGGTAGTAATAATAGCGTGGGAAAAAAAAGGTAGGTGGCGCTATGAGGATTTGCATTGCCAGCGGACGGCGGTGATAGCAGATGCGCCATCCCGCGCTGCCCATGAACCGGCTTTACATAGCTTGATATCTTGGCGTCGAATGAAAAAAGCAAGTTCACTGGTGACTGGAGCCCTCATGAAGATCAAGGAATGATTGGAGCATGTCGTCATGATAGACTACCTACACTACATATGTATGTATACTAAAAAGACCCGAATGTCCACTGCCCACACCGGAAGAGTCTACCCACATACCCAGATAACCGCCATAATCAGCTAATGTAGGGGTTTAGTTAGTGTGGGAACGTCGCATGTTGTATGTATTCGGGTCGGGTCTTCTCATGAAGATCACTAGCAGTTCTAACGTGAGTATTTGTCTTTTTGTATAACACGCCGGTAAATGTATCAGACGTAGCATAGCATATCGTGTTCGTCAGCTTGAAAGCTCCTATTCAAGGTTTGGTCGTTGCCTGAGATGAACTTGAACCCGAGCTCCCTCGCTAAGTTAGATAATCCTGCAAGATCGTATATTGGCAGTCTAGGGCGGCGATGGATGTGGGCTGGGTGTGTACCTATGCATAATACCTAGGTAGCTACAGCATACTAAAATTTAGGGGAGATCCTAGCAGAATCTTATGAGACTTAGACAGATACTGAAGTACATTCATATAACTGCGACAACCAAACAAATTGATACATACAGGTATAGTAGAAGCATCTTACCTTGCAGAACTGGTTGAAGTCCTATGCTGTCAATACATAGACGTGTTCAGAATACGATTTTACTAAAAGGATTCACTAGGAGTTAGATGATACATTTTGACTGGCAGTGTCAGCTTTGGAAGCTTGTTTATTCGTGAAACGATCAAGATACCTACTCATTCTGTAGTCAAGGTGAGTCAAGTAACCTACATAGGTAGACAAGCAGACAAGCAACAAGGTGAGAGATAACAGTAATTGACGCCATCCCGATTGAACATTGAATCTGGAAGGTATCGACAGGGGCGTGGATGGAGCGAGTCAGTGGGGATTTTTAGCCAGCAATCTCGCCAATGGAGAATGGGTTCTGAGATGAAGGCTGTGACAATCCCTGACTTGCAGCCCCCGAGTGGGTAAAGGAACAGTGATGTGATATTTGATGATGAACTGGCAGACCGGACAGCACTGCGGACGACCTCCAGGTAATCAGTGCGAATAGCTACCTATCTGTTAAGCCTAGATTAACGTAAAAGATAACTATCTTCGAGTCCAAAGTAATGTACAACCATACATACAGATGCCACATACAGTACATACATGCATAACCCAAATACGTGTGTAGATATAACCGGCCACATCTAGTCAAATCAACAAGATAGGCACATCTTGACGCCGTAGATAGTGGGATGGTTTCAAAACAGATGGTGAGGCATGCGTGGGCACTGAGTAGCGATCGACATTGTTTAGGTTCGATAGTCTCTTGAAGTCTAATGTCGTGCATTGCAATAAATGGAGGACGAAAACCATTAACGTTGCTGGGAAGATTACTAGTGATAGGCAAAATGTGGTATAAAAATATGTTTACTACATACATAGTATACCCTCTATGTAGCTACATGCTATGAAGAATAGGTAGAGATAGGGTAGCACATGCCCTAATGTATGCTGTGCTATTCTCCCCAGCCAGCCCAGCTCAACGCTATCAATTGTTTTTCTAGTATTCTAGTTAGTACATAGTATGTATTATTCCTACGTGCTAAGATTGGCTATGGAGATTTATCAACAGTAATGAGTGCACGGCGAGTCATCATCTCCCATGTTGCTGTACCTTTACTATGTAGTAAGTAACTAGATGTAGGTTTATTACTTTTAATATGTGAGCTTGTTTTTACCCCTTTAGTTACCAACAGTACTTCGTAGTTCCTGGCACCTAACTCAACCAAGGTTAGGGAGTTGCCTAACCAAGCAAAAAAAATAGGGCACGACCCAGACTTCTTATTTTAAAAGTTGGACCGTTGTTCCCACACCCCTCCAAGATTCGTCTTAGCGTACGCCCCCCTCTCCCCAATCCCAATACGACTGACCCATTCCAAAACGTTTCGGCTTTTCTTCTTCAAGGATCGACTTTCTCTTTTCCTTCTCTTTCTTCTCTCCCAAGTTCCTCTCGATCATTCCCACCTTCCTCTCTTCCATTTCGGATTCATTCGTTTGTTAATAATTCTATCGTAAAAGGGGAAGAGCACTCGCTCAATTAGCTTCCTCGGTTTAATAACACAATTCTCGCGTCACATATCGACCTCATTCACACTCTCGCGACCCAAAATAAATAAATAAGGGGCTACCGACCGATCAATCATAACAAAAAATACGAATCCCCTACGATAACCTCGCGTCGATTAGGAATTTCATCAAGAACAGATAAAAAACCCATCGCCGGAAGGTTAATTGGTCGAGGGAGGAGATTTTTATTTTACAGCTTCGGAGTGTTTATTTTTACGTCTTTAGTAGTACACGGTAAGTCAACGACCGAGTCGATTTTTGTTACATTCATCCTTCAAGGTATCAATCGTGGGGGAGTTCCTCATCGTCAATCCCATGTGAATTGGATACAACAAGCACAAATCAATGGTTTTGAACTATCGAATGTCATTGCCCTTTACCAGTAAAGGATTGTGGATTGTCATACTGCTCGTATCGCCTTGCAGTTGCAGCAGCCTAATGGACCAATGGGGTTCCGAGAAGGCCGCGCGTCGTGCCACCGTACTCGTACTGATGTACGGTATCGCTGCCGGTATCTGCAATGGCTTGGACCGATAGCACCGATGGTGGTTGCCATTACTTACACTCTCCAACTGGCTCGATTGCATGCATGCATGAACGAGACACTCCACCACCTAGGGGAATGCTAGAATCAACCTGCTGGCAAGATCGAATTCTTACTGGCCAATTGGGATTAAAAACCCGGGGCAACGGCAACTACACAATACTTGAACCGTCCGGAGCTACATCCCATCCATCCTGTACACCACATCTACAACTTCCTTTTACTGGTCGGCGTCATTGTCACCTTCCTAATCATACATCTCCATTGGTCTGCACTGCACTCGACTCATTGGTGCGAATGTGTCTGATTGTGCATGCTTATATGGCTTCGTCCGAAAACAACTCGTTCACTCTACACCAAACAATTATTCTTCAGCCTTGAGTCAATATCACTTTTGAACAGCAGGATCACCAGTCACGCAATACCTTCTTCATTTATAACTGCTGGTCCTTCATTTCGCGTTCCCTAATTGGAACCACTTTCTGTTTCGTAACCTGCAAAGGGTTTTCGCCCTGGAGGACTACCGCTAACATCGTTGATAAAGAAACAGATAACAACAATGTATACCAAGCAGCAGCTCGTCTCTGCCGTTGCGGCACTAAGCATGGTTTCTGGTTAGTAAACACAAATATATCCTGATTTCTTAGAACTTTTATCTCTAACCTACAAAAAATAGGCGTTGTCAGTGTCGGATGTGATGATGCAACCGCTACCATCCAGTCTGTCGCCGATGCTACCCAGATTGCAAGCTGCGACTCGATTGAGGGAAGCGTCGTTATTGCCCCCGGGTCCGGTCAATCTATCGACCTCAGTGGAGATCTCACCGAGATTGGAGGTGATCTGATCGTTGACAGCAATGCCCTGCTGAGCGACTTCTCGAGTACGTCCCTCGAGACCATTGGCGGTAGCTTCACGCTCAAGAACTTGACTGCCCTGTCTACCCTGAGTTTCTCCAGACTTAGCGAGGTTGGATCTATCGACTGGGCTACCCTGACCTTGCTGCCTGAGCTTAACTTCGGCACCCCGGGTATCACCAAGGCCAAGAGCGTCGTTATCGCCGATACTTTCATCGAGACCATCGATGGCATCAACGTCCAGTCGCTTACCGACATGAACCTGAACAACAACAAGCGGTTGACCAAGTTCTCTACCAGCATTAAGAGCTTGTCAAACGTGCTTAATGTCCAAGCCAACGGTTTGAACCTGGAGTTGGAGATGCCCAACCTGGAGTGGATCGCCAACTTGACCATTGCCAATGTCACCACTTTCTCAGCCCCGTCTTTGAAGACTGTCAACGGTTCCATGCGATTTGACTCCAACTACTTCGAGAGCTTCAGCGCCCCCAACTTGACCGAGGTCCAAGATGGCGATATCTCTTTCGTCAGCAACCCTCAACTTACCAACCTTTCTTTCCCTTCCCTGGAGAGGATCGGCGGTGGTCTCACTGTTGCCAACAACACGGCTCTTGAGCAGGTTGATAGCTTCAAGTCGCTCGAGCGTGTCGGTGGTGCTGTTGCGTTCCGTGGTTCTTTCACCGATGTTGAACTTCCTGCGTTGACCGACGTTGTTGGTGGCTTCGAGGTTGTCTCTACTGAGGACCTCACCGACACCTGTGACACCCTAGGCGACTTGGGTAGCGTCGTCCAAGGCGAATACACCTGCACTGGTAAGGAGGCGGATGCGAACTCGAACACCGGCGATGCTGATGGCAGCACTGGCGACAGCGGATCTGGTAGCGGCAGTGGCAGCTCTGATGAGGGTGCCGCTGTCGCTCTTGGCCTCAACATCAACACCCTAGTCAGCCTGGCTGCTCTTGGCGCTGTATTCACCACTTTCTTGTAATGGACGGACCTGTCAGTGTTGGGATCATAAAGGCACATAATCAATCCCCTTTCCTTTAGGTGTCACGAAAACTGTTGTCATTTCATCGGCTGCAAAGTGCGATTAGGATTACGTACAAGGAACTGCTAGACTTAATACGGACGCATGTGTTATTACGAGAGAAAGTCCCCTTCTTATTTGATTCTTCCTCTGGTGACGATCTCTTCGAGCTGCCTTGCCTGCCTCAGAACCTTATTGAATTGCGACCCATCACATCAGGGTTTTAAGAGATATCTGAGTGCTTGACCGTTGCATAATGTTCTACATGCAAATAGCCTGGATACCCTGAGCTGGCTTTACACCACGATAAAAGAAATACGAGTTCGTCGGGCACGACCTCAGCAGATGATCCGGGGTTGGGTTGACTTAAAAAAAGGGGAGCTCTGACGTATGCGAAGAGAGGAGAGAGAGGGTGATTGGTACTTGGAGTTGTAATATGTGTCTTGCTTTTTTCTCTTGTTAGGGGGGGGTTTGAGGGTTGTAAGCAGCGGCGGCGGCGGCGGCGATAGTCGTGGTTGTTGAGAGACAGTACGGTGGCATGCATGTAATAGATAGAGAATACGAATATTGCAGATTGGACTGTTTTTAACTATACCATCCGGCCGTATCGTCCTGTGTTTTAAGCCCTCTCTGATCTTCTGATGTTAGTAGTAGTAGTAGTAGTAGTAGTAGTAGTAGGTTACCAACCTGTTAGTTAACCGGCGCGCTTCGTGAGACTTAGATAGGTTGGACCTGTTTATGTGGTTGGTGTGCCATATTGATTAAGGCCTTCTGTAGATTGCTCTTATTCTTCATTAATCACGGAAGTAGTAAAGGCCTAGATTCTATTCTGTCTCAAGTATGTACGTACGTACGTACGTACGTACGTGCGTATGTATAGATGAGTAGATCATGATATTCCTGATCCATCCCGCCCATCGACTGGGCGTTCCTTTCGAGCCTAATATATGTATTTGACTCGCTACACGCGATCTGCTTCCAAGTACTGAGCCATCCATCCATCTATCTCATCCATCCCATCTACCCGCTCGTTACTAGACAGGATCTGCCTAGGTACATAAGTGGTTGGGTATCTCATCCTTCTCCGTGTAGACGGTATCGAAGGCAACTTCATTTCACTTTGTACTTGGACGAGGCCTATTCTACTCTTTTTTTCTTCGTAGTAAAAGGAAATCTAGTTTACATTGTTCTTCCGTATATACTCGTGCTCCTCGTGTCTACCCACATGCACTCACTTGATTCAATGCCTTGCTATAAAACACACACACACACACACACACACGCAACAGGATATAGAAGAGTCAAGTTCATGTAGTTGTCATTGCTAGGTAGGTACCTGCAAATCCCTATATCTGGACACCCCTTTCCATTGGTCATACCTGTAGGCGAATATTACAAATCCATGAGCTGGCTGTCTGACTGACTGACTGACTGACTGACGGGACATCGTATTTTGAACCTATCTCTTCGAGGTCTTCGGGGGACCTCTAGGATATCAACTCTCCCCTATCTGCCTATGCGCTCATTCATAGATCATCCTCTCGAACTTTTCCGCGTCGTAGAACTGCGGAACGATGGTGTTGCCGGCGAAGACGCGGCCGTCGAGAGCGTTAACTGCCTGTTTTTATTTAGGGTGCCATGTCAGTTTGCCAGTTTTCCCCTTCGTTTTTTTTTTCTTCTCTTCTTGAATCCAACACATCATCTCGACACGTGAATAAGATGAGGAGCTAGTAGGCGGAAGCGAGAAAGAGATAGAAGGGGTATGAATGTATATGTGTAAAATGAACAGACATATAAGAAGGAAAGGAAATTTGAAGGAAAGATAGGGAGGGGGCTTACCCGCAAAGCAGACACCTGATCCGTGAACTGGATGTAGACCCTCCGGCCCTCGACGTCGATCTTGAGCCTCTCGACCCGCCCATATTTATCGCCGCATTCCTCGCCGATCTCCTGCGCGAGCCCCGCCTCCATCTCGACCTGGAGGTCCGGCATGCCGTCGAGCATATCTCGCAGGACGATCACGTTGCTCATGGGGCCGAACTTGCCCACGTCTTCTCCCGCCCCTTCTTGCGTATCTTTCGAACCTCCTCCCCCTCCTGTCTTAGAAGCGATGATGCGTCCTCGTCCCCCCGGCCCCGCCCAACCGCCCCCTTCCGCATCCGCCTTCTTCTTGCGCTTCTCGACCTGCACGCGCAGCGGTTGCAGAATCCCGCTCGAGTCGGCGCCTAGACCTTGGCCCTTCGACCACCCATACTTGGACATCAGACGCGCTGCGAAGCCCTTCTGCCCAGGCCGGTTGGTGCGCCGCTGTTCCTCTTCCTCTTCTGCTGCTGCTGCTGCTGCTCCTTGTTGCTCTTCGGTTGCTTCGGGCGGCGTGTAGGCGTCTTCGTCCATGGGGTCTACTACCGCTGGGGGTTCTTCGGGCGCCATGTAGCGTACTGGTGCTCGGGATATGGTTGCGGGCTCTGCTGTTTCTTGGGGAGGAGGTGGAGGTGGAGGCGGAGGCGGGGGTGGGACGGAAGAGTAGGAGGTATAGTCGGGAGCGAACTGTCCTACTACTGGCGGCGGTGGAGGTGGAGGTTGCGGAGGAGTTGGTGATTGTGGAGGCGGAGGAGCGTGTAGACCTTGCGATATAGCTAGACGTCGCGCGTATGCATCGTCGCCCGTCTTGTGATCGGGGACCGAGGCTCGCGGGGGCGACATAGGCGGCGGCGCGAAGGAATACGAGTCTGGGGGTGCGAACTGGTCTGTTGAAAGAAACACACAATGTTAGCTACGACAAAAGCTCCGTATGAATGAATTGTACCCGTAGCACGCAAGCAGCAAGCAACAAGCGAATGCGCAACAACTTACTACCCATCATCGGCCTGGCGTCCTCCTCCTCTTCCTCCTCGCTATCCCAGCTGTCCTGCCTGTCCGGGCTCCGCTTCCTGTGCTTGTACAGCAGCGCCTTCCACTCCTGCACCTCGCGGATCTTCTCGTCGCTGCGCAGGTACTCGTCCACGTTGGTCGGCCGCGACGGGTCGTAGATCTCGTCCCAGTCCGTCTCGGCCGGCATCTCCTGCCTATTATTATTTTTCTTCTTCTTCCGTCGCCCGCCCCGCGCCCGCTTCTCCCCCATCCCGTACATGTACTCATCCTCCTCTGTGGGCGCCCAGTCGGCCAGCGCGCTCTTGCTCTTGGCCGGTACCGGTACTGGAGGAGCCAAACTACCACCACCACCAGGCGGCGCATTGGTGCCAACACCATTGTCATCACCATTGCCACTACCAGGTATCGGCGGTGGTGGCGGTTTAGGGAACCCGACCTTGGGCTTTTGGGTCTTCTGCTGCGGACGGCGGATCTGGATTTGTGGTTGGAAGCGCAGAGCTGGGTCGGAGGAAGAGGATGACGACTTCTTGGCTGCTTCAGAGTCTTTCATTGCGTCTAGTGCCTCTTGCGACACGACGGGCGCTCGGGATATAGAGGAGGAGGAGGAGGAGCCTTCTTTGGGGTCGAGGAGGTTCGCGTAGAGCGATAGGCCGGCCCGCGGCGGCGGTGGAGGTGGTTGTGCGGACATGATGTGGTGGGTTTTCGGTGTTTACTGCTATGGATGAGTGTAGCCGTAACGAAATTTCTCTTATCTATCTATGCCATGAGGCGGCGGGCAGTAGTAACGGCTTCTACCTAGTAACTCTTATCAAATGAGGGCGAGGCTGAATATTAAGGGTTATAGCCTACCTATGGAGCACTGCTTTGCCTGCGTGCCCAGGTGCTGAACTAACCCGAATAAAAGTGGGGTCGTACGTAAAGTCAGGGGAGCAAGAGAGCTAGACAGCCGGAAAGCTGAGAGCAGTATCCGCCAGTTAGCGCATTTAGGTATTCTAGAGTTCATCCCCTCGTGGTGTAATACAGTAGCAGAGTAGTATCAAATTGATTGTGGTTGCATTCACGCCTTCAATCCAGCCTCACTTGGGTAAGTACACATTATATTTAAAATGTTCCTGATACACAAGAATCTGGGCGAGCTTACTTATTCAATAATACAATGGTTTCATTGGCTTACGATTTGATGTTACGATGTATGAAATACCCAACTTATGAAGTAGTTCCTTTTTTTGTTGAAACTCCCAAACATTGAAGAATAGCGTAAATGACGTGCCCGTGTTCGTTCGAGAATGGATCCTCAGACGTTTTGGCCCTTCAGCCCGTGCCGATGCAAAATGCGGAGATGTCGGGTACGAGTCTCAAGTTATTATTAAGTGGTCTCATTTAAGTCAATGCTAACTGATGATTCCTATAATATCCGCGTCGAGCCTCTCATGATCACTCGTCTCCTTGCCCATTAGATTTATTATACATTTGCGAATTTCGATTGTATTAGATCCTGTTTTGATTTAACTAGATTTCATTATTTCATTATTGACTATATAGTAAACAAACGAACGAACAAAGACATTATTCTCGAGTCTATTGTGTCTTAAATTCACTTATTGTCTTAAAACTAGCCTCAAGTAATAGAATTCCCACCCGCCAATCGTTCTCCGGTTAGAAAGAATGGCAACTCTCCAGAGTGCAATCAATGGCAATGCCTCCTCTACCGCCGTCATAATACCCTCGAAACCGAACCCCTTAAACGTCACCTACAAGGACCTCTTATCCGAATGCGCCTCTTTCCAGCGCAAGCTCGCCGCTCTCGGCCTCGGCCACGGTGCGCCTGTGTCCATCGCCCTTATTAACTCATACGAGTTCGTCGTCTCCTTTCTGGCCACCTCGTGGCAACGCGCCATCGCCGCGCCCCTGAACCCGGCCTATAAGCAAGATGAATTCGAGTTCTACATCGACGACGTCAAGTCCGCCATTGTCCTCGTGCCTCGAGGCGCATGGGATGCCAATGCCCCTTCCGTCAAGGCTGCTAAGAAGTTCAATGCCGCCGTCGCTGAGTGCTACTGGGATAGCGCCAAGCGCGAAGTCGTGCTTGATGTTAAGTTCTCCGGCCAATTGAAGGGGAAGGGCGAGGAGAAGGTCTTGAAAGCGCAGCCTGACGATGTCGCGCTGGTATTACACACGAGGTAGGCTATTATTATATTTTTATGGATGGGTATACAGAGAGGGATCCATGCTGACCTATATGCTTTCAAAATTCAGTGGCACAACCTCAAGACCGAAAGTCGTATGTATCTCCCCCAACTCGGAGCATACCTCCTCTCGTATTCTAACGAAAGATATAGGTGCCTTTGACACACCGAAACCTTACACGGACAATGAGTACGTCGATTCGAGGTTGAAAACCTTCAACTCACCTTATCCCATGCATACATATACAAATCACAGAAGACATGATCTGCTTACACGACCACAGAAAACATCCAAGCAACCTACCAGCTCACGCCGCAAGACCGAACGATGCTCGTGATGCCCCTCTTCCACGTGCACGGCCTACTCTGCGCGCTCCTGGCGCCCCTGCACAGCGGCGGCTCCCTCGTGGTACCGCCCAAGTTCTCCGCGACGGAGTTCTGGGTCGACTTCGCGGCGCACGGGGCGAACTGGTACACGGCGGTCCCGACGATCCACCAGATCCTCCTGCGACACCCGGCGCCCGAACCCCTCCCGGCCATACGCTTCATCCGCAGCTGCTCCTCGCCGCTGTCGCCGACGGTCTTCCACCAGCTGGAGGAGACGTTCAAGGCCCCCGTCCTGGAGGCCTACGCCATGACCGAGGCCGCCCACCAGATGACGTCGAACCCGCTGCCGGCCGTGGGCAAGCGCAAGCCGGGCACCGTGGGCGTCGGCCAGGGCGTCGAGGTCCGCATCCTCGACGACAGCGGGGCCGAGGTGGCCGACGGCGCCGAGGGCGAGATCTGCATCCGCGGCGAGAACGTGACGGCGGGCTACCTGAACAACGCGGCGGCCAACGCGACGGCGTTCGCGACGGAGACGAAGACGGGGCAGCAGTTCTTCCGCACGGGCGACCAGGGCCGCAAGGACGAGGACGGGTACGTCGTCATCACGGGCCGCATCAAGGAGCTCATCAACAAGGGCGGCGAGAAGATCAGCCCCATCGAGCTCGACAACGCCCTCGCGCGCCACCCGGCCGTCGCCGAGGCCGTGAGCTTCGCCGTCCCCGACGAGCTGTACGGCCAGGAGGTCGGTGTCGCCGTGGTGCTGAAGGGCGGCGCGCGCCTGGGCGAGGACGAGCTCCGGGCGTGGGCTGGGGAGCGGTTGGCTAAGTTTAAGATTCCTAAGAAGGTGAGTTTTTTTTATTATCCCTTGATGACCCTCCTTTTGTTTTTGTTATCAAACAAGGCAAAGTGTGATGAAAAAAGAAAAGTGTAGTAATGAGTGCGCTAACGATGGGTGAAACGTTGGACAGGTTTACTTCACCGAGGTTATGCCCAAGACGGCCACGGGCAAGATCCAGAGACGCATTGTGGCGGAGACGATGCAGAAACAGGAGAAGCCCAAGGCCAAGCTGTAGAGTTGTAGAGTCGATCAAGGCAGTTGTAAAAAAAAACACATACCAACCACACCCGCGTATATTGTCCCAGTAGATTCATAAATCACATTAGAAAATAGATCAAATTTGAATATATTGATCATCCTATGATACAATTTGCCTCATCCGAGAAGCCTGGGATTCCCCCGTCAAACATAAGACCCATGAAATGCAGAACACGCTTTGAAAACATCAGTTTGACTGAACTCCCCCCATAACTATTTGTTTTTCTCCTTCAAAATTTCTGGGTATCTTTTTGACAATGCGCCCCGCTCCCAATAAAAAATAAAAAATAATAAATAAAAGTTCGCCGATAATTCAGTAGGCAGGTAATAATGACCGCCCTTCTCGAAGAATGCCCATCCTCGCTTTGGATATGTAACGTAACGCCTTCCCGTCCCCCCAAAAAGAAACCGCGCAGTTAGGTAGTTGCGTGGAGGATAAGTTGGTGATGTGCGAGACGTATATATATGCGAAATCCTGTAGAGGTACATAATGTAGGGAGCTTTGTAGGTGGGTGCGTACATATAGGTGGGCTGGGTGTTCCCTATTCTCATTAGGCAATCCCAATTTTGAAGCTCACGATAGTTGGGAACCCCGCAATAAGCGCGGCGGCTCTTTGTAAAAGTAAGAAAACAAGGACCCAGATAATGTATGCAGGGTCTCGTTAACTACTTTTGACTTTTATGTGTCAAACCCCACGAGAATTGAGAATGCGGGGGTAGATAGTCATTTGCGTGACCTCTTCTTCGTTCTTCGGTATCACTAGTCGATGAGTTGAGATTGCAGCTTCAATGGCGTAATTAGTTTAGTTTAGTTTGTTTGTTTCGAGCTATAGTTATTGGCTCGATTCAAATCACAGGCAATGGGGCTCAGGTAGCTGCGAATCGGCAGCCACCACCACCACCGCAAGCCATCTGTTGTTGTTGCTGTTGCTGTTGCCAACATTCGTGGGAACCACCATCTTCGTACTCGTACTCGAAGATCTCATCATCGTCCTCCTCGTTCTCGTACAGCTTGCCAGGCGTCACGAGGCGCCGCGGCTCTAGCACGCCCACGATGCTGTGCTGTGCCGCCTCGTTCAGTGACCCGAACACGGGGATCGGGGTCCCGTCCGTGTCCTGGGGCGCCACGGGCGGCTGGGGCAGCTCGTCTTCGTCCTCGGCTTCTATGGAGGTTAGGCCTGTGGATATCGAAGCTAGGTCGTCGTTGTCGTTGTCGTCGTCGTCGTCACTGCTGGTGCTGGTAGATGATGGTGATTGCGATGTGTCGAGCTGCTGCCGCCGCTGCTGTCGGAGGATGTCCCATCTCTGCGTCTCCTGCTGGATGTGGAGTGCCAGAGGAGAGGCCATGGTTGTGCGAGGCTGGTGGTTACAAAAAAGCGATTGAGGATGTATTATGTAGGGGTGTGGCGTGCGCTCACGTCACCAATGATAAGACTGTTTTTGGTGCTGGTAGATGTGGTTCGATTCACTTGTAAGACGTCGTCACTCTTCGTCTGTATATATGGGGGGCAGGCTGGCAGACAGGCAGGCGGACTATATATAGACGCCGTCGCTTTACGAGGTACGTAGGCAGGTATGGTAGGTCTAGTGACGAACGCCAATTCTAAGCCAGTTCACTATAACTAGAGGAATGATCTAGAATATCACATGCAAACGAGGTAATAAACTAGCTCTTCAATTCGTATTTTCAGTCAACAACAAGAAGGTGAGGGTCAGGAGGGAGTAGGCTATATGAAGTGAAGAAGGGGGTAGGCTATATGAAGTGAAGAAGGGGGTAGGCTATATGGTGGGACAAGAGGAAGGAGGGGGACGGCAGACCGCCTGGATATATATATATATATATATATCGAACCCCCCTTACGGTTGGAATGTATATATTTATTTACTATATACATATGTATGATACCATGCTAGTCAGGTATAAACGTGGGAGGTTTGGCTGGATGGAGCTTGTGTTCCTCAGGTATGTATCATCAAGGGTGTACATGCCCAGATAGGTTATGATATAATACGTCGATGTAAGCAATGATCGCCCGAGGGTCCCCTGGCAAAGCTGGGTATATTGTCTCTTAAGCTTTCCCACCCACGCCAAGCTTCGCTCAGCTACATATGTTATTAAAGCTCCAAAAAAACAGAGGCACATACACGCACGCACTTGGGCGTCTTCTCCGCCCGGTCGCCGTAGCTGGCCGCGCGCTCCGATCCTATCTGTATAATGCCGCAATGACACAGCATTTATGTATGCGTGGCGGGAAGAATTGTCATACATAGTAGGTAGGTACATGCATGCTATGTAGGTAGTGGCCTGCGGGCAGCCTGCATGCGTTCCCTCGGAACCAAGGAAGTTTCCAAAGGTCCGCCAACCAGTCCAATTGCAACAGTGAAATGGCGGTCATGGGGACCATGACGACACAGAAGGACAAGACTCTGGGCAATTTGGTAGAAGTCGAATGCCGAGCCAAGCACGTGTCATTGCCAAGCCGACAATACCCAGCTATGTACGAAGTATGTAGCTTAGCTGCTCTAATCTAATACTCTAATAGTGTCGCCCAGCTGTGCTAACGTTAGGTTCTTATGTAGCGCGCTACGTAGGTATTTGTTTCAACTCGCAACGAAGCGAAATGCCGCGAAAACTGAGGACGATCTGTGTCTAAAGTACAGATTTGCGGCTCCCTACGTACATACAAGATCCAGTATACTTTATATAAATAGTATTTCCTCTGTATGATCTTCGCCCGGCAAACCCATATTCCCCTGGGAGGTACGAAACAGAGCCGCAAATGGGGTGGGAAAAGGTGACTAGGGAGTTCGTCTATTGGTGAAGCACAAGCTTTCTCTATTTTTGGTTTGAAACCTCAAACGATTCCGAAGATCTACTCTACTCTACGGACGGACATATCTCCCTTGGGGAACAAGAGAAGCCAACTAGCTAGACTCTTCGTTTCGTTCGTTTCGTTCGTTCGTCCTCAACGCCGTACTTGCTTGCTTGCCTCTCGGATTCCGACTTCTAGCCGAAGCTTGGCGAGTGGCGCTGAGCCAGCCAGCTTGCTTCGTTTAGCACCGCCTACCTGTATTAACTGCGTCTAGTCTGTGCAAATGCAATGAAGACTTTTTTTTTCGTACGTCTGGTGATAATGGTGATGACTCCATGCTTCCCGATGTGATGTCGTAAGAGGAATAAAACGTCGAGAAGCCCTAAAACAGTGCAAGCCGATTTCGGTCGGCGCCTCACCGGGCTCTCTTGCTACTATCGTAGCTCCGGACAGGCCTTTCTACCGGACCGACTTCGTCCTCGTCTTTATGCAGTTATACCGCGAAAGCGCGAGCGTTAACTCCATTGAAGTTCCATGAAGAGATATAAAAGAACACGAGGTATTCCTCGATTGAGTCAGACCGGAGGATCCGCTCTAGAGAAAGATATATATATGTGTGTGTGCACTTGCAGCTTTGTCGATGTTCTCACATGTGAATTGCTCTTAGTGTATCATAATCTCCCTCCCTAGGTACTAGGTAGTTACCTATCTACCTACCTATATAAGTATTTAGGTATGTGACGACGCAGGGACTTTTAAATCCCCATCTGTGCTTTTCCTACATGTCGGTAGCTCTCACGTAGTGATTAGATCGTGCTTATTATTGCGTAGCTGCACCGATCAATTCGCAATGTGGGGTAATTCGTCGTTCATTGGCTTGGTTCCCCCTCTCCAAAGGGCGCGCACACATAGCCGTAGCTCTCTCCGCATATCAACCGGGAGAGCTGGCCAGCCGCACCCGGACGGTTCCACGATACGGCAGATACCCCAATTCGCAATTGATGATCGGGTGACAACTACCGACTTATATTAGTAGTTTCTTAGTAGCTGTGTAAAAGTAGAATTTATATAAAAGGCTACCGAGGGTAAACCTCCCCCCCAAATCGTCAAATGGCATCTCGCATCACATCGATCCCTAGATATATTTCTCTCCGCCGTTCATCAGTGACGACAACAGCTACCGCTAGAGCTAGATCTCAATTGACCTATTACAATAAAGCGATCCGACAACCCCCCCTTTTCAGAACCATTATGGGTGGCACGCCTACTGTAGCCCCGCCCTCGGGCAAGTACGAGGTCAGTCAGTCAGTTAAAAGGCACTATCACAATCACCCCTTAAGGTCGGGACGTGATATAGATAACAGATGCATATTCCAACCTATATATGTTGCATTGTAGCAGCAATGTTCCCGTCATGCCTCTTAAGGAACTATTCAGTGTGTAATTAGTAGCAACTAACTCTCAAGTCATCTTCCTATACCCAGTGGCTCGTCATAGTCCCGGATAAGCCCGGCCAGCAGCAGAAGAGACTGGAAGTCCGGCCGTACGTTTTGAATACCTCCTACCACTAGACTGGGATCAGAGCGTAGTGGTTTATATCTCATACGTGTTATATCACATGCAGACAGCACTTCGCGGGCTTGAAGAACTATATCGAGTCCGGGCAGTTCAAGTCAGGAGGTGAGTCTGTTTGTCTCTCTCATTCGCTCTCTATATATCTATCTATCTTTCACGAGGAAGGAACGCCGCTAAATCGGATATCTGAACCAAAAAAAGGCGCGCTCCTCAACTCGAAGCCCGAAGACGAAAACGACCCGACCAAGTTCGACTTCTACGGCAGCACGATCACCATCGTCGCCGCGTCCCGGGAGGAGGTGATCAGCATCCTCTCCAACGACATTTACACCACGAGCGGCGTGTGGGATGTCGAGAAGGTACGTGCATCCTTATATACCTATCCACCTACGTACCTATGTAGAGGATGCGGTTAGATACTTGCATAGATAGGTGGTGGAAAGAAAAGAAAAGATTAATAATAAAAACCCTCACTCGGTCCTATCCGCATTTTCTTTGTTCTGTCTCCGGTTGTGGAGCCCCTTTCCGCTAACGATGTTCTTCGTTTCCGTTCGATCCGAATATAGGCCCAGATTTGGCCGGTAAGTCTTCTTGTTCCTCCGCCGCTCCCGTGTGGCAAGAATATGTAGTACCCCTAGCTAACCTTTTTTCTCTTTTTATGTCTCAAGGCGAAAATCGCGTTTAGAGATCCTTAAGTTACGAAGGTGATTATACCTATGATGGGGCTACGGAGCTGAGGACTACCCACCCACCAATACAGAGGTAGATAGTTATATAGTCGCGCGAGCGGCTGATGCCGAATGGTATAATGCCCGAGAAGGTATCCGTGTTCTGGGGTCTAGATACGTTGAACGGTTCTGTATTGTACAAGAAACCGTAGCTCGTTTTAGACATATGAAAGCTTTTATACACAATACGAATTTGGTATCATGCCCAGACGATTCAGGCAGCTATAGCTCTGATTACAGGAATCTCGATTCTAGATAAACTACACGAAGAGACATCCTGTACCGCTTCGTGAGAGAATGGACGCCGTGTCGAATTACATAGAATGACCCCGGTTAGCTCCCGGAAGGGCAGCAAACCGAAGCAGTTGACGATGAAACCTCTAATTGGATACGAAATCAGGGCGCGCTCGAATAGGGGTGTAATATAGTTAGGCCTTCACTAACATTATCCTCCTAGGCAGATGTTCGTTAAAAAATCATATTGCGTAAAACAGTCCGATTCTATTGAGTTGATATGCCCCATAACCTAAAAAATAATAGCAGTCCATCCACTGAAGTAAACCTAGGTATGCATCCGAATCCCTGTTGTACCCCTTGATCCTCTTCTCGGCAACCACCTACTCCACCCCTTGAACACCATTAAGAATGCGTCGGCGATGCGGAAAGAGAAAAACCTCAGATATCAACTGTAGACTTGGGGATATGTTGTAATTACGTAGCGCGCTCATGGGCTAGAATTCTAGTCCATTTCATCTTACCCCACCCCCTTTGTCCTGCATCACGTCTCAGACTTCGCGTCTGGAGCTTGTATGTCTGCCGACTGTCCGTCTGGCGGCTCTGCAGCTGATTCTTCCTTCTCTGTCTCGGCGGCTGCTTCTGCGGCTAGTCTCAAGTCGTAGTTTAAGTCAAAGCACTCGGAAAGGAGCTCCGTCACAGCACCTTGGCCTTCGGGGACGTCCTCCCCGACCATGAACTTCCCGTCTACTCTCATGTTGTCGATCGAATTCAACTAAAGCCAGATGTTAGCGACATAATGGGGTAAACCCCCTTAGGATAGCCACACACTGCTGACCTTCATGCTGTACGGGTATAACTCTCTGACGGACGATACGCCACCGTTCTCTTTTACTTCCGAGAGGCAGCGCTTCAGTGTCTGAAGTTGGTTGTAGATGGGAAGAAGGGCCTCTGAGACAGGTTCTGATGAGATCATGAGATGATAGATATAACCGTAACTGCGCCGAATGAGGTAGAGCAGTGTCTGCGCGGCATCAGTAACATGAGCATTCCACTAAGATATAGGTACGGATTTCTCGTACACGTTGGACGTAAAGCTCGGCGGGTTGTCCTTCCTCGTCTAACCAGTTTCCGTCGACCCTGCTCTCGTCAATCTTGTCTAGTTGCCGCTGATAATCGTAGAGATCGGTTTCCCGTAATGACCATGCTTGGGTAAGAGATAGTCTATCGAGTTCGTTTCGAATCCCGACGAGGGTTTTGTATAGATGCATCCATTTCTCTGGGAACTCGCCATTTCTGAAAAAACAATTAATTTGCGCCTATAAGTGATATATGATAACTAGAATGGCTAACCTTTCTAGGACTATTGTTGTGTAGGAAAGGCACCTATCCAACAGTCCAGAGACCTTCTCGCTGCCATTTAGTACTTCTTGATTCTCGCCAAGAAATTTGCCGTCGACTCGCTGGGCAGACAGTTCTTCTAGCTGGGACCGGAATTTATGCGTTTCCTTCGGATTGAACTAGGCAAAGACCGTTAGCAGGATTGCGCCGGGGAATCCGGGACCAACTTGCTAGAATACTTTAGATCTGGTGTTCACCACGGCCATCTGTCTCAACATGGAGACCAGCTTCTCCGCTGTCGGCCTCAACGGCACGGCGACCTCCTCGTTCTTCCTCTGCAAGTTCTCGAGGGCCGCGCGACATCGCTCTATCCGGTTTCCGAGCAAGGTCTCGAGGAACGGGGCCGATTTCGTGTCGGGGGAGCTATGTACGATTTCCGTGAGGTGATCGAGCGTATGCGACATGCTCTCGAGATCCTTGGCGGAGAACAGGTCAGCCTCGGTTAGGTGGTCGGTCAGCCGGCGGATAGTAGACGTTAGGGCGTAGGCGGCTGGCGCTTCGTTGTTCCGACCTATCGTCATGAAGAACAACGACAGAAGTTGGAAACAGCTATCAACGACTCGGTCCACTTTCAAATTGGATGTTTTATCAGCGTTCTTGTCCAAAGAGCTCAACTAATCCTGAGTAGTACGGCATCGACGAACGCGCGCCTATACCGAGGACATAACCTAGGCGACAGACATACCTCGATTCTCCTCCGTGGCCCTCCCCTGCCTAATCTCGTTCAATCGTTTGACCTGCTCGATGGTCTGTTCATACAGTACCATAACATCCTGGGTCCGGACGTAGGTAGAACGATCGAGCTTTCGCAGTTGCAACTGATCGCGGGTCTGCATCAGGCTCTCTAGGACCTGTTTCTCCCCCTCATCCCGTGGGGCGGGTATCGCTGGGGTATCCATCTTCGTCACCTGTTTGCGATCTTATCTTGGGCAACTAACTGACTGGGAGAGAAGGTTCCTTGGATCGAATCTCTTTTTTCGTGTTACGGATGTTCTAAGATAAGGGTCAAGAGCTTGATGGATATCCCTTGAAAGTTAAAAAGGAACTTCAAATCCCTCCCTTTCTCTGGGTCTACCCTTCTTTGTGTAAAGGAGGTAGGTAAGTAGGGTGTGTATGTATGTATGTAGTATGTATTTACTCGGGCCTTCCACCTTTGAGTTGAATGAGGACCGTCCCCTGGGAAGAATGACCTGATGGAAGAGAAAACGGATGCCGGGAGTAGAATAGATGTACATAGCTAATTACCTAGACACACACACACAGCTTACATGCGGGACACTTAGGTATGCGCTCTTGCAGGGGAATACTGAAGAACCGACCAATGACGTATAGATGAAGAGACTAATCGGGGCTTGGTTCACTACGAGCAGACAAGGGGAGGGCCAATCTGAGTTCTAGAATTATCGTGACTAGCGTACTACAAACCTACGTACATAGATAGTCTGATAGTCTAGTTACCTAATGTAGGTACTCATTGAACTGATATCAAAAGCTGAGGCTATTGAAGACCGACAATGCGAGAACTGCCCCTATCTCGATTGTTCCATCAAATCACTTCTGGCTGTATGTAGGTTAAGATTCAATATGTAGGCGAGATGTGCTTGGCGGCAGAATGTGGAAAGATAGATAGCAATTGGAGGAGAGGGCAAGGAGGGGGTTTGATGGAGGGGTCATTGATGAACCTTTGGGTTGGGCTTGCAGATGCTTGACGCAACGCCAGAACGCGTTTTTTTGGATGCGGGGCAATGTTCGATATTTCTCTGAGATCGTCTATATTATTGATATTATTGTACATACCTACACCCATCAGGGACTTTGGAAGGGAAAAAAAGGGCACCTCACTAGCTCACCACCATCTCTGATGCCCAATATCTGTTAATCTTGCCTAAGCACGCCTTACAGCCTAGTAAACCCAAATTGCGCAATGACAAGGGGCCTCCCAGCGTTGGAGAGCGGCAGTGAGCAACCGGCGGGGAGGGGAGAGGCGATGGTTGATATGCAGTTAAGACGGAAGTATCTATGTAACTACCGGTGGGATCAGGTGTGGGTACATACATATGTACATACATGTAGTTACACCTACGCACATAGACCCGACTCCGAAATTTAACCACCATAGCCAATCAAAGTCCGAACCCTGCCCCCCACACACTCAGCGTCTTTTCGATTTCGCTTATTATTTTCTCTAGCACAATTTTTCATTTCCTGTAGAGCCTTAACCTTATCAGTTCGGTGACTTCTCTTTAACCTCACGACAGCGAATATCTTCCCGCTCGAGTCGCAAGTACAATTCCAATCTCAGGAACCACCCCGTCTCTCCACACAAAAAATCTAGACAAGATGTCGACTGCCGAACTTGCTTCGTCCTACGCGGCGCTCATCCTCGCCGACGATGGCGTTGATATCACTGTGAGAAATGAACCCCTCCTTCAAATTCCCGGGGATAGTTGCAGAAGGGACTTCTCTCTTTCGCGACAGCCGGCTGGCAGGAAGAAACATACATACGTGCATGGGACAACGACGGAGCAATCATCATGAAGAAGACAGACACATTGGGGCAAATGCTAATAAATGTACAACGATTCTATAGGCCGACAAGCTCCAGACTCTGATTAAGGCCGCTAAGGTCGCTGATGTCGAGCCCATCTGGACACAACTTTTCGCCAAGGTACGCACTTACGCACACACGCCATTCAGGCACGAAAATATCACGAATCTTATTCGAATATGGACGTTCCGCAATGGGGCGGGCAATCGGGAATAATTGGCTGATCTGTATTACAGGCTCTTGAGGGCAAGGACGTGAAGGACCTGCTCTCGAACGTCGGCTCCGGTGGTGGTGCCGCCGCTGCCCCTGGCGCCAGCGGTGCTGCCGGTGGTGAGGCCGCCGCTGAGGCCAAGGAGGAGGAGAAGTCAGAGGGTACGTTCATTAATTCCTCGACCCGCGCTATCCTCACCATGGGATATGCGTGTTTGCTAAGCGAGTCGCACATACTGACCATCATCTCGTACTACAGCCGCGGAAGAGTCAGACGACGATATGGGTTTCGGTCTCTTCGACTAAAAAGCGTAAAATCGGCAGTTCTTCTACGACGGCAACGATGCGGTTCTATCCTTTCCCTTTGTACTTCAACAACAACTGCATGGCTTTGGGGTTACTACAACTTACACCATTGGTGTGGCGTGAAGGAGGCAAATATCCGGATGCCTAGGGCAAGGACCAGGATCACTCTCGCATAGTTTAATACGACGATGCGTTCTGAGATGACATGACATGACACAAGAGTTTTCGACCTTGGTTTTCCCTACTGTTTCGCTGTGCAATAAGATGTGAATTGGAGGAAGCGTCGTGATACTTTATTTATTGTGTACCATGTTAACTATACGTTGATACAGCTATATGTGTCTCCATGTCAAATGTGAAATCGAAGAAGCTTTAGCTCAAGTTCTATCACCAAACCCCCCCTCCCGAAAATTCCCCAAACTTCGTGGAATCCCGTAACGCCCTATCATGCATTTCATAGCAATCGTCATGGTTTTTTTCTCCTTTCCTCGCCTAATCCATCCATATACCTCGGGAGGGCGCGCGCATATACCCTAGCTCCATGTACTACTTACTGCACGATCAGAGCAGCGCTCGGCACCAACCCGGCCTCCTTCAGCGTCTTGCCGAAGTCGATAGAGCCCTCGAACGTCTTCCGCGGGAAATTCATGACGAACCGGGTAACGGCTACGCCGTCCTCCGACTGCAGCAGCTGCGCCACCTCGAACAGCGTCGTCTCGGCCGGCAGGGTCTTCATGACGTTTCCTCCGGGGGTTTGCAGGCGCAGGCGAGCTTCGTTATGCGTTGCAGCAGGTCTTGCAGCAGCCGGTGCTGGTGCTGGTGCTGGGGTGGAGGAAGAAGAGGCAGAAGGGACGGCTCTACCCTCCCGCGCCGCCTTCGCCTCCTCCGCCTTGCGCCGCCGCTCCTCCTTGTCCGCCTCGATCTTCGCCTTGATCCGCCGCTTCGCCTCGAGATCGTCCAGCTTCTCCTGGCGCTTCTTCGCGGCTTCCTTGATTTGCTCCTTCCGCGCTATCTCTTCCTTTAGGTCTTGCGACTCCTTGGTGGCCTTCTGGCGGATTTGCTGTGGGGGAGGGAGGGGGCGCGCTGTTAGTGGATCATGTAGGGGAAAGCTGGCGTGGTAATCTGTTTATGTAAGGGAGAAGGGAGGAGAGGGAAGGGGTCGTAGTGGTTATGGTAGTGCTGGTTATTAGTAGGAAGGTGGAAAGGGACAAGGGGATAGATACCTCGTTGCGCTTGTGCTCCTCCTTGTCCTCGAGTGCCTTGCCGGCTTTCTTCTCTCGGACCTTCTCGCGCAGCTCCTCGAGGCGCGCCTTCTTCTCCTCTTCGGTCAGAGGGGCGATCTCCTCAGTGGACTCGGCGAAGTCGGCATGCTCGCTATTATATGCCAGATTGTTTGTTAGAATATTTATGGTAGATCATGATGGATGGAGAGGTCTTTTTTTTTTGGTCTTTTTTTTTTTTTTTGGCTATCCCGTCCATCCATCCGATGAGAATAACGTACGTCTTGCTGGCGTGGAACTCGGCAGCCGCCTGGCTGCGGAACTTCTTGCCGCACTCGTTGCAGACCAGTGACATGGCGACGGCCCCCTCGGCTAGAGGGGCCGCGTTGATGGCGGCCTCCTCCTCCTCGTCCTTTAGCTCATCCAGAGGAGTGTCTTGGGTCTTCTCCAGCCAGTCCATAGCTCCTTGCACTAGATCATCTTTGTTAGCCGTCGTCTTCGTTCATATCCCAGGCCTATGATAGTCATAGTACAATTAGGTTGAAGGGGGTGGGGTAGAGAACGTACATCCTCCGGACTTCTTCACGGCCATCTCGGCACGTGATTTGTCGAAGCCCATTTCTAGGAGCTGCTCGAGGTCTGATGGTGCCATACTGAAGGAATGGGTTTGTTGTATTTATTTCTGTTACTTGGTGTGTATAGTTAGGTTTAGGTCTGGGCAATGATCAAACAGCTAATCAGTGTGGGGTGAAAACGAGCTGACGATGAGATTGGGGCGCGGTGAGTTATGTAAGACGGAAAGAACTCCTCTTTAATTGGAAAGGATGAATTATCTAGTTATAAATCTTCTACTACGTAGATAGAGAGGACTGAGACTCGTGATAGTGGTAGCTATATGCCTAAGTTTTCACCAAGTATCAGCCTGTACATGGAACGGAAGTTAATAGAAGTAAGTGGCTCTGCACGTCATCGTCTGTTGCCTCTATCACATACCATACTCCGTAGGTACAGGCAGGTAGGTATGTACATGTATGTAGGGTATGCCGTAGCATTCTAGAAAGTATATTGAATGTGGTCTGTGCGTCTAGCTATAGGCCTAGGCTGGTACCTAATTTCAGGTTTCTCCAGGACCCAGGTTCACTGAATAATCAGGCGTATTATAGGAAGGACCATTGAAACATGTAGAAGAACTATTGCAATAAATTTGGTTCTGGTGATTTGTGTTCAAACTTGGATGGATCGTTTCTTGTATGCGACAAAGCTGAATCATTCCAGCTGAAATCCAATCAGAACTGAAAAGAAGTCACCATGACGCTGTCTTCTCGCCTTCAGAAGCTAATGATAGTACGAAGAGGTAGGGAATGTTGGCAGGCCTCCTACCTAACCTCTAGGTAATTAGAAGAGCCTAAGGTGACCTCTCTGAAGTGTACAATACCTACATGTATGTATGTATGTATATATATACATTACCGCGCGGGGGGGGGTTTTCGACATGATTCTAGTAACTAATTCGACGGTGGACATCGTTACAAAATTTCGATACTAAGCACCATTATTCGACATCATTTCTAGGATTATATCCCATATAAATCTATAATGGCACCTGGTAATTATCACCATATAAAAGTCATTTTATCCTAAAATTAATCCCTAGGATTCTTTCGGGCCAAGACCGTCCTTAACTGCCAGGACCACCTACACCTACACCACCACCACCTAACTGCACCACCTAACTGCACCACCTAGCTGCACCACCTAATTAGCCACTACTTAATTACAATGCGTTGTAAAAGTTAATTATAATGCGTTATAAAAGCTGATTACGTTATATTATTTAATTGCATTAATTTATTTTATAATTTATTAACCTATAAGTTTTGGTATATATAAGTATTTAAAGACATAAATATTTATAATCCCGTAATTATACCATAACGTAAACCTTTATAATTATAATGTAATGGTTAAGTGATTATAATTGTAATCTTTTATATGTATATAATACGTAAAATCTAAAGGTCCGTTGTTCGAATCTTATATATAATATATATAAAAAGTTAAAAGTGGAAGGTGGAAGGTGGAAGGTAGGAGGTGGAGATGATGGGCGCCGGTAGGTAGGCGCTTATTATTTTTTTTTTTTTAATATTATATAATTCAAGATTGTTTCGAAGCGGCAAGACGGTTTTAAAGTGAAAATGATCTGGGCCGGAAGTTTTGCTCTTGAAAGTCCTTAACGTACAACGATATTAACCAATGGATTCGATCCCGGTGACCGTTACCAAAAGCCCCCCCCGCGCGGTAATGTATGTATGTATGTATGTATGTATGGTATGAAACTAACTGCATAGGTACGTTACAGCTCAGCACAAGTGCAGCTGGGCTGACGCATTGGCCAGATAGGTGGTTATTGTATGTACCTAATAATAACATTCAGTCAATATCATCATCAACCCCATTCACGTCTCTAATTCATCAAGTTTCAAGTCAGTTTACTGCAAGGTCACGCACAATTAAACATTCTCCTTTTTCTTCTTCTTCTGCTTCTTCTTCTTCTTCTTGTCCATTATAGACATACAGTGAACATAACAAAGACATAATCCAATATTTCGACTGATCCCGAGCAAACCTGCCGTATTTCCTTCTTAGTACTTACTACCTAACCTAACTAAGTAGTGACACTACTAAATAAATTCTAAGTCCCCTGATTACTGCTATTGTGCTGCTGCTACTTATTGTGGTGACATCTATCGGTGTCAAAATATCGCCAAGCACGCCACGAGACCTTCCCGACCTCGACGTTTGCCAACTCCAACTTGTTCTTCTTCGTTGCTGAGCGCGCTCTTCTACTTCTCCTTCCACCTCTGTCAATATACCCAACATATATTCTTTTGCTTTCGATACAAGTCCTATTCCTATCCAATCGCGAATCGATTCCATCATGTCCGTCGAGATCGATCCTCAGGAGCTCGGATTCCACCGTACGTCACATCATGCCACGTCCACGTTCAAACCCTTATAATATGACATATATATATATCTATATATATCTGTACCTGTCGAAGCAGCCATACTCACATATTTACTGACAGGGCCCTTTACCGCGGAGGTTTCGGAGACCCTGAAGATTAGAAATCCTAACCCCCACCCGGTAGCATTCAAGGTCCGTTACATACATAGCCTATCAAGATTACGTCTTTACATATCATCACAAATTATCTCGTATCTTAGTGACTGACATATATACTATAGGTGAAAACCACAGCGCCTAAGCAGTATGGCTTCCTTCTCCCGTCACGAACCATCCATAATTCCAGATTTCAGCCAGCACGATATTGACACTGCCGATCCCTTAGATATTGCGTCAGACCGAACTCGGGCCGGGTCGAGCCAGGCAAGGAAGTTGAAGTCTCCGGTGCGAAACCACTGCACAAATCTTACAACTCCAGACTGCTGACTACCATTTAATAGTCATCCTACAGGCTATGAAGCAAGAGCCCCCTCCCGACACCAAATGCCGTGACAAGTTCCTTGTTCAGTCTGTCCCCATTACTGGCGATAAGGAATTCGCCAATCTTGCAGCGATCGTGAGCAATGTCCATAAAGAATTCCAAACTACCCCGACATCTGCTGACTTTGAAACAAGTGGGATGGTATCGAGAAGTCCGCAGTACAGGAGAGGAAGATTCGTGTTGTTTTCCTGCCTCCAAAGGGCACGGTTGGCGCACCTTCACTGGAGACACCTAGCAAACCGTCAGCGGCGGATGCCGTAAGTTGTTCACTTTCCTACTTTTCAAGCCAGCACCGTAGTAACCCGTAGGTATCAGCATGCGGCAACACCCGACGTAGCTCCCCCGGCCTACTCGTCACCTAGCGCGTATGTGGCGGCCGGCGAATCTAAAGACCGTGACGAAGCTAGCCCAGGGCCGGCCGGGCTCGCCGCCTCGGCCATGACCAAGCATGCTGATCTGAGCTATGACGAACTGAAGCAACAACTAGCTCAAGCTGAGAAGCTGATCGGTCAGTTGAAGCAGGACCAGGGCGGCCTCCGACAACGAAAGACCGGCGCCGCGGACGACAAGTCGGGCGCCTCCTCGAAACCCGCCGACCTCGCCCAGCAAGTACGGGCAGGCACCGAGGGCGTGCCCGTGCAGATCACAGCCGTCTTGTGCTTGCTGAGCTTCCTGCTCGCGTACCTCTTCTTTTAGGGTGCGATGAGGATGGTAGTACAAATTGTGACTAAGAAGTTAGTTCTACGCGTGTTGAATTAAAAAGAAAATACGCAAGGCAGCAAGCAGGGAACGGGGGGGCCGGATGTCGTCTTTCTATTGATGGCAACGGCATGCAAGCGGTATGAATTAATACAGGGAGGACGACGGGATCAGCCATACCCGGAAAGGGAATGCCCTCGGAGGGAGGGAGTGGGTAGGGTAGGGACAGAATTATGGGCGAGTAGTCAGTGGATGTATGGATGGATAGAGTGGGTTGCCCTGCTAATTACTAGTAGATGCAAGACAACGCACCCTAGTAGGTAGGCTCGTTGATGGAACTCTATAATCGGCGAGCGAGAAGGACGTGCGTTGCTTGAGGAAGTGGTGTTGCTGTTGCTGTTGTGGTTGCGTACGATAGGGGGAAGAGCGATACTTGTTTTGTACTTTATAGCATATATTCATTTTCCCCTTTGTACGGGGGTTTTCAGTTGACTAAAGGCTATACTATCTATGATCGATCACATTGTACCGAAGCGTCAAGATGTTTCCATTCATCCCTATCTGTTCTCTTTTCCCTTTGTATCTAGTTACCAGTCCATATTTCTTAGTTAACCTAGGGGCAGACACGAGTTACATGTAACCTACCTGGCTATAGATGAACCTACGTCTCGGTGGCTGGAAAGGAAAAGAATAGAATAGGGATTGTCTCGGGAAAACTAGGTATAAAATAGTGTTTTAGGATGACATAACATAAAGGATGCTCGTCGGGCGTGCCATAAACAATGGAATGTGGTTTAGACCCGAATATAAATCAAGCTCGTCTGCATTTAAGAGACTGGGATGTCCCTCTGTCTGTCTGTGGTAGCCGCTCTGCCTGCTTAGGTAAGTAGGCACTCATTGTGAAGCTCTCGAGATCTGTAATAGTCATTGCCATAGGCCATGATGTAGTGTCGCCCTTCACCGGTCCGTAATATGGAGAGAGAAACGCTTGGAGAACAAACATTACGACAAACGTAGCCGGACAGAATATGATAGGTGACCTCGAGACTGCTTCCATTTATGTGATGCCACGGCCGTCCGAACCCTCAGTCAATGCGGCGGCGGCTCATTAGATAAGATATACATGTTTTTCTAAGACTATATACAACACGTGAACGAACGAGCAAGCCAGCCAGGCCACATTCTCCGTCTAGTTCATGCGTTCATTCACTATAAGCATTTCACCCCCATTCAGCACCGCCGCCTATTCGACAGCTTTTTTTTGTCAAGGCCATATAGCAAAATTTTAGATGACAGGAGCCATAGCTAGCTAGCCAACCAACCTTCGTCTCCACAGAAGAGAGAAAAGAAAAAAAAGGCATTCGGCTCAGGCCTCAATCTCATCCTCCTTCCAATCCGCCACCGCAGCGACCTGCTGCTGCTGCTGCTGCTGCTGCTGCTTCGGGCCACCAGCGCCCCCGACCAGGCGCCCGCCCTCCTTGCGCTTGACGCGGCACCGCATGCCGACGTTCTCGTCGAAGATGAACTGCCAGATGACGTAGACCCAGGAGGGGTGCTGGGGCAGGTCCTTGTAGAACTCGCGCGCGATGGCGTGGAGCTTGGGGAGCCGGGTCCAGGGCACGGCGGGGAAGTCGTGGTGCTCGTTGTGGAGGCCGACGTTGTAGGTGAAGAAGTTCAGGGGCCCGTAGTACGAGAAGGTCTCGGGCACGGGGATCTGGTTGGCCGGCTCCCGCTGCGTCGGCGTCACCGTCTCGTACACGTAGTGCTCGGCGATGAAGTGGCCCGCCGTCGGGTGCAGGCTCCCCGCCAGGAAGGACGACAGGAGCAGGTAGAGCAGGGCCTGCTTGCCCAGGAGCGAGACGAGCACGTGGTCGAAGCCGAGCTGCACGGCGACGTTGGCCGCCGACACCCACGTGAACGGCACCGGGTAGACGCACATGGGGCGCAGGGCGTAGAAGAAGATCTGGAAGGTGCAGAAGAAGGCCTTGCCCAGGACGGAGTCCAGGACCACGGCCTCGAGCGCCGTCGGCAGGTCCGTGTCCAGCCCGTCCACGCCCAGCGACTTGTGGTGCGTCAGGTGGTAGGGCCGGAAGCTGGCGCTGTAGGGCACGCCGATCGGCAGGTTCGCGACGATGGCGAACAGCCGGTTCGCCGTCGCCGACCGGAACGCCAGGTTGTGGCTGATCTCGTGGATCGCCAGGAACAGGTTCTGGTTCGACGTCGCCCCCACCACGTACGCGAGCGCCCAGAACCAGGGCGAGAAGAACGACGTGTTGCGCAGGGTGTAGGCGCACGCGATCTGGATGCTGACTACGAGGAGGACGACGTATTTCGTGAGGGGTTCGGGGCCGCAGAGCTTGGTTACCTGTTTGTGGTCGATTCGGTGTTAGTGTCTGACATGGACAACCCGGTGGGAAGGAGTGGGTGGTTCGGTTTATAATCTTCAGGGGTAGAGAGGGAGACGGGTCAGGTCAGTTACTGACCTCGGGGTGTGCCTTGATGATAGCTAGACGTCTCGTCCGGTGCGGCTCCTCGGTGTAGGTCCAGAAGAAATCTTTGTGCTCGACCTCGACGGGGTCACGCTGTAGCTCCTCCGAGGCGGCATCTCGGGTTCCCGCTGGCTTCCCGTTGAGGCGGATGGTCTTGTCGTCCTTGCGACGGGTTGGCGGTGCGCTCGTCAGCGTCGATGAGGAGGAAGGGGGCGCCATTATGAAGTATTCCAGGTCCAGGTCGCAATCCCAATCCAAATCCACCACCTTTATACCTAGGTTAGTTATATATCTATCTCCCAGAGAAACCGCATGTAATCAATTGTTTGGAGCGAACGGATAGTCGAATAAGCGAGTTGACGGGAGTTGATTATTAAACAACTAGTTGTGAGCAATAACGAAGGGATGAAAGAGAGAAATCAATTGCTTGCGTTGCCTAGCTTGCGAGTCCTCTCTCACTATCTTCTCCGGGTGGGCTTTTGCGGTGAAAGATTAACTACTTAATTATCTAGAGGTTACAACGCTCTGATAAGATTAGGGGCGATCTTGGATCTTTCGATTGTGTTGAATAATCATTGGCCAATCATTTTACAACGTTGAGGACTGAGAGCCGCTAGAGGGGGCTTAGTAACTTCCAAAAGATGGGGTGGAAAGGAGACATCAAGAACATCAATTGCTAATGCCAATGTTTTGTCTCTCTATTTGCCACCTCCTATGACTGTTACATATATATGTAACTAGGTAGTTAATCTGATAAGTAAGTTATTGAATAAACTACTTTATATGTATTCCATAAATAATGAAGTTCCACCCTCACACCTGCGTCGTATTCGTATAGCCTAGGTACGTCTCCTTTATTTGATTTCGGGATAAGCAACATCAAACATATGATAATCTGCCCACTATACCAAATTTCCTACAGAAAAAAGGGGGGGAGACGCTGCATCTTGCGTCTGCCCTAATACCCTCCTAGCTTTTTATCGTCCACGGTATCGCTAATTATTTAGGCACGAATTAGTTATAGCCACTCTGTAGGGATGGATGCCTGAATGTATAGAGTATGTAGAGTCCATAATACGGAAACTACGCAGTTAGCCCTAGTTCTTCGGAATACAATTTATCTTGGTTCGACGATTCAATCTATTTCGTGTCTGGGTTCATCGTTAGCATTCCAACTGACCGTAGGCCCTTGTCACGGCAGATGCCTGACAGGTATGTTCAATAAGAGGGTATGACTTTGGAGATATGAATGTATGTCCCAGAGCTGTTATCATGAGAAGGCATTCACTTTCATACCAGAGCCTTCTAGGTATCACATGGGACACCCAACTGGGTTCCTTTCTTCACCATGCGTAGATGTGCAGCCATCATACCTGTGGCCTCACAGGCTTTCTCACATGGCCCTGTTCCGAGGAATCACATGCAATTCTGGCCTGGATGCACTAGGTATCAGTCAAGTTCCATAAGCCATATGGTTCTATTAAAGAGATGAGGACTGCCTTACCTTTATTACGAGATGCACATGCTGAATACCCACGTGTTAAAAGTGCGTGTGCATCAGGAAGACCGTCGGTAGTTACCTCTAATTCATCGGGACGACGTTTCTGACTTTGAGTATGAAGCTGGATATAACATAATATACGAAGTCTTGGATTGATTTAACTAAGGAGATCAAGTAGGTAAGGGTATGGTGTGGTCTCCAGGGCTATGCCGTCTATAGAGGCGTGGCCCCCTATCTTGTAAGACTTGAGTGAAAAGACCAACGTAGTCGTCAAACACTTCTACTTCACGGCTTTTCAACACCCAATTACCATAATTTGCTTAGAACAAAGTCTTAAATGGTTCACTGCAGTCCAGTTTTCTCATTGGGTGAGATACCGCATATAGAATGGAGAGCAGGGACATGGTCTACATGCGGTTTCTACACTGTAGGGTATATGCTGCTGCAGAATCCCGTCACATGAAGGGCTACTTTGCTTTTTATGAGGACGGAACCGGCCATTCTAAATACTTTTCACATTCCCAACGATACTTCAATATACATGAGATGCTTTAAGACTACCGCTCTACATGATGCTACATAGTGGCGAATGCCGAATGCAGCTTTTGCTATTTGCCTTCTGCAGGAGCAAGGTGCCTCAGTGCCTAACTAATCTCCGTCGACCGCGCTACTGCTGTATGATCTCATAGATCCAGATCAGCTTTGCAGATTCTACGCCCCCAACAGGGGGGGAGTGAGGCTGCCCAGCACTGGCGTATCGATCTTATGCTCCCCTTCTGGGCTCGAGTACATTGCATCTGATCGTCCTTCGCCCTTGTCAAAATTCAGCTCCTGCTGCATGTGACCTATCGCATACAACACCCCTCGAGACTATAGATTGGGCACCGAAACGTCCAGACCACAGATCTGCTTGGGATGCAGGGGATGGTCTGAATCGAAACTGGACCTGGTTTTTGTATTGGGCGTCAGGGACGCAGGCTGATAGCGCATAGGGCAAAGGCGGGTGGCTCCAAGATGTACCTACAGAGCACTTGATTGATATGTACGACAACTAGGTATGGTCTTCGAAGAGTCCCGCCTATTGGGTATGGATTGGACAGCATGTAAGGCATATGCAGTATCTTAGATTAACCAAGTAAGTTGATTCAGCTTCTTCAATACTACGACCGCCTGCATGAGGACAAACTCAAATCGGAGCTGCAGGCCTGCCGCCTCACTCAAATATAAGGCTTCTCTATTTTTGGCTATCATCACCTGAGGCCAGCACCGAGAGTAACGAGGACAACTTGTATTAAGTCACAAATGCAGCAACCCGGTAAGCTGGTAGGCGTTAAGTTTGACATTGATCTTGTGATGGTCTGAGTCTATCGACGGATTCAAGCATAGCCCCTGTACCTCAAACCCTTGGTACACAACTTCCACCACTCAAAAACCGAAGATATCCTTGTGTTATATCATTGTTAGACGAGTCACTATACCCTAGGGGCTCTGTTGTCTCCCGTGGTTTGAATAGATAAATTGTCCTAGTAGGGAAGAGTAAGAAAGCATTCCTAGGGTTTAACCCAAGAGAACGACACCCTGTCTAACTGACACGGATCGAAAGCCTACCAATCGTGAATAGGAGTATAACTCTCATGCTTCCGAGTCGTGTCGTTGAGACCGGACACAGGATAATCTCGCGTACACGCATGATACTGACGTCTCATTGCACGATACCTCACCGCATCTATAGTGACCCATGCTTTATGAATGGCGTGCTATGCACAGTATATACGTAAAGGCCACGGAATCGAGCCTGCGTGGTCTGATGCAAGCCCCTATCGAGTTGTATCTTGAGACGTGCAATACGAATACACGGGCTGATGAGCCCAATGCCAACTTCACGGCCCGAACCTAGAGCCTCCCTCGCCCGGCCGGCCCGAGTTATTTATCTGATCTATAACATAAGCAAGTACACACCGTCCTTCTCTTTGTAGCGGATTACTGTGGAGATTTTGACTAGTCGTTTTCCCCTCCTTTGCTGGCAGGCAGGAATATCACGATCGTGAGGTCGTGTTGGGTGCTGTAGCCTGCATGCATGTGGCTTGCTGCGTGGCAAGTATGTTTTCTTCTTCTCCTTTTCTTCGAGTAAATGATTGCTCGCCCAGCCTTACTCCAGAGTCCGGTCCCGTCGTTCCGCCGTAGTAGTTAGCTCCCGTTATCGGAATTCTAGCTCAGTTGTCGTTGGTCAATGAATGGGGTGTGGGAACCCCTGAGAGCTCAGAGAAGCGACCTTGAACCACACTACGTGATGCCTCAAGGTACTTATCCGAAGAAGCGGAAAGCAGCAGAGTGCTTGCCTATCTCTGTGGCTCTGTAGCATTGGGGGCCGCATAGAGTTGTAAATCGAGGCTCAATATAGTAGGAGATGCGTCTCCCTGAGGGCCAAGTAGACGGGAGAACAGCCTTTGGGGGCATAGACCCAGGGCTAGGCTTCCGACCAGTCAGCCTCGCTGCTGTATATACGCAAGAGATTCCTAAAATGTGTATTAAGCTCCAATCTATCTGGAAACGATGTCACCCATATTCCATGGGTAACTAGTTGATAGGGCCAGACATACATCTGTATCACTGTCACACATGTCCCACCTCTATGGATTTGGATCATCCGGTTCATCTTATTTGAAGTAGCTCAACCCGAGAGCGAGGAAGATGGGTTGCAGCATGGCTTTTATGGGATTCAGGTGGCAGAGTGGGCGTCCGCGTTGGGGTCCAAAAGCAAGCAATGGAAGCCAGCTATACATTTCCTGCATATATCCCCCGAATGAGCATTAACTGCAATGGGGGGGTGATCGGCTAGATGAAAAGAAAGCAATAGTGAATTAGAAATAGTACGTTGTAAGCCAGACGGGGCTGTCAGCAATGTATTAGGGCCAAGCGGACGCTATTATAATACTCCCGCCAACTCGGGCGTAGGCTCATGTAGCAAGGGTTCGTCTGACCTAGCACTACCTAAATATCCATTATACCCCCAATAAGCAACTCAAACATAGGAGACTCGCTAGCTCCCATGCACCCTGTGAATGTCGTGCATTCCGCCGAAGAATTTGGTGACTTTGATTTGCTTAGACTACTACTAAATTGTCCGCCTTCCATCAAGGATGCTTCAATGGTGCGCGACCTACATAGCAGATGCCTATCTTGAGGGGCCTATATATTCTTAGACTCATACTGCAGTTGCAGCTGCGGTAATGCATAAGTCAATACACATTACAACTCAGATAAATGAATCGGGCCTCTTACAGGCGCTCTCATATTTCGTCTCATTTATCGAATGCGAGCTTACCCGGGAGGTCCCGATACATCGCTCTTGTGAACCGAGCCCAGGGGCCTTTGTCTCCATCGCGAGCGGGAATCGTGGGGAATACCTCGTCTTTCAACGGACAGTCTGTTCCATTTGGTTGCAATTGATCGCCGAGGTTAACATCGATGTCTCTTTCTGTTCCTTTGCTTTCGGCTACCATTCCCCCAATAGGCTGTGGGAGTTGTTTATCTTTTCTTTCTAACCCATACATAGAAGTATCGTTGTCACTCTGTAAACCACACCCAACGGGTTCCGGGAGAAGTCTCTCCCAACTCTGCATGCCGTGGAGCTTTGCAGCAGGATCAAAACTGATGTAAACCAATGCATGGAGATCCTCCTCCTTTCCTGTCCCAGTGGAGTAAACCACTGACCGCTCATCCCCAGTTGCAGTGACCTTGCCTTGGTAGTCGACTGGATTAAGAATGTTGTGTACCCCACCCCATATCGGACCAGGCTCTGAAGATTTCTGTTGAGGTGGCCATGTTGATATTTGATTCGGATGGTAAAGCATGTCAATCTGCTCCTCCACACTTAATTGGTCTTCTGGCTTGGGATAATCAATTTGAGAATTCGAGGGGGATTTCAACTTCCGAGACCCAGCCCGCAAGTGCAGACATTGAGCGTCAGACTGATCCGTCGAAAAACTGTGAATAAGATCGAGGAACGTATTGCTGGAACGCTGATAAGAACGTAAATGTGTGTGACTCCGCGAATAGAACGGGCTTGTAGAAGCATCGTCTCCTGGATGGACATTGTGTGGAGACCGTGCCTGCAAGACGGAAAATTCCGGTTGATTGAGACATTCGATCTCCTCATCCAATATATCCTCGTCGACGTCTGCGGCGAGCCAATCTTCATTACAATCACCAGAAAACACAAGCTCCTTTGAATAATACGTGATTCGGCTTCCGCTCTTTCCCTTAAGCCACTCCTTACGAGATTCGACGATGAAAATCTTCCCAGAGGTCTCATCTGTTTCCAACTTGAGAAATCCCCACCTGTCGTCGATGGGGCCTTCGGAATGGTGTCTTCTCCAGCTATGATGCTTCCTCATGATTTGAGACTTGCGGGGTTCCGTCGTGCCGAGGGGCAGCTTAAAGCAGTAATAGTAAGACATCCAATTCGATTCCCCAGCTTCAAAACTAGTTTGGTTCGAGAGCCCATATAAGTAGTCGCCCATGATTTCGAAGCAGACCGTCACACCCATCTCATATCCGACCACGCTCGACAAGGTGATCTTTTTGGGAAACCAACGATTCTCCTTAATGCTGAAACCTTGCAAAACCCATCTTCGAAATCCGTCGCCGACATCTACCGAATGTGTACCGTAATATAGAAACTCCGCGTTGTTCCGAACGAACATTCTGGAAATCGAGTCCGCGTCCAGCTCAAGCGGTTCGTAAATGATCTGCTCTTCCGCATTGAAGACCAGCAGCCAGTGCTCCGTCTCGGAGAAAGCAAAGGATAATAAGCAGCTAGTAATACCATCCGCGTGGTACAAGAGCCTGAATTTGAATTTGAGGCTTTTCCTGGTTCCTAAGACAGCTTTGCTTACTAGCGTGGGGATGTCAACAACAAGCTCGACGCTGGCCGAGTTCCAGAGGTCGAGGATTCGCAGCCAACGATTCGGATTGTCCCCGTAGACGTAACAGAGGACGCCACGGTGGTAGAGGTACGAGTCGGCGAGGCCAACAATCCCAATAACGTAAGGGTGTGCTTGGGAAGTAGCACAACGGCGCTTCACTATCCTTCGGAGCGCGCGGGCGAAGCCGCTCTTCTCGGCTTCCAGTGTCTCTAATGCATAAGGGGCTTTCTCCTAGAAAACCCCGTCAGGATAGCGTCGGACAGATGTAGATGGTGGGTATCGGGGATGAACTTACACCAAGGGTGGTCTGACAAAATCGTTCCTCTTTCACTAGATATTGAAAGTGTCGACTTATAAGGGATAAAACAAATATATCCTCCAAGTCGAGGTCTTTTATTATAAGGCTCATAATCTCGTAGGGTATTCTCTCTAGGCCTGGTTTGCTTTGATAGATAACGGGGTCCTTACTTTGAGGAGTCATAGGCTTGTTGTAGACTCGTAGTGAAGGATTCACATCCTGTGCATCTGTACACCCCATGTTAACTTTCTGGGACCCAACTGGGTAGGGGGGTTAGCAGGGGGGTTTCTAGAGTCCAGCACTTGATGTAGAGGCTACTTACTAGCTTATATATTCCCTCCCTTTTTATCCCCCAACCAGAGCCTTGTCATTCATTAGAAGGGTTACATGATTGAGGTAGTTTCCGAATCCCTAAAAGTGCTCCATATTCTACAGATCGGCAGGCATGCCACGCAGCCTTACTCTGTGGCATAGGCTAATATTGACAACATTGACATTCCATATTACTCGTCCGAGTAAAACAAGATTGAATATGTATATCAGCCGCAATAACATCTGAATGGGTATTTGAAACGAAGAGAGTGAAAAGGACAAACAAATACTGCGTTTCCCTTACACGGTGTAACACTGAGTCGGGCAGGTCGGGGTACTGAACCCTGTATTTATACTCCATACCTACATATGTACATGCATATTGAGGTACATATATATACATGAATACAACTAATGCACTCTTAGTAAGTATATAGTGCTACATGTTAACTAAGTACATGCATATAATGAATGCCATTAATTAATTCTGAGGCTCTTCGCAGAGGCTAACCTTAATCAACGTATCTCCCATCTTCAAACTATGTAGCTGCCCTTGAGGATGAGAGCCAGGAATGACGGCCCCTCTCTTTTTCCCACGTGGTACGTACTCTTGTAAGACCGTGTCTATCTATGCAGCTATGCTATGTGAGAGCAGAGCCTCAATACTTCCCTTCACTTCCTACCAAGTTACTGGAACTACCATTGTCATCCATAGCGAGACTTGGGTGAAGCATGCCGCTTCCTGCCGTACCGGGCACACATGATCTCCAATATCCACGTTTCTTACGTATACCAGCTCACAGCATTGTCTATACCCGGCGATAAGCGAGGTTTCTCTAGTTACATACCTAGCTGATACTACCTATGTCCTCAATATACAATATGTAGTAAGGATTTACTTACATTTTAGCTACATTTATCGTGGGGGCTAAAGTGAAATCTTCAGGCACGCCAGTCCCCCCCGCCCCGATGAGCTATGTATTAAGATAAAACCCCGCGGCCCGCACCGGGCGGAAGACGTACCCGATCGCTAGCTCTAAAGGGTGAGTAGTCCGTAACGGCACCACATACATAGCTAGCCATGTGAGGGCCATGTAAGAGCCTCAATGCTTACAGACCAGTTACGAGTATCTAGCTGGAATTTTATCTCCAATATTAGCGGCTTCCCGTCCCGAAACTGTGTTCCCCGAACTATGCTAGCCACTTCTTCTGTAAAATTGGGATCGCCCGAGTTCTTAGCGATTTCTCATCTACTGAGTCGTCTCATGTTTTGTGTAAAAACATTGCGTAACTACGATACGTTCCTCCCACGAGCTACATATACAACAGCGAGAATGATAGACTACGAGGCTGCCTAGAGAACGAGTTCCCGGTCACCATAACCCAATCGAATCCAAGTCATTCGATTGATGTCGACAACATCTCGATGATACAGGTAAACAGACAGCCCGATGTAACTAGTCACTTGCAGAGAAGGCTGCTGCATACTCAATGTGCATATTGGAAAAGGGGGGCTGGAATCGACAGCTCGTCTATGCTCCTTGAGGATTTACTGGTATTCTAAGTTAAGGCTTCGAAATTTTGTTAAGTGATATGTCTACTAACTCTACTGTGTACTAGTACTACGAGACAATTCACATTCCTATGCTAGACGGAAAACCTGCTTAGGCACTGGGTACACAAAGTTCTTGTTACTGATCGGTGTATTCTATGGGGCAAGAATACCTCGGCTATCCCTCATCTGATTACATATGAAGAGGAGTAACTAGTCAGTACCTTGCGAGAGGCGTCTCCACCATGGCTAGACTCAGCGACTCGTCCCTAAATGAAGCGGCGACGGCCGAAAGAACCCCTCCAACCTACCTCAAGTGGAATGGTATCGACTAAGTCACATGCATACGCAATTCACAAAAGAACTCGTGAGGCTAAGATTGGTGTCCAGTGCATGCTAAACCGAATGCCAGATATTACGGTCTGCTAAAGAATGTGTTCTGGTGAAGGGTGGTTGCCTAGCATATCTGAACACTGTATTCCTGATGGCGGACCTATGGTGTTACAGAAACTACTGTTAGTCGCCAAAAGGTCCAGTTACTGTGCTACTGCAAATGGTAAAATACCTCAGTTGTCTGTCACGCCATATCGTAAGGTTGGCCAGCTCATCAACCTTGTTGCCACCGAGACGGTGAGCCTTGCCTTCACTGAGTGAGCGAGCGAAATTCTCGCCGATTGGTAGACAGCGAAATTCTCGATTCGTCAACTGACAGGGCGCTTACGAAGATCCAAAAAAAAAAAAAAAAAAAAAGAAAGAAAGAAAGAAAGAAAGAAAGAAAAAGAACTGCCCTTGAGATAGCTTTGATGCTATTCATGGTTATCGAAGATTGGCAGTTCACAGCGACTATTTCTCAGTTGAAGATGGGCATCAACGAATTACTCAGCCCTGAAAGATTTTGATTCTTTAGTGTTACATACCTTACAATGATGTATTGGTCTAGGTCAAGAGTGAGTGGTTCTTAGCTTGCCAGCACATTAGTATCTGGCAAAACGATATCACATGCCCATTTACTAGAAGTAGGATGACTAAGGGGTGACTGGTTACATCAAGCGAGCGAGCGAGCGAGCGATTTGAAGCGTGAGTCCTTGATATGACCCACCCATTTCGACTTCGAGCCCCTCGTACTTGAATGGGGGAGTTGGCTTATTCCGAGGAGGTAGGGGAACTAGAGCCTCAAGTAAGACGAGACGATCAATCGTTTTATGTCTGGTATTCAGTCGTCAATTGACCCTTCTAGGACATGTGAATACCACCCTAAGCTCCCTCCCTACTCTCAACAACATTCCATCGGGGTTAAGGTGACTTTATCGTTAAGGTTGGGTATTAAATAATGTAATTATTTCGACGGAGCGTCTCTACTATAGTAGTGATGTTGTCTTTGTAACTAAATAATATGAGTAGCTTGCGTTCGCTGGGACTGTAATGATAATAAGAAGCATTTCGTCTGAAGACGGGCACTCACTCAGCTTTGTGTTATGACGACCTTGTTTGACATGACCTGAGTGTAATCGAGGCCCCGTGAACAAACTCGCTATTCATCGTCACTCATCTACGACTTCAAGTCTTATTTTTCAAACTATAAAGAAATAACTCTCTGTGGTGTTAGCATAAGATGGTTCGTTCCCTTCTTTCTCCAACAAGATTACATTGATCGTAGACTAACGAAACCGCCATGGCATACGAGCAAAACACTGGAAACGAAGTTCCTGAAGCTTCTGGCAGCAGCAGCAGGAAAAGGACCCAGGAAATATCGCAGCCGACTGGCCAGTCGTTCCACCTCTTTCCAAACCTACCTCCAGAGCTGCAAGACCTCGTTTGGGAATTCTCCCTACCGCGTCGTAGGCTCCTAAATCTCTCCGGTGACCCAAATTTACCAATGAAGGGCCTGCCGCCACCAACGATAACCCATGTGTGCTCGGCCGCGCGCGCAACTGCCATTAGGAACGCCTCAGTGCTGGAACTCCCTTATACAGGGCTCCACCACCGGAAAGAAGAAGAAGAAGAAGAAGAAGAAGAAGAAAGTCTTAACACACAACAAACCACCATCAGACCTACGAGGATATGGTTCGACGGAGCCCGCGACGTCCTACACATCGACCTCAAGTACCCATACCGCGACCTGCCCGCGGGCCACTACTCGCCCCTCTACAGCGCAGCCGAGACCATCGCCGTCACCGAGGAGCGCCTGTTCGGGTGGGAGCCGCAACACCAGGGGTTCCTGCTCGACGTGGTGCGCGGCGAGCGGTTCCCGCGCCTCCGCCGCGTCCTGGTCCTCTCGGGGCACGTCATCGTAATGCCGCAGAGCCTCGGCCTAAACGACCGTCGCTACGTCTTTTACAGAGCCCCCCGGACCGCGGAGGCCTTCAGCACCGAGGTCCTGTCTCTTGCTGAAGCGAGGATTCTCAAGTTATTGCGGATCGCGCACGCGAGGTTGGGCTTGGCGTCTCGGCTGACTCCTCGGAAGAAGGAGGAGGATGAAGATGAAGCTTGTGGGGGAGACGAGGTAGTGATGTTGCCGGTTCGGCATGGTGATGCTGTTGTTGCTGCTGGTAATGGTGATGGTGATGGTGATGGTGATGGGCTTAGTGGGATTCGAATAGAGCCGCTTGTTCGCGATCACCCTTGGGTGCAGAAGCGGTGGAGTCGTTTGCCGGAGTTCATTCAGGCGATCTCGATGACGGATTTTGATACCGGGGCGGCCACTTGTGAGCCATATTCAAGGGATGATAGTGCGGATGATATTACCGATTTTACGCAGGTGATGAGGCTCTAGAGGTTGCTCCGAATGATCATGTAGCATTGACACTGGGATTTCGTTTAGAATGTAGCGAGTGGTAGTATATTCTATCCCGCGGTCCTTGACCGCAAACACGTTTCTGAAGTGGTGTATTATGACTTTCCCTAGACAGAATCGATCATGTTAGAGGGGCGGTATTGGTGTTTATTCTCGCCAAGCGTGCACCATGCATTGTCAGTCTGCCTGTAAATACAGATTGTTAGCTGCTGTCTTCATGATTAGAGTCGTTGTCACTAATGGGTATCAGTCCATAAAGATGGTTGGTATGAACAACAGCAAGGGATTAGGAGAGTCGAGAGTGTAAACTTACGTGCAAACCCTTAATGTGCATCTTCGTGAAGCAAGGGATAAACACGCACCCAACTTCCCACTAATAAAGGATGTAGCCAACGAAAGGGGCTCCGCTTATTGATTATGCCGTGGTCCTTCTTTGTCGAAACTTCCATACGGCATAGTCGAACTTTGCAGAGGCATTCGTTTCTTTTTCTTTCCATAGGGTGGAAGGAACAGGGACCATTCTGACCATTTCAGCTTCTCGATCCAATACCCCCAGCCAAAGTAGCCTACCGAGTGGAACAATAGCCATAATGGACTCCCCAGCCTCCCAACACAATGTATCGCCCGTCTAGCTAACCACCAGTCACCAGATGTCTCCATTCCTACAAGCCATCAAACCATTTCTACTGAGTGACATCAACCTTCGCGATTCGCTATGGAGAACAGCTGATGCCCCTCGGCGATTACGACACCAACAGCGGCACTGTGATGGCGGATCTGAGTAACATGTACAACATAAACCAAACGCTGGATGCGATTGGGGGGAATATGTCCCGATTCACACTGGGGCCGACGTATACGCGTATGCGAGAAGTTAAGACATGAACGAGGGCCCCCACGTCACGGAATATCGTTCTACAGTCTCTCTAGGAAGCTGTGATCCAACACTTTCCTCTGCGTTTCCCTGGCCAGGTTGAGGCTATGGTCCAGGAAACCCAACACTATAACTCCGAACCGCGCATGCTTCCTGCATGGATGGACAGCACCATCTGCTTGAACTGGCTGTAGCATACGGGAGCTCCCCAGCGGTCCTCCGAGTTGGTGCTGTTCACAAATATTACTTCGGGGATATACTAGCTTACTTGGCATGCTAAGTGTAAAGAACGTTGTCATGGACCCTTCTAGCAGTGGTGGGCTGAGGTAAACGATCATAGGGGTTCACTATCCCCTCTTTGGCCTCCTTGTTTTATTCAATGTCCTATCATGACTAACCCAATTTTCTTCAGATGTCGCAGAACACCTACAGTTAGAGCACACACAGTAATGCTATATACCACCACAACCGATACTTTTCCCCTGACCCTCGAATCGATTGATAATGGTGCTCTTATTGCCTTTATCGTTTGCAAACCCGTATCACTTATACAGGCCTCGGCTCCCAAGAGCAGGAAACTCAGCCAAGACCCTACGAACGGCCATTTAACACCTATATCCCTATATAAAGTGTCAAATTATGAGAAAATAAGATAGACGGTAGCAATATCAGGGAGGTAAACAGTTCTTCAAAAGCTAAGCCGTAAGCTCTGAGCTGATGAGTACGATTTTTCCGGTCTAGAACCATAACAGTGCGTGCGGCACCATGAATAAGCAAATATACATAAGGGATTTCATTGCATGCGACCGTGCTGGTCGTTTTAAACGAGCCTCGGGTTTGAATTTACATTGTTCACTAAACGCATTTGTTACCTCGTATAAAACATATCGAGCAAAGACAGAAAAGGGGCCGGTGGCCAGTGCTACAAGAAGACCCCCTACAAGCTAGAGGAGGCGACTTGCTATCGTATGTGTCCTCATCAGCAACATTGGTCACGGCGATGCATTTGAATAGTTAATAGGAAGGTATAACACCCAATCCAAGCCTGCAACCCCTTTTCATTATATAGTAGACACGTCACTGGTGGCCTAGGCAATTCTATATGTCAAACAACAAACGTATTGGGTAATCATGTTGGCAAAGGAGTCATCGCCGCGCGAGACAAGCCTCCTCCGTTCCATCTATCTACTCGTCTATTTGCGTCCATCTCGTCTCACCGCAGCTTCTAATGCATGTTTATATACACATACCATACTACGCCCCGTATCCTCACCTCGCCATCTCCCTTTCTCTCAAATGATATTCCGCAACTCCTGCCCTGCCAGGAAACGCCTCAAATTATACGCGATAAGCTGCTCCGCGTCCTGCGGCCTGCCGCCCGCCGCATGGGGGCTGATAACGGCATTGGGCGCCTTCCAGAGCGGCGACCCGGGCGGCAGCGGCTCCGTCTCGAAGACGTCGAGGGCGGCGCCGCCGATCTCGCCCTTCTCGAGGGCGGCGGCCAGCGCGTCCTCGTCGATCGAGGTGCCGCGGCCCACGTTGACGACCCAGGCGTGCCTGGGGAGCTGCTTCAGCCTCTCGGCGTTCAGGGCGTGCCGCGTGCTCTCCGAGCCGGGGAGGATCATGACGAGGGCGTCGGTCTGGGCCAGCAGCTCGGCGAGGCGGTCCTCGCCGTAGACCTCGACGCCGTCGCGGACGCCGGCGGAGCGCGCCAGGCCGCGCACCTCGGCGCCGAGGAGCCGCAGGGACGGCGCCAGCGCCTTCGCGATGTTGCCGTAGCCCCAGACGAGGACGCGTGCGTCGCGGAGCGTGGTGAAGCGGTCCTTGGGCCGGTCGGGCTGCGGGCCCCCCAGGTGCTGCGGCCACTTCCCCTGCAGCTGGTAGTCGCGCATCTCGTAGAACCGGCGCGCCCCGTTGAGGAGGAGGCCCAGGGCGTGCTCGGCCACGGTGCGGTCGTGGAGGCCGGACCCCGTGGTTACTTTCACCGACGGCGGGAACCCCGCGTTCAGGACGTCGTTCGGCCCCGCTGCGAGGGATTGGATCCAGCGCAGCTTCGTCAGCCGCTTGGCGGCGTCGGAGAGGTTCTCGGCGCTGTTGGTCCAGGTCACGAGGATCTCGGCGTCGGCGTGCTCCTCGGGGATGGGCGCCTTGACGTCATAAGGGTGCAGGGAGGGCGCGAAGCCCTCGAGGCTCTGGATGTCGAGCTTGAGCGATGTGGGGTATAGGAGCTTCATATTGACCGGTGATGATGGTGATGATGATGATGATGATAATGGCCTTGTGGTTGTGAAGTAGCGTCTTTGGGTGAGGGAGACGACAGACCTTAGCATCACAATTGCGGCTACTACTACTTATAAGTAGACTACCCCAAGTTTGAGGCCGCAGAGACGCGGGGGAATGTGGGGTGGTCCTATGTCGGCGCGCTCTTGGAAACACACTAAAGGGGTGCTACGCTGTACTGATCAGGTAATGGTGCAAAGGCTCGGTATAATTCAACAGCGTACGTAGTAAATCATTGAATGACGGTAAGTATCAGATTTCGATGGTGAACTCGGATACTGTACTCAACCCTCCGTGGCAGTCACGACTGCTCCTTTAACTTACAGTAGTGGCCCCTCAGAAGCCCATTGAATCACACAGAATAGGGCGAGCTCCTGGGCTCCTAATTGCATGCCTACCTTAGCCTCCTTCCTTGTTAACTGTCAAAATAATGATAATACATAGGTATGGCGATATGAGACCTCGTTTCTCGGGATGTTAGATACGGCTGTACGATGACGCCACTTAACTTGATTTTGCGTTATATCTTAAGAGACTGGGAGACAGACGGAAATATAATTAACAGGTAACTATCGTAATAGAGATTTGGTTAGTGGAGGAGGGTGTTGGACCTACCCACTAAGCCCACTATAAAAGAGGATGGAGGGGTCAACTATTTGTAGTGGGCTGAAGTGGGCTGAATGCCGAACGCTGACAGCTAAGCAGGCAGCTGTCAATATCCGAAATCAGCTGTGCTGTCAGTTACCGCTATCTCAATCCTTCCCTTTTTGTTGCGCTATCGTACGACGTCGAATGAACGAATGGATGTGTGGCGTGTGAATTTTTATCTCGCGACTGGCGGTATCCTCTGTCATGGCATGACAACAGCCCCTAACTATATATCTATTTACACTTATTTTATTGTGATAGATTGCAATGTTTCGGACTAGGTCATCTTGGTTTTCGCTATAGTAGTCTCCTGTACAGTCGTCAAACGTGTTCTAGAAAAGAGATGGCGCCCCGCGGAAACATCAACCCACGGGTATGTATCCATCTGTTCGCCATCAGATCTACAGCTATCCACTGATGCTAATTGATCTCTAGACTGTAATGGCCCCTGTGGCAGCTTTCAGTATGGCCTGTCTGCTATTTCTGTATGTTTCCGATGTCTCCAGATATCGTGCTGAACATATGCTAAACCGGCTACCATAGTTACACTCGTTCCTCAATAAAGGAAGCTCGATGGAATGCGGTATGTTTTAGGCTCTCGATTCTACTCTGTGGGTGTCTTTGCATGATTCCTATATGGCTAACTTGCTTTAGCAACATGAACGTCAGCAGAGACGATCCGATTCTGGTTCATCTAAGTAACCGGAACAACATCAGAGTGGCGATGCAGAGTCGCTGTTGATTGGCCAGCCCCTATCTTGCGAAAGCCTTAGGGAACTTTCCTCGAACATTATTGATCTTATACCTAAGCATCTTAATTATACGATATACTTCTCCTGCTTGCCCCGAGGTTGAAACCTACGCATTGTTAGGCTTCGGGGAATGGCAGTTGGATCTATGATGAGGGCTATTCGGACTTGCTTTTACGGGATCCTGGGAAGATGAGAAGCAGGTAGGGAGTCGGTCAAGGTGCTGAGATGCCTTTGAGAGGACTTCGATAGCCTACTATGTGGAATCCTGATGTCGAACACACCTGGGCCCAGTGGTGGGTGAATGCCGGGATTGGAAAGGCATTAAGGGTTTATTCGCAGTTAAAAGAATCAGCGAACAATAGAGCCTAGTTTCTTCTCATCTCCTGTTATCTAAATGAAAGCTATAAGGGAATGCTCGTCCACCAGTTAGATAGGCGCCCGCTCGGGCCTTGAATTGAATCCCTCATCTAAACTACGGATGGGAGAAACGTCTCTTCACACAGCACGACCTATGGAAGGATGGTGTTATAGACTATGCCAATTGCCTCATCGTATTAATATCGACTTCGCACCCAGTAAGCTCCGGGCTCATCGCGGTTATCTCTAGCCGCTCTTGCGGAGAGCAGTACCTACGACCAATGCCGAACCAGTTCAACCGCGGCTGCAGTGGTTGCGAATGCAACGCTGAGGGACCAAAAATCTGGGGTAATGTAATGTTCGAGGGGCTTGGCACCCTCAGGAGCCTTTGTTTCGACCTGATTGCCTGCCCCGGTTAGCTATGATAGGCCGGTTAAATACGTGCGCGATAGTAGCAGATTAAGAGCTCTTACCCACCTAGATGTCCCGGGGGAGCATGCGTGCGCGCACGAAGCATTGCAGTCGACCTTTCGAGCCAGTCTCGCGGTTCGCCTTTCTAAGTAACGCCGGTTTAGCCATAGAAGAGGCCCAGGATATAAAATGTCTTTGGCAGGGCATTCGACCTCCTTGCGGGTGATGCATTGTTCTCGACAGCTATTGTATGCCGCAGTTGGAAGGTGAATCTGAAGCCAGAATACTGTCCAGCCTGTTCTTAGCCCCCGAGACCTGCGCCCTGGTAACCGCTTCTAAAACCACGAGTCATAACTCTTCGAGATGCAGATCAAACAGATCGCCGCCGCAGCGGCAGCCCTACTTCCCCTGGCTTCTGCCGCCTGTCTAGCTAAGAAGCAACAGGCCCGAGGATGGTGCGCCACCTCGCCAACGGAGGGGTCCTTGCAAAGCATCACATCCATCAAGGCAGCCGAGGTAGCCGCGAAGAGCGATCCGTCGCTGGCCCGGCCCCGCGCGCCTCTCATGATCCCGACCTATCTGCATTCCGTAGTGAACAGCAGCGCCAGCGAGAGCTTCCTCGACGAGGCGACGCTGAAGGAACAGCTCGCCACCATGAACGAGAAATTCAGCCCTTACGACATCCAGTTCACGCTAGAGGGCACGTCGCGGCTGGTCGACAACGCGCTCGCCCCCGGGCCGTACGGCGATGTAGAGGCCGAGCCCATGTATACCTACTGGAAGGATACGCACAAGGGCGGCTACGATACGCTCAACCTGTGGTTCTACAGTAATTTCCCCTGGGATATCTTCGGCGCCTGTACGCTCCCGGAGACGGACTACCCGGAGTCTCGGTACTGGGATGATGGCTGCCATATTGCATCTGGCACAATCCCAGGTGGCGATATTGTGGACTATAACTTAGGCCTAACCGCGGTTCATGAAGTCGTAAGCCTCCCCATATATATAGCTACACCAGCCGTTTTCCCTTGATGTGGACTAGAGAACTGACTTATTCGATATCTAGGGGCATTGGCTGGGATTGCTCCATACCTTTGACGGATATTCGTGTACAGGAGATGGAGACCTCATCGATGACACCCCGCAAGAGGCCGATCCTACTTCGGGATGTCCGACAAATAAGGACTCCTGCCCATCCTCTGAGGGAGTTGATCCGGTCTCGAACTACATGGATTATAGTTCAGATCCGTGTTTCGATGAGTTCACACCGGGTCAGTCGGAGCGCATGCATAATAGCTACACGACGCTTCGAGAGGGGAAGACTGTGTGATTATGGTAAAATGGAGGGGTATGATCCCTTGGGTTATTACAGGCACGGTAGGCAATGGTGGGTGTCGTGGGTCCCTTTTAGGGCCTATGGTTCAGGTACTTCGTAGCTGTAACGTACGTATCAATGAGACAGCTAGTTAGCTCCAGCATATTTTGTTGTTGACTCCGCTATTTGAACAAAGTTATAAAACAATGCGTCCAAATCTAGACGGGCACTGGAGACCGGGTGCTCTACTTTGCTTGACCATAATGCGTATCTCAAACATATACCACAAATATCATGACCTATGGAGGCATCAAAGTTCAGTTACAATGCTCTATAATGTAAAGAATAGACTTAGGCCTTCTTTTCATTCAATGTTGGAGAGTCACGTGATGACAATGGTAGTTTACGTTTGGCAGCCCCCTAGTTAGTTCGTCAATTAGGTCATCATTGACAGGGGTTAATAGTTAGTTAGTCGGTCCGTGATATGTGTTCTAGTAATATAACTTCAGGACACAGATGTGCTGAAGAGGTAAGATATATCTTTGACTTCGTGTTAACTTTCTCGCACCAAAGCAGTGCTAAAACAGTATTAAGGATTTTCCAAATAGAATTAAAACATCATAAAGTAAACTCTTACGTTTAATCTATTCTCATTGAACTCTATTAATGCTCACGTGTTTGTTATATAACCCGTAGTACGGGGAAGCTAAACGCGGAATTTCTTTTTAACGGACCCCAACCGTATGGCTCAGACGTTACACTCAGCCATTATTGTTCCGTTGTCAGACTTTTTAACAAACATTCTTAGACACCTGTTCTTTGTCGCCCAAACCATCGAATTCGTCATGCAACGATAAAAGTCTCAGCAGCAGGAGCGATACCCATCGAGAGCAGGAACGACACCAGCCAAGGGTAGGAGCGATACATATCGTAGGCAGGAGCGACGCTCATCAAGAGAAGGAACGATCACATCGAGAGAAGGAACGATACACATCAAGAGCAGGAGCGACTCTGGGAAATCAAGAGCAGGAACGATACGCCCCGGGGGCAAGAGCGACACATATCGAAAGCAGGAGCGACACTGGGAACTCGAGAGCAGGAGCGATACATATCGAGGGCAGGGACGATACATATCGTGGGCAGGAACGACGCTCATCCAGACGATCTAGCAGTCATGTCCAGCAACCTTCTCTCCCTAGTAGGGTGGTCCTTCCTCCCCGGTGTAAGCGAATAGTCTCTTTAAACCTCCTATCTTATATATTACTTCTTCGCCTCTGGCTGGCTTATACCGGCCTGAGGGCTATGAGCCAGTGACCACCCAGATAGCTAACATATGCAAACCCACCCTTTAGCTCGCAACCGGCTGGTTGCAATCGATCTACTACGGCCTGACGATCCGCGCAGGCGACCCGAAACCCGCTCCCGGGTCCCCGCGACACGCGGAGCACCGGCGGCGCATCCACATCCTAGTAGTGGCGCTATACCTGCTATACACAGTCTACGAGGCGGACTACGAGCTACAGCGAGGATCTACCTTCTACGCGGACCTAGGGGTGCCGTTCTACGCGAACGAGCGCGACGTGAAGAGCCGGTTCCGCCGTCTGGCCGCCCTACACCACCCTGATAAGCAAGGGGTAGGAGGAGGAGCCGATGCCGACGGCGGCGCGTTCTTCATGCATCTCAAGACGGCCACGGATGTCCTGACGGACCCGGCGCGCCGCTTCGCGTACGAGCGCTTCGGCCCCGTTGCTGTCGCGTGGTCTGCCCAGTGTACCACGATCCGCGAATACGTCGTCCGCGGCGCCCAGACGGCGCTCGTGCCGCACTACGTCGTAGCGGCCGCCGCGCTCTACGTCCTCGGTCTCCTCGGCTACCTGCGCGTAGGTCGCTACTGGCGCTGGTTGACGCTGGGGGCGCTGTGTCTGTTCGAGCTGCACGCCATCACACGCCCAGGTTTCCCCTGGATCGTCGAGCGCTTCCTGAACCCGTTGCTCTTCTACGTCTCGGGGGGCCGCCACGCGCCGTATCTGCCGTTTCAGGTGGTTAGTCTGGCGCGCAAGCTGGGGATCACGCTCTACATCGCCTTCAACCAGCTCGGGCCGCTGCTACAGCAAGGCCAACAGCACCACGGAGGCAGACGAGGAGGAGCGGCTGCGGCTGCGGCTGCGGCTGCGGCTGCTGAGGACTCGCCGGAGAAGGCGCTCGAGAAGGCGCTGGACTCCCTCGATCAGCTGGCCCACGGCGTCGACGTCGATGCGGGGCGGCTCGTAGAACTCGAGATGGCCCCGTTCGCGGGCGACCCGGCGCTGCGGGAGGTCATGCGGCCGAAGCTGAAGGAGTGGATGGTGCAGAACACGATTCTCAATGACCCCCTGGTGCGGGACGCGATGATGCGGTGGCGGCAGAAGCGGAGGCCCGACGCGCCGGCTGGTGCGAGGGGCACTAGATGAGGTCATCGTTTCCGTGTTGTAGACAGGTAGGTAGGTAGGTAGATGAATAGAGGGCTAGATGGATATAAATCAAGACATTCACGTTTCACGATTACATCAAGAGTCAGACTTGTGATCCCGAAGTCATTCCAGCATAATTTGTATTCTTGAGCGCCTATTTTGGCCGCGCCCTTTCCGTTCCCTCGAGAACAACCAGCAAATCGTAAGTTCAGGCATTTTTACCTGTTAATCACCCCCCCGTGGTCTCACGGGTCGATGCTTTTCTTGTCGTCTTGAATCTCTTCAATGAGATCGACCTTCAGAGCAGCCTCTCTATACAGAACGCGAAGCTCTGTAACCGACTGCGAGGCAAGATATGCCTTTAGAATCGCGCGACGTCGCTGAGACGTCTCAGCATCCAGCTTGAGGGGGTCATCGTCTTCCTCGGCATCATCGTCCTCTTCATCGCCTTCCTCGTCCTCCTTGTCCTCGTCCTCGTCGTCGTTCTCGTTCTCGTCATCACCCTCGTCCTCGTTGTCGTCGTCGTCGTTCTCATCGTCATCGTCCTCGGCTGCTTGGATAGTTAGAAATGGTAGGCTTACGAGTTAGGGAATAAATGAATACTCACCATCAGCATCCGGGTAGTAGAGGACATCGATCGCAAGAGTCAACTTCTCCGTGGGGGTTGTTCCCTCGATAAGGTCACCCGGCAGCTGGTTCAGAGCCTCGACAAGAGTGCCATATTTACGGCACCAAAATTGGCTAAATATTTATGGATTAATATCGACTTCTGAGGAAATGGGCTCTTGGTAGGATTGTGAATACTCACTGCAGCGCTGCCTGGGTACGCGGGACTCGCGCGATGGCCAGATAGGCAGTTCTAATAGGTAGCCAGTTCTTTATCTCGCCAAAAGGGCGAGCATCCGTCGCCCCCGCGAGCGTGCCATGGTCGACGATCGCCTCAAGGAGGTCTTTCTCATCGGCGTTACTATAACGCATCGTGAAGCTTAGGGTTGATTGATGTAGAGGTATATAGTTGTAGAAGTTTTGTTGCGGTGTTGAAATGCTGCTACAGTGGCAGTAAGAGGTTGGCGTAGTTTAGAACCCTTTATCAGATAATGCGTTGATAGTTATACGTGGTTCCATTTGCCTTTACAACAAGAACATTGAGGTACCTGATGTATGTGAGAGCTTGGATATATATAATATCTGATCTGGTGCTGATGTAGTTCTTGGTCTGGGTCAAGTTGTTACTGAACCGACGTACCTGGCGCTACTACTACCTATGACTACTGTGTGCCTCTTACACTACTGCACTCTAGCTAACTAGCATGATTACCTACCTTGTGTAACTTTACAGCATTTCCTTAAGCAGCAAACTTTTGAGTAGTAGGCCTCTGGGAGCTATGACTTTAGGAGCTAAACACTACGCCTACGTTGCTCTTTGCTGTCAAGGATGTGGGGGGAGCTTGTGTCAACCTTGCTGGAGCTATGCTTTTACTGGCTATTACGATCGCTCCTTCCTACAAATTTGCCTTGGCTGTTCAGACGGTCTCTCAGGTTCTTCGGACGGTCTTTAATCTTCGTTTCCAGTGTGATATGTAGAGAGATTGAGGATGGGTATCGTATTAAGTGGCATTCGGCGTGTATTGCTACTAAGCTTACAAGTCCACCATCAAGACCATTATCATAATAGCTTACCAACTTTGACGTCAGCGTGGGCACCTAGCGCGATAAGGGTTAGGCGTTAGGTTTGGGAGGTTTAAGAGGGGTGCAGGCGGCAAGGCTTTCATTCCGAGAGGGTTTTTATTGCAGTATATACTATTATATCGAACGTTAATAATTAGTAGTAACAGTGATGGTACTAGTCGCGGTGATCGTCGTGGTGGAATGGATGTTTAGAGGTGGGAAGGGTGGTGGGAAGGGGTTTGGAATTAGAGTACATGGGGCCCTCAGCATAGCGTACCATTAGAAAAGCCGTGGCATTACAGATATATTTAACTCGAAGACCAAGCTCCAAGTAATTATCGTGATATTTGAATTGGGTCTTGAAGTGTATTATGTGAGCTAGTATCATTCCACTCTAGCTAACTGTTAACTACCGTTAAGCCTATCATCAACTACTACTGAATCTACTATGCCCTTAGCATCATTGGTGGCCTGAGTAGCCTTCAGCACTCTGTGTCAGTGTTGACGCAGTGCTACTTGAGCTATGCTTGTAATTCTACTTATTTGTACAGTGGCCTTGAAAGCGGGCTATCTACCATTATCTCTCTTAGCTACTATGCCATCAAGATGTTGGAATTGTAAATAACTTATGGATTAGTGTAGCTACATTTTTTATATCCGTATAAAAAATTAATTATATTAAAATTTGAGAATTATAAGAATTAAAACAATTTGAATATGGAATTTAATATGTTATTAATTACATATTTAGGTAGGTATAAGCGAACATACAGGCACGTATTACCATATGGATGACCCGCTTTGCTCTGTTGCCTGCTACCCCCGGTTCAAAAGTTTCGTCTGTCATTTTTCTAATTTGATAAAATTAATTTTCAAAGAACCCAATGCATGGAAGTCAGGGATTGTAAAAATATTACACGGTTGCTTTGCACAGGTGATAACTACTTTTAATGGTTGGTCATTGTGAAGGCTGTTAAAAACTGTGAATATAGTCGACAGTTGTGGATATAGTCGACAGTTGGAGTTATAGTCGATAGGGGTTGACCGACAACTGCTTCTGTAGTCTTTTTTGTGGGTCGATCGATAACTGCTCTTATAGTCGATCGTTGCATGTCGACCGACAACTAGTTTTATAGCCAGTTGTTGTGGGTCGACTGGCAGCTGCATAATATTCAATCTTTATGGAACTAGGGACATAACTGGACAACGGGGGATGAAATTAACAACTCTGTCTGACAGTTGATGGGGTGGTCAATATCAACATCATCAACACATTGTCCGTGTGGTCCTGGAGGCTGGTCTGGGAGGGACCAGCTGTGCATTGAGAAAATACAACATCCTCCAGTCAACAATTGTAATAACCGACAATTACAGTTTCAGTTGAAGATTGTAGAAATAAGATCATGGTTAGTAGTTGATTGCATATTCAACTATTTTGGATAATCACTCTCTGCATTTTCAAATTGAAAATTGACCCTTACCCTTAAGTGTCGATGGTAGAAATTGATACTTGCACTTGGCTACTATGGAAGCTATTTGACCCTAGCACTTAAATATTGCATCTACAGGTTAACAATTTGAAGCTTGTGGTTTTTCCCTGTATAAGCCACATTTCATCCTCATATCACTTTCTTATATTGGATATATGTTGACCACAGAGGCAGCCCTACAAATCCACCTAACCCACGGCACCTCCAGCTTAGTATGCCCCTTAGCCGCACAGCCTTTAATACTACAATGCTACTTTGCTACAGTTTCAGATGGTACGATTTCTATGATGCTTATCGAATACAGTGAGTTTGGGAGAGCAAACATAGCACGGACTATCATAAAATATCAATCGTACAATTTACAGGCCGGGAAGAGCACATATGAAACTTTTTTCTCTTCCTTTGGCAAGCAGGTTGATGTTGATTACATAGTTTTTGAGAAGCCATTTGTTACAAAAAAGGTTGTCTAAAGTATTCTAAATATGTGGAAATTCTACGGGACAAGAAATATGAAGTAAAACCAAAATATTTGCTTGACAGGTAGGAAAATGATATGACTTCTTAGGTTGTTGAGCTACCACGTGAGAAAGGGCGGTAAATATGCTATTGAATATACCTGTTCAACTAGCTAGGAATATGCATATATCTTGTATTTTCAAGGTCAGCCACCCCTTTTCGAATCTATCTGATAATGCAGAAAATCATTTGTAATGGTATTTATTTAGATGCTGTTTCGAATAGCAAATAAACAGAAGAGTATCTTGACTTGCCGCTGTAAAATATAAAAACACTTTAATGATAAGAGACAAGCAGTTGCCAACTCAGTTGTACAATGGTTGGTTACATGGGTATTTCTCCCCCTTTGTATCCCATCTTAGTGTAGAACTACACAATGCTATTTATCTGAAATTATTGACAAAAACATGACCTTCTGAACCGTGTTAGAGAGATTTTAAGGTGTTGGAGCAGAAATTGAGGATAGAAGATCAAAGCATTAGCTAAGAACGATGGCAATATACTAGTAGGCTATGCCCCTTGACTGTAATACTTAGGTTTATGCAACTAATTAGACTTGCTTCCGAGACGCAACATTGTTGTAATGTTTGACCATAAAAGTGACACCCCGCACTCAACTTGGTCCTACTTACAAGGTTATGCATCTAGAAAACTACTCTAATATAAAGTCTATACCATCATCAACACGCACGTAAGTTGGAACATCCTGCCCTGGAATAAGACGATTGGCCAATTCCTCCAATTCCTTTATTGGCCCATTCGAAATCATACCATTGGGAGTCTTATACTGACGTACTAAACCAAAATGCTATTATGTACTGTATGATAATGGTTTGCTAACTATGTGTAGAACGCAGAGTTTTGTTTATACCCATAACTACACTTTCCAACAGTGTCTACCTACACCCAAGAAGAAGGGAAGAAGACGTGTCGATAGGTTTATTCCCGATGGATGGATAGCCCAAGCTTCTCGTATCGCTGCCGCCGCCGCCGCCGCCGTCGTCACCATCACAATCTCTGCCGCCCCCTCGTCTCGATGGGGATGAGCACCATTCCACCAAACGCGGCTAGGATCAAAGCAGCCGACATGTAAATCGGAGTGGTAGTGCCGTCGCCGGGGATGTTAGCAGCAAGGATGGGCGCGACGAGGCCAGTGACACGATTCAAGAAACTGGCAACGCCCGTGCCGACGCCGCGGACGGGCGCGGGGAACACCTCCGGGGTGAAGGCGTACAAGACCCCGTACATGATGTTCTGGCAGAAGGACTCGACGCAGGTGAAGAAGAGCTGCGAGCTGGGCGTCGTGCCGAACGTGACGAAGAAGAAGAGGAACACGGCCGATACCAGGGTCGAGCTGGCGAGCGTGCCGCGCCGCCCCAGGAACGGCGACTTGTGGTCGACCGTGTAGGCCGCGAGCAGGCTCCCCGGCACGCCCACCACCGACATGATGGCGTAGTTGCGGTAGGCTTCCGGCGTCGTGGTGCCCGTGCCTCCCTCGGCGGAAATGGCGGGCTCTTCCGAGCTACCGTGCGATAGATACTGCGGGAGGAACGCGTTGAAAAGGGGATACCCCATGCCGATGGTGGCCCAGCAGAACCAGATCAGCAGGGTGGTGATACCGAGCGTGCGGTTCTGGAAGAGAGGTCGTATATGGTCGAGCGACATGGAGGTAAGGCTGTCCTTGATGATGCTGGTGGTAGACACCCTTGAGGGCACCCGGGCCGAACTCTCAGCGCCGTCCACGACGGCGTCCAGGATTTCCTCGGTGAGCCACGTCTTCTTCCCGTTACGATGGGCCATGCCATGAACGACAGCGACCGCCTCCGCTTGCCGGCCTTGCGTCAACAGGAATTTCGGTGATTCGAAAAGGTGGAATACGAAGAAACGGATAAGGAACATGACGAGGGTGACGACCCCTATCGTCTTGACGAAGTTGCGCCACCCCTCGTCAACAGGCCAGTTCGTAATGAAATACCAGGCGAAGAAGGACGAGACAAGCTGCCCGACAGGCCACCATACCGACAACAGTGTCAACAGGGCACTCGAGGCATCAGGGAGGAACTCGAGGAACACCGCTCCGTCAACAGGGAGATTTCCGCCGACTCCGGTTCCCAGGCAAGCAAACAAGAAACAGACGCTGCCCCAACTCGGAGCGTAGGCAGCCCATATCCCGAAGATGCTAGTAATAAGCAGGGTGAAGTTGAACGCGATGCGCCTACCGATGATGTCGGCGCCCAAGCCCCAGAAGAAGCTGCCTATACACAAACCAGCAAATAGAGAACTGGTCGTATACCTGACGGTCTTTTCCGAGATGTCGAACTCTTGCGACAGCGAGGGAAGTGTTAACGATACGCCCTAGAATCACTTGTGAGAAACGGCCCCGAGACGATACACAGGCTTAGGAGCCCCATCGTGATAGCTTACCTGCATCCAGAGACTATACACAACCGTTAGCAAAGGGACAGAGAAGAGTGTTAGCTGGTCGAAACTCACTTATCCGCAAACCAACCGAATCCGCATAAGACAAACAGTTGCCAGTTATATCGACCCATCCCAATGTCCTGAATGGCTTTATTTATGAGTTTGGATTTTACTGCGCAGTGTGTTTTTAGCATGAGCATCGATTTCGGAACTGCCCCGGACGACCAGTCGACGGGCCCTTCACTTTCACTTACACTCATACTCAGAGTGTCCGGCTCTGCCGCCACCCTTGCGCACCTCCCTCCTGAGGCCCTCTATGGTGTACTCAGCTGCATTCATTTGGAGCATGCCAGTGCTCTCATTCTCCTGGTCTTTGACGGCATCCGACTCGAGCTCATCATAGCCGTCGGCGTCGTCAGCACCATCCGGAGTCTCCTCGAACTCGGTCTTGCCGGTCCTGGCGGAGTGGCTGTGCAAGTGCGCCTCCTCGAGGGGCACTAGGACGCCGGTATAGTCATGAACCGACTCCTGGCGGTTGAATTTCCATGATGATAGAAGTCTCATTATTGTGAGGCCTCATTTAGCATATACGGGCTAAATCTCGATTCCTTTTCTTTTATAAAACCCAATGGATCTGGTATGGGTAGCTGTCTCCTTATTAGTAGAACCCCGAGTAGAGAGTCCGAATGCGGGAAGGGCGTGTCTCGGACCACCACGTGATGGCTGAGCTAAGACAAGTCGTTTTGGCTGTGTCTTTGCATCCCCAGACTCTGCCTTGTCGGAGAACACGGATCCTTGATTTGAAGGAACCTAAAACTCTGTCGCGAATTGAAAGACGGCTAAGGCTACCTACCGCCAAAGCAAAAGAAAACAATTAAGTTAATAATAATAAGGATAAATTTAAAGGATAATATAAATAAGCTGGTTAGTTAATTATTATAGTTGCTTAAACAAAGAAGACACGATGAACGTTCAAAGGGGCATAATAAGCGTTTGTATGCTTACGGGTAACTATTGGTAGGCAGGTAGGTAATTCATTCTCTGCCGGTTGATCGTCACCTGCACTGCCACTTGCTTAGCGTAATGCAAATCGACGCCTATCACGGGCCGACCATCGCCCGCCCGCACGCCCCAGCTGACCCCTGAATCTGTGGGGGTTGCAGGGCCAAGGCGCCTAGGCAATTCCATACTGCGACGACGATTCTGAAGTTACTTCCTACCTCTACTCATGCAGCTATTGTGCTGTACGTTTCTACACAATCGGACAATACTATGCATGATCCTTCTTTAGAGCTTTATAAATTTACAATATCATATTATATATTAGAATGAACATAGGGGCTACAACACAAATTATATCTGAATTCGTGATGAGCTAGCCCTTTTCCACTGGACCTGGATGTGTATAGGTGTGTAGAGGAGTAGATGTTGGTAAGCCAGCTAGTCAAAGAGGAGGATAAGGGGGGATCACAACATTTGCTTCCTGCATATATACACCTCCGTTGGTACTCATGAATATAGCAAAATTTGAGCTATACATTCTTATTTTATTAGGTTTGTTCGAAAAGAGATTGATTATAAAAGCTAATATTTATTTGAGGCTGTGATTACAGGTAGCTAAGGACGTCATATTTTCTTTGTTCTACACACTGATCCCAGATGAGCTAGGACTACACTCTTAACAGTGGTCCGTCGCCCCTACCACCAACTATTATGTTATCTCGACCTTCCTAGGAACGTGGTTCTAGTACGTCTGCTCAATTCAATCTGATACATACATCGGTGGCCATTGCGACGGATTATGATGGCAGTCGTGACGGACTATAATAACAGTCGCGATGGACTAATAATAATATTTGCTACGGCCTATAATAGCAGTTACGACGAACTATGGTGGCAGTCACGACGGACCATGGCGGCAGTGGCGACGGACTATAGTAACAGTCGCGACCAACTGGCCTTATATAGATAGTCTGGCTGGTCCAGGTTCCGACCGTCCTATTAACACCCTACAGCATCCACACACATGCGCCTGCTATCATTTAAATCAACTGCTCTTATAGGTGGTACAGTGGTAACTGATCTCAGATCAGTGATCTGAGATTGGACTGTATACTTAGAAAAATCAGCATGCTTTTATTATGCTACCAACATCTATAGACTAGGTAAGTAGACCAGATGCCCTCAAAGGTTATAGGGGCAGAGCGAGTGGCAGTTATCATTAATCCGAGTTATGAATACGGATTAGAAGGGTAGACGGTATTGAGTTAAGCTACCTATATAGGTAGGTACCTACTTAGGCAGAGAAGCACTGTGCCACCGCAGCTGGATAAGTTGGGCGATAACGTTAGAGTTTCGGTGACGGGGAGAAAATAGAGTTGGACGTGATGTTCTGGCCGCATAGCAAAGCGAGGACACTCAGACGCTTGTTTAAAGGAGACACGGACGTTCTCAGAGGTATGAGCATTTGGAAGCAAACGAGCTATAGACTTATATAGCGGTCTATTCTCGGGGTCGAAGTGTCGATGTGAACATGTGGGATGGGCCTCGTCACTGTCGATTTCTGCCACTTAACTTCCTACGGGAGGTTCATCGGAAGACTACGAAGCTGACTAAGCCCGACATTTCAGGACATGACGGGGTCATCATCCTTGCCGTACTGTAACGAGCCTGGAGAATTGAGTTCACTGGACAAGGAAGCTAAAGGGGATCTTTCCACGAGGTTGGGAAGTATCATTAGGGATGCCGAAGTCATGGCTGTCAGTCTGATCCATAACAAGGCGGCCCGTCAGGGGGCTTCGTGGTGTGTACCCATCCGCACTATCGCGGGGGATCTTCTAGAGATCGTCTCATATACCTCGAATGACTTGGAGGTGATGGTAGCCCGCTAGGTACTACAGAACTCAAAGGCCGAGTTATTAATCACTAAGTAGCTAGGTATAGCTGCATAGTGGTAGCAGCACGTATAAGGGAGAAGCACACATATGAACCTATATTTGTATTAAAAATGTTCGTTGTTCACGAGGCAGGAGAAGCCATATATATAATGCATGCCTAAGCCAGCTTTCTAGTAGTCTCTAGGTCAGTTCCGATGTTGGAAAGAACACTATGAATATATTTCCTGCATAAAACCCACAAGTAATCACGATATCAGTCTATTAATACTTAGCCAGAGAGTTTCTATTCAAGTAAATGAGCTAACTTCTCTACATCAGTATTTTCGTCTACCAGCTCAACAAGGTCTAGACTGAAAATGTCGTGCAATAAACATAATGTCAATATGACTCTCATCAGAAAATATTACAAAATATAAAAAAAGTGTATCCTAAGTGAAATTCGCTGCTGTTCGTACCTCGTCTAAAACATAAATTCCGAACTCCAAACCCTATACCCATGATGAATAGTACATGGGACTCAGGGATCTCGCTAACGCCTTGAGGACCGCAACCGCCATTTGAATACACCTACTAGTTAATCACTTCTACATGTGACGAGCCAAAAGAAAATCTCGTCGTATCCTCCAGGGACCAACAACGCAGCTCCGAGGTAAGCCCACGCATGGTAATGCGACATGTGTCGCCCGTGAGAAAGAAAAAAGAGCGAGGTAACTATCACTCTATCTAGCTCTACAACAGGACGCCTTCGTCATCGCCGCCGCCGCCGCCTTCCTCATCTTCTTCCTCCCAGTCGACATCATTCGACATGGCCTCAGCCTGCCTCTGGATCTCGGCTAAGCCGCTAAGCTCGGCCACGTAGTCCTTGTCCTCGAGGGCGCGCTTGATGAAGTCCCACCCGTCATGCCGGTACGAGGAGAGGATCGGGATGCTGCAGGCGCTGCAGTTGGGGTAGGACTGGCCCTTGATGACGAGGTTCTGGAACCTACCCAGGAACCCCCGGATCTGGTGCGGGACGATGCCGAGGGCGTGGTCGTCCTCGGAGCCGCTGTCCGGCGATCCCGTAGTAGCAGGTGCTGGTGCGTGGGCACCCAGCGGATGCTGGAGGAGGCTTGTTAGCAGCTCGACGAGCAGGGCCGATGCTATGGCTGCGATGCCGGGTCTGGTGACCGTGCATTGCTGGTCTAGGGTAAGGTCTTTCTGTGACTATAACAAGGGTTAGCGGGGTTGTTGACAAATAGGGGAGGCCAAGCTTACATCGCCAGGTGCCATTACGTCATTGCAGAAGTAGCATCCTAGAGTATCGCTGGTACCATCTGTAGGTTCTGCACCATGTCTCATGACCACAAACGTGTCGAATCCAAGGGCAGCATTCATGACGATCTTGCCAGCCGCTTTACCCATCAATGTGGGAAGCCACCTAGCCTCCCTGCTGTCCAATAGGAGGAATATCGCATCATGACTATCAATCAAAGCTTTGAGTGTGTCGAAGTCCTCCTTTGTCTTCTCGGTGATTGGGTGCCCAAGCATCGGGACCGAAAGGACATGACCTGCGCTGTCCACACCAGGGTAGATTTCTTTCAAAGATTCGGCCGCTCGAGTCGCTTTAGGTGCGCCTCCATTCATGCAGTCGTTGAACCTGAAAAGCGGTTGCCTTACAGGGTTTGAAAATGACACGGCACCGTAATCGACGAAGGTAATCTTGCGTACGCCCCAGCCTAGAAGAACCCTAGAAACATAACTCCCAAGCGTTCCAGCGCCTAATAGGAGGCATTTCGTGTTCTTGATGATGTCTAGATCAAGGTTCGGCGAGATTCTCCATTTCATAAGTTTCAAATTTAGGTCGACCGACTGGTCTGCCAACCTAGCAGGGTCCATTGATTCCGCTAGACTGACTGACCTTGGTCCAAGTTTGCCTGTAGGATTACGCTCCCATCCCGTGAACTTGGGCATCTCGGTTGTTTCAACCTCGTCGGGAATAGGATCCATAGTAAGAGACAAGATGATGCTGCGAGCCTCGTGCCTACGTGACTGTATGTCACGGTAACATAAAACTTGAACATTAGATAAGTGATATCGTTGTCGTATCAGGACCAGCAGGTTTCTCAATGGCCAAGCAGGATGTTCCTCATATGATGAGTTGTCAACAAACGACACGTAGCGATCTTCTGTCGGTATATCGCTGAAGAAGCCAGACTCAAAATCGCGAAGACATCCAACTTCCCACTCATATCCAAGATTTTCCGTCTCCTCATTGTCCTTCTTCCCACGAACCTTCTTTGCAAGAAAGAAACCATGCTCTCTGCTGTCTACACAGTATCGCCAGGTCCCTACGTGATCAACTAAAGCTGTGCTCTCAGCCGGAGTAAGACGTACAACATCGCCTGTGCGCTTCCACTGGGGGTCCGAATGTAATGCTGGGAATCCAAACCAATACGTCATCCGGTATTTTTTGAGATCGGCGTACGAAAGTAGTATAAATGAGGAGAGCAGGGACGGAATTGAATATATTGTGCCATCTTTAATCGCAGCCCAAATCTGCTGGGCCGCGTTTTGTAGCATCTCGTTTTTGTCGACCTGCTTGAAGGCATCCAACGTGTTTGTGTTTTTGATGATTCCTTCGGCTCGTACAGCATTCACCGGCACATGAGTGCTAGTCAGCGCGCTGGCTAGTATCTGCATCTTAACGCTATTATCCGGTTCTGTGCCAGGTCGTGGCTCGTACAGACCGAGCACGGGTCGTGCCGAGTCGCTGAGCTTATCATGGTCGAGCTTTGAGGCGAATAATGCGTGGTAGAAGGGTAGCTCGATCTCGGAGGAGAATGGCGCAAATTTGAGGGAAGCCATCGTGGGCTATACTTGCCAGTACGCAAGTGGGAGGGATTGTGTGAAATGTCGTGGTGGAGATCAGTCGGTTAGTTGAGTAGATGATGACGTCAAAAATATCTCGAGTTTAAATCCGCAAGTTTGGCGCCTAAATAAAATGAGGTGAGCTCAACAACATGGGCTGAGTATATGAACTCGGTATTCTTCTGTAATTTGACGGGGGGATTCAAGGTAGGCAGACAAAGGTGAATCTACCAACGTTCTGTTGGTGCTGGTGCTGGTGCTTGATGCTACCTATGTAGATCGTCTTGAACTTCGATTGTTTGAGCACGATGCTGTAAACTGTACAGACCGTTGAGAATTCTAACTGGTTTGTATGACAGATGGAAGTAAAGTAGCTCTAGATGGTGGGTTTTATATCAGAGCGTGACCTGGTGAAGTGAGTGACCAAGGATGATCGCGTGGTAAAGTTGGCTTTGATTTCAATGCCGGTTATCAATAGATGGTAATTAGAGTAGATGGTGGGGTAGGTAAGAGCTTCATGAGCTCGAGTCGGAATCGATGTCATGTGCGGGGCATTGCTCAGCACGGATGACCTGATAGTTAGTGCTAGTTAGGAAACCTTATGTATGATAGAATTCAGTTATGAAACGTATTTTGGTCTGAACATTAGCTGTATAAATGATTTAAAGATTACGGATCAGATAAATAAGAGTTGAACTTGGAAATACAATTTGAAGAAACGAATAGCTATGATTACGTTGGCAGATATATTTGTAATATCATACACTGATGACTCCGGGAAAGATGACCGGCACTCAGCTGGTCGGTCCACTGACTGCCTGCCTAATAAGACTTAGATACATGCTAAGGCAACACATGTTTGTCCTCGTGAGAACTATCCGTGACGCAAAAGCTATAGTGAGAATGAAGGATGACGCATATCGTTCTAGCTATTATTAACCAGGTACCCAACCCGACTTGAAGGCAACAAGACGTTCTAGAATACGACGCACGGAAGGAACCGTGCCGCACCGCACAGCAGCCAGGGACGTTGCATACATACCTGTACATACGCACGCAACCCACCAGTTAACTACATGTATGTACCGTATTGGGTGGTTACAGGTTACAGTTAGATTTGGGGATCTGGACTTGAGGTCTCAACTTCTTGACCAGCCATCTGGTTATCTACCTAGTATGTATGTGTGCCTCCAGTGAGGTCCTTATCATCTCTTTACATAACCCCGCAGTTGCATCGAAGTCATCAATTCAAGAGGAGAAGGGGGTGGACTGAGGTTCGGCGACTTAGTGCTAGTGGGGCTACTTGCTTCATTTAGGGGCTAACGCGTCCTAGTCGCGTTAAGTGATTCTGGAGAAGTTCTCTTCTTGATGACAACCGAGCGAGGAAATCATACAAGAGGCAAATTAATTTGCTGCTATTATTGGTTGTCTTGTTACATACTTTAATACCCCCCAAGAGACCTGTTTGTGTGGAATTATAGGCAATCATGTTGATTGGAATCTGCGGTGGTAAAGTCACAACCCCAAACCTTCTAGCTCTAAAGACCCTTTTCACTTACACCAGCCACCAGCAAAATGCGCCGGTAAGAGCACCGTGGCCCAGTACCTGATAGATCACCACGGGTTCAAGAAGCTGCACATAGAGATCCCCAAGTCTCCAAATGGCGTCTCGGAGGAGGAATCCGAACCTGATCCCCAGACCACAACTACTTCTTCCGCCGTCTCAAAATTTAGTGCCCTGCCGTCTCATCTTAAGCAGATAGGAGCACCCTCCACCCACGTCTTCCCGACCGCAACAGCGCTCTTGGACTTCGTGACCAAACACTGGCGCTCGCGGTGGGTAACGACGGACATCCACGACGAGGAGGTACTAGACGCGCTAAGCCGGCGGCCGTTCTTCCTGCTGATCAGCGTCGACGCACCGGTAACAGTGCGATGGCGGCGGTGGCAGCAGAAGACCTCCGCATCATCATCACCGGAAACAACATCGAGCCTGGAAGAGTTCGTCTCGCAGTCCGACGCGCACCTCTACTCAGCGCGCACCGGGGTCCTGCCCATAATGTCGCGGGCGGCGGTGCGGCTCCTGAACACGTCGACGGACCTGGCGCACCTGTACGCGACGCTCGCGAAACTGGACCTGACGGACGGGGACCGGCTGCGGCCGAGCTGGGACAGCTACTTCATGGCGCTGGCGTCGCTGGCGGCGCGGCGTTGCAACTGCATGAAGCGGGCGGTGGGGTGCGTGCTGGTGGACGCGGTGCTGCACCGCGTCGTGAGCACGGGGTACAACGGGACGCCGCGCTCCCTGCGGAACTGCGGCGAGGGGGGCTGCCCGCGCTGCAACTCCGGCGACGCCGGGAGCGGCGCCGCCCTCGCCACCTGCCTGTGCCTGCACGCCGAGGAGAACGCGCTGCTCGAGGCCGGCCGCGAGCGCATCCGCCCCGGCTCCGTCCTCTACTGCAATACCTGCCCCTGCCTCACCTGCAGCATCAAGATCGTCCAGGTCGGCATCGGCGAGGTCGTCTACAACCAGGGCTACAGCATGGATGGCGCTGCTGCTGAGGTGTTTCGGAGCGCCGGCGTCAAGCTGAGGCAGTTCTCGCCCGTGAGTCAAATCATCTACTATCATATTTGTATCTAAGAAATATTCCTGTGGGAAAATAGTCAAGCTAACTAACGGATGTCCATCTAGCCGCCCAATGGCCTAATTCATCTCGAGAAAATGGAGTTGTATTGAATAGAAAATAGCTTGAATTGGTAGGGTTATATAGAGTTTAGAACATCAAGTCAAGCACGTAAGCAAGTTAGGTTGAATAAGCAATTATTGATATACGTGACGGGTGTGAGCGATTAAACAAATGGATTCATAAAAGACATCACGTCAATAGTAAAACTCATGCAGATTGGTCAAGTAGAAGATGTCCTGTGTAAAAGAACGATCCTCATACTTAGTGCTAATCAAAGTATGATCAAAGGTATCATTGGCATTAGAAGAAGTTGTTAAAAGTACAATAGGCTGTTTGGTTTGTTAAACTTAGGGAACCCCTTACGCCGGAAGCTCTACAGTAAACTGTTGAGCGTATACACCAGCCGAAGGTATAGCCAATGTTGTTTTCCACCATTATTTCAGTCCTACCGCCTTTCCATTATGAACTCCGGTCTGGACATGGCTGGGTGTAATATGGATTAAAGGTCCCGGATTCGATGTGTCGAGCCGAAGCATAGGTATCGCGCTTTCGGTTGAAAAGGGTATTTGCTGCCAACCGCCCACAGCACAAATTCACTCTTCTCATCGCACTTCACTCCCCCCCCCACTCTCTCTCTCTCCAGACGATGTTTAGACAACTTGCGCCTTCGACGCTCTTCTCCTGGCGAGGCACTTGGAGATCCAGAGGCCGACGAGACCGCACCCGACGACGAAGACGATACAGAACACGACGATCTATTACGGCACAGTTAGCAAACCTTTATACCTCACCAAGTCTAGGTGCTTGTCAAATGCGAAGATATGGAGTTTCAAAGACCCGTTAACGAGCAATACACCCAAATCTGCATTCAACATCCAACCAACGGGTAGGGATTGACATACGACACCGGGTTCCTCCGACGCCCAATTCCGCTTAGCGATGGTGCTGTAGGTGTCGCGAGCGACAATAGCGTTGTTAATGGCAGGCATTATGGCGGTCTGTGAAATCGTTTAGTAACAAAGTCCTAACCCAATGCGACAATTGCAGGCGAGAAGCTGCAGCCAGGCCAATTGATGCAAGAAAACGGCTTGTTTGCAAAATAAACTTCATTCGAAAGGAAGAGAGTTTGCTGGACTACAACACGATAACCCGTCATATCCGAACATATCCAGCCAATGCAACCGCTCCGATAACATTGGACGGGTAGGAATTGGGTGGTTTCTTTGAGTTGACTTTGCGCATAATTGGCCTAGCTAGATTCTCTTCCCCATTCAATCACCGATTGACCAAGATCAAAGCTCACCTTTCGAACGGTTATCCTATGTCTTAGACAAAAAAAGGTCGCAGCGAGCTCGGACGCGTCAGTGACCTTGGCTCTGTTATGATCGAGATAAACGAGCTGAAGAGGGGCGAACAACACAAGCCTCGGACAGGATTTGAGGAATTGAGCGAGCTTAGGCTTGTCGCGAAAGGGGACTGTTTTCAAGGACAAGTGAGTTGAAGAAAGGAGAGGAGAGGAAAGTGGAAGAAAAAAGGAATCTAAGTAATAAAAACTGTAAAAATACTGGCGAGAAAACCGAGTCAAGTGGGAAACAAGAAGAGCTTAGCTTCGATGCGGGTGACGGCAGGGCTTGCTTGGCAAGCTTGGGCCTGTATTCTGGGTATTCTGCGCGATTTTGCAGGGGGTAGATTTTTGCACCATGATACATAGTCAGGATAGTCACCAGATGCGCCAAGTGGAGAAAATAATACTACGACAGGGCAAGGAACATAAGAGGATCTGAGGATCTCTCTCGAGGCGGTAGTCAAGGCGACGAACCGGGAATAGCGAAAGAGCGAGGACACGAAATCTGACCGGCGAATTGAACATTTGAAGACGGGCATGGTAGGTACATATCTTGAAGAAGCACACTAACTAACATCAGAGAAAAGATAAACCACTCACCCTAAGAGTTTCTCTTGTTTGGAATCGGTTATTCACGTCGATATATGGCGATCTTGACAATTGAGGTTATTGAAGCTTGAATGTATCTCTGTTGAAGGTTCAAAGTTTCACAAGTCTTATAACACTTCAAATATGTGGTTATTTGAATGTTGAAGGAATGAAACTAATTCATAACGAGAAGATCATAACATAAAATACAACATGAGTGGAGTCTGTAATCAACTGTTAGTTTTTGTTTATGAGCCTAGTGCCCGAACTGTCGACGCATCAAAATGACGCTAGAGTCCCCCAATTGAGTTAGAGATAACTACATCCTCCCTGCCTCCTGTATAAGTCTAACTGAGCGCTATAATCAGGTACTAGCTACATGGGAATAGTGGGCAGCTTAGGTTGTAGCGTGAGTACCTATAGTACATACAGTAGGTTGATCGAGGTTGCGTTGCTTACTTGCATGAATGAAGTTTCTACATATTATTTGACCTAGGATGCGAATGCCGTTGTGAGTGATTTTATTCTTTCAAGTTAATGCTATACGTTCGGGGGGCTAATAGCTGTAGTTTGATTAGAAAAACAGCTTCGGTTTTCCGAGGTCTGACCCTGAAAATTGAAACTAGTATCCCCTTTAGCTCTTCTTTTTTCAACGGGGCGTGAAGTTTTGCAAAAGATTTGAGGTCATCTTTTGCATCTCAAGTGCCCAACTTTGATCCAACTGTTGCCAAGATACAAATGACGTAACATAAACTTTAACTTTGCTGACTATATCTACAATGTATGAAGTACATATGCGGGCATTTCTGTAGTGGCTGAGTGAATTACGCGGGGACATCCAGTCTGTCGATGGGAAAGATCACAGCGTAAAATCCCCCATTTACTCGGGCCATTCGCCAATCATAATCCCGCATACAATTTCAACGCCTCTCATTTGCGAAGGCCCATTCGTTCTAACGTCTTGGTTATGCGGGGAACTACTGGAGAGTCCATATTTGAGTTATGTACGCCTTACGACCCAGACGACATACCCACGTACATACATAGGTACCTACCTAAACAGTGGAAGATAAGGAACTCCTAGAGGTAGAGGTCTGTGGGAATCGTCTCAAGCAACGAGGATGTTCACCGGACTATTCCGGCCACTTTCTTCGTACTGTATCGGTAGGGCGGTGAATGCCAGATAAATATAGAGGATATGATAGCTTTATCTTGGAATGTGTAGGTATGCCGTAGGTATAAAGCCCATCTTCAGACACTTCTATTAACTGCAGAGAGGTTTCTTTGAGATGATAGCAATTATGACTTGATAAATCCGTTAGTCACGATAAGCTCCCAACCACCTATTAACTAGTTAGACTCCTTACACACCGACGATTTTGTGAAGAATGCGGCTTACCTGTTATGGCCAATACCGCTTTAGGGGATTCTAGCCGTCTTCAACCGACGACACACAAGACACGAGGTTTGAAGATAAGACTAATAAAGCGCAAGCACGCTCCTTTTGATTCATTTATTACCTAGCAGCTTCACAGCTCAGCTCAGCAGAAAACTACTGAAGGCTTATCGTGGCTTAAAAGGGTGTTAAGCCTTGTATCAATATCTCGATTTCACCATTAACCAGTTCATACGGAGTACACTTCCATGTAATAAATCTTCATGATATTGCACCAATCGCTCTGTAGAGGAAATGGGCCAAAGATCGGTCGCTTCCAACGGCTCACCACAATAGCTCAGCCGTGCTTCATTGCCTTGTCATTCTGAGGTCTCGCATAGCGTTATGAGTGTGTAGTCTCATTGCTTCTCAGACATGTGAAGCCTCATGATACGATTACCGGCAAGCCTCACTTGCCGGAGTCTATTCAGCTCGATTTGAACGCATCCGTTATTTTGACACCTTCGACATCGTTCTTGCGGTATTTAAGTTTTGGCTTCGTCTTCCTATGAGGTTAGATAACCTCCGACGGCATCTATCTAACCGGGTATGGCATTTTTCGTGTCGCTCTAATATACGTGAGCTCTGGTCTAGTTTCGTAGACGCCGAGTTGTTTATCTAGTGTCTTAGTCATGATCTGGTCCGGTGGGTTGGTCGGACGCCGTGTGCCGACTTCGTTCCGACGCGCCGGACCGGCTCTACGTACAACATCTGTTCTTTATCCACTCATGTCCGTATGTTAAGTATCCGTAGACTTTCACATCTAGCCTATCATGTTCCGAGAGTCTGATAGTGTTTTGAACGTCTAGCCGGATTTTGCGACGGCGGATAGAGCATTCCAGTAACCCATTTTCTTGGCATGGCGCTGTCTCTATGGAATAACTCTCCTTAAGGGTGCTAGAATTTCAGTGCTATTCACTTCTCTCCTCGGTCGTGGACTTAGGCAAGAAACACATCTGCCAAGCTCTAGACAAGGAACATCATTTGAAGAGCGTATCGAAGACGAACACTATATCCCCTGCTATCTACAAACTCCCGGCGACTTTCAGCTGAACATATCCATCTTGGGTCCATATATGGCAGTCTTGATAATGGTGTATATGAAGCTTTAAAGACAGGAGGTTACTGATGTGAGATATAACTCTGATGGAATAGTTGGTATTCGGGACTTTCCAGATGTTTGTATGCCTGTGCTTTCTGACGCTCTCTGGATTGGTAGTGCTAAACTGGCAATGGCTAGGATGACTAGAACTCGAGCTCTATCTCAGAAATCTCGAAAAACCAGGCCATCTAGGAAAGAAAAGAACCGAATCGCTACGGAAGCGAGGTCCATGATATAACTGTAGCCTCCATGTAATTCGTTCAATCCCAGACAGCTGCTTGAAATCGCTTTACCAGGTCTGATAGATCGGATAGTTTCCTCAAAATATCCGACGCGAAGAGTGGAGTTGACATTCGGATAGTTTACGAATAGTGGGTGGTATATTGACAACTGCTCTATGGAAACAAACAAGGTGTCCAACACACTGCCATAGATCATAGAATGTCGAAAAGTGTAGTTAAGGAGTCACCTTCGCTATCTACTATAGGCAATAAACCACGTATACTACATACCTACCCAGTAGCGTAGCTGCAGCCTTCCCTGCACATCCTGTAGGCGCTTACTCATAGGTTGTGCTAGCACCAGCAGAGGGACCACGCACTCTTAACTATCCCATGCTTCTTGTTGAGCTCGACGGAATATAAAATGCCATGGCATCCCCCAGGGTTGACAAGGTTGAACGCCTAGTTTCAGACGGTTAGCATACCATCAAAGCGCTGGAAACAACTATCTGGAGTGAATCGCCATCTTACCAAAAAGATGGCCTTAGGAGAGACTACGGCGTGGTCGTCGTTACCGCATCCGTCAGCTCTGGTGGTGGTAGGACTAGTCGTATCGTATCTTGCCGGGGTCGCCATATACCGTCTATACCTCCACCCGCTGGCCAAATTCCCCGGACCGAAGCTCGCCGGTAAGAGCCTTCAAACCCTTCGACACCCCCTTCACCCATCAAGTCATCACCAGCAAAGCAACAACTACTAACTCCGAGATCCTTCCCCGTCTACAGCATTGACTACCTGGTATAATGGGTACCACGACCTCGTGCGGGGCGGGCAGTACGTGTGGGTGGTCGAGGAGATGCACCGAGAATACGGGCCAGTAGTGCGGGTGCGACCGGACGCACTGCACGTCAACGACCCGGCCTTCGTCGAGGCCATGTACACGCAGTCGCCGCGGCAGCGGCGCGAGCGGTTCAAGACGCTGCTGCGGGTGATGCAGGCCCCCGGGTCGATCCTGGCGACGGCCGACCACGACCTACACCGGCGGCGGCGCGCGGTGCTCAACCCGTACTTCTCGCTGCAGAACGTGCGGGGCCTCGTCGAGCCCGTCGTCAACGACGCGCTGGCGAACCTGCTGCGGCGCATGGAAGGGTGGGGCCGCGAGGGGGGAGACGGGGGCCGCCCCGCCGGGATGAACCGCGCCTTCCGCGCCGCCACGGCCGATATCATCAATGCGTACGCCCTCGGCGCTACGAGCGGCGGCCACGGAGGCGGTGCTCGCATGCGCTGTCTCGATATGGAGGATTGTAATGCCGCCTTCTTCGACGTTATGATCCCGCAGCGTGTCGTTCACCTGGGCAACTACTTCGAATGGCTCGCGGTGTTCATGGCCAACATACCTCCATCTGTCATGACTATCCTATTTCCTCGGATCGGAGTTTTTACAGCTTTCCTGATGGTATGTGCATACAAATACATAGAAATCCTTCTTAAGTCTCTCGCTACAAACCATCCTTTTCGGATTGTTTTGTTTACACCTGTCGTTTTTTTGTATCTTTGTGTTCGTAGCTAAATGGATGTGTGTACCTACCACATAGAACCTATCAGCGCAAATCGACGAGATCCGCACCGCCAAGGAGATCGGCGAAGGGCGGTCGATCTTCCACGAGATAATGCGCAGCGACGAGCTTCCGGAGAAGGAAAAGGGGACGAAGCGGCTAACGGATGAAGCCATGGTGCTGCTGATCGCGGGGTCCGAGACGACGGCGTCGACGCTCGTGGTCCTCTTGTACCACCTGCTGGCAGACCGGGCGCTGCTGGGACGGCTGCGCGCCGAGCTCGCCACCGCGATCCCGGATCCGAGCCGCCTCCCCGCCGCCTCCCAGCTCGAGAACTTGCCGCTGCTCAACGCGCTCATCCAGGAGGCGCTACGGCTGTACCCGGGCGGGACGCACCGGCAAGACCGGGTCGCACCCGACGAGGATGTCGTGTTCACGGCGCGCAACGGCCAGACGTACGTGATACCCGCGGGCTGCGCGGCCGGCACGTCGGCGCCGATCGCGAACCGCAACCCGCTGCTGTACGACGAGCCCGATGAGTTCCGTCCTGAGCGGTACCTCGAGAACCCCGAGTTGCGCAAGTACAACATGGCTTTTTCTAAGGGTGGCCGCCAGTGCATCGGGATCAACCTCGCTTACCAGGAGCTGCAGAGCTTTGTCGCCGGTATCTTTCGCAAGTATGACGCGTATGATCCCACTAGGAAGGAGCAGGACGGTCCGACGCTCGAGCTGTACGAGACCCGGCACGAGGATGTTGCTATGGCTGCGGACTATATAACCATGGCACCGTGCGAGGGGAGCCAGGGGTTGAGGCTGATCATCCGGAACAATTAGAGTGTTTCCTACATGGTTTAGATGTCGAGGACTTGGTCGGCTTGTATTAAACATGTTGTGATTGGGAGAAGCTGGAAGAGTACATAGTTGCTAGTGTCGCTGTATCATAATATAGTTGCATGTTGGTGTATAACGTTTTTATCTCTTCGGCACACCAATACCAGCTGATTTCTAAAAACAAAGTCTCTGGATCTCTCTACATGATCCGCAATGCTCATCTGTCATAAGATCCAAAATCCATCGCCCCGACTAACGCCTAATACTGTAAGTACACACCGATGCACAGTGAAACACGCTTCGTATATATGCAACAACGGCTTTTTGCTCCAAGTGCTTTCTCCCATCGAAGAATTGCGTTTATTTCCTCGGGAACGTCTATCCGTCTCCCCCCTCCCATCGGCCTCACAATTTTGCGGTCTCGGCTAGATCACCAACCTTCAGCTTCGGCCCGTACTTCTTGAGGACGCCGTCACCGTGGTACTTCCAGAATTGCTTTGTCGCGTTCTTGCCGCCCATCCGCTTCAGGATCTTAGCGCCGCCTGGATGCTCTTCGAGGAAATCTAGATGGACGAAGCAAAAGCATAGTCGGTTAGCCTTCAAACGTCCTCATCATATATAAGACTAATACATAGATGCCGTGATATATGTATGCATGTGATAAGGAAATATGTAGGGGTTAGGTCATGAGTTAGAGATCAAATGAGGCATACTTGTGACATCGTAGACATCACTGTCGACTATGATCCAGACGCCGTTCTTCTCGTCTTTGTGCTCCGCGACGTCCTTGGCAGTGAATGTCTTCGACATGGTGAGGAGAGGTGTGGTGTTGCTGTTCGGTGAATAACAGGAGACTACGGATAATGCTCGATCGTGCAATTGGTTGCGTCAGCAGATGATGCGCCTGCCTTTTGGTAGTAACAGTTTGTTTCTTCAAAGTCACTAGAAATTCAATTAAAAATAGCGAGCAAGTATGTAGAGAGCTGCTAGCTTCAATGTTGTATGTATTGGTAATTTTACTGCAAATGCTATTGATGGTTTTGTAGTAAAAATGTTGTACGAGGTCACACACAGCCAACCGTCAATTGATGACGAGCGAGAGCTTCCCTCAAGCAGCTTGAATGAATTCCACCCTTTACTTCGGGGTGTAAATCGCCGAGACGAACCTCGGCTTAACGCCAGAACGGGCAGGGATCGTAAGCAGGTGCTTACAATCAACATCATGCGATTGGTTGGACCCCGAGATCGGTCGTACGTCAGAACTTGCTAACTACCCCAACTCCCCATGCTTCCCCCTCTGAACGTTAAATTAGGTGCCCCTAGCAGCCTAGGTAAGTATTGTACGTAATGCAACGATTGGCGTTGCACCTGATCGCGTGTCATAACTGAAGCTTTACCTATGTGTATTATCAGCAGTCAATAGTTACATGATATTTCTTTTAAATTATTTTTAAATTCGAGTTTGTATAAATCAGATCTAGATCAATACAGGCGTAATATACCCAGTAACACCAGTGATCCACAATGATGCATTCCCTCGTGAGCGCGATATCCGGCTTCTTCTATCCCCTGATAACGTCGCTATGCCAAACAAATACATAACTAAACAATGACAAAGCTCACTGAATCCCATATACCTAGCTATGGGGTTGTTAAACTACCCACCCACTGGAAGTGATGATAGTACCCCTATCCAACGCTTTCCTGAACATATCCGCGAACGCGGAAGTTCCGCGACAATCGCTCTGCTGCATTCTATCTAGGGCTTGGGGCATCCATTCGTTAATCTTTTGTATCCGGTTATGGTTCTGTAGCAGGCTATTAGTAAACACGCGTACCCATCCATCTCGTATAGATAATATAATCGCGTTGTATATCAATGAGCAGAACATACCGACGGGTGAGTGCTCATCCACTCCGGCGGCTCCAGCTGCTGCTGCCTTTCCATCCGGCGCCAGAAGTCGAGGGCCTGTTGGGGATCGTAGCACGCCTCGGCCATCATCATCTGCTTGCATATTAACATGTTGTCCTTGAGCATGACGGAACACCTTGTTTTCAATGTAGAAATTTGTAGCACAGAGTGATGATGATAAGACATAGAAATAAGGAGACCAAGCGAAATTTTCAGAAAAGGCTGCTAATGGTTCAGGGGGAAGATAATTTTATTTATACATACCAGGCCGATATAGTCGGCCTCACTCTCCTGGCGACGGCCCATCGGCCGCCCGAACAGCAGGTCGAGAGCCGAGTTGCCTAGCGCCCAGGTCCCGATGGCGGCAAGGCCACCCGTGAGCAGGATGATCGACCCCAGCAAGATATCAGTCCCGATACTGCCCGACATTCGCTCCGCCACGTGCTCCGCGAGGTTGTGCGCGACTTCGTGGCCCAGCACCGCCGCTAGTCCGTCCTCCGTCCGCGCCAGCGGGAACAGCCCGCTGAAGACGAAGACCTTCCCGCCGGGCAGCACGAACGCGTTCGCCGTATCTATTTCCCGAGATCACACTTGTTAATCGTTCCCTTTATTCCTTTCTCATCACCCCAAGGGATTAAGAGTTGGTAAAGAACAAGCGCAATACATACGAGGATCGTCGATAACCCTGACCTCCCACTCGGCGTCCTCCATGCCACTAACGGGGATCAGGCGGGCCATAACCCGCTTCACCATCCGAGTCCGCGGGTCCCAATCGCCCAGGAACCGGCCACCCTGATGCTCCACCTCCCAAACGATGCGCTTGACCTGCTGCTGGGCGACGGCCTCTACGAAGCTCTCGCTGAAGCAGTTGAAGCGCCGCCGCCCCGACACCGGCACCGTCTGCATGTTGCTGAAGTAGAACAAGACGGCGGCCGCGACCGCGATGACGGCCACCGTGCGCGTCGTCCCCGACCGTGCGAACCGCCCCAGCGACGACTCCGTCACGAGCGGCTTTGCCTGCGCGAGCTTGTAGCGCGGGTCGTCATGGGGGTGGTGCCATTTGTTGGGGTTGTAGGAGTGCCGCGCCGTTTGGGAGAGCGATCGGATCTGTTGCGCGCTGCGGTGCGGGAGTGGAGGTACGGCGGATATGTACGGGTAACGACGGGGGAAGGATCGGATCGGTGGTAGAATTCGGATCGGTGGGCGTTTGCCATAGGAGCAGGCGCGCCCTATGGGTTGGAGGTATCGTAAAGATGGCATGGCGAGGGGCTGCGGTCGCAGCGTGCCGCTCTTCTACGGTCTATTGGTGCTTCGCTATATTTGTATAACAATACATCGGAGGAGTAAGAGTAGCGGGATTCAATATGTTCTGGTAAAACGTAGTGGTCTGCGATTAGCAAGCCTCAAATTAGGTTACCTATAGTAGGTTTAATCGAATAGGAACAGGAATGACGTCGATAGCCAGCAGCCTGGGAGCAGAGATAAAAGATGCTACCTACATAGGTAGCCTCTAGTTAACTTTTATTAGTGCGGGCCGCTCCATTACGGTCGGCCACAGGGTTGACTGTGACATGGGCACTTTTTTATAGTATGGGCTTATCTTAGTGTAAGTTTAGTAAAATATTTATATAATTAAGCTAAAATACGGTATTTTTATAATAAAAATATACATTTAAAAATTAATTTAATTTAAAAGTTATTATTATTTTTTTTATATTTTATATTTTATTTTAATTATTATTATTAAAATTATTATTATTTAAATTTTTATTATAAAATATAAAAATTTTTATTTATTATAAATTAAAAAAAAAAAAACTTTATTTTATATTTATTATAATAACTTTAATATATTTATATTAATTAATTTAATATTATAAATAAAATTTAAATTTATAAATTTAATAATATAAATTTTATAATTATAAATTTATTTATATATTTAATTATTATATTATAAATTATATTAATTATATTAATATTATTTATTTTATTTACGAAAAATATCGTTTTATTTATATATATATATTTAAATAATTCTGCGCTCGTACTTAAAACTTTAGCCGACTTATAACCGAGCTAGGTGGTTAAAGCTGCCATTACCTTACGTAGAAATCTTTAAGTGGTTTATGCACTACCACTTAGGTCAAAAGCCTCACTACTTAAGTTATCAACAGCTAGGTCTTTAAAAGAATCACCACTTAGGTTATCAACAGCTTCATTAAAATTACAAACTTATACAGACCTACACATTGCCTCAGATCTCAGGCTGCCGTATGTATATTTTGTACCACGCTAATGCGCTATCTTTTAGCCAATCAGATCTTCAGGATCGATGTGGAGCTACGGCAGCCTGAGTTCTTTTAGTGATTTTTCGCTCTTTGCATATTGTAAATATTATATTTCAAAACAAAATAATTCGTAATAAATTTAAAACAAATCCGATAAGTCTAAAGTTTTATATAGGTTAAATTTATAAGCTAATATATAAGCAGGAATTTTTTTTATTTTTTTTAATTTAAAACGAAGCCGTACGGATTAAAACCGATAAATTACCTTGCAGAAATCACCCTGTAGAAATCACCTTGTAGGCGCGTCTCGATACGCTCTTTGTATGCATACTACCACCACCACCCTAATCATTTGCAAAAGAGCCGTATACGTGCAATTTAGTATGGTAGAAGCTCCGAGCATCATGATTTTTCTGATCAGAATGGTAATGGTAGTATGCGACCAAGGAGAACCTTCAGACCTACAGGGTAGCCTACAGACCTACAGACCTACAGACCTACAGACCTACAGACCTACAGACCTACAGACCTACAGACCTACAGACCTACAGCTCTATAGACCTACAGATCTACAGGGTAACCTACAGACCTACTGCTCTACAGACCTACAGACCTACAGCTTACAGACCTACAGACCTACAGCTCTACAGACCTACAGCTCTACAGACCTACAGGGTAGCCTACAGACCTACAGACCTACAGCTCTATAGACCTACAGATCTACAGGGTAACCTACAGACCTACTGCTCTACAGACCTACAGACCTACAGCTTACAGACCTACAGGGTAGCCTACAGACCTACAGACCTACAGCTCTATAGACCTACAGATCTACAGGGTAACCTACAGACCTACAGGGTAACCTACAGACCTACTGCTCTACAGACCTACAGGGTAGCCTACAGACCTACAGACCTACAGCTCTACAGGGTAACCTACAGACCTACAGATCCGGACTAGGTTACGTAAGCCACTTGTCCGGACGGTCACTTGGTCCGCATGCCACCACTACCACTTTGATCAAAAAAATCATGATGCTCCGGGCTTTTCCCATACAATATTACCCTTGGACGGCCCTTTCCGAAATGATTAAGGTGGTGGTGGTAACATGCGGACCAAGTGACCGTCCGGACAGGTGGCTTACATAAGCTTGTCCGAACGCCCTCTTCTTCGGTATGTCATAACCACTTGTCGCATCGTTAAAATCATGATGCTCCGGGCTTCTGCCATACAATGTTACCCTTGGACGGCCCTTTCCGAAATGATTAAAACTATGTTGATAGTATGCTAGCCATGAGGGTATTCGGACAAAATAATCTTAACATGTAGAGCTTTTTGAACTTTAATCCTATAGTTATTATTTTTGGCTAAGGTTATAATGAAAATATATATATATTTATAATCGTTATTTAATTTTAAATTTAATGGCTTAATTACTTTTTTAATATATATTTTTATTAATTAATTATTAATAAAAACGTTATAAAGGTAAAAATCGATTTGTATGGGAAAAACGTCGTTTTTAACATGCAGAGGGCCGAAATTCACCAAATTGCATCAGGCCTCTCTCGGCTGGCATTTGGGATTTGTGGGTATTTTTCTGTATTAGGCTTAGTAGGTACGTAGAATACAACCAGCCGAGAAAGGCCTGATGTATGAGGTAACCTACACAGACCTACAGACCTACAGACCTACAGACCTAGGTGGTCAAAGCTCAAAGGTGCTCCCACTTAACCTGCCACCACTTTAGCAATCCTTAAGTGGTCAATGCACCACTACCTAGGTCGTCAACAGCCACCACTTAGGTTATCAACAGCTTCAAAGGCTAAGTAGGTCGTCGAAAGCCTTTAAAACTAAGTCAAAGCTAGGTAGTTAAAGCGAAATCAACAGCTATAAGCCTTCCAAAGCTAGGTAGTAGCAGCTTAAGTGGCTAGTGTAAGTGGCTAATAAGTAAGTGGCTAATGTATATAGCAATTTAGGTGTATGTAAATAAGTAATTAAAAGGTTAGTTTAATGTATATTAACGATTACTTTAATTATATACGTTAAAATTAATATAAAATATATAAAATAATTAATTAATTTAAATTTATATATAAATTTTTTAAAATATTAATATGTAATTTAAAATTAAATTAAATATAATATTTTTTTATTTTTTTATTTTTATTTATTAATAATAATTAAAAATAAAATAATAAATTTATAAATTTATAATATTTTTATTATAATTTTAATTTATTAATATTTTATTATTAATTTATTTTTAAATTATTATTTTTTATTTTTAATTATTATTATATTATTAATTAATAATTTTATAAAATTTTTAAACGATTATTAAATTTTTAATTATTATTATATTATTAATTAAATAATTAATTATTAAATAATCGATTTCGTTATTAATTTTAATTTTTTAAATTTTTAATATTAATTATTAAATTTATTTATTTATTTATTACGTTATTAATTTAATCGTTAAATAATTATTAATTTAATCGTTAATTAATTTAATAAATTATTAAAATTATTATATAATTTATTAAATACGTTATTTAAATTATTATTATTAAAGTTATCGTTATTATTATTAATTAATAAAGTTATTTATTAAACGAATATATTTAATTTATTATATTTATTATTTATAAATAATTTTTTTTATTTATTAATTATTAACGTTATTATTTATATATTAATAAAATTATAAAGTTAAATATTTTATATTATATATATATATTTTAATTTTTTAAAAAAAATATAATTTTTATTTAAAGTTTTATTTATAATAATATTAAATTATTTTTAAACGTTACGTATTAAATATTTTAACGTATCGTATAATTATAATTTAACGTTATTATATTTAATTAATATTAATATAAAATTTAAGTTAAAGCCGATTAGGTTTTTGAGTAGTTATTTATAATGTAATATAGTTAAGTGTTACGGCCGGATTCGAGTTATATGTGTATTAAAGGACTTAGTACGGAAGGAGGTCGTTAAAATTAACGGATCGGGTGAATCGGGATGTTTACGATAGATGGGAATCGTCGATATACGTCGTTGCGGTGGTCGACGTGGTGGGCAATCTGGCCGTGTGTGGGGTGGTTAGCTGATCCGGATCCATATATGGATTCTTTAGGGTATCGATACGTAGCCCAGAACCGAACCGAATATAATATCTTTTTGCTCCCTCATTCTTATCCATCAGGTGCACCCATTAAAAAAAAAGTAAAAAAGTGCCCATGTCACAGTTAACCCTGTGGCTACCCTTACTCCATTCTTTCCAATCGGCTTGGCATTTCTTAGCAAACCTTGGCCCTTAACTAGCAACATCTTAGCCAAGCTAAGGACTGGATTAGAAGAAATTCGCTGCCCCTATTCAGCTTCAACCAGTATAACGAACGTTCGCAGTTTTTCTATATATTGACTCGTGATGCCCCATTCACTTTGCAATGAAGCGTCTTCCTTCAGACAGTAAAAGAAGTTATCGTACTTTTATTTGTTTTCATTTTGAATTATAGGCATCCCAGGTATAACTACCCAACAGAAATTATAGTCTATCCGTCAGAAAGAATTCATCATCACAGCTCAGGCCGTTCCCATATACATATATGGACGCATAGATATTATCCCTTAAACACCAAACTGTCTAAATTCCGGGGAAAAGGGGAATCCAAAAACCAATCCAATCTGACCCGACCTTTCTCCCCAATTCTGTTCTGTTTTTTTACTCCTTCAAAATATCGAATTAAGTAGCTAGGAGAGAAGACCTCACATGACAAAGAAAAAGAATCCAGCAACGGCCATTAGAACGATGCTCGCGCTCGTTTGCACAGCGCCGCTGATCTCGACGATGCTCTCGCTGCTGCTGCTGCTACCGCTGCCACTGCTACTACCGCTGTTGACTACCGATCCCGTCGCCGTGCCCATTGGCGGCGCGACGGCAGTCGGGTAGGTATTGGTGGTCGAGTTGGTGAAGCCACCAGTCGGGACCACTTTGATGGTCGGAGCGATGCTGCTAGCAACTGCCTCCTCGGACGAGGTGGGCACGGGAACGACGGTGGCCGTTACGTAGACGACCTCCTCGCTGCTACTACTAGTGCTAGTGCTGGGAATGGCGATCGCCGAAGAAGGAGAAGAAGAAGACGGAGAAGAGACTAAAGTAGGCAGGGACGAAGAAGAAGAAGGCCGAGCAATGGTTACGGTCACCTGGACGATCGTCGTCGAGGTGGACGTGGTCGTCTGGTCTAGCGTGGTCGTACTCTCAACGGATCCTCCCGAAGCAGTCGGCTGGGTACTGACGATGGGCGTCGAGATGGGGTTGCTCGTGTTTGGCGCTTCTGTTGGTGCGATGGTGGGGGCGGTAGTGGGAGTGGTGGTGAGCTGAGTGCCCGTGGTTTCACTGCTGCCAACAGGGCAAACAGTCGTTGTTACGCTGACTTCAGTCGTGACGTCTCCAACGGGACAGTTCGTCACGCTAGCGGGGCACTCCGTGATCGTGTACACCTTAGTCACCGAGATGGTGCTTGTTGTGAAGCCACCCTCGGGAGCCTCTGGCGCAGTCGTTGTTGTCGGCTTCGCGTTAGCAGTACTTGTCGTTGTTGGCGTCGTGACCGGTCCAGTGGTGGCCGTCTTGGTGACCGGGCAGACAGTAACGCTAACTGAAATGATCTCGGTCGTAACGGAGCCGAGAGGGCAGTTCGTCACGCTGGGGGGACACGAAGTGATTGTGTGGATGTCGGTCGAGTAGATCGTCGAGGTCGTGTACTCTGGTGCCGAGGTCGTCGTAGGGAGCTCGCTCGTCTCAATAGTAGCCGTGGGGTAGGCGTTTAAACTCGTGTTGGTGAAATGTCCGAATGTAGGGAAAGAAGAAATGCTCGTGTCGAGCGGATCTTGGGTGCTTGTCGTTACTGTAGAGGTGACTGATGACGAGGCAGCCGACGAAGAAGCAACCTCGACACTTGAGGTGCTACTCGCAACCGAAACAGTGGAAGATCCATTCGAAGCAGCTAGAGAAGAAGTGGTCGAGATGGTCGACGAGGTCGAGGCTAAAGATGAGGTAGAGCTTGCCGCACTAGAGGTCGACGAAGAAGCCGTGTCCTCTTCTTCGGTTAGATCGAAAAATTTGATGTCCTTTACTTTGAAGTAAGTATCCGCAAAGTCCTCGGGGCTGCTGCCAACATATCCCGCGCAGGTGTCGAACGTGGTAGCAAGACTGCAGGAGGCGCCCCATTTGTCGGTCTGGGCCGCAACTCCGCAGAAGTCAACGTTCAACACCATCTTCATGTCCTTGAACGCTTTGTCGATGTTGCATTGCTTGATCACGTAGGCTGGCGTGCCCCACGCATCGCTGGGCTTAGGGCTACCTGACTTTACGTCGAGAGGAGCAGAGGCCCTCTCCCAGTCCCAGATCTTGAGGTACTCGCTAGTCCACTCCATGGCATCTAAATCAATGTTCGTCAGTAATTGATATCATCCGGATCATCCAAGACAGATAAACGTACAGACGCCGCCACTGGAGGAACCAAAGGTCGAAGTGTACTCCGAAGCACTGCAGCCTTGATAATCCCACTGGCCATCAGCGTGGTCGTAGCAGTTGGCCGAGTCGATAATGGATGTCATATCGTCCTGCTCGATGACGCACTCGCCAACAACATCTGGTGAATCGACGTGCGCGGTGTGGCGGTTGAAGGTGAGATCGTTCCAGTTCTCGTAAAGGTCAATCTCTCCCTTGGTAGGCCAGGGCTCGCCAAAGAACCAGAATGCCGGCCACGAACCGCATGTGGGTTTAGGCAGGTAGCTGAAATCAGCAATGACAAGACCCTGGTTGTAAACCTTCTTGCTCTCCAACCTCACACTCTTTCTCCCGGCAGCTGTGGTGGCGTATACACTTCCGGCACCGTGCTCGACACCAATATACATCTCGCCATCCTCATATGCAACAAGTCCGAGTTGTTCAGCGGCATTTTGGTCTTGGTATTGCACATAACCGCCATTGGCATCAGTTTCCTGTATAAGACGTGAGCAAATAACTTACAGAAGTAAGGTACGTTTATATCAACTCACTGTAACGAAATCAAACTTGTCAAAGAAGTTAGAAGAGTCGTAGACTTCAGAAACTTTGTAAACTTTGTTGCTTGCGCTTGCAAGAGCAGGAAGGATGGCAACGGCTGAGCCGATAGCCTTAACGAGTGATGGAGCCATAGCTATGGCTATAGTGTGGGATAAAAGAGTGTATATAAGAGAATTAACGAAAGGATGACGTGCAATACGTCAGAAGGGCGAGCAGAAACTCTCACTTGAGATATACACTTGACGGTAGCAAAGAGGCGTAAAAGAGAGAGGAACTCGCCATGGCTCAAAACGGCGGACGAGAGGTTTTAAGAGACGCCCCTGTCCTTCAACCGCATGGCATGCTTATGGGTTGGTTGGCTACCAATGATACTGTACCTGCATTGGTGGCGTCCGCGGTTCGGGTGGTAGTGCGCACTCCCACTCGGGTCCCCTTAAAGGTAAAATGACTAGTAGAGTCGAGGCGTCCAGCTCCCGGTATTCGATTCGACCTGTCGTTGCACTCCACCGGCCGCCCGGGTAAAGTTCCGGTTCTGGAAATGTGGTTGCGCGGAAGGATGACAAAAGTGCGATGCAATCAGGCCAGAGACACCGGGCAGAACCTGACAAGGAGCCAAAAGAACCTGTAATAAAGCATGCCGTCCTTGGAATTGATGAGGCACAGCCACTCTAAAGCAGAGCAACCCTGGCTCAAGTCATTGGTCGATGAGACGGTCCGACCAAGCCAGCATAGCGGCAAGGGTCGCGATAGTGGGGTCGATCTAGCCTGAAATCGAACGACAGCCGATTGGAAAGGAGCTGAGAAACTGGTTTATTGGCTAGGACGGGAGGATTCGTCACCAATATATCTTATTTAAATATGCACAATTGCTAACAGAAAAGTCCTTCAATATGGCAATTGTTCAAGGTGAAATTGTCAAACTATGGAAATTGTGTAGGTATCAAATCCTAGAGGAATGAATATATATGTTACATTGATGTCTTTACCACATCAATATACGTAAACTATAGCTTACAGTACATAGCATAACCAAACTTATTATGCAGTTCGACACCAGTTTTATTCATATTAAAGGCTGACAACTGAGTGATCATACTACGCTTGTGATGAGTTACATAAGTATATACAAATATATACGGCCCCAATTAGCCTTCGATAGTGCAATTTGTTGAACAAATCGGAGATGACGGTCTGGAGGGCTGATGTCTACCAATTATATAGAATATCATTGAAATTCATGTGCTCATTTAGCGAATGGTCTGATATTTTTAGACATGTGCGTCTCCAGAGAAGCTGATAATAAGATCTAAGGCTGTCGTAGTTCTATGTATGTAGAAGACGATGAACCTCCACGGAAATCTAGACGTGAGATCGATTTCTTTAGTGCATCGGCTAGTAAGCATTGGCTGCATGTAATGCCAAGGTTCCTCAAACTGATCTAGGTCTAACTAATTTCAACATAAGATCGGCGCTTAGGTTCAACCCCGAATCTGGAATCGTTCCCTGATACCCCTGAAAAAAGCCCGGGTACTAACCAGAACTGGGAGCGATCTGACGCGTCCCCTTAAGCAACATTGGACTTCACCTGCTCGTATCCAATAATATATTTTCATCGTTTCACTTTCAAGCAACTTAGATATTTCCATAAGTAGTGTTTCGAAATATATGTATTATGCACTTTTTCCAATTTGAACTACCAGACTTTCAAACCGTGTATCTTGTGAACTTTATTGAATCCCGACTTTGTTATACAGTTGTCTCGTCAAATAGTCACTGTGCCAGCTTGTGAGACATATGCTACTTCAACATAATATCTTAATGTCCAATGACTTGAATATAGGATACAGCTAAAACTATGTCTGTGTCTAACTGTTGAAGTCCAAGATTCTACCCTTGGACCAACCATTGTTTACACACAAGTTCTGGCTTATCGCTATTATTCTCTCAGCATATCTTAATAATGGTTCTAGAAAATAGTTCATTGCTAACTTAGCAACTCCGTTTTTGTAACTGAAGACGTGTATATGCATATGCAAGACAGGTAAGGGTGATATGAAGTCAAAATCTAAGTAATCAGGATTTTGTAGCCCATTCTCTTCCAGAGCACGCGTACTCCGTTATGCATACTAGTTATATATGTCTTTTCCTAGCAATAGCAAGATAGTCATTCGCTTTAAGGGTGTAGCACTAAAGAAGAACGGGTCGAAGGGGAGGGATGTATTAAGGAGCATATAAATAACTTTCAAGATCGCTCATACAAACGAAGCCAAATGAAGCCCAATGATTCCTCCAGCGCTATGGAGACATAACAAAGAGGGACATCGCGTTCCGCTGATTGGGGGAATAGAGGAGCTAGGTAGAGTGTATTTCATTGGAATGACAACTTCCTGACTAGACCTGCACTCTACTACGGGTATTTAAAAGGTGCTTTCTAAGTATACACGGTGATCACTGAGAGTGGACTCCTCCATCTGATTACATAAGCAACCCCTGAAAATAGGGGCCCCTTACTACAATAGAGGGCCACGATAAGGATTTCCTGGATATGCTAATAGCGATCTGCTGCATCTACTATGATAACAAAGATGTATAGCTAACACTAATTACTATTGTGCCCTTAAGGTGCTTATTACCCCAGGAAGTAATAGTTAGAAGGTATATGATTTAGGCCTCAGACATATAGTCATAACTACATTTGGCCACGTGGTAGGCAAATGATTGATATTCTAACAGCAATGAAGAAAAGCAAGTCTAGGTATCCTTGACCGTAGTTTTGCGGGATGACATATTTGTAACATGCCACTTCTTAATAACAGATATGTAGATTGATTTGGAATGAAAGCTTTGACAATATAAATGACGAAAAAAACATTTTTCTTTTCAATTGATTCTCTGTTATTCCATACAGAGCACAACAATGTGGGAAGGAAATTGGTCTACCAGGTACTATTATTGTAATTCTATTACTTTTCCTGAACTTGATCTCAAATTAGAGACCCAATGACTAAAATAGGGCATGTTCTCAGGTGAGACGATAGACCTAGTCTGAGCTACTGTGGCAATTGGAAATGAAAAATTAGATAAGATATTATCAATGGAAAGAGTGGATGATTGTGGTGTAAAAAGCGACTGTATGCATGTACGTATGTATTACTATGGTAACAAGATAAACAAATGCAAGGGAGGTGTTTGTATGAAGATATGAACGATGTAGCAAATGTTATTGTATGAACGGTCTAGGTATGCACTAGGTGTACTTACTAGAACGCAACTGTGTAGGCAAATTATTTTATTTATTGCATTTGGGGTGTTGTTGTAGGAGGCACAGGAAAGTTACATAAAGAGGTTTATAAAACAATGAGGAGGGCAGAAAACTACTGTTGGTAATGTAGCATGGGAATGGATTTAATAAAAAGGTGGTGTGGGAAATTAGTCTGGTGATGTTCATTTGGGCAAATAAACAATGTGCTTTTTGAACCTCATAGTATTGAGGTAAACACCAATATGCTGGCTGGATATGTGCAGAGGGTACCTGAGTAGGTGGTGGTATGTCGATCTAGTGGAAGACAAGGCACGATACCAGTGGGATAACCAACCATGTACGTTGTATCCAAGGGCAACACCATATGCCAGAGTTTACCCAGAAGGTAGATGAAGCAGATATATTTAAATTGATGACTTTTTTCCTATCGGGCAAGCCTCCGGGCGTCCAGTCTGACGGGTTGGGAGTAAGTGCTAAACATCTGCGGGGACCAGGATGTGCATGACGCGTTTGCCGAAACCAACTGCTAAAAATCTCATAAGACCTCTGTTCGATCACGAACATGTCCTGGGGTTTTTCAGCCGGTCAATCCCGCCGGTACTTTTTCAGAACTTTTTTTTTCCACCATGGTTTTTTCTTCCTTGTTTCCTTTTAACTTTCTAAAGCTATTTAAATCATCTGACTCTATAGCAGAGAGTTCCAAAGCTTTCGTACTACATACATGGTGTCACGAGGTTATGTATTTTTGCCCATGTAGATGTTATGTTTCTAGTACTGCCTGCTATCATTTAGAATCCAGAAAATGTAATTAATGTCATATAACCCTTTTATTTAGCCACGATCTTACGTGCTGTTCAGAGTGCCTGCCAATAGTGACTTTCCATTGAATATGTATCCTGAAACGGATCTTCCATACCTTGCTTCCCGCTTCCACCATATTTTTGGTGTTCACATTCATCTGCCTTCTCACCGTCCTTATCCTGCTTCCTACCACTACCAATCTCTTCAAGTCCCCATTTCTAACTTGTATATCCCTCCAAGTCGTTATAGACAGTGGAAATCCGGATTTCCTTAGCAGTTACCATTCCCATGGTCCCTCGGAATTGTGCAATATATCGTTCCAATTTATTCGGCAGCTGCCCATCACTCTAGACCTCCTTTGGCTGTTTAAACATCATTCACCATTTTATTAGCACTGGAATTCCTGTAAAATAGCCTGATACTACCAAAACTTCCAATCAAGATGTAAAAAGTAAGTTATTTCTCCACATCGAGCTCCCTAGCAACTGAATTCAGACGTTCTATTTGAAGGATCTCTAAATTCACCTTGAGAATCTAGAATGGTTGACATGTGATATTATGGTTGACACAGATAGTCTTCAGTATGATACTAGAGGAGGTGAACTTCCGGAAACTGTTCCAAATCACGACCTGGAAGATACGTTGTAGTATAATTTTTGGGGCTGGAACAAAGGAAAGCTGGAAAATTTGATGTCGAGCACCTTCCAAGCTACCGAAGTGTCTCTTTTATCTTTAAGTGGGCCAAGGAATATATCGAAGTAAGTAGTCAACCTTGAAGACATCGATTTCTAGCAAGGCGGTTTCTAATATATGTTTTCATGCAATCTAAAAAAGGGGTTGAATGGCTTAATCAGTGAAGTTAAACTGCCAAGGTGCTACAAACTGCTTCCGAAAATTACCCGCTCTGACTATGTAGTACTCCCTAGTCATATGCATGTGGCAGATCCTGTTACACCATCTTTAAGGAGGGGTCTTGCATCATCTTTCAAACCGGTTTACCCTTTCACTTACACCACAACATTGCAAAATAACAATACCATCATCACTTCACTCGTTCTCAAGTATTTATTAAACAGTCGCGCTTCTCAATAGCTACCTGTAGAAAAATGGCAGAGCAGCAGACCATCGACTGGGCTGCGATCAGCTCCAAGCTGCCGTACGAGAAGACAGCACCAGCCAAGGCGCAGCGAGACGACCTCTGGAAAGGCATCGACGTCAACGCGAACGGGTACCTGTCGCTGGCGGAGGTGGACAAGGGGGTCCGCGACGTCCTGGGGCTGGGGGACTCGGTGTTCGACGCCAAGCCCGCCGTGATGCGGGCCTTCCAGGCCGCCAAGAACGCCGCCAAGACCAAGAGCCCGCGCGGCGACGACTACATCGAGCGGCCCGAGTTCCGCCTCCTGCTGCTCTACCTGCGCGAGTACTTCGAGCTGTACCAGGCGTTCGCGCGCATCGACGCCGGCGACGACAACCGCGTCGACTTTGGCGAGTTCGTGAGGGCCCGCCCCCTGGTCGAGAAGTGGGTCGGCGGCCCTGTCGAGGACTACGAGGCCGAGTTCGCCAGGGTCGATAAGAACGGCGGCGGCCAGATCCTCTTCAGCGAGTTTGCGGAATGGGCTATCGCGAAGAGTCTTGATCTCGAGGAGGATGATGACTGAGTGCGCGGTGTGCTCGTGGGAATGAGTTGCTATACCTATGCGTGTGGGGTGTCAGGTTTTGAGATTCGACTCACTGGCTGTGTGAGAACTCGCGGGTCGAGGGGAGACTGGAGCTCCAAGAAAACCACCTACTTCGGGTTGGTTCGCTGAATTTTAGCCCATGAAACATGATCAGATATAAATGTAGATAACTTGAGTTGATATGAAGGGCATTGTGTGGAAGGGATGATAAGCCAGCCTGTTTATATATAGGTGTTGTCTGTTGCTTTCGTGTTGTTCTTTATTTGCCTATATGCTATGTGAGTCAGACGAGAGAAAGCAAATGACTGATTATTATAACTAGTTGAAATCAACATATCTATCTAATTTACCATAGGAACATCAGCCAGAGAAGATAACGACCAATTATCCTCCGCCGCAGCGCGAAATTTCTGCCAGATGAGCTCATTGTCTTCGTTGTATGCAAACACGTTCACCCTTCCGGGCCCGTCGCTCATGGCTTTGGGAGGGCCCGATAATTTGTCATCTCCCACCACCTGAAATCCGACCTCGGGCTCCCATGTTTTCGACGTGACGTCGAAGCTTTTATATAACATAGAACCATCCTCTCCCCAGGCGAACACGTCTAAGCTGTCCTCATCAACACTGATGGCGTCCGGTGCGCCTTGGATCTTTGTGTCGCCGCTTATACGCGTCCAATTGGCCCATTTCTCATCGTTGTACGAGATATACCATAGCCCAGCGTCCCCACCCCGCGCGAATACATCGAGTGTTCCAGGGGTACGTGAAAGTGCAACCGGGGATGTTGTGATGAACCCTTCGAGGTCTTCGTAGTCGGACCACTTACTAGTCTCTGAAGCATACGTCGCATGCAACAGATGGCTATTCGCCCTGGAAACGGCGAAGAGGTCGAGGCGGGTGTCGTCGCTATTCCAAGCTACCACCGCAGGTGTCATGGGCTGTAGATCGGGACCTTCGACCTGTATGAGGTTCGACCATCCGTCTTCGGGAAAGTATTGAAAGTATTGTGCCGCAAGCCCGGAGTCGCCCTTGCTAAGATAGAACACTTTCATCTGCTCGATCGTCGGCTCGTATTGGACCTCGACGGGGGCGCTGATGAGTTCGATGTCCCCAAAGCCATCCCAGTGAGTGGGATCGCCTTCACCGCTCCAGATCTGATTCTCGTCATGAAACTTACGGTAGCCGCTGCGCTTGCCGTTGATATGAATTTCGGTTCGGTTTTGTGATTTGTCTGCTATGCGATGGTTCACGGCGATCGATGGTGCAAGGTTCGTGTCGATACCACCACCCACTAACTCCATTTCACTCCCTCCTGGTAGGAAGTCCGTTTCGGATGTCGCGTTCTCGTTTCGATATTTACGATAAACTGAAGATGTATCGTTATTCGTCAAGGCGAAGATCTCGAGGTGAGGGTAACCCCAGGAGATAGCAGTCGGAGCGAGACCAGGCGCGACGCTTGTAGGACTGCCAGTCATCTCGGCCTCTGAAGGCCCAGTGTTTTCATCAACTGTTGCGGTATCATTTGCGGTATCACTCTGGCTGTTGCTAACGTAGTGTTAGAAAATGCCGAAGTTCTTGGAACTACGTTGACTTACCTAGTACTAGTTGTGTCAGACCCGGGCTTAACTACGACTCCTACAACAACACCGACAACTATTGCGATAATGATAACGAGGCAGCCAGCTGCGACGAGTATAATTTTCTTGGTATTTCTCTTCTTCGCAGGTAACGGTTGGTCGATATGTTCTTCTGCTTTATACGTGCTGATGAAAGGTTCTTTGTGGTTCCCATCTTCAACCTGGACTGAATGAAGCCAGTTGGAGGAAGGCAAGGCAAGTTCGAGTCCGGGTTGAGGCCTGGAATCTACCACCTCAAGTCCAGGCTGCTCGTGGTTATGGCTTGCGCCAGTCATGGCTCACGAAGCACTGCACTGCCAGTGTCGTCCGAAGACTTCGGACGGCGTTCTTTAGTTCTGTTTTGAAAGCGAGGGTGCGGTGGTCCTTGAATTATGTGCAGCAAAGAAAGAAGTCAGTCCAAGAAGAGCCTCCTGGCTCTAACTAGGTCTGTGGTCCTATCCTGCGGCCAGATCCCAGCAGCCCTACATGTTTCGCCTTCAGCTTGCTATTGCAGCCCATGCACGTATAGCCAATCACTTAACTGAGTCAAATGCGGACTTTCCTCTTATGGACTTCTCTAACAGAATGCACACATGAATAAAACTGGGCGGCTGGCTAAGCGTCATTGAAGCGGCCGCTAGCCTAGAAGCCAACTTGACCTTGTTATCTTGGAAAATCCCCCAAAAGCTGAGGGTACAGCCTATAGTCAGACAGGAGGCAAACCTTGGACCGTCAAGTTATAAATAGAATATTTAGGAAACCCCCCTTTGTTTTTCAAACCCATCATAGTCTCGCCCTGGAGGCTTTCCGACAAATTGGCTTATTGTCCGTACCTAGATGTGCCGATAGAAGGCGACAAGACATTGCCAAGCAACATCCATCTTTTATGACTGGCCAATGCTTACATTGATATTAAATCGATCTAATTATACTTTGTATTGTCCCTAGTCAAATGGTACGTGGGACGACATACATAACTAGCTATTATAGAGGATCATTGAGGGAGATGCCTCATTACATTCCATCAGGCATACGTTTTCATTACTTGATGTTCAGATGCGTCTGCAACGGTAACCATAGTCTTAGCCGAGTGCTATGTTCTCTATGGAAAGTACAATGCCATAGTGGCTGGGAAGATATAGCCTAGACTGGCCACCTAAGTTGTAGCTAGTAGCCTAAAGCTACGATATTGACGGAGTTCATGTTTTTGACGATGTGTAGGGGACTAGTTTAAAAATGGTATCATTCTAGGTTTCGTCGAATAGGTGACCTGTCGATGGTTCCACGCTATGAACTGAGTGTTGCTCGAATACCAACTAGAAAAACTTTTAAGCGACAATGGAAAAAGACGAAATGGATTTCCTGAACTGTGGCTGGAAATTAATTCTTATTCCGTTTTATGTTATGTTTCTTGTCTTAAGTTAGCTTTGCTATGCTTGGTAGAGGTACATGAAGTATCTGGATCAGATAAACGTTGGCGTCGGAATACTCGACGACGTCGTTGTAGATCTACCCGTAGCCGTTGATCCGCATTGGAAGCATCCGGGTTGATAGTAGTTGTCCGAGTAGCCATCTATCTGTACGAAATTTATCTCGGCTGGAGAGCCAGAATAGAGGGCACAAGATCCTTGGTTAGATCCTCTGTAATAGGAAAACGTCTCGCATGCATCATCCTCAACGCAGCTGTCGGCGCAGTTTTCCAGACTAGAGGCATCACCACCGTCGAGTTCGAAAGCATATTCCAGGCTGCCCCTCCCTTCTTGTCCACATACGAGGCCCTCTGGAGGTGGAGAGACGGCGGTGCAAGGCGTACAAGAAGTAGTCATAGTTATGTCATCTAGAACTAGGTCTGCACCGTAGAAGTAACTACCGCTGCAGGCGAAACTCAGCAGGAGGGTGGCATCTGCGGATGGAGGCGTGACAACCACGTTATACGACTGGTATTGGTAAACACCGCCACGGCCAATGGTAGATCTATCAAACGTTTGGCCGCCGAGGCTTACGGTAACGGAGCAACTGCCATCGTATATCTGCTGGCGATCGGCGAGTGACCAGTCGTATGTTACCGTGTACACGCGGGACACGTCCAAACCCGTTAGATCTTGTGACAACGTGTACGCTGTGTTCCTTGAATCTCCCGCGATGAAACTTAATACTATTAGCAATGATATACAGTGAGAGTAAAATCATAGACCTACATATAATGACTGCCTGTATTAGCGTGCGACTCATCGCTTAATATACTAACACCTGCACCTAACGCCCAAGGGGCGGCGCTTTCGTTATCCTCGAAGCCTGAGTTTGCAATAACGTTTGCCGTGTCAGAAGTACAGGTCGGCACGGGTGCTGAGCTTGAGGTTGTTAGGCTGGCGGAAGCGCTAGAAGATTGGGTTATACTAGCTATTGAAGTCGACGATGCCTCAGAACTTGTCGTGGCTGTAGCGGATATTGTCGAACTAGTAGTTGTGCCGGTAGTTGAGCTGGTAGTCGAGCTAATAGTCGAACTGGTAACCGAACTGGCAGATACCGCTGAACTAGTACTGCTGACTGTTGAAATGGTGGCTACTGTGGATGAAGTGGTGAGCTGAGATGAGGCCGTTAAAGTTGCAGAGTTAGTTGTGAAAGTCGCACTTCTAGTGGCCGATCCGGTAGAGGACGAATTGAAATAAGACAACGTTGATGATATCGACTCTAGTGAAGAAGATGTTGCAACAGTCTCAGACATGCTTATAGAGCTTGGAGTAATTCTAATGCAGGGTTTCGCTGCCACAAACGTAGACGCCACCCATAACGCGAAGATCTTAGAGGACACCATATTAACGAGAGTATTAGGTTAGGTCGATAATGAACTCTGGAAAGAAAGATCTTGAAACTATAGAGGAATGGAAAGGAGATGTTCACAAGAAGGGGGAGGGTTCTGATTATCATCTTATTCAATAGCAGACAATCAACTATCTACTAGTAAAAGCTGATGTTAGTAGCTGAAGCTATTCCCGCCGCCGACGCCACATTCGGCGTTCTGGACCATATAGGGCTTTTCAGCTAAGTCTACGGCTGATTATATGAGCCGGTTAAGTCTAGAACTTGGATATAAGTTGGTACCTGAACCTAGTTATATACTAATGAGACTATTGGAACTATTTTACACTTAGGCTACTATCGCGCTACGCTAGGCTCCCCCTTTACGTCTAATGCAATTGGGCTTTACTTAAATTGCAAACGATCAGGGACACGATTGGTTTTCTGCTTCGGCTGCAGTACTAAAATTCCTTTATCAATAAGCTCTACCGCATATGGAATTTATCTTTTATACGGTTGCGAGTAAATCCGAAGCAAGATGGCACTTGGCTTGGCACGTAGTAATTGTTTTCACGTATTTAATACCGGACACATCCTCATGGTTCTTCCACTAAATTGAAGAAAACGAAGAGGGAATTCTAGCATGTACGAAGACAAATAAATAATTCCCAGGTTAGTTTTAAAAGCTTAATTATAGTGTTCAATGTTAGAATGGTTCCATTTGTGTGGATAATAGTGATATGTTCAAGTTATCCGATCTAAATCTTGGCTTTACGCGCTGTCTACCTCGGCCTATAACCTTGATCACAACTTATATTACATTGGGAAAGGACTTCCATTTTTTGCTTCATTGATTAAGTGCCATATAATACAGACGCTCATGGAAGAGATGCTATTGTCAGGCCCTTGTTCTGGCTCGATTTGATCCAATGTTTATTCCATTAGCGTGACCTACGCTATAAAGATTTGTCTAACTCCTTTCCCAACTCCAAACACTCCATCTCTTCATACTCAAACTAGAGTGATGCGGTCTTCGTTAGGCGTAAATCATGTTTAGAAACCCAATGCAGCGTTGAATGCATCAGCTGTGGTTTCATCCTTGGTTCCCAGAGCCTCTACCTCAGCTTGTGCATCCTCACACAGAGCCACAGCGGCCTCGTTAGCGTTGCAGACGTTGGTGAGTTGGTCGCAGACACGGTTCTTTCCTGGCGCGTTAGACAAAGTTCTTCAATGAAAAAACCTAAAGCAGATATCCCCTTCCTTCTAACCTGGGGAAATTAGGACATACCGTGATGATGTTCGGGTTAAGAGCATCTGCAAATTCGTAGTTAGCAATAATTCTTTCGTTGAGTTGTGAGTACCTAGGTGCCAGAAGGTATATTGCGGGAGTCGTCAACTCCAGAACAACTCGATAAGTCCATGAAGAGAACTAGCCCTCATAGTGCAAAATATAATGATGAAAATTATTCAATAATTGCCTACCTTGTTGGCCTTCAGCAACGAGTGGGTCGACGGGAAGGAAAGTACCCTCATCCGCATCGCGGCCTTCACGGCCGAGTTGAAAGTCGATAGTGGGATCGCAGTCACCGAAGTCGGCAGCGCCATCTGCTCCGTCGTCCTGGCGTGCACTGATTCTTGAAGTAGTCGCAGTGACGGCTACAACCGCGGAGAGGGCAAGGAAGAAAGTCTTTGTCTGCATGATGTTCAAAGTATGAATTTACCACTGAGATGATTCTTGAGTTATTAATTATAAAGACCGGCCGGCGGTGATGTTGATAAAGATGGATGAGTTAGAAACGAAGGATTTAGACTTGGAATGTGGATTGAAGATCTGCTCGTGGAGGTGAAATTCAACTCAGATCTTCTTTCCTGGGGACCATAGACACATTAAATATCTGGGGTGAGTAGTGCTGATCAAGATGCTGTGCACAATATTAAGTCGTGATGATAGAGATGATCGATGTCAGCTTGGCATTTAGTGCCGATCATACGGCAGGCGCCGAGATGAGACGAACACGGGCAAATATGAAACCGGAAGTCAGAGCGCATTTCAAAACCACGAACATCAATCCGGTTAAATGCGACGGCTGATTAAATCTAAGCTAGAGACGATTCTATGCCAAGATGGAAGCAGAGGGCAACTTGCGCAAGGCGAAACGAAGAGTCGCCATTTGCAATTGGCCGTCGTGTATACCGTCTGCTTTGGTTGGTAGCACGACAGTTGCCAAGATAAGGAGTCAAACACTCACGTATTCTCTCAAGGTAAGATGTCAAATTAACCTTACAAGGTACTTTATGCGATTAATCCATTGGAATCAAGAAGAGCACTTTGAAATGCTTCGTCCAACTTAATAGGCAAAAGGGAAGATTCTGGAGGCGTTAGAAGCTGGTCAATCCAAATCCACGATCTGATTAGTTAAAGAACTATCTGAGAGTGTGGCCATGTTGGCTAAAGACACAGGAGCCTGAATTTTAGCTACATCCTCTAAGCGAGTGACCTTAGTGAGGTATCACTGCCTAATCCACATAAGCTTGCCACAATATGCAGCCATTACCGACTTCTCCCTATCGTGCTCAAACTTTTCCCGCCGTTCTAGTGAATGTGCGAGACGGTCCGCTTGGTCGAATCTGCCGCCTAGGCTCTGACACGTGGCGACGGAGTCGAAGTTCTGGCGCGCGAGCCTGACGTTCCAATTCGGGTCATTGAGGATAAGCAGTTGGCTTGACATCACGACGGCGAAGGCCGCATGTGGATAGTTAGCTCATAGAGCCTCATCAGAACTCTGTGATGGTGGGCCCAGAAGAGATCTGTTCGGAGAGTTGTTGTTAGTCGATTCTTTCTATCGTATATTCATACCTTTTATAAAGAGGATATATAATATGGCAATGAAATAAAGTAGATTTTATACCATTCCTCTCCATACCTGGGGCCTGGTTTTGATCTATTACCTCCAATTCATTTCGAACGGTGGGCATCATCATGTGAATAGGTATATTCATGACCTGACATAACGAGTCATCCTAGCCCGAATCAGTCATGGCATCAGATATGCGAGTGAGAACTAATTGTATTCTCTTGAGAGCTACGAGAGATTTGTCCGTGTCATGTTCTTGGGCGCCAAGCAGCATATCTCAACTGTACGTTACGTCACGTAAGGCGCGTAGATGGAACTTGATGAAGTAAACTAGTCGCCTGTAATTCAAATATAAAATTGGAAATTACCTATGAGAGGGTTTTAGTTCTGGAAATCCAACATTTCCTCCGTAGGGATTGATAATGCTCGCCTTGGTGGTATTTGCCGTTCAATAAAAACTAGGATAACTTGCTGGATTTCTAGATGTCTTTCCTGGTTCACCACAATGTTATAAGTGATATACTGTCGAAACCACTGCTTGAGTGTTAGACGTCACTAAGTTTCTTGAATGGTAGTACAAAGCAGAAAGGGTGACTAGTTGTATAGCTCCTTGGCCGTCATCGTTCAGATTCGTGACGGGATCGGGAGCAATGGAAGTAAGAGACGTAAGTCGAGAGATAAAAATCCAGAATATCGTTAGCTTCTTCGAAAGTCACTACGAAATCTGAAAAGATAAAAATATTTATTACATACTTTCGTCTATTTTATTACATCTGCTTATACACTCCGTTACTTACCTGGAGTACGGAAAAGAAGAGAAAATTTAGTGGATGCAACGGAAGAGTGCATCCTGATCTGTGCAGGGCCAAAAAAAAGGCTATTAAAAGGTGCTTTCGGTATTTGGCTGGTTCCAACTACAAAGTACCCAGTGACAACTTAGGATTACGAAGAAGAACATCAATCAACCTATAATCCGCATTTCTTTGGAACATTATGCGGTAGATCTAGGTTATTAGGGACTTTATCACCATCTGCCTACTTTGAACCCCATAAATCTCCTGTTCCATTTTTATATGATGAAGCCAGCAATGCCATACAGAGGCGAAGGATGAATGATGGCAGAACCCGTCCCATCATGGTCCGGCAACTCTTCAAAGTGAGTATGTTCATACAACTGGTGACTAGGTACCTTAATAACCATCAAATTATGAAAGAAGCGCTCTACTCTGCGGATCTACGTCTACGCAGCAAAAGAAATCGAAACAGTCTCGTACAAGCACACGCAAGGTACAAACAGGCTGTGTCACATGTAAGGCCCGTCACATCAGATGCGACGAGGGCAAACCTCACTGCAGTAATTGTCTCGAAAGTCGAGGCTTTTGTGAAGGGTATGTCAGTACACAGAAAGGTCCTCCCGGCTCTGGGCAATTTTGCCTAGGTTCTGCCTCGGACCGGAAGCCTCCCGCTACAAGCCCTGATATACCACAACAACCGAGCCTCGAACTCCTTGATTTTCGCAATGACGCAGGTATGCTCTACTTTTTGGAGTTTGTGGATCTGGTTAAAGGGCCTTGGATGGCTTCGACATCCAACCGTGACTTCTGGGGTGTGATGCTTCCTCAACTTGTTCGTAATAACACCACGCTTCATCATGCCGCAACCGCCATCGGGGCAATGAGTGTGTGGCATCGTCAATTTAAAGACGAAGCATTTCGAGCTAGACCAGTATTACTACAAATAGGTTCCCCCACGGCCGAGCAGGACCCACACCACTATAACGCCATTGCCTACTACTGTTACTCCCTGAAATCGATGCGCCAACATGCTTCTGTGCAAGACGCAATCCTCCTGTCTTTATTACTGCTGTGTTTCGAGACGCTTCGGGGTAACAGGAAAGCTGCTTTAGATCATCTTAACCACGGCTTAACTATATTGCTTTGGCTCACAACAGAAAGAGGTGCACAAAACCACATAGCTAGTCTTGGACCAGATCCGATGCCCATTTTTAAGGCAGTGGCAACCATTTTCATTCATCTTGCACCGCAAGCTCGTATGGTTCTCCGCGGTAAAGTCAGCCATGAAATGCCACTACCTAACTTCTCGAAAACATTAACGGACAATAAACATTCGATGGAGTCATTTATGGTCCTCTTGAGCCAACTTTGCGGGTCATCTATGCCCCCCGATCATGTTCCGGCTGTCTTCAACAATCTCGATAAGTTTGAGGAGTGCTTGATGGCCATTCAACGTCGGCAGAATTCGCTGGGTCCCATTATGCTTCAAGTGATCCGGGACACGGGCGTGCTGGACTCGAAGGACCAAAGCATCATCAACGACTTTCACCACCGCGCACTTGGAGACCCCAGTATCCGGGACTTTTGCGATAACTCCAAGCGTCTACTGCAAGACCTAGATGCTGCATTTCTGCCGCTATTCAACAAGATTATACTATCTGATCCCAGCTCACCGGAATATCTCAGGGCCATCCTACTACGTCTGCAGCTATTAGCCGTGTACGTCTTAGATTACCCCCCACAATACCTCGATTTCGATCTGTTGCAGGCGCGGACGCCCGACTTCCGCGAATTCCTATCCCTAGCCGAGATCGCCCTACGCACCGCTAAGCAGGCGGTCAAGAACCCAGCGCACCAGCTATCGCTGCAGTGCGAGCTAGCAGGGCATCTCCTCCGCGTGGCGCTGGTCTGCCGCGACCCCCTAGCTCGCGACCAGGCTATGTGGATGCTGCGGGACTACCCGGGCCGGGACGGGCGGTGGAACGCGCCCTCGCTATACGCCATGGCCCTGCGGAACCGTGACGTGGAGCGGGAGACTGCCGCCGAGGGGACGCCCACCGAACAGTGGCAGCGCCTCTGGCATCGCGAACACATCTTCGAGGATGGCGGCGATCGCGTGATCTTCCGCTACATAGAGAAAAATGCGGCGACCGGGATCTGGCAAATGGTGGAGGAGGCGGCTGATGTTTTGGTGGAGTTTGAAAATGGCTCCCATTGGGTAAGACAGCCCCTAACAGGATCTGGCAAGCTGCTCATGAGGGAGTGGTTTCCGCTTGAGTCGTCACCGGAGAACGGCCACCACCCCGGAGACTAACTTTCTATGTCCCGGATACTTGTTCATTATCGGTCACCAGACTTCACTGTATTCAGCCGATTCAACTAGTTCTATCAATATTATTGTCAATTAATATGCCCGTGGCATTTTGTCTATCGTGGAGATAATCATTACAAAACTTTAACTTCAAACAGAATCGAGCAGAACAACCCGCCAAACAACGTGTAATGCCATCTAAGATGTAAACCGGGACCGAGGCGACACGAGTGATATCGCTAATAGTCCACCAAGTCTAGTGAGCGGGCATGGGTCTGCAGTGTAGAGAATATGATGGCCTCATGTACTTTTAGGCTCGGATACCAAAAACATGAATGATGGGCTCAGTACCTTGATAGGCTATTTATCAAGCTAGTGCCTGATGCTGACACTGATCATACTTCGTTAGTACTAACCCGAGAAAAAAGGATATGCTAGGAAAACGTACCATATCCCAATAGACCCCCTGCTTGCTGACGAGTTCATCATGACTGCCCTTCTCCACCACTTTTCCGTTGTCAAACACAAAGATGACATCGGCATTCTGAATAGTCGACAGCCGATGTGCGACAGCGATCATGGTCCGTCCCTTGCGTGCGCCTTCTAGCACGGCTTGAACCATCTTTTCCGACTCCGAATCTAGCGCCGACGTGGCTTCGTCCAACAGGAGAATCTTGGGGTCGCGAGCCAGGGCGCGCGCAATGGCAATCCGCTGCTTCTGCCCCCCCGACAGCAAGATCCCCTTTTGGCCGACCTCGGTGTCGTACCCCTCGGGCAACGAGACGATGAATTCGTAGATGAAAGCATCGCGACAGACCTGGTGCAGCCTTTCTGCGGGGAACGAGCCGGGATCGGCGATGCCGAAAAGGATGTTATCGCGTATGGTCCCGCGGAACATGGTAGGTTCCTGGGCTATCAGCGACAGGGCCTCTCGATACTTATAGACGTCGAGGTCTTTCACGTTGGCCCCATTGCATAGGATTGCCCCTTGGCTTGGCTCGTAGAACCGCTCCAGGAGGGAAATCACGGTTGTTTTTCCACAGCCAGATGGCCCCACGAAGGCCACGTACTGCCCCTTCTCGATGCTGAGGCTCAGACCCTCGAAAACGGGGAGGTCACGGGTGGGATAGTTAAAGTGGACATCTTGTAGCTCGATTTCCACACCACCGTCGGCTCCGGTCAAGGGGTTCTCGTTGTTTTCACCTCTCCGGACATCCGTGGACTCTTTGACGCTACGTAAGCGATCCATAGCTACCTTCGCCTGAGCCATATCTGGCGCAATTGAGAGGGCTTGGCTTGCTGCCTCAGCGCCCTGTATGATAGCCATAAAAATGACAAGAAATGACTCCATGGTGTACTCGCCTCTAGCCAGAAATCTGCCTCCATACCAGGTCACTAGGGACTGGCAGAGGAGGCTCGCACTGTCCGTGAACCCAAAAATCCCGGAAGTCCACAAGGCCTTACGGAAAGCCGCCTGTGTGTGGCCATCTAGAAGCCTCTGGTACCGGCGGTTGATCGCAGTTTCCATGGTGAGAGAACAGACGGTCCTCATGGCCCCTATGGCTTCCGTTGCGAACTCTGAGCTCTCCTTGAAGACCTCCGAGTTCATCTGGTCAAAATACATCTCATGCCTGTACTTCCAGTAGCCCGAAGCCAACAGAATCGGCATGGCGACAAGCGAGGCGACCAACCCGAGCTTCCAACCGAAGATCAGCGCGATTATATGCAAACTGAGAAGAGGTGGAGAGGAGCTAGGAACAAAGAATTCAGCTCTTACATTGGGCAAATTGCTGACGAATTCATGAGCATGGGCTTCCTGGCATGCCTCTTGAACCAGCTCCCGCTTCCGCTTTTCAGGTTCATCTTCCCATTCGGTCCCGAGAAGACCATTTGAAACATTACCGAAGATAGTGTCGTTAAAGAGGAACGGTTCCTGCTGGACCAGGCCAATCTGCGACCTCCACCATCTGAGGTCAAGCTCCTCCAAGTCGTGATCACCAACTTTGACGGTCCCTAAAAGGACAGGGATTACCGGTTCCGCTCCAGACGCACTCTCATCGGCTTTCTCATCGTTTGGTGTCTCGGGTTTCTTAGCTTCGACTACTTGTGGCAGGATGTGCTGACCTTTCAGCGAGTACCATCTTTCTAACAACCCTACAATGGTGCTCTTTCCCGAACCAGAAGGACCAACGAGCGCTGTATTTTGACCGGAGCGGATGCGAATGGCTAGTGAGTCCAGGACCTTGGCGCCGGGCCTGCTGGGGTACTCGAAAGTCACATCGTCAAAGACCAAGTCCAAGGAGGCAGGGTCGAGCTTGAGCGTCCCAGAGGCTGGCAGAGGGGCATCGATCACATTAAAGAACTCACATGCAGCAACCATAGCTTTACTGACAGCCATGAGGGGTGTCGATACGCGCTCCATAGAAGTTAGGATCATCATGACCGACGTGAGCACGATAATGACAACCCCGGGACTGTCTATGGCACCAGACATATACTGTTGAATACCATACCAAAAAGCCAGGCCGAAGGCCCCAAATATCCCAAAGAACTGCTACCATTAGCTGACTGTTTTGTAGGGCAGGGGCGTGATAGTCTAAACGTACAAGCAGACCGAACTGAGCCCCTACGACCGGGGCAATCTTGTGGGCTTGGTTCTTAGCCTCGAGCACCCATCTACTATATTGATCGATGATATGGCCCTGGGCACCACAGGCCATGACCAGCCGGATGCCTTCTAGGGCTTCACTAGCAACAGCGGTCCCTTGGGCGTCCGCTTCAACAGTTTTTGTATAGCCCTTCACCACTACTGGTAAAGCCAACGACATAACGACCAAGACGTATACGAGCAGCGAGGACACCACCAATGTAAGGCGCCAATTCCAAGTGAAGGCGATCACAACAGCGGCCCATATCGTTCCGTTAAACTGCAGGAACGTCCCCAGACGCTCAGATATCCCGAGCTGCAGCGTATTCGACGTCGTGGTGATGGCCGTAGCGGGGGCCCCGGCGGGCATGAAGTCGATGACGTGGACCGACTGCGCAAACAGCGACTGCAGGTAGTGGAGGCGGATGGCGGACGACAAGCGGATGCCGATGACCCTGAAGCAAAACTTATTGACAGAGTTCAGGCCCCAGCGGCCGATGAACAGCGCCAGGATGTACAAGGCCTGCTTGTTCAGGAGCCGCTCGAATTCGGCCCGGGACGTAGTAGAGGTGTCTCGGAAGTAGTCCGCGAACTGGCCGACCAGTTGGCCAAAGATGATGTTCATGAGAGGCAAGGTGTGGATCCCTAGGGCTAGATAATGGGAATCCCATATTATGTAATACAATGGAGCCTCCTACAGTAAGAAGACTATACAATAGGGAATCTACAATACGTAGACCTACAATGGGAAAGCTACTATAGGATTCCTGAGGAATCCGTCCTGTATCTTAGTATTTATAGGACCTGTTGGTCATTAGATAATTCCTTTCCTTTCCTTTCCTAATCAACTAGTTTCGAGTCCCAAGTCCTAAAGAATCCTAAAGTGAATACATTACGTAAGCATTTGGGGTCATAGGAAGCGGGACCAGAAAGCACAAATAGCTATTTTTGCAGGCTCACGCCATATTAAGCAGAAATAATAACACCTTTATTCATTCATTCAATCCCTAATCTACTTCTTTCACTCGTTTTTGACACCTTCACGATGTTACAAAGCAACGATCCGCCACGAACAGCCTCACATTGGGTTGGCGAAGCCGGCTCAAGCAAATCCAACAATCAAACACATACTAGGTTAAACGAACTCGGTAAAAAGCTGAAAAGCCAATTTACAAAGATGGACTACAGTATCGAGCAAAACAGCCGGGATATGCAACAGTTGAAAGATTCGATTCAAGACTTAACTGCTGTTCTGACTACGAATCAAAATACAGCATCAAGAACAACATCAAGAACAACACCAAGATCAACACCAACACCTCCCGCAACTGGCACACCGCAAGGGAACCCTCTTCCCTACGCTAAAAACCCTATTCAACAAATCAGCGCAAAACGAAAGCCAGATAAACGACTGAATCTCGAAAGATTCAATCCGAAAGCAAAAGCTATAACAATACAAGAAGAGCGAATCAAAACACTTTAGCCGAAAGCAATCTTACCTTTTAAAGCCATAACCTTCCCGAAGTACAAAAACAAAAACAAAGTCGTGTTTTCATTAAATCTAAAGCTCGTTTAAGTTAACGAAACGGTATTCGATAAGTTACGAAAGATTTAACATCGACTTTAATAAGCATTTATTTTTTATAATTTTTAAATACAACGTATTTTTATTAAATTAACCGGTAACTTTTAACAAGTTATAATCTATATAAAGTTATAAAAACTTAATTAAATAACATTTCTTAAAGCGATAATTTAAGTTTTAAATAACTATTATTAACTTCACGAATTTATAACGAAGTTTTTAACCTTATTACTTTATTAAAACGAAAGTTTAATTAACTTCGCGCGTTGTATTTATAAAGCTTTTTATCGATTATTATAAAGATATCGTAATATTTATTATAATAAAGAAGTATTTATTTATCTTCTTTAAATATATATATTAATTATTTAATTATTTATACACGATTACATTAATTAATAAAACACGTAATAAATAATTAAAAAAGCAATACGAAAAACCTTTATAATAACTTATTATAAAATCGAAAATAAAATTTATAATATTTTAAAAGTAATCGTTTAATTATATAAAACTTTTACTTCGTTTTATAATTTAAAGATTTTTAAAGTTATATTAAATAAATTAAATATAATATATTTAAAACAATTAAATGTTATTATAATAATATTAATAACGTTAAAGTTAAGTTAAATTTTAAATTTAAAATATAACGATTAAAAGATTAACTTTATAAAAGAATATAATTACGTTATTATAACGAACGATAATACATACTTTAATTATAAAATAAAAGATTATTAAGCAAAAGATTATTAAAAAAAAGTTAAATTTCTTAACGATAAACGTTAAAAAAATAAAAAAATAATTTTTAAAAAAACTTTATATAATAATAATAATTTTAAATACATTAAATTTAAATTAACTTTTAATAAATAAAAAAACAAAATTAAATTAAAAATACACTTTATTAATAACGAAGTTAACGAAAATAACGAAAACGATAAAAGTTTAACGAAAAGATTATAATAAAATAAATTTAAATACGAATAAAAGTTAAAAAAACTTTTTAAGTTATTTAAAATTAAAAATTAAAAAGGCCGCGTTTATTTAATTAACGTAAACGTTAACAAAAAACTTAAACTTATACGAAATAAACTTATAAAAAAAAACTATCGATAAACTTATAATTTATTTAAAGCAAAAACGATAAATAATTACTTTTTTAACGTTTTTTTCGATTATAATTATACTTTTTATTACGCCTTATAATCCTTAATAAAAATACAATTCGTATATAATATTATATAATTATTTATAATAAAAGAAATAAATAAACTAAAATTATAAATTTAATAAAATATATTAATAATAATTAAATTTAAATTAAAAGATATATTATATATATATAAGTTTATAATATTCATTAAAGTTATATCGAACGAAACATTTTTAAATAAATTAATTTTAAGAAAAAATATATTTTATAAACTTAATATATAATGTAATTATAATGAAAATAATAAAAATATAATTTTAAATAAAATATCGAAAAAGTTAATATTATATTTAACATTAATTAACGAAATATTACTTCGATATATAAATAATTATATAATTAAAACAATATATATATAATTAAAAAAACCGAAAATAAATTAATATAAAAAAACACTTATTAACGATTTTATAATTAAAACGTATTTGCGAAAATATATTAAATAATTTTTAAAATTATTCGAATTCGTTAAAAAACGTAAAAATATTAAAATAAAAATTAAATATTATATCGATATAAGTAATTATTTATTTATTAAATTATTATTACGAAAATATAATTTAATATAATTAAAAATAATATAAGATTTCGTATAAAAATACATTTTAAAAATTATACAAAACGATTAAAAACCTTAAATAATATTAACTTTATTAACGTTTAAAAAAGTATTCGAATAAATAATAAAATTAAATAAAAATAACATTTATATTATTTAACGTTTTTATTATAATTATTAAAAACTTAATAAAATTATTAAAAAAAACGTTTATTTATTATTAAACGTAATAAATAAAATTTAACAAATAATAAAATATTAATATTATTATTTTATAAACTTTAAAAACGACTTTTAATATATCGAAATTTATAAATTATATAAAGAAAAAACGACTTTTATAACTTTATTTAACTTATACGAATAAATAATAATGCTTTTTAACTTTTATAACGCATTAATAACCTTTTAAGCTTTAATAAAAAAGATTTTAACATTATTTTAAAAATTCGTTTTAAAAATAATTAATAATATCGTAATATAAAAAGAAACTTTAAAATAACTTTATATAAAAATAAAAACGTTATTTTAATAATTATTAAATTACAATATAATAATTAACGCCATAAAGTCGATTATATTTATTTATAAAAAAGTATTTTTTAAATTTATTATATTAAAAGAAAATATTAAAATCAACTTAATTAAAATATTAATAATACAAAAGCGATTGAAATTAAAAATTACAATTAAAGTACAAGCTTTCGTTAACGTAACGAGTTACTTTCGTTATTTAATTACAAATTATTCGAAAATGTTAATACTTTTAACGAAATTAACTAAAGGTTTAAAAAATTATAAAATTACTTTAAATATTAAAGTTAAAATAATTTAACGATAAATTCGTAACGTAATTACGATAATATTTATCGTACGAAAGTTTAATTAATAGATTTCTTATATTATAAAAACTAACGCTTTTTAACGTTATATTAACGCAATTCTTTTATAATTTTATTTATATAAAAAACGAAATAAAATAACTTTTTACTTTATAACTTATTTTTTAAAAAAGCTTATAAATATATAAACGAAATACATAACTTAAAAGAAAAAACTTTTAAAAATAATATTAATTTTATAACATTAACGACATTAAATAAAAAGAAAAAACGTAATAATAATAATAAATTATAAATTATTTAAAACGTTAAATATAAAAACTAAATAATTAATATAAATCGTTAAATTCTTTAATATTATTAAATATTATAATATATAAATCTTTTATAAATTAAGTAAAGCGAATGTTTTTATAAATTACTTATTACGTTTTATCGAAAATATATAAAACCAAACGTATTTAATCGAAAATTAATTCAATTTCGTTCGAAACTTTAATTAATTAAATCGAATCGATTTATAAGTTATATATAAATATTTTCGATATAAAACGATATTATTATTTATATTATAAAAAAAATAAATATATAAAAACTTTATTTTTTATTAAAAGAAATTATATAAAATAATAATAAACGAAAAACATTTAAAAAACCCTTTATATATAACAAGTATAATAATAAAAGTAAAAACTTTATAAAAAGTAATTAAATACGACGATTTAATAATAAATTTAAAAAAAATTTATTACGATTAAAGTTATTTAATTATTAAAATTTTAATACGAAATGTTTTAAAGTAATTTTAATATTTAAAAATCACTTTAATAATATAATAAATTACACTTAAATATTTTACGTGTTAATTAATAAAAAAGCTTAACCTTTTATTATTTAATTTATAATTAATTATATCATTTATACCTTTTATATATTAAGCGATTAATTATATATTTATTAATTAATTTAAAATCCTCGTAGTTATAAAATACGTTATAAGTTAAGTAAAAATATAATTTATATTTTTTATATAATTTATTAATATAATATTTATAATCGAGCGAATTAAAATAACTTTTAATTATTTAAAAGAGTAAATTAATAATAACGTTAACGCGTTTAATAATTACGAAATACGAAAATAACATTAATAATACGGATTAATAATAAGATTTATTATATTAATTCGGCTTCGTAAAAACGATAAAATAAAGAAAATTAACGATAATATTAAAAGAATTATATTACGAAAGTATTAAATTAATTTTACGTTAAATTTATCGTATTTACTTTAAAAAATAATAACGATATATAATAAAACATTTAAGTTAAACGATTATAATAATTACTTTTTAATATTTAAAACGTAATTTTTATAAAAACAACTTTAAATAAAGCTTTTCGAATACGTTTAAAACTTAATCGAAAAAAAAAAAGTAAACTTTAAAAAGTAATTAATCGAATAATATAAAGCGCTTATAATTAAAAATTATTATAACGGTTTAAAGATATTACGAAATCGAATTTAAACGTATTTATAAAAAAAAAAAGATTTAATTCGAACTTACGTTATAAAAGATTAAGTATTACGAATTCGTTAACGTAAAAGAAAATACAAACTTTATTACGATAAACCTTAAGTTATAACAAGTTATTATTTAAGAAATACATATCGTATATAAAGTTTTAAAAAAATCGCGCTTTTATTAAAATATAATAAAATTAACTTATTTTTTATTTACGTAAACGACGGTTATTTTATACGAAGCTTGTAATATATAAATAAATAATTACTTAAATAAAATCGATAACGTTTATAAAGTTTATTAAATTAAAATAATTAAAATAATTATTTAAAGCAAAAAAAGTAATGTAAATCTTTAAAGTTAAATAATAAAAATCTTATATTATATAATATAATAAAGCCTTTTATAATAAAAAGATTATATAATAAAGAATTTATAATATATAAATTTATAATAAAAAAGTTATTATAAAATTTTTAAGAAATTCGTTTTATATTTTAATATTTATAAAACTTATTAATTATTAAATAATTTCTTTTTTTTTCTTTTTTAATTAATTAATTTCGAGTTTTAAGTTTTAAAGAATCTTAAAGTAAATACATTACGTAAGCATTTAAGGTTATAAAAAGCGAAACCAAAAAGTATAAAAATAACCTTCGTTACGATAAAGGTTATAAATGCCGTAATATATATATAAAAATCATATTTAACCGCGTAGTTAAAAACCTTTAAATAATCGATAAACTTCGGGATTCGCTTTAACCGCTTAAAATGTAACGCTGTTAAAAGGTTCGTAATGTTAACTTAGTTATTAATTATATTAACGGTTAAATATAAATCGTAAAATGCTTTTAATAAATATTATTCGGGTAATTATAACTTTTAACTTCGTTTTAAAATATAATATATACTAGTTAACGTTAATTATATATAAGTTAATTTATCATTTTTAGTTAATTAGCATTAAAAGTATATTATAATATATTTATAAAAAAAAGAAAAATAAAAAAAAAAACTTAAAAAGATAAAATAATAAAATAGAAAAATATTGTTTTAAAATTAAAAAACTTTAAAAACAATATAAATTTCGTAGATTTAATACTTACTTATGCTTTATAAATACGGAATATAATATTAATATCTACATTAATACCTATATAATCATCACTTCGGTGCTCTGATTGGTCCAGAATGTGGTCCCGCCTTTCATGTTCGTATACTTACCCCTTTAGGAAATTTTACGACCTGTGCAGCTGCTGTGCTTTTTTACGTGTGGGTCTTCCTTCTTTACTAGTTATACCTTGGCATACCTCAGCTTCAGGAGTGATATGGAGCTGGTGATATTGAAGACGGGAGTAATCCATGGGAGAGGAAAAGCTCATTTCCTAATGCATTGTATTAGTCTTTAGCTAACAAGTTACGGTTAATGTTACAATGATCAAATAACTCACATGGACAGGTCCATGTTATGGAATTCTAGCCGAATGCCGCCGTTGTCTCACCCACTTTGTTCGTCCTACGAAAGTAGTCCTAATTAAAAACTGAAGCCTAAAGCTCCAGTGCTGTATCGAACCTGTTTTGTCGTTCTCCTCCTCTTGCATTTCCTCATCCCTTTGATTATTCCTTAGACAAACAGCCTGTGTCATTCCACAGAAACTTATTTTCTTATTTCAAGTCGTATTGGCTTGCAACCTTCAACCATGGACGAATCTCCTGCCAGCGACACTCAGCTTTACCTGAAGCTCGTCGAAAGTTTCAACCCCCCAGAACCCAAGACAAATCAAACAGCCGGGGGCGAGGAAAAGCCCATCGTCATCGCTGCCCGAATCCGCCCTACACTCAAAGAAGAGGTTTCGGAGGGTGCTGTGACTTCAACATTCCCACGAAAGGACCAAGGAGTCCTCGATGTCCATGAGCTACGAAAGAATGTGAGAGGAAAGGCGGTACTGAACGTAGGTCATTTATTTACTTACAACAACCCCCTACGAAGATGAGATGCCATCTACAGCAACTAACCAGCCATTGCTGACTCTACCACAGTCCTCGAGCTATGTGCTAGATAAGATATACACCAGTAGCGACACCACCGAAGAAGTCTACAATGATCTTGTACATCCTCTCGTGCCGTGGGCTTGGTCCGGGGGCGTGAGTACCATTTTCGCCTACGGGCAGACGGGGTCAGGGAAAACCTATACCGTCAGCGGCCTCGAGCGCTCCATCGCCTCCGCCCTATTCCCGCCCGCTGAAGCCGGGATCCGCAACATATTCGTGTCGATCGTCGAGCTAGCGGGAAACACCGCCGCCGACCTGCTGAGCGCCCGGAAGCCGGTCTCCATCCTCGAGGACTCGTACGGCACGACCCACCTGGCCGGGGCTTCGGAATACCACGCCGTGGACCGGGACGCGCTCGTGTCGCACATTGACCGCGCGGCCGTGCTCCGCCAGACCGCCGCCACGCAGAAGAACGACGCCTCGTCGCGGTCGCACTCGGTCTGCAGGATCCGGGTCGCGAATCCGAGCCTCCCGCAGGCCGAGGACGGTCTCCTCTTCGTGGTCGATCTCGCGGGATCCGAGGCCGCGCGCGACGTAAACGGGGCACTCGTCCGAGCGGATGAGGTAGGCGCGCGAGATCAATACTAGCTTGTCCGTGTTGAAGGATTGCATCCGCGGTAGCGCTAACTTGGACGGACTCGGTGGTGGGGCCATGAAAACAGCGACGACGTCGGCAGCGGGCCGCAACAACAAGGCGTACGTCCCGTTCCGCCAGGCCGCGCTGACCAAGCTCCTCAAACACGTCTTCGACCCGTCAGCGGGCCGGAGCTGCAAGACTGCTGTCATCGCATGTCTAAATCCGTGCCTACCAGACGTAGTCGCTACCAAAAACACTTTGAGGTACGCCCAGATGTTGAGGACCGTCAAGCCAAAGACAGCGCCGCTGAAGTACGATCCGGTGAAGCCGGTTACGTGGTCAAACGAGCAGCTTCGAGACTGGATTACAAAGAACGTAAGTTGCTTCATCTGTACTTTAATCAAGTCGCCTTTGAGAAAGCGGCGGGAGAAAGAAAAGAAAAGATGATGAAAGGCTATCCTAACTCTACTTCGTCACAGTCAGGGACGCCACCTGTATCAGCAGACTTGCTCTCTCCATTCGAAACAGGAAAACAACTACTCCAGCTACCGGGCCCAGAGTTCATCACACGCTGCTTAAAGACACCCGATGTGTCGAAGGACCAAGCCATAGCATTCCAAGCGAAGTATTGGAAACTTCACATCGATTCTCAGCACTGCCGCGCTCCCACGTCGGAATCACAACTACAGGGCGGCAGTGGTGCTGGAGAAAAGCCGGATGTGGATTCTGCTATACCGGCTAGATGGCAAGATTCGAGCCGTGAGCCTCGGATGGAAATGCAGGCGCTACCCTTTAAGGACCGTCTCCGGCCGGGGATGATGGTTGCCTGGACGCCAGATGAGGAGAATGCCGGTTTTCCTGTAATTCCCAATGGGCGCAACCTCATCATGCTCCTATCTGAAGAGCCGTGTTCGAGTGCAGGCGAGAGCTCCATGGCTGCAGCGGAAGCAGATGCAAAGGTGAAGGAGAAGGCGGAACGTCCGAGAACCTATCGCTGCGCGTTTGTGGGACCGGCCGTCATGCCCGGCGCGTTCGAGCTGCACCCTTGGATACAGTGTGTGGTTGAGGGAAGCCAAATGGATGCTGAAGTCATTCTAGAATATGATTCAGCAACGCGGTATTACTATGAGATCCTGTGAACATATATCACATCAGATAGATCCCTTGTACTCGCTCTAATAATGCTCTAAGGAATGAATAGAGCTGTCCTGATTAGGGTCCTGCTATTGTATCTTTGCATATATTAAGCCAATGTACTTTCTAATGATTAAACTCGAGTTATCTTTATTATAACTCTAATGTTGAAAACGCAGTTCTATGGATGTGACGTGTGATAGTAACCAGCGGAGCTGTAGAGGAACTATAACGGATATATGAAGAACTTGTTCTCCATATCCGTCAAATCCAACATAGCGATTTCCACCTTCCTTGTAACGACCTGCCCATTCTCGTCAAGTTGTTCGACACGGCCGGCCTCCCTCTCATCCTCGCTAAGCTCCGCGATCCACGCTTTCCGCTCGGCATTCCTGCGCGCCAGGATGAAATGGATGACGAATAGGATAGCCGGCGTGCCGACCCAGCTTACGATAATCATAGAAACCCAGGCACCGTAGTAGCGGGGCGCGGCGGCGGGGACCCAGATCTGCGGCGACACAAGATTGCCGACGCTGTAGCCAAGCATGAACATGACGTTCCGCGTTAGCTTCTTGGTGTAGCCCGCCGCGGACGATGTGGTCCAACCCAGTGCGATGATGTATGTGATACCGTAGGTGTGTCCCGCCAGTAGCAGGCATGTCAACAGTCCCAATTTCTCATCCCAAGGGGTCGCCACCATGCCGATTCCGCCCGCCACGGCAGGAAGGCACCAGATCAGTCCGTGGACCGCGAAGTTCCGCGGATGCCACTTGAGTGCTATAGCGGCGACGATGCAAAGAGCCACTCCGAAGCCGCCGCCGGCTACTGCCACTAAGGTAGAGCCGAGGCTGGAGACGCCGAGGGAGGTAGTCAGGAGGTTCTGCTGGCCGTAGGTGAGATTGTTTGAGTACATTAATGTGAATGCTTGGAGGGCGAACAGCCAGGAGACAGGATCCTTCAAAGTCTCGATAAACTGGGCCTTCTTGAATTGCTTCTGCTCAATGGAGCTCTGACTGGACCCATGGACCCGTTGTATGACTTGGACTTTCTCTTCCAAGGTGAGGAACCGGGCCTCGGCAGGGTTACTGGGATAGCAGAACCAGGTCCAGATGGCGAGGAGGAGGGTCAAGCCGCCCGTGGTGATCATGAACAGCTTCCAGGGCAGCACGGCGCTCTTGCTCCACAGCAGGCCGTAGGATATGAAACCGGCCACGATGGGAGCGCCCTGGCAGGTAATCCAGAAGATCGGCTGCAGGAAGGCCTGTTCCTCGCGGTTGAAGAACATGCCGATGGTGATCTCCATGGCAGGGACGATGACTGCCTCGACGGCGCCGAGGGCGAGACGGAGCACAACAAGACCGGCGTACCTGGTTGCCACGCAGTGGAGGAAGATGATGACGGACCAAAGAAAGACGACCGTGGCAACGAATTTGCCAAACGCCAGCTTCTGCATAAGATAGTGCCCAGGCCATTGCGCGGCAAGATACCCTGCGAGAGTTAGGTCACTACATCCGCAAGACCTCACTGGGGGGTGAATACGTACCGACGTAGAAGAAGGTATTCAGGTTGTTGTATTCATCTTTCGTTATCCCCGTTTCCTCGAAGAGCCCCAGAATAGCAGCATATCCCAGTGTAGACTTGTCGATCTAGAGGCGAACAAGATGGTGGTGAGCCCACGGTCGTCTAACATAGGGGGGCCATGCGACTTACAAATAAGATGATATTGATGGCAGATATCAGAAGCATGATATGGAGGTATAGCTTCCTGCGCAACGACTTTTCCTTCTCCGGAGTCAGAGGTCCAAATTCGTCTCCATGGTCTTCGATCAAGCGCAGAGTAACATCGGCATATTTCTCAGCCACCGTCTGGCGGACGGGCTGGCGGTGGGTTGTAATTTGAGCCTCCTTTGTAACTCCCATAGCGGACGGGTGACACTCGTGTAACACATGCTTCCTACATAGCGAGTCTTTGCAACATGGACCAATGCTTTAAATATGAGAATGAATGGTGTAAACTGATAAGCTTGAGCGGGTTGGAAGTCTTGCATGGTGACATCGGCGCTGCATATTATGCAATACGATTGTGCCATATACACTAGGTCATTTCCATTGGTGAGTGGGTTCAAAGACCCATCTTTATATTTTATCAGCGAGCACGAAGGACCTGGGAGGATGACTAGTGATACGATGCCTGTTTTTCCCTCCCCCCCAGCGGTAAAACCCGGCGCTATAACCCGGATTGCGCATTTTATGTTTTCCGAGATGAAGACAATGTACATATATTAGTTAATACTTTGTTGATTATATAGCAACTTTGTACAGACGGCGCTCTTGAGAATGGTTCCCTGGACGACATTAAGGCTCCCCGTTATCATCTTACGATAATGCTCCCGGAGCATATGGGGCACGGATGAGGGGTGGGGCGCGGAGGCCGGAATTCGGTTAACGAGCAACACTAAATAGAGATCATATCATAGGTCGGGGAGAAGGCGTGGACGGACAAAGGGAGCTTGCTTATCGCCGACTACAAAGAGGACTAACTGTGCGCTAGTGGAATGCCTAGACGTTGCCCCTTCTTTATAAGACTTTGCTGAGTAGGTAAAGGTAGTCCCAGTCATAGTTAATTAGATCTAGGCTGTCACGCTGTGATCCAATTTTGATGGTTCCAGGAAACCGGATCAGGAGCTAGAGTGAGTGGAGTCATCATTATCTGATTCCCATGAAAGCCCATGTGGTTGTCGTATTCATATGCAACAAGAGCCATTTCTGCCTAGCTCCAATGAGTATCATATTGCAAGCAAGTCATTAGAGCAGGAGATGGTAGAAAGTGGCATATGTATACATCTGATCAGATTCTCAACAAGCCAGCCCTGGATAATTGAGCCGTATACCCGCACCCAGATTCGCTTAGTCACTGTCTAGTTGATAACTCATCGGCAGGTTGATAGAGATAATGTGGTGTCCACTACGGCTCAATTTTGGCTTCCTAGCCAGGCTTTAATCGTCAAAGTTGCAGTCACTAGGCTAAAACATAGCTTGACTATAGGTAAATATACACGTGATGTGGCATTGTCAAAACTGGTTACCCTAAGGCTCAGTGTCTGAGAACCAGACGTCGGTTTTCCGGCGTAGCGCGACGAAATATGCCTCACGAGATTCCTAGGGAAAATATCAGTCTCATCTCATAGAAACGACCATGGTTAAAAACCAGCTGCTAACTCACATCTCTCGATGAATCCGGCTTCTCCCAGTGAACCTTTCCAAACATCTTCTTCAGCCTCTTCTCCAAGTCCTTGTCCTCGGCACCCTGGTAGAACTTGCACACAAAGTGACCTCCGCCGCGGAGGGTGTCACTGGCGAACTGCAGAGCCGCTAGGCAAAGGTCCTATAAGACAGTTAGCGATAAGCCTGCACGCTCCAGCAGGAAAGTGGTGGATCGTGTTTTGACATTGATCCTTCGGTCGGTCAGTTGGCTACTCACTATGCTTCCCGCGTGATCTCGGAAAGGCATGCCGCTCGTGTTCATCATCCTATCATACGGGTTACTCAATGTGTTGCTGGAAAAGCCCGAAGTCTGTAGCCAGGGTGCTGACATGTCGCTTAATACTACCTGTTTTCCCCGTTCAGATTAGCTTGTCTTAGATCTTTTCCAAGTGGTTCAAGTCACGAAAGGAAGTTTGAAAATGAAGGGCAATTTCAGTAAACTAAATATGCTGAACATGAAATAGAGGATAACGAGAATGAAAGAAAAAAAATGCAAAGAGAAAGCAGTATAATAGTTCATAACAGAAATATTGAAAGACCGGAACTCAGTAAGACAACCTACATCAACTAGCCGTCCTTCATCCTCCGAGATTTGCTTATAAACATGCTCCGATGACACGACCGACTCGGCCCGCTCTGCATCGATGTAACTCGGGCGGTCGGTAATGACGATTTCGTTGTTGTTGTTATCTGCATTTTCTAATAGAGCTTCCATACCGGCAGTCTGACGCTGCGCCATCTCCGCGAGATACTCTTTCACGAGGTTTTGAACGACCGGCGACAAGAAGTTGCCCTGGATGGTAGAAACTCCCCTTGGCGGCTGCGCAGGGATGAGATCAATGCCCACGACGCGTCCGTTCGGCTTCGTACGTTCTACTGCGATCTTAACTTGGTAAGCGAGAACGATCCTTGAATCGGGGGTGTTGTAGATTGTCTTACTTGAGACCAGCTGCCCGGAGCGTAACCCTGCAAGTCTGGTTTAGCGGCGCGATGTCAGCCCAACCACGGAGATGATACTTACGAGATCCACCACAGTCTGTCCCTTTCTGAAGAATCTATACTTCGAGTCCATCTTTGTTGGAGCGACGACCATATGTTAGCTTCCAGCTGAAGCGAAGCCGAGCAGACGAGCGCCTCTCTGACTAAGGACATCGGCTATGTTTACCTCGATTAATTTGAATGCGGCCCGGCTCTTCAGACCCTTAACCTTCGCCTCGCGCGCGTAGTAGTCGCCACCTTGCCGCTGCTTCCATCTGGAGTTGGACGATGACCAGCGCAGTGCGCTTCGAATCGCAATGAACCCTATCTGTTGGCCAATACCAGCAGCGACGGGAAAGGCCGCTAGAGCCATTGGCCTCGCGAAGCTTGCATTGCGAGGTGTGGCCGCGATCCTGAGCAATAGCTGCATCAAGGCGATTTGCTTAAGAGATAGTGATTGCGCACATCCCTTTTTCTTCAAATCGAGCACGGAAAGAGATTCTGAGGAGGTATAAATTAAGAAGATGCCTGCCTGGACACAGAAAAGGCTAGGCAAGTTTTCGGTTTTATTCCACAAAAGCTTATTGGCTCGCTGAAAGGCTCCACAGAGTTAAACCTAGTCTAATTCAATTGCGGGTTAGCACGGGATTATGTAATCAAAGGGTTTATAAGCCTCACGATTAGACTACATGCCCCAGCTTCGATGGTCACTTCATTCCTACTAATATTATGCCTACAGAAAAAGAAATAATTTGTATGTCCAGGCTTCTAACGAGTACTTATCAGGGCTGTCTGGATCTGCGCACAGATAGTTGCGACAATACTAACTACCTGTCACTGAGTCATGTGACCGGTTTGCAATTTGCCAATGTCTCATGGATCAGATGCGTTGCAGGTTACGTAATATATAAAATCCTGAATGGGTAGATTTAAACAACTGGTTACAATGAATTCGTTGTCATAGCGTTGAAAGCGTTGCGTTGCTTGACAGCCAAGCCGGTAGGGCACCGGTGTTCATATCTACCAATCTACCTAGCAAGGGGGTTGCAGCGAGATTCAAGTATCGTAGCGGCTCAATCCGCTTGTATATATATATAACCGCGAGCTATCTTTGTGCTAGTGTAATTTCAAGAAGGAGTCTTCCGAAACCACCTCACAGGTTGCAGCCCCTCCTTACAGTACCTTCGTGACTATTATGTCGTCAATGAAATGTATTGCCATGTCCATGCTCTTAATAGAAACCCAAGATTTAACGAAAAAATGCCGCCCCTAAAGCAATATGAATAAATTCCATTCCTTTTCAACAAAGATGTTCTTGAAGCCATACTCCTGAACGCCAATAAGCTCCCGATGCCAAAGCACAGATAGATACAAATTTAGAAAACATTAGATATTATATACTGAAACTATGTCAAGTCTGTATCGTTGAATTCCTACTTATGCCTCGCCGTTTTGATGGTACGAATATATCTATGACACAGTGCCATTACTTAGCGGCACCGTCTCGTCGCTTGAGTGATCATTCTGCGAACAAACCTTTCCCAAAGGTGTTTCGTACTGGTAAGTATCCGTTTCCGTCTAGTTCGTGGCATTGGATTATCGCTTTCGCCGGGTCCTTGGCTTCCATCCTGACCTGGATGAGTATCTTCTGTCGAAGAACACTCTTCAAGACCTAGATACAGAGTACCAAAGACGGGCTGAACTGATGGGGCTAGACTGGGAGAGCCTGGCTGCTGTGGTGCGGTAGGTGCTTGTCCTATATCATCTGGACTTTTGCTGCTAAGACATATGTTGTTATCAGATAGCTTGTGTGACCTAGTGTCGGATGATGCAGGAGAGGTTGATAGCACGTTCATTACGTGACTATCAGTAGATGATTGGTGTTGTGAGTAGCCTCCGCGAGAAGTAACGTCAGTAGATATGTAGTCTTCCAATTTGTGCAATGGTTTGAGTTGCTCCACACTTGCTCGCAACGAGACTGACGGGGTCGTTAAGGCTGTAAATACGTCGTCCTGGGTCGTCGTCTGCGTGGTTCCAGTATCTTCTAGGGGGGGCCGAGGTGGTTCGAAGAGAACCCCCTGTTGTGCAGGTTGGATCCCGTCAACTGCATCCCGCGAATGGTGTCTGCTCGAGACGGTGTCCCTTACATCGACGTCACCTTGAGCTATCACTGTACCGATCTCGGAGTAGAAATCTCCTTCGGTCGCCTTCTGGGATCTTGCTAATTCATCGAAAATGCGCTGTCGAAGATTCCCATTCTCGTGTTCATTGAAATCAAGAGAGCCTTGAAATTGAGCAATGGGATCCTCCTCTACTGCTAACTCCGACTAACTCAAGGTTAGATAGGTTTCGTCTTTGGATCTTAGTTACTACTGACCTTTAACTCCCCCAAGCCAAGGTGTAGGGGGTCCATGTAGTGTTCGGTAGGTTCTAGTCCAGCTCTAGGAATGCAATATTCTTCACTAGCTTCACAGCATTTCCAAATCTCCGTGAGTCTTTTATGAACGAGATCAATTGTTGAACGGGCTCCGCAGTTGACGACGAGAGTCTCGGTTTCGATGAGGCTCAGAAACTCCCGAATGCACTTAGCACAGCTCTTTAATGCACGAAGCCGTGCAATCCACTGTTACTCGGTCAGTATTAGTTACGAATCTCGAGTCGGCCGATCAATGGAACAAGCCAGACTTACTTCTGTTACTGATTTTTTGACAACCGCGCCGGAAGGGTTGTTTTGTGTTACATTAAAGAACTTATACATCTTGACTTTATCCTTTCGGTCGTCATCGGCCTGCCTTGCATTTACGAAATTAAACCGCGTTTCTCTGTAGCCTAGAAGAAACCAGGTAAGGAACTCCAAATAGAGACAACCTAGACTCCATATATCGTATTTCTGGGATAGCTCTTCTTGAAGATCGAGCTCCGGTGGTGAATAAGTCGGAGAAAAGCCACCGACTAGTCGGTTAGCAACTCTTGAGACGGAGTCGGGCGAATGAAACCGGGTCAGGCCAAAGTCAGAGATGACCAGGTGATGTTGTGTATCCCCATCTTTCTCAAACCAAAGAATGTTCTCTGGCTTAATGTCACCGTGTCTGCCTCTATACTTCCTGTCTTTGTGTGCGGTGCCGTTGGAACCACTTTGGTCCCACGAGGAATGGCAATTGATCTTGCGCAGTCCGTCTGCCATACCAAGGCTTTGTTTTATGAGCCACCGAGTATCCGACGAGGATGTTGGGGATAACCTGTGTTTCTTCCATAGATCGACAAGGTTCCCTTCTGCCCATCTAAAGAGCAGATAATACCTTTCACCGTGTTTAAATGCCATGAGTAGACGGATGAGATGAGAGTGGCCCTTATTGGATCCACTGAATCTTTCTAATACACTCACTTCATTTCGATATTCGTCATAGTCTTGTGATTTGATTTCCTTCACGGCAAAATAGGGGTTCTCCCCTGAAGGCTGCTTAGGTTGTAAGCTGCGGCTAGTCTGAGTAGAATCTCTTGACACTTACCGTTCGAAAGTTGTGGTGAGCAGGGTGTATTTTGACTCTGTGGATGGTCCCATAACCCCCATGCTTTTTTGGTGTGTGTTCCTTGAAGGGAAGTATGATCCTTTGGTCCATCCGATAAAAAAGTACTTGGTCGGGGTTCAAATCAAAGAAAGGGACCAGTATCTCGTACTGGCTACTACAAAATGATGTCAACTCGTGGTGTTCCCAAGATTGAAAATAGGTAAGAGAAGGACTATTCGCATTGTCGGACCTCCTATGAAACGGGTTCTGCCGCCAATCACCAATTTGGACGGGTCGTCGTAAGGGAAGATCATCATCAGTAATATTACTGTCGAAGAAATGGATAATATACTCGACTTTCCCGATCAAAAGTAGCGTCGCAAATATTATACGCCGACTAGTATAATGCAAGTTGGTGCAGATCTGGCTAACCATCTTTTCCACCTCGGCAGCTGTGTGGGACGAAAATTCGCTTTCCAAGATAGAACCGACTGCAGTTGGATTTATTATAGTGGAAATTTTATTGCATGGCACAAAGTATTCGCTGTTAGTATCTGACTTATGTTTAGATACACAGTATTCATCACGGAGTTGTTGGTTTAAGTCCTTGGCCGGGGTTGGTTTTGACGTAGCGAGGTTTAGATGATTAACTAGATCATCTGCACTGGCACGGGTCGAGGAAAGATATGGGTCGAAATTATTACCCACTCCAGCCAAGTCAGGATATAATTCTTGATTCGATGATTGATGGCGTAGTGGGATTCTATGGTTACGTCGTTGCTTCGCATCATCGTTATCGTCATTCGAGATTAAGGAAGTATTATCCCCCAATGATCTCTTCTTTGTGTGATGCGACACGGCCCCAAGTCCTAGATCATCGACAGTCTTGATAGTTGCAAAATCTGACTGTACACTATCAGAGGCCGAGAGAACAGCACGCGAGTAGTCTCGGGCATCTAATGATCGCTGTTGGCTATCTGGGGGCTGGACAAGCCTGCCAGGTAATAATGTATGAGCCTTGTGGCGTAGATCATGGCTGTCGCCCAATTCCGGCGAGTCGAATTGATTGTCAAGGAACGATGCCTCTGAAAACCGAATGGTAGGATTAGGGAGCGGGTGCCATGATCGCTCCGACGTGTGACGGTGAAGGCCTATGCAAGTGGAATCTTGTTGATGAAATTGATTGTCATGTTCGTTCGTATTTTGTTCGGTCATAATGATTGATCGGTTAGATCTCGCTTTGGACACTGGCAGGCTATATGACATCAAAGCCAAGGACTATTGATGGCATTCGTACTATATAGCAGCCTGCCCTGCAGGTAACCATTAGACTGTGAGTCAAGCACTGTGACGCGGCTTGACACCTCGAGACTTCTCAGATCACCTTCTGGAGAGAATTTTCATTCCAAGGGAGAAAAGATGAGAAAGAGAGTAAAGGATTATTGCAATTTGGCCCCAGACTTCTCGAGAACTACGCAGCTTAGAACACTCTAAATCTAACGAGCTACTCGAGAGACAGGGCTTACCTCCACTAACTTCAAGGGGTGATAGTAATAATGCAGGTAAAGACTCCTGCTACGACTCTGTATAAAATCAAGGTAGCCATAAGCCCATTATCAACTATTACTAGATAAGCGGCCATCGCTTATATGTCTCAAAATGCTTACAGGAACTAGACCGAGTGGGAACGAACATCTTTTCTTCCAACAGACTGCAGTACTTCACTTTCGGCCGGAACTGTGGGGTGGGGCTTAGACACAACTGCTTTTATTGAGTAAGTAGGTAGTGGTAGTCTACATCGAGGGCCTGAGCCGGATAACATCGAATTATGTCGATGCATTCGCTGAACACTGTTTTCTATGCTCAGTAGATAGTAACAAATTTCTCATGGCAACCAGGTACGTACATAGGATAATAGGCTAATGGTTGATCTAAACGTGCCTATGAAGTACTCATAAGTCGAAATTAACATGGACGAATTGTAGTCAGAAGCTACTCTCATACAGGCCACATCTTGAACTTCGAGAGAAGAACCAGGTAGGATATGCCTGATTTATTATCGTTCTTAGGTGCTCAGTACAGCCTACCTGAATAAAGGTTCTGTACCTATATCAAGTAAGCAGCGTTCTATGTAGAGGGCCGGCAAAAGCCTCTAAAGGTTCCCGGCATCTTCTCTAAAATTCAGCTCCACCGCGGCCCGTTACGAGGATGCAAGGAGGCGACTTGCATCAACATGTAGAACAACGCTGTATATTGATAGCAAGATTGAGAACGCCTTGATAGAGATTTAACAAAAAGAATTCTTCTAAATATGAACATGGCTAGATCCAGGGGGCCACTTGTAAATACGTCAATACAAACACTGCCTCGGAATATGTCTCGGAATTGAGATGGTCATGCTGACCACCCAGTGTGACTGACAGTAACCGAAGTTCTGTTACACGTGTTGGGTGTCATCAGCACTTTCCTAGATAGGCTGTGCTATCCTCGACACGAGAACTGGCTGAAAAGCGGGCAACTGCATTTTGTTTGTTATTTATACCGAAATAAACGACCTACGCGGTAGCCTGTTGGTAGTCCTAGTTTCATGGCCGCGAGATGTAGTCAGCTCTCTGAGGTATATAAAACAGGCTTCCTGACTTATATCGTTGAATCTGTGTAAGAAGACAACGCGGCAGATACCATCATACCAATACATTCAAACCGAGTGAGAAGCCCATTGCAGCTTTCGAGTACGTTGAAGAAAATATGCGGGGACAACAATTTCAGCGTAGAAATGCGCAATTATATATACATTGTTCGGGTTGAAAGTTCAGGAGCAGTTCTAGCACAATAAATTCAGGACGCAAAGACCCAGGATGCAAGTGTAGAGGTCAGGAGTTGTTTTATTTTAGTATTAACAATCTGACAAATAATAGTTTAAAATCTTGGATCGAAAAACGTCGATACCTTTCCAGATCCATGGCAAGATTGGCAGCGGACACATCCTACCAGGGATATCAGGTGGATAGGGCCATAGGCACTGTGATGTTATTCCATAATGCCACCTTCATTTCCAAAGATCACTGAATATACAAACATATTATACGTCTATTCCCTGCAAAGGTTGTGAAACTGAAAGGGCGGCGTAATGTAGCCCAAGTTTTGTACGCGAGGATCTCAATGGATAATTCAACGAAAAGGACCATTTAGAAGGGAACCCTATTCGTATGACAGCATTTGAGCAACAGTCGCCCCGGCTTCACCGGCTACAATACTCTCCAATACTGTCTTGTCCACTCAGCCATTTGTTACGCTAGCCCACTCAAAAATGCAGTTTGACTACACAGCCATAATGAAAGTGCAACTGTTTACTATACTATGTCTTAGAAGGCCGAATAAAGGTGTGAGACCGGTCTACCCGGTGTACGCCCAATTGTGTTACTAAGCTATGGAAAGAAGTATATTAAATAAAGCCAATAGGATGATGTCCAACTATCCTAAGTAGTAAATCAGCGCCATGAGAGTTTCTCTATCGTCCTCTTCGGAACGCCTAATCAGTTTATTATTGGCGTCTCCAATTTATTGGAAGTAGTTTAAATTTGACCCAGAAGACACTAGTTGGCTGGATAACCCCCATTTCAAAAGCAGATTAGCCAACGAACTTGTGCGCACACCAGCAGAACAATGGCCAATACAAGTGGGCCATCCGAGGAGTCGTCTGACAATGAATCTATTCACAACGGCGTGGACTTATATTCTTGTATTCAATCAGAAATTGTGACTAATGCACAAGTGCTTGGTGGCCAAGAATTTGTCCCTGTTGACAAAATGGAAATTTTACTCACCAGAGAGAACATCGTTTCAGCCTTGTTCCAATCTGAGCTACAGCCTAACAAGAGCTTGGTTGAGTTTGTGCTTCAGAAGGCTAGCAGGGCCTTCTTGACACTTGTCCGTGGCAACTGTGTTAAAGCCATTGAGAGGTTCCATGAGAAAGGTTTCGATGACAGCAAGTTGCCTGTTGGAAAGGAATCCCCGCCAAAGGATCAGCCGACGGATAATAAGATATTTCGCTGGAAAGTAGGACAGTTAGATGAACGTACTGACGGACTGAGACCTGGCCACTTCTCGGCCTTCAAGCATTTCAAGCCAACTGAAGTGGACGCCTTTGTTAGGAATCAGTGGTTGTTCCTCGCTGCCGAGTTCAACAAGGACATATTCGTATACCAACTACACAAACATCGACCGCTACCGTTCCTAGCTTCAGATGAGAAAGGTAGCACTACAAAAGGGGGGCACTTCAGCACAGTCCATCGAGTCAAGGTTCATAGTGCTTACGCAAATGATGAAGTTTTCAAACAGGTGAGAAATTTCGGGTACATATGAGGAAATACAGTTCGGCATGACTAACAACCTGAAGGTCGGAAGGAATATGCCGGAGGTTGCCATAAAAGAGTTTCGATCTGATGAGATAGATTACTTTTATAGAGAGCAGAGAACCCTTCAGTTGATCCGAGGACTCAACCATAAACATCTTATCAAACCTGTTGCTGCCTACGAAAAAGGAGGCAGCCGATGCTTCGTCTTCCTGTGGGCGGCTGGTGGTAACCTCCGCGACTTTTGGAAAGAAATGGACGATGAGCAAAACACACGACTTAGGTTTGATGCGCCATTAGTAAACTGGGTGCTGAATCAAATGCATGGGTTGGTCGGTGCTTTGAAAACCCTTCACAGTCAAGGCTGTCGTCACGGGGATTTGAAACCAGAGAACATTCTTCGGTTCACAGAAGGCGAGGGCCATGGGAACCTGCTCATTGCCGATGTAGGTCTCGCTAAGTTCCATGCAGTTGATACACAAATGCGGGATAGAAGGTCGTCAATACCGGCCTGGACTTTACGATATGAGCCCCCAGAGATTTACTCACTTGCACTTGAGGCTGACAAACCCCTTTCACGAGCCTACGATATCTGGTGCATGGGTTGCACGTTCTTTGAATTTCTTGTTTGGCTACTCTACGGGCAAGAAAGACTCACCGAGTTCAACAACGCAGGGGGCCGGGACGCCAAATTCTGGGAACTTGATAATGGAGAACGTAAAGTCCACCACGACGTGCAAAAATGGATGAAGAAATTGACGATAGATCTTCGAGAAAATACAGCCCTTCGAGAAATCTTGAAACTTGTAAAGAACCGCCTTCTCGTGGTGGAACTGGCAGAAGGAGGGCAGTCGTCAAAGCAAGGACGGGCAAATGCAGACGAGATTTTTAGCTGCCTTGAGCATATTCGCTTGATGGTTGCGAGAAATACTTCTTACTTGCTTCATACTTCTAACTGGTCACGTACCAAGTCTTCTAACATCTCGAAGGCGACTCTCACAGTACCAGGATCAGTTCATGGGGCGAGGAGCCCAATGCGCTTGCCTACTAGGAAAAATTCTAGTGGGGCTAATCCTCAGATTATCGTGGAACACACGGACGGTGATAGTGATCGACCTGCATCAGACGGCCCTCTTCAAGAAGTATTCCCTTACCCCCCACGTGACTCCAAGAGACATTTGGCTAATGCTGTACCAGTATGTGAGTTTGCTCGTGACTATTTTTGGATCATTTGCTGATGAGAGCTTGTCCACGAACGTAGAACGTGAGTGATACTTGACCTCAAAGGTATTAGGAGTTTCAGCTGACGACTTTCAATATACTAGATGGTATGTATTTAATACTTTAGTCACGATGTAGCCTTACCAACTAACGGGTATTAGCTGGTAATATCATCCATCCTTTGAATTGAGGTCATAGCAAACCACTAACTAAAATAGCAACTCAGCAAGCTGAACGACGTGTGGGAGTCTGCGACTGATAATGATTTTGCACGCCAACTTTTCAACCGAGTCGACTGGCCAAGGCCTCGAGTATTCTCCCCGGGTACTAAGTTGTGCACGCCATGTAGAACACTGGATGTTTGGTCCTCCAACTTCGAGCTTCCCTTCGACTTCCACATTCTAGAAACCAGCTCCAGGGACTGCGACCTCTGTATGCTATTCTATCGAGCCATTCTAAATTCTGGAATCCACAGCGGTTCTGGGAAGATGTTTCGAGCTGGGTCAAGTATGAAGTTGCATTCCAGGACCGTGCCGATCATTTCGATCTATGTTGACCCTGGTATGTCTTCACTCTTAGTTCTGATTTTTGAAAGACGATATATTTTGCTGTACATATCTCATCAATCTATTCATCCAGGGATCGAAAGCTCTGTTCCACCGTTTGCCCAAATAGGCTTACCCCTATTGCCCGAACCTGCCAGTCAAGCAGAGTTCACATTGCTGCGTGAGTGGATACATGCTTGCGATGAAAACCACAAATGCTTCCCTTATCAATCTAGGGATGACCTTCCCCCAATGCCTACCAGGGTAATAGACGTCGGGAAAGGGTCGCAGTGGCCGTTGCGTCTAGTTGAGACCAAGCAGAGTTCTAAAAGCAAGTATGTTGCTCTCAGTCATTGCTGGGGCAATATCGACGATAAGCAGAAACTCTGCACATATAGAGATAATATCGAGGAACACAAAAAATCTATCGAGTATGCCAGGCTGCCACCCAGCTTCAAGGATGCCGTCCGTGTTACCCGGGCGCTAGGTATCCGGTATCTCTGGATTGACTCGATCTGCGTTATCCAGCGAGATGCAAAGGACTGGGAGGCAGAGGCAGGGAGAATGGAGAGTGTCTTCAGTTCAGCCTACTGTACCATTGCAGCCACGTCCGCTCAATCATCTGAAGATGGATTCCTTCATAGGACGAAACCCCGGAACTATGTCTGCCTTCAAACACCCAGTGGCGACAAAGTATATTTTGCGGAAAATATCGATGACTTTCATACCGATGTAGAGGAAGCAACTCTAAATACCCGGGGCTGGGTCCTTCAGGAGCGAGCACTCTCACGTCGATCGATTCATTTTGCCTCGAATCAAATATACTGGGAGTGCGGCAAAGGGGTGCGCTGCGAGACATTAACAAAACTCACGAAGTATACTAGTAGCCTTTAATATATTCTTTAGCTCCTGGTACTCATGAACTGATGTTTCCCTTTAGTTCGAAAGCCGCTTTTCTAGGCGACTCTGACTTCCCGAAGTCGGGGCTAGAATACTTCAAAGGGGGAAGAATAGTGCTCTTCCAAAACCTGTACCAGATGTATTCTAGGCTTGCGTTCTCGAACTCCACGGATAGGTGTATGGGACTTCTAGGCTTAGAACACCGCCTCACGCGCACCTTTCAGACTCAAGGAGACTATGGGATCCTGGAACGATACCTTGAGAGAAGCCTCCTATGGCAAGCCGCTAATGGGGGAGGTACGATGAGAAGGATAGCATATCCCCAGGATCGGCCCGTCCCATCCTGGTCGTGGATGGCATATACTGGCCCCATCTCATACATGGACATCCCTTTTAGTGAGGCGAGCTGGAGCGAGGACACCTTTGTTAACCCCTTTGAGTCTGGACCGTTGCGCTACAGTAAACGAAGAAATGAGGGGGAAGTTACACCGGAGTTTTCGGCATTCGCTAAGGACTTGGATATAGGGGGAGTTGAGTTCCATAAACGAGTTGTCCTTGATGAGCCATCAGGCCATGATGAAACATCAATGAAGTGCGTTTTAATCGGAAAGGGGAAAGCAATGGCCGGAGAAGATGACAGCGTTCACTATGTCCTACTAGTCAAACCTGTCCCGGGGGAGTTGAAGGGAGTATACGAACGTATTGGAGTTGGTTCTCTTCTGGCATGCCACATCTCTCCAGGTACAGGCCAGTGGGTGTCGGTTAGGTAGTTATGCAGTTCCATTACGACTACTTCATTTGTAGATTAAATAGCGGTTCGTACAGAGTCAGACAGACAGTCAGTCAGTCCACCTCACCAAATCACCAGAGAACACTGAGAATAATCCCAAGGCCACATTATCCCTAAGTATGCGCCACCACTTTCTTTTCAGTCACTAGCAGCAGCACAGAAGAGCAAAGACCACGGCGACATCTATGGGAATATCTTATCCTACGTCTAAAAATTCGATACCTCCTCATTAACTACCAATAGGCCTGCCTGCCTGCCTGTCTGCTAGCCTTCCAGCCTGCCTGCTTTCCTGCCTGCCTCAGGGCCCGGGGGTATAATTGTAATCTAGATAGATAGTATAGAGAACTCTCTAGCTTTTTATGTACAAAGAAAAAGACGTTCGATCGACCGACCGACCAAACCGACCGATGTATGGAGGTCTCCGTTTAATTCTACCTATATGAGATTAAAAAAAAAAAGAGAACGTAGACAGAGAACGCGGGAGGAGGATCCTGTTGTGGCCTACCGACAATAGTCTAGTCACGTCGCGTCACGCCAACATGTAAAAGGGTACCGTGCCTGCTAGCCTGCCTGCCTGCCTCCTCGACCTATCCAATCCAGTCCAGTCCAGTCCAATCCAGTATGTGCAATAACGGCAGTCAGTCATTCGTAACGAGGGCGAGAGAAAAAGAGAGAGGGAGAGAGAAAGGGACTGTTCATTCATGATCTCATTCGTGGGCATGCATTGTATATATGTATTCTAAAAAAGGGCGCAAAGCGCAAACTGGTCGGACTCGTTGCTAATTGGATTTCGGGATCGAAAAAAACTAGTGCCTAGAGTATCAATCACTCATCACCAAAACCAGCGTACGCGCTCCCGGGCATGGGACTGACGGCGCCGGAACCGGTGGCGCTCGTCGTCGTGCTGCCCGTGAAGTAGGTCTGGTCGATGCGGAAGATCCAGTCGAGCTTCTCGCGCTCGTTGCGCGCCGCGAACAGCCAGGTGTTGTCCGTCCCGTAGACCGCGAACACCCCCTGCTGCATGCGGTCGCTGAGGCCGCCGAGGCCGGGTCCCATGTTGTTGTTCGAGGTCGACGACCCAGTCCAAATGGACGAGACGACGCTACTGGAGGACAGCCTCCGATGACCGCCGCCGCCGCTGCTAGATTGCGTCGCGTTGCCGTTGCCGTTTGTATGCTGACTACTACCGTTCCTGCTATCGCTGCCGTCATGGTGATGGTCGTCTTCGGGTCCGTGGTGCCCGTTGAATAGGGCGAGGATCTCGGGCTGGCTGTCGACGCGCGAGTTGCGCAGACTGACGATAGCCACTTCGTCACCGTCCGTCACGTTATGGATGTGGAGGTAAGGACGTCGCAATTCGACAAACCTCTTAATCCACTTGCTCGAATCGTTGTTGGGTACCAAGAGGTAACCGCCTTTGAGCACCTTAGGGTTCTTCGGTACACGGATGATGGTAGCGACGAGTCTCGGCGGCGTCGTGGCTTCAGGGGCGACACCATTTTCCGGGGGCGTAGTATTTTCTGGGCTTAGAATGCGGATCACTGGGTCTGGATTCCGAGACCAGAGCTTGATACACTTATTCAGAACGGACGCTTCATGCTCATTATATTCGGGCTCCTGAGGCTTTTCCTCAGGCTCTGATGCTTCAGCGGGTTCTGGCGGTGCCTCCTCTTCCGTCGGTTCTTGGGATTCCGGTTCCTTTGGCGTAGAAGGCCGTGAAGTTTCTGGAGTGTCGTTAAGGAGTGCGCTGATGGAGTCTTCATCGTCATCACGTTGATTAGGCTGCGGTGATAGATCGTCGGATGACTGGTCTTCTTCTTCTACTGGTTTGTTCTTTGGCTCTGGCAAGCCAATCTTCTTTAAGAAGAGCTGAGCTGCACCAATTTCACCAATTCGGACCTTCTTTTTCCTCGTAGCGAGATAATCACTTATTAGTGAGACGCCCCGTGGGTGCCAGTTGCTTAGATTCTCTTCGCCTTTCACGTAGTCATGTTGGCTGTCCATCCGCCACAGGTCACCAACCCGTTTGATAGGTGCGGGTCGCATCTTTAATGTGAAAATACCAGACGTTGAGTGCACGATCCTGACGTGTTGGAAGAGTGACTGTAGTACTGACGCTTGACGAATATAGGTCCTACCAAGGATCTGGCAGCAGATATTCATCGAAAACTTCATCGGCTCAGCGAGATTATCTGAGCTTATATCCCAGGACAACGCCATTTGAACCCTGTACTTGTCTGCCGTTGTCCGGTCTAAGAGAAGCGAGTTGTGCAAGCTTGAGTCCCATTGTCCCGAGATCGTGACGCTTCGTGTGCCATTTGAATTTTGACGGAAGGTCGGTTTCGCGCTAAGTCTTAATGGTATATCCTGGTTCGGTGCAGCCATATCCGGTGTCTTGCCCGCGTGGTCGAGAAGCTGGATCTTCCCAACTCTTACGGAGGTGATATCTTCCCACGGCAACGCGTCACCGGAGCTGTGAGTGAGATTTATCGCTATTCGCCGTTGAAGACCTTGGTGAAGCTGGAAAGTACCGCCATCTAGCTCGCTCGTCTGCGTGATCTCCACAGGCACGTAATCTCCATTCTCGCTGAGTTCGAGGATTTGAACTCTAGCTAGTAGATCATGCTTCTCCTCTGTATAGAACTGCGACTCGTTAATGCGTGCACCTTTTGATTGGTTGTCGGAGCCCGGTGTAGAATCCCGCATCTCATCCCAACTTAACAATTTATCAAGATGCATAGTTGAGACTTTAGCGAAGATGGCAACTCGAAGATTAATATCCAGCGATCCGAACAAAGGGACGCTCATACTATGAACGCTGTCAAATCGTATAGGACCTTCATCAAAGTCTTTGATCATCTGGGTAGTAGTGACATTGTCGACACCAGGAATGAAGAGTTGGGCGTGGACGTCGGTGCCTTCGCGTTCGGCAAAGCCAACCATATCGTGCATCACAACATTGTATTTTAGCGTGCTCGAAGGTGCTCTAGCGCTAGATGGCTCTAGGGAAAGTTTCATGATGCCAATTGCATGGGAAGTATAAGGGGAGAGAACGTCCAGCGTGAAGTCTTGGACCCGACTATCGAAAACCGCCTTGAGAGGGACATCGACCTCACCGACTAGAGAGTACTCGGGCATGCAAGCTTCGATAAATGGATTATCAAGCTTGAAGTGCTGGGAATATTCCGGCTGGTCGAGGTATTGGTGCATCTGTCGCATCTGTCGAACGCGATCATGGAGTTTCTCTACACTCCATAGGTGCACAACGGAATTCTTGTAGTCAACCACACGTACTCCTACGCAAGGTTTTTGGGCCTCTTCGAGGGCAACATCGTCGCCTTCAGACACGTCGTTAAGCACCATGTCATAAGAGGAACAACGCGTGTGCCCATCATCGACCACTGTGAACTGGAACGAGACACTTTCACCTAGCTCTTGGCTCATGATCTGTGCTTCCTTCAGGGTTGCGGCGTGCTGGAGAACTGATTCGGCCATCTTGACATAGTGGCGGCCCCTCCAATGTTTAACCACATTTTTTGCCCTCTCAATCTCTTCTTCAGAAAGCTTTGGCTTCGCCTTTGGCCTCTTGAGTGGATCTAACTTCTCAATCTTGGCCTCGAATTCCTGTTTCTGGACTTCGAGTTGCTGCTGCATCTCTGCTTTGAGTTGTGTGAGAGTCTCTTCCATCTTTTCTTTCTCCTTTTTGATTTCCACTATCTCGACGTTGGCCGCCTCGGCAGATTTTAGTTGACCCTCATATTCTTCTTTCCGTTGGTCCAGCTGTAACTGCATCGAGTCCCGGGCATCTTTTAATTTCTCGTCAACTTCGCCCAATTTCGGAGTGGAGGGCATGGTCAATGCTGTATCGAGTGAGAAGTTATCAATAGTGCCTGCCGACATGTACTTTTCACGGATAGGATATGAAGTGTTGGAATCCAAGTCTTCGTCTCCTTCTCGCTCATTAACACGCTCTGCCCGAGCGCGCTGGACGTCTGCGAATAGGATGTTCAGCTCCTCATCACTCAGACTCTGTAGGTTTTTGTCAGTGCCCAAAATGGCACCAGCAGCTTCTCTCCGCGCGAACGACCAGTCTGTATCCCGCCCCCGGTCGGCGGCGGGTGAATCTGGTCGACTTTCGCCGAATTCCGAGCCAGCTTTACTAAAACTTCTGTCATGGCCGGGACGTGGGGAAGGAGATGAACGGTCTAGCTGATTAGCAGTCATCGACTGGCGGAGAAGGCTCTGACGATGCTCGTCCCGTTCCGCTCGGGCCTCCATAGGATGGTTAAATCTAAAAATATGGAAGTCACCCAAGATGACTCGGAATCCAGAGTGCAATCTAGTGGTCTCGGAAACTCGCTTTCCGTTAACCATGATCGATGCCCCTTCATGCGGTGTTATCGTAACGATTCCATCGGACCCATTGTCGAAATAGCAGTGCTCATGAAGGATTCGGGTTCCGTTTAGTCGGACGTTGGCCTGATGCTCCGCGTTTGAATCTACGTTGCCCACAGTGGTCTTGCCTGGCTTGAGGTTGTAAACCAAGCATTCTGCGAGCAAGGGATCATCCGAAAGGTTGACAAGATGGGGCATCTTCTTAGGCATATGCAAACCGACGAAACCTTTCTCGATACTAATACCAAGTTCTTCAAGAGCGGCCTCACGCTCTTTATGAATCTCCTCCGTTTTTAGAAGCTTTTCTTCCCATGTTTGATTGAGGTCCGTCAATAGCTTTTCACTTTGGCTGAGTTGATCCGCGATCTCTGCTTTAGACACTTTCTTCACACTGCCATCGGTTTGTGTGATGCTGACAATCTGCTGCTCTAGGGGCGTCCCTTCCGCGTACACCTCCTCAGGTGGAACGGCAACACCTCCAGCACCGCCAGATGGCCCACCCTGCCCCAATTTGCTTCTTAAGAGAGACAACTCTTCTTTTAACTCTCTAATCATGCGCGCGTTCGCATCTTCGTTGACAACAGCGTGGTTCTTGATTCGCTTAGCGGAGTCTGCATATCGAAGTGTACTCAGAGTTTCATCGAAGTTGATGTCGGCAGGACTAATAGCTGCAATCATGGCCGTCATACTGTTACCACCCAAAGAATCCTTCAATAGCCATGTCAAAACACTGTCTCGGTATGGGACCTGTCCACCTCCTTTTTTCTTTTTCGGCCCCGCCCCCGTCGAGAGATCAGCTAGTGCTGCTATCACACGGCCAAGAGTCGAAAGGGACCTGTTAATTTCAGCACCTTCCTTCAGTCGAGCTCCGGTGGCACCGGTCGAAGTTGCTCTTTCCGAACCAGCCAGATCAACTAGACTGATTTTGGCCTGTTTTTCCATCTCCATCTTGGTCTCAGCATCAAACTTCTTTTGAGTAAGCATAAGTGTGAAGACGGCATGACTTCGACTAGATGTTTCGTTCATGTTGGTTGCTGCAACTGTTCTGGCCTTGTTTCCTTCGTCCATCAGATTTTCAATCTCCTGGAAACTAGTGACGACTAGTTTGGCCAAATCCTCCACATAGGGGCCTGTAGACGGATGCTCTCGAACCTTTAGATTGCCCTTTGTTGATGGATTTAGCAGATCCCGAACCCTTTCGTTATAGATTTCTAGGTAGGAAACTTCAACAGTGCATCGCGTAGTCTTGTCCTCTTGCAAGGTTCCTATCCTTGTGAACATGTCCTGGCAAATTTTAGGTATGATACCGTGCTCCTTTCCGTATCCCATCATGGAATAAGACTTTCCAGAACCGGTCTGGCCATAAGCAAAAATACAGTTGTTATAACCCTGGAACGCGTTGTCCAAAAGGGGTTTTCCAAGGTCATCGTGCAAATTCTCTTGTCCGGCGTAATTAGGGGCGTTCTTGTCAAAAGACCAGTAAGACCTATCGAAGGCAAATGTTTTAACAGACGTGTCCTTACCCCCCTTAGCATTATGAGCACCTTCAGCTGGGGGTGACAGGACAGTCTGGTTGCCTTTCATTTCCACGATACATTTTGACCCGCGATCGATTTCTATCACTAGTCAGCATTTCATCGGGCAATATTACGCTGAAGGTCTAAGTGATCTCGAACTAGAACCTACCTCTACTATTGAAAGGCCGTACTCTCACCACCACCTTGATATTGCCACCGCCGCCGGGAGGCATGATGGGCAAATTAGGTATATTTCCCCTTTCCTACTTGTATTATATAAAAACGCGTCGAGGGAACCAAGGCGAGAGAGGGAAACACTGCGCGACAGACAGACAGGTCGACGATACGAGAATGAGATTTTTGGTCAACTCCGACCGCTCCTAGGGATAGGACTCGGAGTTGGTCGTGATTTGATCTCCCCTTCCAATATATGTATGTGTAGAGGATCCCAATTCATAACCACGAGTCTCCAAAATCCATTCTACCATTCAGAGCAGCGCCAGATGACCAAAGTCTTGATTGGCGCAACGATGCGGCTCTCTCGGGAATTTAGCAGCGAAGCAAAATGCGGTCGGTCTGCGTCTGCAGAGGCTAGCGGGGAAAGGAAGGCGGCTGCTGCTGCGCCAAGTCGTCACGGGGCGGTCGCTTAAAGATAAAATATATGGTGTATGTACCGTATAAGATCTCTGTGGAGAATAAAATCGGACGATCTATCGTGGGGGAGACTCGCGGGGAGGAGCTTGTCGTGTCGTCTGTCTTCGTTGTCTTGGAGATGGGAGGAATTTGTATGGTTGACTTGTCAACAAATGCGAGTTCTCACGTTACTCCAATACTTAAGGCTTAATAAGTCATTTAATTTGACATTTCGCCGGACGTCAGTGGACACACAACACGCGGTCGCGACTAACTTAAACTTTCATTATCGTCTCCATTTATTTCCATATATGGTATAGTCTACTTGAACTAGGCCTAGATGTCCCCCCCATTCCCCCCCATTCAAGGTTCAATGGTTCAATGTTGCTGCCAGTCACATTGAAAACGGCCCGCTCCCGCTTCAATGTTAGGTAAACTTCATTCCTATTTATCTATTATCTATTATCTATTTATACCATTAGGCACTAATAGTATAGAAAAGACGATGCGGAATGCAAATCATTTGTTACGACGACGCGTGTGTATGGAGTGACTCATTTATTTAGCCAATGGTTTTTAGAGATGCGATGTGAAGTCATATCATCCTTCGTATAAGGGATCATTGGGTGGAGAGAGTTATACGCGGTATAAAGACCCCTATTTTGTTGCTTAATTATTATGCTTGTTTACCCTTCATGAGACGCATAAGATCATTTATTACATGAGATCTAAAATGTCATCATGATGTTCTTCTTGGTGCTATGCGATGCGATATGTATTTGCATGATGCATCTTGAATTGAATGCATTGTACTCCCTAAAGACTGAGACCACGACAATATACACGACCTGTCTATCATAGGCCTAGATCCTTTTTCAGCTGGCCCTTCGTAGTCGAGGGATAGAAGTCCTTGTTCTTCTCGAACGTCTTGACTGCCAGATCTCTATCGATCTCATTCAGCTTTCTGTACAGTGGCCTCACGAACTTCATGCGGCCCACGGATCCAAGGAGTTCGACAATTCCGGGGAACTCTTTCCTGTCTCCCGCTCTAAGCGCGATGAGGTAGTAGGCCGACTTGACTTCCACGTTCTTAGATGAACTGATGTTGTAGGTTGTGCCTAGGAGTTGAGACCGCTCAACGCTTAGAGGTGATAAGAAATTTTGTATGGCTTGCAAAAAGACAATCGTTTGGTTTGCCGTGAATGACGCGGTGTCCTTTACGTCCGGTATGTAGTCCTGTGAAATATCAGCTTAAATGTTTTGAATACCAGCAGGTCTACTTACCTCTTGCTTCCACTTCTCAGCAAGACTTAGGCAACTATCAACGTAAGCCGTATTAAACTCGGGCTTTGGCGGCAGCCCAGGCGTGTGGAATCGCTCATCCCAAGGGATCGTCGCGATCTTGTCCTTGATCTCGGCGTTACCATATGCTTCGAAAAAATCCAAGAAGGTCTTCTTGAACTCGTATGAGTCAAGCGACTTGTACGCCCAAGTGTTGAAGTAGTGAGGGATGAACTTGTCAAAGTGCTCGCGGCCTATGAGTCTTTCCAGATAGTAGAGAAAGTGAAACCCCTTCTCGTAAGGCACAGAGCTGAATGCATCCTCGGGATCAACTCCCTTGTGATTGACGATGAGTTTAGTGAACTCATGGTCAGCGCCATGGAGTGCGACAGAGTCCTCTACAGAGGCGTTAGCATAAATATAGTGCATGGGAATAGATTCGGCAGGTTTTGAAATACCAAGTGCTTTCCAGCCGATAATTGCAGAAAAGTCAAATTGAGGCTCGCCATGAATAGCTGCACCAATTCGCCGTTCAAGATATACTGTCCATCCTTCATTGAGCCAGCTGGAGGTTAGGTTAGTAAGGGTAAGAGGTACAATCTACAGTTTCCACTAACAAGTGTTCCCAGCTACAGTTTGTCACTAGGTTGCCACTCCAGCTGTGCGCCAGTTCATCTGTCATTCATAGTCAGTAATAACACAATATACCTAATCAACTCACAGCTCGACATAATTCTGGAGATAGGACCTAACAGGCAGTCGTCCTAGAAAAACATATTGGTACGTACGAGCAATTACGTCGACGTTTTGACGATCACCGCTTACAACTGTCGGGGTTGCGAACGTGAAGATAGGGTTTTCCATTCCTTGATCCGTTAGCGGTCATCTTACAAGGTATGCTGTTGCAGCTCACCTCCATAGGAGAAACTAGGGGGTAAAACGAGGATGTTGTATTCGCCCCATTTGTAGTCGAAAACCAGCTTCTCTGCTACGTCTAGGAACTTATCCATATCCTCTTCAAACTCCCATTGCGCGCCTTTCAGGGCTTCAGGTCCGGTTGCAACCACAGATCTCTTCCCGATAGGGGCTGTAGCCAGGTCTCCTGAAGCTAGAGCAAACAGGTATGATGGGATGGGAACCTTCTGCTCAAACCGATATAACTTGTCACTTTCTCCAGCTGAGTCTGATGTGACCGGGACGCCGCTTGCCACCACGGGTAGAGGCGATGTGATGTTGAAGGTGACGGTTGATTTGACATCGGGGGTATCTTGACATGGAAAAATGCTCCTAGCCAGGATAGCTTGGCATTGACTATAGACATAAGGATGCTTCTTGTTGCCTGTTTGTGCAGGCGTCAGCCATTGCAAACCGACGCACTCTTTAGTTGTCTCGAGTTCAATGTCTAACTTGATCACCTCTCCCTGAGGCGCTCCGTTGGGCACGGAGACATGAAGTGGTGAGCCATACGGCTCAACACGATCCTTCACCTTCCAGTCTGAGTCAGATGAGTTGAGCTTGACGGATGAGATAGATAGATAATTGGTGTCAAGAGTGATCTCCTTGCTCTGGTTGTCTGTTAGAGATTCAAGCTCGAGTAGTACTGATCCTTCGAGGCGCTGTTTCTCGAAATTGATCTTGAAGTTTACAGTCGTGTGCTTAGTACGCCAGTCGCCATAATTAGCAAGCGTATTCGGGTCACGAGGCGCCATCCTTCTAGAACTGAGACTGAAATGTCGCAGGTTTGAAAAAGAAGTTGCAAATGTTGGGCTTCGAATAGTAATCTCGAGTCTCTTGAACAGAACACTGCCCCGCGTAATGCGACTTGCTCCCCGCATCAGATTCGGATTACGATGCTGATTAGATGAGGTGATGTCAAGCGGATTTCCTTCCAAAAAGGCTAGACTTGAATTTGTTCATACCTCATAGCTACTTATGTACGTACCTATGTAGTAGCACAAAATATGGGCCCCATGTGACAACAAGTTTAATGTTGGTAAATACATATGTAGGTTGGTAGGTAGTTAAATGGTTAGGTACGAAGTAAATAACTATGAATTTATCATCCCAAATAGAATTCTTGCTAGGAATTCTTGTTGTATAATTAAAATGCATATTTATCGCATACAATTTAGAAAATCCCTGGGAATGGGGTTTATAATTAGAAACGCCACATGATATCAACAATGATCGAAACCTTCAATTACCTGGTAACAATAAAGACTAGTCGCAAGCCGAAGCCGATCCCCGACCTCGGGAGGGTAAGGTTTCCAGCTGGCGCTCAGGCCAGCTGGCTGAATTTAAGCCGCTCAACTTTCACAACTTCTACATTACCTGCCAACACAACTAGACCTTGATTTGGCGTTCGTACTAATTCTTTACACCTAAATATTCAGCGGCCTTCATTGTGGACAGCACATGTAGCATGACGATGCAATTACCAAGGTCCCACTAGATCCCATCTGAATTTCTTCTTCTTCTTCTTCTTCTCTTCTTCCTTGGTAATTAGTTATTAATACACATAGGAACGCGCACTTCGTATCCAAAGACGCGAAGAGCCACTGACAGGGGGATCCGATAACCTGGTCTAGAATCGGGGGGAAACGGCGCTAGAATTTTCGGACGGCGAACCTCGCTAATAAAATAGGCTATGGAGGCATTAACTGAAACAGCCATCTTCGACGCCTTCGCTGCTAGGGAAGACTTCTAGGAGCTGATATGTCATTGCCATAGGCCACGGGCCTAGACTGGAGTGTTCGACTGGAAGATGCAAGACGAGCGAACACCCTCTCGGTGAGTAGGGCTGTCTCGTCACTAGAGGTCGGTATGTAGGTACTAATCTGCTAGTTAAGCTAAGCTCAAGAAACGGCACTTGATCTTCTCATAAATATACTCGTACTTGTAGCTTCTCAGCGGTAGCTCGCTTAGGATAGTATCGGCTTAACTTAGTGCAGTTGATATGTATCGCCGGTTGAAATATCAGGGGTAAGAAGCATGGACCGGCTCAAAGTGGGTAAAGGCACGGCCAAGCTGCCAGGCCAAATGTCAAATACTAGTTACGGAGGCACGGAATAGCAGCGAATATGGACAAAGCTTCTAGTCGATGCTCCATATACGTATTGAACTCATTAATGATAAATATGGGCGGCTCGATTATATCGAAGGGCACACTTTCGAGCGTTATAGCCTCCTATAATGGTGAGCCCTGCTTCCCGTCAGTCCTTCGGTAATAATACGCATCCCACTTAGTGGTTCGGGTCAGGATCAGTAACACTCCCACAGAGACGGCTCTGATGCATGTGCCTGCACCGTGCTGCCCTATAGCAAATTCGTGCAGTTCAAAAGATTTATTGGACTCTTTGAAGTCATCCTGGCTTTGGCAGTGAGCCTGAGAGGGGCAGAAGATATTCCCTCTGTAACAAGAGATCGCATATCATGGGTGTGACATTGATGAGTTGGTGACTGCGCCGGAGACAGGGACTCTTCCCCTAGTAGTAGTAGTAGTTCAGATACACGCTCACCATGTATCCTAAAATGAGATAGGCTGGACGGGTGGCGTTTAATGTGAGTAGTTTCGTGCATTATCGTGAAGGATGATGCTACATAGTACCGCCGTAAAGATAGCTTCCCCGTATGCCTGTTAAAGTAGGTAGTAACTACGTAGAAACAGTGCTGACAAAGCGGGACTGCAGCATATATGTATAAACTCACAGAAAAAGGAGTACGTAGGTATGAAGTCTAATAAGCAAGTTTACATAATTATAGTGCTGCAGCATAGAATAATACTTTACGAATTATGCATCAAACATGTTTCTTTGTTGAAACAGGGTAGAAACATGTGGCATAACTCACCCCGTCCAGGAGAAATATTTCTTAATTGGTGTTTCAACCCTACAAACCCCACAAGCAGGCAAGAACGGATGCCGAGACTTCGCGACGTCTGTACAATTCTCATCATCACAATCTCGCCCTTGCTGACGCTCCGCTAAGCATGATAACGTCTTCCTTAACTTTCCCCTTTCCCACGACCATCAAGTCACCGGCATATGTAGGGGACCATGAAAGAGAACCCCCCCACACAACATGTCAGTTTGATAAGAATCCGTATACAGCAGTAACTAGCCTTCTAATCTTGTTTTTAGGTGCATAATAAGTCTTTGGGCGTAGTAGTTTAGACCTGAATGAATTTTACAACTCCGTAAGTAGTTCAGGCAGGTATGTAGTTAAAAAGAAGCTTTAGTTAACGGGTTGGTGCACGGCCCTCAGGACTCGGCCATGATACCTAATTCTGTTAGTACATGCAGTAGCCTGCCATGTGCTCTGTCAGAGGTAGTGGGGAATGGCCCGACACCCTCTCAACCCCTGCTATTATTATGCCTCCCGTGCTCGTCACGGGTCACAAACCCTAGATCTAGTAGGTACATTTCGCGGAAATGTGACTTCAAGCCTCGCCGTCACTTATCGCTAGGTAACTAGGTAAAAGTATGTATGTAACTAGTTTCTGTAGCACGCTTCTGGTCATCTGTGCTGCAAGCATCTCGGAGGATTTTATAGCTCATGTGTGCCCCTGACTAGAACTATGGCCCTAGCCTCTTGGCCTCTACGAATACCTATTTGAACTATTTTCACCTCTTCAAACGTATATGCAGGTGAATTGAGATCGGCTATGAACCATATCTTTGTCAGTTGCTAAGGTATCGGCCAATTATTGTCGAAGTCTGGTAACATTAACTTACTTCACGATAGCTACATATCCACCAGTCTCCCTACATGTAAAGTGTATGCAGGTATTTAAGGGAGTCAAAGCGTACTTATGCAGCTCATTGCCTAGGTCAACTATAAACATCCTCAACTAACCGTGACGAGCAGTACTAGCACGTAAAAGTGTTGAGAGGTCAGGAGGCCTGCGGGATACCCTTATCAGTGATGACTACTTCGAGGTGTGGTTTGCGAGCTCATGATTTGATAAGCGCACAGCGTAGGAAACTATAGCCGCGATGCGTCGACAGAACGTCAAGGGACTTGACTGACCGTTCACCGGAGACCACGTCTCCAATGCTACATACGTATTTTACTCAATTACTCGAAGTCCGTGCTTCAAGCAGCGTTATTTGGAGCTGTTGAGGATTCGATAAAACTTGCCGGTGCTTCATTATCATCGGTTTAGCGGGATCCGAAAATGCTAACCCACAGCACAGGCAGACAGGGTCCGAGCTCAGTCTAACTTAAGGGACGAATCGCGCGAAGTAAATTTGATAGCAGAGTGTTATCTTCATATACCCTTACTTGGCGCGGGGTTTGAAGGTTATTGTCACCATTTCTGTTGTTGCCATTGGATTTTATATAAATGTGAAGGATATGTAATTGGCAGCTTCCGCTGTGATGAAGAAGCATGTGCATGTGACCTGTAACAGCATGTGTAGAAACTTGGTATCCGTTGGATTTGCTTGTTTCATCCGATGAGAAGCCGACCTTATGGGAAGTTGCAAGCAGAGGTGCCGGTATACCGCGGACGGGGTGGCTGGGTTTTCTTAAATGCGGATGGGTGCCGATAGGTTCTTTTGCGGTTCTGTACCTGCGGTGTTAGGAAAACATACTTCGTCCGTACTCAAGGGTTCGGGTAGATAGAGCCAGGGGGGGCTCGTCAATATCTTCTTATTTTATGGGGCAGATCCGACTAGGATCTAACTAACGTTAGGGGCGCGGATGCAGGGAGATCTATATCAGACGCGCTAACCTTCGCTAACCGGTGATTAACTAGGACAAGGGGAGTTTGAAAGCAACTTGGAGGTGAAGATTCTTTGCAGTATTTTTGGAAGGTTACTCTAGACCTTTTTCAGATAGTTAAGGGTTGTCTAGAGCGATGATGTCATAGGACACCATAGTTAGGCGTAGATACGATATAGGTTATTACATGGGCTCACTAGAATATATAGCTGTATAGCACATAATGATACCTATCTAAGCCTATCACTCAATACTATACAATACTACTATTACAACAAAACAGCCCTAGTTAACACTTTATACCTAAGTTATTATGTCACATTATACCATGCTCTTATGAGGTTGCCAAATTATTACTTTTGCTCAACGGAGATGTAATATTTTAGAGTTGAGCTAACTATATATCACGCTCAATATTGGTGATAAAGGTTAGGGATCTAAACTACATACCAAGGAGTTTCCAGCGCCCGTTTGTTCTCTCCCTAATAATATTCCGTGTAATGATCACATATCTAGCTCAGGAATATTTAAGTCTCCAATACAGAGCTCTCGGGACAGCCTTCATACTTGACACGCGCTTTGTGGAGAGGGCTTGTGATCAGGGTATAATTGCCTGATATATATCTCCCTTCAGCCTCGTCTGCCTGAAGCAAGGCTTGCCAGCCTCGGGGTTCCGGTACGAATACAAGGTGCCGATCTGTAAGATAACGGCCAGGATACAACTAGTCAGGTACTGAACATCGATCAAGCTAAATGAGCCTACTAATTGATATAGAACACCAAAAATAAACCTGGCCGATAATATCTATATTGGTGTGAAATCTATTGCAGTAGTGCCGGCAAAGTCGGAGGAAATTCATGATAACCAAAGTCAACACCTCGTAAATAGTCCTGTAGCTCTAAGTTCTTGCTTGTGGTAATCTGTTTCCTAGTCACTCTCACCCTTTAAGCTAAGAGTTATTTAAGTATATTCAATTAACAATAGATAAACGTTTTGTAACAAGTTTAAGGTTTGAAGTATTACTTTTTAACGGGGCAAACCTTGAAGCTCAGAAACGTCGTTACGTATGTAGTCCAACAGTTTACAAAAATTGATGATATTGTATAGTGCATGGAGTTGTCTTGTCATAGCAAGCTAGGTGTGCATTGTTCTTATAATGGCTATATATAGCAGAGAGGGAAATTTGTTCAATGTCCATCATAGTCCCTGAGTTTCAATAAGTGAATTCCAGGAAGTTGTGTTTGCATTATGTAGTATAATTCTGTTGGTTTAAGTCGTAAATTTGGCGTACAGTTCTTTACTATATCACCTTTCACGAATCATAAATACTGGCTGTATAATATTTACTAGATCATCAACCTGACTGAAAACATTGATGGTAGTACTTGGAAATAGGTCCCTCAACTAGAGCAGGCCATAGTTATCAGTATATGAAGTTGTTAGGCGTCCTTGAGAGCTACATAGGATAATATTGGCATCCGAGAATTAGAAACGACGGCTAGGTCAAAGGGTTCACATGAGGTCATGGACAAAATACATAGACATGGAGAAACACATACCAGACTTGCTAGTGTTCAAGGTATGGCAATCATTACAAGATCGGCATAGAGGATTGCAACTCCAAGTAACACCATCGATATCAGCTTACAGCCTGTGACAACGCCATACGCCTCACCTACGTACGTAATTAGTTAATATTACTAGGGTAAGTCTTTGAATTGGATGGTGGGAACAATTGCAGTCTAGCGAAGATCTGTAGCTGCTATCTAGAACGAACACCATCAATGTGGCCACTCATGCGATATTTACTTGACGTACATCATAGGGTTGCAGATGTCAGGTTTTCGATCGTTTGATTGTCTGCAACACACCTTGGAATCCCAGAAACAAAAGCCTATGTAGGAAATTCTCCGTAGCTCAACCCAATCCAACGGATTGGAGAAGAAGATCTTGTTAATATGCGATTGCATATGTATGTGTGCACCAATATATCTTAAACATTCTTACATATGTATGTATGCATATAACTATGTAATATGCTGCTCTTCATGTTCCCCGCGATTGAATTCATGCCCCGCTGATGATGGCTCTGCATGAAGCTCCATGATACATGAATACGTACATAAAACTATATTTACATAATGTACATGGATATAATCAAGTAAACCTAAGACTAGGACCAGTGCCGGACAGGCATCATTGCAGATGTATTGTCTGATCATACAGAGATCGACGACAATTGCACCTAAAGATTAAGAGTAATATGCAGGCATGCATAGTCCTGAAGAACGGTGATCGTCAACTCTGTTAAGGGGGCAAATTTAGGGACAGACGGCTAGAGGGGATGAGGGGGTAGCGTAAAAATGCAGCTACAAGATGTGCCTAGGTGGGGTTTATCTACCTGAGCTACAGACTGCAGTAGCTGATGACCGTCTGTCATATGCTTGTCATCGCTTCCAATGCGTGCCAAAGCGTCGTATCCCACTAATTCTGTCACGGATCAGCGAATCCAGCCCGGCACTAAGTTAGACTCCATTACCTACCAGCCCACCTACATACTTGGCTCTTTTGAACAAGCTCTTAAGTTTAACTAAAGCCCAAGGAGCCTTTATGTATTGTACAAATAGGTCACTAAAGACGAATGATCATCATCAGTTAGCATACATACAAGTATGTATAATATAGCTAACACGCAGCTGCTATAGATAATCATTTCCCAAGATATTTTTGTGTTAACTACTAGAATACGGTGCATTATCTCCGTAACCTGGTTGTCGATTGCGATGGATCCCACTTGTTCTCCATTCTCTACGGCTCTTTGCCGTCTATCACTAACCACTTAATAACTATATCCATCATTCTTAGTAGCAAATAAATAGCTGCCAAGCTGTCATTACACATACAGTTTACGTTCCATCTAACGGGAAAAGAACTTTCAACTATGCCTACCTGTTAGCCATGTGTAGTTATGACATACTATGTAGAACGTCAACCATGTGCAGAGAAGCTAACTGATTCCGAGGGCCGTTCCAGAATCCTTAGACTTGGCATTAGTAGGGGCGCCCTGGTCGGAATTCTTTTAGTCAATATCGCCGTCGTTTTTATGCTAGCGCTGCACTGCATAGGGAATAAGTTTCGGGGCTAAAGCCATATCAAGTTTCAGTTATGGAGATGGCTTTCGCTACGGATACAATTCAGGGTCCCCCCCTTTCCTTTCAAGGTCTCGAGAAGACTTACTAGCTCTTAAGGCGTAAGATCCTTTTTCGGCTAAGCAGGGTTGTTATCATGGCAACATTAGCAGGGGTTAGGTCGTTTCAATCATGCAGCATAATGAACCTCTCTCCAAGGCCCGTCCAGCCCCCCGTCTCAATACACCCTGGCCAAGCGACTCGGTCATTGTTGCTGCTGCGCCTTTGTGTCGATGTCTAGAGTCATGGTAGCTCCGCTCCAAAGCCCCGGCATCGTCATGCTCATTGGAGGGGGAGGCGAACCAAGAAGTCTGCCTACTTACATAGTTACCTGCCTACCTGCTTGACATACATATGCATACATATGCATACATATGCACACTGATATACGTGCATGTATAGATCATGATACCTCAATGATGTACAGCGTTTCGTTTTGGATGCTGCTAGGAGGTGTCATTAACCCTTCTTCTTGTCCCGCTAGTTACAGTATGGATTCTAGCTTCATATCTCGTCTTTACTCAGACTTCTGATGTACGAAACATTTCATGAGAGAAGTCCTATACCGGGCTGACTATACCCGAGCATTCACTGTTTCTAGTTTTCACGTTTGGTTTTGACTACATGCAGGTATATATGGCCCGCTATGTTTTGCGGACTCCACATATTTGAAAAGTGTTTGCATTCGCCTTGATCTCAGAGCAGTTAAGAGAGGCCTTGTCCTATATTACTGTTATTAAGGTCGTGGCCTCCCCTGTCCTAGAGCTCACCTACATATACATACTGCATACATATGTATAGACTTACCCGTCACATTTTGCCAGCCCATCCCTCCAAGTTTGGGAGACCTACACATTCTGTTTCCTTGTTTGGAGAGGGACCTAGCGTTTCGTGTACCTCGCTAACCGTCCCCACCGGCATTTAAAGCTCTCTCTAGGTCCTCATGGCACATATAGTCACCTGCATGCTCGACTTTGATGGCGAGAAGAGCTCGACGAGAAGCCATATAGAAATTTCTATTTCTCCTGCAGAGTCTACTGAGTCGGTAGGTCAACCCTCCCCCACTCTTGACGAGAGAATCTCTTACTCACCTTCATCCCAATACTCAGCTGGTATCGACAAGCTCTCGAGACGAGAAGAAACCACACGTTTGGAGGATGGCCCAACCAGAACCCCGGAAGTATCAGCTTTTCCCCAAGGACAGGCAGCCGGCTCCGCCTGTTGTTGTAAAGCAGCTTGACCATGAGCAAACTCCCCCGACGCCCGTAACGCCGGCTACGGAGAAGTCGGAGAAAACCTCGATAGCAAGCGATCTTCGGCAACGTATCAAAGAGCACAACTTGAATAGGAGGAGGAAAATCAGCGTACCGGAACTAGGCCCTATGACGACAGTGCAAGAAGTTCCTATGGACTCACGTTAGTACCGTGACATTCCGTTGTCCGTGATGACAATACTGAACAGTCTTTTTATAGCAACAATTCCAGGTCGTCCTGCGTTGCATGAGCGGTCCATAAGCTCACCGGCGAATAGTGGACGGCAACATCATTTAGCGAATTTCATGACTACCCACCAAGCATCGGATGGAGAGAACTCGGAGCGCATCTTGGCACCTCGATCAGCTTTCCGGCAGGACCGTGCAGCAACAGCTCAAGGGTTTAGGCAGCCGCTATCTCCCAAAGATCTGGCTCCTCTGGTGATCCCTAAGCAGCCAAGCTCTCTCCCCCAACTAGCTAAGAAGATATCTATGACCCGGCTTAAGCAGAGCACCACGCTGCAGGATTCCGCCAACCTTGCGCCCAAAGCCGATGACTCGCCTAAAAATCGTACACCCTTCACGCCATTCACACCGATCTCAGGCTCTCTCTCTACTGTTACGCCTAGATCTGCAACAACCGCTTTGACCTCATCAACGCTCGCGACCCCCGTATCAGCGCCCGCTGAGAGTCGGGTGTCACCACATCCTTGGGAAAAGTCCGTTCTCTCGAATTTCGATATAGCATCACATGACACCTCCAGTGATGTGACGTCTACCCCGAAAGCCGAATCACGGCACGCCTCGCGAAGCCCACCAGCCGGGTCACATAAGCGGGGCCAGTCAGATTCCGGAAGCATAATGGAGCGTGGTCGTCCGCGTCGGCGATACGACAACAGCCTGGTTGGTGGAAGCCACAAGCGCAATGAGTCAAAACGCAGTATAAGCACGGAACGACTTGCCTTCGAAACGCTACCGCAAGGCTTAAGATCGAATGAAGCTGCGAGCAAATTGGACCAAGCGGAAGTCAGCCTGTTGAAAAAGCAAGCTATAGGCCAAGCCCTACGATTCGAGGTCCTCAAAAGGGAAGATGTCGACAGTCTATCTAAGGTGCGTATCTATCTTGCTATATCAACTCTGAAGAGCAGCCATCTAACCCCTAACAGGAACTCAGGTACCTAGACGACCGGACAGAGTACCTACGCTGTACCTACACATCGCTCCGTGCCAGCCGCCGCAATCTCCATTCGCGTATATGCCAGTATCTTCGATCTGCGCGCGTAGCGAAGTTCAGCTACGAATCGATGCTGAAACAAGAGGAGGCGCTGGCCGAATTGGACGCTTCCATTGACGATTGGGTCAACAAGTTGGAACAAGCCGAGAACCGCCGCACCCGCGTCAGACAGAAGCTCCTCGAGCACGTTGCCGCAGCAGCGACCCTCCCGAGCACTATAGACGGCGAAGTCCCCGGAACCCAGCTGCCGGCGGCGGCTTCGGATTTGTCGACACCGCCGCAAAGCCCGACCAAGCCCCTCTCGTTCCTTGACGCCGAAGAGCCCTCGTCGCTATCGCCTCAGCGCGTCGTCGCTCGCGTCCCTTCCGTCATCCCCGAGCAGCCGGGCGAGGAAGAAGACAACAGCAACCGGCGGTTCACCAGGCGGGACCCCGAAGAGGAGTCGGCGCTCAAGCGAATGGAGAGCATCCGCATCTATGCCGACAGCGACGTCTATGCTCTGCTCGCGGATGTCGAGAGCGAGTTCACCAAGCTGAACGGAGACGGCGTCACCAGCCCTGAATTGGGCGTGCGTCCTGCGACCTGCGAGAAGCAGAAAGATCTGCACCGTGCTCGCAGCCATGATATCCTCAATGGTAGCTCTAGAAGTGGGAGTGCTAACTCGACTCGAGCTGCCAACTCACCCGCGCCTTCACCTCCTTTGAAAGATTCGCCCAAGGCCGACGGCGGTATCCTTCTTACGGCAGCGGTGTTCAAACCCGAATGAACCCGTTGCTACTCTTGGTATGCAGGTGGTTCATACCAAGTTGCACTCACTCTATTCTATTTCCCCCCTCACATTCTCTTCAACCTTTTTATTTATTTATTACAAGCATCTTCCAATCAGCTATCTTCATTTCTCGGACTTGCATCTTAACGATTTACGGCCACACCCCGATTTACCATTGCATTATTATCATCTGCATAGCTTGGAAGTTCATTGCATTCAAAACCACCTGTGTTTTTATCTATATATAAGAGTATTGCTAAAGCTCTTCATATATGTTATCTCATACCACGTCGACCTCCGACGTATGTCTGTCTGTCGCCTTCTTTTTATTTCATTGAACGTTTTAAGGGTTCATCAATCCTTTTTGTTAATCGCATGTACATTATGATATAACGGCCGCTCAGATACCCGTGTGCACCGAACCGTCGGGCATATTGTAACAGCAGGGAGGATACCCAGTGCGCCTTCAAGTATATTCTTTCCTTTATTTTATTTTTTCCAGCGGTTGAAAATTGTAGATAGTTTTTTTAGTACAGATCTTCTTCGCCTTGTCTACGTCTTACTACAAAGACCTAGAAGGTGTTGATCACTTCAAAAAGTACAATGATGTATTGATAACGCTCAACGCTTGGCATTGTCCCGTGTACGTGATGGTCACAAGTCGATCCTATCGCTGGTGAAAGTATGTCATGATCAGCCCGAGTAGATGCCGGCGCCCTGTTCGAGGCTCGCCGATGAAAGCCTCGGCATCGGGAGAGGATTCCCTCTTGATCTTCCATGCATGCAATGCGGCTGCGACTGATCCTGGGCCTTGGCATTTCCATCCTCCGAAAGCCACAATACCACCACCCACTACACTACCCACGTTGCAGTTGCTAAACATAGGATTCGTGTCCCGTGACTTACTGGTCGAAGCTATACGGGTCATGGTTTTAGAAGTGGTTGTCGGGTTTATTTTCTAATGTGGTCGTATTATCTATTATTACTATGGCTGACTACACAAGCACCCTCATGGCCCTAAGAGAAAGAGAGCATGTCGTGACATTTGGATCGACTGCAGTTCACATACAGCTAGTTGATTTCTTATGTCCAAGTCTTTCGAAATAAAAATACTTATTGCTGATTCCGACAATACGAATGCAACCTCTCGCCCTCATTTAATTGAAGGAAAAGGCCAACCAGAATACAAGGATTGTTGAGTAAAGGTACTGTACAGCAATAGTTAATCTACTGTTGAGGAACATTCAAAATGCAGTGGTTACTTACTCAATGCAACCGTATTTGGGAATCTTCAAGCTCTCGTTACAGGACGCCGAGGAACGGTCATAGAGGAACGTGGCTGATGCGATCAATCGTGCGACGATAATCGGGTGTTGCAATGCGGTGCAACCAGGAAAGTGTACGAACGCACGTCTAACTACCTACTATACGATCTTCATAATGCATGAGGGCATACACATATATAGATTTACACGGATATCGGCGACCGATATCTCCACAGCCAAGCCAAGACTTTTCGTAGAACCGCGGCCCTCGTCGTCGCCGTCCTCAATTCTTTTTTTCTCTCATCGGATTACTATAGTTACTATTACATACTTACTTACAGCATACGTGCTACATCACTACTACTTACTACCTTAAGGACCTACCTACTACCGCCACCACCACCGCCGACGCCGCCATTGCCATCGCCAAGCCAAGGGTTCGGTTTTCGCTGTTTTACTCGCGCGCCATGCCGCACCGGGCTTCATAAGAACAACGACCCTTTCGTGCGGATGCGCCCTCGGTTTACGTCGAGGGGAAAGATAACCAAAAAACCATTATCGGCGAAGAGGGCGAAGCGTCTCACACGACACCACTCCTGCACTCCTGCTTCTTGGTGTGTGTTACAGAGAAACAAGTGAACTGTGACTGATGATGACCCCTCGTTTCCCCCTTTTTCCCCTCCCCCTCTCCCACCCGCCCTCAGGATCGAATGTAACCCACACCCCACGCACGATCTCTCCCTGTGTGTGTGATCTGTAAGTACATACCTACCTAGGTACATACTCATGGTGATGATGTGCGCAGGGGGGGCACGGTCGATAGGGACAAACAACCTTAATTAAAAGAAACTCAACCAATTTATATATGCTGTGATCCTCACTTGGCTGTATTACTTACATTGATGTTTGAAATGAAGTAGATAGATACTTTAAGTAGATATTGTATGCCACACTTCGTAAATACCCATATGCGTATAGTTAAGACCAGACCTTGTCGGATATTTGTGCTGCATGCATACATAGCACACCTACATACTTCATGACATGCTTCCTGGCCCGCTCAACTGAGAACATACATACATATATTATATTACATGCATGCATGCATGCATATGTATGTATGTCGCATGTCTCCTTCGTACCTACATACGAACTTACCTCCTCGCCCACGATCTGCACGCACTTTACGGCATCACGGCAGCGGCCTGCATACCGCCTAAATTTTCGAAATCCGCAAAACGCTAACGTTCGGATTAATACGGAATAAAGCGGAATAACAAGCTTCCCCAGAAGATGTGGGTTTTGCGAATACGCTTAATAGTTTTTATTGGTTAAAAAGTCCGGGGGATTTGCCGGGGAAAGTTGACTTGTATAAGCGCACCAATTATATTGCAAGCTGGGCTTTGCGGCTCTGGGGAAGAATTTTTAGCGTTCTGCGGATTTCGAAAATTTAGGCGGTATGCGTTTCGTCTTTCTCTGCATATACTGTATGCACGTGTGTGAAGGAATAATAACCCTACCGACTTACCCAATCAGCGCCAGCCAACTTGACTATCTGCCTACATAGGGATGTAGATTAGATAACTACCTGACTATATACGCACACAATTGGGTACACATATAACAACGCATAGCAATTCCGAACTACCATGCCCCAGATTACTGTATACCTAGGTAGACAACATCCATGGATCTGCCCCTCGCCCACCCACCACTACTACCTATCACTCAACCATTCCGAGGTCCAGCCCGGGAAGACGAGGATGTATTAGAAAACACTACTAGGCATTTTGGGCGGCTTTCTTTTCGGAATCAATATTGTAGCACCACAGACTGAATTACTGTTAAGGCCAACGCCACCATCGCGATCATCTCACAGTAGTAATATTAGTTTAAAAATAAAATAAAAAGAGCACAGCATGAGTATACGAGATTCTGCACTCGCATGCATTTCTATTATTACTACCCAAGTATCTATCTATACAACAGCATGTGTAACTACCTAGCGACGGCACGGCGTGAGGAGGACCAGGCCCGGGCCGCATTATTGGAGACGGCGCTGCTGTCTTAGTTTTTTTATTATTATTCTTTTTTTTTCCTTCCCCTTCGTCTGATGTTTGATGATGTTTCGACGCGGCACAGCAGACACGGCACAGCAGTACCTACTTAGTATGCGATGTACTTAATCTACCTCATCGGGTATGGAATGATTACTACTACTACATTGTATAACAGACCCAATCGCAACCCCGGATTTTCTGGTTTCTGGTTTCGGTAACAGGGGAATTTTCAGTTAGTCAATACCGCGCAAGTATGCAGGTAAGCAATTGTTGGAGCAGAGGTGATTTCACCACCATCCCTCCCTCCCTGCTTGGTTTCGTGGGGGGTTATAACTAAGTAACTACTCTTCACCGCTTTCTCCTGTTTCTTCAACAGAAGGGAAACATTGCACTGCTCCAAACGAAACGCCGCCGACCGAGGGGTTTGTTTGGGTGGTTGTTGGAAAAGCTGCATAAAGGCAAGGTGGTGGTCAAAGACGGCAGGCCGATTCGAAACGGTCGGGTAGCGGACCTGGGGTTCATGTCATGTCATGTCGTGTCGTGATGGGGTTCGGAGAATTTTCCGTCTTTCAGCTGAACTTTGTTTTTCGGTCGTTTTGTTGCAGATTCTCTTCTACATGATCTAAGCCCTTACTTGCAGGGTACATGTGTATTGCATGCCAATGCTAAAATTATACCTTGGGTAAGTAAGTAGGTAGAGAGATAGGGGAGACTCGGTTTCACAACAAGATGCGGAAAAGCAATTCCAAATGTTGACAATCCATCACCACCGACAATAATTGCCTAACGAGTGAATACAAGGCCGAATTGCTAGGGATCTCGTGAATCCTTCATATAATTGTGACATTATTGTGTTCAGGCATATAGTAATATAACGGGACTTCGGCCTAATCTTAACCCCAACAGCAGATCACAACAAACACGAGCATAATCATTACGCTCAGGATGCGAAGAGAGGAGAGAGAGAGAGAGGCTATGAATGTGACGTCAAATTTACCACAGGGGGTTTATATTGTGCGTCACTGCTAAGAAGCGCCTATGACTTAGGTGTGTCACGTAATTACGGTGACGGTGACGGTGACGAAAACGGTGACCAATGCCTCTCTGCCAAGTTCAATTGCTTGGATGCAGTGCATTGACCTGCAACAGTGCAGCCCAGACACCGTCCATCTCAGCAGCGACAGCTTCCGCGGTCCGACCCCGATCATCCCTAAGCGCTCGGATGTCCTCTGAAAGCGACGTGTCGAGCCGCTGGATGCCCATCGCCTGCGCCGCTTGGACGGCCGCCTCGGGGAATACAGGCGTGGGCAGAGTCGAGGCCATCCACAGCAGTAGCCAGGCGACCTCCTCCTGACCCCTTTCAACGGCTAGGTGTAGGCCGCTCTTCATGTTGGCGAGCGGATCTTGGTACCGAATGAGCTGCGGCACCGGCATGGTGGTGGGCTCGTCTCCGCCTGCTGTTTGGTCGGCATCGCGCAGCACATCTATGATACCCTGGACGTCACCTTCGCCACACATGACATGATAGGCGCGAGCGGGCCGAGCTTCAGGGTTCGCCGCAAGGTAGGCCTCCTCGGTGATGGTAGGGAGGATATCTAAGTTCTCGTCCACGCCACCTTCGCTCGTATACTTGGTCATGATGGACACGTTTGAGGATGAGTGCAGAAAGGGGTTGGTCGATGATGGCCCCGCCGCGTTTGCTGCGAGCTGTGCGCCGCAGGAGGGACACTTAAGCGAGATGGCTACTTCGGCCGATTGGTCAAGGAGGCACTGCCAGTGGAAGTGACATCCGCAAGGCAGTTCCAGGTCATCAGGAACCGACTGCGATTCTCCAGCATCGTCGTCCTCGACCTCGAGTACGAGAGGATCCTCGCACGTTTTACAGGTAGCCATGTCGAAGAAGGTCCTTGTTCCTCACGAGATTATATGAATAAGGGTTTCTTTTATTGGTGTGGTGTATGTATGAATGTGGTCCAAGCCAAGAGGAGCAGCCTGTCCATCGCACGTGTGAGAGATGGTCCAGGAAAAGAGGAACTTAGCTAAAGGACAAACAATTCTGATCTCCGCCATCCGAGTGAAACCACGCACCAAGGTAGTAGTAGAGAGTTGCGCGACACAAAGAAAATGGCGGTTTCTCAAGATGAAGTTTTTTTTATTAATTTTACTATGACTTACCGATTCGTAAACGCACAATCGATCAGAACTTTTGATCAGCCGACGCGTATTTTCTTTGATTTTCAATCCGTATCTCCCGATTATTGAGGCTGACTTGGAATTTTGGATGTGAAAATATCATTCATCTGATTTACCCCGTGCTGAGTGTGAGATAAGAGGCCTTCAGCGCAAAGTTTTAGTGGATAAGGTTTGAATGGATGAGGTCTTCGCTGATGTCGGATTTACATCATACCGATCGATGGGTCTGCTGAAAGCCACCTGCACAGGGCGGGGCTGGCTGCATTGTGGACACAGGAACCTCTTCACCAAGCTGAAAGAAGGTCCACTGCTTGTCAATACCTACATACATACCTCTAAGCTGCATCTAGACCGTTCCAATCTTTCTCATACGTAGCTTAAAGCCGCCTAACGAGTACCTTATCGTGTTCCGAATGAGGATTACCTTACCGAAAGAGAGAAAGAAGAAAGAAACCTCTCTCAATGTCTTCCGGGATGTGGGTGGAAGTGAATAATAGTAAAAATAATAAGACGACGAGTTATCGCTCGGAGGAAATTTGACAGCTGGTAAGGAAGGTGCTTAATAAGTCAGCTCCAGCTGAGGACAGGGCCCTCTCGCCAGCTGAGGCTATACTTAGCCGCGCGCGCGGGGGGGGGGGGGCGGAGCCTCGATAATTCGAGCGCCAGGCGGCTGGGATGTTGCACATACATCATACATGCAGGTGTTTACCTCCCCTAAGCTGACGCTATCTTGCGCTAGTATATGCGCGTCGATATATACTGTACTTACTTACATATAGAGTGTGGCTCACACGTGAGACTCCACGACGGAAAAAGCCATGCTGTCATGGCATGCATGACGCTTAGTTAGTTGCTCCCCTTTTTTAACTCTATAGCATCGCACCAACACAAGCACCAGCACCAATGTTTGATAGGAAGTGAGGCAGCCTGCCTACTTCCCTGCCTACCTACGTACTTGGATATGCTATCACAAAGTGAACTCCATCGATTGTCCATCGCACGCGTCTAATGAATGATCTTCGTCGTTCAGCTCAGAAGTTCCGTATTATATTTGCGACTATCAATGTGGGGGGGCGGAAACCCGACGACTTAGGTACTTATGTTAAGAAGGCTAATAGTAGTAACTATTGGATTGATATATACCTACCTACGGTGACACCGTTGAGACGGTCTCGTGGGACGCCTACTTACTTCAGCTAACTATTGTCGATTGTTTCCATAGGTATTTATAGAAATTCGGACATTTCGCCCAGATAGGTTGGGTTGAGGGTACTTATGTAGGTAGGCAGTTGAATGTGTTCGTAGCTAGGTAGCATATAGCGAAGATATGCAGCGTTGTAGTCCGCAAGCAAAGTCTCAAACCATGGTTGCGTGGCTATCCCCGATGGCGCACAAGAACCGTAGCAGAATACGAGATAGGTGAATATCAGTCAAATGCCGTGGAACTTAGCTATCGGTGCCAATATGCCAAACTAAGGGCATCATCCACGTACTATGTCTACGCCTAGCGTACTAGTCGTTGAACAACTGCCGTTCAACAATCCACAGCCTAATTTGTAATCTAAGAGCCTCGGCTAGTGAGTAGGCTAATAATAACTGTCGTCTGAGTCTTAGGCCAACTTAGTTGTAGGTCGTGGAACTCTTCTGGAAACCAACTTCGTCACACTACACTTACATGCATTTTTTAGTTGTGGGTCTAAAATCAGGACGGCGCCAGACTCTTGACTATCATGGTGATTGAGAGTTACGTAATGTATCAACGATTCTTCTTCTATGTATACAACACAAGAGGAAAGGGGCATGCCAGGTAAGTAGGAGCTCGTTATGCTTTACGACTGCTCAACTACTTAGAATAGCTGATGGTATGATCTATGTATGTATTTATGTAGCCAAAGATAAAGGGGTCACCCTCAAGTCTAAATCACTAGAAGGTGAAGTTGGGAATCTTCACGCGACTATGAACTCCTTTTAAGCATTGTACAATAGTATTTACGAATTGCGTTATGGCTAATTTCTGAAGTATTAAAATTCAGCGCAGGCCTATAGAAATATTCGTTTATTTTCTTCTAGCACTACAATTGTGCATAGATCTAGTGTAAAGATAGTAGTAAGCCTATGTGATATGCCGCTGGGTGTAGTATTACTGCACCAGGCAGCCTGTCCCCCTTTCCGACGATTACCCCTTGATCGTCTGTATTCCTTGAGTACCCAAACCAAATCCCGTACGCCCTTTAGTTAAAACTTCCCTTCCATATCCATCAAACCGGGTATCCATCGCTCTGTATTCTCTTTTTGTGTAAACCATGAAGCCACAGTCTAAGTACCTAGTGCCTTCGGCCTTGGCCATCTTAAATCATGTCTTGTGTGTGTGTGTGTGTGTGTGTCGCTGTGTCGTTTCAACGACTCATGGGGTGACAGTAGGTAGCATCACGCCAGCGTCAACGCTCGTGAATAGGGGGCGGGTGATGCCGCTGCGTCTCAGTAGACATATACTGCAGACAAGAAACTCAAGTCGTCTGCGGCCGCGCCCGCAGCCACCGCTGCACCGTCCGAAGGGCCGGATCCTCGGCCGTCCAGCGAAGCATGCCGCTGTCCGAGCTCTGCAATTCTCGGTAGATGACGTCGTCCGTTATCTGCTGGAGTTCCTACACTCGAAGTGTCAGTAAGGGGTGTGCATACCCGGGGAGTTAGGGGTATTGATTCTGGGCTGTTCCTTGCTATGGTGGGTAGTGTAGTTGAGTCAAGGGGTAGTGGTAATGGTGACTAAGAGTAGGTAGAGGAGATAAGAGTTAGGTCTTAGTTAGGTGAATAGGATAGTTAGATGAAAGAGGGTGATGGGAGAACTGGTAGATCAGAAAGGAGCTTTTATCGTACCCTCCGCAACTGCTCGTCGCAAGCTCTTAGTTGGCGCCGGTGCGAGGAACTAGGTCGTTGCCCCTGGAGGACTTGGTCCCGGTACTCGATCCACCTCTGGGCTGCGGCCTGGCGAAGGTAGATCTTCTGGGCCTCGTGCCTGCGGGCATAGGCATCTAGAAGAACTCTGTTTTTGGCAGAAGATTCGATCCATGAATTAGTTTCCCTCAGGTAAAGGTTAAGTGAGTGTTTCCATCATTATGTTATGCTATTTCCGTGCCTGAAAAGGGATAAAAACGCACTGTTGAAGTTCTGCCTTGGCCTGTTCTTCTTCGCCGCCTATTGTTTGAGGTACCGTGACGTCGGCGGAGCAGTTGAGGATGTGCTGGCCGTCTAGGGCGCACTGGCGCAGCGCTGCCCACCCCTCCGTGTAGTAGTCGTCAGGGTTTGTCGGGTCTACCGGCGCGGCCGCGATATAGTATTGGAGGTTTCGGAAATCGGAGAGGACATCGGCAACTCGCGCCGTTCTATATTCGTTGACTGGTCTTTTGGTTAGGCATGTGGCGATGGTCTCATAAGGGGGGGCGGGCCTAGAAGCTGCCCTCCCGCATCGGGCGGCAACGGTATCTGTTTAGGGCTGTAGACTTACGGCCGTCCATTTTCTTAAGGGGGCAACTTCGTTGTCTATTGCGAGATTCTGATTACGGTATTAAGATGCAAGGTATGGTGTATCAACCTTGAGTATGAAGGTATGAAGAGCTTCGGAGAAAGTATATATATATGGTCTTTTCTGAAAATTATACAACCCAATGAGAAGATAAAAGGGGAACTTGGCTCAGGAGCGCAACGGGTAATTGGCGGCAAGGCTGCAGATACTTTTTGGGGCCTCCAGTTGATGATATCTAAGTAGAGGCTTCATGATGGCGGTCTTCAACAGGCAGCGAATACACTTGGTTTTTGTACGGACTACGTTTCTACTATCGACGTTGAGGCCGTTGAAGACCTTTCGGACATAGAGTAGCGAGGCGCATATAGTTAGTTCCCGCTGCCGGAGTAGTTCATGCCCCCAGAAAGCCCCATAAGGTTGCAGTACACAAAAGAGAAAAAAAGGAAGCGGTAGTCACCACCAGAGCAGAAAGTCAGCTACCCTCTTTGTCCGCTACTTAACTCCAAGAACCACTGCCCTGACGAATCGGATACCATATCGAGCATCTAAGCAGCGATCTAGCAGCGAGCTCAAAACTGAGATGGACCCTGACTGAGCTGGATACTCAAAGCCCTTTGGCTTGCTACCCGTTACCCGTGGCTTTGGGAAAGAAGTTCCCTCCCCCCCCCGGCACGCCTGGGAAAGTTGTGCATACAGACTAGCACCGATCTGCCCGCCCATCTGGCATCCCTGCTGCAGCTCACTGCAGAAACAAAATACCCCATTTTATCGTGACTTAGATGGGTCAGATGGAGCGAGGGCGAACCGACGATGGGGGAACGTCATAGGCTATCCCTCCCTGGACCAAGGTGAACATACAGAGGAAAAGGTCAAGGGATCCAAGAGGAAGAAGAGCCTCTTTTCGAAAGTTCATAGCCAGGGGTCACCCGAGAAGGGTAAAGGCAGTGTGGATTTCAGGACGCCACGTCTGGTGCTAAAGGGCTGCTAAGACCCCAATCGGGTGTATAGAGTGTGGCTTCAGGTGAGATGGGACGAAATTTTGTACTGAATGCATCTCTTGGGCCCCGTACGTGGCAGATCTCACCGGACCAATGGGAGGAGCGGAAGCGCCTAAAAAATTTGGCCCTTACACACGTTTTCCGCATGAGCTGAAGTTTCTAGTGGTCCACCCTCCGCCGAATAAAGAGAACCTACTGTTTGAAAGGCGGGCGCGCGCTTTTTTTCCTCTCTTCTCTTTTCTTTTTTAGTTAGTGCTCCACCAGCTAACTATAGGTAGTCAGCTAGGTACATAGTTAGCAGCAGCACTGCCATCCCGTTCAATATCTGATTACGCTACCACCATCACCCACTTTTATTTTCTCTCTTTCGGAGACAATGAAACATATAATCATACTTCATAGAGCTAGAGACCCTGGGTCGATCTCCAGCTTGCCTGGTACCACCACCGGCTACATCACCCAAGCGCACACATCCCACGCTCACGCTGGGTCCCTGTCGATCACCGCATGGGCTGCGCGTAGAATAAGAGTCCCAGCCCCACGGTTCCGGTTCGGTGGCTTGATGGTACTTCTTAGATGAGATCCTCATCCTGCGGTCGGCGACTCGCTTAACTGTTGCTCGTAGTAGATCATCCATTCATAGCACCGCCTGATGTAATTTTCAATGTAACCCGGAACATACACGTGCTACAATATCTAGATTCGTATGTAGTTGGAGAAGAGGATAACGGCTGCCTCAGGGATCGTCACTAGCGTTAGCCATAGATATTGACTATCAATACACCATTTCAAAGCACGCCAACTGAGGACTCCAATTCAAGAGCCCTATGTCCCTCACCTCGAGCCAATTGTAACCACTACGCCTATAAGATAAATCCCTAATACTTTGAGACCGCTTCGTGTATTGCTTAGAAATCAAATGTCGTGTTGCTATAGGGTTCTCTCTTCGGGATGTTGCGAAGTAGGTAGTCTAGTCTACATTGGAACGTAGAGTACCTTTCCTAAGTTCCTTTTCGGGCCCCTATATCATGGGGCTTCGACAGCCGTCATATCGACTTCATCCCTGACCCAGTCAGCTCCATCGGCACGATCCATGGTCATGCGCCGCAGCCGTCTTATGCAGCCGTCTCACTCGCTAATCTTTCTCAGCAATCGCTTGTAATCGATCGTCAATCTCCTCCTCAGTAAGGGTCCTGAATCCAGGGTCGGTTCCTTCCTTGCCATCTTTACGGGGGCCACCGACGATGCCAATCTCAATCTCACCCTTCTTGAAGTCCATACTAAGGACCGTGCTGAGAGTGGTGATGGCCAATTCAACCACCTCTTCCCAGTTGCCCTCAGCGTGATCCTTGTTCTTCAGCTTCTTCTCCAGGTGGTTGATAGCCTCTTGCTGCTTGGGACCGGCTGCCGTACCCTTGTAGCCGACGTAGTAGCCCGCAGGATCGCACTTGAACAGCTGGGGGCCGAACTCCGAGTCGAGAGATATCAGCGTAGTCGCCACGCCGTAGGGGCGCATGTAAGCCTACATAATCAATGTCAGCATATTGATGATAGTAAAAGGCCTAGTGAAATAGAAGAGAGGATGATCACGGACTTTTTGAGTATAGACCTGACTGATGTTGGCCAATCTCTTTGCCAAGACATCGCAGGGCATCTCGTATCCATATTTGTATCTGAACTCGGCTGCCTCTCCCTGGGCACGTTGCGCAAATGCCCGAGCATCGGCGATAGAGCCGGTCATCACGCTACCAACCGACGGGGAAATCTGGAAGAGGTGTGATACAGAAGAAGGGTCGATCAGTTTATCCTGGCATCCCGAGTTAGTCTCAGCCTTCCATTATCGTGCAGCCAAGCTGGGCAATAATTGAAGCCACTTACGGGAACCTTCTTTTGGGAGAGAACAACTGCGCAATCCTTTCCCCGCACACCTATTGCCATAATATTGGCCGCAGTGATCGCCTTGAACGCATATTCTGCAAAGAAGCTACTATCAGCCAAGTGCTTACCCAGCAAACATCGTTCCGCACGAATAAAGCACCGTCTTAGGAACTCGGGGTGGATGTGGGGGTGTTCAAGAATCGGGGCCGAGGGTACACACCGACTTGGTAAAGTCTTCCTTGCTCGGAAAAGATGGTAATGTGCCGGTCAATACCGCTGCCTTTAGAAGAGAGGTAAAAAGGTCAGTAAGATCAGCCACAGAGCAAACAAGCTGAAAGCAGCGGTTACGTAGCTAAAAACACACTTGACATGATGACGGTTTGCTAGGACGCAAGTCCAAAATCAGGGTCGATTTTGTTTCCTGTATTAGAGGAGATAATAGGCTATACGAAACTACTGTATTCCAGCAAGGTTCCGTCGGATAGAAGTAGAAGTTGAGGGTAAGGTTGAGGCTCGAAATAGGTGATGCAGGTTAGTGATTGAACTTGAGGTTGAGCTTCAGCCTTGGGCCCTTCTTCCAATCCAGGTTGAACAAGGGACGCGACTGCTAGAGCTTGCCTGGAACCTTACCATGCACGGACCTCTCGAGCTATGTAATAGGTACATAGGTGCATACTTGTCTAATTCATCGAAACACGGGCCACCTTAAAAACACCTAACTGAATCCTAGCTCTAATCAGCTAATCAAGCTTGGCAGTTTAAGAGAGCGGGCCAACTTCTCCACTGAAAAGTCTCGCGATAAGATCATAGACAGAATTGCAGAATTGCATGAAAGACTGACTTCCAAAAGATTTCATTGGGCTTGCTGGAGGTTCCTGTTTAACCTAGATTCAAAGACATAGGACAAGACACCTGCAGCAGCAGTCCACTCATTGCCTACCTAGGCTGCTTTAGATACTGCAACCCAGTCTCGTAAACGCAGATTTTTGTTGCGACCTACGTACGTCAGGTTGCCCAATAGCCAATTCCATCCTATAGACCGAGACACGGGGCGAATCAGAGCCCAACCGGTCGGCCAGTGGCAAGCCCAGGACATTTGGGCGTGGACCCTACCAGAGAGAACAGGAAACCCAACGGGTCGATCGGTGTCTTTTTTCACTTTCCGAGCGTTTGTATATGTGTGTGTGAGTGCGTGCATACAGACGGTCAGTTCACTCGGTTACCGCACTCTCGGGCAACACCTTCCTTTTTTTTAATCTGCTCTATATTGTCTCTCTTCACCGTTTTGGAAGCGACCTAACATCATCATGTCATCTTCTACCTTATCAACATCCACTGGGAACGCGCCAGCACAGCGAGTTCCGGCCTGGAAACGGTTGGGTCTCAAGCTCAAAGCTACCTCCGGGGATCAGAGCCATACAAGTACTACTACTCCCACCAGCACTGCTCCGAGCTCCACTACCCCTGCGGCTCTTCCTAGTAGACCGGGACCTATCAACGGTGCTGCTGCTAGTACAAAGAGAAAACCATCTGGTAATCTTGCATCTGATCACTCTGCCAAAAAGGCCCGGAGAGACAACTCGGAAAGCCAGCAAACACCGTCAAAGAAGGCGAAGTCTGTAACGTTTGCAGCAGAAACCGCTGAATCCCCCGCAGCTACTACTACATCAAACGGGAACCAGGACGCCTCTATTAAACCAAAGAAGAAGAAGAAGAAGCAGCCGACTAAGAACAAGGCCGCTTCTGCTACCGCAACTCCTACAGCAAAGTCCACAACGAAAGGACCAGGCAAGCAAGGCCCCGTGAACCTCGAGCCAGCGCTCGCCTACCTCCGCCAGTGGCGCACCGAGCGCGCCACCCCCGGCGGCTGGAAATTCAACAAGAACCACCAGACGCGGCTGCTAGAGCAGGTGTTCGCAGACGAGACGACGATCCCGGCGGCCGACATCGCCGCCTTCTACGAGTACATCCAGGGCCTACAGGGCGGCGTGCGGACGCGGCTGACGGCACTCGCGCGCGGCGTCAGGGCACAGGACATGGAGACCGGATTCCCCGAGACAGCCGGGACCAAGGAGACGCGGGAGCGCAAGCAGAAGGAGTACGAGGAGGTCATTGCGGCGTTCCTCTCCCAGGATCGCACCCCGGATAAGCGCCGCTTCGAGGAGGTCGACTACGTCCTCCGCACTGCCGACATGGAGATGCAGCGCCGCGTGGTCAAGCGCATGCGCGCCGAGATGGTGGTAGATGAGCTGTCGGACAGCGGGGCGGAGACCACTACGACGTCTTCTTCTGCAACTACAACAACGGGTAGTAGTAGTAGCGGTAGCGGCACAGTGACGCAGAATGGGGACGGAGAGGTGGACGGCGACGGTGATACTAAGCGCCTAAGCTTGAACGACGCTTCACAGCAGCGGGTTAAGAGGAGGAGGCTGCGGAAGTCGCGGACGGCGGCCGTGGATGACGAAAGTAGTTCTGATTCAGAGTCTGATAGCAGCTCATCTGACTCTTCAGATGATGACGATGACGGTGGTAGCAAGGTGCGGGCCAACCCCAAACCAAACGCCGCTGCCGCCGACACATCTGATAGTAGCAGTAGCAGTTCTTCATCTTCGTCGGAGGCTTCTAATTCGGAATCGGAATCGGAATCTGATTCCGATGACAGCTCAGAGGACGATAGCTAACTGAATATGGATGATGTAACCACAGCAGACGGGATACCCAATAGAGTAATTCGAAAGTCAATAGATTCTCACGGTAACGGTTTTGCTTCAATGGTATTTGACATTTTTGAATAGACACGATAGACACGTATTTGTGGCCTGATTGCTTGCTTGCCTTAATTGAGAACCATCTTTCGTAATTGATACCATTAACATAAAACTGGCTAAACCGTATATTCCAACACGCGAGGCTATCGCTTCTCCATTAACCAAAAAAGATAAAAAAAAATCCGTTGCTCAACCGCTTCTCGTTACTTTAAGGCCATGACATATGCAAAACCCCTCGTGAGCCTGATGGGAATCCATGCAATGCAAAGGGATATATGCGTATTATCATGCAAGCGCGCCCCCCCCCCAAAAAGATTGACCCCCAAGACGCCGAAACCATCGTATAGTTATGTAGAGCTTATTGTAAGGGAATGCTGCTGACACACACAAAAAGAAAAGTAGAAAGCAGGATATTATATGCACCACCACAAAAAGCAATGAGAAATATCTTGAATGGTATGCATCCTCGGAGGGCCAGCCCATCAACGCTACCGTAGTGACGAGGTTTCATGGCTGAGAGGATTGGTGAGTTCCTCTATAATACACCAGTATTCCGAATTTCGTGTAGCTACAGTAGCAACTTTAGGAGTCGAAAGGGTCCTCCGGATCATCGAGATACTCGTAGTCATCTTCGGGGGGGGGAGGAACTGAGCGGAAGCCCACAGGCCGACGGCTAGCAAAACCGACACGGCGGCGCTGACGACGCAGAGGATCCAAGACGAGGAAAGGCTCCAGCCGGGGAGGGAGAATTGGTCATCGTTGTTGAATAGATACGCCTATTTGATCCTAATATTTAGTATATATGCATACACACACACACACACACACACACACACATAAAGTTAAGCATCATTGGGATACGAGAGGGAAAATAGTGATTAGGTTCCGGCTTACCACGAGGCCCATGCCGGCGAACTCGACGGCGGCGTCGGCCAGCAGGAAGGCGCCGATCAGCTTCCAGCCGGTCTCGCGCTTGTACTTGCCGCCGGCCATGACGACGAGGAAGGTGATGAGGGTGGCGAGCTCGACGATGGTGGCGAAGGAGAGCAGGAAGCCGCTGCTGCGCCACATGGAGCAGAAGAACTGGTCGCCGCGGCAGTCGTCGTCGTCGGGGAAGTGGCGGCACGGCGGGTCGTCCAGCGACGAGCAGCTCTGGTGCAGCCCCAGGTGCTTGCCGTACGTGGCGCCCGAGTTGTCCGCCGTCACCGAGTACGATATCCAGTACGGCGTCGTGATGGAGGCGATCGTCATCGCCGTCGTGCACACGAAGGCCCCGAGAGCGATGGAGTATACGATCTTTCGGGTCATCGTGCCGTTTTTTTCTTCTTTCGTTTTCCGTTACTTTGCAAACTACTGTTATTATTATTTTTTTCTCTTTTCTTTTTCCTTTCCTTTCCTCGTTTTCTTCAACAAAACTATCATAAAGAAGAGGTAATCATCAGATTGAATGAATTCCCCCTTCGGTTTGTGGGTGCTGGTGCTGGTGCTTGTGCTAATGCTGGCGTCGTTGGCGTTGGATATTGGTGTTGGTGTTGGAGTTGGTCGTCCGTTGTTATGTAACTAGAGAATGGGCAGAAATGCAATAGCTGCCTCCTCCCGCCTGCACGAATTACATGTAACAAAGTTGCATGACAAGCACTTCAGAGTTGGGTCAGACCCTCCCTCATAAGATCGCTGCGTCATTTGTACGTATTGGGGAAAGCCTTGCTGGCTTTAACTACATGTAGACCTGTATCCCACATGTAGGGCAGCGGCTGCGAATCATGTGCTTGTATGTACTTTTTAATTTATAGTTAACCCACGTCTTACTTGTCAAGCTTGTAAGGTTATCACAGCTTAATATTCATCACCATCATGGATATGAGCTCCCACTTTCCGCTTCAAGGCTTATACATTCAAGTCACCTCCTCACAATCACCACAATAATTGCACCCTTTGACCAATCCCGTGTGGTAATGATCTTCCTCCAACACAACACCATTACGAAAATTGGCGGTCAAGTTATCTTATCTGCGGCAGCCCATTTCTCGCAAACCGAATGGCTGGAAACGGTGATACTTTACGAAGTACCACATCCCCATATGCACATGCAGTTATCTATCTACTCGTCAGGGCTCACACACACACTCCCCCTCCATGCCCCTTATCTAGAATGCTTAGCTCATGACAATCACCATGGACAAAATGAGGTAGTACAACAGTATTCATCCCGTAGCTTTACTATTAATACGTTCCGGTGGGTGAAATCCTGTCCAACTTAGTCAAATGACAATTTATTATTGTCCAGCAACTCGCTATTCTTACCATAAAAAAGTGTTGCTTATTCACACTTACAGGTGTTGCAACAGCGGAAAGGACAAACCCTGTAGACGTGGATATTCACATGCTGCTAGAGGAATTCCCCCGCTCAACAAGATCCTATCTAGACCGTATGCCATTTGACTAGGTATACAAGCCATCCCTGGGTTTGCGGATAGTTTCGGCAAGCTGCACGAATTCTTATTAGGCTACCACTATTCAATTTGAACCAGGCGATAACTAGCCATCCTGACTCTTTGAAGACTGCTGTCAACCCGAGCAATGTTTGTCTTGTCCTCTGTATTACTATGGGGGTGCATGTGTGTGGATGAAATCGAACCTGAGTGGACATAGTTATATCCAGCCAAACCAATAACTAGTGAGCTCAAAGCTTACGCGTGGGTGGCATGGAGTTGGGCTAAATGCTCAAGGAGATTGCGGGGATGTTTGTCCAAGACACGACGACTGCCTTCTTGAATGCTGATTTTCTGGTGATGGCTTCGACGTGTCCACCAATATCTGACACCTTGACAAACCCCGCTCTAGATTAGATTATCATAGATGGGCAGCCCCATCTACACCCAATCATCTTTCACAGCCCTTACAACCCCTACGACCCCTGGTAGTACGAACCCCCTCGTCCCCCTAAGCCCAGTTGTAACTCAAGTGTCCTGATAAAATCTGCATGCGGGTCATCACAATGGTTTGCAGCATCAACCATAAAATTTTATCACTTCGCAGAGAAACTCTCCAAAGATGAGCGAGTAGAGAAATCTCTCCAACCATCGGCGCTAGTCAGTGTCTAATAGGTGAGGCAAAATTCTAATAAAGTTGGAATGGCGCAAGATTTCATCATCTGTAGTTCCTACTATCCGGGTACCCGCTAGACTCTGAAGAGAAGGCCCTACAAACGTTCAATGCTGTCTCTTTAGTAGTACACCCGAAACTTACATACCGTTCGCAGCAGCTTTTGCAATGATTCATTGGATTGGTCATTGGCATCCACTAGATCCGAATTTCTATACACTCTAATCCCGATGGTGGTGGGTAGTCTTCTCTATAGCTCTGTCTTAGTTACGGCCTTAATTGCGGCTCGTCTCGGTCTCGGAGCTTCTAGTAGGTCTAGGTAATTAGTAAGGCTACCTATTATACTTAGCATCCCGTAATCTCTCCTATGTGCGAGATAGACTTTCTTCTTCAAGACTTCTTATTCACTTTCTGTTAAAGAAGTGGATAGTCAGTCAGTCAGTCACACCGATTAACATTCAAAGCCATAGAACATCAAATGAGGACAACTAGCGTCTCATATGGTCATCGCCCTTTTCCTCGCCATTATCAAGCCTCTCCTATCTCTTCTACCCATTTTATCCCTTAACCCCACATCAAGCTTGCGGCAAGCTTTGATTACAATTCGTCCCTGGCATTAGAGAAGAAACTGTGGCGACGAAGTATTTATACAACGCATGCTCAACTAAGTCCATGATTCACTTACTGTATGGTGCGCTGAGCACTACAAGTCAGCGTGTCAGGACCACTTGGTCCTAATCGCGACATCAGTACTTTCGAGAAATCCGCTTGTCTCGTTTGCAAACCAACCAAATTTATTCAATCTCTGTTTTTCGTCAGGGGCTTCTATCCCAAAAGCAAAGAAGGGTCAGTTACAATAATGGAGCACCACCATCACCACCACCCGGCCGTGCCGGTCCACAACAGCGAAGTTTACCTACTGGGTCTACCTCAGCGGCCTTCAGTGCCCCCTCCATCGCCGCCATCCCCACTCACACCGCGTGCGGCGGCGGAGCCTAGCATTCCGATCCAGGAGCTCTGCCTGGACGATCCCGTCGAGCCTCTAGCCGCTCTGGACAATAGATCTATTCAGAGCAGCAGCGACGGCAGCGGCAATAGTGATAATAGCGGTGGTAGTATATCTTCAGCGTCCAAACAGAGGCTCTCGGCCGCGATTCATGTGCTTAACACAGAGGCGACGGCCCTCCGGGATCTAGTACACCTATACGAGACGGACCGAGTGGCAGCCGCGGGCTTCGACGCTGCGATCCAGGCCATCACGGCGTGGCCGCGGGACGACCGGGGCGAGCGCAGCAGCGGCACTAACAGCACCAGCACCAGCAGCCCCAGCAGCCCCAGCAACAGCAACAGCAACAGCAGCAAGCTAGTGCTCGTCGGCGTCGGAAAATCAGGGCACATAGCAAAGAAGCTAGTCGCGACATTCAACAGCCTCGGCGTGCGGGCGACCTTCCTGCACCCAACCGAAGCGCTACACGGGGACCTGGGGAAAATCGGGCCGCACGACGCCGTGATGTTCATCACGTTCTCGGGGCGGACGCCGGAGCTGCTCGCGCTGCTACCGCACATCGACGCGACCCTGCCCACCATCGTCCTGACGTCGCACCGGCGGGCGTCGGACTGCGAGCTCGCGCGCCGGCGGCCGGGTATGGTGCTGCTCCCGGCGCCGATCCACGAGCCCGAGACGGTCTCGTTCGGCGTCTCGGCCCCCACCACCTCGACCACGGTCGCGCTAGCCCTAGGCGACGCCCTCGCCGTCGTCGCCTCCCAGGAGCTGCATGGCGGCCGTTGCGGTGGCGTCTCCGCCATCTTTGCGCAGAACCACCCCGGCGGGGCCATCGGCGCCGCCTTTCGGAAAGAAGAGAAGAAGCCCCCCCAGCCTCAGGAGATCCGCGAGATCGCCGTGCCCCTGAGCGAGATCCCGTCGTGTCGTCGTCGTCGTCGTCGTCACCCCTACGGTACGCTGGCGGAACCCATAGCAGCAGCAGCAGCAGCACATAGCGACGACGGCGACGCAAACTACGACGACGGCAGCAGTAGTAGTAGTAGTACTAGCACGACGACCACCAACACCATCACGGGTGCCGATCTCCTCAAGGCGGGCTTCGACTCCGCGTCCGGGTGGGTCCGCGTCGGGGACGAGCAGCTCGCCTCGCCTAGCCGCATACGCGGGCTCGAGGCACCGCAGCTGGTGTGCGACGCGCGCGCCATCCCGGATCTCGTGGTGGGTAGGGGCGAGTGGATCACCGTACGGGCGGAGACGCCGATCGCGCAGGCGGCGGAGTGGATTCGGGATATGCGGACACCCCCGGACACCGGCGGAGGGGGGGAGACGACCTGCAACGAACGCTCGATACTGGCGGTCGTGGAAGACGGGGTGGTCATTGGTGTTTTAGAGGCGGGACAGCTGCTGGAGTGGGTGGCGTGAGTGGATTCGGGGGTTTTTCATAGATAGACATGGGATGGGATGGGATGGGATGAGGTAGGACGGAAGAAGGGAATGGGAATGGGAACAGGGATGGCAAAGTGAGCGAGCGAGCAAGCGACAGGCGTCACCTAACTGGGGATTTGGTTGGGTTTTTGGGTTTCGGAGTATGATGACGATACGACCGTTTTTGTTTTTGTTCGCCCATGTGCGAAGAGGGTAGAATCTGGAGTATGTGGAGTTTTTCTAGGACCTACATGTACATATGTAGGTACGCTCGGGATAGGGGCCTTAGGATTGGTACTATGACCAGATATCTCGATTTGGCAGGATTTCATTTTGTTAATAGGGTTTCGAATGGGATGTAAACTGGGTAAGGACTCAGTACTTGCCTAAGTACACACCTAATCGGTTACTGTTGAAAAGCAGAAGTTCATATTGCAAGCGAAGACTAGCGCTACAATCAGGAAGTTTTCAAGGATATTTATCGAACTCGATCATCTATACTCCTAAATAATCTACATTGTCTTTAATAGGCAAGGCAAGGCAGAATACCTTGGTTCCAAGCATTTCTATGTCCAGTTTTTGTCCCATGTAGTAAAGTACCTAATTCCTTCCTATAAAATACCAAGCTTTGCAGACGGAAGCTGAGGCGCAGCTGAGCTGATGCCTAATAAACGTGGCGGGGTAGTTTACATAGAATGTCATCGTAAACTTAAAACTGCATATTTCATCCCATAAAAGGAAGACACAATTTTTAACTAGCACATCACAAATCTACTTACTCGCTAAGTACCTACCTATGATGGGGTTCGATTTCGACCTAAACGAGAACGGGGACGTCAACGTAGCCTCATCGACCGCGGGAACCTCAACAACCCGAGGTGACGCGACGCCGACTCACACGGCCGTTTCGGATGAACCGGTCAACTTCAAGAAAGACACATATTCCGAGCCCGGCGCACCTCCCATGACCACCGCCACCACTGCCCCGACCACGGCGGAGGTCGTGCCGTGGCCGGGTAGCACGTTCGTCATTCGCGAGCGGTCCACCGGGCGAGCTATCACGCTCGTAGATAACGAGCTACAGATGCAGGACTGGGACTGCGCCGGCGACCGCAGCTCCCACTGGGTTTGCGAGGAGAGGCAGGGCTGGCTCGGGTTTCGTAGCCCCGTGACCAGGACGTATAGTAAGTTCCTAAACGAGCCCCGCTTCCCGAAACCAGCACCGGCGTCGTCGTCACTGCCATTCTGATTGCTACCCTCGATATATATATGTATATGAACATGAGAACCCCGGTATTCTCTCTTGATCGCACCTCTACCCATCTCAGGTTATACACGTGGGATCTCTCAATTTTAGAGATAGCACCACACACATACAGTTTGAAAAACGTAGTTAGCTAACTAGCATTTTTCTCCTTTCTTATAGTCGGTCATAACAACAGACGTGGTTTCTACGCCAAAGCTGACAGACACGACGATTGGGAGTACATCTGCGCAATGAGGCACCCCGAGGGCGGGTACATCTTGCTGGTGAAGCGCTGGAGCTCCTTGACGAAGATGAACGTAGCCAAGGATGGTCATGGTCTTGTTGAGACAACGGGCGAGGGCACTGTGTGGGAGTTCGTCAAGCTTTAATCAAAGCTGGAGCTGCGTTGGGTACTACTACGTGGTGTGCTACTCTGATTTCTTCTTTGTCCATGGGCTGGAGTTTTTTCATCGAGGATTCGCTTGGGAATTGGGTATGAATGATGCGGGAACGTTTCTATGTTTGTATTGACATTAGAGGAATTGTCTTGAGAAAAATGGTCTACACCAATAGCTACTACCTTATACCATTGCAGTGTATAGTCGCTAGGAATAACCCTTTTACATTCTCTAACTGTTGATCATATGTGAGTTTGGGGAAATGGTTTTACCTCATATCGTATTATAATATACAACATCCCTTACTACTCCCAAGTGTTTATTAATTAAAGAACGTGATCTTAACAACCGCAAGGATTACATTATATAAATAAGGTTGGGAGAGCCTCGGTTCGGTTGAATTACAGCGAGCTGTGATATGATTAGGCTCAAATATAGTTGAAGATAATTACATGACAGCATATTAAAGATTTAGAACGTGGTATATTTATTGTGCAACCAGGCCTGGCCGAATGGGAAACCTTGATGACTGTGGACAACATTACCCGGCTCATAAATAGATGTTCCGTGATTGGTATTTTGTTTAATCGGCGTCTACATATTATGTCAAGAGTATAACCCTGGTCTGCAGAGTATAATTTATGACTCGGATACCTCTTGTTAATCCTACGATAATAGTATGGCATAAATCCCATCTCCTCAACGATTAGTTCAGCAACTTCCCTTGTTAGACCAATCTTCCTTTTGCCCTAATCTTATGATCTTGATATCTAAGCAAAGCGGCGCCATGGATCTTAGCTATTTCATGAAGTATACGGCTATATTATAAAAGAAGAGCATAATACCCCTTCACCGTACTTATTCATATCCGAGACCGGCACAAGAATAGTTCAGACGCGGGTGCCATCCTTGATCGTTATGACTTGAAGCTGGTTGAATTATTCCGATGTATTTATAAGCAAGAACAAGGCTTCTTATTTATAATTTAATCTTTGAACTTGATTAGTGATTTTTATAAGCCTTTTTTCTTTTTTCCGTGACACAGCATCTCATTACTTACGAAACGACCAATCCGACTTGATCTTACGTCACCACAAACATAAAATGTTAGATATTCCTGAGTAAGTGTCACTACATCTCGATGTTGTTTAGTTGATCTGAAATAGAGAGAAAAGTAAAACCAGCCGAGTCAACTACATATTGCAGACTTCGTGGAAGATTTATAGCCACACCTGGTAATAAAAGAACGGCATTTCTACTTGTAGAATATGGCTGTAACCGTCTTACTAAGATAACGATCAATAGATTTGAAGGTTGCTGACACTTCCCGAAGCTTCAAATTTGTATATGTAAACCCTGTACATCTTTGGTGATGGTATCCGATTAATGTCCTCAAGAAGTAAATAGACACCAGAAAATTTCTGTAGTCTGGTGCCTATTTTGGTATACGCGATATACATGTCTTTACTCAAGATCTAATTGAATTTGCCTTTCGAGTACATTCTCACGTAGTTGATTTCCCCATGGGGATCAAATTATTGTTGTAGATTAACGGGGGTAGAAAGAGATAGTTCCAACCCCCCCCTGTTGGAAAAGCGGGAGCTCCCGGGTCAAGCTTTTTTAGTGAATCCACGTCAGCTGTAGTCTCGGAATAAACGCCCTACAAAAATGGGCCCGTTCCTGAAGGCAACAATCAGCCAGCCAACTCGGGGATAAAATATAAATTTCTCCCAAATCCGGACCTCTTACATAGTTACCTGCCACCTCCTTCTAAAGGAAATGAGTCACTAGTACGATTTCTAAGCAGAATTCACAGATGATTCCACATGCTATTGATTCCAAATGCATACAGTAGTCATTGCTAGCTGCAGACAGCTACCTACTTGTTATGCTGCCGTACCTGACGAACTTGGGCTAGCAGCCCAGGCTAACGGTAGATGACGACGGTTGATGCATACCTAAGGTAGTTATACCTGTCAGATGGATGAGTAGGGCGCTGACTACCTATGGTTGCCGACAGCCGGTCCGCGTTTAGTCATCCACAAAGGTATCGTAAGATCTACACTCCTTTTCGAGAAGAGATCCCTATACCACCACCATATGCCTGTCATCTTATCTCCTATTTAAGGCTGGCTAGCCCGAGTCAGTTTTACAAGATTTAGTAGGCACAGTAGATAGACATCGCAATTAGAACAACTTGCTATAGTATACCTACCTAGCCATTGAAGAACCAGACAAACAAAACAACCACAAAATCCAAAAAAAAAAGAAAGCCATCATCAATCACCATGTCATCTCTCTACTCCATCAGCGTCCCCGTGATGCTCGACATCCTAACAGCGACCAAGACGGTCCTGACGAAGGGGGGCGAGCACTCGCGGTCGACCGGCGCGCCCATCTCCGAGTACCTGGGGGCGCGCATCTACGAGGACATGTTCCCGCTGCGGACGCAGGTGTTCATCGTCTGCAACACGGTGCGGAAGGCGGTGGAGCGGCTGACGGGCGCGGCGCCCCCGGGGGACCTCGGCGGCGACGCCCAGAAGGAGCGCAGCTTCGAGGAGCTGCTGGCCGCCGTCGACGACACGGCCGCGCTCCTCGAGGGCGTGGCGCCCGAGTCGGTCGACGGCAGGGAGAGGCTGCGGGGCCCGTGCGAACTCGGCCCCCGGAAGTTCGACGTCGACGTCGTCGACTACATCCGCGGCTACTCGATCCCGACTGGTAAGCCTGTTCCTCGTAATATGCAAACCCAGATAAACAGACATAGACCTCTCCCCCCTTCTTTGTTGGAAGAGACTTGACTGACGACGGGTTTTAGCATTTTTCCACGTTAACATGCTTTATGCCCTCCTGAGAGGAAAGGGAGTCCCTCTTGGCAAGATGGATTACCTGACTCCGTTTTTGAGCCCCTTTGAACCTAAGAACTAGTCTCAAGCGGAAGTGCATCTATTTCATTACTTGCATGGGCACTTAATCACATGAGCAGAAGATAATGAGTATATGGCATGCATCTCACTCATGTAATAGACTCTGACCATTACTTGTTAGTAGCTATGCTTTTTAAGTAACCTGTCCAATGACCCTCACTAGTTCAACACAAATTCATAAAACAGGGTCCCTGTGGTTCTCAACGGGATGGAGACTGGAGTGACGCGTTCATGATGTTGACTTTGACGCAGCCTGTTCCAATTGGCCTTGTCGTATAGGATGAATGCGAAGCGACAAAAGGTGGGTTCATTGTGAGGATTTAGGTGCGGCCACGGCTTCTTAGTAGATATGATTTGTGGACAAGAAAATACCAACTATTCGAGTATCCCCTCTACTTGTATTGCTTCCCAACCACATTCCGGAGATCTGTCTGTGGCGCAATGTATGGGTGTACCGTTCTTCGGATCATCGTCCGCTGTTCAAAAGCATAGGCCAACCCAATGAGCTTCGCGTCAGTGAACCTTGCTCCCAAAAAGCTAAAGCCGAATCTGGATCTGCAGTTAATATATGATCAAGCCCATAGCCCACGCAACTTACGGAATATTAGGAGCCGCCGATACTAATCCATCGGCGTCGGATACAATAGGTTGGTCAAGCGGCATGGCTCCGATTGGAACGGACACAATAGGGGCACCGACAACTGCAGCCCAGTCCCACGCGAAATGAGATGGTAGAACAACAGCATCGAGGTTATGCTGCTTGATGGCTCCCAATAAACCCCCTTCGTTACCGTAGTATAGACCTTGCTGGTAAGCACGCCAGAAACCATATTCCGTGTTGTTCCAGTTTTGTAATGCTGCATCCCAGAGTTCCGTAGGTTTTCCCGGATATCCCTCCAGTGGGCTTGATTGAGTCCACCGGCGCAAGTCAACTAAATTCGTGATATTATGCGGATTATAGACCAGCTGGTCCAGATATCTCTCCACATCAACAATGAAATCAGCCCCCATAATTTGGGCGCTCAATAAACTGTTGTCGATAAAGTCTTGTGCCGCCGGGAAGTTGGTGTTTTCGATGACGAGAGCGCCAGCTGAACGCAGAACATCCAAAAACTCATCAAAAGCCTTGACCATTGATTCTGTATTGTTATTCGACATGAGTGAAATCACATTGCGAGGCACGCCCACTCGGGCACCGGCAAGAGCTGAAACTTTACAAGCGTTAACAAAATCTAGATCGGCCTGACTGGGGATCGCAGAAGTATAGTTGTCGAAAGGGTCAACGCCCGCGATGCTTTGTAAAACATAAGCAGAATCTTTAACAGTTTTTGTCATCGGGCCAACAGTATCCATATGCTCGCTGATAGGGATTACGAGATGGCGTGATGTCAGTCCTACAGCTGGGGAAGTTTAGTGACAGTTAAGTTTCATGGCCAAAGCCGCACGTACTTGGCTTCATTCCAACAATATTGTTGTAACTGGCAGGGTCTATGATGGAACCAGCAGTTTCTCCGCCCAAGCAGACTGTCGCTAACCCTAGCCTTGGAAAGTTAGTTTTTGTTCAATACTAGACGGGTCACTTACGCAGCTGCCACCGCACTACCGCTTGAACTACCCGAGGGATCTTGGTGAGGATAGAAGGGTCCGTAGGTTTGTCCACCATAAGCTGACCAGCCGTTACTGGAATTGAGCGATATTCGAAAGTTGCCCCATTCGCTGGGATTTGTCTTCCCCAAAATAATGGCTCCTGCTTCTCGAAGCTTCTTCGCAACCGTTGAATCTGCGGGTACCTGGGCTCCAACGAGTGCGTAGGATCCAGCCGTGTTGTTCATGCTATCATTTGTAGCAATCTAGTTCAATATTTTCTGTTAGCTCAAGCGGAGCCGAGATTCTAGAAGGGACGGTTCAGATAGATAGGAATACATGGGAGACAAGGAGAAAGAGTAACTGAATGATTTTGGCCCGAGAAGTCTAGATGCTGATAGTCTAGCGTATCTCTTTATTGAAGATAGCAAGAATCATGAGACGACGCGGCAAACATACCGTGTCTTTGATCAAGATAGGAATTCCATGCAGAGGACTGAAATATCAGCGAGAGCGCAAGTGTTTATTCTGATGTACTTACCTACGCACCGCGCCCCTTGAACGCTCGTTGTCGAGCGCAGAGGCAATGGACAAGGCATCGGGGTTGATTTCGGTAACCACGCTCAAAGCATCGTTGACCTCATTGATTCGGGCAACATAGGCCTATTAGATGGTATGAGTAATAGTTTCGTAGCTTATTCAGAGGTGTTGAGGTGACTTGCCTTGATTAAATCGACACTGGTGAACTCTTTACGATCGAGGCCTTCTGCTAGAGTGTCGATATCGGCTTTATACAAACTCGGAAGCGGTTTAGCTTCAAGCGGGTTGGTGGCCAAGTATTCACTTGCTTGGCAATACTCGCGCTTTCCGCACTCCTGGTTAAGATATAAGCCCGAGCCGGCACAACCAATGACCAAAGCAGAGAATAGGGTTTCGAAGATCATATTGCTCCAGCAATCAAGTCAATTTGAAGGACCTATTCGGTCTTGACGACTTGAGGTAATGGGCAAGGTTCGTAACAAGGGTCGAAAGAACAAAGATCGTAAATTTTGTGTCGTAGGTCTTGGAAATGGACGAAGAAATGTGAAGCTGGTCGTGAAAGTTGGAGTTTGCACCCTCTGCTGGCCTGACGAGTCGCTGGTAGCCATCGGTCAGAGACCTTCAGTAGAGGGACACATCTCTTACTTACTGAAACTATAGGAACCACACTATAGGAACCTATGGGTTATTGCCCGAAAGCTTGACGAAGTAAGGTCTGCTGTAGTGGAGTCCTCGGGAGAGCCAAGGCTAGTGTAAGAGCGTTGGCTGCAAACTGACAAACTGGAAGTTATTGCTTAAGAAACGTTTCTTTCTTGTTCCAGCCAGAGAAAAAACAAAAGGCATACTAGTAACCCCTATCCTGCGGAAAAAAACGGATGGGATACGTGAGACTTAGAATAGGTAAACGGAAGTTGAATGTGGTAAAGATTAACGAGGCTGCAATGGTGCTGGGGGTGTCAATCATTAAAGATACATACATACATGTATGTATTAACTACATATATTGGTACTTCGCCCCACTGAAGAAACACTGACAAACCCCCTCAGGCCCCTTGCCCCATTTGGGCTACGGATTGCATAAAGTATTGTACCTAGGTAGTACTACTAAAACTCAAATCAATAAGGATGTCAGGAATCGCACTGAAGTGATCTTTTCATATCCCTAATAGACGTCCCTTCCCTCGCTCCCTACGTAATCTCAGGAGAGCTAGGAAACCCGAGACAGGTGCTGGAAGGGGGTGCGTCGGGAGGACTTTCTTAACGAAACATTTTTGTTCAGCAGTCAGCGGAGGCTGCAGTTGAGAAAGAGGGAGAAAGGTAAGCTGACAGGGGCGGGGAAAATCGGAACCCCCACTTGTGCAACCTCGCTCCATGCGTGCTTCCCATTTTGGACGAGAAACGGGTACTTAATTTAGCTTGCCAAGATGTACCCTAAGCTTCAATATGCGTTGGCATTACCAAAAGATTTAATATAAATGTAAAATTGAGGTAAATGAAATGTAAACAAATAAGATACGCAAAAAAGGAACATAAAATATATACTTAATATATACTTATGCTATACGAACATCCCGGCCTTCTCGTTATCTTACAGCGAGCACAGGCCACACTTCTTGCACCTTCTTCCCCATGGGGGTCAGCCGTGCCAATGATACAAGCTTAATTATTTCTGTTGTTAGTTATAATTGAGTGTATTAGAACGACCCCACCCCAGCTTTGATCTGGAATAAGAACACCGGACATGTCAAACAACATATGTTAGCTGTATTGAGAATTACACCAATCCCCTGGCCCAGGCAGGATGGCAGCAAGTGATATCATCTTTCTCCCTCTCAAATATCCGCAGGAGCTGCGAAAAATAAGGTGAGGTCAAGTTTGACCACTGGTTGCAAGGCTAACATTACGATAGCGTCATCGTGGTGCCTGATTTCGTGAAAGATGGCATAGCGCCTGAGAATACCCAAGATTGGGTCAATTCTATAATGCCACCTGATAGAGATCAAGCCCAGATCTTTCGATTCGAATATCGAATCGCCATGACTGGTCATTCCATTTGGCACCAGCTAAGCGAAAAAGGGGAGGATTTACTTCATATTTTCCGCCACAAGGCAGTATCATACCAGGTATGCTTCAAGTTGTCAGCTAATACGCTATACGTTATGCTCATTCTTTTCTTGAAGATGCTAGAAAAGCCACTGATATTGATCGGCTATGGTTTGGGTGGTCTCATCATCAAACGAGTATGCCACTATCCAAGCAGTACTTCAACTTTGCTTACCTCTTCAAAGGCTTTGAGCATACTGTCTGATCCAGCATTGCAACTGCATGGCAAGGATGTCCTGAATCTGATTACTGGTGTTGTATTCTTCGGGACTCCACATATGAAGACTAAACAGCCTGAGCAATGGTTTCGACTAACACTGTTGCTAAGTCTCGCGGGAAAACTGCCAAAGCGATTTATTGCCCAATCCGAAACAGACGCTAATGCCGCAGCTATCATATGCGAAGACTTCGAGCAATCGGGACTCGAGGCAGTTGTACTCTCGGTATATGAGACAAAGCCAACCAAAGTGAAGTCAGCTCGACGGATGCTGAAGAATTCGGTTACAGTCAGTCTTACGGGGGCTCCTAGTCATACGTGTATTGCTAATGATGTGTCTCAGCTGGTTGACAAATTTCTTGCCGAGACATGGGCTAAAAAGGAGAAACTACTGGGTAATGATGTTTCTCATGAACGCGTGAACATCTTTTATGCAGGTTCACCAATCCAACAAGAAATTGGACTGCTTCTTATGTCTGCGCTTAGTACGCGGCGGCATAATATGACGGCAAGCGCAATTCAAGGTAAGGCAGCTTCGTGTAAAGTAGCTCGCCCACTGTTTGGTTTTATTAACAAGGCTATGGAATAGACTCGGCAGAACAGATGAACCTTTGGGAAGACTCGATCTCTCAAGTTTCAATAAATCGCAGATACTCCGGCGACACAATGTCTCACATCTCAGCTAGTCGTAGACATGGTAATTGACGCCACTCCAAATTTCATATTCGTGTATTCACTGACGTTGTTCCACATTAGACTCATCTGAGGATGAGATTTTGGGATCAAGTTTGCCATCAAATTTCGATGTCGTTCCTTCTAATGACATGGGTGAATATGTTGGAGATGAACCCGAGTCAAATACGTGGCCATGCTACTTGTGGGGGGGGGTTTGAGGAGCGACGTGGCTTTGTGGGACGCGAGGATACTTTCAAGGCAATTGATGACTGTTTCTTCACGCAAACAAGCTCAGGTACAATACGGTGTCTGGTCGACATTCAGCAGCTACCATGTTGCTCTATAAGTGGCCTGGGAGGAATGGGCAAAACGCAAACTGCGATCCATTACGCGTTCGCCCGACGAGAGGAGTTTGATGCAATATTCGTTATCCAGGCTGATAATTCTGCCAAGCTTTCTGAAAAGTTTTACAAGATTGCTCTAGCCCTCGGTCTTTCGGATGTCACGGATAAGGGAGACAAGAGCAGCGAGGAGGCAGACCTCGTCGTCAATCGCAGCAAAGCATTGAAATGGCTATCATCTCCAAAATTCTCCGCCACAGCCTTGGGCCAAAGAACGAAAGTTCGTGGGAATATGGCTACTCGAGAACCTAATTGGCTTCTTATATTCGACAATGTTGAGGACTCGCACATTCTGGAGGACTATTGGCCCCTCGGCGGTGTTGGGTGCATTTTAATGACGACTCGGGATGCCAGGACTAGCAATCATCTCCGCTCGCAAAGCCATGTAACCCACATCTACCTTGACAAATTAGGCACAGCTCCTGCATCAGAACTATTCTTACAGCTCAGCTATACGGATCGGAGTGCGATCAACACTCAAGATGCTTCCGTTATTGTTGACAAACTCGGAGGTCTTCCTCTCGCTATTGAACAAGTCGCAGCCTACATCTCTGGTAAAAGTATGACATTGAAAGAGTTTCTGACTCTTTACGACGAGACATTACTGGAAAGACGTAAAAGTGATACTGGAAGCCGTCCTTGGAGCTATGAAATCGCTACATCATGGGCACTCGGGAGCTTGACCGCCGCGGCAAGCTCGTTAATTCGGGTATGCTCTTTTCTAGATCCTGACGGTATACAAGACTCGTTCTTGACCTGCTCGTTGACGAAATATCACTTACGAACTCCCCCTCAAGGCTATCCAGATCATCAGCTATCACACATAGATGCTCGTGGGGAGCTATTGAAAAGCTCGCTGATTAGCGTCAACATGAGCACAACTCCAGTCATCATACGGATGCACCGCTTAGTACAGGACATTTCTCTAGCCGGAATAACCACTCCCCAAAGAGCTGAAGTATTCACTTTTGTTGTTACGGTCATCTTCGAAGCTTGGCCCTTCACCAAGAACAATTGGGATCACCAGGCTGGACTATGGTCAACCCAGGAGGCTTTACTGCAACATATATTCCGACTGTCACATATTGCAACAACATATGATATCGGCGGTCTTGAGCTCTCACTAAAGCGGAAGTTTATTACGTTGCTCTCGAGTGGCGGATGGTGAGTACCTAAGTAAGATTCTAAATCACTTCGAATAAACTGATCACTCTTTTTTTTCAGGTATCGTCAAGAACGTGGTGATTTCGATTCTGGAATACCTCTATTTCGACTCGGCGTCCAGATGTGTGCGGACTCTCCGAATGACTTTTTGGATCTTCGAGCCGACCTCTCCTTCGGTCTTGGTGGTGCCACCTGTGACACCAACAGATGGTCCGAGTTTCTAGTACATGCACAGGACCAGCTCCATTATCGCCTTCGTTCGGATGCTGCCGCTAGTATTCCCCCATCCTCCAATACAGCAATCGCATATAGCGAGCTCGGCTTAGCCCAGGCTCTGATGAAGGAATATGAAGATGGGGTACATAACTGTGACAAGGCGATCCAACTCTATGCGAGGCAGCCAGACGTTATTGATGGTTCATACTTCCCCGCGTTTCCCCACCTTCACCGTGCTCTAGCACTCGTCGGGGCCGGGCGGCCGCAAGAAGGTGAGCGAGGGCTGTTGGAGTTCATTGGATGGCACGAAGCCCGCTACGGCCCGGGGCAGACTGACTTCAAGTAAGCTGAGGTCTCTACTAATCAGTTGGGTTTTGTGAGGGTGACATAGTAGAAGAATTTCACTGCTAACGATATCCACATAGACTGGGCTATGCATGGCAATGTTGCGGGCTAATCTACTCTCGCACTGGCCGTCCGTACGCAAGTATCGCAGCGTACAATAAGGCTTTTGCCAACTATCAGGCCACGGTCGGCTCGCTATACCATCGAACTGGAAATGTATGTGGAAAGATTGCGGAGTACCACGAATCGTTGAATCAATTCGAGGCGGCCGAGTAAGTCCTCATGGGCAGTTATTCCCCGCCTAGATAGATGTACTAACAAACATCCAAGCTTTTTCTTCAATGAAGCACAAAAGGCATATACCAGCCAGCCACATTACAAGCCGGAACTGGCTCGGCATTACTTTATCCAGAGCCAGGCATTCCAAGGCCGTGGTGATGAAGAAGCGGCCAAGACAGCACTCCAAAAAGCACAAGTGCTCTATAATGAGGTCGTGCCTCACAACGAGCCGGTTTCGATGTCTCTGGAATTGCTCAATGGGATAGTCGCACTTTGGGTGTGGTGATTTGAAAAGCATAGATTGATCAGCCGCGTTCCTAACTCAGAGACTTGTCGAATTTTATGGGGGTAGAAAAGCATCCAGGATATGCATCCGACAGGTGCTAACACAACGACAGGGAGCCAGATACCCTGAGAGCCTGTTCCTAATTCCCTTACGTTCATGCCAAATACCGAGCATACGAGCGATAGCGGTAAAAAGAGGTATGCTAATACGGTTAATCTCCTCTGGTCATCTGCTTTTTGGATAGCTTTCTGTGATTCCCGAAGCATAGCACCATTTAGGATCAAGCCCACAGTCTCTGTGCAAAAAGCACTAAGGCTCTCAGCACGAGTCAAAAGCTCTTTGAAGTCAATCAGAATCGATGTGAGCTCGTCTGGCGAGTGGGTTCGCTGCGTTTCTGTAGATGAACCGGCAACTGGTGGGCTGTCGGCATCAAGGTCGGCCAGGCAGTGGGTCTTCAAGAATGCAATATTTTGCTTCAAGGACTGCTTGTGATCCTCTGTCAGTGCCTTGATGTATCTGAGCGTATTGATTGCCAAGTCCATATTTTCCCCGTCTGTGGGATCAAGCTCCTGGCCTTGGACGAGGTAACGGAGTCGGTTGAGAAACTGGCACTCAGAGCCTGCTACTAGCCTGAATACCTCACAAAGTAGAGTGAATACGTTTGGCGCGGTAGATGGCGCGTGGGTCGACATTCCAAGGTAAAATGGCAGAAGAGAAGCAACATGCACGATGGAGTTTGGAGGCGTAGGGTCACAATGCATCGGAGCTTTTGGATGAACGGCGTTGATATGTAGTGTTGAAGGTCTTGGAACAATTACTGGAATTGGTGAGATGCCGGTGATCGAGGCTCCTGACATCATCGAGTCCCGTCCACCAAAGCATGGCGGTCCGTTTTCTTGGTTGATTTCCAGGCCATTGTCTAGTAAGACGACCGCTACTACTTGTCAATATATGCAAGTTCAGATGAAAGTATGAAATTTACCTGTTTGACCGCCACTCTTCCTGCTTCTTCTAAATATTGAGATTTCATGCTCAACCGAAAAGATTCGGTCACTGAGAGTTGAGAATCTGCGGACGACGGTTTCCCCACATGCCATATCACCAGATATTGATATTTGATTTCTTCTAGCGACGTCTGAGTCTTTCTCGCGATCTTTCCTGATCTGCCCCGGCGCAAGCGCATGTGAGCGGGTATAAAGCGACGGAAGTATAAGCGTCATCATTTCCGTGTTCGCCGACGGTAACGACGGCAGGTCGGAATAATCGCGGCCAGGTAGATATCGGAGATGTCGCCGGAAGAACTCTGGGTCGATCTTGTATTTGGTTCCCAATGCCTCAATCCATGCCGGAGACAGTGAACCACGGACAAATACCACTTGATCCGAATGCGCCTCGGGCTGGGGATTGTCCACGAACCGCGCTAGGCCGTCCTTGAGATCAAAGTCCTGTCGAAGCAACTGGCTGCCGCCCGAGAAAGTATGCACTACAACATGGATGAAGGCGTGGCTGTTTTGGGTCGTGCGCCGTTGCAGATGAGTCGAGTCACCATTTTGCGCATGTTGGCTATAAACCGGAGCTGTTGAAAGATAGCGCGCGAGAAACTGATATTGCACTCGTGAGTAAAGCTCCGGTTGCAATGGTGTTTCTGAGAGTTGATTGAGACTGGCTGTGTAAGTCGTCTGTCTTCGATTCTGCCCGCTGCCTAGCAGGCTAGGGCGGCTTGTCTCACCCCTTGAATGGGTCGACATGTTTGACCTTGTGTACCGTTGAAATGATTTCCGACACAAACATTCTACGTGCCACGAAAGCCTAAGATCGGGCACAAAACAATAAACTCTGAAACTCGAGCTCACCGGACTGGATATGATTGTGATTGTACGAGGATCGCAACGCAAGGAGACTAACTTATGGGTTATATAAGAGCATAGAAATAAGGATCGCCCTGGGCTCCCGAGCACGCCGGGTTTTATGTTGCAAGCCTCATCGCATCACGACGAGGCGGTTACTTTGGTTGCGCCGGACATTTAACCGCATTTGGGTATTACCAAACTACCACCGCCCAAGCCACATACCCAAAAATACACCTGTGCCATCCCGTAACGGCGCTTAAACCAACTTTCCAATACATAATATACGTATAGCCGAATAGGGGCTCGCACACCCTCATCCCAAACCCCCTGGGACCTAACCCTAAGCTAACACCTAACCTTAACTGCTAATAGCTAACCTTAACTATGAGGCTCTACTAAGGATAATGACATAGTAGTGGCAAGTGTGGTGGTGGCAGGTGTGGTGGTGGCAGATGTGGTGGTGGCAGATGTGGTGGTGGCAGGTGTGGTGGTGGCAGGTGTGGTGGTGGTGGCAGGTGTGGTGGTGGTAGCAGGTGTTGGTGGCAGGGTTCAAAGGTACCTACCTATTTGTAAGTAGTACTTTAAGAAGTACGTACAATCCCGGCTGGTCCTAGACCAAACCGTAGAACTTAGAAAATACAACATTATTTTACCCTCCCAATCAATATCATTCATAGGCTTTTAGTACATAAGCCGATAAGGAGATTTAGTGGCTTCAAATCCATTTTTATTAGGCCCAACCAATGGGGCTTTTGTAATTTTTTGCTTGTATAAAAAGTATAGGCTTATAGCGTTTGCACGGATATGCCTACGGATCTTAAGAACGCCCCCTCTAGGATCTTTACTATGTATGTATACCTCTCGGACCCTGCAGCTCACAGAAGAAATGCAGCAGCAAGTCTACTTACATAAGTTTCCTTCCCCAGCCCTTAAGGCTTTCGACCCAAATTTGGAACTTGTACACTTGCAACACATTCCTCAGTCTAACAAGATGGCTGCTCGTAATGCTCTCGTCATCGGTTCAGTCCCCGCGACCCTTTCACTTCTTAAGCTGTACTAACACTCGACAAGGTGCGAATAGAGGCCTAGGGCTTGGATTGTTGAAGGTCTTCAAGGAACACGGATACAATGTCTTTGGCACCATTCGGCCACAGACGAGATCTGATCCCTCTTTCAAAGAGGTAAGCTCAATTTGGCCTTCATGCTCAAGACATTCAGAAATTATTAACGACATCAGCTTGAAGCCACCGGGGCTACCATTATCGACCTTGACTACCTAGAGGAGAACAGCATTGCCGCCGCCGCCCAAAGCTATGGCAATGATCAAGCTCTCGATGTTCTTGTAAACTGTGGCGGCATCGAGATGTACCCTGAGAAGTGGGTGGAAACCACCGCCGAATCGCTGGTTTACAAGTACCGTGTTATGACTGTGGTATGTTCTACCATCAGCTCAAGCTCTCATTATCTCACACGATCGGCATAGGGACCGTTCCTCGCGAGCAAATACTTCCTCCCTAGTCTGAAGAAGAGCGAGTTTAGCAAGATCGTTAATATTACCTCCGAGTGGGCATCTATCGCAGGTAAGGACAGTGTCTCCGTATATAGTATTCGAAGAAGGTGCTGATCAGAACAAAGCCAACGATTGCGGAACACACATCAGCTACCGCGTACCCAAGTCGGCGCTCAATGCGCTCAGTATCTCAATTGCAATTGAGCTCAGAGCAGCGAACGATAACATTGCTGTACTTTGCGTCGACCCTGGCGACGTCCCAACAAAACTCAGCCGATGGGCGGGAGATATCGATCTGAATGATTCTGTGCGCGGCATGTATGAGCAGATCGAGAAGGCTACCATCGAAGACACTGGTCTGTTTGTGAACTGGAGAGGCCACGAATGGCCCTACTGATAGATACAACCCTGTGCATTTATTTTACTGTTTATCTACTTAGACACTAGGGCCGTCAAGACTAAGCGAAAAGCAGTTAAATTGTCAATAATTAAGAACCAATTCACCAGTGAATTGAAATCTACATGCTTTCCTGTTGTGGTACGCATAATGCGAGCAAGACATCACCAGCGTAATATGACCAGACAATTCGCTCGACCACTCTCAACATTCAAAGAATACAACCGAGGCAATCGCTAACCCTTCAATCCCTGCTCGAAGAGATGGTTCAACCTCTGCTGCAAATTTTGGGTTATGATTGAAAGGTAAATCCCGAAGCGTGCCGTTTTTCTCGGCCTGGTCATACTCCTCTCTCGGGGTCACACCATAGTTCCAATAGACGTATGGTATTGGCTTCTTGCCTGGTGGCTGTCCCAAAAGAACGAAATCATCTGCAGTGATGTCAAGGTCCATCTCAATGATCTTTCCTGGGGCGTCATCACCGTAGAACCTATGTAAAGCTCTGGTGAACTTGGCCGTCGCTTCTTCGTCGTTATCAATTGGTGGGCAGCTAGCGGAGGTCGAGATCTGAGGCCTCTTGGGAGAGTTTGCAGCCTGGCATTCACCTTCGATAATGCGCTTGACTGCCTTGACCGCCGTGTGTTGTATGTCTTTGTTAAAGGAGCGGATGTCCACTGTGAAATCTGCAAACTCCGGTATGATGCTGGCGTCTGTTCCGCCGTGGAAGTAGCCACAGGTGACAGCACAGGGCTCCTTGAAGTCAATCTCTCTGGCAACAACCATCTGCAAGCGTGATATGATGCAACTTGCCATCAAGATAGGATCAATACCTAGTTCGGGTGTCGACGAGTGGGTAGCCTTACCGTAGACACGAACGGCCAGTGAGTTCAGAAAACCCAACACACGACCTGGTCGGGTGCCTATGGTGCCAGCCCTTGTGGGGACGGCATGCTGGCCAAGCACGATATCAGGCAGAGGTATCTTGTCGAAGAGGCCGTCTTCGATCATTGCATGAGCGCCAAGTAGTCGCTCCTCATTTGGTTGGAAGACGCAGATCAGTGTTCCGGACCAGGCATCCTTCACTTTCTGCAGCAGGGCTGCGGCGCCCAATAAGCTGGCCATGTGCATGTCATGACCGCAAGCATGCATGACCCGCTTGGTATAGCCGTCCGTATCGACCTGCTCCACTTTGCTGGCATACGGGAGGCCCGTGTCCTCTTCGATGGGCAAGGCATCCAATTCTGAGCGGAGCAACACTGTTTTCCCCTCCCCGTTGGTTAACATGCCGACAACACCATGGCCCCCTATGTTTCTCTGGACCTGGTAGCCAAGAGACTCGAGGTGGTCAGCAACGACACCGGCGGTGCGTGATTCCTGAGAAGGGAGTTCGGGGTGTTGGTGAAGGTCTTTATAAACTGATGCGTATTTGTCCAGAGAGGGGAAGGATTCCTTAAAGATGTGGCGCCATTTGTCGAAGGAGGGAGGAATCTGCATGTTGACTTGGTGATTCTTTGATGGCGGAAGGAGGGGTAGACTCGCCCCCAAACATCAATGGATTGCCAGTCTCAAATACCAGCGGCGAAAGTCGGTTTGCTGCTCTGGGATGTATAAGTGTAAAACAAGGTGATGAGTCAGAGTGTTGAAATGATCCTTTGCACAAGTGTATCTTGGCTGCCTACAGTATTCGTAGGATGAAAGGTTTTTGGAAGTACACTGTTCGAGTGGTACATGCGAATACATCACACCCACTTTTAGCCGAATGATGGGTCCCTGTGACCTATGTATGTACAAGTACGTATGTACGTAGGTCTGCAACCCCGGGCCTCTTTTCCAAGTGCGCTGGTGCGCGCCCGACTTCAATGTTCTTACAGCATTTCCCTCTATCTTTGGTGTGGCCAGAAGGCAGAGTGACAAAGCTAACCATCTTTGACAACTATCAACGCTGATAGAATACCCATTTTCAGGGAGCTTAGCCAATAGAATTTATAAGATTTCTCTGATTCTAGTACGTATTAGTACGTATTAGTACGTACTTATGTCACTCTGCCTTATGGCCATACCAAAGATAGCCCCGGTTTTTGAGGCGCTTTTGGTCGCCCCGCACCCCGCTCGCTTATGTTAATCTCACTCGGTCTACATAGTACACAGTGACATTGCAGCTTTGCGAATTCAATGCGATGCACCGCAAACAGGCTGCTGCCAACCACTAGCTCTAGAGCAGCCTTGCCAAAGATACAATTTCAATAGAGTAGCTCACACATTTACCAACCAATGCTGGGTATTCGGCCTCCATCCGATTTAATAACCGAGCTCCAAGTGGTGAAGCTTAGGTTATTTATATGCTGGAGCTGATCCTCAAAGCATCAGGTAACTTCATCATCCGAGGACCTCAATATTGAAATTAGGAGATACAAGTGATCTCTTTGCCCACCAGAGGTTTCTATTACAGCCGATTGCTCTGCGAAGCAAAACCTCGGAATACCTCCATCTTTGGTTGGTGGCTTTGATATTCTCTTGCAGGATGGCCGCTACAGCAGGAACACTCACCTTTTTCGAGCGAGAGTCATGGCCGTCTCACGAACGCCCATACGAACTCCTGTTCCAACCCCCTACCTCTGATTTCCCGGTGTGCAACTACAAGGTAGTGCAAGTCCCCAATGTGCCGATCCACGACCTACGACCTTTGAAGAACAAGTTATCTCTTGACCGCGAGGGGTTCCTGATAGCCGATATCAACACGAGTATGGAATATGAGGACTATTTCAACCAAGAAAAACTGAAAACTACATACATGCCTAAGATTAAGACATTTCTGAAAGAGAAATTGGGCATCAGAGCAGCTTATATTCATGAATGTGTAGTGAGCAACCTTGAATCTTGGTCTTGGCGAGAACCTGGGGCTAAGTTCAGTAGATCCGCCAGTCGGAGGGAAAGGGGGCCCATCCAGGCAGCTTTGGCCAGCCCATCCCCAACGTTCATACTGGTATGGCAAGATAACCATTAGAAGAATTGCAGTTAACCGTTTAGATTACACTCACGATTACGCATTGGAGCTCATTGAGCAACTCACAGGAGACAGGAGCAAGGCTGAAGCAATCAAAAACTCTCGAATCCAAATGCTCAAGTCCGTTCCACACGATATCCTCCCAAGTCATTTTTCGTCTTCTAGAATTCCACCTAACCGCAGACAGCATCTGGAAACCACTGCGAGGACCACTGCGGAGCTGGCCTCTCGCGCTCTGCGACCTTCGATCACTCAGCCGCGAGGATGTTATAACATTCGATGAAGTACACGCTACGGCTGTGTTGGAATCACAGCAAGTCGTTTATAACCCGTCGCAGAAATGGTACTACTTGCCTAACCAAGAATCCAACGAAATCATCGTCTTCAAGTCAATGGATACTGTAGTAAGAGGAGAAGGTTTGAATCACCTCCACTTCGCCACCTTATCGCAATATCTGACCGTACTCATGCAGTTGCTCATGGGTCCTTCTACGACCCAGACTGTCCCAACAATGAACCCCCGAGAGAGAGCATTGAATTGAGAATACTCGTTGTGTATTGAAAGGTCTATATCACTAGCACGTAGATGCCACGGCACTAAGTGGAGGGCACGGGCGTGAGCCGGATTGCTGTGTATATAGCGGTGCTACGCGCCACCTAGCTAAACTCCATCCTTTTCTTCTACGTGCAATAACAAGTTTCCTATCTATCCACTTAGGTTCATTGGCGTCGTAACATCAGAATTACAAATAGCAAGAGAATTGGCTCACCCCCGACGAGGAAGGGTCCATTAAATTGATCAAATCCTCAAATTGACTCTATCCTACTGTGTTTACCATACATTTGAGTCCACACGCCCCATTGCTAGAAGTGTCCTGAAGCCAAAGAATGTTTACTCCAGGCGTTTCAGCTCCACCTCCGCCATATTCTAGTTGTCGAATTCAGCCATGTGTCCCACCAACCAGGTAAAGGTAACTTACCAGCTTCGGCACTACTTAGTCTGCTCTGTGACCTTCTTCTCTGCAACCTCAACGAGGAACGACTTCATATCGTCAAGGCGCATGACATTTGTGCCGTCAGCAAACTTAGTGTCGTGAGGCAGTGCTCCCTTCGATGAGCAAACTACATTCAGGTTTGGATTGACAAAGATACCGGCCGGGGCTGGAGGCCAGAATGGTTTCCATGGTTGACTCATGATAGCGATTTTATTAGTTTGTACGGCAGGTTGAGGTGGGATATGATGAGATATGGTTGGGATAGTTCAATCCGGGGATGGAATGCTAGACAAGCCTGTATTTAAAATCTACCGGTCAGCCATATTACTCGATTCCATACGTAAATGCGGTTCAAGGCCGAACGTTATAGCGAGGATTTCGTTCCTTTTTCCCCTCTTTAGATTATATTGCATATGTGGTACACCTCCACAGATGATAAGGATTCAGCTATCTTAACCATGAATTCATGTATTACGTTTGGATAACTCGTTGCACAAGCTCCTCGCGACGTATAAGTTAATAGATGTCTTGGCGATATGTTACAATATAACTGGCAACTCTGGTTGGCTTTTCCTTCTGTAGATTATGCAGCTTATGGCGTGGGGGCACAACTATATGCGACATCCTTTCTGCCTTTTAAATGTGATAAGTATTCAGCTGTTTCGGTTATTATTTCGCTGGCTATGTTTGGGTGGCTGGGTTGTACAAGCCCCCCACGGCGCATAGGTCATCAGATGTTCTGGGGATGTGTTATATTACTACTGGCTAACTTTGGTCAGCGTCCCCTTTCGTAGATTCTGCCGCTTATGAGTTGGCGCCAACTGCATGCGATATTCGTTTAAGTATGATAAGCTTTCACCGGTCTTGAATTCATGGACTATGTTTGGATAGCCCGGCTGCATGACCCCGACTCTCACCTACCCGACGTGCAGCTCGTCCTGATATGCCGGTGACTCAAGAAGGGGTGGTAATGGCTGCGCTAATTATTTATTAGGCATTATCTCATAATAGATTCACTCGAGAAGTACTGTTACGTAGTAATCCTGACAGAATTACTACAAATGGAAAAAGGAGATGGGGGCCACCTAGATACGTGTCTGATGGAGGGATGTTATCATTAGAAGTAGTGATGGATTGATGTACTGCGGCCCTTATCTATTGATGTAACTATAATAGTGGCTTTGAGGATAGAATTTCTGATTGCAAAGATACCGATTACTCTCTCAACATGATGTGCCTATTTATTATGCTATTCGTTTAGCCTTCTGCGTAGACAGGGGTGATATTGTACGTGTTATAAGCCCAGCCTCTAACTTGTTTCTATTACAACTTCAACATTATGATCCGCTGAAACAGCCATATTTTGGGGGAAATGGACCCCCTATCAAATGTCGATCGACTTATACAATGGTTTGGCGAAAATGGAGGGCATCTCAATGAAACGATAGAATTGCTCCACAGCCTCGAATACGGGTATCACTATGTTGCAGCGAGCAGACCAATTAACCCCAAAGAAACTGTCTGTACATGTCCGTTTAGTTTGACGTTGTCCCACCTCAACGTAATACCAGCGTCGCCGGCCGGAGTCCGTAACTATTCTCCAGATAGCATCTGTTCCAAGCTTATAGACAACCCAAGAATAGATATGAGTACCATTGGGATCTTATTCCTTGCCGAACAACGACTAAAGGGCAGAGATAGCTTCTGGTTTCCATACATACAGCTACTACCAACTGAAACTGAGATGTCAACCCCATTATGGTTCAAGGGCGAAGAGCTAGTGTATCTCAAGGGGACAAATTTGTTCTCAAATGATACTCGTCGCGAGCAAACTTCTATAGGCCTTCAAGAAGGTCAATATAGAGAGCAATGGAAACTAGGAATCGCAGAACTCGAAGATGCCGGTGAGTCTACAGATGGATTTACATGGTAAGTAACTTGAAGAAGATTTTCCCAAAGAATTCCCTGCTCTATCATCAGATTTCGTTTTCCATAATCTTTATATTCAATGTTCTCATTAGAGAGTCTGATGCTAACTGGGTGTTTTCGTAGGGAACTGTTCCTGTGGGCCGGAACCATATTCTCCTCACGGAGTTTTACATCTGATTTGTTCACAAGTGAAAACGCAGATGATTCATTTCCTATCTTGTACCCTGTACTGGATATTTTCAATCACCGTCTTGGTACCAAAGTGAGATGGCAATTTCATAATGGCGACTTCAGTCTACGTCTTGAAGAAAAATTTGAGCAAAAGCAGCAACTCTTCAATAACTACTCACCAAAAGGGAACGAAGATTGTAAGAATACTCTCGAGTGAGCCCGTACTATTAATTCATACTGAGTTACAATTAGTGCTAACGGGATTCGGCTTTTGTATCCCTGATAACCCATACGACCAAGTCGCTGTTCGAATTGGTCAGATACAACCAGAAATGCACCGCAAACTCCATAATGGCATACCGAGCCATTGGCAGTCTGAAACTTGGGACCCCCAGGAATCCGTTTTCTATCTTCGAGTTATGTCACAAAACACCTCCAGCTACAACACTTGCGGCGTCCCGAAACTAAGTTGTCTACGTAGACTACCTCCGGAACTGGTGAAGTCGGTATACATCATTATGCTCGAGCATAGTGAGGGTGCTGTATCATCGAACGAAGAAGCGAATGAGAAGAAAGTCTGGGTAGGCACAATTGACGTGTTGCTCCATCAGATGGAGTATACTCTCAAAGGAATTACTAGATGGGACGGGGAACTTCCTGACTTTCCTTCCACTGCCAGGGCCAAGGCAGCCTTGATCTACCGGACTGGGCAGATAAAGATACTGGAAGAGGTAATTTTAGACATGAAGACATGTATGGATCCACTCAGAGCAGGCGAGATTGGTATTGAAGATTTATTCAAGGAATAAAGTACCTAGTTTCGTGCTATATGAACGAAATAAATAATTGCGTTTCTCAGCTGTGTTCAATATCAACACAATCTGGAAACTATATGAGGTTTCTGGCTTCCCGCCAAACGTGGGGCCACCGAGATCGCGCAACGGCACAATGAACCCTTGTTTTTAAATATAACATGCAGGTAATATGTATAATACGTCTGATTAACTTCCAAGGCTCTCGTATGCGTATAGCAACTCGTGTACGACGGGAGCTGGCTTTAGGTAGCTAGCCTTTTATTATAGTAGAGAAAATAGTATTTGCGCAATGAATAATCCAAGCAGCTGTATGCAGCTGTGGAACAACTGGCGTGGCTGTTAATTTCCACCCATCATACACAGGAGACCTCCTATGCAAACCATTAGAGGGTAGATATTTACAGCTTAGTTACTATTACGTAGTGGTGGTATCGAGCTTGGTATCAATCTTTGGACGAATAGTCAGTTCACTTAGGTCAAGGGCCAGGGGCAGTGTAAGTTGATTGGCTTGCTAGAAAAGGGGTGACATCGCATGAAGAAAACGCCCCTCTGATACCCCGGAATATGTAGGCCAAGCATTTCCTTTTGGAGCCATATGCTCCGGAATCCATTCCTGCTCGTAGATTCCATGTGCATGTAAACACGATGTATATGTATTATCTAACATTGAAAAAAAAAAGTGTGAAGATTTGTAGTTTCTAACAGCAACTTAGTTAGGTAGTCCTACGTAATACAGCTTAACACGACCTACGTCGCTCCGTCTTGCCGTATAATAAGTAGTATCTACCGTGCATGCGACACGACGGGAACTTCATGCGTACGATCAAGGGGAAGGTATCGCGAAGTACCTGAGATGTAGCTAGTAAGTAGGGGTAGTGCCGCATATATCGATGACGACGATAATAACAACAACGAGTCAACGGCGACTAAAACGAAGATGAAGACAACCACCACCACCACCACCCACACTATCTTCAGCAGGCGGCAAACAGCACGTCTTCTACGGCAGGTGGTCGTCGCGTCGGTGGTCTGCCTGGTCATCTACTGTCTGATGCTAGGACGGCAACCGGACCTACTGGATTCTTCCTCGTTGTCTTCATGGCCACAGGAGGCAGCCACCAAAATCAGCACCAGCAGCGATGACTACGACTACGACCACAAAGACGACGACGATGGCGCTGTTCTTGGAAGACAGCATCCACTGCCGCCCGGAGCACTCGACAACCGCTCCCTAACCGAGGAGCAGTGCCGGATATACTTCCCGGGCCTCCTTAAGGAGGTCGACGATGCCGTTGCGAAGGGGCCGTTCGCGCTGCGGCCGAGGAACCAGACCGGGCATTTGGGGCCGCTGGTCGCGAGGATTAAGGATGGGAAGGTATGTAGTCACTTTTTTAATGCTGATAATGTGCACTTTGGGGGGGGGGGAGGAGACATATACATATCATAACTATAAATATATGTCGGTATAAGTATACCTTACATAGGATGAGAGCTAACGAACTGACTGACTAACTAACATTACATCTCTCTCCCACTTCTAGCTCTCCATCCTCGCCTACCAGCGCAAAGTCGACCTAAGCAAAGACATGCTCCAGCACCGCTCCGCAACCCTCCACCAGATCGCCAACGCACTCCTAACATGGCCCTCCCTTCCCCCCTCATCGTCGTCGTCGTCGTCGTCGTCGTCAAAGGATTACATCCCACCCCCAGACACCATAATAGCCTTCAACCACCACGACGACCCCCTCCCGGGGACATGGTCGTACTCGCGCCCCGCCGACCCCGTCCTCAACACGCCCTCGTCGCACTACTTCCCCATCCCGCACTTCGCCTTCTACTCGTGGCCCGTGTCGACCATCGTGTCGCTGCCGGCCGCAGCGGCGCGCATCGACGCCGTCGAGTCTTCTTTTGATGACGGCGGTGGCGATGGGGATGGCGATGGGGACGGAAAAAGGAGAAAAACCTGGTCCGACAAGATCCCGCGCGCCGTGTGGCGCGGCACGGCGTGGTTCAACAACGCGCGGGCGGGGCGGGCGCGGCAGAACCTGTTGTACGCGACTCGGGGGAAGGAGTGGGCGGATGTGGAGGCGCTTTCCTCTTCCTCCTCTTCATCGTCCTCCTCCTCTTCAAGTAAGAGTACCAGCAGCAGCAGCAGTAATCACTACACCAACGCCCTCGACGTGTCGGACTTCTGCCGGTACAAGTACATCATATACACGGAAGGGATCACGTACAGCGGGCGCCTGCCGTTCCACCAGCTGTGCCGCAGCGTGCTGCTGACGCCGCCCCCGGCGTGGCTGCAGCCCACGACGCACCTGGTGCGGCCGGTGTTCTCGCATGCGCTGCCCGGGGTCGAGAGGACGGCCGTTCCGACGTCCGGGACTGCTTTCTCGTCGTCATCGTCGTCGTCATCCTTCGGTGATAGTGCCAGTAATGAAGAAGAAGAAGAAGAAGAAGAAGAAGATAGAAGCGATCTCACAACAAGAAGACAAGAAGAACACGTCGAGGCAGACGCAACGAAGAACACCACAACAACAAAACCCCACAAACTCACGACACGAAAAACAGAAGACCGACAGCAAGAACTAGCCCCCTACCCCGCGCCCTGGGTCCGCACGGCCTGGCCGCGCTCCCACTTGCCCACCGAGGCCAACGCCGTCTTCGTGGCGCCGGACTGGAGCGACCTGGAGGCGACGGTGGCGTGGCTGGAGCGGAACCCCGACGTAGCGGAGGGGATCGCGGGACGGCAGCGGGCTTTGTTCGCGGGCGGCGGTGGTGGTGGTGGTGATAATGATGGGAAAGGAGGGGGAGGAGAAGGAGGAGGGGAAGGAGGAGGGGAAGGAAGAGGCTACCTCAGCGCGGCGGCCGAGGCGTGCTATTGGCGGGGGCTGATACGGGGGTGGGCGGGTGTTGTGGTGACGGAGGGGTCGGGGTGGGAGGAGGATGATAGCGATGGTGAGTACAATGCGGATGGGGTTCCGTGGGAGGAATTCAGCTTGGAGGAGATTCATAAATAAGTTTAGTGATGGTAGCAGTGGTAGGGTGGTGGGTTGGTGGGTGTTAAGGCGGCGCCTGAGTTGAGGTGAAATGAAAGGACAGGACAAAAAGAGATGACGGATGATATTTGTATATAATACGTGACATGCCTCTCCTCACCTCACGCAAGGAAAAAAAACTAGTAGAATGAATATCTTGGATATTTAGGTATCTATACATATGGAAAAGAAGAAGGAAAAAAAAGGGGGGGAAGCACATGGGGACGGACGATCATGCCTCTTCCCCTAATGCGTTTTGTATTACAGCCATCTCTATGTATAAGTATGTGGCACAAAAAAAACATCATTAACATCAATGGTACATCATTCCACAGTATATTATATATACAGATAATTACTTTTTTTTTGTTCCAACAGACAGAGAGAAATATATATAGGTATATATATGTATATCACCCGGTCCTCGCGCTTAGGCTCGCGAATGCGTCTGGGCTGTGTCGGCCGTTATTCCAGGCCATCTCCATCCCTAACGCCATGCTATCGCGAGTCCTCGCGCTCGACGTAGCCCCCGAGGTATTCACACCTGGGAACGCAGTAGCTGGGCCTGCTGGGGCCATTCCGTTGTTCAAGAAAGGATTGTTGTTCCCGGGTAGAGGAACGGAAACGCTCCTTTGCGACGGATTCGCCGCTCGCGGTGGGGAATGTGGTGGCGACTGAGTCATACCCACTTGACCACCCTCAAATCCCGTGCTTTGGACTTGGCCTTGTGCTGGTGAAACTGGCGCAGTCGATGGCATGTTATATAGAGCCATGATCGCAGCCTTGTCTGATCTCTGAGGTTGATATACTTGTTGAGAAAATGCCTGTGCAGGATGTTGGGGTTGGGGTTGGGGTTGGTAGTACTGCTGTTGCATGACAGGCTGTTGCACAGGTTGAGCGTTCGTGAAGAAGGGGTTGCTGGCGTACACAGATTGAGGCGAGTTGTAAACGTTTTGTTGCGACTGCTCGGGTATCTGATTCAGACTAGGGGACGCAATACTTGACGGGGACCTTGTGAATGGATTTCCGCTCCCGCCATACGGATTTTGACTCTGTAGCTGCATGGTGTTCACGGACAAGGGCTGAGATCCTGGCGCTTGAAGAAACGGATTATAATTCTGCTGGACCTGTTGCTGTTGGGCCTGTGGCATAGGCGGAGAGTACGTTTGACCGTTACCATAAACCGCAGTTGTAAACTGCTGAGTTTGCGGCATAGGTGGTGTCATCGACTGTTGTTGATAGAACTGATGAGGTTGAAGTTGAGGCTGTGTACTAGGCAGTCCACCAGTGTGATGGGGAAAGAGAGTCTGTTGTTGTGGGGACGGAGCAAGAGACAGATTTTGCAGGGACTGGTTCAGATTGAATTCAGGTGGGTTCGATGGTCCTCCGAATGGGTTGCTGGAAAAGAACGGATTTTTGTTCTGCATTGTGCCCGTGGACTGCGAAGATTGTGGTGGAGCTGGTGATATATCCCAGGGGTTATTCGATGGTGTCGTTGGGCTCCGGCTGGCTGTCGGACTTGCCTTCGATAATCCAAACGTCGTAGTTGGTGTGGGCTGTGGCGTTAGAGACCTCGATGTAGGCAAGGAATCCTCCTGGGAGGTAGCAAATGGAGCTGAGCTGCTTCCTCCACCCTCGCCCAAACGCACTAAAGCTTCAATTGTTTTCTCAAGATTCCCGTTGACCCCCTTCAGAACCATAGCGTTGCGTTTGTCATCCACAAACCCCATATCTCTAAGCTGAGTCAACTTTTGCGCCATAGCTTCGGTACTGTCGTTGTACACATTCGATCCGAAGACTTTGGATGATTTGCTCCGGAGCGTATTCGAACCATACTCGGAAGAACCATTCGGACTCGTGGGACCCTCGCGAGACCGCGATTCTCTCTTTGACCGAAAGGATAAGGGAAATGTAGAGGAACCCGACTTGAAACTGAAGCGCCCTCCAGTCTTAGGTGGCAATGGTGGAGGAGTGCCTTCGTCAGACTCCATGCTTGCACTTCTCGGTTGTTTTGCTCCATTTGTTGTCCCAGACTGAACATATTTAGATCGGATGAACCGTTCCATAGCAGAATCGGCCTCATCAGCGTCAATTGGGACTGGGGGCTTTTTGTTCTGGGGATTGTAGATCTGGTTCGACGCAACGTTCCCTACTTTCTTCATGTTCTACATATAAATATTAGTCTTCGGTTCGATGGTGCCCATAATGGTGAGACAGATATAAGTGAGAAAAGCGCACCTCGACCTGATCATTCGTCCAGCTGTCCATGCTCAATGATTTGACCTTGGAGATGTGTGTCCCGAGTTTTCGGTGGATGGTCGCGCATCGCATGCAAAGAAAGACACCTAACTAAACACATTGTTAGTTCGTCGCGCGTCTCAGTCCGTTTAGAGTTTATGTGCACTTACACTCCATGATGCCCAAGCTGTGTTAAAAACACGCGCACGTTAGTAAACGATTCAAAGCAATGCGATGACACGATCTCTTTGCGATACATGTGAGGCATCACGTACCTGGGTTCCTCGCCTGACAGTCGGCGCAGAAATTGTTTCCTGTCACGTTATGTACAAGATCCTGCAAGACCTTCTCATTGCGCGCCTGTTGGCGCTTACTCATAAGCCCAGACATCGTCGCCTATCTTCCCTTCTCTTTTCGTGAAATAGTGGTCGCAGCAAAACCCGGATATCGATGGCCTGTTGAACGGTGACCCGAACGACGACGGTTTGTGGAACCGGGAAGAGAAGGCTTCGGGAAAATACAAAGGCCAAGGAGATGGCGGGCTTATGTCGGTTCGGTTATAGGACAGGGGGACAACGGAGTTCAGCTCCCATTCGTAACGTGAGTAGTTTTGAAACCTCTTCTCTAGGCAACACTCATGATTCACATCTACAGCAAAGAGATATATGGTGATTGGCACGGTAGGTTGCAAAGGACTCGAAGCTGTGCCGTTACACTGCCGATCCGATATGTACGTAGTATAGAGTAACCGTCGTAGGTGCGAGGTAGGTATGGATATGTAGGTATGTAGGTATGTAGGTGTCGTGCAATGGTGGCTGGGAAGTGGGATGCCGCGGGTTAAACGGGGGCGAGGAGAGGCAAGCAAGCAAGCTGATATGTCGAGGGAATGAATATAGTAGGAACTAATGCATGAAATTTGGGGAAACAGAAGTTCAAATCTACACGAGACAAGGAGATCTACGAAGTAAGGTATATAAGAAAATGCAGACAGGGGAAAGTTATGTATTATTATTAAAGAGAGAGAGAGAGAGAGAGAAGGGATAGGAAGAAAGAGAGAAGAAGGAATATCTGCAATGGCCTCGATCAATCCATTTATTAGACTGACTGGCTACTTGTATATAATAAAATATAATAACAACGATTACGACGACGAATGACACGAATAAAAGAAGAAGAATCAGACCAATTGCCAGTCCTGATTTCGCTAACTATTAGGTTAGGTTAGCAGTTAGGTAAGTTTAGTTAGGTTGTTATTCTTCAGTTGACAGTCTGACAGTGACGGCTGGGCCCTGGGGTAGATACTAGAGACAATTTGTTCCTTCGACCAGTTTAGTTAGCGCAGGCTACTTAAGTTAGGCTTGTCTTTTGAGCCCAATGTTCCCCAGGGCTTCAATGTTTCCAAGGTTGCGCTTACGTGCTTATTAGGAGGTTAATAAGAAAGTACACTTGTACTTCGTACTTCCACTAAAGAAGCTCAATGCCCAGGCTGGGCTGGGGCTGGGGCTGGGGCTGGGGCTGGAGATGCACACCATCGAAAGGAGAAACCTGGGATACCAATGCAGTAAAAGCTCAGACCATCAGATCGATTTTGCAGTTGTTAACGATTGTTTCCTTACTGTTTGCTGCGCCGCCACCGCACATGCTTACCATGCCATTATGCAACGCCATGTAATGTCGTAATTTCCAACCTCCTCCAACAGGTGTAACTATATTCCATTATATCGTATCATAATTCTCAGATATCCTTTTTACTATTGACCGGAATTAATAAACTAACTAAGGCCTTACTATTTTATAGTCACTACCCGACGCAGAAAAAAACGTTGAACCGTAGTATGCATGTTCAATCTACCGGGTATTGTCAATTGTTGCCTTCTGTAGATATTTTTTTTATTTTATTTAATTTAAGCATGCCTTTTTTATATTCATAATATGCTACCCGACAACGCCATGCTTTTTACCTAAGTCTAGGTCAGCTTCTATGCTGATTCTAAAATTCATCAACTGGGTCCCGGGCTTGGTCCCAGATCCAAAGGTAAAGGCTGACCATCGATGAGGGAACATAAGAGAACTGAGCCCTGGCCCCTTGGTATCATCTTGACGCCAGAACCTGATTCTATAGCCCTCGTGAAGCCTTTGGCCCTTTAGGTGCAGTATAAGACTAGTCAACTGCCGCCTCCATGCCGGCAAATGAGCTTGGGCACACGTGTAATTCCCCACCATGATGGTTAGCGGATAGCCCGAGTTTCTCTCACGGCTTAGCAATAATATCAGTCAACCATATTTAGTTGGCAGGCGTGGTCGATTTCGATCGGATTGAGAGTTGAGAGCTAGCCACCACAGACGAGGCAAAAGCCGTTAACAGTACGGTATAGTCAAGGATCAATCGATTCTTGGCTCATCCGTTGATGTGTCTTGGAGCCTCAAACTGACTTCCCTTGGGAATGGCTTTCGGCCCATAACAATGTAAAACCTGCCCCATGATGTCAGTAGAAAAGTCTTGTCAAGAGATCCTGGACGCAAAGCAGATCTCTAAAACAGCATAGGGTAGAAAAGAAAATACAGGGGGATGGAGCCGCCTCAACTTACTTTTGATAGGCGTGTACGTCGGTGTCCCCAACTGCTCTCCTTGAATTCATCAAGTGCAACTAGATTCCGAAATTAGCGGCTGCGGTACGTCTAATTGATCCCTTCGCATCAAAAGCCAGCCTACCTCTATCTGTTCCCGGTTCAACCCCCTGACTCTATGCAGCAATCCCATCGATATGGCCTGGAGACCTCCGTTCTCGAATACGCTTTTCCACACTGCAACATCCAGAGTTAGTTATATCCATTTCCATATAATTTAGCAATGATTCGGGGGCTTCATGTCATGTTCTAGGAGTTCGTGCTCTCTTATTGACAAAGAGAGATCCCCCTGAAGCACGCTAGCGAGGTGTATACGTAAGTAACTCCGGAAATTACGCACTTGACCCCAACTCCTTCCACTTCCGTTCTCTCGGCCAATTGTTAATAGGAATCTTATATGTGATCTGCTGAATGTCCACGAAGCCGACGTTGACCAGCGCTTGTTTGTACGTCTCGGCACACCGGAGCGACCGGTCTATCTGTTCGGCGCAATCGTGGAGATCTTCCATGAGCCGCTTGAGGGGCCAGTCCTCCGGCATCGTGCCGTCGTCGCAGAGCATGCCCGGAAGTATTTCTTGCGCTTCGAACCACCCACCCGGCTCGAGGTTGTCGAATGCCTTCCTGGCGCAGTCTCGTTCGAAATTGCTCCAGACGCCGGTGGCTAGGCGAACGAATATGTAGTCTAGTGGGTTAGAGTAGAACCAATCCTCAAGCCTGCCATAACGTTAGCTTTTGACTTCAGGGACGCTTTGGATAGCAGAGCATCGGCAGTGCTAAGTAGCGCGTAGAGCAATCCTCTTTCAACTTCCAATACCCTATTCCTATTAGGGGAAACCTTCTAGAATTGCGACCTCCTACAATACCCACTCGGGCTTTGATCATCCCGTGAATGAAAAAAGGGGGTTGAGACATACGCATCCTCAATATAAAAGTGAACATTTTCGGGAACGTAATTTGGCTGGATAGGGGAGAGATCCGTCCCAATGATCTCGGCATTGGGGAATTCATCGCTCATCTCGATAGCCCAGGTGCCCGTACCAGTCGCAATATCGAGGATTCTTCTAGGCGGGTTGACGGTGGAAAGGGGAGCGAAGTAATTCTTGCCGCCGAAGAGATGCTTTAAACAGACATGCATCCACTCGTAACGGGCCATCTCCATCTCGTCATTTGGGTAAGGATAGGCTTCAGAGGTTGGTCATGTTAGTGATGTACATCCCTTCAAGGGCCCCTCTGCCCCTGGCTGTGGAGATGTATACGTACAACCATCGCGATAGGAGTGGTATGTCCGGCCGTTCTCTACTCTATAGGTCGAGATGCTATCTGTGATTGAGTGTTCATCGCTGGCCGTCGAAGTTAGTACCGGGAATCCTGCTATGTCCTAGGGTCTCACCGGTTGGTCTCTCACGTCGACGGCTGTTCCTATGGGGTCGATAAATATTAGGCCAACAAGACACAAGGGACGAGGATGTCGACATACATCGGCTTCGATTCTGAACGAGGTAGTAGCTGAGTGAATTGAATATTCAAACGTGAACGGGAAGGCGCTTAAACCGGTGGATGCCTGTGCGTCGATTTGCATGTTCGACGCACTGGATACGCTAGACGGGCTATTGCTTTTGTTGCTTCTACGGCCCCTAGACCGGTTCGATGGGGGAGCCATAGCGGTATTCCGTTGACGATCCACGCCACGGTAGATCAGATTCTGTATCGAATTGTCGGATAACTACTTCCCTATAACCGTAGGTATGCAGAAGGAAAAGTCGGGACGATGTTGAATCATCCAGCTGGGACATCAAAACTATACGGTTCCAGAGTCTTGGGATTTCTAAGGACGAACGAGGGGACGAAGGGGGGGTGGTTATACCCGCATCGATAAACCTTTGCCCATCTAACGATGTGCTTGCTTGCTAGATTGTTCAGGGATTACGATGTATAAGTTCTTCACTAGTCCGACAGGCGGATCCGCCTCTAGCCATTGGCACCCGTGCACGCACATCCATTCGCTCGGCAAGGCGTCGAACTAAAACGTTTCTAAGAAGACTTAAAGAACAAAGTGATCCAGAATGCCGGGACTGGGCTTACCGAAGCCTCTCAGCAGAAAACCGGGTGGGCAAATGGGCAAATGTATATACATAGAACCTTGCAGGGGGTCCTTTGCTGGAGCCTACCCAAGCCTCCCGTTCCAGAGTCGCGGAACCACGTAACTGCTGTCGCCACGGATGTGACCTAAGTATCTGCGACGAGGGGCTTTCATTGGTGCTGCTGAGGAGAGAGACAGAGGTGCAGCGACAACGCAGGCTACATATCAGGCCGTCGGGCAGTCAGACCTATCTGTGGGCGGTCTCGAGCTAGACCTCACAGACCATCCATCATTTGCGGTAGAGTTGCATAGAAGGCATTGACTCCGTAAGTAGGCTGTCTTTAGGGTTGCAGAGGGGTTACATCGGAAACACAAGTCCCAGAAAACGAGTATCCTAGTAACCTTCTTTTACTAATATAAACTTAGCTATCTCTTTCTGCCTCTCTCCCCTCCATTGCCCGCTCGTGGTTGTACCATTTGCGTAGGTACTGTGTGTAGGCGGGCTTACAGTACCTATGCATGTACTCCTCAGCGATCCAGGCACGTTACCGACTATTCTACCTAAGGTAGGGCCCGGTGTGGGATGGTACTTTGGGTTTAACCACAGTCTACCCAGATCGTCGGTTGAGCATCAGATGCGGTATATAATGGCCCATTCACGAGACAGTCGGCCTGCATTAGTGCGTTACTTCCTCGTCTCCCTTCTCCTCAAAGACGGCCGTGTTGCGAAGGAATAGATTGAAAATTAAGTTCTGATACTGACTGCCACGCTGGCAGGCTGGTAATACCTACTGCGTACATGCGTACATGCGTGCGCACGTACATACGTACATATCTAGACATAAATAAACCCATGATGGACAGAGAACCGACAAATCACATCGGACTGTTCAAGTAGATCCCCACCGCCTTCTACCGAAAAGACCCCTACGGAGAATTTGGACCCCAGCAATGGAGCGGGGTTGACGAGGGACGAGGGTCATCGAGATGTCTGGATTCTGGAATGTCTAAGTAGCTACATGCATGATACCTAGTAGTCAACTTAGCAAACAATAATATTATTACTATACTAATTTGTTTTTTTTCTTGCATAGAAGGGCAAATTACGCATTACCGACTTTCCGGGAATCTCTTGCTGAGGTGTGGTTTTATATAGAACTAACGTTAATATACGAGTGAAGCATGTGAGAAGACCCAATGAAGTTAGAGTTACATAGTTGCCGGCGGCGAGAGAATTCAAGTGGAATAGGTGATATTACAACTATCACGACTTAAACGGCGACGAATCGATGAAGTCGTTTTTAAAGAGATACATAAAATAAATGCAAAGAAACATAGAAACCCTTTCCTCTCAGCACCAGACAAGTGCAACTTTAGGCGGGTTACCAGATCCAGCTAACTACATACCCACCCACCTAGCTCTAGCCCACCAGACCTTCGAAATTCTTGGGCAAAATTAAGATAGGTCGATTGTCATGGATCTCGCCATGGATGCACACCCGGGCTCCAGGAATAAATGCGAGGAACTATTCCTACGCGGAGTGTCCCGTACGAAGCTACCTTAGCATTAGTTAAGTACCTACCTAATTTGCCCAGCTAAAACAATCATCTTTTCCTCATAAGAGGACCACCTATAGCGCTACTACATACTACGTAGTCTAGCCTTTGGCACTAAGGCCCGTCATTCCTACCGGGCATCTTTTTCTTTATACCACATAACTTGGGTACACAGCTAAAGGGTATGTACTCCTCCTGAAATGTCGACCTAATGCCTAATGGTAGACCGAAACAAGACGCCTGTCAACCGAATATAGTTAGCACTTAACATAGGTTCGAAATTGTTGAGATGCTATGTGCGTAGTGTGTAGGATGTAGGTGTAGATGGGATGGCATGAACCTGATAGAACCACTTTCAGCTTGTTTTAAAGATCCTACCTAGTTTTTAACTAGTTCATGAGACGAACCTGATGACCTCCTGAGCAGACTAGCAAACATATAGGTAGGTAGGGGGCAGGGGGGCTGCAGAGCGGGAGGCTTTCGAAATCGTCATAGAATTTCCGGATTTGGCAAGTGATTACAATACCATGATAGACGAGGCAAGCGTAAAGTTATAATATCATGGCTTGTTAATTGTCCGAAAGTGAATTGAATGCGGACGGAAGCTGCCCATCTAGGATAGCTGCTCATCCACGACATCAATTCTCCCCAATGTGCGTAAACGATATACGTACATGCTATTATGTTACAAAATATTACTTCGTCAATAGCATTGAATTTGTATACACGGGCCAGTTAACCTCCCTATGGCTTACATGCGCATGAACTTTTATTTAGAACAGAAACACCGACTTACAAAGCTGAGGGGCCATGATTGTATATACTTATGTGGTACCTATAATGTGACTCGGCACTAGGGTAGCATTCTTCAGCGGAGTGGTCGGCACCTTTCCATTCCAATATTTGGAGTCTACATACCTACCTAGGTACCTAGGTTCTATAGCACATAATTATAGCAAAGCCCCGCGACTTCGGCGGTTATAATAGGTACTTGTTGTATACATCGATTTCTTCTCATAGACCCAGCGGAGTGGAAAGGAAGGGATGAAGGAGGACGAGGGGGTTGCAGGATCCACTTACACGTTGACCCACTTGATTCGATTCCGGCTAATCAAAAGAGGACTGATTCAATCTAGAAACGGTCAAGAAGTTTCTGTACGACGTGAACCATCCAGTCGGGGGAATGAATTTAAGTTCCAACTCCCAGCTCCCCCGCTCCATTTTTGCCAGGGACGACACGGCACAATCAATCAGGGTATCATCAACATTGCTTTTTCTTTTCTTTTAATACAAGGGACTGTGAAATACGCCTTGGTGAGTTGGTATGCAGTCAGTATGGTATCGACATCATTCACCGCCATATCGGGATATGAAATAGTTAGACGATGTCTCTTCAAATCCCGAGTCAATGTTAAAAACCTTTCTTTTTTATCCCCAAACCAACGAAGCTACAGTAGAACCAGGGTGCTAGTTATGTGCTACCTTGTAGTAGTAGGTAGGTAGTATCTAGTGTATATTCATTTTCTCGACGTATTTTCTTCCGTCAAAATAACTCCATACCATATTCGAGCCAAGTGGGACAAACATTGAATACTGGAAAGTGTTTGCGATCAAGCGATACACATTCATCAAAAATATATTTCTCATTTTCACGAAACGGGCATTGCTTAGAGTTAGTGTACATATAAAAAGCGAATGGGTTCTCTATTTGGGGAAGCTTTACGTAGCATGCATCTTCGCCTCTCTGTTGCTTTGTGTTGTGTGTGTCCAGCTCTGTCTCACACCCACCTACCCATCCCACCTGTGACTAGACAAGCGTGCAACATTTTCTCCGAAAGGATATGTATGCTTGTGCTGCTTGTTTGCTGTATGTAAGACGCTTGGGTTGCATGTAACCGACGAATCAGCCGTTTCCCTACTACTCAGCCTGAAACACAAAAAGGAAAAAAAAAAGAAGCACAGCCAAGTCCCCAATAGGAACGCCGTTTTTTAAACGTCTCACCCGTCCGGATCCTCTCCCGCGCGCAACCACCCAGATCTGATGTAACCGCCGGGACATCGGTAGCCAATCAGCATCAGCCTAGCCAGCCCCTGTCCTACCTGCTTGCTAGTCGTTCGGGAAAGAGTTTAACTAGTTAAAAAAGGTGAAATCAGATATCATTTTAATCGAACCAACAATTCATCTAGACATCGGGCTCCACAGAGAAGAGACGTTGTCATCGTGCAGGCCCCCTCCCCCCCCCTTTTTTTCACCATGGAGGGTCGCCGCGAGGAAGAGGAGGAAACCGGGTTCCTGGAACGCGCATACAATCGCCTCCGGCAGCAAACCACCGCCACTCCCACCAACACCTTCGCCACCACCGCCACTCCCACCAACACCTTCGCCACCACCACCACCACTACACCCAATAATCAACCAGCACCACTCCTCCCCACCCAAACCGCCCTCGCCCAAGCGCGCGCCTCCCTCCCCCGCCCCTCCGACCCGGACTACCTGCTCGGGCGCGGGCCCGACGCGACGCTAGACCACGTGCTGGGGACGATCGCGCCGGCGCTCAACGGCCAGAACCTCGGCTCCGGGGGCCGGTACTGGGGGTTCGTGACGGGATCCACGCTGCCGGTCGCCGAGGCCGCCGACAACGTCGTCAGCGCCTACGACCAGAACGTCTGCGTCCACCTGCCGGCCCAGAGCGTCGCGACCGAGGTCGAGGATGCTGCGCTGGGGATGGTGGTGGATCTGCTTGAGCTTGAGGGGTGTAGTAGTAGTAGTGGTGGTGGTGGTGGTGGTGGTGGTGGTGGTGATGGGGAGAAGTGGCGGGGTCGCACTTTCACTACCGGCGCTACGGCTAGTAATGTCTTGGGCATGGCGTGTGGGCGCGAGGCTGTCGTGCGCATGCGGCTCGGCGGTCCAGGTGCTGGTGCTGGTGCTGGTGATGGCGTGGACGAAGCCGAAGATGGCGATGAGGAGGAGGAGGATACGGCTGTTGGCGAGCTGGGCTTGCTAAGGGCTTGCGCCAAGGCTCAGATCGATGAGATCCGCATCTTGACGAGCATGGCCCATAGTTCAATATACAAAGCGGCATCGATTGTCGGGCTAGGTCGGGCGTCCGTCCGGGACCTGCCGTATAGCGAGGACGAGCCGTGGCGCCTGGACCTAGATGCCGTCGAAAGGGAGCTGCGGGAGAACCCGCGCGTTGCCCACATCATCTCCGTGAGCGCCGGGGAGGTCAATACCGGCCGGTTCGCGACGGGGGGTATCGAGGATATGAGGAGATTGCGGGAGTTGGCGGATACGTATAAGGCTTGGGTCCATGTCGATGGTGGTAGGTTTGCCAGATGCGATTATTCCTTTTTTTGCAATCGCACGAGAGAGATATTGGCCATGAGCTGATGATGATATTGTATTAACATAATAGCATTTGGACTCTTCACCCGCATTCTGCCAAAGACGGACGAGTTCGCACGACTCCGCAGCATCGCGGCGGGCTTCGAGCTAGCCGACAGCATCACCGTTGACGGACACAAGCTACTGAACGTGGTATGCAACCCGCTATCCCCTATCCCTCTCCCTATCCCCTCTCTTAATTTCCAACCAACACACACGATAACCTGAACACCACACCAACTAACAATTACCCCCCCCCCACCTACCTCGCCCACCCCCGCAGCCCTACGACAACGGCATATTCTTCACGCGCAAAGCATCGACCCTGAAAAGCGTCTTCAAGAACCCGAACGCGGCCTACCTCGCCAGCAGCGGCAACGACAACACCAGCCGCATCGAGAGCCCCCTGAACCTCGGGATCGAGAACTCGCGCCGGTTCCGGGCCCTGCCCGTGTACGCGGCGCTGCTGAGCGAGGGCCGCGCGGGCCTGGCGGCCATGGTGGCGCGGATGGTGCGGCTGGCGCGCCGCGTGGCCGACGCGATCCGCGGCGACGGCGCCTTGTCGGAGCACTACGCGCTGCTCCCGGACGAGAACGAGGACGACGGGAGCAAAAAAGATCTCGACGATGTCAATATCATCGTGCTGTTCCGGGCGAGGGACGACGCGCTGAACGAGAACCTCGCCGCTAGGATCCGTGCTACGGGCGAGTGGTACGTTAGCGGGACCAAGTGGCGGGGCCAGACGGCGTGTCGGGCTGCTGTGGCGAGCTGGAAGGCCGATGTCGAGGGCGATGTGGAGATCGTGAGGAGGAGCTTGGCTGCTATTGCGGAAGACCACGGCGCTGGTAGGTAGGCAGGTAGGCAAGCAGGTAAGTAAGTAAGTAAGTAGGTGGCTGGCTGGCTACCTAGCCGTGAGTGGATGATAAAGCCGGTGTATATATACGCGTACATAGTTATATACATTGAGCGTGAAGCATAAAAAGGGGAAAATGACGTAAACATTGAATCAGTCATTGTCCATTGTCCATTGTTCATTGCTATGCAACAGTAGGACAAGAGTACTTATTCGTGATCTCAGTAGAGCTATTGTTTAGTATTTAGGTTGTCTTCTCGGATACTGTCGAGAAAAGCACATCTATGCGCATATACAGATATTCCCTCTCGACTTAATCTATACCAGTCGTTTTTCTCCTTGACGGTTACGACCAGAACCATCTAGATATAACCCTTGACGATTGGCGCCTTTCGCCTTCGTCTACCCATTGTAAGGGAAGTAGCGCAACTTTTGAAGGTCATATCATATACATATAACCAACTGGGAGTTTTTGGCTTGCTGCTCCTTAACGAGTGATGATATGGTAGATAGGTAGGCAGGCTATCCCGCATAACCCTCACGCCTTTGTGCATCTTTCTTAGCTAGGGTTGATTATCGCCATCCCATCCGTAAATGTCTTTACTCCTCTTCCTCTTCCCCAGCCTCATGGGCCAGTTAGCCCTAGCTCGAGCAAGAAATAGTAGGTAGTTACTTGTGCATCTACCCCTACGTATTCATCTGACTCCAACATAAATTCGCATCATTTCTATAATTTCCCCGCCTATTTCCCCAAATACCCAGACAACCCTCACCCCTCATCTCTCACCCAAACTTCCGACTCCCCCCCTTACTCACACCAGCACCCCCCTTCCCCTTAGCATCGCCCTTCCCCTTCCCCTTGCCCTTCTTATCCCTCCCCGTCCCGATCAGCTCGAGATGCCCCGCCCGCTCCCCCAGCAGCTTCTCCGTCTGCGCCGTCAGCCCCGCCGCGTACTTCTTCTGCAGCTTGTCGGCCGCGCTGGCCTTGCGGGGCTTCGCGACGCGGGCGCCCTTCTTGGTCTTGGCCTGCTGGGGCTTGTTGGGCCGCGCCGTCATCCCACCCGTCTTGGCTGCCCCGGATTTCTTGATCGTGCCTTGTGCCATTTCTTTTTTTTTTCTTCTTTCTTCCTCTTTCGGTCTCTTGCGTTGGCCGACTCCTAGCTGACTGGCTGGCTGGCTGGCTGGCTCGGACGGTCCCGATCGTTTCGGGCGTGAGCGAGCGATGTATGGTAAGGTGGCGAAGATAGATAGCCTCGCTGACCGGCTTGCGTTGCGACCTGGATCGCTGGCTGGCTGATCTGGCTACTGTCGCAGGATTTCAGGATGTCAGAGTCGGCTAGGCCCGGAATTACGGCAGAAATGGCACGATAGACGACAGGCAGATCTAGATTGCGTGCGTGCGTGCGTGCGTGCGTGTCTGGACTAACTGCCTATCTCGTGAGGTCTCGAGGGCTGGAGGTAGGTAGGTCTGTCTTGTGGTGACCTCCCAATTGTTTCAGGTTTCGAAAAAGTCGTTCGTTTTCGTTTTCGTCGTACGTTACGTGGTATTGTCAGCGGAGACAAATAAGAAGCGACAATGGTGGGTGTCACAACAGCAGCAGGAACGTGGAATAAGCCGTGGTGGTGGTGGTGAAGCTGAAAAGTTTGGGGACGTAGGTAAGTTAGTTACGTAGAGGCCGGGGATGGGTGGATGGATGGATGGTAGGCGTAACTTTTTTTTTCTTCCTTTGAGAATTTTGGTGGGGCATCTGAGGATCCACCTTGAAGATCCGGGGTCGCCTCTAGGGTAGATCCGCCGCCGCCGTTGTCACCCACCACACCCCTGCAGGCGGCGCGTTTGTTTGAATCATATTAGTATGTGTAGTAAGCTATTTCTCACACCCCTCCCCTTCCCCCCCCTTTCTTTTTTTAAACGTACACATGGAGTTTAGTTGGCTACTTAGTCTTCGCAAACAGTTGCACTTGGAAGAAGAGCAAGTGAAACATAATATGCACTGCAATTAGAAGTGCATAGTTTAGATAGTAGTGTAGTAGGTAAGTACTTAGGTACCTAGTTAAGTTAAACTGCATGTTTGATGGCAACACAACCCAATGTGCCGGTGGTATCTTTCCTTTCTCACCCTTTCCTTTCCGTACCAATTTGTGGACGCCGCCTCCCCTGAATGCCGAAGACAACAAACTCAGGCAACCTTCTTTTTCACACCCCCCGCCCGAAGAACACCCCTGATTGGCCCCCCTTCGCCTTCGCCTTCGCCTATATGCATTCACACAAACCCCCCTTTCCCCCGGAACGCCTTCTGTGCTTGTATAGGTATGTATACGCACAGGTGTGTAATCGTCGGCCGTAGATAGCAGTAATAATAGTACAGATGATGATTGCGGATATTAGATACATGTGTATATATGTTGTAGTAATAACCTCAGTAAAGAAATCGCTTCTGCTTGTGCGCAGTCGTAGTAGTAGTAGTGATAGGAAGTTGGGTATCTATTCGACATGAATAATGAAACGCGGACTCATGAGAATGAGAATGTAAGAGGGAGGGGGCAAAAAAAGAATAAGAAATAAATAACGTGATCTGGGTCTTGCCGTAGTCGCAAATGCGTAGAATTACAAAACAGGTACAAGAAGGAATAGTAGCGAAGTCAATAAACGGATAGGTAGTACATAGATGTTAGTGCGTTCGTAGATAAATAAAAACATATGAGTTAGGTAGTTAGGTAGCTTTCTCAACTTCCCCCCTTTTCACTGCTTTCACTGCACGCTCAAGAAGAGATCATCGCCCCTCCTCGTAGGCGTCAGCTTCGGCTGCCACGTCGGCGTCATCGGCAGCGTGCCGCCCGTCTGCGGCGGCGAACCGAAGCCTGCGATGATATCGGGACTCAGCAGAAACCCGCCAGCACCGCCATCCTGACGTCGCCATGGTGCTGCGCGTCGCCTGCCGTTGGGATTGTTGGGGTCTAGGGCGAGAGCGGCCGCCTTGTCGCTGCCGATGCGCTTGGCGAGGAGCGAGCTGGCTGCCGAGTTCGACGTCGCTGTGCTCATGGGCGAGGCGATGAACTGCGAGGCTATGTGGGACTGGGAGGAGCTCCCTCGTCCTGTTATTTGGGTATCCAGCCTTGGTGGTGGTTGTGGGTGCGACTGTGGTTGCGACTGTGCTTGTTGCTGTTCCTGCCACTGCTGTTGTTCTTGTTCTTGTTGCTGTGGCGGTGTTATTGTTCGCGGGAGTCGTGTTGTAGGCTGCTGCTGCTGTTGAAGTCGCAGCTGTGGCCGTTGGGGCAATCCTTGTATTTGTTGTTGCTGCTGTTGAGAAAAATCTGGCTCTAGTGTAGGGATAGGCGAGAAGCCGGATCCGCTACTTTGAACTGGAGCTGGGCCCCGATATGGACGCTTGGGTCTCAGTGGAGGAGGGTAGGCTGAGGGCGAGCCTGTGGCAACCGGAAGGACCATTCCCAGGGTCGGGCTCGGTTGTCCCGGAGGAGAGCTCGAGAAATTAGGTCTCTTCGGGGGTGGCACAAGACGGATCGTCGCGCCGTCTAAACGCCCCGGGATCTTGGGATACCGGACGCCCGGTCGACTACCACCGCCGCCGCCGGCCACGGCCCGGATCGGGGAAGGCGACTCGGCAACGGGCGAGAGCTGGGACAGCCGAGCTATGTCGTTTTCGTTTTCTATTATGGTCCCCTCGTCGTCGTCACCCGAGGACTCGGTGTTGATGGTCGTCACGGACGCCTGGGAGTCGGATCGCCTGACTCCTCCCCCTCCCCCTCCCCCTCCGACCTTGGCGCCTTTCCGAGACGAACTGCTGCTCCTCCTTGCTGGTGGCAGAGGCGGTCTCGGCCGCACCGCGCTCGCTTGGGAGTACAGACTTGAGGACCGAGATATCGATGGGTCGTTCGGGTCTATCGATAGGAAAGCCGGCTTTGGCTTCTTGGGGAAATTGGTAGTTGCGGAGATCGCGCCAGCCATCGCGGCCGCTTCCTCCTCCCGCCTCTCTATTGGCGACTTCGTCAACGGGGTATAGGTGTCGAGCTCGGCCACTCCGGTGAGCTGCGTCACCTGGGACTTGCGGTTGTCGTTGCCTAGGACCCAGTTGCCCCATTTGTCAGCAACGTAGTAGGTTGTGGCCGACTGGGGGTCGGTTGGAGGGGGCCGCCATATCTGGCCTCCCTCAGCGGCCTCCGTGTCAAGATCGGCAAACGCCGTCATGTTAGTCATCGTGCTTGCCCTGTCAGTGGTGGGTGGCGGCTGTGAAGACGGCGCATTTGCTGTTGTCGTCGTTGTTGTCGTTGTCTGTGGTGGAATCGCCAATGTCAGAGTTGGCTTTGCTGGAAGAAGCTTTGAAGGTTTTCTCTCCAGCAAAGCTTCCTGGGGCCTCGGCGCGATTTCACTACGAGGTCGATACATTTCACTGCGGGGTCGAGATATAGCGATACCAATGGTAGGATCACGTTCATCGTTGCCTGGGTATGACGGCATTGGAGGAGGCTGTGCCGCTTGAGGCGGCCTCGAGAACCTAAACATCGGAGACGATATATGGAATATCGGGGGTCTCTTCGGCTCTGGGCTGCCGCCCTTCTTGACATCCCCCGAGAATGACTCATCGTAGGGGTCGGAATAATTCTTATTTCGAGCTCTTCGCGCCAGAAAGATAGCAGCCAACGTGAGAAGGATGACACCACCTACTACGCCCGCAGTGATCCCCACTACTTGACTAGTCCCGAGAGTAGGTGATGATGCTGACTGTGATGTCTCTACAGCCTTGGAGTCTGTGGTCGTTGACTGTGCTAGTGTTGTTGTCGAGGTCGCCAAACTACCCGTACTTGATGAGGAAGATGACATCGTAGTTGTCCGAAGTGTGGTTGGCCGGGAAGTACTTGTTTGAGTGCTTGACGGTACCGTTAAACTTGATGAAGTTGATGAACTCCTGCGTGTAGTGGTGGCTGAACCTGAAGACGGTCCACCAGTAGGTGTTGAAATGACAATAGACCCCGTCCCAGTACCAGTAGAGGGTAGAACCACTGTAGCTGACAATGTTACATGAGTGTTAGATAGAGCGCTTGGCAGGCGAAGACACATGTTATACGCATTGTCAACATCAATATCTATAGTATGGTAAGCATGGGTATAGTAACGATGAGGGTAGGCGTCAGTTTAATCAACTTACCTCCAGCTTCTGTCTCCTCACATGCCCCAGTTGCTCGCGCCCCGCTAATACAGATGGTGGCTCCCTCCCCGAGCGTGAAGCCCCCAAGCGATGGCTTCGTGCACAAGCATTGCAGAGTAGGACCCGTACCGCAAAGACTCCGTGGGTAGTTGACGGCGATGAATTCCCTGAGACAATCCTGAGCGCAGCTTGGCACGACGGAAGAGATCTCCTTCGGGAGGTTGACGCTATAAGCTAGCGAGACTGATATTGAGGTCCATATTAAAAACTGATAAATGAGAGGCCCGGCAGCCATTATTCTATAAGCAAAGATCTACCAGATTGCCGTCAGTGCTTGACATTTTACAGAAGGTGAATCGGCTGGCTATCTCGACTCATCCTACGTCGAGGCGCATGAGGTTCCCCAGGTCTCGGATATCTCACTCGAGAGTTACAACAGAGAGACCACTCCACGGCGGGGGAAATGAAAAGATGAGGAAAGGAAGAGGTGGCGATACGTTTCAGGACAGCCCGTTTAATTAACAGAAAGGAGGCCTCGTGACAAGGTATATGAACAGAAGAAGGCTTATCTTACTTACCTACGACAGAGGAAACGATAAGTGGAGAGAGAACGACGGCCAGCATCTCATCTCATCCTAGCAGTCATTAAGCACAGCCGACAAAGAGGAAAGAAAGAAGTAATAATAATAATAAATCTAATATTGTAGTAGTAACACACACAAGAGGAGAACTATGCAGAACGGAAACGGTAGCAGCCGCGTAAGAGAGGATCATGAAAATGGAAGGCGAAGTCTATCTGTTGCAGAAAAAGGCAGTAAAATGTCGATGTAGAAAGAAACAAACCAACGATCAGGAGAGGCGCAGACAGAGAAGAGGCCCGAAAATGAAGCCCGCCATGGCTATTGGGGGCTACCAGGCTGTTCTCGACGTCACATTTTATTCTCATCTACGTACGTATGGGGAGATCCTTGGGGCGGGTAGCCGCCTCGGAAAGGACTAGACTGGACACAACTGGCAGAATCCATGGCTGGCTCTGCAGACACATCTAAACTACATGGCATATAATGGCGCTTGCGATGCGACCTTGGACACACGGCGGTTCGGATAACCGTCCGGGAGGAAAGGTAATCTTGCCGCATGGGAAGAAGAGGGCATTGAGAAGGGCGATGCAAGCGGAATATGCACATGCGAGCATCTCAACCGTTTTGGGTTGTATCGTGGCTGTATAAGCATTTCCATTGGGCGTTATGTTATTTTGGGTCAACCTTAATAGTTTGATTGGCTCTGAGTTGCTGATTAGGTCTAGACTGGACCACACCACTGGGCGAGAATAGATACAACATGTATGGATGAAGTAAGATTGGGTAGGGCTGTGTTACTTGCAGAAAAAGGGTTGCAGAGAGTGTGGATGTGCAGATGTGCAGATGTGGTCATTCATTTGCGCGCGCCTAAAAGGATTTCCCTAGGGCGCCACATAAGGGTCGGCGGCGCTTATGCTCAGCGCGTCCTGTTCTGGCCAATGGAGGCTGTGCATCCACTGCCGTGCTACGAACCTACATCGATAATGCAACCAAAAAAGCTCAATATATCCAACCTGTTCCGTTTCGTCTTAGCAAGGCATGGAACAGCGAATGTGACGGCATCCAGTTGGAAAAAAGAGAAGCGTTGTCAATTGGTTGTCATATTTTAGGGAAAAGGGATAAAAAGGAAGATATTTAACTTTCTTGATCGAAGTTAAAAGGTGAGCATTAGATCAAATGGGTTGATCTAGAAATCATTACAAATATACTTGTCAACTGGGAGGCATAAGAATAAAGTAGCAAGATGTTTGCGCATCATTTGGTATCTATGTAGTTCGTCTCTCATTACCTACAACATTTTCCCCCTTATGCACAATGCTTAAACTCAATTGCAAGACATGAGTATAGGTATCTCTAACCCGAAACTATCGTCAAGTTGACGCCTAGAAGCAACCTCTCAAAAACATGCCTGCATATGTACCTAGCTCCAAGCCCATATATCTGGTCTGGTCTAACCGTGTTGTGAATCGTCCAGGGTTGACGGCGATTCACATTACAGATTAGGCACAGCCGCTCACTAGGTGGTTGGTGCTCCAGTCGGAACAAAGTCTGCCTGAGCCCGACTGGACTTGATGACCCGGTGAACCTGTCTCTCCGTCTCGTCCCAATCGCTGGGCAGGAGTTGCACAAGCTCAATCTCAAGATCCTTGGCGATGTTACTAAGAGCCATAAATCCCTTCTTGTCCGCTACAAATGTGATGCTCACTCCGACCCTGCCGAAACGTCCAGTTCGTCCGATTCTGTGCAGATACGTCTCTGTATCGTGCATTTGATCGCCCATTCCCTTCATTGGGATATCGTAATTAATGACCATGTTTACCGTCGATATATCGATTCCACGTGCAAGAACGTTGGTCGTAATAAGGACTTTGGATTTACCCGTCCGGAAATCATCTAGCAGCTGGTCTCTCTGACTGCCCTCGTAGGCTCCGTGAAGCACCGAAACTCTGTGGCCATCATTCGACATACGCTCCTGGATCTTGTCGGCGCTTTCACGTGTCTGGGACTTGTCAGCATCCAATTTCGGTCATGGTCAACGCGTGTTGTGTATCTTACCTTGACAAAGATGATGGAAGAGCCGACGGTCAGTAGACCATAGAGCTGGCAAAGAATCTCATACTTGTCCGATTCAGAAGGGCAGTCCATGTACATCTGGGAAATGCCCTTGACGGTGAGTTCTTGCTTCTTCAGTTTGATCTGATTGGCATCCGGCGCGTAGGCTTGCGCATACTTCATGACCTTGTCGGGGAAGGTGGCCGAGAAAAGGAGGATTTGAGTGTCCTTGGGCAACAGGCTACGAGCAACGATTAGTTTCCTATATGGCTTAATAAATACCAAACGGAGCAACTCACCGCTTGACCTTGAGGCACTGGTCACCCAATCCTTGCTGGTCCAACATGTTGTCGGCCTCGTCAATAACAAGGACCTTAAGCTGTGAGGTATCCATCTGTCTGAATCGAATGAGGTCGCACACGGTGCCAGGGGTTCCAACAATGACCGAAGCCTTAATCCGATCATTTCGAGCAATAGCACCCTTGATAGCAGCCGCAGTAAACAGGTTATCGCAGAGTCTACCAATACTCTGCACAACGCCTTGGATCTGTCGTGCCAGTTCGCGGCTGGGGGCAAGCAAGAGAGCTTGCGGCTGCTCGGGCTGGGTAAAGTCGATGCGCGAGAGGACAGTAGTTACGAAAGCCGCAGTCTTGCCGGTTCCAGATTGAGATTGCGCGATCATGTTTCGGGGAGGGTTCGAGAGCATGAGGGGGAGAGCTTTCTCCTGCACCTTGGAAGGCTTCTGGAAACCTAGGCTTGCTAGGCCACGGAGGACTTGGTCTGGCCTGGGAAAAGAGAGGTAGGTAGGTGAGTGACATGGTCCATAGATTTCACAAAAGTGGGATGATAAACATACAAACCAAGCTGGTCGAAGGTGGTGGCAGAGCCCAAAGGATGCGCCGTATCCTTCTGCAGCTCGCTGAGTTCGACTTGGACATCGTACTCGGGCTCATGGAGCATAGAAGTAGGTTGAGCTCCGTCGACTTGAGCGGCATCGAGACCAGGGTCCGCCGGGGTGGGCGGCGCGACATCTGTCGCTTGCGTGTCGGCCATGTTGGATAATGGGCTTAGGATGGAAGTGTGATGTAGTCAATTAATCGTAAAGGAAATTGGATGTTCAAAACACTCTTCAACGTTTGGCTAGTAAAGCCGCTGGTTCAATTCCTTTCGCGCTTTGCCTTGGAGGACAAGGCAGGAAGGAAAAGGTTGAGTGAAGCCTAGCTTGAGACAAGATTGGTTAGTACTCTAGAGGCTAGCTAAAAATGCCTAGGTAGGCAGAACAAGCCTAGAAAATCAAGAACAGGAATTAACTACCTAGGTAGGTAGGTAGGTAAACGTTGAAGTAGCTGTGATACTGGAAAAGCTTGTGAAGAAATAGAGAATAGAATAACGAGATAGAATACGTCATTAGAAAGGATAATAAAGCTTACCAAATATCAACAACTCTTGTGACAGAGTGTGTTGATGCTTTATCTGAGTCTTCTTCTCACACTAGAAGTCGAAATGGCTGGTGACTATCACGAGGATATTGGATAACGACAATGATGAAAACAGCTGATGATTAAGCTGTTCAGTCACAACATAGAATTGATTGTGTTTGGCGGGGTAATTTTACAATGGTCAACTATGTACGTAGCGGGGCAGGTGAAGAGGGGAGACGGAAGTGTGCAGAGTGCAAAGAGTGCTGTGCTAGGGGCAACAACCCCTGCCTATCCATTTTCTAGCCGGGCCTAACGTTAGCTGGTTAGGGGTTAGCAGGTACTCAGTTGGTTCCGTAGTAACCAGGTAGCTTACCAAGATAGGCTAAGAAGGGGAGCTTGCAGCTGTCAGATCTTTGCTATATCCGCTGCTTATAGGTGGTATCACCTAAAAGACAGCTGGCAATAGGATGCCCGGAACGTTGCTGGGTACGCCAATTGACCGCTAGGAAGCTGGCTGGGCTAGCGGGCTAGGCACTCATCATGGGCGCTTTGGGAAGTGGGCTGTGCTAACAAATGAATGCCAATGAAGATTTAATGCATTTCAACTTCTGCTATGAGACTAGAACCAACCAAGAAGAGGACATGACGACGACCGAGCTACCGGGTTACTACAACCACCTGTCATTCACAATACCGATGGCTGTGTTGCATAAGATAGTTGAACTTTATGTTTCTACTTATTTCAAGTAGTTAAGTCTTGAAAGAAGACTCTTGTCCACATACTTCGTATTTACCAATCCTTAATCTGCAACGTTAATTGCGGCCACCCACGTGCATCTTCAGCCGCAGCCGCAGCCGAGAGAGACAGAGAGAGAAAGTGTGTGATTGAGCGGTTTGATATGGCTGAAGTTGATGTTGCGCCGACCTTTGGTGCGGAATTGAAGGTAAACTTACTAACGTAAATCCTCATTTCTTTCTTTGCTGGAATATTGCTTTACTAACACTATTATGTGTTTTTAATGACAGGATGGCTTCAAACCTGCCAGTGCGTGGGTTGCCAACGGTATTGCCTGGCTCGACGACATTCAAGGCTTTTACCGGGAACGCAGCGCAATCGAAAAGGAATATAGCGCAAAACTTAACGCCTTAGCTAAGAAGTATTTCGAGAAGAAGAATAAAAAGTCCGCTACTCTCAGTGTCGGTGATACTCCTGCCATGACCCCCGGATCTCTCGAGAACGCCTCTCTGACTATCTGGACCACCCATCTTACCACCCTCGAGTCGCGAGCCGACGAACACGAAAAATATGGCAACGAGCTGATTTCTAAGGTCGCCGACCCCTTAAAATACTATGCTACCAAATTTGAAGAGTTGCGCAAGCGCCACGCAGACTACGCTGGGAAACTAGAGGCTGAGAGAGAATCTTCCTATGCCGACCTACGCAAGGTCAAAGGCAAATATGATACCGTTTGTCAGGAAGTAGAAAGCAGACGGAAGAAGACCGAGTCCTCATTTGATAAGGCGAAAGCGCAGAGTCACTACCAGCAACAGCTCCAAGACATGAATAATGTTAAGAATACCTATCTGATATCTATCAACGTCACCAACAAGCTGAAAGAGCGTTACTATCACGAATACGTGCCTGAATTGCTGGATAGCCTACAGGACCTCTCCGAATTCCGTACCCTCAGACTTAACGCTATATGGTCAACAGCCACAGGCCTCGAGACGAACATGTTGAAGAATAGCCAGGGGCTCCTTGAGCATTTGTCACAAGAGATTACTAGAAATCAGCCCCATCTAGACTCTATGATGTATATACGACACAATCTAAATTCATGGCAGGAACCATCCGACAAGGGGTTTGAGCCTAGTCCCGTATGGCATGACGATGATGCCATGGTTACCGACGAGGCCGCAAAGGTTTATCTCCGCAACGTCTTGAATAAATCCAAGAGCCAACTAGGCGATTTGCGCCGGGAAGTGGACAAGAAGAAAAGGGATGTAGAAAGCGTCAAGCGCATAAAAAATGCCATTCGGGAAGGGAGGGAGAAGAAGGACGAAGTGTTAGTCGTCTCCCAGATGTTTGACTTGCAAGACAACCTTCATCAGACGGACCGGAAACGCCTGACTGCCGAAGTTGAGACATCTACTATCACATCTGTGATTGGGGATGTCACGTTGGGGGCTAAGAACCATAATTTTAAGTCACAGACGTTCAAAATCCCTACAAACTGCGATCTTTGCGGTGAGAGGATATGGGGCCTCTCTGCCAAGGGCTTCGACTGCAGAGATTGCGGTTATACTTGCCACAACAAATGTCAAATGAAGGTCCCGGCAGAATGTCCTGGGGAGTTATCAAAGGAAGATCGCAAGAAGTACAAAGCGGAGAGGCAAGCAGCTGCAGGGTCGTTGTTGAAACCAACGAATGGTCCTCCCGACCATGTAGCTGAGTTGCCAGATTTAACTCGATCTAACACCATGACTTCCCTGAGCTCAGGATACGCAGCGAGTGCTCACCGGTCAATTAGCGGCTCTGTCGCAACGCCGCATTCACCAGCTGTTGATGAGACACCCCCAGAACCAGGACCCCGGCCACCAGTATCCGCCGCACCTAAGAAACCTCGGATAATGGCACCGCCGCCTACAAACTACATCTGCGAGCTTCCCGGCGATTCGACTAACGGCCCGGGCTCGGCACATGCAACGGAGCAAAAGGGTAAGGTGTTGTACTCCTTCGAGGCAAATGGTGCTGGCGAACTTTCAGTCCCTGAAGGGAGGGAAGTGATAATACTCGAACCTGATGGTAAGTCGCCCCACAAGCCTTAGGATGGAGGAAAATGACTCACATTTCACAACAGATGGAGCGGGCTGGATAAAAGTCAGACTTGGTTATAAGGAAGGGCTAGTCCCTGCCACCTACCTCGAGGTTTTTGCTGCGCCTATCGCTCCTCAGGGTACAGGGTCATCGATGAACAACCGACCCGCTTCTACGTACTCAAATTCCGGCTCGTCGGTCGGGACGGCTGGCGCCGCAGCAGCGGCAGCTAAGAAGAAGGGTCCCGCCGTTGCGCCCCGACGCGGAGCTAAGAAGCTGAAATATGTGGTCGCAATGTACGAGTACACGGCGCAGAGTGATGCAGAGCATAGCATGGCAGAGGGCGAGCGGTTCGTGCTGATCAAGGACGACCCGGGAGACGGATGGGTCGAGGTCGAGAAGGGAGGAGCCACTAAGAGCGTACCAGCTAGTTATGTACAAGTAGCAACGGATTAGTTAGGCACTCGTGTAATTCTCTAGGGACACTCAGTTATCGCTGCTTCGCCCGCAAGTCGCGTGGCTGAGGGAACGGGTCCGCTATAGGGGGAGGCTGTGTGTGTAGGTGCGTAAGGCTGATTGATATGTTATACCTATGCTCTAGATGCATGCGTGTGGCGTGGCATTTAGATCAGTTGGAAGTGTAAAAAAAAAAAAAAAAAACACATCTGAAACCAACGACGTTTTTCAATATAAAACCAGGGCATAATCAATCCATCGCTACTAAATCGCAGAATCAAAACATCAACCTTATTCCATTCTTCTTCACCTCGGCTCAACCAACACAGCACCACCATCCACTCCTCCATCAAAAACACAGCCCTCTCCACCCATCCATCCAACAATGTATCCCCTCCGACCCCAACAAACCCAACCACCACCTCCACCACCACCACCAACAGCACCCACGCCCCTCGACCCAACCACAGTAGCAGACTTCCACGCCGCGCTCCTCGGCGCACGCCGCACCATCGCGGTCCTCGGCGCCGGGCTCTCAGCCGCATCGGGTATCCCCACGTACCGCAGCCGCACGGGTTCCGCTCTGTGGCGCAACCACGACATCGCGGCGGTCGCGACGCCCGCCGCCCTCCGCCGCGACCCGGGCCTCGTGTGGGAGTTCTACGCGTCGCGGCGGCGGCAGGCGCTCGGGGCCGACCCGAACGCCGCGCATTGGGCCCTGGCGGAGCTGGCGAGGCGAAGGCGGTTCCCTGGTGGTGGGGTTCGTAGGTTTGAGAAGGGTGAGGGTGAGGGTGAGGGTGAGGGTGAGGGTGAGGGTGAGGGTGAGGGTGAGGAGAAGAGGGGTAAGGGTGAAGGTGAAGGTCAAGGTGAAAAGAGGGAGGAGGAGGAGGAGGAGGAGGATGGTGCAAAGGGGGAAGAAAAAGAAGAGGGAGAAAAGACCTTCCTCGCACTAACCCAGAACATCGACGGGTTGAGCATCCGAGCCGGCCACCCACCCGACGGCATCTGGAACCTGCACGGCTCGCTCTTCGACCTGAAATGCACCGACGCCGTAGGGTGCGGGTACCGGGAGCGCGACAACTTCGCAGAGCCACTCACGCCCGCCCTGGCGAAGACGGACGGCGAGGAGAACGACGACGACCCGGACCCGGACCGCAGCCGCATCCCGAAGGCGAGCTCCTTACTGCTCGACGGCATCGCAGCCAAGAACCGCGCCATCCTGGGGGAGGGGCGATACGTCGACGCAGCGCCGAAAGCCACAGACTACCAGGCCCTGCAACCCCCTACTACCGATACGACCGGGGATGACGGGAACGGGAAGACGCCGCTGCGCCCGAAGGCAGCCGTCCTCGATATCCCGCTGCCCTCGAAACTCACGGTGGAGGAGCTCCCGCGCTGCCCGAAATGCAAAACGAACCTCCTGCGCCCTGATGTCGTCTGGTTTGGCGAGACGCTCTCGGTGGATGTCGTCGAGGATGTCGATGCACTGTTCGCGCGGGGCGTGGATCTGTGTCTCGTCGTTGGGACCTCGAGCACCGTGTGGCCCGTGGCTGGGTACGCGGACCGGGCCCGCGCGGCTGGTGCTCGCGTCGCTGTTGTGAACACGGATCCCGGCGATGCGAAGAATATGCGGCCCGGAGATTGGGTCTTCGTTGGTGGTGCGGCGGAGGTGCTGCCTGTGCTGCTGGAGCCGGTTATTGGGTTGAGGGAGGGGAGTGAGGGAGAGGAAGGAGCAAGAGGTAGAGAATGATAGGTAGGTAAGGAGAGTGTTTGATGTGTATTATGGTTTAAGGGGGAAGTTGCGAATTATGATCTATATCTAGCTGGTATTGATGTCATTATTAACAGCGTCAGTCAGTTACGGAAAGCACAAACTACATATCTTCGCGATTCAGTTGTAGTCCTCTTTCATCCAGCAACACAGCTACTTTGCAGGTGTTCCATTCCATTCATTTCCCATCACCATCATCATCATATTTTCTTGGTCTACAAATATAACCTCACATAAATCAGCTAGCTTAGCTCTCTCTTCGCTCACCATCCTAATATCACACACATTCCAGGGCATACCGAAGTATTTTTGCACATCTCAAGATAGATCATAATAACGCATTCTTTTCCATCTACGAAGAGTCAACAGCCATGACGGTCGACTACCAATCATTCAATTCTCTCTACGTATTCAACCTGGCCCTCTTGGTAGGGTACTACATCCTATGTATAATCCCAATTCGCTGGGAGACAGCAATCCTACCAAACCGAAATCCCAACATCTTGCACGATCTACATTGGTCCATCGCCACAAACCTAATTTTATACATCGCCACTGAAACAGCTCGCACCTATAAACCTCTCTGTACTTCTTGCGAGGGGAAGCACGAATGTATCATGGTCTGCCAGGTCTTCCCTTGGGCTCAACTGTTCACATTATTGGCCATCATATATTTCATTACATATGCAATAGAGGATCGGTTGGAACAGTTTTGATACAAAGAGAGATCCTGGCGTATACACGGGAGAGGGGAGGACTGGAGCACGAGAACAGGGACGAGGGCATATACGAGACATGAAAGCCAGGGACATTCGACAGAAGGGTTAATAGGAGGTAATGGACACACATATGGCTTGCTGTCGCGAGCAGCTGGGAGATGGTTAAATAAATATGTGCTAATGACAGGAAGTGATGGATAACAGCGAGAAATATACTATTATAGGTATAAACCAGCATGTTTATAGGTAGAGCGATGTTGATTTTAGTCAAGCGGATATATTCTAGATAATATAGCCTGATTCAATACACAAACGTCCATGGAGCGCAACATAATTACCGACCCCCCCCCCACCTTGGTATAACATCAAGTCATAAAAGGGGCAAAGCATTACTGTGCAAATTTTCGACAATGTGAATGGGATCCTTCCGCTAAGTAAAGATTATCTATTTACTTCAATTTGTGCTGCATTTTAACACAGGAATTCACGTTTTCCATCCACGTTTAAGTCTGCTATTTCAACATATATGACCTAATGATTAAAATACGATAGTATATAATGGTATACATATATAAATATTTGATACTACTATCGGATTATAATATATAAGTGAAGGCAATGTTCACTTTGAATCACCCTTACCCAAAGTCATGAACGTGCGTAGGTATGCGAAGATAATATGATAGGTATTGTTTTTCTACATGTTTCTAATAGGCCATTTTATCATTTAATTCCATAATTCAGGTTCTCCGTCAAGCCTTTCGTTCGTACTAAGCTAGGTGAGTAGATTTAAGCTCCTCTCCTACACCGGGAAAAAGACTTCAAATTCAATGTAAAAGTTACTTGTCATCGAAAAAGGCATATGTGACGCTTCTAGCAATCCCTTTAAGGCGGCAATTTCAAAAGAAGCTAGCCAAGATTCCGATACTTCTTCCACGGATGGGAGAAGAAGGAAAAACTAATAGTTAATCTATCTTCTATTCTCCTAATCAGCCATCCCGAGGCGAGGTCATCTATGAAGTGTATGTTAATTATAGCTAATAATTCCTGCTTCGAGCGTGTACTCCTTTTCCAGATTTCCATGCCTCACGCTAGAATCTAAGTAATACATGGCAATGGCTTCGAAGTTACTACGACTCACATACCTGAGAAAAATATTAGGAACAGTCCGAGATCAATACAGGTTGTATTCGATGCCCAATGGTGTTGCTGCGATTTTATATACAGGCCTGGTGATGTAAAATACAGGTGTTTGATGTACGCTTATGGATCACTACTTGGAGGAGCATAGTAAAAACGTGTTTGGTCGGTCAACCGTCAAATCACCAAGGCCTCCTTATCATTCTACCAAAACTAGTGAATTTGTTTCAAGCAATACAACTTCCAGGAAGAAACAGAGAAAGCATGTTACAAATAACTCCTGAAGTATTAAGGAAGCTATAACAATGCCCATTGCCTTATAGTATCTTGCCTGCAAATACACAATTGAGAAATTATTCTTTTAAATTGCTTCGTCTTCTTTTCTTCTTTTTTCCTTCGTCATTTCTCAAAGGGCACCGTGATATTAACGAGAAGTACAAATCACGAAGAGCAATAAAAAGAGCATAACGCGATCCAAGGAGTAAATGATTATGGGAAGGAAAGCTGTCATAGCTTATCCTCTCCTGCACTTTTCATTATTCTTGAAGAACAACTTGAAGCTATGTTCTCTATATAGCATTCAAATCTTTCACTATCTAAGGCTAGTGATGAAAACCAGGCAAGCCATTAATAGCACTCTCAAGAAGCTCAGCGATGCAGGTGAAGCCATGGCCCTTAATATAGATCATATCCTCTTCGAGTTTCTGCAAGAGAGTGCCGCAGAAGATAATCTGTCACGCGGAAAAAGAGTCTTCTTCGGATGTCAGTAAACGACTAACGACAGCTGGGGCGTCTCTAAAATACTTTCCCTACGAACAACACATTTAACTAGTAACGTCTTTGGTGATTACTAGGGGATCATTACTTTTCAAGTCATCGAAATAATACACCGGCTGATATTTAATACCCCTGACTAACGTCCATAGTCATTGCCTGCTATGATATCAATATAGCTGTGAAGAGTTAGGGGATGGTTTCCAGAGATCAGGAAGCTTAATGTATTGTCAGGAATCTATATTAGAAATATCTAGCTAGTAGCTACATAGGTTGATATCCGGCTGCAAACACCTGAATGGTGACAACTGGCACCTACATTCCTCCGTTTGACCTGGCGGTTCTCAGCCACTGCTTTGCCACTCCACCTAACTTCCTATAATACAGTAGTTGTAATACTAATAATTATATTTATGCTGGCATCCATTTCTTACATTACAGGTGACAGCCCGCAATGCCTTTTTCTAATTACGCATTCCCTACTCAATATACAGTACTTCCTAGTGACAAAACTGCCAAGCCAGAACCGTGTTCGCTGAAAGAACCCCAGCCTATTATATGGTAGGAGACGAAGAGGAATTGAAGTTATCTTGTTCGGTTGCTTCCGAACAACGGGAAACCTTATGTAGATATTGAACCCATGCTAACTAAAGAAACGATCTTATTAGGCTAGCATGCTTAAGACATGACTTCATTCAGCTTTTGAGAGTCCCTTTTGTTAGATACGGTCTGATTCTGCAGTGCAATCACCGGTGTGTTGATTTGTCTCTTTGTGATGTCTATTGATGCCTAGGAACCGCGTTTGCAACTGGACCACCTATAGCCATATACGTACAATATATAGCCCTAAAATCCTAAGGTATCCATCTAATCCCTAAGGTGTCCATACCCCCATAGCAACCATTACTCAGGTCACCATATTATTATTACCCTATTCTACCAACAGGTACGTATCTCTCGGTTCCTAAGGTGATTTATTTTAAGCCTGGAAGCCTGGGCATACATACTTATTAATAAGATACTAGGACATTAAATTTCACCTTATCGTCCTAGTATCTAGGAGCAATCGCCAACCTCAAAACTGAACTCCAGCAACACAGGTTGTAGCTACGTACGTAAACACATCTAGCTTCCCATCTCGCAAAGTTTCAGATCCAAAGCAGTACCTAACTATGAAGCGAAATATCTAGTCACCGATAATCATCTAGCTGACTAGCTTACTCATCGACGCATCTGAAGATACTCTGATTCCACTTGATTGCATACATCCATCCTGAGACACCATAATCATTCACGAAGAGCCTATCCCCGCACCTTTTTGATGCTTAAATACATAATCAACCACGAACTTGAAGGGTTCACTTTGGTTTCACACAATGCATCATCCGTCCTCGTCTCCCTCCCCGAGCTCTATCACTTCAGGAGGCTCTAGGGCGCTTATCGACCTTCATAAGCATCATCGCGGCAAAAAGCTCGAAGGAACTTGCGTCCGCTTCCCCCGAGAGGAGTACCTGGAAGACTACGACGATGGCGACACCGAGAACCTCGAGGTCCTAGGCCCTCACAATTTCTTCATGCATGCGAGATGCCCCGGCGCGTCGCCTACCGCGTGCCCCTGCGGGCGGTACGCATGTCACATCGACTCCATGATCGTGGCGGTCGACGGCGCCTGCCCCGGTAACGGAACGGACCGTGCCGTCCGATCGGCTTGCGGCGTCTACTTCGGCCCCCGGGACGCGTCGGACGGAGGCCAGCAAAACATAGCCTTCCAGGTGCCCGACGTCCCCGGACATCCGCACACCAGCCAGCGAGCCGAGCTGCACGCCGCGATCGCCGCACTGAGCGAGGCGAAGAAGTTCGCCACCGAGGGCGGGCAGTGGCACTGCAAGATCCCGGAACAGTGCGCATCGCCGTGCCCCATCAAGCACCTGATCATCAAGTCCGACTCGGCGTACCTGGTCAACTCGATGACGGACACGATCAGCAAGTGGCAGGAGAACGGCTGGCGGACATCCAAGAAGACGCCGGTGAAGAACCGCGATCTGTGGGAGCAGCTTACCGGCCACGTTGCTGAGTATACGGCGCTGGGCGTGGCGGTGGACTTCTGGCTGGTTCCGCGGGAGGAGAACGCAAAGGCCGACGAACTTGCGAACGGGGGACTTGATTCGGGTGTAATGTATACACGGAATGGACTGCGTCTCTTGCCCCAGCATTAGAATTTGGGGTCGTAGGTGAAGGTCAACAAGAGGGAGGGGGCGCGAGGCAGGGACCTGGTGATGACCCGAAGATGAAACATTTGCTTGTTATGTCACCGTAGCTTAGTAGCGGCTCAAGTCATGTAATACCTAGGTGTTTATCAATGCTAAGGTAACCAAAAGGAAGAATGATGGCATTGTTTCAGTTTCCTCTAATATTACGAGCGATACACATCCACAAATCTGATTTATGTTACTCACATCAAGATTGTCACTATGCATAGGAACGTACATGTTAAATGACAATCCGCATCTTGTGACTAAATAAATTAATTGTGTTTAACCCGGACTTATCGAGCCAATGGGTGCAGTGAGAACCCCCATTGCCATCGTAGCAATTGACGCAGGCGCCATTCAGATAGCCCTCGACAATGATGCATCGGTCCCCAAAGGGCCTGTTCTTCTTCTAACAGGACTCGTAGGCCTTGTGAAGGATTAATCACATACGGGCTCTTCCCCTCCCCCCCTAGGATGGTTTCTTATGGCTCATTCCGGACCTTCATAGTAATAATAATTTCTCCCGCACCATCAACCCACTTAGCTCCCGTGAACAGGACCGCTCGCTTCGTGGCCAGGTATAGCAAGAAGTAGCAATGCGGTGCGATGTACCCCCAACAGTACAAGCGCATGGAACAAAAGCTATAATCTCTAGTACACCGGACACCCCAGCCTGCCACACCAGTCCCTATGTAATTAGCTAGAAAAGCCCATACGTCCCGTTTCAACCGAGGATCCCAGGCGGTACTATCTAGCAACCAGTAGCCCCGTTCGGTTGGCCGGAGCTCCCGTGTCTGGGTTTCGACCCGGAAACGTTTCGCAAAGTTCAAATCTTGAGCTAATTTTCTGAGCCGGGGAGTTAGGAAATCCTCAGGGTCGATATAGGCGTCGGATATTTGCAACGTATCAGGTGCGTTTACCTCGAGACTATCGTATGTGTAACCGTGTGAAGGTAGGAAATCGATGGTGTAACAGACCGTGTTGTAAGGAACGTATGGTCTGTCATTGTTCTCTTCTTGAGATAAAGTCGGTTTTTGTGTCGAGTTTATGATGGAGGGATGTTTGCTCTCCAAGCTTCCAGGGTCAACTGTCCCTTCCTGTGCTTCTAATGAAAGTCCGAAACTAGTCTCACTAATTATGATAGTAGAATCTCTGATGATCTCGTCTGAGTGTGCAACCTGGGTATGTGAAGCGCTATTTTCCGCCAAAATCCAAGAGTCATCAACCTCTAGTATGTTGACAGTTGAACTGCATGGAATTTCAATTTCTGTCATGGAACTTCCATCTATCTGCCTCCGAGCGATTGGAATGTTTTGTTGTTTACTACCGTCTCCCTCCTCTTCCTTTGCTCTGTTGCTCCCAGTCGAACTGGAAACTCCCAAATCTGAGGAGCTGCTGAACTGTTGGAGGTAATAGGACAATAGCCTAGTCGGTGACGAAAGCTGGACATTCAGGTGTTCGTTATTGGGCATTGAGTCCTGGATAATGATAGACTGGCTGTCTTGTGATTCCAAAGAGATCTGCTGATGTAGCTTTTCGTCTTCTGGAATTGCAGGGACACGTGGTGAGTGCATATTATCGATGATGCTACTAAAAGACGAACCGTATAGAGAACTTGTGGCTTCTTTCATTCGATGCTCGTCCATGGTAGAGTGAACGTCAATTCGTGTTGCCAAAGGCTTAAATTGCAGATATGCCGCTGCCATTGATCGATATCTCGAATCATCTGCGGCTCGAGCTGGAGCAGAGATGTGAATAAGTATCTCGGTATCAGGCGAATTCGAAGGTGCTTCAGCCATTCAACCGGTTTTATTATAACTAGATGGCTTGTCAAAATCAGTAACATCTAAAAAGATAGAGGACTGCATGTATAGCATACCTTGAGAGTGGTAGCAGCTATTGATATACTAAGCAATGATCTTAAGGTTTTGCAAGTGAAATGTTCAGAATGGTGATGGCATTCTGAGTTATCGTAAATTACTAGATAGTCACAACAAAGTTGGTTGCCGGGCAATGTACTAATTAATCCATTAGATAAGGCACAGCTTGCCAAAACTTTTAAGAGGTACCTTGTATATAGGTATACAGAGATGGAATGAATTACACCGGGTGCTTAGTTCAAGCTTGGACGTATTCATCCTATTGTCTGTAGCACATATACCACTCTATGCAATTGATGGTTAAGAAACGAGCTACTAGTATTATAAGTATCTGTGGTAATAGGTAATTAATTACTATACCCTTTATGGACAATTGTAAAGATTGTTATGCCACTGTGTTGCTCCATGATAGTTGATTTTATGCTTTTTGTTTGCATCTCCATACATATATATATATATATTCTAGAAAACGAAGCTGTAAACAATGTACTATTGAACAATTACTCCCTGGGTAATTATTTGCAGATATATATTATACAATAGCTTGATAGATAAGTCAATCTAATGATAGCAATAGGCACAAGAGATAGGGGCCGGTGATGGAAGCCCAAGTAATTTGCTGCTATTGCCCACCTTACAGCAAGTTTCATGGGTACTATCATATCCATAATATCCATAGTTGTCACAGTCTTTTATAGAGTGCCGGTTCCTTTATTATCTATAAATAAGTTCCCGGGCCTAGTTGCCAAGGAGGGGAGAAAGGTATGATGCAACACTGCCCATCAGTATAAATGGAATGGCTAGAATCCCCGCCCATCACGGAATAGGTGCCTGTGCCGATATAATCTACAGGAAATGCGCAATATCTCGTCTAAGCATAAAATTGTGTAGGGAGCAAGTCGATTGGGATGACTGGGTTTCATACATTGGTATTGGCAATGTTCTTGATTGCATTTAATTTCCGCGACTAGTCATTATCCTTTGAAGATACATGTAATTGCTAACCGGCTCTAGACAATGTTTGAAAACCATACATTATTGCTTATAATAACAGAAGTTGGGTTGCTGGTTGATTAATCACTAGGCTGCTGAATAGTGCACAGTTGGTTGCTAAGCAGGATGTAGTAATGAATCACTTCAACGATTATCCCAAACGTCCAAACAAAGAGTGGCTGTGTATACATTGAATTCGTTTTAAACATAATGAGAAAGTTTATGATAATCCTGAAAAGAACATGTTTCATTATGTATTCTCTTAATATATGAGCGCTTAACGTTAGCTACTTCCCCCCTTTCTGATCCTTTTTATAGATCATATATAGTTGTGTTTGGCGGGCTTTCATATTTGTCAAACCTATTTATGCAAGTATCTGAATCTTAGACCTGTCTCCCACAAGAACTGCATCTCACCGTAGGAAACATTAGGTAAAATATTTCGTAACAGCCACCCCCTTAAACCCCCATAAGACTATATATAGGGGTAATACCTATTAGACATAAACTAAGTACAACCCCTAATTAAGGATTATACTCACGATAGGTAAAATATAACTAGCATCAGATTGGAGTTTCTAACGACGTCTCTACACTGTTGGTTTGTTGTATGCTGGAAGTTTCTTGCAAAGTCCTTGCTTAAGTTCAATGCTTCTAAGAACTTAGAGAACTCCTCTAGCTATAAGTGATACCTGTCATAGTGCGCTAATAGGGGGTTTAACCATGGCAATAACTGCATTACGGCCTCTGCTTCATCACCTATCCGTCTTCGCGCGGTCAAATACACATAATGATCTCCAAGCTGAGCGACTTGGTCGACTGAGACTGGATTTCTCCACGATATCCACGAAATCAACCCTAAGGCATGCATATGGGCATATAAGAACGGGAGAGTATACGTCGTATGTATGCATGTCGGGAGGGGAGGGGTAGCTGACTGCTATTCACCATTCCGGAGGACTCGGAAGCTAGATCGTGTCTCTATATCTTGGCACTGGACTCCGTAGAGATCCGTAAAATGACGCTCTTAAAAATAGAGAAGTCGTACATGCGAACCTGAATGTATGCGGTGTAACGGATCGCAAAATAGCCGTTCTCCGCATCGCACCAAAAAAAGAGTTAGGGCGCACAAAGTGACCACGGTAATAACTGTCGGCAAGAAGGCAGCAACCATCTTCATCCAAGAGTTTTGGGTTGAACAGGCCTGGCGAACTACCTACAGTAAATCTATCTGAGATACGCCCAAGACATAAATCCTCTAGAAAGTGCAAGGATTTGACGGAATGATTGATAAGATTCTATATCATCAGTACGGTACCGAGTTTCAGATATATAGCATTCTAGATTGTCATGTTAGAGTGCTACCGGCTTGACGTGATTGAGGTAGCTATGTCATAATGCAGGAGAATCTAAATATATAGCATCAGCTTTGGCAATATAAAATTGGGATTTTCTTTATTTTCACTCGACTTTCTGCTTCCTAGTGATTTCTATGCGAGACGTATGTGGTTCGGCTAAGAAGATCTCTCTGAGCCTGAAGACCTATTTCATCCCATCTGCCTTTTGGCTTAGCCAATAGCAATCAGGTAGAGAGCTATGTAATTGCTTCATGAATTCTTATCTTTATGCCTGCTTAGTGTCAGCAATTTGAGGCTACTTACTCCTATTCCTTTCTTAATTGACTCTTTTTATGGTACCCACGTTTGTCAAATATATAAAGTGAGTGACATACTGCTAGCATAAATCTATACGAATTAGACGATTTGCGATGGAAGAGACTACAACGTAGTACCGAGCGACCGAAAGAAACGCGATTCATGAGAGGAGACTACGGTAGCTAAGTCTTGACAACGGCTACTCAGACATGTGGGCGGATCAAAACGGCTTAACCTGGCTGTACTAATTAGGTAATTTCCACTGCGACAATGAGTAATCGTTGAATCGCTGATGGAGCTTTTGAATATGTCAAAAAATGTAGCACGAAGTTAGTTCCCTCTAGCAAAAAAAGACGCACAGAAAAAGACCAGCCCTGACTCACTGAGGCTCACCAGATCAGGATGGCCTGAAGGGCTCATAAGTGGTAGTTAATCTAAAGTAGGGACGCCTTACAACCCTGGTGGACATCGGCGGCACGAAAAAACAGCGGCGGCACGACGGGAGGCATCTATGTAATTTTATTCGATCTTTACAGGGATGGAGGTTGCCGTACCTTGGCACGTAGATCTGCTAGGGGTGCTAGTGCCGAGGCCACCAGGGGAAAGGACAGGGAAGGGCCATAAGATAAATGCGGGGCCATTCAGTTCCAAGATGCCTTGGATGGCTAAGATTTCGTCACTGAGTCCACTTGAGAGAAGACACTTGAAACGTGAAGTTCGAAACTTGGAACCATTTCAAGTTTTGAGAGTCCGGCTGGCTTGGATTACCGTGACGAAACTAATAATCGAGGTCTTATTTATTATTGGTTAATATTCGCTTGGCAGAAATCGTAGTGCTTTATTTGGTGCCTTGGATTTGGTCCTGTATGACGCCATGGGAAGGGCTGGGCTTGGGATAGAGAACCAATCGATTATGCCAGAAGGATGCCTGTGCGAATTTTCTCAAGTCTGCATCGTACAACTGCAGAATTATTCTTGGGATGGCGGAAAGGGGTTAGGTTGCTTTGATTCTTTATTTGAAATGTTTGGTCGTTCTGGCAGGTCGGGCAGGAGGCGAGGTCGGTCACCAATCGAATCAGCCAATGTCAGACGGCCAATCCTTAGAATAGGAAATAGGCCCCACTATTCGTGGCAGTGCTGTGTCAATACTAGATGTGTGAGATACCTACTTCGGACATGAATATGCATAGGCAGATAGTCGTGTAAATTGGCACTAGAAAATAGGAAAGGATACGAGCATTAAAAGCGAACCATCCCTCTCATTGTTAAAGTACTGTGTTACGTGCTGCTACTACTACTACTACTACTACTAATGAAGTCGAAACGGTTAAAGTTGAAAGTTGAAGTATGATCATCAGGAGCCGCTTTGAGTTTGTATTTTGGGGCCGGTATTTTTGCAACATGGACATGCTGGCATGGCGGGATGCTAGACGTGCAGACGTGCAAATGGAAGGTTGTGGGTCTAGTGGCTTTAGGTGATCTCTCAGTTTATCTTCTAAAAGTTCGCCGGGAGATGAAGATTGACAGGAGAAAGAAAGAGCTGATACAATTGTGGCCTGCCACTGCTTTCCCCAAACACATGTACACATTTCTAAACCTGGGAGACAACGCGTAATAAAGTGGGCTTACTGTTTTTTGGGATTTATTGCCACCCCTCTCTTTGGTTATATAATCAAATACGAATAAACTACATAGTTACATATATACGAGAATGAAGTTCATTTGGTTAAAGAAGCACAAGATAATGCACCACTTTGTTAGAAACATGAAAAAGCATAATGCCATGTATTGTATGTATCCATCTCAGGGACAGTCTTATTAATCTTTGGTTTAATGGTTGTTCCAGCTTATTTTAAGTTGCGTGAAGTATGGAGTTATGTTTTGTATGCGCCTAGATATGTACCTATCTCATCTGTGAGTTTACATAGTAATATGAAGTATCTACCCATGCATTCACGCCTATAGAACCCATACACCCACCCTTCTCTCCACCTGCCCACTCGCCCACTCGCCCACTCGCCCACTCGCCCACTCGCCCACTCGCCCACTCAGAGCTGGAGACTTGGCATGTTGATCGGTTGACACCATTCCTTGGTCTCTCCACCCACCTGGTATGCCCTGTATTCTGTATTGTCAGATTGTCCGTGGCCGTGCATATGCCCGCCCCCCTTTTGCATCCGCTAAGGTTTCCTTTTTCTACTGGACCTTCTCTCTATGTTTGATGTGGTTTGACTTTCCGTGACTTACTTCTTTGATTTTCAAACTCTAAACTCGTTACTTGTTCATTCAGGACCTTTTCTCTCCCAAAGCAACTCACTCGCTATTGTTGCTTCTCTTTATACTAATCAACCCTTTTAATTCGACCACAAACTCCGGTCTTTTCGCGTCTCTTCGCGCCCGTCACTCTTTTTGGGATTCCATCGATTACAAACCGATTCGTCCTTTCTCCCATTCGCCCTGTTTTAGGTATAATCTGAATACAGAGGTCCTATCGATAATAATCCGAGACGATTCACATTGGCACATACTTCTATCGTTAACATGCGTTCCTTCGCTCTTGTGACCGCCTTGGCGGCTGTGGGCGTCTCCGCGGGCCCTACTACTACAGAGAAGGAGTTGCCCCGGCGAGCTGAGGCTCTTCCGTCTGTGACAGCGTCTGGAAACGCTTTCTTTGCCGGAGATTCCCGATTCTACATGCGAGGAATTGACTACCAGCCCGGTGGCTCTTCCAAGAACGTGGACCCTCTAGCCGATACATCCATCTGTGGCCGAGATATCCCCAAGTTCAAGGAGCTGGGTGTGAACACAGTTCGAGTCTACTCTGTTGACAACAGCGCAGATCACGCAGAATGCATGCAGCAGTTGAACGATGCCGGTATCTACCTTGTACTCGATGTCAACAGCCCAAGCTATTCTATCCGCCGTGACAAGCCTGCGCCATCCTACAACGCCGATTACCTTCAGAGCGTCTTCGCCACCATTGATGAGTTCCAGCAGTATTCCAACACTCTGGCTTTCTTCTCCGGAAACGAGGTTATCAACAATGATGAGGGTTCCACCCAGACTGCTCCGTTCGTCAAGGCCACTACTCGTGACATGAGACAGTACATTGTTCAACAGGGTTACCGCAAGATCCCAGTTGGTTACTCTGCTGCTGACGTGAGCGACAACCGTATGCAGACGGCCCAGTACTTCAACTGCGGTTCTGAGTTCGAGCGAAGTGACTTCTTTGCCTTTGTAAGTGTACCCTTACTATTCCTAGTCGCTCCAGCTAATCTGACCGTCTTTGATAGAACGACTATTCTTGGTGCTCTCCTTCTAGCTACAAGACGTCTGGATGGGACCAGAAGGTTAAGAACTTTACTGGCTACGGTATTCCCATCTTCTTGTCTGAGTGGGGCTGCATAACGAACGGCCGTGACTTCTCGGAGATGGAGGCTTTGATGAGCGACGACATGACTCCCGTCTACTCCGGTGGTTTGATGTATGAGTACAGCTTGGAGGATAACGATTTCGGTATCGTCAAGATCGATGGTGACAGCATTGATGAGCAGCCTGAGTTTGCCAAGATGGCCTCGGCTTTCTCCAAGTACGCTGCGCCTACTGGTGACGGTGGTTTCACATCTACCACCAACTCGGTTGCATGCCCCACTACCGATGACACCTGGGACCTCGGTGACTGGGGTTCCTCTGCTCTTCCGGCCCTGCCTACGGATGCTGAGAGGGTATGTTATGACAGAAAATCCGAATTGGTTCAAGACAAATGCTAATGATACTAGTTCATGACTGAGGGTGCTGGTGACGGCCCCGGTTTGAATGGTCCTGGCTCTCAGGACTCCGGAACCGAGGAGCATGAGACCGCTGGTGCTAGTGCCGGCTCGCCCACTGCCACTGCTGCGTCGTCCGCTACGGACTCGGAAGGCGCTGGCGTTCGTGGAGTCCCTCCTGTGGATAACGCCATCTTCGCCATCTCGGGTGTTGTGACTTTGTTCACGCTCGTCGGCACCATGCTGTTGTAAAGTAGCCGATAATAGAAAGGCAGCGAGGGGTGGCTAGATGTTTCGAGAGGAGTTGTAGATCTCGACCAGGAGTGGGTGAATTTCGGCGTTTCTGTTTGGGCTTGGACGGATCAATCACCAAGGATAGGTGAATGCTGGGTGTTACGATCACACCCATGGATACTTCGTACGATTCGAGCTTTAAGGAGGCCATACCGCAATTGAAATTTGGTCGGCAAAGCATTGTTTAAAAAAAAAAGAGAAAATATGATACATGCACATAAGAGTTCGGGATAGGATCGCTTAATGAATTGTCTTGTGTCTTGGAGGTTATTTATTTTTCGCTAGAGAAGAAGAGGAAAAAACATGATTGCTAAGGTTTCTTACAGTTCACAATACACCTGCTGGCCATTAGGTGCTCTAGGTGTTATATTGCATGAATATATTTGTAATTGACTTGTTCGTTTCTGACCATATGCCGCTGCCTTGGAGATGAACCGGATTGACAAGATTAATCTGGGTAGGTGAGGTTTTCTGACTGACCATTAGACTCCGATGGTGGCTGGATCGAAGGGTCTATTGCCTATGCATTGTGAACCATTCCATTTTCTCATCCAAGACCGATGGTAATGTTAATCTGGGCAACTCTTAAGGGGGATGAGGCCGGCATCCGAATGAATCACCAGAGACCACGGCATCCCGGTGGCTCCGAAGAACCGCGGTCCGCTGCCGGCCCACAACTCCGGCGCACTTAGTCAGAAACGAGATGAATGATGCTCTCCCATTTTTCACATCCAGACTTCTGAAGTGACTGGATGGAGTTAGCCAGTAACCAACCTCGGCGCCGTATATGACCAATTGGTAAGGAGTTCGGACTGGTTCGGTCCCCTTTGCCATGTCATGGCCCTACGAGCTCTATTGTTAAACATCACCTCCAATTCCGCAGTAGTTAGAGTGTGTTTACGAACCGAACTGCTATCATTCAGCTCCTACGGCAACCTAGGTACCTCAGCTTGATCTCTCGTAAGACCCCTTTCGCTCACTCGTCCGTCTAGGTAAGCTCTAACTACCTACCTGCTACCTATGTAGAACAACCCAGCATTCTTGACATATAATTAACTTCACCAATCTCGTAAACGTAAAAGACAGACTTGACTACCTGCACGTTACACAATCTCCGTATTCTCTATTCTCTACATGTTAACACCCAATTCACTACCTAGGTAGGTAGGTAAATACGAATCCGGGGTTACCCCCATAATAAAACTTAGGCATCCGTATAAAAAAATTAAAAAAAAGGAGAAGGCTCAAGCACACGACCAAGGCAGCACAATATCCATTCGTTCATCCATCCATCTATACCTACATCTAACGAGAGCTACGAGATTTATGTAAGTCTGTAACACCTCATTACTTACATTAGGTAGTCTCGGTGTAAACACGGGTCTCGTATTACAAGGTATTTCTTCTCTTGTGTGTGTGTGGCGCAGGGTCCCGGCCTTATGTATCGTACGGGGAGAGGGGGCTGTGCGGGAATTGCACGTACCTATTATGTAAGATATGTCATTTTTTCTTTCTTTCTCTCATTAGTTACATACATACCTACCTGGGCTTAGACAGTTAGAATTGTCGTAGAGATACATCTGGTGAAGTTACACCCGCCTCACCTCGTGAGTGTAATGGTAGAGTACGCATGTAGCACATAGAGACAGACGATAAGCGAGCCGCTTTGAGGCACACGAGTATAATCTGGGGTAGGTAAGTACAAAGTTAGGAATGTAGTCCATTATTTGCCTTCGTAGTAATTATGTTGACTTGCCCCTCCCTAGTAATAGAGGCTTCAGCTAAGGCCTAAGGTAGGTAGCCTTGGTGTTCGATGTTATAGCGAAGCCGTGAGCTAAACCAGACTATAGACTAACTAGACCATAGGTCGGGTAGGGAGATAGACTGGTTTGAAGAACTAAAATATCTGCGTGAGGGCGGATTTATATGTTGAAGCAACTTGGCGGCGGGAGGGTGACCATGAGGATAGCCCCTATTTCACCATACATCTCAAAAATCATCTAACGACCTATTCTAGACTCACATAATCACATGGAGAAGACATGAGAACATGCGCGTCAGGTGAGCTTCATAGCTTGCATTATCGTTTCCCCGTAGGTGTAAGGTAGGGCGAGCAAATTGATTGTAGACCAAATGCAACCGAGTAAAACAACTAGTCTATTGTAAATCCATATCATTTCGTAAATCCTATTGCACGTTCTTGTGTGATTAATTACATTATTGCCAGACCCACTGTCCAGCTCACCATCCCTTACCCTTCCCTCCCATCATTACACACCCGTAGTATCTATCCGTCTATGAAGAATATGTCTGTCTACTCAGCGAGAAATGTTCTCCAAAAATCCGCAGTGGGGGGTGCTTTTTTTGTCCTCGTTATCATTATGATATGCTAAAAAGGGACTGCCGGCTGTAATCGTCGACAGGATAGCAGAAGTATGTCTTTTACACACAAGGTACGATCCAAGCTCCGATACCGTCCTGGAACTCAGGGTTTTCGCCGACGCCAGCTTGTAGGAATTCGAGGAAGAAGTTCCTGACACTGGTTGCTTCCCAGCTTATGGTACGATCTTCGTCACCAGTGCCGTTCAAGCTGCCGCATTCAAAGGTGCCGACGATGCTGCTCTCGCCGGGGAAGACTTGGTGCAGTGCCGTGTCGTCCCACGGAGTCTCGGCGTCATCATCCCCTCTGAGCTTGAAATTGATACCAGAGTCCGAGAGCTTCTCTTGCTCGAGCCCGCTGAAAGTGTAGCACGGATATCCTTTTGGAAGTTCTGAGCAGACCGGCATGCGGAATTGCAGCGCACACTGTGGAGGTGGTCCGTCGTGGCTTGCATTCATGGGGGGAAACGACGGGGGGATGCTGTATTCGAAGATGGTGCTGTTACCACGGGAGATGGACACCTCCGCTAAGGAATCGTGGATGCCGTCCGGGGATTTGGCGTCTGGGTAACCTACCCTTCTAGGAGCAACAGAGGGCGAAGAGGGGGCGACGGTACATGTCTGCGATGGGGTGAGCGTCTCCAATGGGGGAGTTTCTGACAGGGGTAGCTCCGATGTAGGGGTGGTAGTTGTTGACTCAGGAGCTGGCACAGTTATGGTTGGCAAAGGTCGAGTGGTTGGAGGAATTAACGTTTGTAGCGATTCTGTCGACGTTGAGGTTGGAGCCACCGCTAGGGGTTGCGAGGCACTCGGGACGACTGCGGAGGTTGTGCCAATAGTAGTCATATTGCTAGCATGACACTCGGCAGCTTGGTCTTTCAGACTGAGTGATATCTCAAAGCAGCCAGTTTTGTCCTGTTTGTCGTCAGAGTAGATATAGTAGCTTTTGTCATGTGCCCAAGGGGCCGGACAGGCATGGAAGCGTTTGATGCCGTTACTATGTGTCAGATATGACATGCCATATGCATCGATATCCGTGATATCAAAAGAGGTATCCCCGAAGATGCTAGTAGCACATGCCACCCGCTCGCTTAGAGCTTTGACGAAACATGTATTTCCACGGCCATCTTTGATGGTTCTAGTCGTTTCGTCTAGACAAAATCTAGCCTCTTGAAGTGAACCACCCAAAAGAAAATCGCCAACACGACCTTCCCCCACTACGGCGTTGATATCACCCACGGCAGCCAACTGGAAACAGCACCCAGGGGTTGACTGTCGTTGGGAGATATTGGCGGCGACGCTAGAAATGGATAATATGGTGGTAGCAATTGACTTCATTATGTCTGTGGTCGGTGTTTAATGAAGAAAGTTTTATTGAGACAATGTGAGACAAGTAGATTATAGATAGAAGTGATACTTCGATATTGCGTGGAGTCTATCGACGGTTCAAAGGCAGATATGGTGCTAATGCAGAGGAAGATAACTCGAGGATACGAGCTAATGAAATAATGGCCTGTTAGATATAGTCCTGGAGACACAGATAGAAACTAGGAAGGTTAGGAATATGCCATAAAAGGCCCGTTTCATGACGTGTGAAAATCGTCGTAGTAGCCAGATGGTGGAATTCTCATCCGCCTTGTGCTACACCGCGAGCCAGCAAGCGAAGGCTGGGAATTGCAACGGGTGGAACATAAACCAAGAGCAATTGCGCCTTGACTAACTCGAAGGGAAAGAGAGGGGAAAAAAGCAAACATATTAGGTTTATGTGCCATACGATGAAAGAACTGAGGTGCTTAGCTGCATCATCTCGGGAGTCGTCGCTTCCCATCTAAGATCGATGGAAGGAGCCTTAGACGTGCGACCATAGATTAAATATCACGACACACAACAATACGCAAGTACCTGCCTGACCAAGCATCCAAGTACCTACATTCAACATATCAATCATATTGGTGTGATCGTACGCGTAACCTTCTTCCTCTATTCGTTTACATATAAACTCAGTCATAAACCGTAGTTACCTAAATCATAAAGTTGCCTGCTAAGTGACATCGCTACATACATGTATGTGGGTACTTACTCGACGTTGGGACCATACAGCCTTCTATCTATCATCAAATTGAAAAAAGTACCCGAAGTGTTAAGACAAATTTGAACTATTGGTCTTTCATAGAAGCTGAAATGTCATGACCTCTGTGTGCTTTCTTCTGGGCGTACGTATGCGCGATGATGAAGCTTAAATCGGTGGCAGGGCATAGCTAATCCGAGATGCTTGGTGGGCCATTCGGCGAGCTGTCGGGGTAATTCAACAAATGGAATGAAAAGGTAACCAAACTTCCCAGTACCTCATAGGTATGTTGACGCAGAATGATTGGTATCGTAATTACGTATGGATTACAAGAACAATAGATATATGGAAATGTAGCTCCTTGATCTTGAGGTAGAGTTGTAGTGGATACTCTCTGTTCTACGAAGTACGCCATAATGTGTTGATGAGCCCCCTGCCAAGAAATCCAGAGGGTGGCTGCAAATGTCCCCAACCTCAAGTACATTTACTATGTGATGTTTATGTATGTAGATCTTGAACCAGCAGTTAAGAGAGTATTTAGAAAAGTAGAGGGTTGAAGATACATACATGTAGGTATTGAGAGTGTTGGTCTCGGTTGCTTGTCTTCCAGCCTTAGGCCGAAGCCTTGTGTGACGGTGTAGTTGGAGATGACACGCATCTACAAATCTCTACGAGAATATTGGGTTGAAAGAAAGAGGGAGGGAATCCCTTGAGTGTTCTGTATGATGCAGAGCCATCCATACCTTGGGATAATAGTGCAAAATTGGGTTGGTTGGTGCCTGGAACAACTCTCAGGCATCGAACCTGTTCCCATTGCGATAATCCACCACCTTCGCAGCACCTTGTAAGCCAAAATTAGAAACCGAGTAATCAGCGAAGTAGCTGACATATTTACATAGCAGACTTAGTCTTGTTTAGTACTGCGGTACCATCACTGGTAACGCCTTCGCTTTTTGGTAAATTTGTTAAGTCTTCCGAAGACTTGCATTCGAATCCGTAAATGTGCAATTCCTCCAACCACCATTTTTCTTTTCTTCTCTTTTTTCTTCTTCTTTGTGGCTTGTTTTTCTTCAAAAGGGGTGTTTAGCAGACTCACCACAATTTGTGTGTGTATGCATAGCCTTGCCATATATATATATATTAACTTCTGTTATTAACCCCCCTGTCCCACCCCAGCTTGAATTTAGTATCATAGTAATAATGTCATGGTACACTGTTATATTATATTTTCTAATGACCCCATGACGATAGGAATGCATATCCATGGCTCTACATATCTAGTACCATACGTTGGTCATCATCAAGCGTTTGCCTCTAGATGACAATGTACATAGGTTCCTTGGGATGCCCCGGCTTATTTGTGAGCTTAAGGATGCCATTATAATGCGACACTGTTCGTTCACTTACCAATCAAAGGCGTTATATACAAGACTCTTGATACCTCGATATGCAAAGTCTTATATTCCCACCGGAGATTATCATTTGGATAAGAAGGCACTGCGCGATTGCATGCGCCATACATGGGAGCTCTAGAGCATATGGTAGGAACTTCGGGCATCTCCATGACCCCCAACCTGGAGGCTCCAGGCTCAAACAACTTCTACTACTATTACTACATACTCCATTGGCACCGTTACATGGCGCATTATTTGGGATAATACGGACAGGTTTCTATAATCGGACTACATATGTGACGTCGGCGGCGCACACCACGGCAAAATTAAGGGAACGTGCATCTGCCCCCTGCTTCCACATAATGTGTCTGGCAAGGCTTCTGGGTCGCTCTATGAATATGGCCCCTCTGGGTCCAGAGCGCCGCGGAAACATTTCTGGCTATTCTTTCACATGTGGAAGTCTTCGGGTTAGTTGCAAATGGACCAAAACAAGACTGTGGCTATACAGATAACCTCTGGCGGCAAAGGTGACCTTTCCCTCTTGGTTCCCAAGTCGCAGCCCCTAGCTTTATAATTGTATTATCGTGTGGTCTTCTAGCTAACACGGATTTCAGAGCGGATCGAAAAGATTGTGGATGTACTGTCGACGTCATTTCACCATGACCCGGTGTACACATACATAATGCACTGTGGCTCAATCCTTACTGACAGAGCCTGAGTGGTATACCGGATAGGACGATGATCATTTGGGGCAGGAAATCGGTCTAAACCCTTCTAAATCAAATTATATACCGAATATTAAACGGCTAGGGCCTACCCATTACGAAGGGGAACCTAGCTAGCTGTCTTCCTGCCTACCACGTTGAGGCGTTCCGACGTGACGAAGTTCCACTGCCCTGACTCAGACCTTATCCACCGAATCGGCAGCTTTAACGGTACCTCCATGCTCAACGAATTCCCCTGACAAGCTGCACTGATGGCGAAACTGCAGCTTGAGGCCAAGGGCATTCGGATGATATCATCACTAGCCTTTCTCCGGGGGCCTCGAAGACGGGGAAGGCGCAGGGATCCCAAGAACAGCAAGCCGAAGATGAGTACTCCGAGGCTGATCAGGGCCAGTACGTTCCCAATGGCAGAGTATCCAGAGACGGAAGCATCAAGAGATGGCACACGCTCGAATCCGTCATCCACTGCGCCCCCGGTGTAAGAAAACCCTCTGGTCTGCACGACGAACCCGCTCTGGGAGAGAAGCCAGTGAGTCAGGCTGGAGCAGACGAGCAATGGCACGCTATAGCGGTATGGGAGGGAAAGAGTGTAGGAGCCCTTCTGTCCGTCCCGTGGGTCCGAAACCCGCAGCTTCTGGGGCTTCACGATGAACTTGCCCCAGTGGTGGGAGACTGCCATGGATGTGAGCAAGGCATTCCCCATATACCAGGCGCAGCTCATGAGGAACTGGGGTCCATTCGCAAAGAATGTGGTGCCATAAAATGCGTTACTTCCCATGTCGCTCCAGGCTTTGGTCATAGCAATCGAATAGTCCTGCGTCTGGTCCAAGCCCATTTTCGCCAGTGAGCTGATGTCTGTCGGCTGCCCGTTCTGAGCCAAGGCATCAAGGGAAACGGATATTCCAAAGGCTAGCAAAGCCATTATGATAAGTATGCTGTGCGTATATGTCAGTCCGTGATAAGACCATTCGTGAATAAGAAGTTGGAGTACATACAAACCGAATACAAGCCCCCATTGGAGTCTGCCTGCAGCTTGGAACCATCGCTTATGGACGTGCAGTCGTACCACTCTCAATTCCAGTTGTGTTTGAGATGAGATAGCAAGAGAAGTGAGTGTCTTCCTGGAGCAGTCTTGTCGTTCTAGAAATAGGAGATTCTTCGTGTACTGGTCTTCGTAGTTCACAAAGCTGGAGATGGCATCTCCAACAGTGACAAGAGGCTGCTGCTCCCACCGACCGGAGGCCACGGCCTTTTGACTGCGGCGGTGGATCGCCCAGACAAAACACACAAGTACTAACTTTGCGGCAAGCATTGCCGTGACGATCCCGAGGAGAACCAGGCTGTAGCGGATAGCGCAGCCGTTCTGGCCGCTTTCAACGCCCGTCGAGAGGCAGTAGTCCACTGTTACTACAGCTTCCCTTACCACTTTGCTATCAGCGTCCTTCCGAGCGGACTTGAGTGCCCAGGAGTCTAGCCTAGGTAGCAGAAACTCCGGCGTACACCATTCTTCGGCCGTAGTGGTCGGCATGCCCTCTTCGGGGCTGGAATACCTAGCCAGGGCAGAGCACATCCAAGCTGTTCGCAACATCCATCTTGCCCCATAGCCCATGTTCGGATATACATCAATCAAGGAGGTGTTGCTATTGCCTGGGAGCAGCGTGGCTCCGTCGTTCATCGAGGTATTTCTAGCAACAACCACAACATCTTTGTGTCTATGATTGGCATCGAGGTATCGCTCGGCACAGTCGTGCTTGTCTAGACGTTCGAGGGAGCCATCCTGAAGCAGGGACTGAAGACTCAAGATCTGCTGACTGTCCGAAGAAGATGGGTAACTCCACGACGAGTGGTCTAAATCATAGTCATTCGTAACATGAGCTACGAGATAGTTATCAACAGGGATGGCGGAGAAGAATACAGAGTTCCAACTGGTAATTAAGCTGTTAAGAAAAAAATTTGGTTCCGAGCCTCTTTCATTTGGACAGGCAGCTAGGTACCTAACTCACAGCAGGTGCAAAGGCATAGAACTGAAGGCCAGGCCGAACCAAACCAATCTGCGGGCGACCGCGATGCGGCGCCCGCGCAAATTGCGAAAACTCGGGACTGCGATGTCGAGCCAGTCCCCGCGGGCGTGGGCGGCCGCTACTTCGGCCCTCGTAGGTGCCGCCATCAGCTGAGCGCAGAAGTTGCTGACGGCGAGAGCCGCAGAAGAGGTGATGTTTATGAACAAGTGCACCAGGATGTCGGCGGTTTCCATGCGGGGACAATCGCGCGTATAGAGATCTCCCAGGTTCTGAGACGCCCCATTTTTGGCAGTGAGGAAAATGAAGGTAGACAGGTTGAGCGCGAATATGAGGCCGATAACGAGGATACAGGCGAGGATGACGCGATCCCTTCGCGACTGCGGAAACCAGCTGTGCTTTGGATGTTCTCCCGGGTTCGTCACTGGAGGTTCGCGACTGCTAGCCTCGGCGGCCTCGGAGATCACGACAGATGCATTGTCGGGAGTAATAGTCGGTTGAGGCGATATTGGGAGCTCCTCTTGTGTTGCCTCCAAGTCGTTCCGGTTTACTGCTAGCTCAGGTTCGACACTATCCTGAGGCACCTCATGAAAGCTGCCCTCGTCAGGGGAGGGCTCAACGCTAGGCGGACTGGATGTATCGCAGTCTGCCAGCACCGAATCCTCGGAATACACATTTTTAGGGCTTGGCTCCTCATCTGCGTGGCCATTACAGTCAACTGTGGTTGGTGCCATATCCTCAGTATGTCTACCGGTAGATTAGAACTGAAGCAGTCAAAGAAAGTCTTGATGAATATGGTGACTTCTTATATCTGAATTTAAGAGTGTATATGGAAGTTGATTCATAGCTGCGGTGGCAGTCCGCGAGTTAAACTAGTAAGCGTCTAGAACGGGTTGCATTTTAGATTGCTCCTTTTTCGAGTCCTTGATTAATGGATGTTACAGTTACCTTTCAGTCCACGGCCGAGATTGCATCCTTGCCCTGGCCAAGCTCCAGCTCACCTGAAAACAAGGCAACGAGGGTGCTTCGAACCACTTTCACTGGGTAGCAAGACCATGTGAATAAGGACGGCTTTAGACATGTTCCATGCTGTGCAACCCAAAATGGACCGTGGGGGCGGAAAGCCTCGTCGATGACGATAATTAAATTTGACGTGGGGGTCCTCACCTATTAAGATGAAACACAACTCCCAAGGTTTCTATTCCAGGTTACAAAAATATCAACATCTAATTATAGTCGGATTCTATTGCATTTGGTAGCCCCTATTTGATACCTGGCAGCAAGGGGTTGAGTTACGTAATACTAAGTACCACAATTAACCTACTTCCGGTGATCACCTTGTATATAAGGAGCTTCCTAAATGTTCTCCGTAGAGCTTAGTGCCTGCACGACAATTCTCACTGACAACTAGATCTGTATGCCCATTAATTGCCATAAGTTGAACGTGACACAAGCGTGATCGCGCTTTCGTTTCCTCTTCAAGAGTCGGCGAGTACTTATGAGGGCGACGGCGGCGTTAAGTAGATGGTTCATCCTAGCCAACAATACCCTGAGAATAGACTAGACATCTTTAATCCAGGTCGAATATTCTTGATTAATCCTAGCATAACCCCTCTTCCTAAGAAGTACCGCAAACCAAAGCCATATCCCAACAGTACACGACGTATTCAGGGGTATCATCACCATCATCATCGTTGTCATTGCTAACCAAATAGCAAAAACAATTCACAACTCATCGTCCGTCTCATCATCGGAAAGCCAAACGCACACTGAAGGCCCTTCACCGTCCCCCTCGACTTTCACCTGAACATCATCGCCCTCGCTCTTCACATTGGGCGCTACGACCGCAAGATTTCCGATAATAAGTCCAGGCGATTCATCTTCATCTTTAGGCTCAGCCTTGACTTTCGGCGTCGTCGCAACGGGTGTCTTCTCGCCCTCTTCTTCACCCTCTTCCCGTTTGACGTCGACTTCCCCCCGTTCCTCTTCACTGGCCGACGCAACAGTGGAGTCGTCATCACCGTCCTCTATCTTGACAAGAGACTCTTTCGCCGTCCCGTCTACGCTCCCAGACGACTCAGTCTCTTCGGACTTGGTAGCCTGCGGCGCCTGTACGATATCGCCCCGTTCTTTCAGTTTCTCGACGCGCTTCCTGTAGAACAAGTCGAGGCAGTTCCGCCTCTGCTCCTGCGTCATACCCTCCACGGCGAGCGCGAACTCTACCGCGCCGGAGAACCCAAAGGTCTGCGCCATCGTGCAGAACTGGCGCCGCATGACGTCCTCGGGTGGGTTGAACTCATACTCGAACGGCCGCGGTGTTGCGACTGGATCCCCCCCGCCGCTGGATGCCTCCGCATCCTGGCTGTTATAGAAGAGTGCGCGGCCTGCTATTAGGGACATGGTGTACTCGTAGCCGCCATCTTCCTGAGATGTAACTAGGGCGGCCTGTCGCGAAAGCTCGTCTTCGATTTTGGATGTGCCGACGACCTCGGAGTTCTCGTGCGTGTACTCTACGCCCGCCGAGGCGAGAATGGCCTGGACAACGTCGGTCTGCTTCTTGTTCCGGTCTGCTTTGGCGTCCGGGATACCCTTCTTATTGATAGTCAGCATGGTGGAGAGCTGCTCCAGGCCGCCACCCTTATCGTGTTTGCCCTCTTCCTTCTTGATGAACTGGTCGTCTTCGTCTTCCACGGCCTTATCCATGTCAATCTCCATTAGGTGTACCCCAGCCCTGGCCTCGGCCACATTGGTCTTGTTGACAATATCCCGTAGGACGACCTGGTCACCGTGAAACGTCAAGAGATTCTGTATACCAAAGATCTCACCCTTACGACTTGAGTCTTGCTGGACTCCTTTGAAGTAGCGGCGCTCGTTTGACGCACTGTAGCCAATGTTGGCTTGTTGCTGCTTATATATCTGCCTTGCATAAGTGATCTCTTCAATTGTGCCAGTGGATATGAACCTGAACACGTCAACGTCGCGAGTCTGTCCAATGCGGTACGCCCGATCCTGGGCTTGAAGATCGTAGGATGGGTTCCAATGAGGGTCCATGATAACGACTTTATTGGCGGACGTGATGTTCAATCCAACACCACCTGCCTTGGTAGATATGAGGAAGGCGAATTGGTTCGGGTCGGAGTTGAAGTTATCCACCGTCGTCTGACGCTCTTCATAGCTCATCGCGCCGTCTAGATAGCTAACGCTATAGCTGGTATTACTGAACAAGTGTTGGAGAATCCTTAGTAGGCGAACGCTATGCGAGAATACCAGGACCTTGTCACCGGAATCATGCCAGAGCTTCAGAAGCTTCCTCAAAATCTTCCATTTGCCGCAAAATTCCGGGTTGGCTTGGTCCAACAAGGACTCCCGTTTTGCATAATACTCCTGCCATCTGTCGGGCATAGCAGCCTGAAGGAACCGAAGTTCACGCCTCTGCTTAACGGTGTCATCACCGGTCTTTGGAATGATGAGATTGAAATGACTCGAGAGCTTTTGGAGCGACATGATGATAGGGAATACAAAAGATTTCCAAGATTCGCCCTCCTGGTTTGCTTCATAGCAGCACCACCCTCGCTTGGATCCCGACCCACAATCGCATTCATCATAAGCTGTCTTAACGAATTCGACTAGTTTACTGCGTAAGATATTTTCGTACGCTTCTCGCTGTAGATCAGAGAGTGGGCAAAAGACGACTTTGTCGCTCTTCTTGGGAAGTTGGTCTGCAATCAAACTCTTCATCCTTCGAAGAAAAAAGCGAGGTAGGAGGTTGTCTCTTAGCTTGATGGCTGTCTTGCGTGCTTCGCTTAGTTGCTGTAACGTAGCATCATGGGATTGACCGATAGTCAGCGGTTTGCAGATCGTATGCCTCCAATCTGATATCGTGCCGAACTGCTCGAGGTTCGTCCAGTTTAGTAGCGTCCAGAGCTCCTCGTATCTATTTTGTATCGCCGTTCCGGTCAGTCCAATCCTGCAAAGAGCGTTAACTTTGTTCATCTCAACAGTTACGTCGGCCCTGCTGTCTTTGATGCAGTGACATTCATCAGCAACGACGACGTCCCAGGGGACTCGATTTATCTGGCCGCTATGGTTCTTATACGTTCCGTAGGTGGTGATCATGATCTCTAATCGGCCTGCTCGAGCTGTATCAAGTACATCGTCCTTCCCGGCGCCATGGTATAGATCGGCTACCCACCAGCCCCATCTATCAAGTTCATTCTTCCAATTCTGCGTTAACGAACCAGGGCATATGATTAAAGCACGAGGATACCATTCGTCCTTTGCTTTTTGTCGCCGGTACTTTCTCATTCTCTTCGCATCACGCTTATCACCGGTCTTGCCGAAAGCCGCCGTTAGAAATGCGGCTATTTGCACTGTCTTCCCTAGACCCATGTCATCACCGAGGATGCCGCCTTTCTGGTAGACGAAGAGTTCATGAAGAAACCGGACACCTTCGATTTGGTAATCGCGAAGGTACTGCGCAATGGACGCGGGGATAATCCCAGCCGAACTCTCAAGGACGATGTCCTTGTAGTCGTGACATGGTTTGATGCCGCTCCTTTCATCAAACTGAGGCTTCTCTTCAAGATGTTCTAGCTTCTCATCATCTGAGAAGTAGATATCAGAATAGTCAGGCGGCAAGCACAGTCCACCTTCACGTAGAATTTGGCGTTGTTCATCAAAGATTTTCCGTCGCTCCACAATATATTCGGGTAGCTCTTCTGAAACTTCATCGGAAACTTCTTCCGCCTCCCAATTCTTCTTCGCCTTCCTGCGTTTGCGAGAGACAGCCCTGCCTTTACCCTTGCCTGTGGCTTTGGACGCGGGCTTCTGTGGAGCCTTTTTGCGTTTCTTGAAAGCCTCGTATTCGTTATCGAGGTCATCACTCCAATCAGTGTTGATGGCCGTGTCTACCTTCCGTTTCCGTTTACTAGCATGAACGGGTCTCGAGGAGTCATCGTCAGAAATTGTGATGGAATCCGATGATGGGCCCATGTTTTATAATCTGAGTATCTCTGTGATGGCATCTTTCACCAGAAAGTACCTGAAATGGATAAACGGGATAAGAACACTCATGTTGGAAGCCTTGGGTTGTGTCGTCGTACAAGCTTAGCTTAAATTGAGAATGAAAGGGTTGAGCACAAAGGATGACGCGCTAAGGTTTGGTCGACCGCGTTGCACAGTGAGGTACCCACTAAACTTTAGCATTAATGATCATATCTACATCAAGTACACAGGTACAACCTACAAACTTTACATATAACCGTCTCTAAAATCCGCCTCAGTAAATAAAGTACATAGGCTGACTAGCAGCTTCGTTGTTATTAAAGCCATCTTGCCGTTTCTAATTCCTCTTAGCTTAGGCATTTACTGAAATAGATATTGAAAGGTGCCGGTGATAGTGGGTACCGGGGCCGGATGTGCCGCAGTGGGGCTCGGCGCGAGCCCCGTGGATTGGATCAAGTATTAGGGCCTACGAATCTAATATAAATATAACATGGAACGAGAAAGTTGCATTGATATGCTTACGCAGTGAGGGCCTAGAATTCATGTTTTTACTCGTTGGCCTAGGATGAAAGATCCTTGAATTGGTGTGAATATACGCATTCTTTCCTGCGTCTGTTTTTATTCATTCTAGCTAGCGAAATGCGATAGATAGTTGGTATTTCAACCGGAACGCCGTACCTTGCGAATTGCCGTCCTGTTCCCCCACGAGCTGATCGCGAGCCCATTAGTCACAGCACCATAAAACATAATTTACAACAACTCGAAGTCGTCCAGCTTGTCCCTGTACTTCATGATATTCCGCTTAACCTTGCTACCAGGAGCCCACGTGACAAAGTCCTATAACAACGTATGGAGTCAGTATTGATAACAAACAATTGAGCGTAAAAGAGGGTAAGCGGCGGAATGTAACTCTGAGTGAGCAACCACATACCTCCATAGACCGCGTCACTAAAAACGCCGGGTCCGTCACGACCTCGGTGCCGACGCGGACGTGGCCCTGCTCGATCATCGTAACAGCGGCCCTCAGATGCTCAGCCATTCTGAGCCGTGTCATAACGACGGGCAGCCGCCTCCTCGCAAGCGCGGACACGGTGATGCTGTTCTCGACCGCACTGAGCTTCGAGGCCGACGATAGGATGCCCATGTCGTACAGCTTATCCAACAGGAGCTTCTCGGTTTTCCGGCGGACGGCGTTATCTGGCGGGAGCAGGGTGAGGCGGTGCGCTAGCTGGCGGAGAGACTGTATGCATGTTCTCGGTCAGCCTCTCTGTCCTATCCTAACTAACCTTACGTCTTCTTTCGTGCACTCGGGTTGGGTGTGCATGGGTGCTGATGGCGCTGAAGCGGTTGACTTACACCACATAGCCGGTTATACTTGTTATAGTCTGCAATTAATTACAAAGTTAGCGTCTGCACTTGTATATACGAATGATCATTCGCATGGCCCGAAAGGTCTCAAACATTTGAACATCGAGATAGTAGCAGTGATAGAATGCGAAGGACTATAGGTGCTTGCTTACCTTCTGGCTTCTGGATCATATAACGGCGTCTCACGGCGGCATCTCTGTGGTCGTTATCCTGCTTCCAGGTAATAAAGTCGACCTTCCGGAGCAGTTTCTGCTCGTGATGCTTCAGTTTGCGCGGCATCTTGGGCGGTTGTTGATAATATCTGCAAGAGTCTAGTGTAAACCAGAAGCAGAATCTCGTTCACACTTCCAATGCTAAAACGCCCGCCTGCACCACCCACTGCGACATCTCTGGAGACTGGACTTTTACGGTGGGTCCAGCTTTTATCGATAGTCTTGATAAGAAGATACATATGTAGTTAGTTAACGCCGAACTTCATAGCGGATGGGCAACTGGGGTTCAATTCAAGACCCACTTATCGTGATAGTCGAATCAATTCACCTAAATTTCTCATATACTCTTCCAAGAGCCAGGCATCTAATCGCCAGCGAGTTATCGCAGCTACAACAACGCCAGTTACCAAAGATGCCGCCCAGGATATCCCTCGCAGCTGCTCTACGGAAGCCTTCGGTCTTCTTCAGAGCCCAGACAGCCCAGCTATCCACCTCTCTACCTTTACAAGCACGTGAGTAGCTCCTTGATTTCATGGTGTCATAACCCTACATATATATATACGAACAGCCGATCTCTTTTAACGAGCATATTTATGCTTCGACGCCTCACAAACCGTAACCAAAGAAAACCAGAATAAGACTAAACTAACAACCCGGTCCCCAAACAGTACGCAACGACGTGCCCTCCCCAGCAACCCCAACCTCAAGCACAACCTCGAAACCGACCTCGGCAACATCAGCAATCCTAGGTATAGACCGGCCCACATCCCCAACCACCTCCTCCTCCTCCTCACCAAGCGACCCAACGAACGCCGTAGCAGGGCTATTCGACCGGATGACGGCGCGGGCGCGCAACCCACTACAGAGGGGGCCCAGGGGCAGTGGCAGTGGCAGCGATAGAGACGGCGGCGGCGCGCAGCGACCGCGGCTCGTAGACGAGGACCTGCGGACGAAGTGGTCGCAGGACGACTTCGCGCGGCAGATGACGCGGCGGTGGCGCCCCGGAGACGTCTACGCGCCGCACGACCTGTCGCCCAGCGAGATGGGCAAGTGGCGGCGCAACCGGGCGCGCCAGCAGGACCTCGTGGATATCCTGGGCTTGAAGCCGCTGGATATGTATCGGGTGAGTTTTATTTTCCCTTAGTTCACATCCCCCGTCCCCTCTAGTTATCACGCTGTCCTAGTGGAGGAGGGAGAAGAAAGAGACAAAAAAGAAAAATAGAGGAAGTAGGAAGGAAGAAAGAGGAAAACGCAAAGACGATAGAAGAAAAGGGGGGGACGGGGGAGGAAACAGGGAGACGAAGAACTTTGCTAACCAAAGATGCGTTCACTGGCAGAACTTCTCCGTCATCTCCGAGTACATGACGACGCACGGGCGCATCAAGCGCGCGGTCGACACGGGCCTCCGGCCCGTGAACCAGCGCAAGATGGCCAAGGCGATCCGCCGCGCCATCGGGCTCGGCCTGCACCCCAGCGTGCACCACCACCCGGAGATCCTAGCCCGGGACCCGGTCCGCCGCGCCGTGCAGAACCAGCCGACGGTGTACAACCACAAGATCTAAGTCCAGTTGGTGTAGTGTAGTATGGACGCTCTATCTACCTACCTACCTACATCTAGGTTGTGTTTTTTAAACTGAAAATATTCCAGCCTACCTACCTACATACCTAGCTAGAGGTGTTGTAAACAGGAAAAGGAGGGAAAAAGGGGGGGGGGGGGGAGGGGTAGAAAGGGGCAAAACCTCTACGGTCAGTCTATCACAGGGGTATGTAGATATAGACCACGATCTATCTACCGTCTACAGAGCAAGGGATGCAGATGTCGTCACCGTCAATGTACAAACAGCAGTTCGCTTGCTTGCTTGCCGCGATTTATATATATGTATACATACAGGTAGACAGCGAAAAACTTAGCACCACTATCCAAAGGGGCAGGGAGCTACTAGTTAGTAGTAGACAGGTATGTAAGTTTTATATGAATTTGTACATATAAATACAACATCCAATCAACCAATCAATGAATCACGCCTTCCACGGCCGTGATATCCTAAATTTCATGATCCCTTCGGCGTCCCGCCTCCTATACTTCTTCGACAGCTTCTCCCACACCGGAGCGTACTCCTCATTCGCCCAGACTTCGAACTCGTCCTTCTGATCGTTCGACTGCAGAGCGTTGTAGACAATGGCGAGACTGAACGGCTTGTTGTTAGTACGTGAAACTGGTATATACTTTACGATACAAAGTGTAATATAGAATAAATGTGAGAAAGGAAAAGGGGGTTGGGGATTAATTGACAGGAAGAGAGGGTGCGAAAACTCACGTATGTAGATTCGGCCGCTGCCCCACGACGTCCTCCATCTCCTCGAGCAGGCGCTTCGCCTCGGCGAGGTGGCCATGGGCGGCGCGCGCGCCGACGTGGGCCGAGTAGACATGGAGGGGGACGTCGATCTCCATGCGGGCCATCTTGTCCCAGAGGTGGGCGGCGGCCTTGTCGCCGAGGGGGCTCAGCTCGCAGGCGCGGAAGGCGATCTCGAGGGACTGGTAGGAGGGGCCCTCGGCGGAGGCCGTGACGTCGTTCCAGAAGAAGTCGAGGGCGCGGTCGGCGTGGTCGCAGGCGGCGTAGGCGATCATGAGGCCGTTGAGCAGCCGCGTGTCGGGCGTCAGCATCGTCGTGTCCATCTTGAGCATGTTGTGGACGGTGCGCAGGCTGTCCGGGTCCGGGCTCCGCCCCAGCCCCTCGAAGAACCGCGTGTACGTCGCCAGCGTCGGCCGGTGCCGCAGGTTGCCGTGCGCCCGCATGTGCCCGAACACGTGGCACGCCATGTCGGCGCGGCGCCGGTCGAAGAACGCGTCCATGACCGCCACGCGGTACTCGTTCTCCACCTCGGGGAAGAACTGGCGCAGCAGCGCGTACGCGTCCCACACCCGCGCCGTGCTGTTCCGCGCGTCGAGGCAGTAGTCCACGAACGCCTTGCGCACCGTCTGCCGCTCCTTGATGCTGTAGTGCGCCGTGTGCAGCGACAGCGTGTCTATCACTTCGTAGTGCTCGTCGTTCCGCAGGAACGCCATGCAGATCGACACTACCGTCTGCGGGTCTAGGGTTGCGCGCTTCTCCTCGAGGAAGCTCGTCACTTCGAGTATGCGCTCGTAATTCGGCTGCGAGGTTGCGCATAATGCGCGGATGAATTCGTTCAAGACGGGTAACATATATTTCGTCTCCCCAAACGGTATGGCCCGAAATGTAGTGTAAGCACCGTCTAGATCGTTTGCCTTAAGCCGATACTCCATCTGCAGGAGGGATGTCTGCAAATTCGGCTCGAATCCCATCTTTTCAGCCAGAGACGTCAAGCGCTCGGCGAGGTAGGGGTCGTTGTTGTCGATGGCTACCCTCAGAAGGGAATTTATGGAGCCTATGTCCGGCTGGCTCCCTGGTAAGTCTTGCGTCTTTTCTAGACTGACTTGGAACATATGCTCTAGGTGGTCGACTCCTTTCCCTAGCAAAGCAACCGCCCAGCAAAAGGACGTGTCCCAACAGAATTTGTGCTGCCTCCAAGTGCCAATTTCTAGCCTGTTAACCAGTTCTCGATATACTCCTCTCGCCCAACCCTGCTCATTATTGCGTATAGCAAATTGTAATATCTCATAGTATGTGGTGCGTGTTGGCGGCTGATCATTATATATCTTTTCACTAAACCAAGTCTTCGTCTCCTGTATACTATTCCTTCGCGCATAGAAAATCGACATAACTCCATGAAGGGCAGGGTCGAATTCTATGCCGGCCTTCCTCGCCAAAGCGACCAACTCTAGCAGGTCTTGTTCGTGCCCCTCGCGGGCAAGACCATGGATAACCGACATCCAAGCTTTGCTAGAACGCAATAGAGTCGAAGTTTCCGATGTCCATTCATGGTAGTAATCCACCAATAAATCCCTTGCCTCTCGTGGTTCGCCATAATGAGCCATAGCAGCCAATAGTTGATAAAGGTCTTTAATCTGTTCTCCACGATATGTCTGTCTTGCCCCGAAGGAGTGTCTTACCCGAAGCTCCTTCGAGGTATATTCCAAATATCTTTCGCATGGTATTCGCAATGTCCTCCGTCTTATTTCGGTATAAAGTCCTTTTGCGAGTATAAGGTGATCGTTTGGGTCATCCTTGGGTGCAGTAGTCAAGCAATCTCTAGCAAGCCGCAAATCCTCCTCTGATAGCTCTATCGATTTCATATGAGGTAGAGATAGATACGACAGCACTCGATGAGCGCATAAAGCTTGCGAAGAGTTCACTGCTCGGTCGTCTTTGGCCTTATACGAAAAGAATTCCCGCCATGCTTTAACTAATTCAGACCTCGGGGGCGGCCGGAGGTTGTCATTCTCACTGGCGCGAAATTGAAGAAGCGTCTCATAACCTGGTTCGGCTACGAGCTCTCTGGGGGTCCGGGGCGGTTTCTTAAAAAGCCCTAGAAAGGTCCTCCTCTGTGGTGTCCTTATAACTCGACAGCCGACTGGATAGGTGCGGAAGATAGGTCGAGGTGGGAGGAAAGAGGGACCATATAGGCGTCGCAGGACATGGCGGGTCAGTTGCGACCGCATAATGGGAGGTAGAGCTATCTATAATGACTCCTACAGCATAATTAGCACTCAATTGGAAGTTCTAGGTAATTCACACGTATTCAACTAACCTGTGCATGACTAAAGGTTATTCGTGGCCTTGAGATAGCACCTACTACGTAGTAAATACCGTCAATTTGTGGCTTGCGACTTAAACTTGAAGCTCTCCCACAAAAAATGGAACCTTAAGCTTTTCCCAGCGCGCGTCATTCCCGAGACTCCGATCGGTTAATCGCAGGTGCCGTCAAAGGTCTAAATAACCCCTGTAGTCCCGGCCAGCTGTCTGCCAACTGCAATGACTCTATCCGTTTTATCTTTACGCCCCCCTTTAATAGTTCATACTCCTTACTGATTAAAGCTATAGAACATACGGTAACCCAATTTCTCTTATAGGCTCATTTTCTCAGTTGTTTACGTGCAATTAACGAGACATCAGTAAGCAGGGGAAATTTGACTGCGTAGCTAACTAACTACGTGGTTGATTCATTTTCGTTGATTGGTACCTAGTCCACATTGTAAAATCAGAGATCTATGGAAGTACCGTGCAGACGCCACCCAACTCCAGGTATTCTGTATGTCAAACCCAAAATAAGCACCAACAAGATACATTTCAAGCTATTAAATATAAACCCCTTCTATCACCTTCGCTGATCCCTCGATTGGCCGAAGGTGAAAACCACTCATCTGCTAAGCATCGTTTGGATCTGTCGGGGTCGGAAGACTCGGCTTCCGTCCTTGGTACGGCGAGATCACAAAGTCTTCGGCAAACCTTGCGTGCAGTTTTTTTACATGTCTGTTGTAATTGTCGACTCGGTTGTATTTCTTCCCGAAGCTCGGGCAACGGCATTCGGTACACGTCCACTGAGCAGGTTGGGGTTGTCCAGAGTCTCCGCCAGGAAGCTGGCGCCTTCGTTGATCCTTCCTGGTCGTGGAGGCAACAGGCGGTATGCACCCGATGGCAACTGATAACGGCAGCAAGGGATACTTGTCGAAAATTATAAAGGACATCTCATGGTAGTCGAGTTTCGTCTCGCGACACGGTAAATATAATAATGATCGGGTTGACCCGCAGCGCAGCAGTTGCTTGCTACGTCAACACGAGACCTTGTCACTAGTATTTCCGCTCGTGCAGCGCCTTTTCGTTTTGTGTTGCGGCGTTCTATAAATAGAGAGTCAGCTATACATCCGTCTTCCTCCTTGCCATACTTGGATGGATCGACTCATGATACATACTGGGTTTGGTCAATCGAGACCTGCTCAACGTGCGAGTTCAAACTATCGTTTATTGCGTATGTCTCGGGACCCCTTTGTATAATAAGTGAAGTGTACCGATCAGGAGTACTTGCAGGTATTGAAGCTGAGGGGTCCAGAGGAGAGTAAATGAGGCTGTGAGTGCCCGTAAAACTAGCTAAGCTGATCTCCGGATAGGAGCTAGAGGAGTAGACTCCGGTACAATTAGGTGTCAGGATTATAGGACCGAGGCTTGTTGGTATCGATCGTATATCATATCCGGGGTCCCAATAATTCAACACGTTTTGCGAGGCATAGTGGCTAGTTGGAATTGAGGCTATAGCAGAGATACGATGCCGCTCAACAATATCTCCACCATAGTAATTGGCTCTCCCAGCGTCGAAGAGAACTTCCGTACCATGCGGAAGCCCAGCTCCGCCGGTGAAAGTTCCTGTCCTACTATTGGTATCAGGAACCTTAAGACTGAGATCCTCAGCCACCACCGCGCTATGATCCTTTCCACCAAACATTAGCCAAGGATAAGATGGCTTAAGCAACACAGGGGGCTATGCTTTTCGGAAAGAGGAAACCTCAGTTTCAGGTTCCATTGTGCATTGACTCAACTTCAGTGAAAGGAGACGGTCTTTTTGGATACCAGAGCGAAACTTACACATGTTGAATATTGCATTGTAATAGCTTCTTGTTCGAGCTGCTCCTGTATAGTTAAGGGTTGCAGGAGGTCCACCTATAAGATGTAAGTGAGATATGTAAAGTCATTTGACGGGACTGCATACTTCGCTATTCGCTATAGAGCCCCAATTTGTAGACTCCATGTCCCCAACCTGCAAGTGAGGATGGTGCTCTGCTTCGCCCATGTTTATTATGTTATATCGGGGGGGGGTCTTTGTGGCAATTAAGTGTATAGGGGTATGGGAAACATTCTTCATGTCATCTATATTAAGTGTAAGTAAAAGATATAGATATACACTTGCTTAAATACCTACGACTAAGCATACGGTACGTGATGCGATATATTTATAGCTTGCTGTCAGTGATGGGCAGCATCTTGTAACGCGCTATATTTTATATCTTACTTTTATGAACAAAAGAAGTTGATTTATAATCCCACTCCATATGAGTGTAGACTCACATGCTCTCCCCTTCCTATGCCAGCCTATTCCAACCCACCTTTACCCCTGCCAAGGACCAAGAACCATAGTATTATACAAAAGGATTGCAGACTATCATTCATCCCGAGATACTGTATGAAGATCGCAACCCATTTGGTGAGTAATTGATCTGCATTAAGCCTGTTGAAGACGCCATACCGCTAAGCATTTCCAGGTTCTCGGGACCACCCCCATAAGCATATGAAGACACCGTTCTAAAATAGGAAGTCGTATGCGAGAATCCTGTTCAACTCAATAAAATACTCACTCGCAACGCTGCTTAAACTGTGAGTGTCTGAAACAAATAGTATTGTAACTAGTTCAGGATGTCACACAGTGAAGATGTAAGGTTCGGTTGGTCAAGGTACGGGCGAACCATGATCTCGGAGAATTATCTATATCTATATCTTACAGCGTCAGCTTGGCAGCATGAGCTTGATGGGGGTTAGCTTGGCAGCTTTTTCCTAATTCAAAATAATGTAGTTGTAGGATTGCTGCTGGCTATGTGACTCACACGTAGGCATCTATGATCGTATAACTAATATCGTGACCAGCAGAAACCAGGCGAGACTCAGTGGTAGACTTGGCATACGCTAAAATCCTACTGTCATAGACGCAGAAGGGAGATCCTTTTGGCCGGCAGGTCCGGACACGGCAATATTCGGTCGTAGTACTAGGTAACCACTAGATCCTATCTGCAACTTTTTGAGCTATTGCTTTTGAGCTTTGCTGGGTATGCAGTGATCTACCACCGCCATGTGGCTTTCATACATATTCTATAGCCCCTTTTCGCACTTTTCGTCGTCTTGTAACATCAGCATACAATGAACTCATTCAAGGGACCGGTTTGAATTGATTGGTTGTCTTGCAATCTCACTATATTGGGCTTGGAAGGTACGCCATGGTAATATGATGCTCTCTATAATGTATCATTTCACTTACATGGCCAACATAATTAATATAGTTGACGGCGTGAATCAAATAGTATACACGTATTAACATGAGGTAGTTATTTTACAAAGCTAATTAGTACTAAGGTGACATTAATAGATATATTCTAGGGGCCACTATGGATTCAGCAAAAGTCATGAGACCTGTAACATACAAATTCAGGATCTACCTTTCTAGCTAATACGATTGGTTGGCGGAGAATGGGTTCCGATCTATGGAATATAACTTCCGATTAATAGAAATTGAGATCCTAGGTGGGGGAACAAAAGAGGAATATTGTACCCGATTTGGGCTTGTGTAACCTCTAACTTAGACCGAGTGCAGAAACACATACGTAACATCGGAGAAGGTGGATATGATTATAGTGTATTCAACGGTGTGACGCACTTAACATGGACGAGGCTACGAGTCCGTCGAGTGTTGGGTGGCCACGTAGATACTTATTATTTTCTCTCATTTCTACGAAGGTATGTAGGTAAATATTTTGGACTGTGCATTGAGCCAAAAAATCCTATGCGTTGCTGACGTTAATTAGGCAGGTTAGTTGGTCACGAACATTTTGCCACCTGCTGTTTACTGCCTTAATACTCATCGCGGAGGAAACACTTCCCGAGATCCTCCGTCTGATAAATCAGAACCCAGAGAATTCCGGATTGGCCCGAAAGAAAGAAGAACAAAAATAATCATGTTTCTAGAAGGTTTTACTCGTCTCCTCGCTTATTATCTGCTCCAGTTTCCTTGTACTACCTGAATGTGTGAGACGCGTCATAACTAGTGCATTTCTGCATGTAAAGGATTTGAAATTGGTAACAGTCACTGGTCGGCGTTCCTGCGTGGATCAAAATAGTAATTGGCTTGCATTTCGGATGACGGATTTACCTGCAGCTTACCTTATATTGACGAAAAGGAGATTTCAATATTAATGTTAATATACAGCTGGGACGCTTGATGTTAACCTTTCCAAGGTCATATAGGATCGACTGCTTAAAATCATACTATGTAAAGGGGCTAGAGTTTATGCCATTAGGAAGATATTTCATACATAACGTCCTAATACGAATAGCACCGCAAGAAGACCCCAAATATATGAGTGATATTTGTTTAGGCTTTACCGAGAAGGCGAAGCCATTTTCGAAGTCTTGTTGATCCTAACAAGAGGAATATACTCAGCATACTGATCAATATTTGCAAATTAGATAACTATTAGCAAGAACTTATTAATACTATAAGTTTATCGAACACAGAGTATAATACATGACACCAACATTCTTCGTGCATACATAGTTGAGTAATTTATCACCCATTATATCCGGTGACCTATCGTTTTTATGTGCTCATACATTCGAGAACAAACGCGTGCTTTAAAACGCGAACCAATGAAAGTCTAATGTAACCCCTTATTACATCTATGTCCTAAGTTGTCGGAGCACGTACGTTATTGACGTACTACTTTCTATTATACACTATCCGGCCTGCAACCCACGTTTCTCTAACCTTCAAGGATCGTAGATCTTCAATATCTAGAGTTTCAAGGGGTTGGTCCAGGACCACCCAGTCAGCATATGAACCACGTCTTATGACGCCCGCCTTGCCTCTCATAAAACCACCGTGTGCCGGGCCGTCCGTGAAGCCTCGGATCGCCTGGTCGAGGTCTAGACTTTCTTCGGCGTACCAACCGTTGGCATAGCCTTCCGGGCTTTGCCCTGTGTGGGGGTTTTTCCTAGTGACGGCGGAATATATGCCTTGGAAGGGATTTGGTGGCTCCACGGGGAAGTCGCTGCCTAGCACGGGATTTACATCTAACAGTGATCGCATTCTATATGCCTCTTTCGTGGTTCGCTCTTTTCCGAGCCTTATCTCGGCATAGCTCATGTCAGATGTGGCGTGGGTAGGTTGCACCGAAGGAATGATACCCAGTGCATGCATCCGGGCTTGGTCATCTGGATGAATAATTTGGGCATGCTCAATGCGGAAGCGATGATGCGACTGGCAAGCCCTTAGGTTCTGACTGGGACAAAGGAGCCTTAGAGCAGCTGTAATTGAATCCACGGCGTGCCTGTTTGCGAGGTCGCCGATAGCATGGATGTTGACCTGATAGCCTCGAGTTGCCCACGCTGTGGTTACGTAGACTAGTTCAGAGGCATTGACAAGTAGAGACCCGGAAGTCTCAGGTCGATCAGTATACGGGTCGATCAACGCACTTCCCCAGCTTCCCAGAGCGCCATCTGATTTCTGTTAGAAAGAAGAAACATTGCAAACTATGATCTAGGTAGAACTTACCAGCAAACAGCTTCACGCTCTGAATACTTAGCCACCCGTCAGGGTCGACATATTTCTCAACCTCATCAGGGCAGAACGTATTTCGCTCATAACACTCTATCACTGTAGCATCTAGAGTTAGTTGTCGTTTGTCTAAGTTTTTCCCGGGGGCTTACGATTTATACGTGGAGCTAATGAAAGATGCCGGCATCTACGGGATTTAAGAGATAGGAAGTAAGTGTAGAAGTTGCTTACTGGCGTATACCCTTACGGTCCAGTCGTCTCCCCTTGCTAATGATTTATAGAGCTCGAGGTTTCCAGGAGTCACCCCAGCATCGTGGATACCGACAAGACCAACCTCGTTGAGCTTAGCCATCGCGCTTTGCACAAACCTTGTCTTTTTATTATTGTTAGGCTTCGGCCACAACGCCGTGACTATGTCCATCTGCAGAAGCTAGAGTTAGACATTGTTTCGAAGCTGGAGCAAGGAATGCTTACAGCATTGTCACAGAAGACACCCATGCCTGGTTCTCGAACGACTTCACCGCCATCCACATCTGATATGGGATCCGGCAGTAGATTTAGCACTGCTTGGGAGACCCAAATACAATGGACATCGACTCGGTCGAGCATTATGTACAGGTCCTTCAATTTATCGTCTGCTGAGAGGTCGGCCTGGTCACATGCTGTTAGTATCGACCTTAGAGACATGTACGAGACGACAGGTTCACACACAGCAGTTGGCGTTTGCCCTAAAACCATTTGATCCCACCCAACACCTCGTAACCACTCTTCCCGCGATCCAGCTTGCGGGTTACGGTCCAGATATTCTCGAACACGTGATCTAGCCTCATCCATAGACCGAGCTCCAAAAAGGTCGACAGAGTTCAGAAACTCGCCATATTGAAGGAGATGGCCGTGCCCATCCCAGAGCCCGGGCATCGCGTAACCTAGATCCGCATTCCGGGCTAGATCTGAGTCGGCGTCCGCCTGGAACACATCCGAAAAGGCGCCGGTGGGCGACACGGAGAAGCAGTTCACGTAGGGTTGTGCGGCGTGGTTCGTCAGAACAGATTGATAGCAGTGCGTCTCGGAGTAAAAATAGTTAAGCGCCCCTTCACGAAGCTTGATGAGACCAGCTAGTCCGACAACGGCGACTGACGGGTACAACCAGAGCCTGTCACGGCGTACGCCAGGAATGCGTAGCCAGTCCATCTTCTCTTACTCAGGATAGAACGCTCTAAACTCCGGTAGTTGGTTGAAAGACAGCGTTGTCTTGGCAGAAATATGCTAAACTAGGGGTTACGAAGTATATCCCCTTGGATTTTCTATAGACTGGACTGACTGGATTGGGTTGGGCAGCATATGGGACAGCGAGCGATAGGCAGCTAACAACACATGCCCCAACTAACTCCTCCGATATTAAGGTGTGAAGTGAACATGCATGTCCCCACCTTACTTACATATGCAGGAACCGCGATAACGATAACTTTCTCGATACTCTCGTCCGATTGGCGCTGGTGGAAGGTGTTACGGAACCAGTGGTATTTGTAAGTCCCGGCTTGGTCACCTGGCAATTGGCGCTGTTAGTACTTACCTATTGGCTGGAACTTGAGCGTCTTCAGTTTAATTAAGTATATACTTACAACATGACTTTGCAAATGAGAGAGCTACAAGCTAAAAAACAAACTCTTCTAGGTATTGCCGGTACTCTTATCCAAGTTTAAAAAGAAAGTCGGTCTTCTATTTGGTAGTATATATCAAGGTACCTACTGCAGGTGGTATACATACGGGCCGGTGTATGTGAACCGGGGTCTGGGATGTTAATGAGTTTGTCTCAGGGCTGTGAATTCCAGGGCGAACGGCTTGAACCCCACCAGGTAGACTAGATGAGCGATGGTAATAGATAATGCAAGTCATATCACGTCTGACACTCATCCAACTTCTCAAGTTTATGTATAAATGTTGAAACATTGTTGTCTTAAAAGATCTATCTAGAGCTTAAAGGAGTTATATGGAATATGAAGCTGGTTTTTACGTGATCACATTTAAGGATACTACCACCTACAGTGGTGTATGTATATACTTATTTACGTATTACTGTAATGGATCTACGTGGGGGCGGGGTAAATTCCTCAGTGCTGAGACGTCAAAGGGCCATCGATCACATCTGCATATTCTTCGTCGTTATACTTTGATTGGCGACATTTTGACATACATTACACAAATCAGACGCTCCAATAAACTGCAAAACCAAAGGGGCCTTTATCGGCATATACGTCACTAGTTATCCCTCCACTACAGACGGGATCGTACAGATTTAGAAACACGACACCCTGGAATCCGAGACATCCCGTTTCACACATATAAATTATAATGGCTAGTGCAGCAGCAGCAGCAGACCTCCGCAAACTCGCCGAGACAGACGTATCGAAGGAAATCCCCAAGGAGCACTACGGCCCGGTGCTCTTCAGCCCACCCTTCGTGTACGTCGACGGGACGTTCAACTCGCGCGACCTGGGTCTCGTCCCCGAGAGCCCCCTGCGCGCCGGCTTCGTCTACCGGTCCGGCGCGCTCCACCACCTCACCGACAACGGCAAGGCGGTGCTGGGCGGGAAGCTCGGGATCAAGCGGATCTTCGACCTCCGGTCGCCGGAGGAGCGCGAGAGGGCCCCCGAGCCCACCCTCGACGGCGTCGAGCACACGTGGATCCCGAGCGCCCGCCCCGACGAGCAGCCCGACCTGAAGTGGTTCGTCTCGGGGGGCGGCGAGGAGGGCTACCGGCGCATGTACCTGGATGCCATCGAGGTCTACCAAGAGAGTTGGAAGGAGATCCTCCAGCACGTCAGAGATAGGTCGGATGAGCCGTTCTTGATTCATTGTACTGGTATGTTTTGATACCCGGATTATTCGCGATGGGTCCTTAGCCGTATTTGCTTTTCCTTGGTAATCCAGGAGAGGCCTTTCGGTAGCTAACTACCTGGTAGCTGGGCGGGATAGAACCGGTGTAATCTCAGGTCTCCTTCTCACCTTGGCAGGGGCCTCCGAGGAGATGATTATCTTAGACTACTTACTGTCTAGGATTGGATCAGAGCCAGTACGGTAAGTAATTGTCGAGATTATCTTCTTCCTTTCATGGCTAGAATAAGTGCTTGAAATTACGCAAAGTGCATGTTCGGGAGAAACGGACTGCCCAACAACTCCTGTGCCTCGCTAAAATATCGGTAAAGAACCAATTGCTGACTCCGGATGTTGCAGTGTTGAGCTACTCAACTTTGCTCAGGCCGGGACAAATGCTCCAAGTCACGACCACCCGGGTTTCTATAACCTCTGTAGTTTGCGCCATTCTTCGTGGAATGCGTTTATGGAAGGAGTGCAACAGGAGTACGGCGGCTTCGAGCAGTTCGTCAGGAATAACCTAGGGTTCACAGAGGATGATTTGGTCAGAATCAGGGCCAACCTGACCAGACCCCGGATTCCCGCCGAGAGCAATTCCTAACAGTTTTCTTTACAGCACGACAGTACCTACTCGGGGGATTAGATAGCTTTCATGATACCATTCTTAGCTTCATTTCAACTTTCCAACAAACTTGCCGGAGATTAAATTAAGAAATTGCCGAAGTCAAGGCTCATTATTAAGCTAGTTCATGATTCATTGCATCTAGCATTCCACGCTGACGAACTCGCTATAGTGATAGTTGTCGTAGAATCCAAATACCATAGCGCAAACACAGATTGGTCAAGTTATTGCATTGATGATTTCTTCTAGCCGGACTAACCACATATGCCACTCCTCACTTACACACTGTCGAATGCTCGTAGCTAGCAAGCTGCCGGCATCCCCTATAACCCATATGTGCCGGCATAAGTGCAGCGGTATGGCATAGTAAGCGAGGACTAGTAATGCGATGGGTGTTTTCGCAGATAGAAGCACTATGAATTCGGGCTGCGTAGTGACGGGCCACGTGTTCATCTGCAGATAAGTTGAGAACGAAGTAGAATGCTGCCCCTTTTCTTCAACGTCGTTCAACACCCATTGGATCCTGTCTAGGGCATCCTGGCATGCTATCTTCTCGTTGTCCTTCAACTCTTCCGAAGCGGAGATGAAATCTCTAAGCTCGGCAGTGTGAGACCCCGAGGCTTTCCGTTCCGAAGCCCCCTGCGTCGTCCGAATCGCCTGGCCCAGTTTCGACTCGAGCATCAGGTGCCACGTGCCCTCCGTGACAATCCGCAATCCACGATGCAACTGCATGTAGCCGATGAACCGATCTAAGAAATCGTCCTTATTCTCGGATGCCACGGTATCGTGGAGCATGTGCATTGCCATGAAGAAGGAGAATAGGAGGATCGCGATGCAGTTCTCCTGTGTTACGGTTGGTGGTTCCCGGTTGAAGATACTCAGGGCATGGGTCTGGAGGCCGACCGCTTGGTGCCTATAAAACTGGCTCCTAGCGGGCCGTATATGGGCAAGATGCAGCGCAGAAAATCCTAGCATCTCGTTTATCAGAAACGGGGAAGCGAGGGCGGCTTCGACTATCACAGAGGAATCCATTGGACCACCCCCTTCGGCAGCCATCGGCAGATCGAAATTGCTGCGGCTGAAGTGGTAAAACAGCTCCAGCTGGTTCGCATCCGCGCTCTCGACAGCCGGAAGATCCGGGTCAGGCGAGCTTGAGTGAGGAGACGCGAGGGAGGCAATGACAGAGCCATGACCGCTGGTTGGCGTCGATACCGCTTCCGGCCTCATCGGAAGGTTAGGTTGCGATGATAGGAATGGGCAAGGCTTCGAAATGATCGAACAGTTCGCACATGCCGGCCGGGTTTCATCGCACTAAAATACCATAGCATTCAGCTATCGACGGTTCGAAGACTTGATTTATGACATGTTCTGGTCCTACCTTGATATGCCTCCGTTTACATTCGGAGCAGCCCGCCCTCGACTTCCTATGTGTTCGCCGAGGCATTTTAGTACGACATTACTTCAGACTTGTCATGATATATTTGGTATGTTCGCGAATTAGTTACTTAAAAACTGCCAGTGTTTGTCTTGGGAAAGGGTTGTTTAATGCAATACTTTCTAAGCTGAACTTCACTTAACTCAGTTACATACTTACTCGCGTGCCTGCCCACTTCTTTTTTCTTAAGCCTTGGCGCTTAACTAAAGGCCCGGTAGTCCAATATTGCACTAAACAGAACTAAGTATTCAATGTTGTTATATAAGTGTGTATACCGTCAACCTTGATCTCAAGTACTCGATCCAGTCATTAACCTTTTCAATAAATGGTGTAAACTCACTTATCCAATCTACCCCTTGTCATTTTGGAACGGCTTATATGCTTATAAGACAGGGACTTCATTACGGGTTTCAAATAGTTACACTGTCAAATTAGTTTGGAATTTGCTATTTAATTGAAACGATGTTGTCCCTTAGCTACTCTATATAAGCACACCAGACACTCTAGATTAATATTGTAGTGAAAGTTACAGGGGGAAACAGGCCACTTCATGACATATTGAGGCCATTAACTTCCTTCCCGGTCAGTAAAGCATATCTCTGTTCCATCAGAGTTTACCCTCTCGACATCCCCCTTCTGCTGAACCTTGTCCGGGTACCACATAAAGAACACAACCATAACTATCCACATCAGCAAGGCATCGAAGATATACAGCGTCCACTCATTCTGTAACAAGTAGCCCTCCTTGCCCACGGCGAACTCGATGACCCGAAAAATGCTCCGAACCATGATAAGTAAGCTCACCCCGTACAGCATCATCATCATTTGTTTCCACTCTATGTTGTCATAAGTTTCAGGGGCCACCTTGTACTGCTGATACCGGTACTGGAAGAGTACTGCCGTGACAGCAAACAAACCAAACATGATGATTTGGATCAATAAACCTGCCACGACAATATTTTGCCCCATTTGTGCATTGTCTCCCATCGCCATGAGCCCAGCAGCACTACCCTGTACAAGGAACGAGAACACATCTCCGAGGACGAAAGTCTTCGTCAACCGGGTGACACGAATTATTAAGTATTGTTCGCCGTGTATGGCCCGGACTATGCGGCCCAAGACCATGTAGATAGAGGCTGCAAAGAGGGCGGGTGGTAGTAGAATGAATGTGTTTTGGATAATGTAGGGCATAAGTTTTCCGGTGCCGAAGTGTGCTGCAATACGGGCAGAAAACCCGATAACCTCGACTGGGAGACGTTAGTTAGAGGACCTGTAAGTTGCTATTAAACAAGACGGTTGTGAGTTTACATACAAATACCGCCAATTGCGAAAGGAGAGCAGAACCAGAGCTTCGTTTTCCATAAGTAGTAACAATGCGCACTAGTGATGGCAAAGAACAAGATGTCGAATATGATTGCAGCCGCGAGCGAGGGGACATAATCCCAGAGATAGTATCCCTGCGCATAGGGCTCGAGTGTAGCCATAGTGGTAAGAAAGGCACCAAAGAGGCCCTCTGGAATGAATAAATGGATACAGTTCTTTCTTTTCAAGGCGAGAGCGTAATTGCAGAAGTGTGATGTTTTGGGGTTCTTTCAAGGGGTTGAAGAGCTATATATACGTATCGAAGTTCCTCAAGGAGTGCCATGCAAGCAACCCTCGTATTTGACTTTTCATCCCACATAGTAGTTAGAAAGCACTTAATCCAGGAAAACTCACAGATCTAATACAAACTTAAAACTGTTGGTGAGCATTGAGCTGAATACCTAATATCTAAGTGAGGAATGGAGTTCCTATGCGTTAGTCAGGGGGCGGATCGTTCTCTTAATACGCACCAATTAGAAGACGCTCAGAACGCGTATAAGTCTTGGCACGACGGCGACAGGGTTGTGACCCCCTAAATTAGTACTTGTTGACGAACACACCAGCTGCGCCCGTGTATCGTGGTTTAAAGAACCCCCCTGTTCGAAACCAATTGACCAATGAGCTCGTCGTCTTTACGTGGATACAACGAACACTCTAGGGACAATGCCTGAATCATGATGATCAGATCGAAGTCCTAGTCCTATTTTCTCCACCAGTATCGCCGCAAGAATATCTACATCTATAGTGCTTTCATAGTTGTTGACGGGGGGTAGCATTGGTATAAATGGTAGACAACCATTTCTCTCTGACCTCTCCTGCTCATTGTCGTAATAACCTACCTAATACCTCAAGTCACTCGCTTTCAACTTCAGGGGTACATTGAATCATTATGTCGGTCACCGTGCCAGCGTCGTCTTGTGCGACGGCTGCTATTGCCACTCCATCCCTCTTCGGCGCCAGTATTATTTCGATGGCAGCAAATTTGGTGTCGAATTACAGCTCGGAAGTTTCCGAGCAGTACTACTACAACCACCCGTCAATCTCCGTCAAAGGACTCGACTATTGCAACGTCACCGTCACTTACACCCACCCGGGTCAGAACGACACACTAAATGTAGAAACGTGGCTGCCCCTGAAAAACTGGAATGGCCGGCTCCAGGCGGTCGGTGGAGGTGGTTATATTGCCGGGAGGTTCTTTCTCTCCTACACGGGGATGGCGGGGGCACTTGGCGAAGGGTATGCAGCCACTACCCTTGACTCCGGTCTGCCTCCTTCGGCATATACTCCAGACGAATGGGCACAGATAAGTCCGGGGAACGTTGGTCTCTATACGCTTCAAAACCTTGCCTCTGTATCCTTGAATGATCAGGTAAGAACAACGCTCCTTTTTCCGACCCCCGAAGACCTAGACCGCTGATACGTTCAAGGCTATCATCTCGAAATCTCTCGTCGAGAGCTTCTATGGAGAACCACCAAAATATTCTTATTGGAGTGGTTGCTCTCAAGGTGGACGCCAAGGTCTCATGCTTGCGCAACGGTACCCAGATGCTTACGACGGTATCGCTGCCGCCGCCCCAGGTATCAACTGGGGCGAGCTCATCCCCGGCGCATCCTGGGCCCAGGCCATGATGAATGTGATCCAAGAATTCCCGTATCCTTGCGAATTCGAAGCTCTAACCGCCGCCGCCGTTGCCAAGTGCGACCCTCTCGACGGGATAACAGACGGCCTTATTAGCGATCCAGATGCGTGCCAGTTCGACGCCTTCCGCTTGGTCGGAGCCACTATCAACTGCACCCAGACAGGGAAGAATATGAAGATCAGCGAAACCGCCGCATATATCGCGAACTTGACGTGGACTGGGCTCACGACCGTTGATGGTCGGCATTTGTGGTACGGCCCGGACTACCAGGCTCGACTTACGGGTAACCCGACTCTGGCAAAAACGACCTCTGACCTGGGCTATGCGATGACAACCTGCAGCGCCAATGGCACATGCGCGGGCATGGACACAGGTCTGGGTGAGGCGTGGTTGAAGTACTGGGTAACCAAGGATCCCACGTTCAAGATGGCAGACATCAAATCCCAGCAAGAATTCTCTGAGTTGTTTCATGCCTCGGTTCAACAGTTTGGCTCTATGGTCGGGACTGCAGACCCCGATCTGTCCGCGTTGCGCAACGCAGGCGGCAAGATCATCACCTACCACGGACTGGTGAGTATCGCCCCCGTCCCCTAAAGTTCATGGTCTCGTAAACTAACCTGCTGTCCTTATCTACAGGCCGATGGACTTATTCCCGTCAAAGGTACAACTGATTATTACGACAAAGCAAGCGACATCACCCCGGATATCCATGACTTCTATCGCTACTTCAAGGTCCCCGGACTTGCACACTGTTCTGGAGGAAACGGCGGACAGCCAACGGCCGCCTTTCAGGCCCTGGTTGACTGGGTGGAGAATGGTGTTTCCCCTGAGGTCCTTCCCATTAGCTTCCAGGACAAGAACGGGATACAGAACAATAGGATCCTTTGCCCTTACCCCCAAATAGCCCATCTAAAATCTGATGATGGAGACGTCACAAAGGAGGATTCCTTCGAGTGCGTTAGTGCCACGATATCCGAGCTTTGAGGGTAGATATTTTTTTCGTCCGCGGCTATCCTCATCGAAAGGCAATGAACTAAAGAGTCGAGGGGGGTGAGGCTTGAATCTAAATGGCTCTTTATGTTCCTGACTAAGTACCGATCTCAATGTAACCTTCTGTACCTTTCAGTTTAAATATAATTTATTTTAATACTCTTTTGTCCTTTTATTGTAACAGGCCTTAAGAGTAAACTATAGTGATCCTTTTACTACCTGATAAATAGTTTATAGGCTGATTTATATAGAAGCAGGTCGTTACCACTGCCCAGAATCAATGACACGCTTTGGTCTAAGTAGTCAAGTTTAAATAATATCTACATAATATCACTACTGCTTTGGCAACTTGAGAGGTTTATGTAAGCAACCCTTGGGATACAACTTACCTAAGTTCATTCTTCAGTTGCATTCGAAAATGTTCGGTATTCGGGTATCGGCACAGCAGTCACTATTGTTGGTTTGTAGTTTGTTTGTATATTTTAGTTAAGAATCATGTTATCGTGGCTATTCGCATCATTGCCAAGCTCCCCTGTGTCACGTCACAAGAAGAGAGAACTTTCTTAAAACTTGTTTTGATCAAAACCTATCGCTTCGAGGTATGATATCACCAGCCACACAAGCCACAAATCACTTGCCTCCCTTTCAAAGCAGTCTGATATCTTGATTGGTTGCTGATCCCATTTAGTCCCCACCATCCGACGTCATAGGGGTCCTGTCGTTATCGACGTGTGCCCCACTGTGCCAAGTTTCAGGGTCTTGAGCTTCGATCCGCCCGATTGAATCCCTACAATCGCAGTCATGATCTACAGGGCTGGCCATTTACTACGTAGTGTACCACCGTTGACTGCGTGGCTTGACATCATGGAAGATGTGCCCTTCCAGCCCTTCAAGTTTGGCAGCATTTGCTGCTAAGGCGTCATCAGCAGTCACGACTCCCTGCCAGCCTATATAATGGGGGCAATGCTCTCGAAGAACAGTTAAACATTAGCATCTTTAGTACTCTGAACTATCAAATTCACAAACACTCCAAACTATCTACCTTCAAAAGAAGATATCTACTATAACATTACTCAACACTAAACAATACCAAACACAAATAATCCAAAATGCCGTTCCGCTCTACACGCCGCACCCACCACACCACAACAACCACGGCTCCCCGTCGGGGTCTGTTCGGCCGCAGCAAGCCTGCCCACCACCAGCACACCACCACTACCACCAGGCCAGTCCACCATCAAGCGCCAGTCCACCACCAGAAGCGCCATGCCACCTTTAGTGACAAGATCTCCGGGGCGATGCTCAAGCTGAAGGGGACCTTGAGAGGCCACCCAGGCGAGAAGGTAAGCAATATCAAAGACTCCCAACAGCAAAGCAACTTAGGTTCTAACAAAATATCCACAGGCCGCGGGCACTCGTCGCATGCGCGGAACTGACGGCCGAGGCAGCCGTCGCACTCGGCGCCATTACTAGACGGTAGACCGAGCCGTCCTCTTTGCTCGTTTGCTTGTTGTATTTCGATAGTGTGGATTGAGTTGATGATACCCTATTTTGGTCATTGGGCGGTGATGATGCATGGATGTTACGCTGTTACGATTACTATGTAAAACTTATTACCAACCTTTATATAAATAACAATTGATAATGTGTCTTTCACTACTACTGTGTCTTCTTGTCGCGTGTTTGGTAGGACGTCACTGGAGCCACGTATATTGCCAAGATGACTTTTGTCGTCTTCAGAATGTCAGTTAAGGCCAGTAATCAAAGCTCAATGGCAGATAAGTTAGTCCTTGTCTTTGCGTTTCTTTTAAAGCCGACTGCGAAGTAGGAGTCAGCGCAGCTGGTTATAGATACATACGTACCCTGATGATCCCCTTTGCTGGGGCTAAAAAGGCAGTGAAGGTAATCCACCTGCCAAATGCTGACAAGTAAAGCCAATTAAAGTAAACCTCTAGTTCTACAAAAATCTAGAAGAGTAGATAGTATCAAGTAGCACTCCCCTTATAGTTAACCCTATCGCCTATTTACAACGCTGCCTAAATAGGGAGAAATGATATCTTATCTCATAGATAACGTACTCCTGATCATCCCCTTCGCTGGGGTTAAAAAGGCAGTGAAACTATCACTGCGCATGAACTAACTGTGGCTTACCTCGTACATTAGACCTCTCTCGTCTATGCAATAACTACACCGTAGCTACTTCGTGGCTAGTACTTGTTATTCAATAATACATTATGCAAAGCGTGTAACAATTGGATTAGCGGCCTGCAATATGTCCAAAATCGAAGAGGTGGGAGCCTCATGACAGCAGTCTTGTGTTCTATACACGGAGTGGGTTTATGCTAGAAAGACCACATTGCGTTGAAAATTACGGGAGAATATTCCGAAATTCAGAGGGTTTTCTGGGGTTGTCCAGATTTGACATTATATTTAATACGCATTAATATAATTTTGGACCTACGAAAACCTCACATTCCACCACTGTGTATGTAGAATTTCTTTCTTTCATCCAGCTTAGCATAATATGATAGTTCCTTCACATCATCCAAATTTGAAACATTCACCCAAATCTAGGCTCTCTCTAATGAATACATGCATACGAACTAAATAATAAACATGAAAATGGGAACTACTAGAAAGACAACCGAGGCTACCGATGCTAAGCGTCGCCCAATGACATGTAATTGATTTCCAAGACATAGATCGATCATCTGCCCATTTACTAGGGCGGAGAGCCGTTGAAACACTCGTGAGTTGCATCCTGATCGCAGGGCTGACCGTTCTCCAGATCATAAGACGACTGGAGCTGCCCCGATTGCACCTCGGCGCCATTGTCGAGTTCGGTGTCGGCCACTCCGCCATCGGGACACGCATTGTTCATGGCGTTGAACAGCTCGTGGCAAAACTGCTTGCCATCATCGACATCCTTGAAGACGTTGAAGAAGTCGAACAAGGCCCGGAGGCTGAGCCTGCACACCAGGTGGTCGCAGAGGTTGTTCTTCACGTCCGTCTCCATCTGCTGCGCGTAGATCTGCTCCGCCGTCTGCACGAAGTTGCAGAAATGCTCCTGCGTCTTCGCCATGAGGTCTCGGTTCCCGGCGATGGTGGCGCAGGCCACGCTCTTCAGCTTGATGGACCAGTTGGTGCTGCGGCCGAGAATCAGGCCGTCGTCCGTGACGTTGGGCCGGTAGAGGTGGCCCTCTTCCACCATTTGGTCAACCCAGTGGTCGAAGTCGAGACCGCTCTCGCTGAACCTGTCAAGCAGCTTGCCAGGCGACCCCGTCGTCGCTAAATCCCTCGTCTTCCCCAGTGGGGCAGGGACATCCGGCGAAACCTATACTGCGTCAGAGGGTGGGCAAAATTTTCAGTAGGATGTTCAGTAGAATGAGTCCCAACTTACCCAGGCATGGGCAACGGCAAGCATCGAAGCAAACAGAAATGGACGCATGATAGCGTTGGACAGCTGATATTGGGGGGGGACAGGACAAGCTTTGCAGATTTTGGTATCTAGTGTTGGAGGTTTCTCTTACGATTGAGAAGGTGGCATTTTCTGAAGACTGTAGCTAGGTTAAGCCGCGTGCCCGTATATATACACCATACAGAGAATACTTGTATTTGTAATGATGCTACAATCATCTCTGAGTTGGTTTTTGAAGCGGTATCTACCGTGTGGGTTGTAGTAGCTGCTAGATCTGCGTGAAGCTCGGTGCTCTCTCCTGCTCTCGCTCTTTAGGCAGCAACGATTGAGATCAACGGTGATAAGATTAAAGCAAGAGATGCTCTGATGTATTACTTTATCTCTTGGCATTGGTAATAGCTTCATCGAAGTAAAGAGTCTAAGATAGCGGTAGCATAGTCGTCTCCATCATACCCTATCAATGTTGTTAGTGATCGACGACTTCAACGTGTTTTTCCAAATTGCCTGCGTAAGAAAAGGCCCACTTATACTAAATACAGGGTGGATTTCTGGCGTGAAGATGTCTATCTATAGAATTTTCAAGGAAAGGGCATGATTTTCTATATCATGGTATCATTTATGTGCACTATAGCTGAGAAACTCAAGGAAGCTGAGTGACACTATGACGGCAAGATTAAAAGTTAAGACATACGCCAGCCGGCACTTACCCCTGTCCCGGACTCGAGGCGTCTAACAGGCTATGTAGGAAGGCTCAGCTTTCTCCGGACCAGCGGACCAGACCGACTCCGTAATAAGTGGAGTTGTCGGAGATGTCGGAGCCGTCAGGGGTTATCGAAGTGAGGCTACATAGCCTCTAGCTGAGGCTCTAATATAGCGCCGGAATCTCCCGCAGCTAAGCCAGGTATTTTTAGTCCCGCTAAAATCCTACGAAGGAAATTTTGCGGCTACATACATACAAAGGGAGTTAAAGACCGGGAGCTCCAGCTTCTTGTGACGAGATTAGTCTAGGTAGGTATGTATATGCATATAATCCTTGTTTTATAGTTAGTTAGTATAGTTTTTTTATTCAGCGGGCCTAAACGATTTATTAGAGTTTCGTATGTTTCAATATCTTCCTGTTTCTTATACGTGGGGTTTGGTATAATAATACAGAATGATATGGAATCATCTAACATCAAATATCTTTTGCCCGTGTGTAACGTACTAATTAATTAACTATAAAGCAAGTATTATATTACAGCTCGGCACCCAGAATTGCTAGCGTAGGCAGAACTGCCGCTCCTCGGGCTTGTGTTGTACCGTCAAATCAGGGGATGGAACCGTCCAGCTGGGAGACCTGGTCTAGCGCAAGGTAGTTCCATAGCGGTGGGCATAAAAATCGGGGGCTGAAAGTTAAATCACACTACCACGTCTGCACGTATACTACGACCCACATACTCTGGCATGGGCCTACGCACTCTGGCATGATACCAAAGGTCCCGGGAACCACGTGGACAACTGGATCCTCGAGCTGAAAGTGCCTAACTACTGCATTCCGGGGACGTTTAGGTTAGGTAGGCTGATACTAATTTGAACGATCGATTATTACGGCAGCTACATTGTGCACAGATATCATGAAGATACTAATAGCATGAAAAAAGAAGAGTGAGATATAATATTCTATATCTAACTAAGTTATACGAGTTTCAACAATCGCGTGTAGAAATGAACAGGGCAGCTAAGTATAAGTCCTCAACCGCTGGAATATATGCACTAAAATTCCCCAAGTAATCCCCCCTCCGTGTCTAGCTAGTTTAGGTACAGTCGACAAGACCAAAGTTGTTGTGGCAAGCTTGGCCTTCTTCGGAACACTATATATTCGTTAGTATACTATGTCAATGATCAGGTCAGCTGGGAATCCCAAACTTACGATTCCAACATCACAAAGCATAGGAACACCATTGAGATGACATTTGTAGTCAATGCCACAAATCTGTTCAGCAGTACAATGTCAGTTACTTTACCACAAGCAAGAAATGACATTATTACGTACCCCAGCGTCACGTTGGTGAATGCTAGCCGCCTGGATGCCAAATACGGCGAGGGAGCCCACGAGAATTGTGATGAATTGCATCTTGCAAGCTTGGTATGCGTTGATCGAGATTGAAGATTTAACGTAGTTGTGCTTATGGCTGTAAGAGAGTAGTTGTGCGTGTGGCAGTGAAAAATAGTTAAGGTGATTAAGAGCAAATTTGCCCGGTGAATGAGTTAATACTTATACTTTCTGTATAAGTTAAGCTATCTATTACATTCAACAATTTTCTATATCTAAGTAGTTACGTATAAGAGACATATGTACAATGCAGGAGCCCCTGCCTTACCCAGATTGAGCTACTGCTACAAGCACTCTTGTGACAGGAAAATTTCTGCCTACTTTAGATCACTGGTTTGAGGACAGTGATATCACAAAATCCGCTCCATAGCTGTTTTACTTAGCTCGCGCTACACTAACTATCCCCATCTGATGATTTCTTCAAGCGTTTACCGCTCGCTCGGAGCGAGCTGTAAAAGAAATGCCGAGAGGTGACTACTGATATCAATGCTTTTCCAGGGTCATTATTACTCCATTCAGTGTCAATGCACCCAAACACCCAATAGAACCCCCGGGAAAGCACGGATATCATACCAGTACTGATCTAACGACAGCCCTGCCGGGTCGGTCTCGTCAGCCCACGCAGCCCAACGGCGCCTGGGCGGCTGAATATCTCCACCCGGAGGGATTGAGATCTTCCTACGTCTACGGAGCACGGCGGATATACTCTACCTGGTGGATTGGGACATATTCTGCCTAAACAACAAAATAATCCACCACAGTACTGCGTGATAACCCACAACACGAGGATCATGGATCATGGCAATGGAGCTTTGCTAGGTTTATTTCATGCTTTTTTAACGCGTTAAATAAAGCTGTGGCAAAGGTTGACGAGCATCTTCAACAAGAAAGGGTCGCAGTGTCGGACCAGACGACTAGAGAAGACCTCGAGGGGCGATCACTTGCTAAAAATAACAGCTGGGACTGGGAATGGTTTCCCTCACCTGATAACTTGTTAGTTAGATTGCTTACGAATCTTGTGTTTGGGTTGTTGAGGGAGGCTGGCGCGGTGGAAACGGGGGGGAATGGACGAATGCTTGAAAGTGAAGGGAATAGGGATGGGATCGATCCGCTCGTGGACATCAGACAAAATCAAGTCCCGGATATCACCATCTGACCATGGTCTTCAAGTCTCCTATACATAATTTGGAATATAAAACCCTGTCTGCCGTCCACTTTAGAAGGTTGTTTACTCCTGCAGACTCAACATCATCTCTCTTCATACAGAAACGCAAGTCCTTCAACTCACAACCAAACCTCCATCCAAAACCAAACACCCACATCCTCCCAACTTCATTCACCATGCATGCCTCTTCTATCCTCCTCGCCCTTACCGCTGCCTCATCGGTGTATGCTACGTGCTTCACTGGCGGCGAGAACTGGGCTTCGCAAAAGGCCCTAGCGCTTCGCGGAGCCGCCAATGTGTGCAGCACGTTCGCCGAGAAGACCTGGTACCCGGGCGACTCGCTGGGCGGCTGTTTCGATTTGGACAGTAACAAGAAGGCCGACTTCGTCCTCGAACTGATCGGTGATGTTGCCTACCGCACCATCACCGCCGACGAGTGTTACGACGGTTTCCAGAAGGAGATCAACGGCTGCGACAATGGTGGTTCGACTGCGTACACGAACTGGAAGTACACGTTAGTCTCCCCTTCCCTTCCAGTGTTTTCTAGTGAATATGTGCTGATACAACGTAGTGCCGACCCGAATGCAGGCAACTGTGCTTAGTTCTAGGCCGACGTTATTATGCGTGGAGGGAGCTTTGTGGAGATAGATGTATGGGTGCAATTTTCTTCTACTATAGATTATGTTTCTTTGTTTTCGCTGGTGGTGGAGAGAAGAAGGATGAGGCTGGAATAGGGCCTCAAGTCCTTTCAAGAAACATAGCTCGTTGCTTTTGTTCATACCTATCTAGTCTATAGAAAAGCAAGATTTCCATCTAAATTTTAGTATGACTTGAGCCACGTCTATGTGATACAATAGGTTGTAGTTAATAATCCTACTCTAACTAAGGGGGCATAGTAGCGGCTTTGCTCACTATACTTTATATCAGCGTGCTCAGATTGAAGAGATCCATATTGAATGAGGAATATAGGCAATATATGTGTATACTTAGTACTTACTCTGCTTTAGAGTAGGCCGTTCGTCAGCTTACTCTGGTCGCCAAGTTGTACATTGGCTAGGGAATTATACCAGTGGTTGCGATACATCACTAAAATACAGTAGGATGTATTACTTGGTGTTTATACTGATGATATGTAATTAGCTGTGGCTATAGCATAGATAATTGTTATCACCCAAAAAATATACACATACTATTTGTATAGTAAAAAGATATATAAACGCTAATACAATTCCCTAGCCAATGTACAGCTTGGCGACCAGAGTAAGCTGACAGACGGGCTGATCTAAAGCCGCGTGAGTATACACGCCCTGTTCAGTATCGAACAGTGGTGGGAACTCACATGCATAGTTCAGTAATCCTGTCACTGCCGCATTGCCTGTCGTAACGAGAGACTCTTGTGTTCAGTGTATGAAGTGCCCTTGAGGTGGAAGGATCACATTACGTTGAAAGGTACGGCCGTTGCATTGACATTGTTCCTCCTCTTTATTGGTCGTGAACAGGGGTGTTTGAGGCGCCTGTGCCGCAACTCCTCGCTCCTACCGAATAGGCATCTACAGTCTTGTACAATACCTACACTAGGCAACCAACCATATTTAAGCTATTTACTTTGCCAACTTGAATTGCCATTTACACTCCGCTATCCATACGTATCTCTCTTTGTAGAATTTCTTACCAAGTCGTACCTACAACTAAGCGTTAGCTCTGTTATTAATTATGAAGTCACTCCTATCAATACGGACTCTTTGTGCTACTCTAGCTGCCTTGGCTGCCGCTAGTCCGTTCATCCAACAACCCCCTCTAACCCAAGTGGCGGCCATGATTGAACCAGTGGACATGCTCAAGGTCCCCGGGAACAATAATGCTACTTACGGACCGGTTCCGAAGGTGGATCAACTTTTCCAGATTGAATTCCTTGATATCGCCCCATCACCTATCCCCGTGTATGGCAGAACATCCTCTTTCTCTTTCCTAACCCTACAGATAGACCTACTAACCTAAACATGCTCGTTGTTAATATAAGCCAACCGCTGACGTAATCCGCAGCAACGACTTTTTCTTCGTCTTTCTCCGCGGCGTGATCCCTTCATCCAAGAAGACGGACGTAGGACATGTTGGCAACCTCACTGACGCAGCCCTCAGCTTCACGCTCTCTGTTGTCCTCCCGGACGGTGAGCGTGAGCAGCCTAGCACCTACACTGTACCGCTACGCACCACGGCCTTTGATGACAAAGCCCACATCTCGATCCGCGGTGCCGAGGGGGCGTTCGTGGACCATATGGCCAGCAGTGGCCGCAACGATATCGTAACCGACTTCGCAATCCCGGGGGTGTTCCTGAAGACAGGGGCGTGGACTTTTGAGGTCGAGGCTAGGCTGGGAGATGGGACTTGCTTGTTTGCTGCTTCGTTGACGCAGTGGTTAGAGGGGACGCCATGGTAGTCGATGGGTTTTGGTAGGGCGGCTAATTCCCAGCTTGATGCGAAAGTATTCCCCCATTAATACAGAAGACTATAGATTAAGTAGATAGGGCCTGAACTAATATACACGGCAGTATCATTGCTGCATTATTCTCCAGCTAGCTCTCAACCCAGAAAGCCCGGGTGCCATCAAGTACAGGTATCGTCGAATTCAAGGGCGATGAAAAGGTAGAGCCCGTGTCGAAGCCAGGCTCTAGTCATAGAATTGAGCCACCACTTAAAATCAGATGGGTAATAATATCTTAATACTACTAATCACACCTCAAGAACTACATATTATTACCGCTTCAGATCGGGGTTATTCGAATAAATCCGTTTAAATAATTCAAACTACCGATGATAGCCTAAGTACTAAGGTGTAAAAATGAACAAGCATGACGTGCGCATTGCATGATAGCTGCTAGAAAGTATTAGCTTATGACGGGCTTATGGTAACCTATAATGTTGTTGAAGTCACATGCTAAGTTCGTAGATAAGTCAATAATCGGGTTTGAACTCGGTCCCTCCGTACCCACAAGTGCGGTGCGGTCGCGAAACCGGAGGGGCTAATGCGATGTCGTTCTCCATCACAGGGCATGCTTATATTAGTAAAACCCCCAGAGGAGAATCAGGCCTCACCGGTTCTATACCCACTGAAGATGCGCTTATTAGCGGAGATTGACCTGCCGGTTGCTGACGTACTTAAAACGGGACGTCCTACATACTTCTCTCTTGGACTTTTGCTCCAAGGCGTTCCAACGTAGAGAGTATCTTGAAACCCTGTGATATCAGGGAGTCCGGTCATCATGTCGCACCAGGACATCGAACTCGAATATCTCCGCCAACCAGCCGTTGCAAAGAATGACGAATATCCGGCGCCTCCGATCCCGGAAGAGGGGTTGTCGAGCTCTCCTGATGGTGACCAGCAAGAATTCTCGCTTCCACCCGTGGACGGGGGAAAGCATGCTTGGCTGTTCTTAGCCGCCTGCTTCGCCATCGAGGCTCTCGTTTGGGGTACGTCTGGCAAGATATAAAGTTGTCTCGAGATTCTGGTTATGCAGCCAATAGCTAAAGCAAGCCGCTGACGAACTTTTCGCAGGCTTCCCCTTTTCCTTCGGCGTCTTCCAGGACTATTACAGCAGCCACGAGCCCTTCGCGGGGTCGTCCAACATCGCGGTCATCGGCACGTGTTCGATGGGGATCATGTACTTGACGGCGCCCCTGATAATCGGCACGTGCCGTCTCTTTGCGCGCTGGGCTCGGTGGATGCCTATAGTTGGCTTGTTGATCATGTGCATCTCCTTGGCTATGAGCTCTTTCTCCCAGACAGTCTCGCAGCTCATAGTGACGCAGGGCATCCTCTACGCTGTTGGGGGTAGTATTGCCTACTGCCCGTGCATCCTGGTGAGTGTGAATGAAGCCTACATCTAACTCCGAGTAGTGATGCATTACGCCATATGGTCCATTGAATAGCCTAGCGAACTGGAGAATGGTCGCTGACTATTAAACTGTATAGTATATGGACGAGTGGTTCATAAAACGAAAAGGCCTCGCGTATGGCATCATGTGGTCGGGAACCGGTCTTGCGGGTGTTGTCCTGCCTCTCTTTATGGAGTCGCTGCTCGGCTCTCTGGGTTTCAGAACCACATTGAGATTATGGGCAGGACTCCTGTTCGTCTTGACCACACCGCTTTCGTGGTTCATCAAGCCGCGGCTTCCTGTTGCGGCCACAAGTCACGTTAAACCTTTCAACCTCAAGTTCCTCATGATGCCGACCTTTTTGTTGTACCAGGTAGCAAACGTTATGGAGTCGACGGGCTTCTTCTTGCCGGGAATCTATCTCCCAACATATGCCCGTAGCACCTTCGGTGCAGCATCGTATACGTCCGCGACGACCATCTTGCTGGTGAACGTCGCATCCGTCTTCGGGTGCGTAGCGATGGGGTGGTTTACCGATCGTCTGCATGTCACGACGTGTATTCTACTCTCGACTATCGGTGCCACCATCGGCGTGTTCGTAGTCTGGGGCCTTGCGCCATCGTTGCCGGTCCTCTACGTTTTCTGCATCTTCTACGGACTCTTTGCGGGATCTTTCACATCCACGTGGCCGGGCGTTATGCAGGATGTGGTACGAAAAGGAGAGTCGGGCGAGAACGGCTATATAGATCCGAGCATGGTGTTTGGCTGGCTCGCGGCCGGGCGAGGAATTGGTAATGTCATCTCCGGTCCTCTTAGCGAGTCACTCCTGAAAGGCTTGCCATGGAAAGGAGAAGCTGTACTGGGGTACGGTAGTGGCTATGGAACTCTGATCGTCTTTACTGGTGCTACTGCCTTTCTAGGGGGTACTAGCTTTATATGGCGACGGCTAGGTCTCTTGTAGAGTAATACACGTGCCTCTCTCGTCATGTTTTGACTGGAATTTGTTTGCTTGTCTGGACTGTCTGGTTGCTTCAAATGTAGGTATATAAGAAAGGAGGACTGGTGACTGGAGAACCACTTATGACGGGCCGCTCGGACACGCTTGCTGTGAACCTTGTCTGACGGGACTCGGGAGAATTCAATAGTGGAATAGCGGAGTTATTTATCTGTCCCTAAACGGAAACGGAAACGGAAACGTCGGGGAGCGTTTCTATCATTCCGATCCCGAAGCCGAAGGTGGTTGAAAACCACTTGTACGTAGCTAGGGCTAAGCCGCACCTACCATCCATAGCTTCAATGCTCAACAAAAAATGTAAATTCTTTCTATTTCAAGGTCAGACCTATGTAGATAGGTAAATTACATATATCATTTTCTTTCAGAAGATTCCTAATTTGGGTACAACCGAGGTATAGAAGGGTGGGCCGAGACTGATAGACAGCATTTGCCTCAGTGGGAATTAATAAATGGATAATATTGTACTGAATTTTATGTACCTCATAATGCAAATGTTTGCCAATTTGACAAAGATGATTGGTCAAGGTAATAAAAGAGGGCCCTTGCATCGGAGTTCTTTTCCTGCGAATAATCGAATAGGTAATCATGCACGGAATTGGCCAATTGCGCCATGATCCAAGCCGCCGGCCGGAGCGGTCTGTTCGCTGTTCGCTGTGCGTTACGTGGGGCCTATCTAGGAGTAAAAGTACCAGGTAGGGTCGTTTCGTCTGGAAAAGTTCGCCCCAGAAGTGCCGGTCTCCCCCTACACAAACTGTCACACTAGACACATTCAACTATGACCAACTTCCCCTTCTTCTACTAGAAACTCAATCGTCTTTTCTTTCCAGCTAGTTAATTTAAAGGTCTTTATATAGGTCCTGTCGTCGTTGTCGTCGTCGTTTTTGACCTTCTTTCCTGCTTTACGCGCAAGTCGCATTTCACTCCTCCATCCCTTGACCGACGACCCCTCCCTACTTATCGTCTTATTTGAGTTATCTTGCCTTTCCACAATATAGACAAGATGTCATTCTCCAGCTTAGTGCAAGACCTCTCTATTCGAGATGGAAATGCGCCACGACGCCTACCACAACGGGGCACTTCCTCTGCCTCAACCATGGATGATCGTGCTTCCCACATATCCCGAGCTATGTCGTACGCTAGCACCGCTGCTACTAGTGTGAGCATAGCTGGTGACATTTCCAGTCAGCTCCACGGCGGCTACCATCACCCACTTGCGCGGTCATGGCAGGCAGAGCGCCAATTGACCAAGGTTAGTTTCGCCATGAATAGACAAGCAGAACTCATTCACGGCAATATGCTAATTGATATGATACATAGTCGATGCTCATCTACCCCCTCTTCATTTCCGACATCGACGACGACGAAACCCTCATTCCCTCATTACCGGGCCAGCACCGCCGTGGCATCAACAAGCTAGTCCCCTTCCTCGAAACCTTAGTGCGCAAGGGTCTCCGATCCGTCATCCTCTTCGGTGTGCCTCTGAAGCCCGGAAGCAAAGACGCCCTTGGCACTGCCGCCGACGACCCCCAAGGCCCTGTCATCCAGGGTATCCGTCTCCTCAGACAGAGATTCCCCCAGCTCTTCATCGTTGTTGACGTCTGCCTCTGCGAATACACATCACACGGCCACTGCGGTATCCTACGAGACGACGGAACATTGAACAACCAGCTATCGGTTGACAGGATCTCCGATGTCGCCATGGCATATGCCCAGGCTGGTGCGCACTGCGTGGCACCCTCGGACATGAACGACGGTCGCATCCGAGCCATTAAGCTGAAGCTGATCGAGGAGGGAATCGCACATAAGACCATGTTGATGTCTTACGCCGCTAAGTTTTCTGGCTGCTTGTACGGGCCCTTCAGGGATGCCGCGGGCTCGTGCCCTTCGTTTGGCGACCGGAAATGCTACCAGCTACCCCCCGGAGGCCGCGGCTTGGCCCGAAGAGCCATCGTCAGAGACATCGGAGAGGGAGCCGACATCATCATGGTCAAGCCAGCTAGCCAGTATTTGGATATCATCAGTGACGCCAAGGAGCTCGGCAAGGATCTCCCCGTAGCAGCGTATCATGTCAGCGGTGAGTTTGCCATGGTACACGCCGCTGCGAAGGCCGGCGTATTCGACCTGAAGACGATGGCTTTTGAGGTGACCGAGGGTATCGTCAGAGCTGGTGCTAGTATCGTTATCAGCTACTTCACACCTGAGTTCCTCGATTGGCTTGACAACTAGGGAGCGAGCATGGGTGAGTATTCCTCAGCACTAAGGCGTTCTGTTTGTGGTTTGGGGAAGGGGTGGTGTTTCAGGGAGGCAAGCGCGTTTGCGTTATCTGATGTTTAAGTTACGATCCTCATGTATATTATGGCGCAAAAGTTCTACCATGTCATCGCGATGCAGGTGGCCGAAAAGGTCTACGGACAAATAGATTTCAAGTCACAGCTACATCATTCTTCAAGCGATAATATCCTTGCTTGTACAGTTACTTCATCTGAATTTTCTAGTCGCCCTACGTGCGTGTATTCATATGACTGGAAGTTATTTTCACCAGTCATCACAGGCTCCGTACCTACTTACCTAACTGTACGCCGCATAGCCGGCACGGGCACGGTATCAGGGTATCAGGGAATAGCAGCCCCACTGGCTAATGTAACAGGTGCCCAGCCCTGATCGACAAAACAAACCGGTCCACGATCTGACAGTTAACTCAACGTTGCAACATCAAACTACGTCGTATATTAATACTAATAACAATCTTTTCCGATCATCACCTTTTGGTCTGTCTGTCCTTCATTCCAACTAACGAATTTATTAAATCGCCACCGTCATGGACTGCCTGCCCCCGATCGTCTGCTTCCAGTGCGGTGGAGGTCTCTGCGGCTGCAAGGTCGTCGGCCCCACGCTCGGCTTCTTTGTCACCGTCGGCATGGCGGTACGTTTCAAATGTTTATCTATTCTTCTTCTCCCCCCCTTCTAAGTTAGATGGAGCTACCTACATAGCTAGCTCGTGAAACGTACTTAGGATCTCTTTTTTTCCTTTCTTTTCAATTACACACGAATGGATCCAGATATTCTTTGGAATTATGCTAACGTTGGTGTGATGTGTGCTGTTTATTCCGTAGATCGTTTGCTGGCCTGCTTCGCTGCTCTGCTGCTGCTGTGCCACAGATACCGGAAAAGAGTAAGCTTTGCTCCCGTCCCATCCTGGCTGAAGTCCAATATGATGTTACTTCTACGCTATTCGACGTTTACTCATGTGTTGTCCTTACTGACCCCTTTTCAGTGTTCTCGCCTACCCTGTAAAAGCGGGCAATTCAGTGTCTGATGCCATTCCTATATGAGTGACTACAGAGGATGCTACATGGGATGCTCATGAGCTCGGGGAGCGATAGGGATGAGTAACGAGATGAGAGAAACGGCTAGTAATCAGTGGGGGTTTGAGAAGGTCTCATTTTCTACTGTTGGACGACTTTACATCGCCTTAGAGACGCCACATGGCGTTTAGGGGTTTAAAGATTAGAAGAAGATGTAGGGCGAAGCCGGTTGAATATTTATAACAGCTTTCTTGAAGCTTTTCTTGCCTTCCAAGGATTAGATTCCCCATGAATACATCTTCTGAATTTGAAGTCTTTTCACACATAAAAGGGGGTAGTCACATTACAATATTAGCTCCGAGATATCTTAGGCGGGTACATTCATGATGATGCCATTATGTCTTCATCCACATCGAAGCTACCGTATTCCTCTGAAGTGACTTTGATAGGGATGGAGTTATGCTCTTTAACGTATGTTCCAAGCCCATTATGGCGTCTTGCATGGTGTATAAACTTCATCATGGGCGGCGGACTATTCTAGTCCCGTCATCTCTGTGACGTTCTAGTGGGAATCTCTGCTAATTGGGGTATAGCTCCCTTTGAAGGTAAGGAGATAGAAGTTGTGTGGCTTGTTATGTTACATACCTACTTACCTAAAATTTAGTAGAGGTCCTGGTAAACCTAGGGGACCTTCAAGTAGCCTCTACTCTATTATATCTCTCTTGGGTATAGAATAAGCCTTTAAACTGAGGACACACGAAAGAGGCCACTCTTTCTTCTTGAGCTTGCTAGATGCTAGGACACATGCAGAGTGTTATATTTTAATCAGCTCGTTTCTTCTTCAGTATCTACGTATAATTAAGTTCAGCCTGTCGAAGGAAGGGAGCAGCAAGGCAAGCACGGTATATGAAGAGGGTTGGTTCCATTCTGATAGAAGGGAGGCCGAGTTAGAAAAAGAGGTGGCAATAAATTCAAAAGAAGCACCGGCTATTTACGCCTGGACTAGATAACCATATGATAGGATCAATGCCTGTGGCGCTTGACATGGCCTCGACGGCCTATGTGTTAGTATAATATAATTCCGTAACAGAAGACAACGTGAATATAACTTGATCAATCATATCACCCTGAGTGTCAACGTGTCTTGCGTCACACAACCTGTATCATATTCTAGTTCAGGTATTTTTATTATCCCGAGTCTCCGGGTGCAAATCTTGGCGGGCGTCTTGGCAAAATTCTCGAAGAGTATCAGTTATCTATCTAGACTATAGACACAATACGTGCTGTTGAGGATAATGAACGCAAACGACCAAGGAAGCGGGCGGCGACATTGACACTGCACCTAGGTAATTGTTCATATTTTTCAACGAAGAATCACCGCTGAACTACTAGTATGGCAACTCTAGCTAACTTACTTAATGCAATGGATGGTTAGCACGAACGCTACCGTCGCGCTTCCCGCTGCTGTGGACCTCGAAAGCGAAGATGCTGATACGAGTGCTTGGAGCTTCCAGATATCAATTGGCGTTGGCGTCACTTTCATCAGTGGTTTAACTTGGCGTAAGCTTGATGCGATTAGACTTGTGGGCTCTCCATGATTTCATCTAGGTACCTGACCTACTTCATGTTGGTACCGACTGCTACTATGATAAACATTCAGGTCTTATCTTCGTAGCATCATGCATAATAAAACCGTTCAATTGGAATCATTGGCGGGATTGGCATTCCAAGGAGCACTTTTCCCGAATTGTCGTGTGCTCTAAGCAGTAAGACCCCCCCCTTCCCGCTTGGCAGCGCGGCGGCTCGGGGAAGCGATACCAGATGGAGTAGGTAGGTTACATCGGGAATGCGTTCCAGAACTACGAAGTATGTTATTTCGATATCGCCCTTATCAAAAAACAAATTAAACCCCGTCGTAGGTTGCATAAAAAAACCTGCAGGTATTGTCATTTTGCAAGATCGCGTCTTAATTGACCCTGGATCGCGGCATGGGGCATGAAGGTATTAATATCCGTCACTGCGGGCTCCTCGCCCTCGACGGGAGTTTCTACTTACCTGCGCTCATGTTGGTTGCTAATTTGCCAGCTTCCTGTCGTTTGTTTGTTCCTTCCCAGCAGTAGCAGCATTCCATTCGTTCTCACCCCGTTGCTTTCATTCGAACGCTTAGGTCACCATGAAGACCGCTAGCTCTGCCCTAGCAGTGGCAATGCTTGCCTTAACTGGCAATGCAGAGCCGATTAGAAGAAGCAGCTGCGGATTGCCGTTGGTGCAAGATGTAAGGAGGACGAGACTAGTATTCGTATCGCCTCGACATAGACTGACTAACTATGTGTCTAGGAAGCTCTCGTCGACGCGGTCGTGATAGATGACTTGTTGCAATGCGCCCAGGACCTGGAGGATATCGCCTACGCTACTCCTTACCGCAACCGAGTCCACGGCAGCGAGGGGCACCACAACTCGGTCCAGTACTTCGTTGACCAGCTCAAGTCCCTAGGCGACTATTACAATGTTGAGCTGCAGGAGTTCAGCACGGAAGCGACGCTAGCTAGTGCTAACACCCTGAGTGTCAACGGCGAAGCGATCGAAGCTGAGATTCTCTCCTTCTCCAACAACGGCACCTGGTCCGACGTGTCTCTCGTGCCTGTGGCCAATCTTGGCTGCAACCCGGAGGACTTCCCGGAGACGGTCAGCGGCTCCACGGCTCTCATCGAGCGAGGCAACTGCACGTTCGCTTTGAAGGCCCAGCTCGCCACCGAGAAGGGCGCCATAGCCGCCATCGTATTCAACAACGCCGAAGTGGGCGTGACAGCCGGGACGATGGGTGGCGTGAACGAGTTCGTGGCGACCGCTGGGATCTCGAGAGCCGACGGGCTGCGCTTTGTCGAGGAGTACAACGCGGGCACGGCGATCGCATCCGATGGGGAGTTCTGGGCCTACGTGGACTCCAACGCCACGAGCTACAACGTGGTGGCGAGTTCCAAGTTCGGAGACCCCGATAACGTGCTCTTCCTCGGCGCGCACAGCGACTCGGTAGAGAAGGGACCGGGCATCAATGACAACGGCAGCGGTTCTTGCGGTATCCTCACCGTCGCTAAGTATGGATTCTACATATAGACCCGAAGGGGATCAGCAAACGTGAGCTAACAAGAATTGGTAAAGGGCCCTCGCTAAATATCGAACCAACAACCAGGTGCGATTCGCCTGGTGGACCGCGGAAGAGGAGGGACTCTTAGGAGCAGAGGTAAGTACCTAGCGACCTTTATTTCTTTCTGCGCCGCTCGGAAGAGCTTTATACCCTCGATTGAACACCTCTCTAATGTCCAGAGAGCTCATGGTCTCCGAATATCTTTTTTAATAATGTCATCCACTACTAACCACTGAACGGATCAGCACTATACAAACATTACGTCCACCACCGCGCTTGATAAGATTAGGCTATATCTCAACTTCGACATGATCGCTAGCCCCAATTATGTTTTGTAAGCAACTTCCAGATTTATATGTCTCCTGACTGGCGTGTCTTGAGAGTTTCCGATCTTTCCCCCTACCCCTTTACTGCTTGGTTGTTGGCCAGCGGGAGTTCATATCCCTGGAGCTTAACGTGAAACCTTGGAAGAGACGTAGCTAACAGGAGAATATGAAAGGGGAATCTATGATGGAGATGGCAGCGCGTTCAACCTGTCTGGTCCTGCTGGCTCCGCCGAGGCGGAAGCGCTCTTCGAAGATTACTACGCGTCGAAGGACCTTCCGTTCACCGCCTCTGAGTTTAACGGCCGGAGCGACTACGGCCCCTTCCTTGACCATGGCGTGCCCTGTGGCGGCCTAGAGTAAGTTGAATAGGAGTTCCCTAGTGCCAAATTCAATACACTAACATCGTCCTAGTACTGGTGCGGATGGAATCAAGACTGAGTAAGTTATGTTTGGCTGTTATAGTATATCCTTAGAGGCTGCTTTCGTTGCCGAGACTTCCTCTTCAAATACGGCCTAAAGCTTGCGATTACTTATGTAAAGGACATAACTGACTCTAGACTCAACAGGGAGGAGGCAGCGTTGTTTGGTGGCATTGCCGGAGAGGTAAGCAGTTTTCATATTTATGCTAACCCCCCCTACAGACTCGGTGTCTCGAGTTACTAGGGGGGTTTTGTTTAGGGGGAGAAATCTCCCGAAAACATACATCTCGTCAAGAAAACTCGTAAAAAGCAATTGCTAACCCCAGGTACTCTACAGACTTACGACCAGAACTACCACTCCGCGAAAGACAACGTCACGAACCTCGATCTGGGTGCTTTCGAGATCACTGGCAAGGCCATGGCCCATGCCGTCGCTGTGTACGGCACCAGCTGGGAAGGGTTCCCGACGCGAAATACCACCCTCGCTGCCCGCAGCAGGATCCCCGGTATCTTCCCTCCCAAGGCGTCCTATAGCCATTCCACGAAGTCGTCGACACGACGAAACAAGCAGAGGTTCTAAAACGGCGTGGGAGATGGATGTCTCTTGTAACACTATAGGCGTTCCCTTTTGTATATGACCTCACCGAGCGTATAGTATTAATGCGCATGGTTAATGCATGATCGATCAATATACATAAGAATTACTCCAATAAAAATCGCTTGAATGATCTGATTGATGTGACTTTGACCTCAGAAACCCAAAGTACATTTTCGATGTCGCTAAATCAAATGGCACAATGATAGTCCGCCAAAATGAAGAGGGAGAAAAAGAAAAGGGCGAATAATGCATGCTTAACTCATAATAGTCAAGATTGGTTTGTATGTAAGATTGCTGTATTTCCGGGTAAAATATTTATTTCATTGGTGTAAGTAGAAGATGTCAATTGTTTTGACAATCACTTAGGTTTATATTGTTGTATGTAGGTAGTTGAGAGCCCCTATTTATGGGAATCTTATTATGTAAGCCGATGGAGCAGGTGAAGTCGAATGGAGGGTTTGCTAGGGGTTCTTCAGGTGTTGACACCACATACTTGGAAATGTTGGTGTAGTGCTCGCCTTGCTTATACATCTTGTAACCAGGAGGTGTCTAGTCTTTACCTTTAGCTTATTGCGAATCTCAAGGACATCTCGGTGTAATATGTTCTGACTACTCCTTATCTACCTACCTGTATCTTATCATGCCGCAAGGGTTGAAATCGAAGCTCAAAAACATACCGTCATTTTAATCGTTGCCGTAAAAAAAAAAACAGATTTTGAATACGTTGGCAATAAGTATAGAAAATCCCATTGGGTTTATTTAATTCACGAAAATTAAGTCCCTAGCCGTCTTGTCTTCGGGCTTCGGTCTTATAAATATTATGTGATTTCATACTAGAGTAGTGGCGGCCTTAACATCGCGACCTAATTGGCTCTCGGTGCGGTGCGGCGTTCGAACTGAGGCCGTCCCGAACCCTTTCAGCGTCAGTCATGCAGAAATCTCCGAACGCAATGAAACACTACCTCCGAGATCTCTGCTTGCTTACAGTTCCCCGAATTCACTTGTTTTCTTTCTCTCTTTCTTATCATCATGTACTTAAAAGCCTCTAGCTCCTCAGCCGAGCGATTCTTGGCTTTTCCCTCAATTCGAGCGAGACGAGGCGGATATAGTTAACTACATAGGTAATCTCTAATGTTCATCGACCATATTTACTTCCATTACTTTAATAATTGACCGACCACTTAGACATAGAGCACCCGTGACTTATCCTGGTTGAAGCAATCATGTCGGGCACCGATACTTCCCCCTCGGACATGGAGTCCATCGAAAAGAACGGCCCTCCAGAGTCGGAGCAGGAAGTCCCTGCCTTCCACAACGACGACGCCCCTGATGGAGGGCTTCGAGCCTGGCTTGTCGTACTTGGAGTATGGTGTTCGTCTTTCTGTAGTTTCGGCTGGATCAACAGTGAGTCTTACCCCCCCCTTCTAATAACCTTATAACAGCAGGAGTAGGAAATCACTGACGACTCTTCTATTATATTAGGCATCGGGACCTTCCAGGAATACTACCAATCTGAGCTCCTAACAGGCTATTCGGCCGGGACAATCTCATGGATCCCTTCATTGCAGGTCTTCTTCATGATGGGCATGGTACGCTACCCACTTACCTTTTCAATATTACCTAGCCCACCCGAGTCCTCGGGTCCTCCAAGATCATGTGTCTATCTATATGAGATGGGCTATACCTAATCCATACTTATGCATACTAACACAACACCCCCTCGTCATGCAGGGTCCAATAATAGGACACCTCTACGATCGCTACGGCCCACGGTACCTAGTCCTCGGTGGCACGTTCCTGCACGTCTTCGGGCTGATGATGGCGTCCCTCTCGACGCAGTACTACCAGCTCCTGCTGTCGCAGGGGATCTGCAGCGCCATCGGCGCCTCGGCCATCTTCCAGTGCTCGCTCAACTCGCTGCACGGGTGGTTCAGCAAGAAGCGCGGCGCCGCCTTCGGCATCTCCGCCACGGGGTCCAGCATCGGGGGCATCATCTTCCCCATCACCACATCGCGCCTCATCCGCGAGGTCGGCTTCCCCTGGGCCATGCGCACCTGCGCCTTCATCATACTGTTCCTGCTCGTCATCGCCAACGTCACCATCGCCGCCCGCCACCCGCCTCACCCCCACAGCCCCACCCGCTCGCAGCTCGCGAAGCCGTTCCGCGAGCCTAACTTCATATTTGTCGCCGTCGGCATCTTCTTGTTCACCTTCGGCATGTTCGCCCCGATCAACTATCTGCCCGTCCAGGCCACCTCCGTCGGGGTGGATAGTACCGTCGTCCAGTATCTCGTTGCCATTCTCAACGCTGGGAGGTAAGTCGGTGATGTGAACTTTTTTTCCCCCCACAGATATATAATAGTTTCACGACGGGATGGCAGGGCTAACGTTACGTGTGTCACACTCTAGTCTCTTCGGCCGTCTCGGATCGGGCTTCCTCGGCGACAAGATCGGGCGGTACAACATATTCGTGTTCGTGTGCTACGCGACGGGGATCCTGATCCTAGCCATGTGGATCCCCGTGTCGTCGACGGGCGGGATCGCGGCCTTCTCGGCGCTGTTCGGCTTCTTCTCGGGCGCCTACGTGTCGCTGCTCGCCGTGCTCATCGTGCAGATCTCGCCCTTCCAGGAGATCGGCTTCCGGACCGGCATCGCCTTCTTCCTATCCGCCATTGCGGGGCTCGTGACGAGCCCCATCTGCGGCGCCATCCTCGATAACACCGGGGGGTGGACGGGCGTTAAGGTCTTCGCCGGCGTTTTCTGCCTTGCTGGCACTTCTCTTGTCCTCCTGGCGCGCATGCGTATCACCGGGTGGAAGCTGGCTACGGTGTTTTAGTGGAGAAACTACCCTCCCCTCCCAACGTTTGTGCGGATACCCGGTGTTGATTCTCAACTCTTGATTTTCACCTTCTTTTTCAAGCTTATTTTTATATATATAGTGTATCTATAAGGTTAGACGGGGCGGCATGGACTGGGTTTAATGCAGATAGACTAGCATAGACTGGGATGGGAAGTGCAAATAGAGTTTATAGGCCTCCGAAGGGATATATAATATGGATGTTTTATAAATTATTAATTGGGCAGTCCCCATGCGCTCAGGCACGGGGGGCAACATTCAGCTCTTCCATCCAGAATGCGTTCCAGTCTGGCAGCGGATCTAGAACATGGCTCAAGTTAGGATCGTTCTCAAAGTCTAAGTCCATCTCCGAGCTGCTCGCTGCCTGCCCGGCTAGAGCCTCTTGATTGAAATGGAGGTTCGAAGTAGCCGCATGTAGTGTCGTATCCCCATTTTGAGAGGCCTCCCTGATGGAACGCGCCTTGTCCCTGAGGACTTCTATCACGGTCCACTTGGATCCGTTTTCAGTAGCGCTCGACTGCAAAGCTCCAGACGCTTGCTGTTTAAATATGGTATCGATGACTTCCCAGGCCCTCGAAACCCCAGGTCCTTGGGGACGCAGACATAGATTCCAGAGAATGTACAGGGGTAGATGATACTGTGTAAAGCTTCTAAAAAGCCACCGAAACGGAAAAAGTAAGTCATCATCCCAACTCTCGATGACTATCTGTAAGGTTTCGCATGCATCATGAAGAGCCTCGGGCGAAAAGTCCGGCAGATTCGGAGGCTCGATACACTTCCATTGCTGGCGTGAAACAAAGTCGAGTTTGGCGAAAGTGAACCGATATACGAAGATTGTCTTGCGTTGGATCGGGATAATGGGGTTGCACCGCTTGATGTGAGGCCCCATCCTCATATCTAACTCTTGTATAATACGATCTCGCACTGCCCGATCCGGCGTTGGTGTTGACGATAAAGCTGTTTGGATCTGTGCTCGGGTCCGAAATAGTTCCATTCCGACTAGGGGTAGCGTCATTTCTGTCCACCCAAGACTGGGTGGGGGCAATTCGGTCATTTCTGGAAATAGAGCACTGTCGTCAACATTGAGCGGTAGCTCAACGGAATGCAAGGGGATATGACTAGAGCTACTGATTCCGTAATCCTCGCTTGATCTTCCGTCCCTTCCTATAATATGCCACCATATACGGCGCCGCATTTCTGAGTCGAAGGCTGTTAGCTTGAGCTTCTTGCCGTCCCTATGTAGACCAGCCGATTCAGCAGCTCGTACTGCAAGGCCGGTCAGAATCCAAACCCCTCGCCCGGGATTATGTGAACGGATACCGACCTTCAAGTTGTTAGTTTCTGTATATATGATGAGGCATTCTCGTATATTGTAGGTACTGACTAGGTAGATAGAGAGCGCTTGTAGCAATGTCGTATTTGTACGACTAAGGAAATCAGCTTCCGCGAAAGCCTGCTCTATCCCAGTTTTGAGCATCGTCAGCCCTGCCTCCTTGTCTTTGCCCAGGATTTTATGTGCTTCATCGGGATCTAGGGTCATAGCCGCAGCGAAATAGATGGAGAACGCAAGTGCCAACGTATCAGGACGAGCTTTCGTGGCATCATTGATCACGCCGTAGATAGTAATTTCAGTGGTGGGTGTATGGCCAACTTTAACGGCTGGTTCGACGTTCTGGGCGAAGATGCGCCATAATTGCATCGCAGCCTGTTTTGAAGGATGCAAGGCGGCGAGGTCATTAGCGAAATTCATGGGGTTTGATAGAATGCCCATGGGGTTGAAAGGCCGCAGCGTAGGCGGATCATTTCGAGGAGTAGCCAATGCCGACTGGATATCACTTTCCTTGGGCATGGTTAGCAATGTTTAGGGTTTCGAGGATAGGAACCACCTAGTTACCTGCTCTATCACTCGAGAAAGGAGATCTTCATTGTAGTACTGGTTCTGCACCAAGGCTTCCTTTTTCACCTCATAGTCATCCTGTGTTTGACTGTGTGGCGAATATGGCGTCCCGATCACTCTGGAGGTTTCGCCATGGTGAGCAACCCTCGAAGACGACGACGACGACGACGGCTCGGAAGACCGAGAGGATGAGACTATGGTCCTCTCGAGCTGGGATATCCTGGTGGCAATGTCGTGGATCCTCGTTTTCGGAGCCCGGCGTTTTCGTCCGGGCTCGGGGTATGAGCAAGTAACCCCGGTTTTGACACAAGTAGAGCAAGGCAACACTTTTGAACATCGGATCTTGCGGCGATGACATGCCAAGCAAGACCGCTCAAGTTTCTTACGTGGTGCGGTAGATTGATCCGGACTGGGGCTCAATGGGGCTTCGGCTTGATGGCTTTGTTCCATATTTATTAGTAATGTGGTTTCTTTCGCCGGTAATCCAAGTACTCATTATAAATAAGTCCGGTGGGAATATGAGAGGCCGAACTAGGTATGTTTATATAGCGCCGAGCCATGTTCTCCAGAGGCTTCGGAGCGGAGGTTGGAATATGCCGAGCTGACCTAGCTCTACATAATCGGGTACGGGTAGGTGCTGGAATGGATAAGGACCTCATTATTTAAAGAATAGGGAATTACATAAGTGCTGATAGTTATAATTCAAACGGGCTCTAATGTTTCAAGTATACTCCAGTTCCGTTCATACAATATAATTCATATTCGCTTCTTACTTTGTATATTATATGGTCTTGCATTTTAAACTCTGAGAATGGACAGGCCGCTGACTTGGCTGACTTCACGTTACAAAGTAACTACCTACTTACGAAGTAGATACCCCACAGATCAAGCCGGGAAGAAATGTTTGGATTCCTGTACACTCTTGAAAACTCAACAGCTAGTTAAGATACATCTTATTCGCATAATAAAACAAAGTCGATATGTGATATGCAGTCCCGAAGCTAGCTATGTCTTATATGTGTGGACATCAAGTAGGAAGAGAAGAGCATTGGTTGTGGGGTTCACAGCCTTTTAGCTTTAATCGTGCATGTTAGAGGCTAGCACCTTGCTTTCAGTCAACCAATTCTTGTGGCAATATATGATTTATTCCAAGAAGATCGCTGAGATTATAAAAAGGTAGCGCAATGAAGCACTTATTATATATTTATAAGTTGGAATTCGAATAATATGTATTTAGATAGTAATATATCTAGGCCTGGAAAGGGCGATTTACCTGTAAAAAACGATATTCTCTAGTAGAAATATTATGAATTTAATGAATTTATAACTTTAGCTCGGGAAAATTATAAATAAAACGTTACTTTTGTTAATAAAATACGAGCGCGTTACATCGTTATTATTTAATCGATTACGCGTAATGCTTTTAACTTTAAAAGTACGGAATTATATAAGCGTAAATCCGTTAAATTATAATTTATAAAATTTTTAATTTTAAAAGTTATAAAAGCGATAAACGAAAAAATTACGTTATACGATATTTTATCGTATTATTTTTAACGAATTTAAAAACGATTAATTAATAAATATATTTATTATAATTAAAAAATCTTAATATAATATAAATATTATTTTTTTAATAAAATATTATTTAATTAATAATTTTAAAATTAATTAAATTTTTAATACTTTTTTATTTAATATATAAATTAAAAAAAATCTTTTAAATTTAAAAAAAAAAAAAATTATTATAAAATTAAAATTTTTATATAAAAAACGTAAAAATACTTTTAAAATTAAATAAAAAATTTAAAAATAAAAAATTTAATTTAAATAAATAATAAGTTTTAAAATTAATTAAAAATTTATAAATAACGAATAAAAAAAACGAATTATTAAACGAAATTTAAAATATTTTAAATATATTTATAAAATTATTAAATAATATTTATAAAAAAAACGTAAAAAATTTTAAAATTTTTTTTAAAATAAAAAAAAACGTTAAATTAAACGATATATTATAATTTAAAGCCGTTTAAAAATAAATATATAAAGCATTATTATTATTAAATAATTTTTTTTTATTTTTTTTAAAAAAATTAAGTTTAAAATATTAAAATTATTATTTTATAAAAAGTTAAAATTAAAAAACGTAAATAAAAAAAACATAAAAAATTACGTAAAAAACGAAGTAAAAAAACGAAAACGAAGAAAAATATAATATTTAAATTTAATATTAAAAAAAATATAAATAACGAAAATAACCTTTTAAATTTAAAAGTAATTATATATTTAAATATAAAAAATAATAACGAAATTAATTTTAAATTATAAAAAAATAACTTTTTAATAATAAACGATAATAATACGAAAATAATTAATAATGTTTTTTTTTTAATAAAACGAAAAATATTTAATATAATAAAATTTATAAATTTAAAAAATATTATTATATAAAAAAACGTTAAAATAAAAATAAAAAATTATATAATAAAATATAAAAACGTTTTAAAAATATTTTAAAATAAATTAAATAAAATATTATAAATTAAAAAAATAATATATATATTTACGATTTATAATAATATATTAAAAATAAACTTTAATAAAATAAAAAATTAAAATATATATAAAAAACTTTTTAAAACATTATATAAAATAATTATAAAAAAAATTATTTTAAAAAATAAAATAATAAATATTATAAATATAAAAAAAAAATTATTTAAATAAAAAAAAAACTTTTATAATAAAAATATAAAAAATACTTATATATTAAAATTTAACGAAAAAAAGTCGAATAAATATAATTAATACATTTATAAATAATAAAAACATTAAAAAATTAAAATAAAAAATATTAATTATTATTAATATAATAAACTTAATTAAAAATAAAAAAATAATAAATAAAATAATAATTATAAAATAAAAAATATTAAACGAAATATAATTATATATTAAAATAATAAAATTAAACGAATTATAAACTTAATAAATAATAAAAGTAATAATTTTAAAAAAAGTTAATTTAAATATATTAAATACGATATTAAAAAAAATCGAATATTATAATATTAACGTTAATAAAATTATAATAATATTATTTAATTAATTAAAATATTTAAAAAAACTCGATTAAATAATATTATTAAATAAATATTAAAACGTTTATAATTTAATTTAATAATAAATAATTAATTTTTAACGTTATAAAAAAAAATTATAAATAAAAAAAACATTTTATTTTTTAATTATATTTAAATATAAAGTAAAAAAAAAAAAATATATTATAAAAATAATAAATATTATTATTATAAAGCTTTTTAACGATAATAAAAATTAAAAAAACGATATAAAAAAATTAATAAAAAAAATTTTAAAAGCTTTTTATATAAAAAATTAAAACGTATAATTTAACGTAACGTATATTTATAATAATATTATTTTTAAAGAAAAAATATTAATATTTTTAAATAAATTCTTTAAATAATAAAAGTTATTTTTTATTATATATAAAATTAAAACGATTTTAATATTAAAAAAAATAATAATTAAAATTAAAGTTATTAATTATAAAAATTATTATAAAGTTTACGAATATTTTAATTATATTATAAAAATATATAAATATATCGTTTTATTAAAATTAAATATTAATAATTTAAAAAATTTTATAATTAAATTTAAATAATAAATAAAATAAATATAATCTTTTTAAACGTATATTTTATTCGAATTATAACTTAATACGATAATTTATATAAAATAATAAAAATATAAAAAATTAATATTTTTTTAATTTAAAATATTTTTATAAATAAAAAAATAATAAAAGAAATAAAATAAATATATTATTAAATAAAAATAAAAGCTTATAAAATAAAAAATTATAATAACGTAATTATTATAATAAATAAATTAATAATATAATAAATAAATAAATTATTAATTTTTAAAAATAATAAAAAACGATTATTAATATATAATATATATTATAAAAAAAAATAATTAATAATAAAAAATATTTATATTTTAATAATAAATATTAAAAGATTATAATAATTAAAAAATATTAAAAATTAATTAATTAAAACTTTTATAAAAACTTTTTATAATATTATAAAAAAAATTAAAATATAATAATAATAACTTTAAATAAAAAAAATAATATAACGAATTTAATTAATTATATTATTATAATAATTAAATTAATAAAAATATTAAATAATTATTAATATAATATAATAAACGAATAAAAAGTTTTAAAAACGAAAAAAAAAACGAATAAAAAGAAATTTTAAAAATAAATATTATTTTTATTAATAAAGATTTATTTTATAATTTAAATTATTAAAAAATTTAAATTAACGAAATATAAATAAATTATAAAATAATAAATTATATAATATAATAATTATTAAATATTTTATAAAGTATAAAAAGATTTCGTTTAAGCTTAAATATATTAAAAAAACGAAAATATATAAAAAAAATATAAAAAAACTTTTAAAAATTATTTTAACGAATTAATTTTAAATAAAATATATTAAATTAATTTAATTTTAAAAAAAACATTAAAGTATTAATAAAAAAAGAAAATAATATAATATATAAAAAAAAAATTAAAAAAATAAAGTTTTTAAAAATTAAAAAAATTAAATTAATAAAAAAGCAAAAATAAAAATTAAATTAAACGTTAAAAAGATAAATAATAATAATAAAAATAAAAGAAAAATATATTAAATAAAATAACATTAAATAATACGAATTAAACGTTAATATAATTTATAAAATAAAAAACGAAAAGTTAATCGCGAAATTTTTTAATAAAAATAAAAAATACGAAAAATTATATATTTAAATATTTCGTAAAAACTTAAATATAAAATTTTAAATTAAAATAAAATAAATATTACAAATAATAACGAAGTTTTATACGAAATTAATAAACGAAAAAATCTTTAATAAAAACGTTTTAAAAAAAATTCTTAAATTAATAAAAAAAAAAATTAACGATTTAAAAAAAAAATAATATTTTAAATTATTATTTCGTTTAAAGTTAAAAAAGCGATTCGAAAAATTAAAATAAAAAAGTTATCGAAAATCGATAATTTACTTTTAAAACTTTATAAATAATTAATTAAAAAAGCAAAAGTTAAAAAAAAAAAAAAAATAAAAATAAAAATAAATTTAAAATTTAAATTAATAAAATATATAACGAATTTTTTTAATTCAATATTAAAATTTAATAAAACGTTATAAAGTTAAACGAAAAGCTTTTTAATAATATTATAAAAGAAAAAAGAAAATAAATTTAATTTAAAAAATTATAAATTATTAATATTAATAAATACGAATTATAAAATCTTTATAATAATATTAATAAAAAAGTTTATAAAAACGTTAATAATCGTATTAAAAATATAATAATTAATATTTTTATTAAGTAAATTAATAAATAATAATATAAAAATTATATAAATATTAATAAATAAATATAAAAGTAATAAAAAAAACCTTTTAATAATTTTTTTAAATTAAAAAAAAGTTTATAATAAAATAAATAAAAAATATTTATAAATAATATTAAAAGTATTAAAAATATCGAAAAAATTTATTAAATAAATAAAATTATTATATAAAAACGTTATAATTAAGTTATTTTTAAACGAATATATCGATTTACGAATAAAAGTAAATTTAAAAATAAAATAAATTTTTTTTATTAATTATTTACTTTTCGTAATAATAATAAAAAAGTTAATATATTTAATATAAAACGAAAAACATTTAATAAAGGTTTTAATAAAAAAGAAAAAATTAAAATACGAAATATACGTTAATAATATATAAGTAATATTATAAATATAAAAAAAAGTTAATATATTATAAAAAATAATAAAAACGTTTAATAAAGTTAACGAAACGAAAATAAATTAAAATAAAATATATATATTATAAATTAACGAAAAAAAAATATTATTATAAAGAATTTAAAAAGTAATTTTTAATAATTTATATAAATATTTAAAAATCTTAATAAAAGTTAAAATTACGAATTAAATAAATAAATATTAAATAAATATAATATAAACTTTTATTAATATAATAACGAAATAAATAAACTTTTATTTTTCGATTAAAAAAAAATATTAATTATAAATATTTTATTAATATTATTATTAAAATTTAATATAAAATTTATAAAACTTTTTAAATTTTTAATAAAATAAATAAAAAAAAATATTATAAATTAATTTAAAACGAAAAAATAAAAAGTAAAATTAAAATAAAATATATATATATATATTTATTAAAAAATAAAAGCGAAATAAAATATTAAAATTTAAAAACGATAATATAAGCTTTAACGTTAAATGTTATAAAAAAAGCTTTAAAAAAATTTAATTTTTAATAAATAATATTAACGGTAAATATATTTAAGAATTTAATAAACGTTATAATTATTTAAAAAAAAATAATTAAGAAATTATAAATATAATATATTAAAAAAAAAAGCTTTATTAAATAATTTAATTTAAATATAAAAAGTTTAAAAAAATAAAATTAAAAAATATATAAACGAATAAATTAAATTAATAAAGTTAAAGATAATAATAAACGTATAAAATATATATATATAATATTATTTAAAATTTAACGTATTAATAAAATAAAAATCGATAAAATAAAAAAGTTAAAGTTAAATTACTTTAAAAAAAGCCGAAGTAAAAATAATAAAGAAAATATAAAACGTAAAAGATTAATTATTTATAATATTTTTAAAAATAATAAAAGAAAATAAAAAATAAATAATAAAAATAATAATAATAATAATTAAAGTTTTATTAATTAATTAAAAAAATATTTTAAAAAACGAAAAAAATAATTAATTACGAAAATTAAAATTTATTATATCGTTAAAAATTAAAAAAATAAATATATTTTTTATTATATTAAGTTATAAAGAATTATATAAAGTTATAATTAAAAAAAAACTAAAATAAATTAATTATAATAAAATTATAAAAAAATTAATAAAAGCTTATAAAAAATTAATTAATAAATATTTATTTTTAAAAAAGTTATAAAAGTTTATAAAAAAATAATTTAATAAATATAAAATAATTAATTTATTATAAAAAATAATATATAATAAAATAAAAATAAAAATTTAATTATATTAAATTTTAAAAGAAAAATAATATTATTTATATTATATAATTAAATTAAATTTAAATTATATTTAAATAAATTATATAATAATATAAAAGATTTAAAATAAAATTAAAAAAATATAAACGTATTTAAATAAATTAATACGATTAAAATTTAAAAGAATAAATTAAATTTTAAAAAAAACGAAATTTATTAAATTAAATAATATAAATTAATTAATAACGTTAATTATATTAAACTTAAAGTATAAATAAAGTTATTATTATAAATAAATAATATTATATTATATCGTAATTTAATGTTTATAATAAGCGTTTTATATATATTTATTTATAAAAAAAAATTATAAAGTTTATTTATAATAAAAAATTATTATAAAAAATTAATAAATAAAAAAATAATAACGAAATAAATAATTATATTAAATAATATATATTAAAATTAAAAAAAAAATTAAAAGTAATTTAAAAAAATATAAGTTTAAAAAATTTTAAAAATACGTTATAAAAAAAAATTATAAATAATAATAAAATTTTTTTTTTATAATAATTAAAAAAAATATAAAAAAAATAAAATTATTATAATAAAAAAAAATAAAAAATCGAAATTTTTATAATATAAAAAAAAAATAATTAATAAAAAAAAAAATAATATATAAACGATTTTAATTAATATATTTAAAAAAACTTAAGAAATAATATATTAATTTTATTTTATTAATTAATTTAATTATTTATTAAACGATTAATTAATTTAAATAATAAATAACGATTTAAAACGAATTATAACTTTTAAATTAAATAAAAAAAAATATATATTAATTTAACTTTTAATAAAAGCGTATATAATAAAAAAAATTAAATAAAATCGAAAATTATATTATTTAAAAAATAACTTTTATAAAAATATATTATTAAAATAAAATAATTTATAAATAATTTAAAATAACGATATAAATTTAAAAAAATATTTTAATTTAATAATTAAAATAATAATAAACGAAGTAATTATTACGATTAAAAAAGCTTAATTTTAAATATATAATAAAACTTTTTAATTATAAATTACTTTTTACGTATAAATAATAAAATATATAATAAAAATATATAATTATAAATATTAAATATTTTAAATATTTAAAGTTTAATTTTTATATAAATAATATTTAATTATATTTTTATTAAAATATATATATTAATATTTAAAAAAAATATATAATAACGAATTATTTAAAATAAATATATATAAAATTATAAATTACGAAATATTAATTAAAAAAGTAATAAATATAAATAAAATAAAAAAATAAAAAAATAATTTATATAAATAAAAAAAATTTATATAAAAAATAACAAAAAAAAAACGAAATAATATTTAAATTATCGTTAATTATTTCTTTTTTTTTAATAAATTAAACGATAAAATAACGAACGTTATAAATAATATTAATAACGATAATAATAATAACGAAAAAAAAAAATTAAAAAACGTTTAATAAAAAAATAAATAAAATAAAAAAAAAAATAAAAAATATAAAAAAATATAAAATAATAATAAATAATTACGAAATATATAAAGTTAAATATTAAAAATAAAAAAATAAAAAAATATATTATAAAGTTATTTATAATTAATATTATTTTTTTATATATTATAATAAAATAAAAAAAATTATTTTATTTAATATTTAAAAAATTATATATTAAATAAATTTAATTTTTATACTTTCGTATTAAATAATAAATAATATATAATTATTTTATTAATAAAGTTAAAATTAAATTAATAAATTTAATACTTAATAAAATAAAGTTTATAAATAAATAAATTAAATTATATAAAATAATAATATATTTAATTAATAATTATTTTAATTAAATATTAATAATTATAATAATATAATAACTTAATTTATTAAAGCATAAAATGATTAATAAATAACGTATATTAAAATACAATGGGTTAAGAAACTACCTTATATAAGTACCCGGCAAGTCCTAGTCTACAGCTTTAAAAACAACAGTTAATACTTCATAGTTATATACTCCTTTAACTAGGAGGGGGAATGCTGAGGAGTAAACAACCACACCGATGCCCTTATTTTAGTTATTTAATTCCTTATCTTTTCTAGATCGTATTGGGAAGGTCGAATTGTCAATTGCCTAGTTGGACAATGGCCGGATCTACGAACACCATGACGCAGTACACCTGTATTAAGTATGATTTCCGCCTCATAGTTGCCAAGATCTTGAGCGGGGAACTTGCTCTCCCACATATGCACAATACATACGAGGAACGAGGAATGGAACGGTGAACGGATGGTCGGGTTTTCTGCCAAGAGCTACATAAATGATCTAAGTTCTTACACAGCGTATGTGAGTTTTCAGCGCCGTAGAATACTAGTCATTGACACGAGTACGAACGTCTTCTCGATTTCTCATTATCAACGAGCAATTGCGGAGGGAAAGCTCTAGCTATTCGTAGATTTCATCGTCATTATTATAACCTTATAAAGCACCAACCATGTCCTATCAAGCGGCACAGGCTGCATGCTTAAAATGAGTCGTAACAGGGGATATATGCCAGGACAGGCCTTATAGCGCGCCTTATAGCAGGCATCGGGGCACCAGAATCCAACGTCAGCATTGTGCGAAATCACGATTACCCCTGTTTATTCGTGCCAACTTCTCGGTAAATTCAACCCGTCAGCTCAAGTGAGAGTGATTAGGCTAGCCATGCGGATCACGTCCAGTATCTCCGCCTGCATGCCATCCATGCACCTAGAACACTGTCCCGCTGTAGTTATCCCGATCTGCAAGAATCTATAGGTGAGCGACAAGCGGGATGGCGTGATGCAATACGCCCATACTCGGTATGAATATAATACTCAGCTCCCTCACACACCTCCTTTTTGTACACTTTCGTGAACTCTTTAGTCTTCTAGCGTTCCAGGCGAGAGCAACCTACCTAGACCCTCAAAGAGTCGATCGTGTGCCAAGATGAAGCGAATTTCGCGGTCGCTGGCAGCTGTAGCCCTAGCTACTCTGTCCCGGGTCTCCGCACTCACGCCCGAAGGCCTGATCTCAGCCAATCGATACAGTGATGCAGCGCCGAATCCTAGCGGAGTACGTTCCAGCTATAGACTACTTGGGACATCGTGACTTACCATTTGACAGGAATTTGCTCTTTTCACCGTGTCGAAGTATTCCTTCGACACCAAAGAGACTTCATCAGTCTGGAAGAAGCTTGACTTGGCCACCGGGGACATTTCCGTGTGGTACGAGGGCTCCGACATCTCGGAGGTTGTCTTCGTGGGCTCTGATCCCACGAGTATCATTTATGTGAATGGTACCAACGAAGAGGACAATGGTGGCATCAGCCTATACTCGGCCAATGCCCTCGAGCTTGAGAAAGCCAAGCTGGTGGCGTCTCTTCCTGCTCCGTACTCTGGCTTGAAGGCGGCCCAGACAGATTCTGGGGACATCCACTTCCTCGTATACTCTAAAGCATATCCCAACGGAACCGCCTATAACGAGGCTCTTGCGAGCACGTCGGCGAGTACAGCCCGTATCTACAATTCCATCTACGTTCGACATTGGGTTAGTACATCAAAGGAACGGCAGGGTACCGCAAGTTGCTAATATAATGTTATAGGATACGTGGTTGACTGCTGACAGGAATGCTGTGTTTGGTGGTGTGCTTAAGGGAGGCAACGGCTCATATGCTTTGTCCGGAGACTTAACGAACTATGTCACTGGTATCAGCAATGTTACATCGGCAGAGTCGTAAGTGATTTCTAGTGTACTGACAGGGGCGTGTTCGGGGGCAAAGAGCTCCCGAATAACTTCCACATCTTGCTGTATCATAAAGGTGAATTACTGACATGTTACAGCCCTTACGACCAATCGGACCAGAATGATTACGATATCTCGCCTGATGGAAGTGCCATTGTCTTTTTGACCAAGGATATTTCACTACCACTGGCCAACTACACCTCGACTCAGATCTACTACGTGCCATTCGGTGGGTCTGCAGAGGATGCGGTCCCTATCAATCCTCGGGGAGGCACCAAGTATCCTGACGCCCAGGGCGCCTCATCGACCCCCAGGTTTTCGCCCTCCGGGAAGAAAATCGCCTATCTCCAACAGAACGGCATCTATTACGAGTCAGACCGCAATATTCTCTACGTTGCCGATGCTGATCCGGAAGACTTCAACGTCACAAGCTTGGCTCTCGACTGGGACAGGTCTCCTGACACGGTCGTCTGGTCGAAGGACTCGGAGACAATATTTGTTGCAGCGCCAGATTTGGGCCGGGAACGCATCTTCCCGATCCCCCTAAGCGCTGGGGATTCATACGAGCCGAAGAACATCACGAACGAAGGTGTCCCTACGGCATTCTATGTTCTCCCCGACGAGTCCATTCTCGTATCTGATTCGAAGATTTGGACAAGCAGGGACATTTACACCGTGACGCCGGAAGGAGAGGTCACCCAGACCTACTTTCAAGCGAACCTAGTGGACCCCGAACTCGCCGGCCTCGGCCCTGAGATTCTTTCAGAGTTTTACTACGAGACAAACTCGACTGAAATCAAGCAGCAGTCCTGGATTGTATATCCCGAGAACTTCGACGAAAGTAAATCATATCCTCTGGCCTTCTTAACCCATGGTGGTCCCCAGGGCGCGTGGTATAATAGTTGGTCGACACGCTGGAACTACAAAGTGTGGGCAGATCAAGGGTAGTAAGTAGGCCTGTTTCCCCTAAAACAACGACAAGGCATCAATGTTAACCCGGGCGGCAGTGTTGTGATCGCCCCCAACCCTACGGCTAGCTCTGGGTTTGGCCAGAACTTGACCGACGCCATACAAGGCAATTGGGGCAGCCTCCCTTACTGGGATTTAGTCCACACGTGGGACTACGTCAATGAGACGCTAGATTACGTCGACACTTCTCGAGGAATCGAGGCTGGTGCGTCGTTCGGCGGTTACATGACCAATTGGTAGGTTATTCGTGGCGGCATTATGCTGCGCAAACGCTAACTAGGTGCTTAGGATTCAAGGTCATGAGCTTGGACGCCGGTTCAAAGCCCTTGTCACTCACGATGGGAGTACCTCCACACTGAACCAGTACGCCAGCGAGGAGCTGTGGTTCATGAACCATGACTTCCAAGGGCCATTCAACGAGACTGGGCTCAAGCCCGGCTCACCGGTAAGCAACTTTCGTAGTTATTTTATCACTTTATGGCTAGTGTCGGTGCTTGGAACTACTTCAGAGGGCTTGTTCGAGAGCAAATAGCTCCTGAATATATCCAACACTTCGCTAGAATATCTACAAAGAGAAGTTACTAATAGATGCTGCAGTACTACGACTGGAACCCGCTGCTATACGTTGATAACTGGCAAACTGGTATGTATTGAAAACATTTCTGCCCTGAACCCTCGGCGTTTTCTTTCGGAATTGCCCCACAACTTGTGTTAATTTCCGTGACAATTGCTAACATGTTCGTAGTATGTGTATCTCTCTTGCGTACTACGCCATATTATATCTTCCGTCCCATAAGTCTCTAAAAGGTAAGCCTTCAAGTATTAAGATAGCATACTGATATCCTTTTAGCCTCACTTTGTAGTTCACAATGATCTGGATTTCCGCCTTCCAGTTAGCGAAGGCATCCTGCTCTTCAACATGTTGCAGACCAAAGGTGTGCCGAGCAAGTTTCTCAACTTCCCCGACGAAAACCACTGGGTGATCAGCCCGGAGAACAGCCTCGTGTGGCACACCGAGATCTTCAAGTGGATCAACTACTATAGTGGTATCAGCAATGCCACGAGCCCCTATTAGATGGCGTGGCAGGCGGGGGTTGCGGTGGGAGGACGTGTATAAGTTAGCTAATTGAACATGTCACGAAACGCATTCCCGCCAAGTCACAGTAGTTACTTAATATAAGTCATAATCTATATGAATTACATGTGAGATTATTTTGCCCGCTGCAATACATCAACAAATGGTTATCGTTCCTAGGTGCGGCAGCACCGACATTATGATCCCTTCGGATTCTATGGAGGCAGCTACCTAGTAGGCTCGAAACATGACAATCAAACCGGGTTTGGACGTCTTTGTTATGCACATATCGAGCTCCGTTTTCTGTCCAAGGAGGTAGGTGATGGATAGCATCACCTTCTACTCGAGAGTCGACAATATCTCTTTGTGTCACTCCAGTCGTAAGCTATTAGCCGAAGCATAAAAGGGGGGCAAAGTCTCAGAAAACGCCACATCGGTTTTATGCAATCCCATGTTCTCCTTGAGCAGCAGCTGAGTACGTCCTGTGACTGACTACCTTTAACCACTCGGGTGATATCAAGAATCCATATGGTTCGATGGTACCGCCCTTCTCAGAATCTCCAACGTCTTCGAAAGCTCATCTATGATATCGTGGCAGAATACCACCGGTCTGAAGAGAGCAAACCTCCGAGTCTCTCCACCATAAGCATTCTTCTTGCCCTCTCCGTCAAGGCCGTTCGTGAAGCCGTGCTTGCTCCACGCCTGGACGCGGAACCGGGCAATGTACACGGCCACCGCTGAGATATAGGGCACCAGCCGCGTGCGAACACCCGTGTCATACTGTAGCACACAAGCGACCTTTAAATCCTCCTCGAGCGCCGTCATTTGTACGGATTCCTTGTTGGCAATGAGGCCTCCGACGTCGGTCCACATCCAGGACAGGTTCTTGTTGTCGTCCACGTTAACCCTCAACATGGCGGTGGCTCCCCCCTTGCGGAATGGATCCTGTAGATATAATTTCCACATTAATACGTTGCAATAAGTTCATTCGTTTGGGCCCTAGGGTACAACTTACATCTTGCGGTTCACCATTTGTGCCGGGAAGGTCTTCTTTGAAAAATCCCGCAGCGAAACTAGATTCCTGGCTTGAGCGGCTCGGCTCTGAGGGCCTCATCGGCTTGATATCGGAGTTCCAGCTACCGGCGAAGATGGCTTGGAGAAAGTCTTGTTCGGTGGTGGCGTCCAGTACTATGTGGGTGCTCGTAATGGCGGCGGCATGCTCCCAAATCTCCTTTAGGTCGAGCTTCTGCGCTTCGGTGAGGTCTGCGACGCCTGAGTACGCCTTAGGCGCAACAGTATCAGCCTCCGTGACCGGTGAATTATGCATTGTGGTGAATTGAGTGTTCTGTCAAGGTGAATGGGCCTTCTATCGAACGGCTCTGGTTGTGCTTCTGGGTACTGCAGTGGTGTTACTGTTAGTGAGTAAGTCGATGCGAAGTTTAGGGCAATTGAACTGTGAGTGATTAGCCTACACGGTGATGCGCCAGATGTCTGAAATGGAAGGGGTCTTTCAAAGTAAAGCACTTTGCTTTTGCAGTACATTGAATGCCACGGATTTGTTTGCATGAAATGTGCACCTAAAATAAGATTTCCTGTTGCTACAGCAGCAAAGAGCAATACAAGGTCTTACCTATTATTTAACATACACTCTATTCCATCAGCCTCTAGACCTTTCCCAGAGCTTCCTAGGGACCCCTCGGGGATCCATGGACCTCAAAGGGCCTCGATGATGTGGCGAGTCAAGTTATATCAACACATTTTCCTTTGTCTTTTAGTTTCGTGGAAAGAGAATCCTCTCCTCAATACATGAAGACTTCAGGTTCCCTGGCGCCTAAGTTACTCCTATATTTGATAGATAATATTAAGACAAGTTGCTTGTACATGCCCACAATTATGTTTCCTTTTGTTCACTGAAGAAGCCGGTGCTGATGGTTGAACATGTTTTTAATGGCTGCGACATTCCCAGTTGAGGTGACTTACAAGTCGACGACTAGCACACGAAAACTGCTCTTAAGAGCTTGACCTCATCTCATCATCTGGAATAATTCCCTTGCTCATTCCTTCTACCTGCACCTAAACGGTTCTTAGGTTGGGATTTTGCTCGGTTCAAGGCGAGGATGGCGAAGCCAAAGTAGTGAAAAAATTCGGAAGGTTCCGATTTACGTACACGTTAGATTATGTGTTGACTACGTCGATAGCTTTGATATGATTGGGCTACAGCAACTAATTTCTAGTTACTAAGTACGCATACAATACCATATAGTTTTAACATGTAGACACTTTTAGGCAACCCTAAGGGAAGCCCTAACGGGCTTCCCGGGCCGTCTACAACTGTATTTTTAGCTCTACTTGTGACATTGATGAACACATATATGAACATACCAGGAATAGCTTAGGATTCTAAGGTGAAAATTAAGAAGCAAAAGGTTGACTCCTGAAGTACGTTGTTGAAGACTAGACCCCATTACATAACGTGCGAGCCTGTCTATTAACCCACAGAACTCCTGCAAGCCCATGGGATCCCACCAGTAATTGCGGCATGCCGTGTATGGATAGCAATATTCTTATGATATAGCCCCGCCGCTGTTTTTAGTAGACGACCCTACATGAGGCAAAAATTCCCAGTCCTCAAATTCTAGAACAACAGTGTACCTATACAGTCCAACTTAGTCCATCCAAGTCTGTAATAGTTAGGAAGCCTTTTAGAAGGCCAGGGGTTGAGCGAGATTTCGCTCCAGGTATGATAGGATACGCTCATCTCCAGGACGAAGTGTTTGCAGGAGCAGAGCCTCATCTATAGGCTTTCCGGCTGGAAAGTCTGCACTGAGCTTCAGACTCCTTGTGGGAACTCGTTTTCGATCATGCGTTGGATTAAGGAGGCAAGCTGTTGCCAAAATAATTCATACAATTTCTCACTACGAACATTAAGCCAAACATCTTTAAGATATCTAAGCTATGCTTTGAATATAGACTCAAGCGATTCTTTTGGATAATTTGTAAAATATGCTCCCGACTTCTCTCCTTGTGGGGATATGCATAACTTGAGTGACGCGTTTCCAGCCTTTGGTGCATTGTCCTACAGGTGCGCGGCGATTAACTCATTCGACGACTACGATAGGGGCTCCATTAGCTTACCATTCAACTATGCCAACACCACTCGCAGGTCATTGAAAAGCCCCCCCTTTCTAGGCAGCATTGACACCTTTCTTCTAGCTTGAGTAAAGTCGCACCTACTCTCCGGCACATCGTTTGGCATCACCGGATTATCGGCACCATCTACGGTCATCGGCTCGTGGCGAAGCTTTTGAGGGCAGCATCGTGTATGATGATTATTGTTGCCAAGAGCGCGGAAACGGCAGCAAATGCGATAGTGCTTGACTGCTCATTTCATGAAGGAGTCCGATGGCTGTGATGGAACGAAAAGATAACTCATGGATCCAAGGAACTGTCGAGGCAGAGTATCTTATCTTTGTTCCTGGAAGAAAATGTATTGTGGTTATGAGAAAGGAAAGGGGCCACAACGTCTTTCAATGGCCGTTACAGGGTAATGAATGATGCGAGCGGTCGCTTGGGTCTATCCTTGGGTCCATAGGCATCTTATATTAATGTCAATAATCACAGGGTTCCGTTACTTGCTGTGGAATAAGCGCCAATTATTACCAAACCAACACGTATTATTCGAATCTTCATACCAAAGGGTATATTATTTAATTTAGCAACATCTCGAAGCAGAACCATTGTGATAGTATCTACAAGATTTATCCATCCCGTACAAAGTCATTGATAGCAACAGGGGTCTCCTAACTGTTGCGGTATCAACGTGATTAAGTCTATTGTTGATTATAGCACGAGCTGGTCTTGCTGCAGGTGGCTATGCTGATGTTGGAGGATCGCTTGATATCTTTGTTGCGTTATGATCCGGTTAGTTTCCAGTTGTAAAGAATCCCGTGTTTATCGCAATAGTTTTGCCGGTACTTCGGAATGATGCGGTCCTCGGGCTTGACGTTCATCCATGTAGTCCGGGTTGAAGACGCATGATTTCAGTAGGAAATCCCAGCTTGTTTCCTTCTCTTCTCGCTCCTTCTCCTTCTCTTCGCGTTCCTCCACCACCTTGCTTAAATATTCGTATTCTGCGCCATTGAGCCTGTCTCGCCACCGCTTGCGAGGCTGCTCGGAGTTGTTTGGCTCTCCGGGATATATCGCTTCGCGTCGTTCTCTAGTATCTTGGATCCATGTGACTCTGCTTCCCACAACAACAGCTCTATTATGGACTCGGAAGGTATCAAAGCCGTGTATTAACGTCTCACGCCTAAGGTGTCAGGCTGTTGGTTGTATTGGTTGTACGTACTGCTACTTGACTAGCTCTAACCAGAGATCCCGGTGATAAAGGAACAAAAGAGTGATGTCGAAGCAATTCAGGGTGTATTCAGCGAAGTGTTGTTGTGGTTGTTTTGTTGATGGTGAGATAAAGTCTAAGGGAATGTATGATGTAGGTATGTATGTACAGTTAGGTGAGTGTCACCTGCCTGACCTTACACGGCGTACAGTATATAATCTCAGGGAAGCAAGTCATTGCCAAATTCAATGACATACTTAGATACGTCGATTTGAATAATTCCTGCTTATCCAATGATTTAACCCATTATTCCATAATAAACAGTATGATATATAATTATTCCAATTATAATATATCTGATGAAAGCATTAGTTTATTAAAGTTTGACTACATGTTGATAACCTACGTAAGATACCTAATGGGAAAACGTATCAACTATTTTGACAACGGCTTTTGGAAGTTAATCCCTATCTTCTCACGTCACACGAGATATATCTCGTTGGGCACGTAACCCAGATAGGGGGGTTCATGCCGAGGAAATAGCCTCCGAGAGGTATTACTCATCCTACCTCGTATAAGAAAAAAGAACAAACAAAAAAACTGATGAGTAATATCAGCCAACTAAGAATTACGGAGGTTGGGATGATGAGCTCCCAAGAAGAAAAGCCGTGATGGATTGAAATTCTTCGTCTTGGATGAGAGATTCTTATAATGAAAACTCTGCAATGGTAAAGATGACCTTACTAATTTGCGTACGTAGGTATTTATAGAATAGGAGGTGAGGTGAGGTTGTATTGTGTATTCTTTTTTGGAGCAAACCCAAGAATGCACCCTCATAGGTTAGTCAGATTTACCCCACCTAGTCTACTTATTTTCGCAACACAAACAAACTTAATAATATTTTAGGCCGATCCTTTCGCCTTTGCGATATGGTTTTTTTATTAATTTTATTTGTTTAATATTATCAAGAAGGCTGTAATTAAGTACTTAAAAGTTAGCAAAGTGTGCAACATCACACCTCCTTTTTCTTTTCCTTTCTCACTCCTCTTTACGCCATTCGGAAACCTCTCTCATCTGCAGTGGGGATCGACAAGGGCCGATACTTAACACAATGGGAATAGGATTGCTGAACCTGCCGGTGGAACTCCTCGAGTGCATCCTGGATTATGCAGACCCTCAGGACAAACGCATGTTTTTCCACTTATCCCTGGTCAACAAAGCGCTGAATCGCTTGGCCACACCCCGCCTATACCGCAAGGTGGCCTTCAAGGGCCTGTCGATGATACGGCCAGGGGCTATGCTCCGACGGTTCATCGTCTCTATACTCACCTCGGTGGAGCGCGCCTCCATGGTCAGCGAATTCGAGATAGTCTCCGAGGTGCCGATAGAGCAGGCCTACTTCCCAGCCCAGACCACGGCTGATCAGATCACGTCTCTTCTCTCCGAGTTCCCCCCCGACAGCCTCGTGCGCCAGGTATGGGAAACGTTGGCTGGCCTCTTGATGGACGGCACCTTCCGCGACCAGCGATATGTCCTGCTGCAGCTGTACGCCGCCGTCTGCCTTCCGAACCTCAAGAGGTTGACTTTTGAAGGCTCGACGAACCAGCGCATGTGGGATCTGTTAGACGCCGTGCTAGATTCTTTCGGCAATGATGCGAACAGCCAGTCGAATATGGTGATCTGGCCGGCACTCGAGGAAGTGGCCATGGAAAGTATGTAATGAGCAGTTTTCCACTTGAGCGAGATTTTTTTTTTTCCCTTTCTTTCATATCGCTTACCATCTTCTACGTAAAAGTCATAGATAAGAAGTATATGGACATTTCAGCTCCGGTGGGCATATGGGTCGTCAGAGTACCCTGGCTGAAGCGTCTGTACGCCTGCGGTCTTGGGAAGCTCACCTCCTGGGACCCGCCAGAGGATGAGTTTAGTAGGATCCAACCGAGGACGTCCGAGATCGAGGCGCTGATTTTCCAGCCCCGCTGCGGCCTGCACTACCAGGAGCTTGACCAGGTGCTGCGGGCGCCGAAGGCCCTTAAGGTGTTCAAATGCAACGCCGAGCATGGATGGTAAGGCAAAAGCCCCTAACTAACTAGCTAGCTAGCTAGCTCTCTCACACGAAGTGCCCACCACCACGAACCATTGTTATTATGGTGCTGACAAAGAACGAAACATGAAAGGGCCGTCCACACCGCCGAGACCAGCTCGCTGCAGGCATCCCTGGACTACCAGTCGCAGTCGCTGGAGGAGATCTCGCTGACGCTCAACTACCTCCTGGACATGGGGAGCCGGTACCTGCGGCGGGACGAGATGGCGCCGATGACGTTCTCGGGGTACGGGGCGCTCAAGATCCTGGAGATCTCGCTGCGGTTCGTGTTCGACCAGAACGCGCTGCGGTTCGTGACGGACGCGTCGAGCTACGCGGCCATCCAGGCGGCGGCGCGGCGGCGCCTCGTGGCCATGCTGCCGCCGTCGATCGAGACGCTGCGCTTCGCCCAGTGCGACAGCTACTACGCGGCCAAGACCCTGAACAGCGCCCTGCTCGAGCTCTTCGCCTGGTGCGCCGACCGCTTCCCCCGCCTCCGCACCGTCGAGGTCCACGCCTACTCCGAGCGCGCCAACCAGGTCCTGCCCGAGCTGCGCCCCAGCTTCACCGTCGCCCAGAGCAAGGGCATCCGCATGCTCCCCTTCCGGGGCGGCCTCCTCGGCCGCGACGACGTCCACGACGGGTGGTGCACCGTGGGGGCGCGGGCAGATCCGAGGGAGACGGAGAATGGGTGGAATCGGGCCGGCGACGATGCGTTTATGTTCGGGGCATTGTAGATGTTTATCCTCTTCATACTTGGCTGGTTTACATAGGTTATATATCTCGGGTACAGGGTAACGTTTCAGCAGGTTAGCATTGTTGGTGGAAATAGATTGGCGTCTCGGTCTCTTGTATAGTATGAAGTGGCTCTATACCCATGTTATAGTTTTTGATATTTTATATTTTATATTTTATATTTTATCTTTTATTTACATATAGAACTGCACTACAATGATAGAGAACAGGTTATCTAAGTATCTTTTTTATAAACCATAGACTAGCCAAACCCCTAGAAAAGCAATTGTATAATCCCCTGTTCATGTCAGCGTCCTCTACAACGAACTTCGCCTTAGCAAGCCCGAGGTCATATGATATTTACCCTTCCTTTAGATACTATTACTCCAGTTACGACTCGGGAGAAGATACTTAGCCTAGTCTACTTAAAGAGGACGAGGCCGCCAACCGAATAAGAAATATGTTTCAAGAGGACTGGTTTTTACAGGCGTCATTTGGTTTCCTGCTGTCCCTAGACGACATTTCCTTTTATGTCTCAGAATGCTGCTGCAGGGTCATTTGATGTTTTGTTCGCAAACAAGCCGCGGACGACGCAGCTTTCATCTAGTATTAGAGACACCCGCAATTTACCTTACATAACAAGTGACAGTCTGCTTAGGATGACCTAAGCTCGGTATAGATACCCTCGTAGGATACTAGAGGACGGGACTAATATATCTTGGGGAGGACTTGCCGTCCGTGTATCAATTGCCGTTGAAGGTATTATATTATGATCTTAACTGACCAACTAATCTACTGGCTTGTCTTATGTTCTCTAATCTCGGGCCAGGTTAACTAGGTGCTAGATAGGGCTTCCCTCTTCACCTTATCCCTTCAGGGCCCATCCCATCTCCATCTCTGCTCCTATATCAAGGGTATATATTTCCCATGAATACTTTACTGTTGAAGCAAACGGCACGCCACCCGTGGTTGACACGGTACAACGACGCCCGTCGCGATTCTATGCGCGCACGCATCTATATATTGGTGTGATGTTGAGTCTATCGTCTTCCCGTGCTATTCATCCCCTGTACGATGTTGATATCTTATATTTCCGTCTGCTAGTAATGTTCATAGCCGGACTGTGGTACCAATTAAATAATACAGATATATCTTTAGAAGAGCCCTTGGATCTCTCCCGTCTCGGTGTCGACGTCGACGTTCAAGTAGCCTGGTGCCGTGGGCAAGCCGGGAATAGTTTGGATATCGGCAGCAAGCGCGTACCTAAATGTAAAAATTTACCATCGTCAGTTGGATATTCATCTTAAGAGTGGGTAAACAAACGGATAAACTCGAAATGAACTCACAGATACCCAGCCCCAGTCGCCATCCTCACATCGCGGATGGGGACCGTGAAGCCGGTCGGGGCGCCCTTGAGGTCGGGGTCGTGGCTGAGGGAGTACTGCGTCTTGGCGACGCAGATGGGCAGGTTGCCGAAGCCCTGCCGCGTGTACGTGTCGACCTTCTTCTGGGCGAGCTCGCTGAACTCGACGGCCGCCGCGCCGTACATCTGCTTGCAGATGGCCTCCATGCGGTCCTGGACGGTGCCCGTCTCGACGTCGTAGAGCAGCTTGAAATCCTTGGGCTTCTCGCTGGCCGTCATGACGGCGTGGGCGAGGTCGACGGCGCCCCGGCCCCCCTCGGCCCAGTGGTTCGCGAGGACGGCGTCCTCGGCGCCCGCCGCCATGGCCTCCTCCCGCACGACGGCGATCTCGGCCTCGGTGTCGGTGGCGAACTTGTTGATGGCCACGACGACGGGACATCCGAATGTCCGCGCGTTCTCGATGTGCTTCCGCAGGTTTACGCATCCCTTGCGTAGCACTTCCACGTTCTCCTGCTTGTACACGGGGTCAAGGGCGGCGCCGGGCGCGATCGGCGGACCGCCGCCGTGTACCTTGAGCGCGCGCACAGTGGCAACGACCACTACGACATCGGGAACTAGACCTGAGGCCCGGCACTTGATGTTGAAGAAGCGCTCGCCTCCCATCGTGAAATCAAATCCGGCCTCAGTCACAGCGAAGCCAACCTTAGCTTCGTGGTCCTCGTCGGGTTCTGTTCCTGCAAGCTTGAGAGCCATCTTGTCGGCCAGAATAGAGCTGTTGCCGATGCTAATGTTAGCAAAAGGACCCGCGTGGACAAATACTGGCGTGCCCTCCAAGGTTTGCATCAAGTTGGGCTTGATGGCATCCTTCATCAACGCAGTGAGCGCCCCTCCCGCTCCTATGTCGTCGCAAGTTACCGGGTCCCCCGATCTAGAGGTGGCAACGACCATGCGACCAAGCCGCTCTCGCATGTCGGGCAAGCTCGTACTCATGGCAAGAATGGCCATACATTCACTGGCAACGGAGATGTCGAATCCTGTCTCACGTGTTTGACCCTTCTCAGTGGGCGCAGCGCCGACTGTCACACCACGGAGATGCCTGTCATTGACATCGAGAACCCGTCGCCAAGTGATGGTCTCGGGATCGATATCCAACCTAGCAAACCGGTGGATCTCATCTTCTGTAAGCTCATTGGGGTTGGTCTTCTCGATACCCAGCTTCTTGAGACGCCTAAACATAACAGGAGCGAAAGTTCTCTTGCCGTTTTTAACAGCGACTAGCCTTCTATATAGAGGGCCGTCCTTTTGCGTATTTTCGTGGAATATGCGGGTCTCGATAGCGGCTGCTAGGAGGTTGTTGGCTGCCGTTATGGCGTGGATATCACCAGTTAAGTGCAAGTTGAACTCGTCCATAGGGATGACTTGGCTGTAGCCACCTCCAGCAGCACCTCCCTTAATACCGAAGGTAGGTCCCTGACTAGGTTGGCGGACATTGGCGAACGTGATCCGACCCAGATGCGCTCCTAGGGCCTGAGCCAAACCCATCGTGGTTGTTGACTTACCCTCGCCAAGTGGCGTAGGCGTGATGCCGGTAACGACAACATAACGGCCATTGCGACGGTGTTCTAACCGCTTCAAAAGGGTAAGATCAACCTTAGCCTTATAGGCACCGTAAGGCTCCAATTCATGGGGCGCAATGCCAACCTCCTGGGCAACGCGGGTGATCGGTTTCGGCGGTTGGGATCTTGATACTTCGATATCTGATGGAACAGGTGTTTTCAAGTTTATCGGTAAAGGTACGATGGCCCTCTGCCGTTGACGTTCGAAATATGCGGATGTAGAGTTCACCACATTCTGCAACAGCATGGCCACTGTCATGGGACCAACGCCACCTGGTACTGGTGTGATGAAAGAAGCAACTTGGGAAGCTGATTCGAAGTCAACATCACCCACAAGCCGCTTTCCTGACTTTCTAGTAGGATCATCGATGTAGTTAGTACCAACATCAATGACTACAGCACCAGGCTTGAGCCACTCCCCCTTGACGAAAGCTGGCTGGCCAATAGCTGCTACAACAACGTCCGCTTGCTTTAGCTTCTCTTCGATGTTCTCGGTTTTCGAGTGGCAGACAGTGACAGTGGCATCGGCGTTCTTCAGCAAATAACTGACTGGACTTCCGACGATGTCACTACGACCGAGAACGACAGCATTCTTTCCCTTCAGGTCGACACCGGCCTCCTCAAGTAAGACCATGACACCTTTGGGGGTGCAGGGAACGAAGTAGGGGTGACCGCCCTTCTTGGCAAGCTCGCCAATATTGGTAGTGCCGAATCCATCGACGTCCTTTTCGTCCGCAACAGCAGAGGTGATGGTATACTCGTTGATATGCTTAGGCAATGGCAGTTGAACAAGGATACCATTTACAGTAGAGTCATTATTCAACAGGTGTAAGTGTGCCAAGAGCTCTGCCTCAGTGATACTTTCAGGATAGTGCACGAGTTCGCAGCTGATATTCGCCTTTAGAGATGTTAATATTTAGAACGTAACTCTAAGAATTTAGCCAAGTTAATAGCCAAACAGCTAGAATTCATACCTCTTCAGCAGCTTTCAACTTCATACGCACATAGGTGGCTGCGTTTCAGTTAGTAGTGGCACGTGAGATGTATGGGACTAGGGTTTTTCATCATACACGAGTCAGCTCTGTCACCCACTATTGACGAGGTAATATGTTAGCAACTTATCAATACGATAAAGTAGTGGTTATTGAGGTTATAAATACCTTGAATGATTTTAAGACATGGCTTATACCTCGGGTTCACCTTCTGCTTCTCGACTATCTCGGCGGCTAGTCTCTCACGAATCTTTTTCGCGATGGCCGTCCCATCCAACTTAGTTGCAGCCATGGCGGGGTAGCTTGTCGAAAATTCCCGCCTCGATGGTAATGCCCACGGTGGGTTTATAAGCCGGCTGTAGGAGGATTCTAATGCCAAAGTAAGTTAACGGGTTTGTTTACACAGAGAATAAAAGACTGTTAGTTTACAACATACTGAGTTGTGCTAAGGGGTTGAGATGGAATATTCGTTCTCCAGCGGTGAAAGACCCTGAGTAGGAGGGGCACTGGCATGATGGACCCAGAAAAGGCAGCTGAGAAATTTGGGACCCACGGGTCGGAGGAGCTGAAGAAAAAGCTTGACATCTGATAGCGATTGTCGGCCCAGCTACTGCCAACCGTCGCCATACATTCGGGTTTGCGGATAGCTTCCGTATTGTTGTCATCCCATGTTTCCCTCGTTTAGACAGTATTAAATTCGGAGTCATATATGCCAGCCTTGGGCCATGGATGCTAGTAGGTAGAGTCATTTCCTAACCATCACAGATCCTTACTCTCTTCCTTGTTTTGTCTATGTATGTCTTGCCTCAATTGATATGCCCCTATTTGATGAAGTTCGAAGGATGCTGATACTGACTTCACCTAAATGACTCGACCTCAAGAAATTTATCCCCGGTAGGATCTATTAGCATAATGTATATGACAGAAAATGAATTTACAATTTTGCTCCAGAGTGAATCAAGCCCCGTCAAACGAGTATACGTATGTAGTATTGTAGTGAGAAAGTAACTCGTAATATATACGAAGTTTATGACTGCAAAATAATAGTACAATAAAAGTACAATAGAACTTAGATATCTAAATATACGAAAAGAAGGGTGAGTCAACGAATAGTAAACGATGGTCTAGAAGACTATGACAACTCTTTGAAGGGAGGATCCATAATCGCTCAACTCACAGCCTCAAAAGCCATATCTACGTTATTAAAAGGTTCATAATGAGTCAACTGTAAGGACGCACGTATGTAGGTAGGTAACGATGCTCAGTAGAGCCGCAAAAAAAAAGAGGTTCCTGGCTCACAGGGTTCCATTGCCGGTCTCAGTATTTTGAGTACATATGACGGTAACCCTTGCCTACTTCTAGTTAGTAGCAGTATAATAGAGCAGATTAGATTATGAGTCAAAGCCTCAAGAAATGCATAATCAGCCTTATCTAAAAGTGGTTTGTTGCATTAATGTGACTTAGTTAAGCCTTCTTCTGTTCTGGCCTTGGCTTTCTTCCTTCTTCAGCTTTTTGGTGGGGCAAATTCAACCAACGGCTGCCGCCACACGCACAAAATATCTTTAAAAGCCCACCACCGACCTTCAACTCTCTTTTTAGCGGGCGACGACGACGATACGGATAAATCAGAATTACCACAGTCGCCAATATGAGACCAATTCTGCTTTCAGGCCATGTGCGTGCATTTCCTTTTTTCTGCTACGAAAAGATATAGGACCTTTTTTTGCTGACAGTATTTCTTGTAGGAACGGGCCTTGACCCAAATCAGGTACATAACCCTCCCCTCATGATAAAAATGCCCCGCGATGAATGATGATGAAATATCCCCCACGCCCGCACATCCACGCACACATACATACACGTAGAACCGACGGGAAAAGGAGAGAGAGAGAGAGAGAGAGAGAGAGAGAGAGAGAGAGAGAGCGACCGAAAGACAGCGAAGATCCTAACTAACCATGCGCAACCCCATTCGATAGATACAACCCGGACGGAGACCTCCTCTTCTCGACGGCCAAGGACCAGCAGATCTGCGCGTGGTTCGCGCACAACGGCGAGCGGCTGGGGACGTACAAGGGCCACCAGGGGGCGATCTGGACGGTGGACGTGGACCCGACGTCGACGTTCATCGCGAGCGGCAGCGCCGACAACACGATCCGGCTGTGGGAGATCAAGACGGGCCGGTGCCTCAAGGCCTGGGACTTCCCGACCGCCGTCAAGCGCGTCGAGTTCAGCGAGGACGGCCGCCAGCTGCTGGGCGTCACCGAGAAGCGCATGGGCCACCTGGGCACCATCGTCGTCCTCGACGTCGTGCTCGACGTCGACGCCGAGCAGTCCGACGAGCGCGCCCTGACCATCGTCTGCGACGAGAGCAAGGCCACCGTCGCCGGCTGGAGCTACTTCGACAAGTACATCATCGCTGGTCACGAGGACGGCTCTGTCTCGCAGTACGATGCCAAGGTAACTAACTAACCTTTTTCTCTATCTCCCCCGTCCCGTTCTCTGGCTCCTTCCCTTCCACCCTCTTTTCGACATAACTAACGTCGATATTAATAAAAAAAACAGACTGGCGAGCAGAACTTCAACGTCCCCGTGCACGAGCTCAACCAGGCGGTGACGGACCTGCAGTGGTCGGTGGACCACACGTACTTCATTACGGCGTCGAAGGACAAGACGGCGCGTCTTATGGCGGCGCGGGACCTCGAGGTCCTCAAGACCTACCCGTCCGACACGCCGCTCAACAGCGCCTGCATCACCCCCAAGAAGGACTACGTCATCCTCGGCGGCGGCCAGGCCGCCATGGACGTCACCACCACGGCCGCGCGCCAGGGCAAGTTCGAGGCCCGCTTCTACCACAAGATCTTCGAGGACGAGATCGGCCGCGTCAGGGGCCACTTCGGTCCTTTGGTGAGTTTTCTTATTATTATATGTCTTGTTTTATTTCATTCCCTCCCTCTCTCTCTCTCTATCCACTTCCTTCTACCAAGAACGTACAACTACTTGAAATGAAATATAAGAATAAAAGCTAACCCAGTATTAAAAAACAGAACACGGTAGCAGCCGACCCGACGGGCAAGAGCTACGCGAGCGGCGGCGAGGACGGCTACGTACGGATCCACCACTTCGACAAGGGATACTTCGACTTCAAGTACGAGGTCGAGCGCGAGCGGGAGAACCGGCTGTAGGCAGGCCTGCCTTCTTCCAGCCTGCGTTTCTTCTCAAAATAGTCGTAGTAGTTAACATTACCTAATGTCCTCCTCTTCACACAATGGTTGTAGTAGGTTCGGTTAGGTTTAGGTTAGGTAGGGTAGCATAGCATTTGCATCCTTCTTTTCTGGGGTTGTTTGTCTGTCTATCTTGTCGTCCGGCGTTTTTATTTTCCTCGTGGGTTTTTTTGATCAATCGAGTCTCGTCTTCCCCCCAAAAAGAAAGGGAAGGGCCAAAAAGGGAGGGAGGACAATATGGGAAGAGAGAAGGCTTTTTAAAGCTAAGATAGCTAGCTAGATAAGGCCTTATTACTCATATGATATGATGCTTATGATGGTTGTCTTTTTTTCTATCTAGTTAAATGAAAAGAGATACCGGATCAAACGCTCAACTTAACAAAAACTGTACTCGTCAAACCTCTTTATTACCATTAGGAATCTCCTTATGGATCTCTTAGCTACCTACTATCCGTCTAGAATGCTAGCTAATGGGTATTGTCGAAGCAAAGACCTCCAGTGCTTGTGGAGTTTTCTTTCTGGTCGTTTCGCTAATCTCCAGATAGAGTACATCGTTTTTTGTCCTTTTGCACTTCTAGACCCAGAGCGCCACAGAACTCGCTGTTGATCATACCACCCTCGTTCCATCTTCCTGGCCCGTAAAAATCTATCAAGCAGAACTTCTTACCGAACTCCCACAGGAAAAAAAAGAGGAAGAAAAAAAACTCAAAAGGGAGAACAGACAGACCAGACAGACCAACGCCATGACCTGTATCGTCACGTCACATCCACATCCATTTACTGTATTCCAGCAGTAAGTTAGTTTTTGTAACTGCTGAGGTCGCATGGCTGCTATGTCGCACAATCCCAGGTCAAATCTTCCAGACGCAAACTGCAGAAAACAAGCTGCGGCAGCTAATACAATCGCTAGAAATATCCTCGTTGGAATAAGCTAGCATGAAACTCCAAATCGAGAAGTGAGCTAGCTATTAGCTTATTTCTTCTTCCCCTTCGCTTTGCTCTTGGGAGCCGGTGCCGAATTAGTAGAGGCGACGCTCGAAGCTCGAGAAGATGAGCCAGAGTTGGCCTTGCTGCTACCCTTGACGTTGTCCAGCGCTTTATTCTATTATTATAGTGTTAGTATATTGATAGTAATTGAGTCAGCGTAGCATCACATACCTTAGCAGTATCCTTGGTTGCATTCTTTGTCTTCTTCTTGGCCGGCGCCATACCAAGGATGCTATCCTCGTCGTTCTCCTCGTCATCGGGCTGCTCTCGCTTCGCCTTGCCGTTGACACCGTTCGTCTTGGTTGAATGAATATCCTCGAATTCCTTTACGATAGTAGTAAGCAGCGTAGTGCAGCGACGGCTGATCTCGATGGGCGTTCGGCTGAGGAAAAACCAATCGAATCGGAAAAGGGGACTCTCGCGGATCTCATCACGAATCTTATCATAGATGCCCTCCGAGTCGATACCATACTTGTCAAGCATGACAAGCAAGAACCGATCTTCCTCTTCCGTGTAAACTTTCTTGTTGGTAGTCGAGACCGAATAGTTTATCTTCATCTGTTGCAGTGGTACCCGATACTGCTGCATCTTCTTGCGCAGCATCTTTCGTTGATGTTCCGTCTTGTTTCTACGCTCCTCTCCCGCCTCGATGACTTGTAGATATTTGTTGTAGTCAGCAATCTCGGTATGTCGTTGCCAGAAGATCTTTGCGTACGCCTTGACTTCGGCTGGGGTTTTGCTATCGACTTCAAGTGAGATAAGTTCGTAGTCATTACGACCATATTTAGCTACTCCGTTGATGAACTGCTGGAAATCCCGCTTGTTCCAATCACCAAATCCTTGCTGAGATAACTTCTGCTTCTCCTCTAGCTCATCTTCGTTCAAGGCAGTAGCGTTGTCAATCTCCTGTTGCTCGGCTGCACGCTCTGCTTCACGCTCTGCAAGGTTCTCTTCATCACCGTCTGGGAGAGGAACCTTGTAACCAATCTCCTTCCGATAGAAGGCCGTCTCCCGGTCCTGAAGGTCTCGCAGTCTCGAAGGGTAGAACTGGTAATCATGAACGGTTACTTGCTTGGGGGCTCGGGGTGCCTTTGGCTTGGGCTCAGCCTTGCCGCTATTGCCATAGATAGCCTGTCTGTAGAATTTGTCCACCGAGTACGACTGTTCTTTGCGTTCTCGCTTGGCGGGATTAATCCAGTTGATGCCGATCTCTTTCTTTTTACCTCCGAAGTTCTCACCGTTCCACTCGTAGGCAGATTCTGATGAGAATTTTTGCAAGTCGTCGATTCCGAGCTTCTCGTATTTGGCGCTGAGCTCCTTTGTTCGGTTCTCACCCTTGGCTAGGATTGCTTCAATGTCGTCATCGTTGAGGTCACTTCCCTTTGCTGCCAACCCAGTGCCACCTTTGGTTTGGAAAACCTTCTCAGCACCATGCTGAATCATGGTGAGAAGTTCATCCTTGGCAGCAGGACCCTTGGCACCTGGGTGAGCGCGTCCTTGCTGGATGACTAACTGGTCGAGACGAAGCTTCTGAGCAGCACGCTCCAAAACCTTCTCCTCAATTGCACTCTCCGTTACGAAGCGATAGACGACTACTTGCTTCGTCTGGCCGATTCGATGAGCTCTGTCCATGGCCTGTAGATCTGCTTGGGGATTCCAATCGCTATCGTAAAGGATGACGATGTCGGCACTAGTCAGGTTGATACCCAACCCACCAGCACGAGTAGTGAGCAAGAAAACGAATTTTTCGGAGTCTGGCTTATTGTAGTCGTCGATGGCTGCAATTCGGTCTTCATGTGCAGTGCTTCCATCAATACGGCAGTACTTGAACTCCCGGAATACGCAGTAGTCCTCGAGGATATCAAGGAGACGACTCATCTGGGAGAAAATCAGAACACGGCTACCTTGCGTCCGCAATCTCCCAAGGAGTCTATCCAAGAGTGCCATCTTCCCGGAGTTGTAGACAAGATGTTCGTCTGTCGTGTAAGGAGGACCAGGTTCAGCTCCCTCGAAGAGATATGGGTGGTTACAGCACTTTCGTAGCTGCATAACGATGTTCAGGAGCCGAGTCTTAGACTCGCGCTTGCCACCGGCGCCATTGACAGCATCAATATCTTTCTCGAGGATCTTTTGGTACCATTTGACCTGCATCTCTGACATGCCAATATAAAGATTGACCTCCTTCTTCGGTAGTAGGCTCTTCTCAACATCAGCTTTGACACGACGGAGCAAGAACGGTCGAAGGACACGGTGAAGCTGTTGCACAACAGTGTCCTGGTCTTGGTCCTGGCCTGAGAACCATTGGTCAAATGCCTCGGAGTCTCCGAAGACGTCAGGCAACAGGAAGTTCAATAATGCCCATAGCTCATGAAGATTGTTCTGGAGAGGTGTACCGGTAATCAGGAGTCGATTTCTCGAGTTGAACATGCGAATGACCTGAGCAAGAGAAGACTCCTCGTTCTTGATACGGTGGGCCTCGTCAATGATGATATACTCCCAGGCAAATTTCTTTAGATGTGATTTCTCTCGAAGAATCATCTCGTAACTTGTGATACAGACATCGAACTTCTCGTCAATTAGACGCTCATTGATAAGAGCATGTCGTTCCTCCTTAGCACCTTGTAGAACAAGAACGTTGACCTCGGGTGTCCACCTGGCGAACTCTCGCTTCCAGTTATCCAAGGTAGATTTAGGTACTGTGATCAAATGGGGCCCCTTGATGTCCATGATGTGTCGTAAGTAACCCAGGAACGAGATGGTTTGTAGAGTCTTTCCAAGACCCATTTCGTCGGCGAGAATACCGGAGATACCATTCTCGTGTAAGGAAATGAGCCAGTTGAGACCGGAAACCTGGTAGTCTCTCATGGTACCTTGAATGAAAGATGGAGACTCGCGGAAGACAGTCTCTGCAGATCCACCATGTCTCTCATCCTTCAAAAGCTCAGCGTCTTCTTCGGCCTCAGTCCGGCGAGCGCGACCAGTAGTGGCGCCGCCTTGACGAGAACCCTTCTTCTTAGACCTAGCGGCTTCCTCATTTTGCTTGTCAATCTCGACTATGATCTCCCGGATCTTGGGGTTGGGATTGGTTTCGATGAAGTGGCGGAAAAGGTCGGTTAAACCGAGAAGATACCGAAACCGTCGGATACTGTCATCTTCTTTGGACTCCCCCAACATATCATGTTTCTTCCCAAATATGCTTCTTCGTAGCTGATTGGCTTCGGATCGCTTCTTACGGCCGTCGAGAGGTTCGCCAGCCATGCTGCTAGCTGTTGTGTTGGGATTCGTATCGGAATCGGTAAAATCCGGTGTCTCGTCCACGTCCTAGATTCAATTTAGTAGAGGCACGCATATAAACCAAACTTCAGGTTATCATTAAGAAACATGATTCATGTAAAAAGGTCCACCAAATGTATGATAAAATAAGCATATACTTACCATAGAGTCAGGGCGATTAGAAACAGGCTCGGGAGCATCTGACATTGACGTGTCCGGGTCGACTGCAGTCGCCCTTGAACGTGGAGGGGCCATTGTGGGTAGTCTTGGGAAGTGTGTGAGGAATGTGTTTCTGCAAACACTCAACGCGACTAAGACGCGATGCGACGAGAATAGATGGGGAAATGTCTCTCAATAGCAGTATGCGTACAACTTCGTGTGTTCAACCCTCAGTTAATAATTAGACGGGTGCACAGAAGAAAGGCGCACGAGGCTGAGCTTAAAGTGTTGATTATGTGGTTGTGGTTGTGGAAGTTGAAGTTGTAAAGTGTAAAGTTGTGGACTAGATAGAAAGAAGCTTGAGGTGGTGGGTTGAAGAAGGAATTTCCTAAGGTACGAAATCGATAATAGCTTAATCGCGTCTGGAGAAGTACCGTAGTATAACATACACGGTCATGTAAGTGGGTCTTTTCGGCAGGTAAGGTTATCAAGGGGTTATTTATATGGGGGCGGGACCTCCGTCAGATCCTAACTGGATGCTTTCTTGTTGAATATCTTTGTAGTTACGGTGTCTTACAGCTTTTAAATGTAATCTTCAGCATAGCGCTGGCTTCACAGCTGTCTTTCAGAGAGGTAACTTAAGTAAGTGCCTACCTAAACTCCAAAACTGTCAAGTATATACCTGTTATATACCTAGGTAAATTTTATATATACTTAAGTACCTAGGTATGTAAGTTCAATAAGTTTAATGTTGGTAGGTAGGTAGATACGTTGAGTTGCCGGAACCTGTAGAAATCACACGACTTGTTACAGTAAGTGTTTCTCTCCTACAGCACTCAAGGTACTCGCATTTGTACGGAGATATGTTAGAAACCTGAGAACTTCTTCATTACCAGACTGGTAGCGGTGTGTAAGAAGCAGCTATTGAGATTGTTCGGTTGACTATCGACCTCCAAATCTAAGCCCCGAGAAACATACCGGACCTTTTTAACCGATTATCGACAGACGGCATAGTCCTAGTTCGGATCAATAGCACCGGAAAAGGGGCAATGGTCTAGTTAGTTAGAAAATTAGAAGATTAAATGTTTATATTACATATAATATCTAGTCACATGGCGTGTTGAATTATCAGAGCCGCCACCTGCTTCAGTAGGCAATTCTTCTGCAATCAGTATCACACATCCTAAGAAAGTTACGCTTCGCTCGATTCGCTACGACACATTTTACAGCTTAACTGTGAGAATAGCTTCGTATCTTACGGTTTTTTATTTCCTCAAACAGCACATTACAATTTCGAACCCAAATTGACCAAAATAGAGATTAATATAAAGTTAAGGCGGCTCGGACCTCCTGAGCTCGTGGCAAGGGCCTTTCATATGTATGGGGCCCAACTATTCCAACGTGCTATAATCGCCCCAAAAGGCTGCAAGCGCTTTGTCTCTTTGAAAAGGACTAGAAAAATACAGTTCTGAGCATGAAAACAGTAGGATAACTTAAAGGTCTACAATATGAAGCCTCTAGTTAGGTACATACGTATAGATGGATGGATTCATAGGAGGTACCTACCTAGACGTGACGTCCATAGCACTAGATCGGTCCGATTTAATGCCGATTAGTTAGCTTCCCCCGCTGTGAGGACCCGTTGGGCAGGGCAGGGCCCGACTTCCAGCACGTGGGATCTGCTGTTAGTTCGCTCGGACCAACTGGCTGCTGCCAAGCAAGCAAGCAAAATTAAGGGCCGGATGGTTATTCATAGTATTCAAAGCATCGTCACTGACAATGATGACTACGACTATTACATACAACGACTTTGACATTTGAATCCTTTGTCTTCGCTCACATAATTCTCGTAATCTATCCCATTCTCCTTTCGAAGATACCATCGCTTAATGTTTTTTTTTTTTGCATAACTCCCTCTTAATCATCACCGTCCTTCATATGTACTACTAAGAAAAGTAGGGGCACTTGAGTTACGTAGCCTCCAAGCAAGGATAATCCCTCGCGCGGCTTTTGGTCTTCCAGTCGGATGTACATCATCCATCACTTCCAAACTAGCGACCCGGCCCTTATCCGTTATCACCAACTGCCTTTCTGCCTTCTGGCCCACCTTCATCCATTCCCCAAACCCTTCTTCTCCTTCGAACGTTCGAACTTGGGATTTTGCCCCACCAAACAAGAAACTTCCAGGCCTTCACACCGCCCTAAAACCAATCGCAAAAATACAACTCACCAAGAGCTAAACTGCACATACGTCAGTCAGGGCTTGGAGTCCGCTCACATAGCATCACAAACTCAGCCCGCTCGACAATAATACGACATCCCCTCAGATGGAGAACATGAGAGGAGCCTCGCCTACCAAGGGGCCGGTCCACGCCGACTCGCCCGAGCAGTTACTCGACTCTTTCAAGGCTGCCGCATTGTCCGTCACCAAGCTGTACAAGACATCGGCTGCAGCCCAGTCCAAGGCTCGGTCTGACGGATACCAGGACTGTCTAGACGACCTCCTGTCCTTCCTCGACAAGCGGCACATCGGTCTCAGCGACGGGGAGGGATGGCAGATCCGGAAATGGGCGACCGAGCGCCTGGACGGCCGAGATGCGGTCTCGCAGAATACCGAGAGCGAGGATGAGGTCGAGAAAGTCGAGACGGCTTCGTCGCCCGAAATAAACCACCGCCCTGCTACTACTATTGCTACTGCGCCGACACAGCAGCATTCCGCAACGAGACATGACGCCCCCATGCGCACCGACTCGGCACCTCCGACGACACATGCTGCCCCTCGTTCCTCGCCTGCCGTAGAGGAGCCTCAAGCGATCGTTGTCCCATCCCAGGACAACTTTACTTTCCAATCGGCATACCCATACCCTCACGAATCGACTACATACCTCAATATAGAAAAACTTGATTTATCCGACTCGGGTAGACCAAACGACAGCGCGACCTCCCATAACTCGTCATCAACAACAACTAGCACGCATTCCTCTCGGCCACGAAACATGAAGCGAGTCCCGCGTCCACGACAAGCAGGTCACCTAGGAAGAGGTGCAGGCCAGAAGCGGCCTATCAACCTCGCCGAGCTGTTCGACGTTGGGAGCATAGGGAAGGATATGTTTGGAAGAGAAGGGAAACGAAGTCGGCATACTTGATACTTTGAGCACTTGGGATAATGCTGGGAGAATCTACCGTACATGTTTTTTTTTTTTCGGTGGAATAATTCCTGGGATCCAGGGACTTCCTTTTTTTCCTTTCTTCTCGCACAGGTGCCTCAAGAGACGGGGCCGTGCCTGGATGGATGGACATTTACGATGCATTGCACGGGGTTTTTGGGATTTGCATGGCGGGCAGACGGGCTGGCAAGCAAGCAAGCAGGCGGACGGGCGGGCAGACAGGCAAGCGGCGGTTGAGCATTTTTTTTGGAGGCGTTCACAACGGAATTACACACCGAATTTATGTGCTCTTTAACCCCCTCTCCCCAAGGTCGCAGTTCGGAATCTCTCTTCTCTTCTGGGTATAGAGAAATTCCGACCGCACACCACCATCGGAAGAGTTGCTACCTAGGTACCCCGGCAAAGGCATTTGTAACGTGGTGGATTGCGTCGTAAAACTCTCTGCCGGGAATTCTGGGCGAGTTTCAGACGGGGTTATCCCCCACGCATTATCATATCATGTACATACATACTTTATCGTATCGTATTGTATTTTTCACCAAGGCGATGTAGTCAACGATGTAGTCAACGATGTCATATGATATAAACTGGTTTGGAGTGCTCCTTCATATAACCAATATTTTTCCACAAAATAGCACCCCCTGTTTCGTAAACCAATATTACTTCGGGTTTCCTCTCTCTGGGATGGTAGACGTACGTAATACGGGGTCTCCTACCGAGCTCTTGATGTATAGAGAAAGAGTTGACCGTAGTTGATGACATTTCAGGGGCCCGAATCACTCTTCAGCTTTTGCTAAGTAAAGCTTTCTTTTTGATTAAATCCACACATCTGGGTAAAACGTGATGGGACAGGATATTGTAATGGGCCGAGTACGCCAGCCATATCTAACATTTAGAAAATCTACTACTAGTTACCACCCGGTCGTAATGAGCCGAGGGGAGGGATGCTCAGGGGTAGTTAGTCCTATGAAAAAGTAAAAATAAACTCGGCTTCTCTATAGTACTCGTTAATTCCACCAGAGACACCTGCGTGACGTCCAGTTCATGGATAGGCGGAGCGGATGGCTTAAAATAAATTTTCACCAGCATGACAGCCGCTGCAAGAACGGCAAACAGGGACAAGAACCAGCAGCAGTTACTTTCGTGCCCACTAACTACCTACCTACTTACCTACTTACTGCAGGGAGGCTAGCGATGTTGGATATCAAATTTAAATTAAAAAAAAACAGCGTTCCTATGGTGTTATGTCTCTCGTGGCCTAGGTATAAAAATGGAACATACTTCAGTATAGGGAAAACTTTGTCCATATTTGAACCGAAAGTAAGTATTGAAGACTATACAGACAGAAATGTAAGAACCCCCCTCCCCCATCTAACTAGGTAATATATTCCTTCTCCTACTCCTCTGATCATCTATCTACCCTCCACAAACCCCTCTACTTATAAAGTCCCGCCTCCTACAAACTACCAAGTGCCCACCATTGGTCTTTTTCTATATCCCTTGTCACTAGTTGATACACACACACATCACGCGAAGGGGCATTGATTGTTGGCTCAAGACGTATACGTATTGTAATGATTCTTAGGTATTTATTATTTTGGTTTTATTTCGCTAGTGTAATATCTCTTCGCTGTTCATCAGCTCAAGCAACTCGACTAGATAGTTTACTGCTAATTTTCTGTTGTGTCTGTCTCCTATTCGTGGTACCTAACGTAACCATAATATAACCATAATACGTTTGGTTTATCTTCAGCGCTTCTTGTATACGTCGTATATGTAAAACAACAATAACAAAAACGTGCAAGGCCCCGCCTTCTGCATACGTCTGTCTGTCTGTCTGTCTGTCTACCTGCGCTGCCACCCTTTTGCTCACATGGTGTGGATGTTCCAAAAGAGGCGTAGTTCTATATAGATAGAGTCAGTAGCAACCTGCCTCCGCGCTCCCGTGCCAAAATGTTAGCTCCGCTGTAGCCACGTGATGATTTGCAAATAGGGGCTGTCTTAAACACAAGAATACATAATCTATCATAGCCGACCACATGCTTCGATCTACAAACTAGACGCAATGCAGCCCACGATATTAGGTGGGAGAGACGGCGAGCTTCTTCGGCTCCGGCTGCTGAGTGCTTTGGTCGTCGCCGGGGCCATCGTCTAGCGTTCGCTTCTGACCGACGATCTGCTCCACCACGCCTGCGCTCGGAGCCTTCGGTTGCGGCGGACTAGGTCCTCGCTGCGGCGGCGGCAGCGGCGGTGATAGTGCCGGAGTTTCTGCTACTTGCGGCTGCTTCTGGGGAGCGGCTTGATTCACAACGCTGGCACTAGGGCTCGGGAGTGATACTGGAGCAAGGGAAACCTTGGTCAAGTCGCTGGTTGGCTGTGGCTCGCTTATCACCCGTTCGCTGGCCGTCGTATTAAGCGATGGTGCTGGCGGTGCTAGCGGCTGTGACGGTGAAACAGGTTTGCTGGCCGAATTCGTCGGCTCCTGAGGCTGGTTTATGGCCTGTCCGCTAGGTGTAGCATTGACGTTCGGCGAGGATGCTGACGTTGAGGTTGAAGTGGGTATATTAGTCGTACCCGAAGCAGGTTGCGGTTGATGTGAGGTTTGTCCACTGACCGAAGCGCGCTGTGGCTGTGGGACTGGGGGTGTGACTGCTGCTGGTATGACTGCTACTGGTGCGACTACTGGTGGCACGGCTACTGTCGGTGGAGCTGCTGGCAGTGCAACTGCTGGCGGCGTGGCGGTTGACGGCGCGGCGGCTGGCGGTGCGGTTGCTGGCGGTGCGGTTGCTGTCGGTAGGGCTGCCGGCGTAGAGATGCTACCTGAATTTGCCAGCGGTTGCAACGGTGCAGGAGGAGCAACCTTAGGAGTCGGCGGCGCTGCCATGGTCGGGGTAGGAGTCGCTACGGCAGGAGCAGGGGCAGGGGTAGGTATAGGGACCGCTTTAGGTGTGTTCTCTGCAGATCGCTGCCCGGTTATCTGAGCAAGTACACCGGCACTCGGCGTAGTCGGGTTGGTCCTATGCGAAGAAGGCGTGTGCGCAGGCGCAGCAGACATCACAGTTGGAGCAGCTGATACGGTAGGGGTAACGGCAGGCCTCTCCTTGGCTTCGGAGTGGTATGTATCCATCGCTCGCTTCTGTCCCGCGATCTGATCCAGAACCCCGGCGCTAGGCGGTGCAGGACTGGAGACCTTTCGTGCCATGTCATCCGACGACCGTTGCTGTGAATTGGCAATCTGGCTAACCACGCCCGCGCTCGGAGGTGCTGGGCTCGACACATTAGGGGTTGGCGCAGGCGTACTTTTAGGTGGTGCTGGAGATGGGATCCCTGGTTCAGGGCGAGAAACAGGAGGGCGGGCAATAGAACCCATGCTAGGTCTAGTGATGCCTATTGTACCTGGGCGAGGGATCGATGGACTAGGTCGAGTAATAGAGGGCGACATGGAGTTCGAGGCAGGCGTAGCAACGCTCGGAGGTGGTGATGTAGCCGGACCGTGTAATGCCGTTCCATTGCTCTGCTGGGCTGCTATCGAATACGCCGGGGGTTGTCCTGGTGCCGGTGAAGCCGATGGCGCTTTTTGCATAGGCTGGGGTGCCGGTTGGGCCAACGATGTAGGTTGAGGCTGAGACGTCGTAGAGATAGGAGCAGTTGGTTGTGGCCCCAATCCATGTGCCTTGCGAACATCCGAGATGATTTTCGTAACGGACTCATACATTAAGCGGTCTGCTTCTTCCCATCCCTTGAAATTACCTAGGCTTGGTAACCCCTTTGCACGGTTGATGGCAGAATCCACAATGGCTTCTGCCTGGTCCGTTTTCTTTTCTAACCGTCCAATAATGTTATCTCTAAAGCTCTTTATCCTTCGTTGTATTTCCTCATCGGCTGCGGCCGCTGGGGTAGAACTTCGAGTAGGGGTTGACTTCGCAGCAACAGCGTGAGTCGCTGGGGCCGGGGAAGCAGAGGTAGTGGTTTGCCTACCCCCTTGCATGTTTTTGATCATGGTCTGCAGTCCATCGATAAGGGCCTTCTCGATTGACTCGAAACCCGGCACGGGATCTTGAGCTGGGAGACCCTTCACCTTGTGGATGGCTGTATCGATAATTTGAACTGCATGCTTCGTGTGTTTGGACAGATTGTTTAGCATATTGGCCTTGAACTGCGTGATTGCTCTCTCGATTTCTGGTGTTAGAGCAAGACGATTTACAGCATTTGTTCCGCCCGAAACAGCTTGTTGTGAAGGCTGTTGTGAAGGCTGGCTTTGGGTTGGCTGACTTTGGCCAGGTGTGAGAGACTGCGGACTAGACAGAGTGCTAGTCTCCGGTTTGATGGGAGGGTTAGGTGGTGGAGGTGGTCTAGCATAAGGAGAGCTGTAAGTGCTCTGCTGTGGTACACCTGGTGTTCTGGACAGAGGAGATGCACCATATCCAAGGGGGAGCTGTGCCGGAGCTACAGCTTGGGCGACAGGTTGAGCTGGTGTTGGATAAGACGTCGTTTGATAAGTCGTCTGGGATTGTTGTGCTGCTGTGCCGTGGGTGTAATGGGCATTCTGCTGTGACATATAAGACCCGCCTTGGTAATACGGCTGGTGAGCGAGATGTGACAGGTGGGGATGCGATGGTCCTAGTTGTCGATCGGGTGAAGACGGTTTACGCTTCTTGCCTGCGTCGAGCTCTACACCGGGCACACGCGACCAAAGTCCGGTTATCTCAGACTTTTTGAACGCTTCATTTCCGATCAAGTTGTGGCGAACACTGCTTTCCCATCCTTTCGTCTCGGCGGAGAAGTAAAACCATGGATATTTCTGCATGATCCTTTTATAGATTTGCTTCAAAGTAAGACCCTCGAGGGGGCCATTAGTGAGAGCTTCGTCGATTAGAACACCATAGTTTTTGCTAGGCTTCTGCAGCTGCTCCTCGGTGAAGTCCTCCTTATTGAGATCCAGGGGTGGAGATTTCGGCCGGACCTTCTTGTCTTTCTTCTCTTTCACACGTTTCTCAACATCAGAGCCTTCTTCGCCGTCTTCCCTCTTCCGCTTTGTGTACTTCCTCTTCTCCATCTTCTCGCCATCCTCGGGCGCTGGGTTCTTCCTAGGACGACCCACAGGACGCTTAATCTTCTCGCCCAGAGGCTCTTGAGGTAGAGTCTTTTTGGAAGTTTCTTGCAGCTGCTTCTTAAGCAGTCGCCGTTCTCTTTTGGACATAATTCCATCCTTCGGAGGTCGTCCCGGTCCACGTCGCTTGGGCATATGGGACATCATGAACTCGGATTGTTGGCCCTCTACAAATTCTGTTGTCTCTACGAGCCCATCATCATGAGGGTCATGCAGATCGTGCAAATCATGCAAGTCATGCGGATCGTCTAGGGCGCCAGTTGCAGCTACAAGAGCTTGGAAGTTTTCTAATACTTCACGATCGTCTTGCTCTCTCTCATCTAACTCTTGGTTCTGGTCCTGGTCTTGCTCCTGCTCCTGCTCAAGCTCAAGTTCTTCATCATCTTCATCATCATCTGAGCCTCTCAGTGGTGTAAGCTCTTTTACCTCGGCAGGTGGGGGTGTCAGATCTTCGCTGGTATCTTGGAAGTTCTCGTGATCGGAATGTTCAAAATCGAAGCTCATCTCCTTGCCCCCAATAGAGAGTCGTTTGCTTGACGTCTCGTCCGCATCGTCCTCTCCACCCGTTTTACCATATTCCACGCCATTTATGATGAAGGCAAAAGCAACATCTTTGACCTGGAGACGAGTGCCACTTTTGAGAATGACCGGAGGATTATCTAGCCCTTGATGCCTATCTTCGATGAAGAACCCGTTGCGATGAAGCGAAATAGCCTCAAATGCGCCCCTGTCCTGGTTGAACTGGATTTTAAGATGCTGCCTTGAAATTCCGCGAGTCTTTTTCGCTATATCCGGTCCTGGCGAGTGGATTCCTAGGAAGGGAATATGTTCTGGCGATGGTCGCAGGTGTCCGAGATCAACAGCAGCGGCACCGGGGGTATGCGACACGTATTGACGGTTTGATGTTATATGACCGCCTTTTCCGTCATCGTCCCCATCCTCAGAGCGGTTGACTGGGCTGTTGCGCCGCTTCTTGACTGGTCGAAGCACATTCTCCTCGCCATCAGATTCAGGACCGAGCATTCCTCCTTCCTCACTAACATAGGATTTGCTAAATTTACCTCTGTCGAAGTTGAGGGGGGTCGGTGGTGGCAGACCAAGTCTCGCGTTTTCGTCGACTTTCTTCTTGTATAGCTGCTCCCTCTTTTCGGCCCGCCTAGCTTGATTCATGGCTCGCTGATCACGGCCGACAATAACGGCATACGTAGTCATCTGGAAAACACTGTCGGCAAACTCTAGGCGCGCAAAGGATTCAAGTTTCTGGCTAGCACTGGCGGATGTAGGGTCGAGGCTTCCAGTGACAGCATCACTTTCCTGGGTAAAAGAAGCGCCAAGTGATACATCGGAGGGGGCAATATGATTTGGCATAGGTAGATCGACATGGTTGTTGTATTGAGTAGATGAGGCTTGTGCAAGTGCCATCATTAGGGTGCTCGGGTCAACATTGACATTGGCGTTGGGATGGGCCATGTTGAGGTTATTATGCGGCGAGTAGTTGGCGCTCTCGGGTTCAGGATCTGTTGTCGCAATAGCCTGGAATCGGTTTTGAGGCCTGCCTAGCGGGTGAAAGGCAGGAAACTCGGTATGTGTAGCGTTCATCATCATGGCTGAAGCATCACTAAAATCCGATGGATGCGCCGCAGAAGACCTAGTAGGATTATTCCAATCCGATGATTCAGCTGTACCGTTAACGGGTTGCTGTATGCTCTCCCTGAGCTTGTTCCTCAAGTTAGAAGCGTGAGATGAATTTTGTTGGTCCCCAGAATCGTCTATACGCTCGTCGATGTCGTCGATGTTGACATGGGTTGCGGCAGGTGTTGACAGAGGAGATACTGTCGGGGGAGAGGGGATGGTATGATCTATGTCGAAGTTGGTATTTAGTCGCAAGATAGTCTTTAGGTTTTGATTGCCACTATTGGTATCGGTAGGACTATTGGTGTTGGTAGAGGTAGTCGTGGTATTTGCGGTGGTAGTGGTGGTGATGTTTTCATGTGAAGGCTGGGTAGTTTCGGCCATAGGCGCATTTTCAGCAGTACCAGCAGTACCACTAGGAATGTTCGCATTTGAATTTAAGTTTAGGTCGGGAGTTGGGTTTGGATTCAAATTCGGAGAGGTATCTATCGCAGTCGCATTCGGTACTGGAGCTATCGGAGGAGAAGCAGTAATGTGGTTATGGGAGTCGAGTACTTCTGGTTCTGTTCCTATTATTGCTGCTTCTGGGACTGACACTGGGACTGGTACTGGTACTGGCGGTGACCCGCGACCGTTCTCGGCCGCAGGAGCATTGGACGAAGTCATCGCTGGTCAATTTCAGACAGCTCCTTCGTCGTCGCGCACAGCTTAACCTAAAGTTAGCTCGTTCAGGTGAGCGAAGGCACAAAGGTTTAGTTAGACTTGTTTGAATTAAAACAGCAGGCATTGGATCAGTGCCAGAAAAGGGATCCCCGAGCCTGTCGTCGACCGCCCAAAAAATTGATTGGCGACAAGGTTGACCACTTCACTCCGCGCCAAGAAAATATACAAGCTTAAAAGTCTATAGAATCTGTGATTGGCTAATTTTATCCCCTTGTCGGTCTTTTTCAAGTACCGGTCACTGCTAAAATACCTACATACAGTACCTAAGGCACCCTACATTATTTGATTATCTACATACATACATGTACATACATACATGTACATACATATACCTAGCGCTAACTACATGTAGGTAGGTACCTCCCTACAGTTAGACAATCTCCAATCTCCACATATGCTCAAACCATTCCCTTGGGTCTGATTCGTGCAAGGTGCATAGCAATTATCTTTATTACCTGTAGGTATATCCTATTCACATATGTAGCCATCACCGACTTTTTGTGTCTCTGTCATGCACAGCATCATAAGTCTCGTGGATAATTGACATTGCTACCTGGGATTTCTGCCTACATGTATCTAGCGTTGTACAAGTGTCTTAGCTAGTGCTCATCGTGGACATACCTAGGTACCTAGACCAAGATAGCATATTCCAATGCGACGGCTTCCTATATATACATATATTCCTACTAGGTCTACAGAGTAGAACATGGATTTAATGGCTTAACCACGTGCAGGTGCTATAAACACCGAACGTTCATTGGTAGGTGTCTATAATGGATGCAGGATGGGTGAACAGCTTGGACACCTCAGCTACTAGCCCCATACTAATATTCCGCTCTCGTATAACGCGTTGACCTTAGATGGAACCCCAACAATATCTTAGTGGTCACATTGACAACAATGGCAATGCAGGTTAATGGTAACAAAATCCAAGGCACACATGGTGGTAGCCAGTAGTCAGAGACCAAGTGCTATTCAGTTAGGCAATGTGTTGTTCAGGAGCTATTATGCCTACTCTCTTAAGAGTACAAGTTAACCCCCTTTGTCAAGCCTAGGCTCTTGGTTAATCTGGCTGGTTGCTATATAAAGTTGAGCTGGAGTCTTTGGGTCCTATTGTAAGTATTGTCGCTCAAGCTACATGGGAGAGGGAAACGAGTAGTAGTAGTAGTACCACCTTGGTTTCGTTCACTACCAGACTACCTGTTACCTATTCTTGACGCTCTATTAGGAGCATCCCCATGTCGTTGATGCTCAAACATGTACATAATATAGGGATGTAATATACTAGGACTATATTTAGCAGCTGTACTACACTCTAATTGGAGTGCATTTTGCCTGACCCATCATTGCCAAGATCACATAGCCTATGAATAACCCAATATGGCTCCTCCGTTAAGTTTGCACGATTGCCTCACTTATATCCCATGTACAAACCAAACTATGTATATATCAAACTACTTTACATTAAGATAACAACTAGTATAAACGATATCTATGAAGCAGACAAACAAATTATACAAATGTGAATGTTCTTAAGAAACAGCTACGGAAATCTAGTAAGGCTATCTTGAATATCAGGGGGGAACTGGATGAAATGAAGCGGTTTAAGTCAGAGTCATACAGTCAGTTTATGATTGCTACTATTTACATGGAATTAAAATCATATGTACTAGTTAGCCTCGTCATAGTAATAAGAACCAACAGATACCGAACACTTGCCATAACATATTGGCAAGGTTTCGAGCTCATCATTCCGTAAAATCAGTTATTCAACAGCGGCGCTCTCTCCCCCAGTCTACGTCTGCTCTTCCTCTTCCGCTCAATCACATCTGCAATCATGTAAGCCCAGTGGCACAAGAGTCCCGCGATGAATCCCACAGCGTCGTTCTTGAACGCCAAGATACCCGCGGTTGTCATGAGCATGACCGTCCACCTCTGGGCCCTCTCCTCATCAGAAACGTCTCTATGGCGCTTGGACGCGCCGCTACTTCCCCCTGACTCCTCGACGGAGGATTCCCACAGATCGCTGGCGCCGTGATTAAGGCTCTGACCAACTCTGGCGAGCTCGAGGCCCGCCGCGATGACCATGATGCCGAGCAAGCTGCGCGGGAACGCCCGCAGCAAGCCAAGCAGCGTCTCGCCGAAGAACAATCCCACGACCATCTTGAGCAGGCCCAGAAGGACAATGCTCGCGCCACTCCGCGCCCCGAACCGGTACTGCGCCGCCAACCCACCGGCGCCATGACACACGGGCATGGCGCCGAACCAGCAGCCCACGAGGTTCATAGCGGCGACGCTAAGGCCAAGCTGGGTAACGGTAGGGGCGGGGAGGTCCGGGAGGAGGTCGGACGCGAGCGCGCTCGCCGCGATGACCGAGTTCAGGGTCGTGAGCGGCAGCTGGGCGATCCCCATCCCTATGGCATCGTGTGTCCAAGCCGGTAGGAGGAAGTAGGGGTTCCAGAGGCCGAAGGCCGGAAGGCTGCCACTGTAGTGCTTACTTCCCCCGACCGCCAACGCGATGATAGCAAGGACAAGCCCGGCGAGGAACACGATCAGCGCGTAGGGGAAGCGCGGCAGCTTCTGGGTGGCGACGAGGGCGACGAAGGCCGCGAAGGCCCAGATGCGGTTGTCGAAGGGGTCGTTGACCCACGGCAGCGGCCGCAGCAGCGAGGTCCCCGCCGAGATCACCAGCGACAGGCCCGCCCCGAACTGGATCCCCTTGATCACGGGCACCGGGATCACCCGCGTCACCCAGAGCAGCAGGCCCGTGGCGCTGAGTACCAGCACGATGACGGCGACTACGCTGCCGGCGGCGACGGTCTCGCGCTGCGAGGCGTGCGATGCGATGGCGGCCGCGGCGATGGCCTGGTACGTTGTCAGCGAATTACTCCAAGCTGTTTTCGGGCTCAGTCAGAGCTTCGGGGGGGAAATATCGAAGAGGTTGTGTATGCACGCAGTCATTTACCTTCATGGGCTGGACGGGCAGCGGGATCCCGAATATGACCCCGGTGGCCAGGTTGTAGAAGCCGGAGAATACCAGGGTCGTGGATAGCGAGATGGAGCCGTTGACGGCCAGCGTCATCATGAGGGGCAAGAGTGTGCCTAGATCTCCAAACGCGCCGGACACCTCAGCGAGGGCCGAGTGCCGAAGAGTGTTTACATTGTTCCGGTGAAATCGCTTGATGTTTCTAAAGGATGACATGTTTACTCAAGACGGGTTCAAGTTCGGCTTACAGACGACGCATCCCCATTTGATCTGATATGATTTCAAGCTTGAGATGATAAACGGAGGTTGGATTTTAGTTATTTGGTAAGTCGTTGTTTCATCCGCCTGGCCCACACAATGCGGAGCGTCGGTCCCGCAGCCAGGGGTTGTACAATACGATGACTTACCACCTGCAGTTAGCTTGCCGGCATATGATATGACCACTAACTAAGGATCACAAGACTTTCTTCTTAAAACATATTCGTCACGTAGATTAATACAGCTGAAATTATATATATTCTTACTCCACAAACTGCCATAAACTGCTATGTCGAGTTTGAGCTGTTTTACAGGATCGATGTTTAGGGGTGGACCTGCAGTAACATCCTATGCCATGCAATGCTATGTGCGTATGTACGATGCACCCATAGCAATTGCATACCTATCCGTACAGTTACATACAAACACTCTGTTCTAGAGTTCTCGCAAAGCCTCACATCTTATTTAGAATAAACATAACTTCATTCAAGGGTACATATTAACTCTCAACGACCTTAAGAGTAAGTATTATTAGATATAGTTGGATATTTGCAACATGTGAGTTCCCATTTACCAAATTGCATATTGGTGAAGAGTAAAGATAACTAGACGAAAGTGTGAAGGGCCATACTTGACAAGATCACCACCTGCATAGGTACATCTCACCAAATGAGACCTTTATGCATGCAACAACTGCAAAATCAGAAATGGTAGATGTCAAACAGCCACATTCCTATGTACAGGATGACGTCTCGTTTTATGTACTTTCCGGGGTTTGAGTGGATACCTAAGTTAATGCTAAGTGGGCTTCCCTTTTCAATTAACCAATCAAGTTGTTGCCAAACTAAATGCTACGAAGTATCATCTTCCAAATAATTGAAATCTGAAAGATATATATTTGGTTAGCAATAGCCAGGGATTATTCCATTTTAAACATTATAATAATAACATCATTCAGATTGTACACTACGCCGAATAATGATTATAACCGGAGCATTAGGTGTACAGTGGAAGAGGTAAGTATCAATTATTTTGGCAGCAACTTGCCAGTTGCGGATAATCGACACGATCAACCGGGTTATTGTTCCCCAGGACCCCAGGACCCCAGGACCCCAGGACTGCCAAATTGCTACCTACATATGTAGGTAAGCGACTTGGGGCTGAGTCGTGAATGACAAAAATGGCAGTGAATGGACGCCCTGGCGGTCGAGGTTACCACAGTCGGGAGACTTCCCCGATCTTTAACGCACGGAAGCCATACAACCCGAAGCAAAGTCTCATCTAGGCCTTTTGATGACGTAAAAGCCTAAAAGGAAATTGTATAATGTATCCTGGAATGTTTCTTCCAATCCGTTTCTTTGTAACTTTACCTCTTAGTCTACTATAATCCTGTAAATCTCCTTGATGTCCATCCGATTGTCCATTTTATCGCATCCCTAACTGAACATTGCTGTGAACAAACGCTGTGAACAAACGCTGTCTCGGGATTGAAACCCGCTCTGTGTCTCAGGACCCAACCTCAAATGTTGTGGAGAATAGTGTAGACACTATCAATATGGTTTCCTCGATATTTCTGCTCTTCGTAGCGGCTATCGCATTTGGCTTATTTTCTATAGTTTCCGGCCTGAGGAAAAACATTGCAGCAGCGAAGCGGACAGGCTTGCCTTACTATGTCATCCGTAAGTTATTATACTCGATGTCATAGTGCATCATATCGGAGATTTAAAGGCTTATTGTTATCATCATAGCCATAAGCCCTTTCGGGATCCCTGCTAGGCTCCTAGGTGGGAAATGGGTTGCTCTCTTCAAGTTGCTACCAAAAAAATACTGGGAAGACATCGAGGTGTAAGTATTCAACACCTCATCTCACCTTCGCTGTTAGCTCATTAATCGCATGGATAGCGTATTGGGGAGGAATTGGCATTACCAGAAGAACCATGAACCATTTTCTAGGATAGGCGAGGCTTTCATGCTCGTCTCCCCAGGGAAGATGATATTACTCACAGATAATGCCGAGGCCATCCACCAAGTAACATCGAAGCGCGAGGCATTTCCGAAGCCCACTCACTCATATTCTATCCTATCGCAGTATGGTGACAACGTGTTGACGACAGAGGGTGCTGTCTGGCGCATGCATCGTAAGGTCACGTCGGCTTCTTTTAATGAAAAGAACGCAGCCTTAGTCTTCAAAGAATCAATTTACCAGACAAAGGGACTTATCAGTCAGTGGCTAGGTCCTGACGGCCTAGGAAACAAAACGATCAATTCCCTAGAGCACGACACGATGTCTCTCATGCTCAACATCATCGGTTATGTGGGCTTTGGTCTCAGGCTATTATGGCCTGGGCAGACTTTGCCGCCTGGTACCGACACGAAACTCGCTAAGTATGCGTCGCTTGACGCGGCGGAGGGACACACGATGAGCTTCGTAGACTCTTTAGCAAACACTCTTGACCATATTCTTATTCTATTACTTCTCCCAAAGTGGTTGCTCAGTAAGCGCTTCCCTCTGCCTTGCCGAGAATGACATTCTAACAGAGACTTTAGACAAACTTCCCTTTCAGTACACGAAAAAGGCAGTAGAATCAGAAAACAATTATTTGAAGTACATGTACGAATTCCTTCATGACAAGGTCGAAGATATACGCTCTGGAAACGCCGAAGAGGGCATGGATATCATGGGTCAACTTGTCCGCACAAGCTACGGGGATAAGCCGACAAGCGGCTCCTCAAAGAAAGAGTCTCTTGCACTTTCAGACAAGGAAATCGTTGGAAATGCCTTCAGTGAGTAATTCCCAGTGTTACTTATGACCCCTTTCTACCTGCCTAGTTTATACATATAGATATCCTTGTCATGATTTCAGGGGTTTGCATCACTAGAAGCAACTCCTTTAGTTGACCGCAACCTACCTCATTACCTAGGAGAGCATAACCACTAACACATAGCTCCAACCAGTCATGATCGTAGCAGGGCACGAAACGACAGCAAATATCATCCACTTCACACTAGCAAACCTGGCTATCAGCCCAGCGGTGCAACGCAAGCTACAGCGGGACATCGACGCAATCTTGGAGGGCAAGGAGCCGGAGGCGTGGGACTACGAGGTGACGAACGCGCTACAGGCGTCAATGGTAGGGGCCTGCATCAACGAGACGCTACGCCTGATGCCGCCCGTCTGCGGCATCCCTAAGGAGGTCTCGCCGAGCCAGGACCAAGTCCTCACCATCGACGGCGAGAAGCACCTGCTCCCACGCGCCACGCAGCTCGACCTGGTCATCACTGCCGCCCAGCGCAACCCGCGCTACTGGCCTACGCACCGCAGCCGCATCACCCCCGGCGCCGCCACCGACATGGACGACTTCGTCCCGGGGCGCTGGTTCCCAACAGATGCCGTCGCCGCCACCACCAACAACAACAAAGAGGAGGTCGCGGCCGTCGTCGTCGAGGGCGCCGACACGGAGGACTTCGGCGGGTTCGCGGGCCCGGACACGAGCGCGCAGCTGTACCACCCCCCACGGGGCGCCTTCATCCCGTTCTCGGACGGGGCGCGGTCGTGCCTCGGCCGCCGCATCGCGCAGGTCGAGCTGCTCGCCTCGCTGTCCGTCGTCTTCCAGAAGCACAGCGTCGAGCTGGCCGTCGACGAGTGGGCGAGCGACGAGGAGGTCGCGGCTATGGGGCCCGCGGAGCGCGCCGAGGTCTACGGGAAGGCGCAGGAGAAGGCGCGCGAGGCCATCGCGTCCGCTTCGACGAGGCTGACGCTCAAGCTGCATGGGACCAAGTTCATCCCCGTCAGGCTTGTGAAGAGGGGCGAGGAGAGGTTCGTGAACTGCGTCGATGCGGATGCTTAAATGCTTTGATTGGTTTGATTGATTGGTTCATCGACTTCAGAGGCTGGTCAGTTGGTCTGTGTAGCTTGTATGTAGCGTTATGATCACGATGATAGCTAGGGTCATACTTAGGTGCGCTTTACTAGAATCTCACCTCATAGTTGGAGTCTAACTACATATCTACATATATAAACACTCATATATATATCGTCTCCTACAAATATTAACTTATACGTGGACCTTAACGTTGATGTGGGAAAGTTTCTAGGTGAATTAAGTTATGACGGGGATAAGACCCTCGAGAGTAATTATTCTATAAATGATATACAACGCCACGAAATGATGTTTTCCCAAATATGCATATATTTCACGAGCAGTAGGGTATTGCCAGATATTTTCGCTTTGTTGAAATGGTCCAAAAGCGTACCAAGTTTCTAAGAAAACAATGTGAGTTGCTATTCGTGTAGATATCCTCATACATATTTCACTATTCCTTCACGATATGGCTAGTAGATATGTCAGACCGCACCCTTGCGCTTGAGAACAAGTTATTAATATAAACGAATGTCGTTTCCAATAAATCATTGTTTATATCCGCATTCTTGGTGTCCAACTGATATATTAACCATGTTACCTGCCCCTTATTCACCAGCTAAGTAACCTCCCTCCAACCATACCAGTCTCAAAGCAACACGTTTATTTAAGTTGGACTTCATAAAATGACTAATGTTAAGTGCGATATCCATCAGTTTTCAACCTGTGGCCAAAATATAAGTGGTGAAGATACGGATTTAAAAATTGTGTGAGAGTTACTGCCTAGTAGTACCTGTTAATAATATGATAAGGAAAACGATATCACATTTTCATGCCTTTAAATCCAGGCAAAGGAATTATATAGATTAATCCAATAGATTACTCCAATTTCATCTCGCCACTTTTATATATTCGAGGTACCAATGCTGTCATGGACATAGTATAACCTATATTCTGCCAAACGCTTTCACCAAGTTGGAATAGAAACCACCAGTCAAGCTCTTCTTCCTTCTTATTACTTCATCAGTCTGTCTTAGTTTTTGCATGTAGGGAGGGCATCACTTGAACCCAGACATCTTAATGGGAAAAGGGCGTTTGTCCTGCTGTCCTAAGGCAACCAGCCTACTTGCCTAAGGTATCCATCGGTACAATGTACCTAAGTACATAACCAATCTCTACCTGAGGTATCAGGGCAGAAACACGTACAAACCCCACCTCCTCACATCAACAACACGCTCCATTAGCTTTCCCCAAACCAGATACATCACTGCCTGTGTATTTATTGCTATAACATCACAAAGCATTTTCGTCCCCCTAGCTAATACTGGCTGGTTGAAAGCACTTGCAACACTACATATCGCATTCCATAAATATCCTAGCTCACGAGACTCTTCGTTTACTAGAATGAGTAACCCTGGAACTCCTGCCGCTGGAGTAGCTTCTGACGATGACGAAGCTGATGCGTCCCAGAGGCAACACGTTCCTCTGGTGAAGTACGGACAGAATATTATGGTATGTAGCTTGCAGCTTGCGCTTCGTCTAGGTTATTCTTAGGCGTTGCCCACTTACCTACTCTAGATATTTATAGATCGAGGTGTTTCTTCGAAAAAAGTTATTCTTCTTATAGCCCCTCGATTGTATATTTCACTAACCTTGGCATACCTACCAAACAGGAAATCCCAGGTGATCCATTTGGGTTCAAGTGGGCACACTCTGGAAATATTGCTCATTGGGGTGATCAGAACAGAGCTAGGGTACGTCTACACTCCGTGAAATAAACCTCCCCTTCAGAACTGCTATACTCACAATGTTAGGAATTTCCTACTTTTCCGAAATCGGATTTCTGCTTCCAGGATAAAGAATGGGCGAAGTCCCTGGCCAGCCTGCTCTCAACGCTGTCGGAGTCTTTTCTAAAGGGCGTTCTCGATAAATATGAAGACTTTGTGGTCATAGCAGAAAACTCTAATGAGAAGGTTGTCGACTTCAGCTTCCAGTCCATGAGCGTCCGGGTCGCACAGTTCAGAGATGTGCGGGTTGGTGACCCGAAGTCGTACAACCAAGCCCAGCGTGCAGTGGACGTTGAGAAGAAATCAACCGCTAACATGATGGCAATCGAGCCACCGATGGGCAGGATCATCGAGAACATGATGATGGCACAAGCTATTAAAGATGACAAGGCTCCTTCAATGCCGCAGTTCCGTGTGTCGGAAAAGCATCCACAAGGTGGCGACAACAAGAAAAAATGGTACAAAAAGCTTCGGCAGCAAGTGACGCGGGCCTTTTGGGTCGAACACTCCCGACTAAGTCGGAATCAGATTCGTAAAGTAGCCACGGCACCAGCAGATGAACTACGGCAGCAAATCGAAGAAATCCAACGAGAAGACAATTCTCATAGCCGAGATGTTTTCTACCAACACCACACAGATTCGGCTGCGGCAGAAAACCAAGACATTTACGAACGTGTTGATAAGGATGTCTTATTGGTCCTTGATGCTGACGGAAAAGCAATCCTCTGTTCCGTACAGCGATTGTTCCAGCAGCTGTTCGGTACAACCATGATGGAGAAAGTTACAGATGCTATCAGGAAATGGTCAGCGCTGCCGCCTCTACCACAGCCCGACACGGCACGGCACGCCGTGGACGAGATAATTCGTCGTGATAAACATCCCGAACTCGATATGGAAAAGGCGAAAACACCAGAGGAGCTGGCGCAGAGAGCGTCGTGTGTGGTGCATTATGGAACCTGGTAAGCATCTTTCGTCGTTATCTCATTTCCATGTGCTTAGTTCTCGAGTTTGAAATTATTCAAAGAGCCATGTTCGAGAAAGAGAGAGAGAGAGAGAGAGAGAGAGAGAGAGCGTTGAACAACTCCTACGCTTCGCTAAAACATTTGGAAAGGAAGTATTGCTGATTCTAGTTGTTGTAGGGCTCAGCAAGGCCACTTCGATCCAGATATTATTTACTTGACAGATGATACCCTCTTGGACTTCCATAGCTTGTGGCGTAGATTCCGAAATCGTCCCAATTTTGCTCGGGAGGTTCTACCACGATTCAAGCGAGGCGTATTCGGCTCATCATCCGAAGTAATTCGCTTTCTACTAAGAAGCGTCGCACCTAAAGAATACGAAGACTGTCTAGAAGTTTTCAAAGCCCTACCAACAGAGAGCAAAATGGCCGTTTCGCATCCAGATTGGGCAACATTATTCGTCCTCGGAATCAATTCATTCACAGAGCGACATAAGGATACAACCGATGTTAAACAGGGATTCGCGGGCTTGATCCCATTTGGCGAATATGAAGGTGAGTGACAAGAGAGCGATTGCTATTCCCAGGTCTAACTAGAATTAGGAGGTGATCTATGTTTCCCTCAGCTGGGGTTGCAGCTCGCCTACCAGCCTGGTGGTTGTGTTATCTTCCGCGGAGCCGAGCTGGAGCACTATGCGCAAGATTGGAAAGGGTACAGGATTTTCATTCTGGCTACTAACCACCAACCCGTGCGCAACTGGGCTTATAGACGGCTCGGTAAACGTGCCGCCCGCCCTAGAGACCCATGGTTTCGCGGTGAGACAGCTGAAGAGACCATTCACCCTCCGGAACTAGATAAAGAAGAGGAGGAGGGCGAGTACGACCCCTGCTTTGAGGAGATTATCGACCATGACCCTGATGAAAGTCCTTGGACGGATTCTGAGATTCATGGTGCCGGTACTTGGGATCCGGCCAAAAATCTTGTCTCGAGTTCATCATCGGATACTACGACTACAGAAAGCGAGAATGGACAGCATAGATAAGACCCGTGATATGTACTCATATATTTTTTTTTGTTTTTGATCAGAAGCATCTTGTGTGCGGCGGTGAGTTTATACCATACCAAACTCAACTCGTTGCATAATGGAAAGGGAAAAGCTCTCGTCAACCCCACTATGTTATAGTTGAATCGAAAATGAATTGGTTTGGTTTCCTTTAACTAGCGGACTCACAGTGATGTGTCTCATACTTACCATAGCTACAATTAGTTAGGAAGGAACAACGAAGCTGAGGACTTGCAGTGAGTTGTAACCTCATATTCTCCACCAGAACCCAAAGAAGCTCTTAAGAGTTTGTACAACATCAATTGCAGCATCAACGTCACCAATAAACTTCTCGTCTCTCCAGTTCTTTATGGGTACCTAGGTACCCTAATGTCATCATCCCGGCATCAATTGATTGTATTAAAAGCTAGCAGTGGAGGTGCCGGGGGTTAGTGAATGCCAATCACATATTACTTACTTGAAGCCCTATTACTTGCATCTCCCCCCCCCCCCCCAATCACGTCCCGTTCCCGATTAGACTGCCAAACTGGCCTATCGATTCTTCATCAAAATAAACAACCCGACGCTCCCCCTACCTTACCAACCTTATAAACCTCACTACCTGCGTACCTTCCTTACCTTACCTTACCCTCTCGTGCCTACTCTACCTTTATGTAGCCTAGCTCAGCACGTATTAAATATTACCTTTCAAGAGAAGCACGTCCCCCTTTCAATCGCAATCATAACATCATACAAGTTACAACTCTCTCTAGATTTGACTCTTCCCAGTCTATTACCGATCAGGTACTCATAAGTTATCATAAGCTATTGCATCTCAGTCGCATTTTCAACGCGACCATACTGATACCCATTTTATCAACCCTTGCACGCCACTTGGACTCAATACATCATGTCGGCCAACAGCTGGTTGTCGCGCCAGCGAAAGAGTGATTTGACCGAACTCGCCCAACATACTGGTCTCAAGAAGTAAGTTTGCATGTCACTAGTATAAGGATCATGTTGTAGTATATATATACCATTTCATACGATATTTGCCTTTTCTTTGGAATACGACGCAATTCTATTGAGCCACTTACGTCTGCATCGCTGGAACGCGTGTGTGTACTAAGGTGGAGGTGGGGCAGGAGACATCGCATCACGATGTAAAGAAAGACACGCGCCGTCCCGACATATGAGACAACGCATAACTAGGCAAGACAAATACACGTAGCTAACATGGGAATTGCAAAAATAGCTTCGAGGGTTTCAAAAAGTCCGACCTCGAAATTGCCCTTGATGAGTACTTGACCGAAAATACGTCGTCGTTCTCATCGGACCCCAAGGTCGCGCCTTACTACAACACTCGCGCCAAAGCCGTTGGGTCCCCCATCAAGAGGGATATCGATGGACCTCTGGAGAAGCTAAAGGTCCCGAGGCGCCGCGCTACGAAGGTCGCCGAAGAGATCATCAACCAAGAGTAAGTCCTTGCGATTTGCAGTTTTGCGACAGATCAACAACACGCGACTTGAACTTGACGCGTCTGCTAACATGTTTTCGCCAGGTCCGAGGAGGAATCTAGCAACAATGGCACTTCATCGGCCCTCGTGCAGACGCCTGGTCGCGCCCTTTCCCTTGCGAGCCGCATTCCTCTTCCTGCCACGCCTGCCGACGTCGCCAACGCCGTCGATCGCTCCGCCGTAGCTGTGAGGACACGCGTCACGTCTCTATACAAGGAATCGGGCATCACGGAGGCAACCCACGCGACGCGTGAAAGCCTGTCCACCGTTACGTCGGTGCTCTTCGCCATCAACGCATTCGAGTTGTACTTCCTGCGCCCCGAGGTCTTGGCTGATCGCTATGCCTTCACCATCCCCGCTGTCTCGTTCCTCGGCACCCATGACCACCCAGTCTTCGTCCCGGATATGTTCCTCCTCCTTACAGCATCTTTCTGGTCGCCTGCGCTTACCTGGGCATTCACAAGCGTCGTCCTCCCCAGCCTCGTTGGATACTTCATTAACCTAACCAGCGGTACTGCTTCGCACGGCGGCCGTGTGACGCGTCGCAGTGCTCCCACTCAGGAGTACGTTGTTGATCCCCTAGCCTTCAGCATCGTGAAGGCTATCATCTCGTTTGTGGTCTACGGCCAGGGTGTCACGTTCGGTGGTTGGTTGAACCCGCAATCCATCGAGCGCATCAACGGCGCCGTCTATGGCGGCTACAAGGGCGTTCTAGTGGGAAGCGCTGTCTCCGGCCTCTTTAGCGTCTATGATGCCATCCTCAAGAAGTAAAGCCCCGGATGCTGCTCCACTTCGATACTTAAGGGTGACACGCTTGTTCTAGCCCTTCGAATGCGTAACTTGCAACGAAAGTTAACACTCTTACATAACCCCCCCTCATGAGATGCAATGTTGTTTATACCCGCCTCTTTATTTCTGATTTGGAAAGCAACAAGCGAGCTAGAGTTGTCCTCTTCTCTCCCCCACTTGTTGCCGTCTCATTTATATATACCTAAGTTACATACATGAGACCCCACGAGATGGCGTTTCTTGGCGTTCTGGCGTTGGTGGCATTTGATTGCTACTGCTGCTCTTCGCCCGATACCAAATTTCTTCGTCACTTTTGAGTTTCTTCCTCGTGTCCCCCCCTCTCCCACTATCGAGATCACATCATGCCAAATTCACTTTCGCAATGGATGAATCTGAGCAAGAAATTTCCCGTTGGGGCGAACGAATGCGAAAACTATCGCAGTTATCGACTTTGTTTGTCTTTGGGAAGTAGATTCGTCTTATGAGAATTTCTTCTTTCTTCGAATTCCACGTTTTCTAGGAACGGAGGGAAGGAACGAAGGGGTGGATGAGTTCTCTTTTCAGCATGCGGCTGTTGGTGGATGGATGAAGGTTGGATGGTCGGTCGGTCGGTGGTTTCGGTTGGTTTCATCGTCGTTTTTGTCTATAGTAGTTTTCTTTTTTATCACGGGGTTTTTATATTTCCGCGGTAGGCAGGCAGGCAGAGTTTTATTTACTATTAAAAGGAGTCAGGCACTTGGTCGTCGTCTCGATGAATCGCACTGGTTGGTCGATCTATTGACGTCGTGAGCCGAACGGCGCCCTGTAGACTTTGATGGATGGATAACGTACCTACATCTAGAGTACTGGTTGGTCGGGCGGGGAAGGACTTTGGCTTCGGTTCGAGAGGGATCGCCGCGCGGTTTGTTTTTACGGTAGAATAGGAAGTATATTCTGCATATTGAACTTCAATGCTTATTTCAAAGAACCGAGCTACTTCCATCATGGTTTCTTTATATATGTGTGTGACCATTTTACGTATCTGCGTCATTGCGCAATGTCACCACCATCCACTAGGGCAGTGGTAGTGTTAGTTGTGTGTGCAATCCCGAATGGCGTAATCTACATGGATAAATGCTACTGCTATAGCTTAGCAAGTAAACGAGGAAGCATCTCGGTTTGCTTTTTCTTCTCCCTCCAGAGCCTTTATTTATACTGGTTGGTTGGTTGGATGGATGAGACGGATAGGGGCATAGTAGCCCCTATCCACCTATCACACACGATTACCTACTTACCTATTCATATATCGACCTAGTCTAACTCATATATTTGGTTTAAAGTAGCCCACCAAGTATGTCATTGACAAAATGAATGACATGCTTAAAAACATTGGCATTCGGATGGTAGATGCTTGGACAGTGGCATCTCCAGGAAGTATCCCTTATTTTACACTGTAGTACTACCGTAATTCAGATTTTATGATATTGTGATAATAACATTTACATTAAGTACCTAGGTATGTAGGTGTACAATGGAAGGTATCAATTACCTATTTTTGGCGACAATCTGGCCAACGAATAACATATAGAGGTATACGTCGAATTCCACGCAAGCAGCCACAACAGCAGCAGTAGGCTTCCGTTTTGTCCTACAATACAAACATACAGCAAAACACACCGGCTAATGAATGGGAGATAATAGGTGGAGGCTGCTTTGAGAAAAGAGCAAGAAACGAAGACCTAACTGACATGTTAACTATTAGGTGAAGCCTGTGCTCTCAGGTTAGGTACAGCGCCTCTCAAGCAGGTGAATGCTGATGTAATGGGCTTTAGAGAAGAAACTGGACTGAGTTGAATCAAGTCATGGGGTGAAGAAAGAGGGAGAGGTTAGGGAGTAATGGCCTATTCAACTCGGAAGTTCATTACTTCGTAAGGACAGTTGCTCCTATGCTTACTGGGTGGATATAGTACTCTTTCTTGCACCAAGGTAGGTGTCAATCACACAGAGATGACTCACTCTCAAGGCGAGTTCTTGCTTAATATTGAAATTTGTTCTTTTCTTTCTCTATATCCTATTAGCAGTAGGTTCGAACACCCACCCCTATCCCTGTCCCTACCCCTACCGCTCTAACTAAGGCCAGGCCACACATTGTATGAAGCGACAGCTGTGGTTCTCGACATTACAAGAAGCATATATACATATAAACAACATTTCTAGAACAAATCTATCCTTTACCACCAACGCCGCGAGGACGTAACTCGCCCTCCCCTTTCTCCCTTAGTACGCGGACCTCCCTTATGTTTCCTCAGGTACTGTATTATACTTTGTAATGACACCTGAAGTCGATAGCCCCCTTAGCGACGATTCGCCAGGAAACCGTAGGAAATTTAATCTTCAGAAAGGAGGTCGGTAAAGTATGCAGATGAAAATCAACCGTTGGGACCTAACTCCTTATACGCCACGGCAATGCTTGCATTTGTCGCGAGACCTTGTGTACCGGCCAGATATATCGATGGCACCTTTGCATCTTTTTCATAGCCAATTGGGTTCTGATGCTCATCCCTTCTGTTAGGCTAGGTTGCTGGATATCCCCCTAGCACACTGAGGCAGACACCCTTCAGTCGCCCGCCTTCACATATATATTTAGTTGGATCTTATTGTGCCGACCCGGTTAATGATTGGCTTCCTCGGCTGGATTTTCCCATTTGATAGGATGCACCAACATGCTGCGTAGGCATAACCGGCCGGAACTGCTTGCTTGTTCCTCTTGTTGTCGTCCACCGCGAAGGGTACCCCCATTAGCATTTCCATCATCGCCGCGACCGTCTAGTTGCGCATAGCCCAACCAGCGTCGCCACAGCTGACCAGCAAACTCGCTATTATAGTACCAGCTAGTTCCCTTGAAGTTATACTCATTAGTCAGATCAAATGGGGACCCGTGGCCACCAGTACTATGGTCACGACCACCATTGAAAGCCTTGTCGATATTCCTTATAGGCCACGCGCGGTCTAGATAGACAGGATGTGGCGCATACACTGCCTTTAGACCATGGTGGAATGCTATTGTCGGTGGAAACATTTCACTAAACATGCTATGATGCATACGCCATGTCTCTTCATGCATCACAGACAGTAGACGGCGCGATAGTCGGGAAGCAGTAACAATGGAACTCCGACGAGGTGGCTTGTCGAGTTTCGTGTCATAGCCTGTAATATCTCCAGCAAATACCCAACCAGATTCCTCTGCATCGAAGAGCGGATTCAAGGTGATAATGTCGGCATCTTCGCCAACGCCGCATTTCGACATGTCGGATCCGTCGTCGCAACTTTCCGGGAGAAATTTCTCTCCATACCGTAGTCCTATTCTACCGGGGAAAGACACCGGACCGAGGATAGAGCGCTTTCCAGAAGCTAAGGTTTCTTCCTCAACGATCTTCGTGAAGTTGTTCCAGTCTCCGTGGAAGGAAGGGATGTAATATTTGGCAGAGCGTTCCCACATGCCTAGTCGACTCTGCTTTGCAGCCCATTTGCCTAACCTATCAAATAGCTCGTAATACGAGCCAGTCCAACGCATGTCCATTTCCCAGTTCCAGAAATGCGCGTATTCCGGGTGCTTAATCGCGAAGTACTGCAGAGGCATGTGAGCTGACCGGTACACACCGTGGATATCAGCGTTTGATGGGTTCTCAAAAGAAGCGCCAAAGTTTCCAGGATAGTATAGCTTCATCTGTGCCTCGGACCACAATGTACAAAGACCATGAAATTCTGGGGGGACACTATCATCCAGAATACGCTGGACAGCCGTCTCATCTGCCCAGATTGGCGCATCATTGTCGTGAACGTGTAGAAGGAAGTGCACATCGTATTCTCCTCCGGATTTCAGGCTCAGTTCGGAGACCATCGCACGAAAATTGAGAATGGTATGGCTTGTCCATTTGAACCCTGTAAACAACCGGACGATAACAGCAGTCCGATCTATCTTCTCAGATTGCATATCGGCTAGTTCGGCATCTAGGGTTGTGTTGCCGGTGAAGAAGCGGTCCTCATTATCTAAAAAGCAGCGCCCCTGCGCAGATGCCCAGTCGATGGTCTCGTAGTTTATCTTGGCCGTCTTCTCCCAGATTGTGTTGCTACCTTCCTTCTCGGTTTCGGCACCGACACCAACACCTCCTTGTTCTAAGCCATATCCCAGACCATACGGCCCATACCGGCCGAAACGATCAAAACAAACATCCTGCCGAATATTGAGTAGGTTATACGATCCAATAGCGGGTTGTGCTTGTCCTTGCGGAACACCATCATATGCGTAGAGATCGGGGGCAAGAATAGTTCTATTGTCGTCAAGATAACAAGGACGGACAGGGGCGTATGTGTTCCGGTACTCGTCGGAATCATAATCTGGTTGAGGACGGTAGATCTGCGGTGTAGGGAGTTCAGTATGATGCACTGATGGTATAGTGATTTCAGCATGGTGGCTTTTTGGGTATTCCGGCTTGTACTCGGAAAATGGCACTAGCGACCTGAGCCCGGTATAGTAACCATCGAGACTGTATATAATGATCAGCAGAGGTTCTCGCGAACGTCGTCTTATTAGAGGCCTTACTGGTCGTATCGCAGCCAATGTGGCCCATTCTCCTTGGGTAGTTCTCCCTCGTCCTCTTCATCCCCAATGAGGACCAGTTCAGCGGTTGGATCATTCTGGATGACCTGTGCCTCGTCATTGCTATCCTGCGTTTGTAGACCCGTAGTCTCGCCAAGTGTAGATTCGTCCTTCGACTGGCCCTTCCCAAGCTTCATTAAGTCGAATACCTCTCTTGATTTCTCATGCAACCGTGGGTTGAATAATGTGACAGACAAACAAGCGATGACGACAAAGGTCCATATGAAAACCCTGCGATAAAGACAATGACCGAGTAAGGTCTTTACTCTTATTTTCGACGGTGGTTGGCTCGAAAGAGGTAGATGAAGTTCAGTTTTCCCTGATATGAAGAAAGTAGGCCATGACGAGCTTCTAGGTACGAAGCTCGATATCCGTTCCATCCTATGTTGTAGATGGGCAGTTTGAGTACTAGTTAGATCGTATGATTGGTATCGTCCAAGAGAAGTGTGATGCTTTGTAGCTTCTTGAGACGTCGAAGAAGCTTTAGAAGCTCTTCCCCTTTCTCCAAGGGGATCCAAGGTGGCAGAGGCAAACAGGGAAGCCTTTTGAAGTGGACGCCAGTGCAATTAACAAAGAAAGCGGGTATGATCTCTTTCAAGGAGAGGACGTCAAAGGCCGTTGCTTTTTGAAGGGGAACAGGCAGCAATGACTATACGAAGAGTGTAGACGAAGACCCGTTGAAAATGATTAGACCAGTTGGTGGAATCGCAAATTAACAAGTGACTAGACGATAGCCATTAGTAGGGGTAAAAAGATGCAGTTCACATCTGAGAGGACGTATTCGTGGGTTTGGTGGGGTGGGGGCAGTATGAATAAAGTCACGATGTCATACGTGGGTGGGTGGTGTACAAGGTCTAGATGCGTACCTGGAAGGCAGAAACAACAGATCTGGAAAGGTTCGAGGATTAATTATTTGATTTAAGAGTGAATTCTAGCCTGTTTGATGCGCCCCGAAAGATGGCAAGGCCTGGAAGAGAATTCAACGGACTACCTGTATGAACGAGTGCGGGTATGTGGTTGTGTGTGCTCTAGCCCATTAGAATTATGTTCCAAGTTTCAAAGTTTTAAGTTCTTTTACCCCTTCCTCAAGTGTCGGAGGTCAAGTTAAGAACAAACCGGTAGAAGGCACAACTCCCAGAGTATCAATGCCTAGAAACTCTACTCTACCTTACCTACCTACCTACTAACTTACATACAGATGCATGTATGTAGTATGTAGGTATGTAGGTGTGTATGTATGTATGGAGAGTAGCTGTTTGAGAATATGTAGGATGCTGTATGTAGTTAACTATAGGAATCTTTCTCCGGAGTTTCGGGTTGGACGTCTCACGGAATAATCAACTAAAGAGGGACAAAAGAAAGACAACAGACATAAAAAAAATGAAGATGGGTTGGATCAGAAGGGGGACACGACATGAAAAGAAGATCGATCATATCTGGATGTCTAAGCTGTTCAAGATCGACATTGGTCCGAGTCCTGCGCGCAGAGTCTGGCCTCGAAACGCACAGGACAAACAGTAAGAGATTGCCTGTTCTATTGTTTTTCATACATATTACGTAGTAGAGTTAAGCGTTTAATAGATAGTTTATAACTGCACTCTATCGGTCTATCTAGTAATATCAGAAGATGGGCATTTGTCCATTTACCTACATGTGCACTAGTGTATGTATAAAACTTTTCTGCCGTCTTTATATAGTGTAAACCTTAGGTTGAAACTTCAAGCTTTTGGTTGCTATTACATATCACCAATGGGGAGTTAGAAGAGGCTCTGAAGCTTTAACTTAGAAGCTCTAGTTACAATTCTTCAAGGATGGACAACTGAGCAGGGATTGACCGTGCACATTCACTATTTCAACTTGTTGCGTGATTGGTCATTCAGTAGCATCAATTCAGAACGGGAAATGTAAGATGAATACTGGACCGATTGTCATGTATGACCCATTTCACTATCACCCTCACACGTCAGTACCTGCAGTACTTGAGAACGGGATCTTCGTTTTGGTGGGTGCCAAGTTTGTGGATCTTGCATGAAGTTGTCCGGCCCTGTGAACCCCGACACGGCAACGGTTCTGTAGCGGTCTTGGCTCCCGGGCTTGGCTTGCGAACCCATTCTAACCACAAAGCGTAAATTTTCAGAATCTTTTTTTTAGAGCAGCAATTAGTTATTCTTTAACTGTGTAGTTCGTAGTTATTTGTTACGCACGCATTATGGGTTCCATACATAGTTATCTCCTGAATCAACAGATTATGAGCAATTTACTCTTCAAAATGACCATCAGTGTATTTTGAGGCTCATCTGCATAACCACTACATAGGCAGCTAGGCATATCTATTGAACGTACATAGGTGGATATTCTCTCCTGAAGAACCCTAGTGTCGATCTCCAAAAGGCGGCTCTGGGGCGCTGCAGTGCTACGCCAGGGCGCAAAACACTTACACCTATTTCCTAAAGAGGATTAGGGCTCCCACGATTAACTGTTTCTCAGTCTGTCAGTCTCCTGGTTGTAGCGCTTAGTTATTGCGCCCCTATTACACATACATATGTAACCTATCAAGACGTATTATTGTATGTATGTACATGTATCTAACTACCTACCTACCTGCTAAGATTAATAATGGGCTTTTCTCGAAGGTTTGTGTTACACGTATTGCTCCTTGTTACCTATATAAGCAACATTTAGCTTTGCCTGCAGTAGGTATATACCTAAACAAGATTAGAAAATTTTCACGTTTGTCTCATACTCGTGTTAGAACAGAAGTTTGAACTTAAAATTTGTTGAATGCAGAACAGAAAGTTTAGCTCGATGTCATTTCATCTGGTGTTTACTTCGTACACTCTTCTCTATCTTTATTTCGAGCCACCTTCGAACAACTCTGTATATCTATATAGGTTGACGCTAACATCTAATCTAGAAACTCGGCAAGATCATCACCTAATCCCCTCTTATAAACTACCGGTATGTACATAGAGTCTCTCTAAACATATGTATATGGTATTCTTCAAGGAAGGGGCCGCGCGATCGGTAGCGAGTACTAACATCTACGTAATAATTGAGTGCGAGTCTTGTATTCCCGAAGTGTGCATAATCCAGTTTAGGTATATACATAGAAAGCATCATGTTCCTAGGCTGTATCCACTTCCATATCAAGACTATCGGTTGTTAGATGGGAATAATTAGCAATGATAATCAGTACTACGTAGGAACAGTTAAATACCCAATCTTATAATCTACATAAGCTATTGTTAAATTTTATTGATAGTATTATTCTTTCTTCTTGCACTCACCCCATGTTTAACGAATCGGCTAGCTACCTGTAATGACAGGGTGATCATTCCCGGGTTCAGGGGTTCTTCCTAGAGTACCTATGTACGTAGCGGATATATCGCTCGCCTCACATCCGTCGCACGTATGCATGTGCTGATACCTATGCTCTATGCGCAGTTCAGGCTGGATGCAAGCTCTAACTCATCCACTTAATGTATTAGTAGGTACCTATGTAGAACGCAATCGGTGCACAGTATCTAGGTGTGATTATGTATTTCAAAGGTGTTGTACTCTGGGAATTGAGGTTGAGGTAGGCAGTTAGATATGTACGTTACACTCTAATCTATGTAGGGCTGTAGGACATGCCGGTCTGGTTGTATGACAACTCCCCAAAACATGCGGTCGATTAAGCGGGTGGAAGCAAGGGCGCCTCGAATTCCGAATTAATCAATACGACGGCATATCGAATATTGCATTCTCCTACACATAATGCGCAACTACCTAGCCTACCATGTACAATACATACAATTACAGTATGAGCAATACATAGCATGAATGACGTCAATCCTCATTATGGGCAATACATGCATCCATAATTCTACGAAGTATCCCTTATTGCGAAAAGGTACCAAACCACCACTAACTAAAAAGATACCTACATACCTAAAAGACGTTGAGAGCTCCAGCTTTAGCCTTGCCTCTACTGTACAGGTACAATACATACGTGTAAGTAATTGGGTCAGAAGGGGCGATCTCTCGGCAGTCGTAGTGATCCACTGCCCTGTCAAGCCCTGTCAACTTATGCATGACTGCATGGCGCATCGTCTGAAGATTTGATAGTTATTGTAGATCCGGTTCTACCAGACAGTACGGCTTGTGTGAAACAATGAGTGTAACGAAACCACGGCTGCAGTAGTTAAGTCACAACCACAATAGTTAAAATCGTTTCGAATCTGTCCCTCTCCCCATCCTTCTTGCGCCAAGTGACCATTCATTTATACCTACGACATAACAGGCTTGCGCGGCCGAGACGTGCAGTATTGGAATTCAAGATCGCAAAACCCAGCTCGAACAGGACAACGCGTCGAACGCCTTTTCAGGTTTAACGATTTCTTCTTTACCTACTTATCATAGTGCATATCTACGTACAATCACAACTAAGTAAGAACAACACTTGGTATTTCCTAAACATTGGGCAGCTTCTCTTTGTTAGGTGCTGCTCTTTAGCTTCCCTGCCGGCCTGCGCCCACTGGGGATTTGCGACAATGCACTTAGAAACTTTCTTCGTCTATGCTTATTAGTATATTCCCCGCGACACGCCTCCGTGCTTTCTCAGCTTGCCCGTTTAACTCACATAGGTACGTCATTTACGTCATATCGTCTGAAGTATGAGCGTTGCAGATCCGGCTCTACGGTGCGGCTTGCATAAAACAATGAGTGTAACGAGATCCTAGTAACCGCTGCAGTGGTTGAATTCGTTTCGAAATATTCATCTATATACCTTTATAGGTAACTTAGACGCATGCTTACGCGGCCAGCAACTCAATACAGGACGATAGCAGCCGTAAAATGTGCAATAACTACTCAGCGACGAGGGCTTGTGCCCAAACATAGCAGTCGTATTAGCGCTGAAGAGCGGTCATAAATATATCTACCCTAGGAGTGTAAGCCTCCGAATTCGTGTATCTAGATTGGAATATCGGTAAATATCATTGCACCACTGCATGGCTAACAGTCGCCAGTAACAGGTTCTATATCATCAATGATTTGTTGCACTCAACCTAGCCTTTAATTGTTGGATCGTGAACCGTCACGATGCATCTGGATGTGCTGAGGAAAGCGTAAGTGGTTTCGTGTTCTGGTGATCTATTTACTTGATCTCGTTCAAGTCCATGTCCTAAATATATGAAATCTGATGAGGTTCCATTAATATGTTATAATTAGCATTACTTTATACTCTTATCTACATGACGAGCATCTAGCACCATGTCCAAAGATTATGCCATGTTCCTATTACCGCTTCTCTATGATAGCGACAAGAACAAGAACTCTATAATATCTTCACACCTCTTCCTTGTGGTGGTGGGTACTGGGTGTCATGGCCGGTCCCCGCTGGCCTTCGACCCGCTGATCACAGGTAAGATTCCCGCCGGTGCCACAAGGGGTTTCGTCACCGGGAACAATGCCATTCTTCTCTGCTAACATCCTCTTTCTCTTTGTTTTCTTCTTCGCATCCACCTTGTCTCTCCATAGCTTTCCATAGCGAATGGTAAGCATCGTGCCTCCGGAAGCGGCCACTATGAAGAGCGCACTGATGGTTGAAAACCAACCTATGCCGATGGAATCTTTAGCTGGTAATACTACTGCCATTCCCAAGCATCCGAACAGGTAGCGGATCACGTAGTTACCAGCAATCACCTCTCCACTCCGCCCTGGCATTACATCCAGGCAATATGTGTTTAGGGAGGGGAAACAGAAAAGCTGTGCCATTCCCTGAAAAAACAGTACGATTACTGTCAGTGGAATACCACCCACCGCTTTCTCGACGCACCACCCGTATAATAAAATGCATATAGGGATCACAATGCCCATGAACGGCAACGCCGATATCAATCGATCTTCCGGGATGCGCACCCCGCGCTTCTTAATATACTTTTTCACAATGTGGTCAGCATATCGACCACCGAAGAAGGTTCCTGTTAAGTAGCCGCAGCCCGGTGCGAGATAGAATAGGCCACCCTGCATCGGCGTCGTAAGGTTGTAACGCGGGTTTAGGACGTAGCGTATCGGTGTAAGTAGACTATACATATTCCACACGAGAGACGAGCTCGAAAGGCCGATGAGTAGAAGGTTCGGGTACTCGTACAGTCGGATTACCCGCCATGGGTTGATCATCGGCCACAGGATCTTGGCCTTGTTGATGCCGCTATGCCCCACGAGATCGTCTATCCTCTTGTGATAGATGGTCTCTGGGAGGATGAAGTAAGTTCCTATGAGGGCGACGCCTGCCAGCGCTGTCTGTAGCCAGAAGATTACCCGCCATGACACGTAGGTGACGATGATACCTCCGAGAAATGGTCCAAAGGCTGGGCCTACCAACGTTCCGGACATGAACCATCCGGTCGCTGTTCCTCGCTCCACTGGCTTGTAGATATCACTATGGGCTAGTTAGACGAGCTGCAACAATGGTGGGGTGCGGCGTTATACCTTATGACAGCAGAGCCTATCAGAAGAAATGATGTCCCTTCAAAAGCCGTCAAAATACGAAACACAACGAACGATGCAAGGTTGGGCCCCAGCGCGGTTCCGATGCTGCTTGCAAGAAAACCAACTGCAGTCACCATTGTTATCTAGACCAGACCGAAGTCATCAGCACTGATCTTCATCACGATGCATCCGAGCTTATGGATGTACGATAGGGCGGTAATCGCTTACTATTCTCCTCCCATACACTTGACTAAGTGGACCCCATAACATCGGGGACAAGCCCATGAACAACATGTACAGCGCATTGACGATGTTGATGACGGAGCCATTGGTATTATACTCTTTAGCAACCTCAGGAGTGGCAGCAAGCACAGAGGTGCTCGATATCGGTGCTAGGAATGCGCAGTACGAGACCAGGACGACAATGACGGACTTCCGCGCCGGCGAATAGCGGTCGTAGAAGTCGTCTGGGATCTGGACAATTGAACTGGTGGGTTCCATTACGGCGTCCGGTCCCATCGAGTGGCGAGTTGAATAGCGGTCCAGCTCATTCTCCTCCATATCTATACGGACCGAGTCCACCTCGCCGTCGTGAGACGACGAGTCGCTGGCCTGGCCATTGTCGCTTATGTGGGAGCGCACGCTCGGCTGGCGCGAGCTGGCGGAGGTGGTGTCACGCTTTTCCTTAGTTTCAGACATTATGGATAGCGGTTTTCTATGTCGGTTGGTATATTTATGACACTACTAAGAGCAGTGATAAGGGTATCATTATATACAAGAAAGAGCAAACTTTGAAAGCGAGATAGTTAACACCCAGCAGCTGGACATGCGGCAGCTTATCTGTATAATATGAATACACCAGGATGAGAGTCCTGCGAAACCAGGAGAGAAAAAAATTAAATAAAAAGTTGTCAAGCGAACAAATCAGATTCGAGCTTTGGTATATAACATGGAATTATAGTCCTTGATGAATCAACCGTAGAAGTGACGATGAGAAAGGATACGACGTTGAAAGTAGCGTCTGGGAAGGGGCCCGTCGCTTTTATTAGTCTGGCCTTCCGCATAAGATTTCTCTATACTAAGTACGTGAGTACCTACGCATTTGTGCCCTCCCATTTTGACTGCATCATATTGCCACATCCGGTTCCTCGATACAAGTATTTTTTTTCAACGAAATATCCACCGCTGTGGGCATTCAGGCACATCCTCTATTTTCTCCCAACGACTAGCACCAAGGTGGCCGAGTATCGGGGGGCAGATGGGAGGAGAAGCTTGGCTTGATAAGGCATAGCGACACCCACGAATTCCCGTTTAGGGCCTTGACGACTCCAGGTCCATATACCGGTTACCGGCGCCTATGATCCCATTGGCGGGTTTGGGGCAACCGAAAGAAAAAAAGCTTTTATTTCTCCACGCGCTTTCGATCCAACTAGTATGTAACTAGGTGAAGAGCCGACGAAGCGGGTTGACGGGAAGATAGGGGAATGTCTATATACATAGCCGAAGAACAACTGTCTACACTAGTTGATGTTTACTTATTAAGGTACGGAGACAGGTAATGCGCTTCTGATTCTGATGATAATGGTTATGTGTGGTATCAGCATCGCTGGCTGGCAGAATTCCCATGTGAATATGGTTGAAACCATAGAGAAAAACCCTTTGAAGTAAGCCGGATATGTTGCCGACTCGAACAAAGATGGTACCCGGCTACGTTGAGATTTCGGGTATGTACACCGACGGTTATTTCCTCGTAATTATGGGGTCCTCGATCGGCATAACACCGATCGGTCGGCAGCGGGATAGGACCGATATTCGGTAACGATCACCCCCATCAACATCCGCTTAAACCAAATACCGACAAGTAGCAGAACAGCAATATATTAGTAGAACAAAGAATCACTGGTTCATTGCCCGATTCTGTTCGTGCCTTTGACCTGGAGGGCATCCCCATTACGGGTATCGGCTTAAGGGTGGGTTGCTAGCTAAAGGAATATTCTGTCGGTCTGTTTGCCTGCACTATGGGCATTACATTACATGAATGACTCGGCTCGAAATGCACGGCCACTAGTTAACTGCCCTACAATCTCTACTATCTACTCCATGCATAGGTATAGGTGACTCTTCAGCGGTGGTCTTCCGAACTACGGCATCTTTGACACATCTCGTCCGGTCCAGGCTGCTGGGGTTCACATCCCCCACATATTACATATTTGCCTCTAGATCTACCGACAGCTCAGATGCAGTGCTACGTTTCATGCTTCATGGGTTTGGGCTCGGGCCATCGCGATCGTTATCCCATATACAAGGACCGTAGATCGCATCTAATCTTCATACACACTGGGTAGGAGTGACCAAATCCCCGGGAATTGTCAGCTTAGATTAGAGCGCCATGTTCATAACTTTAAAATACCTGGAAGATATCGGCCGGTGTTGAACTACATAGATACCAACCATCATCTCACCCGTGTACTGCAGCATTGGACAACTTCTGTATATCATCGCTACCTAGAGTGGTAGATATATAGTGAGGGTAAGTTTGATCGTGCGTGCATACTTTTTGAGAAAGGGAAGGCCATAGATTCAAGGATGGTGACTAACGATGGAGGCTTCAATTGGTTTTGTTAAGTGAGTTTAGCCCAGCTATACTAGCAATACTGGTTGCTTCTGAGATCGTACTACACATTTCTGTGCCTAGGCCAGGCGCTTTTTCTGCTACCTAATCAAGAAGCGGGATTGCCATCATCAGCTCCTTCACGTTTTCCTATACGTCGGCGAAGCTGCCTGTCCTACTTTGAAAGTATTGACTACCGCCTAAAGGAACATTAAGCGGATATATGCCACTGCCTACTGACCTAGCAACAGCAATATAAAGCATTCAATATTCCTTGTGGTCGATTTGCAAAGCTGACATACACAATAGACAAACGCCATAGCACCTGAATATTACGAAGCCCGAACTTCGGCTGCCTGATAGCCGGCTTCGGATACTGATGATATAGTGAAAAGGATATGAGCTGTTGAAAATCTTGACGAGTAATAACATTGCAAAAATTTAGATATCCAACGCAGGGGCGGTGAAAGGGCCGCTGTCGAATGGCACTTTTCGCCAAATGGCTTGATCCGAAAACTACAAGCATCTATGACTTGCCTAGCAGTTTCATGCTCGTCAAGATACGAGACTACTTCTTTTACTTATGAATTGAGAGTTATTTCTTATCGAACTCATGACTGCACGATTTGGAGATCCCCACGCCAACCCCTCAAAATGCCTTCAAACATGATTCGCGACGCACAGGTACAGAAGCCAAACTATGTTCATCCCTATTATTTCAACGCTTACTCCCGGGTACTCCCCCTTGCTTGTTACCATGTTACTTAGAGGATCGGGTTCTCATTAATGAACAACTCGAGGTTGATCTCATGAGATGGTGTTAGCATGACACTTAGCTATCTATGAATACGGCGTTGAAGTTGTCAGACATGTAAACCTTAATACTAGGGAGTATATTGGGGAAATGCCGAAATTTATTGCTACTCGATACGAGTTCTATAAATAACGTTAATAGTCCTATTTATCCGAATTTGCTCCAGGTAATTGCGAATAACTCTAACCCCTAGCCCATAATCGTGCACCAGCTAGAAACCCTCGCCGAGGAGAACAGTCCTTCCACCGCCATACCACAACGTTCCAACGCGAACATCTAGGCCCTTCTCTTGACCAAGGACCCACTCACCGACGAAGTCTGCGTCGGACTTCCCCCATATCTCCGTCTCCAGCCAGTTGTTGATATCGTCGATTGCATCAACCCAGGCCTTCCTCTGCTCGGGGGTCGCGTGGTCCTCGTTAGACAGGAACCTACCCAGTGTGATATGCGCGCTAGGCACGATATATCGAGAGTCGACGGTCATACCTGCTTTCTGGGTGATGTCCCAGACGTCGCGTCTGACGTGGTGGTACGTGTACGGATCGCCTTGCTTGAGCACCTTCGCGGTGTCGGGCGCCGTAGGGGCAGGCGAGACTGCCGGCTCCCCGGACGCCGGCAGGAACGACAGAGCAAAGGCGGATAGGTCATGCGATACCATTGGCTTGACGAGCCGCGTCCGATGCTGGTAGGTGTAGTTCGCGACGGAAGGGATCGCGGATGCCAAGCTCGTCTTGATGGCTTCAATCTCCTCTGCGGTGCGCGAGTATGCGAGCTCGAGAGCCGTGATGTGCATTTGATATAGGGGCATCAGCCAGACGCCTGCATACCACGTTAGTTGCACGATAGAACATAAACACATGTCCCATATAATGTATCTTGGTTATAGGAGCTATCATGGAGTTTGATCGCTTTATACTATTGTTGCGCTAGCATATCCTATAGAACACAATATGTAAAGAAACTATCATCTCCTGCCTTGATATGAAATGCGGGCACAGTGCATTAGGATTCGTTTACTTACTCGGTGCTACCAACTTTAACCTCCTCTGAATCTCCCCTGCTAGTCTGAGCACATGAATAGGCGGCCGACCCCAAAAGGTCATGCAATACCGTGGGTCTTTGAAGCCGGGCTCCAGGTGCGGATTTTCTAGGCGAAGCAGATAGGGGTCGATGATGAGCTCCTTGAAGTCAGAGGCTAGAAATTTATCCTTCTGCTGCGCATTGCGTCTGGTGCGATGGAGCGCATACAGGGACTGTATTTGTGTCTGGTATCCCCGGCATGTTAGCTTTTGCTTGGTAGGTTTTTCGTGTAACGCCGTGCTCGGAACATTCTACTTAAGTATAGCGGAGTCGGTCCCCAATCCTAAACCACTCCAGAGACCTTTCTCTCGGGGGACCACACACGCACGCCCCTTACTATGGAAACGTAAAAAAAAAAAAGACTTTACAAGGAAAGGGGGGACACTCAACATGATCGTCATTGCAGGTCTCTATCAGAGCGTTGTAGGGGTTCTCGCCCGGCTTCAGCTTCACCCCGGTGAGGTCCTCCAACTTATTCTTAATGTCGGTACTTTCTAGAGCGGACCCCATTTCTAGAGGCTAGGCTGACTGAACAGTAGACGGGATGTTTAAATTCTGAACAGAATATTTAGATGGTCGTTTTCGGACCGAGCGGATTCCAATGCCGTCTGATTCTGAAATAATGCTGGAGCGGTGTGCTTGGGGAAAGCTGAGGTTTGAGGAGGTCTTGTAAGTGCGGCTTTATGCCTACCAACTAGAGGCGGCTTGGCACACGTGGCTGTTGAAGGAATCTACATAGACTACCTGTAACCCGTACCTAGTACCCCTATCCTATCTAGCTATAGGTTGTTCCTGAAATCTCACAATAAATTAGACTTCCCTGCCATAGGTCCTGAATATGCACTAGAGTTAAGAAGGTTCTACCTTTCTGAAAACGATGTACTTTTTATTAATATACCTTAATTGTTTCCTCTAGTTAATGCTTCAAATAAGTCATACTGTTGTAAAGCCTCAGCGAAGGCGCCATGACCGCCACAATAACGGATCTAGTAGCGCAACAAGGTAGGGTGGCTTATTGACCCCATAGCGCTAACCCAAACCTGTGATGCTAAGTAAGCAGGTGGGTGCTACCAACCTTATTACCTACAATCCGTTTAACTACCTGCCTACTTTCTTTCTTTTGCAACTGCCTCGTTTACAAGATTTGACGTGCCGCGACCGAAACCCTTGGAATATCCTAAGAGCCGAGTAGATTCAGATCAACGTTCCCTATATTCAATTTCATTGTGGGAAAATATGCCAATCATGACGTTCAGCTGTGTACTCACTCTCCCGATATGGGTCTGTTGACCAGCTTCCCCTACTTTCCTGGCTCGTGCCCAGATAGAGCAGCACTTACTCGTGCTCTCAAACTGGTTTCTTCAGACGGGTCATTTGCGACCAGGAAAACATGTGATGGGCAGCATGGTAGGCTAGTCATATATGAAGCTGTTGATGCCTGATATTATATCATTTCCTTTGATCTAACTAACACAGAAATGTGGACGTTGAGACAAAGATACGTCTGACACCTTAACACTTAAGTCCAACTCCATGAGTCTAAGTGAAAGCCATCATGTCGCATCAGCTCATGATGTATCAGATATATGGCCGGGGATTCTCTAGGAGGATGCTCGCCCGTTTGTCTGCATACATTTAGTGATGCATATGCCAGCTATAAAGGGGAATCCGCTGTCATTTACCGCTTTTTAGTGTCCTGCTTTGTCAAGCCCCATCTATGGCTTGCAAGTGACAGAGCATTGCCTCCAAATGGAGGATTCTCTGCCTAAGAAGCAATGCCATCCGCCAGAAGCTCTGCCTTTGTTCATCCTAATGACACCAATTTATCTGCTTATGCCATGCAGGGGAAGCACATCCTTTAGCACATGCTTTTGTCTTAACTGAGCACGCCTGTTGCGGGTTTCATTAACCATGAAGGATACCTATACCCCCTACCAAGAGTTGGATACCTTAACAACTTTCAGGGTAGAAAGCCAGCACTATTTCTATGAGCCCTGAAGCTACGTTGTCAGTGGATATCAGCAGTGAATATTCACTTGGTCTAGTGTGTTCACATGTTTCTAGGAGAGAATTGACTGGCCTAGTTCCGCTGGGCTTGCAAATTTGGCATATCGATTGGCATTAACAACGAGGACCACTCATTGAGCCAGTGTCATCTTCGAGACTGATCTATGCTGTCAGGTCTGTAACGTCCCTTGTATTGTTTGCCGGATGTTACGCTCTGCTCAGTTCTATAATACGGCGCATAACTGGTTGCCTCATATGCGTTAGGCAATCAGGTTCTCTGGACTGAGCCTAGAGTGGCATGCTTGGTCTGAATGCCTGGTCTGGAATTCGAGCCTGCGTGAGAGCCATCAACTTTTTAGTCGCAGCTTGTTGCTAGCATGACAACACACAACCCGGATCTAACCTGGCATACTACTTACTCTCCGAATAGGGAGTTCTCATCCTCAGTCCTAGTATCACGCGGTAGTTGCCCATTCTACTACGTATACTCCATATCGCCTCCAGAGAACAAGGTAGTAATTACCCAGAAGAAGAGTCCAGCGCCTGTCTTCACCTCTTCTGCAATACAGGCAGTAGAACCTTCTCCTCTGGCGACGATTATGGGCTCCGTTGTCTGCTTTGATGTTTACTCCTTGCTGTACTGAAATAAAGGTCAACACGCCCCTGGACGGTTGATGTCACTGGCTATCCTCCCGGAACAGGGCTGGTAGTGATAGCTGTTCAGTCCCTGCACCGGCCACGGCCCCGAGGCCATCGGCCACGCCGGATCGGCCACAGCCCCGAAGTAATCAGCCACCGCCGGATCGGACACGGCCCCGAGGTCATCGGCTGCCCACCGGCCACACCCACCGGCCACGCTCATCGGCCACGCTTGATACTTTACATTGTACAGCTAATTACCTTTCCCAATTAGGGCTACTGATTGTTTTGATTAGCCCTAGACCAGACACGAAAAACTTTTCCATTTTGGCTTTGTACTTCTGCACACATTACACCCTCCACCTTACATTCCTTATTTCTCACTGTTTACTTTTCTGCACCTGCAAAACCTGACCTTCTTTCTCACTATCTTTTTGGTGAAGATTGCTGGTTTTCATCTTGCAAATCGCAGCAAAGCATCCGAGAAATTTTCTACTTATTGATTTCTACTGGCCTTTCCTTACCTACACCTATTCAGGTTCATCCTCTTCAAGAGGTGACCTCAATTTGGTGCAGCCCAGGACTTGCACTTGCAAACTACGAACTCTAGATTTTCTGCAATCATCCTCTGTAACCCCCCTCATCCATCATCATCTTCTTCCGCCACCTTCTATTCCTAGTGCTACTATCTACCTATCACACCTTCTGTCATTTGGGGCTTGTTTCCCTGCATTTCATCACACCACCTGGCGATGCCGCCCAAAAGACAGAAGCCTGCACAGGTTAGCAACGGCCAGGCCTCTGAGCCTGAGCCGTCTGCAAAGGCTAGCAGCAGTAGTAGTCATTGGCAAGCTGGTGCCTCTTCTGATGTTACCTGTGGAGACAAGCGCAAGAGCCCTGATGAGGACTCTAACTACGAACAACCTGAAGACGCCTCTGACTCAGAGCATTACGTTATCAGCAAGCCCAAGCGACAAAAGGCTGGTGCGAAAAAGGCGGCAGTACGCAAGCCTACAGCACCCAAGCCTTCTGCAACCAAGCCTGCTGCACCCAAGCCTTCTGCAACCAAGCCTGCTGCAACCAAGCCTGCTGCACCCAAGCCTGCGGCACCCAAGCCCACAACGAAACAGCCTGCAGCGCAAAAGCCTGCAGCTTCCGCTCCTACCAGCAGAACATCTAACAACGGTATCAACGGTAGTGCTAATGGCAGTACCGACAATGAAGCAAATGGGCATGCCGATAACAAAGTCGACACCACAGGTATTGACCGATCCCTTCCGCCCATAACTAATGTTGAGGAAGCATTTCAAGACCTCGTCCAGAATAAGCCAAAGACAGCCTTAGATGAGCTTGCAGTGGCAGGAGGATTCAAGATTCGAGTAGCCACCATGTGCTCGGGCACTGATGCACCTATTTTTGCGCTAGAGCTCATCAACAAGGCTTTTACGACATCTAATCCCAATCACCATCACCTTTTAGAGATTGAGCATGTGTTCAGCGTCGAGAATGTCGATTGGAAGGCGGCCTTCATCCACCGGAATGCAAGTAGCATGGTTTTCAGTGATGTTCGGGATTTCGGAAGTGAACAGAGTGAAGCGTATGTTCATTATTTTACTTTATCTTGCTTGTTCTATTACTAACCGTATCTTATAGGTTGACTGCACTTGGATCTTTAGAAAAAATCCCGGCTGGAATTGATGTTCTCATCGCTGGTACACCATGTGTTGACTTTTCGTCACTTAACGGCAACAAGCAAAGCGACTTCAGCAAAGATGTCGGAGAGGAGTTGGGGGGTCTTTTCAAAGCCCACTTCCGAGAGAAATATCCTGACAAAAAGTCACTCGAGCCTCTTTTCACAGCTGTCAAAGAGTGGATGGAGAAGGAATGCTCGAACAAGCTCAAGGATCAAGGACCATCAGCTGGCGCATTTTTTGCGATGCTGAACTATACCCGGGTCCATAGACCCAAGTTTGTCATGCTTGAGAACGTCGTGAATGCCCCTTGGAATCATATGACCCATGCCTGGTTTCCAAGCATTGGCTACATGGCCAGTTCTATCCGCCTAGATTCGAAGGATTACTATATCCCCCAAACTCGGACAAGACATTATTTGCTCGCGATTGATTGCGAAAGATTCTCGGAAGATGCTGCTCAGAACATTTTGAACAGTTGGACGACTGAATTCAAGATGTACGCGCGAAAGGCATCGGCTCCTGTGGATCACTGGCTATTGTCAAGCACGGACCCCTTGACCGAACTGGCGCGGCAAGATGAAGAGGCAAGGCTCCTTGACAAGAAGCGCCGCGAAAAAGTATCTTGGACTCAAAGCCGACGACGCCATTTACGATCACGTAGAGAAAAAGGCCTCGGTCATTCTAGACCTTTAATGAAATGGACAGAAGCCGGCAGCAGTAAACCACACGACCGGTTTGATAAAATACTGGTCAATGGCCAACCATCCCGAGTTCTTGATTGCATCGAGATTTACTATCTTGATGGCATCGACAATGCTCGTCAAAAGCCACACTCAGACCAGCTGTTCTACTACGACATTATGTTCAAGACCAGAGTGCTTGATCTTAGTCAGAACGTGGACCGGAGTGCAGGCAGTGCTCCCTTTGGGATCATCGGTTGCGTTACACCTGATGGCATCCCCTTTCTCACATATCAGGCCAGGATTCTTACAGGATATGAGGCGTTGCAGTTGCAGGGTCTTCCCATCCATCGAATAAACTTCTCAAGAGAAGACCAAGAGTCACTGCGAGATCTTGCCGGAAACGCCATGACCGTAACAGTTGTCGGCACAGCTCTTGTGGCGCTCTTTACTTCCGCGCACAGTGCTTGCAAAACAGACACTGAGCAATTTTTCCCAGCAATTAAATCGTACCAATCAAGCAGTGCTTTGCAGCATCGCATCTGCAATACGGCCGGGGATATTTCAGAGGAGTGTATGGACATGGAATCAAGTTTTACCTTAGACTATACATCAGGTCTAGTTCGGTCTTCAGTTCCTGAGCTGGTGAAGAACTTCCGCCGATATTGCTACTGCAACGGGGTGGCCAAATATAGCACTAATACCTTCAAGAAGTGCAAACATTGCGGTATCATCCGCTGTGTGCAGTGTTATGGAAACCCGCCTCATAATTTCCAAGACGTCACCGGTCCTAGCTCGCCTCGACTTCCCGGCGAAGCAGCCCTAGAGTTCATGTCTATACTTCCCAGTATAATTACGGATCTCATCCATCTGCCTCCAACTTCCAAGAAGGCCTGCACTGTTCTTTCGGACGTACTCTCAGAGGTCCAGGAATCCCTTCTAGCTGCAGAATTCTATTACCAGCAAGTACATGTGACGGAGGTCATCACAGTTTGCTATGCTGCAGCAGATTCTTTTGAGCTCAAAGTTACGCTGTCTGAGAAAGAAGTAACTTGGGATTTGTACCTCATCCCTTCAACAGAACTTGGGAAGAAAGTCCTGAGTGGTGCTCTCAGTAAAAGGGCTGATGACCCCTATGTTTTGCTGCAGCCTTTCGCGCGCGCTACTGTCGATTCAACTGCTGACACTCTGGTCCCGACCAGAGATATGTGGAAATTCTGGAGCTATGCATATGAGAGTGTCACATTTATTGCAATGAGAACCGTCGTCGAGGAAGCTGGAGTGCCTGACAAGGGCTACCTAACAATAGCTCTCTCAGGAAGTCACGATAATGGCAACCTTTCAGAATCCGCGCGGACCATTCTGGAACCAATTCTCACAAAATTTGAGCACATCCGTACGTGCGATACTGCTGAGAATAGCCTCTTCTTATCGGGAGATCTGTTCTTATTCAAAGACCCGAGCAAGTCATACAGCCCAGACAAGGACAGTTATGTAGTTGCTAAGGACTGCCGCCTTCTCGAAGGCCATGAGCATCGAGATACCCTAATCAGGTTTCGCCCGGACCACAATTTTACGAAGCTTCCCTTTAATAAGGAGCATACTGTGTTTGCTACTATCGAAGGCTGGTGGTTGAAAGAGGAAGAGGTCTAGTCAACCTCGACGTCGCATCAACTCGGGAAACTACCTAACCGCAGCGTCAGTATTGGTCATGTTACTGAGAAGCTCTGGATTCTAAGAGATACCAGCATCACGATAAAGAAGCCTAATCACCAACCGCAGGTCCTTTCACAGTTCCGGTTCGCCTTGATGCCACAAGGCAAGCGACAACAGCTTCTCGCATCTGTTAGGCAAGGCATGCCATTGCGGGAATGGTTCACGGTGCCAAAGGCAGAATATCGGTGCTTATTTAGCATCATCGCACCGTACAACACAAAACTAGCGACGAAGCTCAGAAGCACCAGTTTCCAACTAGCCTACAGCTCCTGTGACAAATGCTCTCTTCAGAAGCCCGCGGTATGGTGGCTTATGCAGAACAACCATGCTGTTCCATACGAGTCTCCTACAGAGATGAAACAATTCGAGAAACGCCTTACAGAACGTCGCCTTCCATTTGACGTCCTGGTGAAAATTGATCCAGATTCCGATGATTCGCAACGAGTCAGTGTGAGATACTTGTTTTACCCTGATATGCTTGCTCATCAAGCATCCACTCATCTTCCAAGTATTGGTGCTGCTTTGAACATCGATACGAATGAGCTTGCTATCAGCCAGGGCGCGGAGATGCAAGTCCAAATTGCCGTGGATCTCAAATATGGTTTCAAACCATTCAAAAATTGCATTGTTTCGCTGAACGAAAAGATTAAGGCTTCTACCAACGGAGCTTCAACTAATGAGACTTCGGCGAGTGAGGTTTCGACCAGTGAGGCTTCAACTGGTGAGGCTTCAACTGGTGAGGCTTCAACTGGTGAGGCTTCGACCGTTAAGGAGTCCGATACTTATCTCGACCCACAAGGAATAGAACTTGGCTCATTGCAGCAGCCCTCTGGTTTCCATGGGCAGCTCAGCCCCTTGCAAGTGCAATCCCTCCGAGACTGGCTCGACCGTGAGTACAAGCCTAAGCCATTTATCGAGATTGAGACTGAGGAATCTATCCAACCCCATCTCAATATTCGACTTGTTGGTCGTGCCGAGCGCACCGTCAACTGCCGAGGTGGCGTAATAGCTGATGATGTCGGTTACGGCAAGACGGTCGTCTCGCTTGCCTTGATGCAGTTTCAAGAGAAATTTGATTCTGGCCCATCCATCGAGCAACGGATGAAGATGACTAAATCCTGTATACACGTGAAAGCTACTCTGGTCATTTCACCCCCTCATCTCGTAGCTCAATGGAAATCAGAGGCAGCAAAATTCCGTGGCATTAAAATCAAGCCCGATATTCTCATTCTCAACAAGTTTGCTGACCTTCAGCTCATCACTGCTGCCGATATCGAGGCTTCCAAGATCATCATCGCGAATGAGGATCTTTTCGCAAGCCAGAATTATCGTGTACAGCTCGGTAAATACTCTTGCAGAGGAGGCTATATAAACCCCAAAGACACAGGGAGCCGAAGAGCACAAGAGTGGTACGAAAGTGTGCTAGTTGATCTCGATCGCCATATCGAGAAGTATTTGCATGCATCTGCTAAGAAGCAAAGTCAGAGTGCTGCCATCTTTAGAGATCAAGCCTGGGAAATCAAATCTGAAAAGGAGAAATACGAAAAGGCGAGATCGGATCTTCAGGCACAACTTGATGAGGCTACAAGGTCAAGGTCTCAGTGGAAGAACATGACCCAGAAAGATGGGCAGGATGAACAAAATGAAGGGCAGAATGAAGGGAAGGGCAAAGGGAGGACTTCGAAAGGAAAGCCAATACCCACTGGTGCACCTCTGGATCACAACAAACTGTTCTACAGAGATGTCCCTCTTCTCGAGTACTTCAGCTTTGCTCGTGTCGTGTATGATGAGTTCTCTTACGAGAACCCGACGGCAGCCTTATTTGTCAGCAAAGTCCGAGCTCGGTCCAAATGGGTTCTCTCGGCAACACCACCAACGAGAGACCTCGCAGCTGTCTGTAAAACTGCTTCTCTTCTTGGAATTCACGTGGCTCGACCTTTAGAGCAACGGCTTGGACTACCTCTGATCACCGTCGGACCTCCATTATCTGCGCAGACATCCGCTGAGAAGGTGCTCTCTTATGGCAAAGTTCAGTCAGACCAAGATGTCCGTGGGAGGCAGAAACAAGGAGAGACATTCCTTAGACACTTTTCAAGTACCAACCCTGTCGACAAGGAATACTTTGGCGAGCTGTCTATTGAAGAAAACGTTATTGTCACTTCAACGACGAACACTGAGTCCATATTCTACTTGTACGCGCAGCATGTGCTCCACAATGTGGCTCTTGACTCCGATACGCTGTCAAAAGCGAGTCGCTTGTTCTTACCCAAGATTGACGATCGGAAGGGTATGAATGGATACAGTGCTTCGGGCTATCATTTGGCTCTAGCCGCATCCTGCTGTCCGCCAAACGGTAAAAATAGCGAGTCCAGCATTGTGAGCACGCACCAGAAGCTACTGGATGAAGCGCAGCACGAGCTAAAGAAGTACTTCGACAAAGCGATCTGGCTGTGTCGCCGTGTTACTAAAGCCGAAGGCCTTAGTAGCCAAGTACACGAGATCGTCAAAGACTTCTATGTTCTTGTCGACGGCCTGTGGGAAGGTGAAGACTTCAAAAACCTTTACGGCCATGAAGCCTTTCAATTCATATTCGAATCGGTGTTCCCGGGCCATTCAACGGTGGGAAGTGTTGAGGGCGCAACCTGCCAGGGGTTGCGCTTCAAACGGGGCGCCAGATTGGTTGAGGAGTTGTACAAGGTGAGGCGTTCAAATTGGCCGGAGTACTTTTACACGACAGCCACCGATGTAAAGAGCATGAAGGAGGACGAAATTGCTTCTTTAGCGGACGATATCCAAAACGAAGCTGGTTTTCTGAAAAATGGAGTGCCAAAGCAAACAACAAAGCTTGATGAATCTCGCGTTCTTATCGAAGCATTGGACACCTCATTGAATCAGGCTCGGAGCGAACGTCCATTTCAAGTTGACGAGGCTCTTCGTCATCTGGGGTCATTGAGAACCTCCATTGAACCTGCCCTAAACCAGACGCCGGTATCATGCAACGACCCTCGTGGCAAGCTGAGCTGTTATGTTGACAGGATCAAACCCAAGGAGGTTGATTATAAGAATAGCGTTTTCGATGACACCTACCCACAGCAGACAATTGCTCAGCTTAATTCCCAAAGAGAGTTACGAGGTATGAGGACTACAACTGGTAGAAAAGCCGACATTGTGGAAAAGCTCCGTCGGGATGATGATGGGACATTGGAGAATGAAGCTTATGTTGAGGGTAAATTCGTCCCTCTACGTAAGCGGATTTTTCCACGTTTAGACCTCAAGTACTCAAAGCGCAACGCCACCATCACGGCGTCTCACGACGACTTCGTTATGACTACGGACGGATTGGACGTGGCAATTTCTCATGCGATCGAGATGATGAGACAAAAGAAGATTGTGGAAACTCTTGTGAATCCAAACCAAGCCTCCTGTCGCACCTGTGGCAGCTCATCAAACCTGCACTTAGTTTACAAGTGCGGCCATGTCCTCTGTGAAAAACATCTCCGAGGCTGGGAGTGGTGTGGCGAGTCTGGAGCCAAACAGTCACATGCCAGTCTTACACCCTCTCAGTGCCCCTGCATCCTTGAAGAAGGGGCCATCCCATTTTCGAAGCTCAGAAGCCAAGATCGAGTACTGGATCACAGTCATGCCGGATTGCGAGTGCCATCAAAGAAAGTACAGGCTGGCGCCGGACTTAGTAGCAAATCTGCTATGATCATTAACACCATCTTGTGTACTCCCGAGGACGAGGGTGTTATCTTATTTGCGCAGTACTCAGAGCATTATAAGGAGCTTGAGATAGCTCTGAGGAAATGTGAGATCAACTATACAGCAGATCCCCAGAAAGTCGTTAGAGACTCGTCCAACAAATCCAAAATCAAGGTGTTGCTTCTCATGCTCGAGTCGAGCGAATCTGCAGGCACGAACCTGCAATACTTCGCCAATCATGTCATGTTCGCAAGTCCTCTCAACAAAGACTTGCAGGAGACCTACGATAGTCTAATGAAGCAGGCAAGGGGCCGATGTGTGCGATTCGGGCAAAAGAAGCAAGTCAAACTCTACCATTTCGTAACCGAGTTCACTATCGAAGTAGACATGCTAGAGCTGCGTCAACAGAAGTCTATACTCGTCAAGCCCGGTCAAGCAATTGGCGTGTTCAAAGACAACAAACCCAAGGAAGAGGCTTCAGCTAGAGGCTGCTCTGACTCGAAAACGCTTGGTGCTACCGGATGTCAGACCAAGACCTGCGACGAAGAAGGAGATGCGATCATGGAGGGCACCAACGAGAATAAGACATCCAGATCTTCTTCCTCATCCCCTGACCTCAACAGCGATGCCTACAAGGGCATGGAACGTGTTGATTCGTTCCTGAACTCCGGAGAAGTTTGGCGTGCTATGAACGAAAGAAACTGGCTTACGACTGTCGGCTTATCACGTTAAGTGATCTTCTACCAAGCTTCTGAGAAGTAAGTTTCATATCTCCCCCAAGAGTGATGAGAAGACATGTCGCTAACTTTCATCTAGGCTTTTTTTACATGATTGGACGGGGGGATGACGGGGAGATGCATATTGCTATTGTTGTTACGAGTATGGAAGGATTGTGTGCTTTTGCAAGGGAATTTGATGATTTGCGCGACCAGAGCCTAGTTAGTGAGTGGCTTGGATGTTGCGTGGTATGTGTCTAATGTCTAATGTGGCTTTGTCTGCTGTGCTGATCTCTCAGCACGAGGTCGGAAAGAGATCTGGTTCACGATAGTTTGTTTTCGTGGAGCCCTGCTGCTATCATCAAGCTTGTGGAGAAGATCTCGATATCGGAATCAACCTCCCGTCTTGCGCAGTGGTCTCGAACCAGAGTCTCAAGGAAAAACCTCTCTCTCTCTCTGTATTGTTGTTTGCTACTTTCCTATTAGTCAGATAAAAATTTCGGTGGTAATGAAACGGTGTTAACCCAGACTTCCAACTCTTTTATTCAGCTGTGATATGTAGTTAAGTGTGTCAATCAAATTTGCGTGCTGTGGCATCGAACAGCAAACATATCACCCCACGAGGGACACATGATGAATGATCCCTCACTAACATTGAGATGATTGTTTATTTAGTAAACTAACTAGATGCATGCATCCACACCTACAACTTTGACAGTGTCGCCGATTTATTATGATTATCGTCATCAGCAGCAGCAGGTATTCGAACCCAGATTCCCGAGCTATCATCATGGTCTTCTCCTTCTCCCCCACTCCTAGTGCTATCCCTACTACTACTACCACCACTACCACCACGGTTGCTGCCACCGTCATTCCTCTTCCTCCTCAGCACCACCTCCTGACAATCCTCCACATCAACGCCGTTCGCGAACTGCGTGACCACGAAATCGATCGCCGACCCCGCCGGCCCCAGCACCACCATCGGCGCGTGCCACGTCCCCGCCCCGTACGTGACGGCCTGGTTCCCCGCCGCCACGAACGCGCGCAGGCCGCGCAGATCCGGCCATCCCCTCTTAAGTAGGTCAGGACCGTTCCCACCCTCGCTCTCTCCTTCTTCCCCCCCACCAGGCAGAAACGCATCATCATTGGAGTCGGCACTGTCGAAGACCGTGTCGGGCGATGATGTTAATGATGATGATGATGATGGTGGTGGTGGTGGTGGTATGCTCGGCGCCACGATGACGACGTACCGCCGCGTGCTGCTCGGATCGACGCCGAGAGGGCAGAACGTCTGCGTTGTGAAGGGGTGCCGCTCTAGGATCTTGACTTCGAAGAATCCTCCCCCACTCCCACCCCCCTTCTCCTCTCCATTCTCGCCTCCACCACCCCCCGCTTCCCGCAGCTCCCGCGCCCCGGACACAAACATAGTGAGGCGCGGCGTGGCGGGGGTGGACGACCCTGCTGCTGCTGCTGCTGCTGCTGCGGGGTACAGGTTCCGCACGGCACCCAGATCCCGGTACTGGATAGCGGAGCCCTGATTCGCGGACTTGGCGTTGCAGGGCAGCGTCGCAGCAACGGCCGGCGACGGCGTGTTGTGCGGTAGGTTCTCCGGAGCCGGGTTGCTCACCACGGAGCCGAAGGGCGCGAATGCCTCCCGGGTTAGGGGCGTGGCGGTCACGGGAGGGAGGGGGCGGCCCTTGATTTGTAGGGTTTGGATTATCATTGTTGTTACTATGTAGTTATGCGGATATAAAATTATTGATTATTAATGATTGCTGGGAAGGATTCTCGGACCGGAAGGGGAAGAGCTCGATGGGCGGGCGGATCGGAGGGAGAGGACTGCTTCCGGTCTTGATGATTGATGATCTGCGAGATGTGGTCAGTGGAGGTCTAGTGCTAATTCGGTGGGGAGCTAAGTAACTACTGTGTTGTTAAAATCTGTTAGTTCCATCATCTGGAATTGGTGGCTAGCGTATCAGATATTAACAGCAGTTAAGCTTCAACTGCTAGCTCTAGGTGGGGTCTCATACAATTAAATGGGGACGTTCCAACGTCTCTTTGTGTGTTTTGCTTCTTGGAAACCCTCAACCACCTACTTCGTATGCTGTTCTGGCTGTATAAAATAGTCGTAGACTAAGGCAAAGTGAATATCACGGTATATCAGCAAGTAATCATTCACTGTTACTACCTTCCTTTTGTACCAGTTGATTCGCTACCTTCCCGTATTGTCTCCATTCTCTGTTCCATCCACGACTTCTCTATTGTCTCTCAAGGCTAGCTTCAGGTGCGAGAGGGACACTAAATAATAGCAACACGAACAATAGCCTTTCTTGTAGATATTCATTGAAAAGTAGCCTGTGGGTTGCAGAGTTATCGACACGATAGTAACTAGCAAGATAACCACTGATGAGGTGACTGATCTCCTTATAATATCATGGGCCACTTAGCTTATTGTTGATGGTTAGACTATAGGTGTACTTGTAATCAATCCATAGACACCTTTAAGTCGACATGTTTAGATCGGTCTATAAATGCAATCTAGAGACCAATAGACACACACCGTATCTGCTCAAACTTCAAGTTCATAGCCCCGTTATCATTATCTAAAATGTGCCTCGCCCACGTAAACTCCATGGTACGTACCCCTAAAGGGGTTTGTGTTAATATGTATTCAATGTCCCCTAGATAAACCATACATGTGCAAGGAGGGTCTATTTATTGAATGTAGTAGTGTGAAGGTCCCAGGGTAAAACTACTCAAATCAATCCTAGCGTGGGTACCCGTGAAGGGCCGACACCCTGACACCTTGACCAGGTTGGCAGGTTGATGATGCTTCAAGGACGGCACGGACTCGCTTAGAATCTAGTGGCTAGAAACTACTTGCAAACAAATACTAAGTGACCTGGTTCTGATAAGATAGGATTAGGTAACAGGGGGAGGGGTAGAGCAACGATAGAGATTCATATCTAGTCATACCTTGAAGGTAGCTACGTACGCATACAAGTCTCTCGGATGTGAAGATCACGGAAAGAAGCGCATTGCACTAAACATATGCCTCGTTGCACTGGTTAACTTTGTTGTTGAACACCAATTTCGGAATGGGAGAAATTGGCCCTTCCATAGACGCAAGGTATCTAGGTAGGTGGTACCTCAAAAACTAGATTAGTCTACTATCATGTTTTCCATCTCAAGTAGCAAACGACCAAAATTTTCCGGCAAATCAAACTAGTCACTTGACCTAATCATATCAATCTCACAATCCAGTGTCTAGCTACCTTAGATACCTAGATGAATGTTTACCTAGGCAGCAACCTAATCACCGGGATACTCCTTGTGACCGTTTCGTTTTCCAATCATACCACAAGTCACCCTGGTGATTGCGAAAGAAGAAAAAAAGGAAAAAAAAAAAACCTTTCACGTGGGCACCAACTACGCTCAACTTGGTCACGCGGCGCCCTATTACCCGAGTAACTAGGCAAACATGAGCACGCGCAGCAATTCGAGCGAAGCGCGAGACATTCCTCCCCCAAACACCTTTCCCACCTACGGAACCAATCCAATGCCCTCGCCCATCACTCCTCCGCCTTCTGCACCGCATGCACCGCAACCACCGCAACCACCCTTTGTTGCCAACGCTGGAACACAAACGAATCGTCCTCACACGCCAGGTGTCGCCTTCTCGAGCAGAATAGAGATCAGAGGACCAGACGGTACTGCAACCTACGTCCCCATCCGTATTCCTACCGGTTCAGCAACGTCAACTACTAACTCAACCGGTGCGCAAGTCGGATCTGAAGGACCTCCTCACAGCCCGCCCAGAAACCCTCCCGTAACGACAGCAGCAGCAGCGGCTTCTCCTGGTGGTAGTCCGGCTCAACAATCATCAGGAGCACCTCCGAACCCTCCTCGCGGTCCTCCTCCCAACGCTCCTCCCGGAGCTCCCCCTAGCGGTAGCGGCGGCGCACCAGGTCCAAACTTTGGGATTCCTGCCCCTGTCGCGAACATGAACCAGTGAGAGCCAAACTCCCTTTTTATCTATTCATGTCTTCCACCAGACCCTCGTTTACTAACTGTTGTCGCAGAGCCACTTTCGTCATGCCGGGTCAGCAGCCCTTCCTTTGGGTGAACCCCCCTGTGGTGTCTTCTTCGACGCCTGCGTGTAAGTCAACTATTATTTACGTTGCAATATTGATTACAACGAAACGAGTGCCTGGTGTAAAAATAAAAATAAAACAATGAATGGTATTGTCGGAGTAATTGACTAACCTACCAACCAGGCCCAGGTTACCGCTCGACCCAGCAGTCCCCTTACTGGACTAATACGTCGTACTGGCTCAACAACCCGCCTCAGCAGCCTCAACAGTACGTGTATGTGGCAGGCTACCCGACGACCTACGCTTATGTGCCAGCGGCTTATGAGGCACCCGTAGGTTACTACTACGTTTGAACAGATGCCGGGACAGTCAGCGCTTCACCACCGTTGAGTTAGTTGGGAGCTAGCTAAGTGTATCAAGACACAGCACTGTATGCTTTTCGCTCAAGGGAAGGAAATCATCAGATGAAATGCGAGGGGCAGACGCAAATGATAGCGTCCTTGTCTTCTACATATAGGAAGCGTGCTGATGATGATAGCTGGGAGAGGTCCAATTAGGTCCTATGATTGCAATTTAGTTGCTTGCTTTGATGCAAGACATGAATGGAATGAAACGTTCTGCAATTTGACCAATGTTTTGTGTTCTTGTCCCACCTGCAGTGTGCAAGTCGTACTCTACTTTCGTCGTGGTATTCACCAAGCATTAGCAGTACAAACTATTTAGGCGAGATTGACAGGATTTAGCTATGAATCACCAAGTGTTACCTTCTCCATGGTGAGTAAAGACGATAAGGAGATTTATAATGGAAATTGAGATCCCCAGAAAAATTAACCGGGCTGCCGGGGCGTATCGTCCGTCGTCAAATTAAGTGATACGGCAACAATCTGTCGAGATCTCAAATCCGAATATGGAAGGTTTAGCCAATAAGAATCAATGATTATCTGAGAGTTACAGTCCAATGTCATATTGAAATTCCTCTAACTATTGAATATTTGAACGATAGGGTTTTATTTCTTCTTTAAACAAAGCTTAACTTATTGTACATAAGTTATGTACGAAGTATGTGAGGCGTCAAGTAATTATTACGGTAATGACTTGCGGGGGCTTGCTGGTGCTATTCCAACACTAACTTGGACTGATCCTAGTAGTTATGTCTTGGCCTTGAGGCTGAGCAGCAGCAGAGTTGCCTAACCTTGCTCCCCCCGCCACTCTCCAGCAAGCTCGCTCGTTCCGCCGCGGGAACCGTTAACAAAAGGAACTCCCGGTTTTCAACTGTCTCACTAGTAAAAGTTGCAAGCGTTTTTTGTTGTTGTTTGTTAGGCGGCATGCAAAGACCGACGACGCTAACAATCTACAATGGTGAATGACCAGCAACAAGGCTCCGAGTCACGCGACGCACCCAACGACTATGTTTTAGACAACTTGGACGACGATGCCATTGAGGCCAATGGCCTACTTCAGGATCCCAGCAGCTACTCAAATCATGCCGAAAGTAGCCATGCTACTGCTACCACAAGCAAATATGGTGGTCATTTAAGGGACAGATTGCCAACGCGCCAGAAATGGAAGATATTCCTTGTGGTTAATGGCCTGACGTCGTTGATACACGGTAAGAGCTCAAAGAATCAATTAACCGTATAATAATATATACATACGAATCAAACGATGAAAGTGCTTGCTTGCTTGCTAACTAGTATTCAGGATATGGCGTCAGCTGTGCCTCAAATATTGAAGGCCCCATCCACAAAGATTTCTGGTCCATCAACCTATTGCCTTTGGTCAGCTTAACCTATCCAGTCACCACGGCGGCGTGCATACCGCTAGCTGGGTGGCTTGTCAAGATATTTGACCTGAAGATACTCCACCTCATCTCTCTAGCCGTCATAATGATAGGTTATATCGTTGCCGGCGCTGCACCCAATATATATTTCATCATCGCAGGCCGTACTATAATGGCCACTGGTGGGAGTATCCTTTATCAATCGTGGGTTTGAGAATCTAAGGAGTTTAGGTAAAGTAACTAGGTATCTAACTCGGATTTTAGGGCTGTATCTTTTAATTCTATATACGCTCAACCCCACGAGCTTGCCCTGACCCAGGCTTTCTTAGCTGCAATATTTGCCGTTGGCCTGGTTGGAGGTCCCTTAATAGGTTCGCTCATACGCTATTTCACTGTCCACCGATATTTCACTAACCGCAATTTCAGGGGGTTCCATTGCGGATAGCACACATAATTGGCGATGGGTTAGTAGAGACCAACATGATCACCGCCCTCTCACCTCTAATTACTGCACTTTAGGCGTTCTTCATCGCGTTGCCGGTACTAAGCATCGCCTTGATCATATCTCTCGCCAGTCTACCTCGCCATCACATGCGGACGAAAAAGCCGATTCTTGCACGACTTAAGGAGCTCGACTGGATCGGCCACTCGCTGCATATGAGTACTCTCCTCCTATTCACATTGGCTTGTATAAGTTCCGGGCCATCGTGGGAGTGGAATACAACCAGCGCGAGAGGCACTTGGATGCTATTCGCCGGCATGCTCCTGGCGTACATTGTCCAGCAATCGTTCAGCCTCGGCGTAGCCCGCGAGCGGCGCATCATGCCCTGCTCTCTGCTCCGGGACCGCACCGTGTTCCTAACATGGATCTGCACCATGTGCGCCGGGGCCGCCTGCGGTCTCGTCGTATACTACACGCCCATCTACTTCGTCCTGATGCGCATCCATAGCCGCCTGGACGCCACGTCGCGACTGATACCCTTCATGTGCACGTTCATCATCTCGGCCCTCCTATCCGGCGGCCTACTCGGCTACCTTCGCGCCTACAGGCTCGTCTTCATGGTAGGCGCGGCGCTCCTCGCCGTCGGCAGCGGTCTCCTGCACGGCATCACCCCCGACACGGACGACCACGCCATCAAAGTCTACGAGGCGTTCATCGGCGCCGGAGCCGGCGTGCTCTGGCACCTCGCGACGCCCGTGTGTGCCATTGCGCTGGCGCCCGAGCGCCACCTCGACCAGAGCTCCCTCCAGAGCATGGCGCAGTTCGGCGGCATCGCCGTGGCCCGCAACGTCGCGGCCGTCCTCTACCACGGCGTGGGGTCGCGGCTCCTGAAGGACGCCGTGGCCGACGCCGCCTACTCGGACGAGGACGTGCGCGAGCTGCTGTCCGGCATCCGGTCCGCCATCATGACCGAGACCAACCCCGACACCCTGGTCCTCGTCTTCGAGATCATCGTCGAGGCCACCGCGCGCTGCTTCTCCGTCCTGGTCATCGCCGGCATCGTGTCCTTCGTCGCCGCCTGCTGCCTGAGGACCGACGAGCCCGACTTCTGGAACCCCAAGACGCTGCCGGGCGGCAGCGGCCGGCGCGGTAGGGCGGCCTCGGCTGGGGGTTCGCATTCCCCGCTGCCGGAGTGAAAGATGGGCTGGCTTGACTGGCTTGACTGGCCTGGGTAGATATGTAATGAACTAGTTAGTTGGAAGGGGGGATGGGGTTGCGGGGGAAGAAAGATGATGATTGATTGGGTCGTTAGAGTTGATAAAAGCTTTTTGTGCAATGAAATGATACCACCTGTCGGTTTTGGAGGTCAACAAGCAAAGAAGCAAGGGTGCATGTACATTGTTATGACTGACTGCGTTATTGTGGTGATATGTTGGTGATATAAAAACAGCCTGTCTGATGTTTAGCATTGAGATATCTTCGTCTTATTGATATGTACTACAAACATAGCGCATTAGCTACCTGTATATATCCTCAGCTCATCTCGGATTCGAAATTCGCGTGGTGACTCTTAACGTAGGTGGTAGGTTCTCTCCGCAATGTCGAGTGAGCTTTCCACGGAAAGCTAGTTTACGGCACGGATAATGTCCTCCCATCTACGGTCTCTCAATTTTAGCCGCATTTGCCACCGCCTCCTTGACAGAAAGTACATGCACACATGTCCGATAGTGAAAGCCAGCTCAACCAACCCGTCATATATTAGTACGTACCTCGCCGAACGCATCCTCAAGAGAACCAGGAATAGATCAACCTTTAGTAACCTCCTTGTGTAAACACCATTAGGCACATAGCTGCTGCTACTCACGCCACAGCGAGACTAAGGGAACTGCTCATCGATTAGCCTGTTCATAGTAACATTTATTATACGAGGTCTTTCAGCTCCCTCTTTGCTCGCCTAGTCCGGAATTACGTTGCATTGTATATATTCGTAGCTACACTCTACTCTAAATTTGCCGCCGCTATTACAACCAGCATCCCTTACATTATCGTATATATATGTATATATATATAACACTCAGTCGTCCGTTACATCCCACCCCACCCTTCTATCTATCTGCACCCTTCTACATCTGCTGTCCCCTTTTCTACCTGCGGGAAACGCTCGTCTCGTTCCCGCCCACGCCATTGTGCGCGAACAGGTTCGGCGACTGCCCGACGTCCGAAACGACGCCCTGGAGCGCGAGGCCCTTGACCCGCGCGGTAGCCGCGGCGGGCGTGTCCAGCGCGGCACCGGCAAGGGAGCGCAGGTAGGCGACGAGCCCGGCCACGGCCGGCGTCGACATGGACGTGCCGGACTTGACGGCGGTGGCGCCCTGCTCGGGCGCCAGCGACAGGACGTCGTTGCCGGGGCCCCAGATGTCGACGAGGGGGCCCGAGTTGCTGTACACGGCGCGCGCGCGCGCGTAGTCCGTCGCCCCCACCGTCAGCGCGTTCGGCGCCGACGCCGGCGACTTCGACGCCGGGTCCCCGTAGTCGTTGCCCGCCGACACGACCGTCAGGAGGCCCGCTTGGAAGGCCGCTTCGACGGCGTCGTTGATGATTTGGCTTGTGGGCCAGCCTAGAGGATGAGGTTAGTTTTTTTCTTCTTTTTTTTTTTTTTGGAATGTTGAGAAAAATTGGGGGGTTGAGGATAAAAACTTACCAAGACTCATGCTGACGAGCGATGATCCGATCTTGCCCTCCTCGGTGGCGTTGTTCACTACCCAGTTGTATCCGTCAAGCATGTTCTCGATGGTTCCCGCTCCCTGGTTCTCTTGTTAGTTTCTTGCTTCTCCCTCTCCAGGTGCTTTTTTTTTCTTTTCAAAAAAGAATAGCTAGGCGCAGTGAACTTACATTGTCATCTAGGACCTTGACATCGAAGACGTTGGCCTTCTTGGCGACTCCGTAGGTCTTGGAGCCGATGGTACCGGCGCAGTGCGTGCCGTGGCCGAAGACATCCGTGAAGGGGAGCTCGGGGCGGGCGTTGTAACCCTTGAACGCGCGCTACAAAAAAGAAAGAAGAAAAAAACGAGGGTTAATAAGCATTCTTCTCGCCGAGAGTAAATCATGGGGGAAGGGCGAAAAAAAAACTTACTCCCTCGAACTCCTCGTGCTCGACAAAGACACCGGTGTCAACGACGTACACGGACTGGCCCTCGCCGGCGATGCTGTCGTAGGTGTAAGGGTTCACGGGCTCCCGGCTGCTGAATCCCGTCTGGGATGAGATGATGGCCAAGTTGTACTCGGCGTTCTCCTGGGTCAGGAGCTCGTCGAGCGGGCTGACGACAACATCGGGCTCCACAATGAGGACCTATATATGTATATACGCATGAGCAAATAGTCGTCCAGAGTTACCGACCGCATCACTTCGAACAGAATAGAACAAAAAAAAATGTTCGGGATGTGGGGGTAGGTCGGAAAGGAAAGGAGAGTAAAGGGAAGGGAAGGGAAGGGGAAAACTTACGGTGTCGTTGGCCTTGATCAACTCGATGGTAGTGTCGTCGAACTCGCCGCTGTAGGCCTTGAAGCCGTTGAAGCTGAAGGTCTTGCGGAGGCCCTTGGTGTCGCGGCGGCCGAGGCTGCGCTTGTGGACGTCGCTGACCCACTGGACCTGGCTCTCGAACTCGGCCTCGGGCAGCTCGGGCCGCACCTTGACGATGTACGTGCCCGGGACGACGCTGCCGTGCTGGAGGGCGGCGGGAGCGGGAGCGGGAGCGGCCAGAGCGGGGAGCACGGCGCTCAGGAGGAGGGCAGCGCGACTGCCGAAACTAGCCATCTTTGTTCTCTCTCTCTCTCTCTCTTCGTGGGGAAATTCGCTTAGTTTAGAGCAAACGGGGACGGGACAGCAACAGGTTTGTTTAGTTTGACGATAAAACTAAACTGACTGGACTGAACTACCTGGGACGGTAATCGTGGCGCTCCATCGCTTCTTATATACTTCGAATTAAACCTATAATACCATGTAGGCTATATATATAGGTAAGGGAAGCGGGTGATCGATCCACTTAGAAGGGACCCCCAACAATTTACCTACTCTAGAAGGGGGGGTCGCTGATAAGCTAGGTAGCGTACCTACTATGCACGAAAATGCAATGCATAGTTAGGTAGGTAGGTAGAAAAAAAGGGCGCCTGGAACGCGATGGTTGAAAAGCTCAGGTGGATACGAGGCTCGGGCTGACAATGCATCGTGACGAGCCGGGGTGGCCCTCCGAATATAGAAGGTGGGTTTTCCTATTTTACATACTGACGACATTGGGCTAGGGCGCGAAAGCAAGCCCGTATCTTTGTTTTTTTTCTTTCTTTCTCAACTCGCAGGGCGAATCAACTGAATACATGCTCAAATGCCGGGTCCCTGCCAAGCGGTGAACCTGGTGCCGCTGCTGGTGCGGTGCTGTTGTGCTGGTTCTGTGTGGGAGCTGGTTATTTACTCTAGTTAGCTTTCACATAACTATGGCCCCTTGAATGCTGTAACTCATTATCGGAATATGCCCGTCATTACGAACTGACCCCCGGGCCTCCACCCTAAGGACTTGGTAATGGGGCCTTCATCGTTCAGCGATAACTACAGGTAAGTCGCCGAACGAACCAGGGCTAAGTAGGCTCTCCTTGGTCCGATCATACCTGAACCAAATCACTGGGTGAAGAATAAGTAGGTATTCAGGTATTCTACATAGAGAATTTATTCAACTTGAGATCGCCAATCTGTGACTATGCAGATAACCAAGGGCTGATGGTGCTAAGCCTTCTAAATCTAGGTATGTAAGATGCCCATCAAGAGGACAACCAATAGATTAGCTAGCTACTACTTATATAAGCACTATAACTGTAGCGCAGCTGTCAAAGATATCGTTGATCGACAGAAAATAGGATTTAACGGTAGCAGCAGCAGCAGAGCCTTCCAGGCTTCAATCAATGCTTAAAGATCTGATCCCACGTCAATAGTTTGGTCACGCAATCCGATTGGCTCTGTCATCGATACAGTATGTAGTTATTTTCGCGCGACCCTTCGCTTCGCAACATCCCGTCACCAAATCGCATCACCCATCAATCACCAAGGATGCTTAATACGATCATAACGGATCCAGGTATTTAACTACATGCTTAACTATGTAGGTAAACACAGGCGGGAGAAGTCGAGAATAAGGCAGGTTAGTTCCGAAATGCAGGTAACCCTCCCTCCCCACTCCCCATGCAGGACAGCGGCTCCATGCGACGTTTCCCCCAAGTTTTCTCGATGTTCATTTCGTATGTATGTAGGCCTAGCTAGTAGGTAGGTTAGTTACACTACCTACCTACCTACCTACCTACAGATTTCCGCATATATAGGAAGCTAGAAGGTCGTCGGTGGAGGGCTACATAGCAACCCTTGCCATATTAGTTAGCAGGTTATTTAGCTAGGTCCGGGTAGCTACTATATCCGTGCAAGCGCGTGGGCTTCTAAACGTCTTTAGACCGCACCTCCACATCGTGACCAACATTTCACGATGTTTATTAACGATTTGACCCAAACACGTAGTATCGCGCTTCGAGCCCGTATCTTGAACTATCCCTGTTTCCCATCATTTGTTCTTCTTTCCCCCTCCCCCTTGGACGGGCATCGCAGCATCAGTTACTGGCCTCAGCCGCTGTTGATCCTGTAGGCAACCAGCAGCAGAAGGAATCTTGGCGGCTGGATCCTCAGTGGAAGGGGGAGCTTCAGTTAGGCTGTGTTTGTTTGAAGATCAGAGTCAAAAGTACCTACGTAGGTAAGCTATGTATGTAGGTACGTATGTAGGTAGTTGTAACGCGCAGCGGCGGATAAGGCTTGCAGGGCTGAATTAAGAAATTCTGACTTAGGTGCAAGTCGCCGTTGTGTGTGTGTGTGTGTGCCCGTCAGAACCTTGTTAGAATGTCTGTCGATCGGAAAGAATGACTGACTGACCGACTGACTACGGAGTACGAAGTATCAGCGACAGGAACCACGGCACCACGATATAATTTGATCTTCGGGTTAGGTTTCCAGTTTAGGCTGCTGGGGACCTGTCAAGCAGGGCCTATAGTTACGTACCTAGTTAATACGAGCCTAAATTTCCAATATCTATAGGGCATAACTAAAGTACCTAAGGCGCGCAGTTGCTTGGCACAACCGAAAATGTCCCCCCTTTGGGGTTTCACTAGACCCCCCTAACTTGGCTACCCAACTAGCGTCAGCGGTTTTCGATTTCCTCAAAGAGTACTAGTCCTATGTATAAGGTGGTTAAACCGTTATACTCGCTTGCCACGGAGCCGTATTCGGCTACGGCTTTGCTTGGTCAAATATGTATGTATGTGCCTTGTCGCGTGCCCCAAGATGCGGCTCAGCATACCTATGTAGGGTAGGCATGATATGATATGGTATGGTATGGTATCTTATAACACTTCAGACGAATGTTTGGTAAAGAAATACGATCTGTAGGTGATCTCTTCTCCTACTAGGAAGGTCTCATCGCTCTGCTGGGCAGAAATGGGCAGATTCCGAGTATACGAGGTAGGCGATCCAGGGATCCAAATCGCTGAGCACATATACTACTATGCTGCATGCATGCATGCCTACTCAAGGACTATTCTTTCGGGGGTTGAAAGCGCATAACACCAAACACACATCGTATCCTCCCCTTTTCTCCTCCATGCGCAACTTATAGCTACCACAAGGCAGCAGTGTGATAAGTAAGATCAAGTCAGCATGCCAAGGGGTGAGGTTACAGGCTAGAAATGGGGGAGGTAGGTACGATGTTTATGAGATAGCCGTATTATGCGCGGTGTAGAAAGGAAACAATATGATTGCAGTAGGGACATCAACGTACCTGCATGCTGATAAACCCGGCCTCCCGACCTCGTACAGAGCTTCGATGTTGTGTCCCATCCACACTTTGGTTGGGAGTCGATGCAAGTAAGCTTTCAAGAGAACCAAGCAATGTTGTCACCGAGACCATAGCTGTACGTAAAATGTGCATGTGTCGATCCAGCAGCGGTGGTCTCTTGGGTCAGAAATAAGATATACTACCATACATGGTTTAGTAGACCATGAGGAGTATGCGTATTCAAGGTGAACGGGATGCATATCCCAAGTCTAGGCATACAGCTACTATTAACTTGAACTTGCCTTTGACAGAAAGAAGGGCTCCTCGTCCTTCATACCTACTGATATCTCCATACCGTGGAAGAGATACGGTCTAGAACACAATATTCACATGCATATATTAGTAGTGCGTTGATAATTCCTTCGGGAGGGGATCATTTCCACCACGAAGAACTTAGAATGAAAATACTGTTAAATTGTATACTAAGGGAACCGATCTAGAGAGAACACCATGGGAGCAGACATAGACAGCTAGGTTTCCGAAACAATGTACGTACGTATTCATACTAACAAAAAAAGGGGGTATCCATCCGGTCGTTATCATATACATAGGGAACTTAAGCCAACCCCTGCCCATTAGAAGACTAAGTTCAGAGCTCACAACACAAAAGCAGAACACGCCAATGATATCCTTTTTTCGTCTCGATCGTGACATCGTAATCCAGCCTCATCTAGAGGTTCATAGAGATTGTAGCCTATTTCCCCAATTCGCTCCAAGCACTAGTTGCCTTGATTGAGGTCTATTACCGATTTCTGTATTCTGGCTTTCTTGCCATGTTAACGATCGGTGGTGGTTCGTCGTCATCTAAAGGATAGGGCGGAGCAGCTGACGAGGTTGGAGGGGGTCGACGTCCGGCCCCCAACTGAGATTCCGGCAACGGGGTTTTTGGAGGCAGCGGCGGTGGTTCGATGCGGAACGGCTGATGCTGCCTAAACGCAGGGTGGATGTTCGAGTCATTCTGCTGTCTCCGCGGATGCTCGTCCGAAGACATAATAGCGATCTTGTCCGAACCAGATGCGGTTCGATACTGTGCCGGCGTGGGTGCTGTGACTATTAGACGGTCGGGCTCCTCAATTGAAGGTGGTTTTGCGACAGCTGGAAGTACAGTCGAAGAATCTGTCTTGCGCGCTGGACGTGCTGCTTTAAGAGGAGGAGAAGCGTGACTGGTAGGAGGTGGGATTCGCTCTCCTGAACTGCGGGGACTGTGATTTGGATTGGACCCGGGAAGAGAAAGGTGATCTATTTGGTCCACGCCAGAATCATACGACTGTCGGCTCGGAGGGCTGCCGCGGATCGCTGGCACCAAAGGATAATCGCCAGGAAGCTCAACAGCCAACGGTATGCTCATCGATGGCATGAGGTTCGTGGCAGGCTCAGAGACATTGCTCATCCTTTCCCACCTCAGCTTCGCCCTATGTATCTTGGCCAGTTTCGCTGATGATTGTTGCACCATCCTTTGTTCGGCGTCTCGGCCCAGGTACCTCCTCGTTCCTGTACTAATATCGCCCAGTCGATGCCACTCATTCATCCCAAATTCGCCGACACCAATCTCGACGTTCAGCCGGTAGTAATTCTCAATGTTTACGCCCCGCCTCATGAGATAGTCCTTCTTCATGCGTTCGTGTATAGCTTCGCAACCCTCGATTTTAGTAATCAACTTTTTCCTTGCCTCTGCAAAATCGCCCATGAAACCCTCGTACCAAACATGCGAATTTTGGTCAGTACCCTTCGGCCGCTTTCCAGTGCCGATACTGATGAATACACCGACATCACGTCCAGGCCACTCGTTGACAGTAGCTTCGTCGAGAGCGAAGGGTGATGGGTTAAATGTACCTGCGCCATCATCGTGGAAAAGAGACTGTCCTATTCGAATAGGTTTGAATGCTAGCCCGATCGCGCAAGTCGCTCGGCCAGCCTCCCAGATCTTGCAATCGTACTCTGGTGCTGGTTCCTTCCGCGAGTCATAAGAGCGTAGAACAGCAGGATCGCCGCCTCTGGGGGTGCCCTTATACATGGCTGTAATCGCGCTGCGAAGATTGTTAGTCATGGTATACATATGATAATGTGTAGAATAGTGATGTTTTACGTTTTTGTCCTGTTTTCTCTGGAATCATACAGTCGGGCGTTAGGGTCGCCGCCGTGTGACCCACGGTAAGTTGGCCGTGCCATCTGACTTGACGGGCTTCGAGCACTGAAGCTGACAACACTGGCATTGCTCTGGTGGCGCCTGGGAGCAGCAGCGCTCGAACGCGAGGCTACAGACAACGGACTGACAAGATCCGAAGCTTCTCCGTCGTTCCCCTCGGCATCCAACACAGTATGTTCCCTAACGGCCTCCTTGATGGCCTGTTCTAGCATCGAGGCTTTAAAAAGAGTGGATCGATAGGGAATTCCGACAATAGTCTTATCTGTTTCAAATACTCTTCTAGTCATGCGTACATAGAGCTCTTTGCACTGTTCCAGGTCGAGTCGAAGGCGGCCAAGCATGATGGCGATAAGTCCGCCGGTTCCGGTGCCAACTATTAAATCAAAGTGGTCGCATGGCTTGGGTATCTCGTGTCTTCGCGGCGCTCGTCCTTCTATTTCGACAAATGTCCTAGAAGCCGGTCAGTACTTGATCACAAGGCTATGGCACGCGGTGTGTGTATATATATCTATACATACCTATGCATGATTTCTTGTATGATGATGAGCATTGAGTATCCGCGAACTCCGCCTCCATCTGTCGCGTACGTGTAAGTAGTTATTTCAATCGTTAGAATTCACAAGGAAGGGGAAACCGATCCCAAAAGAGTGCTAGAACATACCTAAACTCAATATCCTCAAAGGAGGACCTTTGGTAGTGTCCTTCCTCTTAATCCCCTCGGACTCCATTTTACACGGTGTCGAGCGTATTTGCTAGGTTTTTTCCTTCTTCTTCGTTACAAGCTAGAAAGTGTGTTCGCGATCGAATCAAGTACAAGGTAGAGAAGAGGGAGTTGGTGAGATTTGTTTTAGGATCGGAGTTGGGAAAGTGTCCCCGCCGTAGATGTTGTTGGTTGCTCAAGGGTTGTTAGGTTAGGTCTGACTATTTTCGAGTGACGACACAGAGCTGGGTAGGGGTAGGTAGGTATGTCGGTATGTATGTTCCTGGCAACTGCGGCGATCACTTGCCGGATGCCTCCTGACGTATTGTATGTACAGTGCTTTGTAATGTGGCTGAAACTTTCCCGACTGATCCTTTGCTTGAAGATGTCTTGGTTTAACCTCTAAGAGAAGGATAAAATGTTGGGTACGCCTTACTATAGGAATCAATTTAATACAAATCCCACGTTAGATGATGAAACTTGATAGAAAATCTTAAAATCAACAATATAAAACTGATAGAATATGCAACCATGCGAGTTGTCTCTTTTACTACAATAGCTGAATGCCATATTGCGATCCAATGAGTTCCGTAAACTTATTACGGGTAATTGTGGCTGAGCCTTCACTAGAACGCTTGGCAGATCGAGTCAGAAGACAATGTGCTAGGTAGATAAGTACATTCACATTTGCCTATGACTAGCAGATATTACGTGCAAACATATGTACTTAGATACTTCATGCAGTATGATGTGAGGAAGCCACTTGTAAGACTTCGCCTCAACCGAAAGAACTGATAATCGTAACTAAATATTTTCGTTCACTTTGCCTTTCGGAATTGATGGGATTCCCGTGAACTAAGTCCTCCTTCTTTACCCACTCACAGTTATTTATGTAGTATGAACGAGAACAATGATGAATAGAGATAATCTGTGATTATCGATGCCATCATAATTGTTCATCGCTTATGAGTGCCTGCCCGGTTTTGAAAGCGCGTCTTGGCTTCCATCAAGACTAGCTGATCTTGACCAATTCCATAATTTCATTGGATATCGCATCGCAGCATCGTGCTTTAGGCGCCTACAGGGGAACCACTGGAACTCGATTCCAGCAATCCCGAAAAATTCTTCAACAAGAGGAACAGCAAAGGAACAGCTAGGTAGATGATAGACAATATGTAGGTCATGTGGATGCAAGTTTATCACCGCAAACCAATGCCAGGTTTCAATTCCCGACAACCTATCAGCCTATGAAGGTGCCTGACCTAAGCCGGTTACTTCGTAGTTTGGGATTACATAATGGCTGATTGAGCAGTACGAAGTTTCGGGATTATCCGTCAGGTTTAAACGGCATAATAAGCGGCAATTAATTATATTCAATGCCCGTTCCATTGATAACACGGCGATGTCATTCACTCGGTCAAGTACTAATTTCTCACAGTTTATGACAGCTTCTCTGGATCATCATATTACAATGTTAGATGTAATGTCACCCGTAGGGCATAAAATATATAACTCAGTCCGTACAATAGTATTTCTCTAGTGCCCACTGCAGTAACTTCATGTGAATATTGAAACGGTTTAGTACCAGTGAATACAACTAACTATCATATCATATCTATATTCACCTACATATCTTCAGAGATGCAGGCTTGCCAAACAGAAGTTGGAAAACATACTTTATGGTACCTTAATTACCTCGCTTATATAGCTCTTTCCTCATAGTCATCCACGTAAACAACACCCACGTTACATACAGAAGTTTGAAACTCGAATCATCCACTTCTACGAAGCCAGTTATATTTTCTCAGCTCAATAAATTAGTTATAAACCTAGCTTAGAAGAACTAGATCTCTATAGCAACGTCACATTAATATTGCTTGGGTCAATGCCGTATATGGTTGTGTAGGACCGATAAGTTGAACGGCGACCGAGTCAGGGCCGACCTCATCATCCTAGGGCAGCTTAGTAAGATTTAAAAGGTCTTACAGTGGGTGAAGCTGTGTCTACTGCATATACTTCGTAATGTTCAGCAGCGGAAACTACGATGTGACATTGTATTATGGTAATTGTATCGTGACAAGGTGCCTAAGCTAGAAATACGGTGTTTATACCTTATACCCGAGACCAACAATCTTATGCTACTAGATAGTACTATCATTACATACGCTTATGGATGACTAAGGATTGAAGTTGAGGTTGATTGAGGATTACAAAGGATTTCTTCTTGACTTGTTGATATTAGAAGGGAGAACCCCGATGTCGCTATAGTGCAACTGCGTTTTTGTCTCTTGCGTTGGTGGCTTTTCGCTTTCCAACTACCAAGCGATCTTGATCTTCTTTTAAGTATTTTATCCGTAGCACTGATCATATTAATATCGTAAATCATATCACAACTTGTCTATGAGCCATGGAGCATATGATGACAAGTTGCTTTGTAGGACAGTGGCACTTTAGCTTAATGGTTTCAGCCCTAAATCATATCTATTGCTTCTACTCATAATAACTTTGGCAATCCTTGAGAATATGGATACAAACATGATATCACTTAGGTCAATAAGATATTTACGCTGTAGACGAAGAACCGCCTATACATAGACAAATGAAGTATATTGTATTATATCACAATCCGGCTTTTGTTACGTGTTATTAATTGCAATAGAGGACGTATTCGTCTCAGAATTAGATGAAATAAAATATTTCAAACACAATTTGTATGAGACTGCATTGGTCGAATACTTTCCCTTAGTTCCAGGAGCCACCTAGTCTCGCTGATGAAGAACTAATGCTGTGACGCGTAGGAAAGCTCTACGCGGCTAACTGCTAACCCCCGAATGTCTAAGTGGAAAGTGACTAATGAATCAATTCATATCTTTCTGACGTAGGTGCATGTCGTATTCGATGACAGCAATCAGCCACTCTCCTCTCTGCTTATGGTTCAGAGTGATGAGAGGCAGTTTAGCAGCCGAGTCTGCCGCGCTGAGGACCAACAGACGTGCATGCATCTGAAGCATTGCACGAGCTAATAGGGTGCCGAGAGTCCACTTCCTCCGCATCCTTCGCGTCCCGTAGAACGTGAGGATGTCCTGTTCGTCTTTCGGGCCGTCCCAGGCCCAGAGCCCGTATTCTACATCGGCTTTGTCGAACGGCAAGCGCATCTTGGCATCTTCGGTCCCGTATTCGTTAAGACAATGCTCTTTGCGAAAATTGTCGGCATACTTCCTGAAGTCCTTCGAGTTCATCAGCTCCGACGTCGTGCAGGCCGGCAAGGAGTACTCGGCGTCGATGCCGTTGCAACCCCCTGCGAGGTCGAATCTTTCGAGCCTGTTTGAAGTCGGCATTGCTGGTGTTTCGATCGATGCTGTTTTTCAAGATATACTCGAGTTTCTGTATGATAACTACCTTGTGACTTGGGATGGAATCGAGGGTTTCATGGCTGCGGTTTTATATGGTTAATGACCTCGTCTACAAAGAGGTTCATCTGAAACTGAAATATAGGAGGAACAAAGGGCCCTTGAAAGAGCTGCGTAACGCCCAAGGGGATCTTTCTAGCGAATGACAAATGGCATGACAAGCACCCCTTGTGCTCTGGTCCCCCGATGCCCATTGTTTAGTGTAGTGATTCTCTGGGTGCTAGCATGAGCTACAGGTGTTCCCAAAGGGAGGAGAAACATTGAGCACGATTGAGCACGATTATGTTGAATCCAATGTGCTCAGACTGTTGGTGTGATACCCCTTTGTATACGGGTATGTAGAATTCCAAAAGCTACTGAAACTCACAAACTGTCATAGGATACCCGATGAATAGTCATGAGGCAGCATCCGCAACAATTAGCTGTAGCTAAGCGTTCAGGTTGCTTTGGTAGGTGACTGACTGCCTTGACTATTAACGACATGATTGGGCCAACTCAGAAATTACAAGAGAAACGTTGCGACTGCTGTCTTATGGCCATTCGTCGGATAAGAGCTAGTTACACTTCATTTGCGATAAGAGCTATCGTGAACCTACCTATGCCTGTCAATAGTTGTTAGGAGACATTCGTACAGAGTTTCGAAGTGTCTGAACAGTTCATACCCTAAGCAAGCAAGAGAAACCTCAACACGTGCTGTGAGTAGTAGTGGCAAGATCATGGGATTGGCATTGTGCTAGAGGGAACTTCCCTCGCTAAGCATATCATGATTCCATCTCGTATGACCAATTCAAGAAAACAATTAGTTTGTGTTACTGTACTGCTGTAGTCTCATTGCGATCTCGCTTTTGGAATCTAACATATCATAATCCCCCTCTCAACAAGCGGCTCAAGACTGAAGTGGTGTAACAAAGCTCTTGGTCTGTTGACTGACGATCTCTACGTCGATAAGCGCTTATTCATAACATTCGGCGCTTCGTCGGATAACTTACCTAGGTATGTATGTAGTAGGTAGTGTTGGAAGCAGCCTAATTCCGAGTAGAAGCGCGCGCATTAGAGCGAAGTATACTACGCGTCGCAATGTAGTCGCAACTTATTAAACCGAAATCTACGAAACTAATGGGCACCACCGCGGGAAAACCTAGTCTAGGGCTCTAGAATTGTTCCACTGGGGCCAGCACGTCACTGCGTGGCCCATTACATACTTGAACGCTACCACGTTACACCGGGAGCCCGAAGGTTGGAGGGCTAAAAAAGAGGATACGCATAGTGCTAATACGGTACAGTCACCTGATACGGATAGGCTTTCCTTCTTACGAACAGCTAACTAGGTAGTCATCAATAACGATGCCAATGATGACAACCAGTTGGTATTGATGATGTTTAATGTGACATCGGCTGTAGACGGAGCAAAGTCCGGAGCTACGTACAATATGAACTTAGGACACACCGTGCGACGGTCCCTCACTCATCCACTACATACTGTACTCTCCTCCCTGTCGGGTGACATCAAGACGTCACGGGAGGAACGTCTACACCTAACTATGCCTACCACAATTCGATTGTTGCTAACTTACATTTATGCAGTAGCCAGCATTGCGTGTTACTTCCTGTCTCACATCACTGACAGTGAAGTGAATGACTCGAAGACTATCAAAGTCTATACACTCTGTTGGTGTATTTATTTCCTTTCCCTCTGTAATGGTTCCATCTCATTTCACGTATAGTTAATGCCTTCAGTCAACAGCTTCGGGCTTATTTTCACCGCTAAAGCCGATGTTTCCAGCAATCTGGTTTAGGACGCCTCACCAATGGGTATTCGCATTTTGTAGTTGCAATTTAATAAGAGCGGCTAGAGAGAGAGAAAAAAGGATTTGAGGGGAATGATGGAGGCGGCCCGAATAGCCCCATGGGTCGCTTGGGGTTTTGGGGAAGCTAGTGGATGTAGGTGGTAAGTGAAAGTGGAGTATTGTAACTTTCGGCTACGAAGTACTACAACGTTTTATAACGCACAAGAACATGAAGGAACCGAGACAGGGCTTGTAACGAAAGCTTGATGTCCTGCCACCTACATCATTAGTTGTTGTAGTGCAGCTTATGCCGGAGCTTTTTCTCGCCCTAGAAGGCTGGCTGTTGTGCGTCCCGTAATGTTAGCGCCGGCAACGGAGGCTGGGCAAGAACGACAATGAAGAGCATCTTGCTTGCTGGAAGTGAATAAACTGAAGGGATACCTACATGTAGGTAGTATATTGGTATGTAGGTATAGTACCTACATAGGTAGGTAACTCAACGACCTTGTTAATTTGTGATTGGACTGGAGGAAAGTGGAAGGTTTCCCCGGATCGTCGGGGGACCCGAATAGTACATAGTTCTTGCACCGATCATAGATGAAACTACCTATCTAATGCTTGGTGAGCTCGTGGCGGGCAGCCCCTCCTCCCATGCGTGTCAGGCGTCGCCCGAAAGTAAAAGAAAGTTTGCCGGTTGTAGGCAGAAGCCCCAAAGTGCACGCGCGACGGTTTCGGGAGGATTCTGCATAGAACTTGACTAGGAGGCTTTCTAAGACCTCGTTGGTTGGAGTGAGCGAGACATCTTCCCATCTTCCAGCCCATCGTCCAGCTCATCTTCCTCTCCCCCCCATGCCGGCGATCGACAATCTACTGGCCGCTCTCAATGGCTCGGCCTTATTATGATCTATGCACTTACTCAACCATGAAGTCCTACATCCATACGTACGAGAGTGCCTTGTATATACCCTTGCATGTATGTATATGTGTTATATGTAGGCCAAGTTGAATCATGCTTTTCAGATCTGCCCACTTTTCCCCAAGAATAGCAACTCTCTTTTTTCAGCTTCTCCTTCCTGCGTGTGATCTCCAAATTTTTTTATAGTTTCCACGGTCCTGGAGAACGAGGCTTTACGTGTGATTTGGTTGTTTGCTTTCAATTGAGGGGCTGTCAGCTTTCGACAGGCCCTTCTCGACTAATTGCTTCCTGCATTGTGATGTAGGCGGGCAGGCAAAAGGTCTGACAATACCTACCTAGGTGTGTGATGTAAGAGCTCTCTTTCTCTGGCCACACTCAACACGACATTTCCATTACCACGGGACTGGCACGATTTTACGGCCCATTGTGACTTGAAAATTAGGTAGCTAGTAAGCCTGTAAGCATACTGGCATACCTACGTCCTTAGGCATATTAATAATAATCGTAAGTGATAATATACCACACTTGCCCAAACTTGGACCTCACACCCGACCCGACCACCAACCCCAGATCAACCTTCCCCACATTGGAACCTGTGTGGATGCTACGGTACATACGAGAGGTACTTAGCGTGTTATTTCCCACAGGAAAATCTGGAGGAGCTCATCGGCACGATGGATGAGAAAAGCAAGGATCTCTACAGGTACCCAGTCAGTCACCTTGGTTTCGGGTATTTCCATCAATACAATAAGTACTTAAGTATAAACTTTCCTACATAAGGTACCTCGTTTTGCTAGGTGGAACGATCTTTCCATTATAGTAGCAGGGAGGTACCTTTCTTTGCACATGCGAAGCCGATCCCTTGCATAGTACTGGTATGTTATTCGTTGCCATAGGAGCCCAGTTGTAATAACTATAAAGAGATCGACTGCTGCCCTTCCATACTCCCCAACCGAGTTTGACTCTCATTTTGCAGTAATCTAGGTTTGCCGAACCTAAGACCTAAGAACTATAATAACTTACACCTACTAGCTTTATGTGGCCCTGAGCGGCGTATCAACCACGATGAAGAAATTCGGTAACATTTATGTTATCGCGGCCACCGCCGTTATTGGTATGTGTTCAAGCTCTGGTCGTCCTTCCTAGGACATCAACGGCTATATGGACTGGCGACTGACCAAGTATTACTCGTAGGCGGTGCTCTCTTCGGCTTCGATATCTCGTCGATGAGTGCCATTATTTCCACTCAACCCTACAAGTGCCAATTCAACCGCTCTGTTAGTATATGCCCGTTTTTAATACGTCAGTGGATATGAAATTGGGTTGACTGACAGATTATACATAGCCCTACTTCGATGAGAAGGGAGAATGTCTCGGTCCTGATGACAATGTGCAAGGTGGTATCACAGCTTCCATGCCGGGTGGCTCCTGGCTCGGTGCCCTCGTCTCTGGTTTCCTGTCCGACATCTTCGGCCGTAAGACGTCAATTCAGGTTGGCGCAGTCATCTGGTAAGTCACCTAGTCACCCCCGTCTTTGCGATTGAACCTTTTGGGACTAGATTTTAACAACCCGGTTCTTTGTAGGGTGGTTGGCTGTGTCCTCGTCTGCGCTTCTCAGAACATTCCAATGCTGATTGTTGGTCGCATCGTTAACGGATTTTCCGTCGGTATCTGCTCCGCCCAGGTACCTGTCTATATCTCGGAGATATCGCCGCCCTCGCTAAGAGGTCGACTCATTGGTATGCAACAATGGGCTATTACATGGGGCATTTGCATCATGTACTTCATATGTTACGGATCGAGCTTCATCGCTGGGTCGGCAGCTTTCCGTCTGCCGTGGGGACTGCAGATGCTTCCTGCTGTCTTGTTATACTTCGGTCTCATGGTGTTGCCAGAGTCACCGCGTTGGCTAGCTAAGAAGGATCGCTGGGACGAAGCTCGAGATGTCCTTATCCTAGTCCACGGGAAAGGTGATCCAAATTCACCATTCGTCGCCAGGGAGCTGAGTGACATTCGGGAGGTCGTCGAATTCGAACGCCACAATGCCGATGTCACCTTTTTCGAACTGCTTAAGCCCAATATGATCAACCGAACCCACATTGGTGTCTTCACACAGATCTGGTCGCAGCTCACCGGTATGAATGTCATGGTAAGTTGAACGCCTCACCCTTTCACTCATAAACCTAGACAAGCAATCTAACGAGTCAAAAGATGTACTATATCACATATATTTTCGCCATGGCTGGTCTCAGTGGAAACGAGTTGCTCCCCAGTGGTATCCAGTTCATCATCAACGTTGTGATGACTGTGCCAGCCCTTATCTGGATGGACCGGTGGGGCCGTCGCCCGACTCTACTTGTCGGTGCCTTCTTCATGTGCTTGTGGCAGTGTGTCAACGCTGGTCTGTTTGCCACTCATTCGCGTCTCGCTCGTGAGAATGAATTCAGCACCCCTGCCATCTCTATGGTTATCGGGGGTACAGCTTCTAAAGCTGTCATCGCTTCGACATACTTGTTCGTTGCTTCCTATGCGCCAACTTGGGGACCTGTCTCTTGGACCTACCCCTCTGAACTCTACCCTCTCCGAGTGCGTGGAAAGGCTGTCGCTCTTGCGACGTCTGCCAACTGGGCATTCAACTTTGCCCTAGCTTTCTTCGTGCCTCCCGCGTTCCACAACATCACCTGGAAGACCTATGTGCTGTTCGCCGTTTTCTGTTTCACTATGTTCATCCACGTCTTCTTCATGTTCCCCGAGACAGCCAACAAGCCCCTCGAGGATGTCATCGACATCTTCGACGACACTAAGCCGGGCTCCGTCAAGTTCATCGGCACGCCGGCTTGGAGGACCCATAACCAACGTAAGGAGATTCTGCGCGTGGAGCGCAACGAGGTCAGCGACGAGAAGCTCGGCGTCGACCACAAGGAAATCTCAGCTGTATAAGTGGCCATCCCGGTTCGCTGTTGAGAAGAAAAAGGGGCTGTCTCGTTGGATGTGGTTGAAGTAATGGGATCTCAATGCTAAGATTATGAAGGGTAGTAATGACTAGTTATCTCGAGATCGTGGTTGGATACGGGTGGATTATAAGATAAGTTGGATGACCAGAGCAGTAGTTGACCACGTTATACCCTAGTTTCAACATCAAATGAAATCATATATGTAATTATATTTTTTAGGGATAAATGTGACTTGACAACCGTCGCAGCGGAATGATGTGATAAGTCCCAGCCTTATGATAGGATCAGATCAGATCAGATTGGACCTTGCTACCTACATCCCGCGATGCATCCTAACGATATCAACTATGGTATATATCATCTTATCGATTCTTTGTCATGAGAGGGAACAGAGAATCATATCACATATTTCAAACGGATGTAAGGTAGACCCGCCGTAGGCTACGGAATTACTGGCTATAAGTTATCTAATGAATGGGGTGAAGAGTATTCACTGATTTGTAAAGGCGCTAACAAGTGCCAATTGACCCAATCAAATTGTCCTATTCAGCTGCAAGCTTCTCTATCTCAAATCAAGGTGAGGACTCGAGTCGAGAAGGAAAAAAACACCTCATGGACATTAAATATCAGATACTTGTTTAACTACCTAGGCAAATACTCAATAGTTACAAATTGAACTGCCCGTGTTAAATAGGCGTACTTGATCTTATGTAACGTATATCAGGTGTAATGCATGCATAAATTGAGCAGGCTGAACTGTCCCCGACACCTCGGCCTGATGCAGAAAAAAGACCCGCCCAGACGCTGATCTTCTTTATCCAAGCCTAGGCGAGGCGCGGGGTTTCCTGCACACCCAGACACTCAGACACTCAAACTGCAACACTCCAGAGCCCAACTCTAGTAATGAAATATACTGTTTAACTACATGAGAGGCTAATGCCGTAACAGCCGACCTAGTACTGCTAGTTACACAAATACAATTAACATAGCCTAAAGCTGCGCTGGATGATAGGTCATGGACTAACTGGGCTAAATATGAAAAGATTGCTACGTACCTAGGTAGTTGCATAGCTTTGCATAGGAGGCATCCGATTACACTTATTAGACTCGATAGAGGATGTTTACCGGCTTGCTTACAAATTTGACCAGCCATTGCACTGGTTTCAAGAATACCTTCTACCTGCATACCTACCTACCTACCTAGGCTCTAGCTAGAAGAATAATAGGTGGCTAAGCTGGGGTTTCAGGGTCCTGGAGTAGTAATGAGTTCAGGTATGTGTCGTCGTAAGTGGGTGGACAGAGTGGGCAGATAGATAGGCAGACGAGAAGGAAGTAGGTAACCTCTATAAGCAGCTAAGGTAAATAGGTATGTATGTATGTATCATATGTATGCTAATGTGTGTGCTCTCACTAATGGCCCCGTCCCGTGTGCCCATCAAAAAGCCTCTCTGATGGTTCTCACTTACTAGGTGGTTAGTTACTTAGACAACTCCGGAGAACCGAAAACCCAGCCTTGTCTTGCGAACAGCCTTCAATTCCAGCCTGATTCTATTATACCTGCCGCCTATACGCACATCCCACCCTACATTACATATATCTAATAAATTATAGAATTATCGTAATCCTCTGGTAGTTAACTTACCTAAGCTCGACATTACCGAATGTCTCCATTCCGATGACGCCTGTTCTTTGAGTCGCCTCGTCTTATCTTCGATACGATCAATTCAATTCCAATTGAGAGTTGACGTTGCCCGCGCCCGCGCTCCCCATTCACGTCCATATCAACATCTACCGGTTGCTCTCATCGCACAACGACAACGACAACAACAATAAGAACAACAACCACGACGAATGGATCAACCGGCGGCAAAGAAGAGACGGTTGGCGCCCAAGATTGAGGCCCAGGCGAGCCCTCCTCATCCACAACCTTTTACCCATGAACCCGTACGAAAACTTCCAATTAGTCTACTTACTGTAACGAATGAATGAATGAGTGATTGAGTGATTGAATGCGTGTATGCATAGAATGAATAATGAACTTTATGGCTGATTTTGAATTATTGGTGCAGCCGCCGACACAACATTACCAAGTTCAGGAACTGGCCCCACCGCCTCCAGAGAGACATGAATTCGAGTCGTTCGCGAGACATCTGCAGGATGCCGCTATGCTTATATATCGACAAACCCAAAAGTCGTCATATACTAAAGTCTCGGTGCTTCTTTTGACATGGGAAGACGATAACCCCGCCGAACAAGACGTTGCCGCCCTCGAAACTGTCTTACGTGAACGATATAATTACCGCACTGACCGTTGGAGTATACCGACTGTTCCTAACCCAAGCATCAAACTCGGCGTGCGTGTAGCATCCTTCCTCGAACATGTAGGGCCGGATCATCTGTTGATTGTATACTATGCTGGTTATGGGTTTGTTGGCGCCGACAATCAAGTCTTCTGGGCATCGTAGGTAGACCCATGCTAGTGTCTGAGTGCGTACGTTCGGGCCTGTTCTGACATAGCATCAGCAATGCGAGGGAAGATGCCTCCAAATTCAGATGGAGTAGCTTTCGCTGTTTATTTGAGGAGACGCAATCCGATATGCTATTCCTTCTCGATACGTATACAGCTAGGGAACAACCGACTTCTTCGGGTAACAATATAAGGCAAGTCCTCGCCGCTGGCAATTTCGACCAAAACGGCCGGGAACAGCCTGGCACACGCTCTTTTACCTCGCATGTTACAGAGGCCTTTATAAAGATGAGCACCGGCAGACCGTTCGAACCAGAGCATTTATACCATGAGATCGCCGCGCAGAGGCAGCACGAATTAGTTCTCGCTTCGGGGCTCACGAATGGAGCCAGTAAAGCTCTTTCCGTTGTTGATAAACTACCTATACTATATAAACTGGCTACAGGTAAAGGTCAGGCCATCAGCCTTGCCTCCCTTCCCTCAAGTTCGGCTGCTCAATTGCAATCGCCTCACCTCCCAAGTGCTGCTGGGGAAACAGAACAGCCTAGACTCCTAGGAGAGGATAGTATTATACACCCTAGCAGCGTTGCTAACCTGACATTTGATGAGCCAAGGGTGTTGGTGTGTACAACATTTGTAGGCGAGGCTAGCCCAGACATGTCTTCGTTCACTCACTGGCTCCAAAACACCCCTACCATTGCTTCCAAGATCACAGTTGAAGGCATGTTTTTAGGGCCCCCGACGATGTTGCTTATATCAATGCCAGTCCATGTTTGGAATGTGGTACAACACGATAAAGTTTGCTGCTTTTTAGGCTATGTCAACTCACATAACATGACGCATGTGTACGATCGATTAGTTGGGTCTGTGTCAGTCACAAAAGCGTCAGCAAAGGATGTCGAGGATGGCCGCATGCTGCTTGAAGCACGAGAAGTGGCTGCGTCTACTCCAGTAGTGCATCGTCATGACTATCTTCATCGGGATCCTAATCATCCCCAGCTTCCCCCTGAAACCCCGGTTCGCTCAGAAGGCAAAGGGAGGCTTGATCCTATGAACCCACCGCCATCAGCTGTGTCTGTTGCCCTCACATACGGAAACTCCACTCCCGGAACGGCTATAACAAACAAGGACGAAGTTGAGGATTCAGCCGAAATGCAAGAAGCGGCCGAGCAATTGAAGGCGTTAAGTCATGTACGGCATTTAAGCGACGATATTTCTTCTGCTGCACATGCTCAATCGTTAGCTGCAGATGCAACTGCAGAAGTTAAGCGCGAAGAGAGGTCGTCTCATGAGGCAAATGAAGTTGGAGTAGAAGGAACTCCTTCTAATGTCGAACACGTCACACCCTCCCGATCTAAACCAAGGCGATCCCTGCAAAAGCAGCCTCCAAAACAGGAGACACGGTGTGGTCACTGCAGCCACGCACCCTTCAAAGACTCCTCGTCATTACGCAAACACATCGCCGCAGCTCATACTCGACCGTTTCCTTGTGCTTTCGCATTTGCTGGCTGCACTAGTACATTTGGGTCTAAGAACGAATGGAAGAGACATATATCTTCGCAACACCTGTGCCTACAGTACTACCGATGTTCAGCATGTCCGCAGAATACGGCAGAAGGAAAGGGTAACGAGTTCAACCGCAAGGACCTCTTCACTCAACATCTCAGACGGATGCATGCCCCATTTGCTATTAAAAAGGCTATTGCTAAGGGCGATAGCAAGTTGCAAGTAGATTGGGAGTTGCATGTAAAGGAAATGCAGCAGTCTTGTCTAGTTACTCGGCGGCAGCCTCCTCAACGGTCTGCCTGTCCAAAACCGGACTGCGCGAGTGTCTTCGAAGGCCCAACCTCCTGGGACGAATGGACAGAACACGTTGGTAGGCATATGGAGAAGGGCGAAGCGTCACGGCTTGGTGTCGATCGGTTATTAGCTAAATGGGCGTTGGCCGAGAACATAATTGAGTGGAAGGAAGACGGAGAGTATCGACTTTGCAGTAACAACAGTAACGGGACCGAGAAGGAATCAAACAACCACACAGCGGGATACCAGTCCGACGGGAACAAACGGGACCGAGACCGAGACCGGAATAGGGATAGGGACAGAGACAGGGACAGAGACAGGGACAGAGACAGGGACAGAGACAGAGACAGAGACAGGGAGAGGGAGAGGGAGAAGGAGAAGGAGAGGGAGAGGGAGAAGGAGAGGGAGAGGGAGAAGGAGAAGGAGAAGGAGAGGGAGAGGGAGAGGGAGAGGGAGAGGGAGAGGGAGAGGGAGAGGGAGAGGGAGAGGGAGAGGGAGAGGGAGAGGGAGAGGGAGAGGGAGAGGGAGAGGGACCAAGAAGAACGCACGATAGTGGCTGCGAGTACGATAGTAGAAAAGATGGACGTGGACGGATGACAGTACTCTAAAGGGTGAAGCATATTACCACCACCTACAGGCTTACGGGGGAGCGGGCAACCTTTTCTAAACCCCCTCTCCCTTTTCTTTTTCCTACTGTTATTATTATGTCTTGCAGCGTTGCATGGAGTACGGAGTGATGATTCCTCAACCTTTTTTATATCATTACTCTCTTCCTATTTTTAGCCACGACCGGGTATGATTCACTGACGCTTATGTTGTTACTTTTTTGATGGATTATATATAGAGACAGACGAGACAATTGGACGCGGTACGATCGACTGCAAAGGTTCCCCCCTGTTTTGCCTGCGCCCCCTCTCCCCTTTGAGAAGTAGTACTACTATATTACGAACGTTGTACGGTATATACGAAGTATGTGTATATATATATATATTAACGATTGATTTTGGGAATACCTAAGAGAGTTTAGTGTTCAAACGTACGAGATAGCGAGCACATATGTGCCTATCTAGATACTACGTATATGCACGTGAGACTCACTGTAACGTAAGACTGGGGAAATCAGAAGGACTATCTGGATATTTGACTATTTGGGCTCGTGATTCTATGTGCAATGTGAGCTTGGTTGACTGTCTAGGGACTCTCCCGGATCGTTGCCTCGAGAGGTAGACAAGTAATTGACACAAGCAGCTATGCATACGCTAATAGCACAGATGGGCGATATGTTTAGATGATGTTCAACTAGCTATGATGGCGTGAAGTCTGTGCTTGTATGGATGAATGATCAGGCCATCTTTTGAGCTTTTAGATAAGTTGCGAGGTCCTATTATTGTGTGTAGATAGGGGAGGGCGTGAGAGGGAACGGGGAGCCAACTAGAGCATATCATTACCCATATCAAAAGACGGTTTGGACTTGACGGGTGTAATTGAAGTGCCCATATCCATGATTACACATGTAGCTCGTTAAGAAAAGCTCTACTGTTAAAACAGAAATAGGGCATATAAGCGAAGATGGAATAGATATATACCCTAGGTAGTTCTCAATAGGAGACCTACGCGCTTCAACATAGTTAGCGCACAAGGCATGCTAGACAGTCAACAAATCATTTTTGCTTTGAACTGGCTGTGAGGCTAACCATACTTTTGTTCTCGCCACCCTGGGCTGAGACATTTTATTATTTTCTTTTTCACTACCTAATACCTAGTTTACTCCCCTCCCCCCCTTTTTTCAAAAAAAGAAACGCCGTGTATCCTACTTTCTAACTACTACTCCTCAAACGAAGGACCATTGCGGTTCTACAACAATTCCCAATATAAACGAGCGCTGTCTATCTATCCTTGGTACCCCTGTCCCTCCTTATCCCTATTCCTACCCCTTAAATCCGACATGACTATGCTAATTGATATATATGCCCTTTATCCCATCTCTTCTCTCCCCTTCCTTTTCAGTACACTACCTATCTATCCAATCATTCATCCTCAAAACGTCGGCGCGACCCTCTCGTTCGCCCCTTCCTCCGACAGCCCCCTGAGCCGGAAAGCCCGCATCGAGTTCGTCGACTGCATCGAGGCGTGCCCCGGCTGGCGCCCGCGGCTCGTGCTTCGCGTGCTCGACACGGACCGGGCCCGGACCAGCCCCTGTTGGTGCTGCTGCTGGGGGCTTAGCGAGGGGTTATGGTGGGGGTGGTGGTGGTGGTGTGAGCTAGCGACGGGTATGTGGGCCGAACTGCGGGTGTTAAGACGGCTTATTATGGTGTTGAGCGCCGAGTGCATCGTCTTCGTCTGCCCGTTCATACTACTCCCCGGAGACGGGCCACCGCTGCCGCCCACCACTGGGTACAGGGGCTGCTGCTGGGATTGGAGGGAGGAGTGCTGGTGATGGTGGGTCGACGCGTTGCTCAGACGGCTGTTGAGCGAGTTCTGCCGCGTGCGCTGGTTCAGCTTGCTGAGCAGCATCTCGGCCGAATGCGACATCCCGCTCGAGGAGTGGCGGGTCTGCGAGGGCGGGCGGCTCGACGCACGACTAGACGGGGGCGTCGGGAGCCGGTTCGTCATGTCGACATGTCCGTGTCCGTGTCCCTTCATCATCATATTAGCACCAGGTCCACCACCACCACCACTACCGAGACCCAGATGCATGGCTTCGGGGGTATCCGGGGGCGTGTGAACGCCATGCGCCATGGCGGCCCGCTGCAGGTCATCGAAGCTCATGGGCAGCGGCGGCATCTTGCTCAGCCTGCGGATGGCCTTGCTGTTCTTCTCGACGAAGCGGTTCATGGCCTTGAGCGCGCCGGCGTTCTCGCGCGTCGCTACCGCGCTGGCGCCCCCCGTGTCGCCGCTCTGCGCCCGCGCCTGGTGCACCGCGTTGAGCGTCAGCGGCTCCTGCGGCGTCAGGTACTGCTGTTGCTGCTGCTGCCGTATCTGCATCTCCGCTTGCCCCGTCCCGAGCGTGTCCCGCACCTGCGACATGACGTTGTCGAAGTCGATGCGCTGGTTCGAGTTGGCGCGCGACGTGTAGTACGACGACGCCGGCTGGTTGCCCCCTGACGCTAGCACGTCCGTTTCCGCTCTGTGGGTCAGCACGAACAAGCTACCGTCCCAGATGCAGCGCCGAACCAACGCCCACCTGGTTCGGGCCGGGTTGCGTTCTAGCTCCGGCCGGTACACCGAGCACTGCGCCAGCTGGGCGTAGAAGATGCCGAGGCGGCGGGCGATGCGCTCGAGGATCTGGAGCAGGAAGGTCGCGAGGGCCGTCAGGCGGCTGTCGTCGATGTCTGCGCTCTGCGGTGGCTGGTTGGGGGCGCTGTGCGAGTTCGCGATGCTGTCGAAGGCGTCCATGCCCGTGCAGACCTCCTGGCGGAGGTCCTCCAGCAGCTCGATGTCGAGCTCGACGCTCTTGGCCACGTACGAGAAGACGCCGCGCTCCTGGAAGCGGAGGATGTTCTCCGCGCCGCAGACGAACTGGCCGACGAGCGCGGTCTCGTTCGTGCACGCCACGGCGTCGGCGCTCGTCTTGGCGCGCGCCACGGCCCCCAGGATGTCGGGGAACTGGATGTTGGCCCCCGGCCCGCTCGCGTTGGCCAGGTTGAAGGACAGCTTGAGCACGAGCTCCTGCAGCTTGGCTCCGAAGAGCGCGGAGAAGCCCCCCTGGAGCAGCCTGCTCTGGTAGTCGTAGAAGGTCCGGATGGCGATCGTGTTGGGCAGGTTCTCGCGGAGCCAGATGTTGACGATGCCGCCCCGGTCGTAGGACGAGTTCGCGCCCAGAGATGCGCCCTGGAGCTCGTGCATCTCGACCTGCTGAGCCACTAAGGTCTCCACTGTCGTCCGTAAGTAGCCCGCCCATAGATCGTACAGGGTCGAGATATCTTCGTTGCCAGCCTGGAAGTCGGGCTTGGGCGTGAGGTGTCCCACGAAGTACTTGGTTAGGAGACTGGCGACCTCGGGATTGTTCGTGTGGGCCAGGTTGTCAAACGACTTGGAACAGTCCACGCCAGCGTTCGACTTGATAATCTGGGTACCACCGGGGTGCATCGGACAGAAATCCGTGACGTCATATACGCTCCCGTGGACTCCAATCCACATCCGCGATCCCTTCCTGTGGCCAGTGTGGATGGCGAGCTGCGACATAGGGATCGTAGGCAGGTTGCAAGGGAGAGGCTTAGGCGTCATGAAGACGTCGAGCATGAAGCGTCGCTCCGCGAAGGCCTTGTTGATGATGAGATCGACGTTGTCCATGGTTGCCGTGCAGTGGGTATAGATTGCTTTGCGGATGCCGCTCATGACGGAGTCGAAGACGGCGACGGAACCGCACACGTATAGATACCCGCCTAGACCACCCTGCTTCTTGGACATGACGAGGTCGGATATGTTGGCGCCTTGTTCGACAATCAGGGTGTCGATGTACCGAGGAGGGATCTGCCTTTCGACAAGATCGCGAGAGTGGGGATCGTAAGCGAGGCCCCGGGAATCCCTTGAGAAGGCGACGTGGACCTCCATGAAGTCTGCGTTCACGTACTCTCTCAATTCGTCCTCGAAGCAGAATTTTTCGCGCGATTGAACACCAAGGTATACTGCAGGAACCGACGTTAGTAAGTGCTCTTCAAGGGTAATATATTATGTCGATGAAGAATGGAGTAATGATATGTAAAGCAAGGAAAATATGACAAGTTGCTACTCACAATAGTTTTTGCCTCCCGAGAGCCCGTTGGCAGCTAGGCGGTACTGCCAGAAGCTTCTGAAAGGTGCAATACCACTACCGCCAGCGAAGAACGCACAAGGCGCTGCGGAATCCAAAGGTAACTGGAAGGCCATAGGTCGCGAGACACCGACGAGGATCTCGTCATCGGATGCCATCTCATCCGACGGCGGAGTGTTCAGAAAGCCGCTCGCAACGCCAGCGCGGCTTATATCCTCTTGCTTCGCGAACGTCGAGCACAGTTTGTACTCCGCACGCGAGACAGCCAAGTCGACGGTGCTGGGAAGAAGCTCATCCGTATAGCTGGCTATTGAATATGTGCGAGGTACTTCGACGGGGATGAGGTCAGTCAGCCACGAAAGGTTGTCGAGGCTGAAGGCCTTATCCCATATATGACCAGGAGTGTCCATGAGCGCATCCTGCAACAAGTCTCCGAGGGATCCGCGGACAGGCCATTCATCCGTAGCCAAGACTTGAAGAACGGTATTGGAAGAAGCAGCTAGTAAGCTATGGACTTTCAGGGCGAGCTCTTTGGTGATAGGGGCCAGGTGACCGCGGCGGAGGATGTCACCGACGGTCAGTTGTTTCAACGCCGCCCTACGGACTGATGTTAAATGCTGCTCGAAGCGAGACCAGGTACCGGTTACGTTAACGGGCTCGTCGATCTGGTTTTCTAGGCCCAATGCTGTGGCTACTTTGGCGCATTCCTCCCAGCTGTTGAGGGGCATGACCGCGAGACGATCACCTGGCATGAAGGTAATACCCGTATCTTGAATATCCAGCGTTACAAGGCCAATTGATCGCGCTGGGTCGGCGTCGACGTTTGATCTATTGAGGACCTTGGTGACATATCGACATTCTTCGAAGGTACCCCTCATTTGATGTGGTTCCACAGGGACGTTGCCACCTGTATTGATCTTGGTCAGTGTTTTGTTTTGCTTGGTGCGTAAAGTAAGGCGGGATGGATCCAAGTGCTTTAACTGATAAGAATGAACTTACGGTACGGTTCAAGGCGTTCCTTCATTGCGTCTGAAAACTGCCGATGAGACTCTTCCCATGGACGCGTCGCATCACCAGCACCAGACAGGCCGTTAGTCTCCGTTCTTCCACACTTTGCAGCAATTTCGAGAATTCCGAAAACTTTGTATCGATGCGTGCCCATGAAGCCTCGTTCGCCCGTGTAGGCCTCGACGATACCATCTAGGACCCCCATGAGTCGCGGATCTCCCGACTGTTGAACGAACTCGGGAATGCGGTAGTGGTATTCAATAGCTGCGATAAAGGCCCGAAGATTTGAAGGTAACCAGGCTCGTAAATGCACGCCTTCTACGCCTAGAAACGAGGTATATCTATTGATTGTTAGTGTCAGCATTCATAGATTGGCATCCGTATCGAGTATGAGGCTCATAACAAATATGGTCAGGATCAGACGACAGTAGTTTTCCTGGCGGTGATATACAAAGAGTTTATGGGGTCAAGATCGTTCTACTTACTTCTTACGGCCTAGAAAGGCGTCCATGACAAGGTAAGGCGGGAATTGCAGCCCCGAAGCAGCTGGGCATCTCCTTGATAGAGGCGCGGAGAACTTGGCCCATCGTACCCATTGATGAACTGGGACATAGTTCTCTCCTGAATTTGGGTTCGGGTTGATCGAGTGGAAAGCATTGGGCATGCGTTCCAGGATTTCTTTTAGCCGGATCATTTCTCGAAGAAGCCCTTCTATGTTCCTGTTCATAACGTGCTCCTGGCAGGCAGCAATGGCATCCGGTCCGTGCTGGAAGGATGCTGCGCAAGTTAACACGCGAGACTCAACACGCATAGAAAGGACCTTCCTTACCTGAAGTATCGGCACAGCCCTTGAGGAAAGCAACTTCGGCCTTCTCGCCGAAAACAGCCCACCGAAGGTCAATGTTCTCGAAGCGTGCGACATAGGGATATTTAGAGTTCGTATCCTTAATTTTGATGTTGTAAGATGATTGATCCGGGAAGGTGAGATGTGGTATCGTTCGTCCCATGCGACGCGAGACTTGATAGTAGGGCAACGCTACAGCCAGCGGAATCCCAGCAAACTCTTCTCCCAGCTCCTCGCCCGTCGGGCAGTTAGGCTTATACTTCTTGGTTCGACCAGCTGTAACACCCTCGGTGCCGTCATTTTTCCACTCGAACCGAAAAATCGAGCACAACACTGCGTCAGTTAGCGACTATCATTCACGGAATGCTCTGAAAGTCTCAATAGAATTGTATGTTTCAACACCTTTGCGCTAGGGTAAAGGGGTGAAGGCAACGAGACATAGGAAATGATCATCATAAAAACAGACTTACTGCCCAAAGCCACTAGAGCCGCCCATAGTGCTTGATCCGGGATGACTTCTTTCGTGCCTTCTACTAATGGTAACGCAGCGACAGATTCTTGGACGCGCCCTCTCGAAACACAACCAGGCATTCGCTCTAAGAGATCCGACCATATCCGACCAGGGCTCTTCGATAAAGCACCAGCTGCCTCGTCGTAATCCGGAGGACAGAAGCCATGCTCCGCGCTGAGGTATCCATCGATCCAACCACTCTGCGACCCGATCTCTTCCGCTCTCAGCATAACTTGCCGGGCTGGTGCTCCCAACGCGACAGCTAGAAGGTCTTGCTCGTTTGCGTTGAAGGCATCTATCTCGATTTGACTCTTGGCTGCGTCGATCTCCTTCACGGACGCCATGTTAGTATAAAGCAGCTGATTTATCGACTTGCGCTCCCTCATCCGAAGCCATTCCTCGGCATCGACGCCACGTGGGATCTGCGTATACATGTTAGCTAGCGCCATAGATACGTCAAGATCACCGGACGTACATCGAACGCCGCGTGAATGTCCCCCGGCTGAGAAAAACCCGAAAACGAACAGCCTCGGGGTCCCATACGGCTTCTACCCGAGGCCGCGTGACCAGCTGGACACTTCGCCCCAACAGAACCTGACACTGGACATGACCGCTCCGACATGCTGAATTGTGTTAGTATTACCGGAATAGTGATTGATATATATCTAATATAGAACTGTCGCTCAAAGAATGAAAAGGCCACCAGGGCAGAATGGATTAAATTATATCAACACCTCCTGGGCAAACTGAACAGAAACCGGTCTATTCTGACTATCTCGCAAGAACAATCAAAGTTGGATTCGAATGGAAAGAGATAAACCAGACGTCCACGAACTGGGAGATGGCAGCAGGTATTTCCATTATTCATAAAGCTATGGCCCTGGTGGGGCCATCTCCCGGCAATGAAAGTACATACCCAGTAGCATCTTACAAGCGCCTAGGCATCGTGTAGATGCTACATACTGTGAGAAGTTACCAAAAGCTGTGATGACCTAACTATGTAGTTAACTATACCAAGGCGGAGATACGTATGTAGTAGAAGGGGTCCGTAACCATCCCCCTATCCCATTTCGTTGTGGAATCAACCAATAGGGGATGACGACGGAGATCCAGTTATTAGCGAAACTTGCCAAGCTATAGGCCCGTCTAAGCTTGTATGAGAGCTTATTGAAATGGATCTCCGGGGTCAGCTAAACAAACCCTTGCTACTAATTATCTGATTGGTTTGAAACCTTGACTTAACATGAGAAGAAAACAATAGGATCTCGCTCGTCCGAATTGGAAAATGTATCATTATATCTTGATAACTGACTGGCTCGTTGGGCCTTTCTCAAGAGCTATCGAGAAATCATTTGATATACATAGATAGGCACATGGGGTAGGTAGGTAGTACTATTAGTATGTAGGTGATAAGTGCATGGTGTTGTTGATGAAGCTGTTGAAGGAGTCAGCCTCAAACAATTTAAACTTGTGGCGCTAAACGATTACCTAATGGAATCCCAATAAGCGTCTGATCACCATGTGCTAACAATATGCGCGGTACATCATATGCATAACATCCATACCCAAAAACGTATGTGCCAAGTCTCCCCTACCCTTTTGCTTGCCCTACGATGGTTATTTCCATCCTTCCTGTCAATATTTTACTGAATTAACTAAGTATGTATCGATGCCTCACATCATAACATATTCTGCATTATGCTCATCACCTCCTGATTGCCAAAATTCCACATGATCTGCTTCAAATTCGGTAAATCCTACCTCTATTGTCGGCGTCAGCACAGGCAATCCAACGATGTGCATTCCTATTACCGTTATGATATTCCTCCACCCACTTCAATGGGTCGCGCCTAAAGTGATCAAGATCGAAAATACCCGGCCACGATCTTGTCGTGACTAGTTACCTCACTACATACTATGTAGTCATGTAGAATTCTAGAAGACTAGAACACGCCTTGACCCCCGATTGCTTTCAAGTAATGTCTTTGTATGTAACTTACCTACTACTGTCGATCAGGACAGCCAAGCGAAACAGCCACGCGATTCCCCTTGCTATAATTGGACTACCAACTGCCAAGCTAGTCATAAACCTGGTATTACGTTGCAAGTGATGTTTTCCGTTTCAATCCGACCTCATGTATTTCCGGGGATGAGGCTCTCTAGTATTTCTATGGGCGGACTTGGGCGGCTCCTACAACAGCAAATGGGGCTTGGTACATACAGTTCGTCATTCAGGTTGATAATTACACCTCCTATTTATATATAAGAAGATACTTTCCTCCGCAACAAGCTAGGTCGCACAAATCCACAAAGGGGCTCCCGGCTTCCTTGAAAGCTAATGCCTCTTCCGGAATGTGGGGGAAGATGCGAGGTGGGAGCACCCGAAGGTTACCCACCCGTTACCCGGTTTATCGATGTACACAGTAGGAAATTCACGTTCACAATGGTCGGTACACCCTACCATGCAGTTGATTTATGATGGAGACATGAGGCTCCTCCTGCTCCCCGAGCGCTGAAGTTTAGTCGTCTGCAATGTATTATTAGGCGCCGTCTCCCTTTCCACGCCGCGAGGTTATTCTCAAGAGCAGCCGTTTCCCACTTCAGTCACTCCCATGACACCACCGCAGAGACGAACTTGGAAGCATGAGTCTTGGCTTCCAGCTCAATTAGGCCAGTCCGATGAATGAGACTGGTTTCATCTCGTCTACCACTATGGCCCTCGCCAAGGTGGTCGAGTCGCGCCATTTCTACATGGGCAGATATGATTTATCCTATTACTTTAGGACCTATCGAACGAGCAAGTAAACAAACTCTCTGGAAGAGTATGTCGTCTTTTAGGAACCAGCGTTACGTTATCAAGAACCCGCCAGAAGAGACCGTCACCCGCGATGTCCATGAAGGCTGAATTGCCACTAGACTCCAGCAGGCCCAGCTTACCAACAGCAACCCGACTCGAGAGAAGACCACGCAGCTCTAGAAACCGATTACGCTATGTGATTGTTGTGGATGCAATCCCTTCACATTCCATTACCCTTTATCCAAGCCTTTCACGCGTTAATAACGATCACAGCCAGCCGACAAAAGATTCTACCCAGACTCCATATGACCTGAAGGGATAGACCTTATGGCATAGTAATCAATGCCTCTTCATAAGCTTAGTTGGTTGTGTGTTATGATAGTCTTGAGTCTTGTTAAGCCCGCAGAATTTGTTCCTAACACCATTTCGCATGTACAAGCGGTCTACCCAAGGCAGGTTGCCTATACAACAGCTCTTGAGAATGATTCATGGGCTATCAAGGTATAAACCCGTCGATGTGGTCTCCCTTCTAAAGAAGACCTCCACTTAAAGTGCGTTAGAGTACATCACAAGATCGTCTTCTCTCATATAAGGGGTCTCCGCTAGAAGAGATGATTAGGAGAAAGGAGATCCATTAATGTCAGTTGGCTGGTCGAATCCCCATGATCTTGCCATCCTCTAAGGTGTACTCAAAAACAAACAAAAAGGTCTCCTCCAATTGCGAAACTGTGTAGAACTCATGAGAAGGAAAGTCAAGACTCAATGGTCAGATCATAAAAACTTGGTGACAGGTCATCTCTACATCATCAACCAATTCTCTTTGTCTCGGAATTGGATTCAGGTATGTGCCTGGAAGAAAAGATATGGCTCAGATTCAAGTATCAGAAGTGTGACAAGGCAAAACAACTGGAAGAGCTGACTTCCCTAACACGTCTTGAGTCATCAAGTTTCATTCAGCGCTAACGACCGCTCTCTAGCCGTCTGTCTGTCTATGGTAGGTTTCGAGTTTCGGTAGTTTGCATTTGAATGTAAAATCTACTTGGTATGAAGTTATCTTACATGATTGAATTAGATGAATAACACAAGAGGTCTGCTGATTGGGATGTGGCCATCTCACTCAAACGATTAAATCAACGAATTGAATCAATGAGACTTCGTTATTTGTGTTGCTCATGAGATCCCTGCGGCTCGTCGACAACATCCTCCTGTATACTTGATATATTGATCGCTATCATAAGTCGCAGTTCAGCAAGGAAATTCAAAATGAGGGAGATGGTAGGCTTGTGAATCCAGCGGTTTGGTGAAGAAACCCTCGTTTCATGCAAGGCGCATGTATTCAACCTATCAACATAGCCTACCATCTCAGTGAACTATATCCCTGACTTTTTATTTTCACCAGTCGTGAGGTCATGGGCATAGAAATACCTAGGCAAGTGCCTCACACCGCTGTAGTTTGAATGGCATGTCTTCGGTGGACAAGTAAAAAATATTCTACCCTGGAAAGGGTCGGCGCTATTAGGCGACGTTCGGAAGTAAATGCGCCACCGTCGCATTCTCCGTTGAAGATCTACGGGTGCCCAGTCTTTTTGTTCGGCCCTATCCGTACGGCATTAGCCAACGACATGCAAGCTGCATTGCATGCCAAAAAGGTATACTCCTCGTATAATATTGACATTTTTCACCGAGACGGCCACCTTAGGCATCCACAAACTGACCGTGAAGATATCGCTGCATCTTTCGTCTACCGTCCTTAATATATTTCGACTACGATCCTAGCTCTTTTGCCAATCTCATTGCAATATCCGCAGCCATCATGAGGGATGATCATGTAATCCTTACCTTTGCGCGAAGAATCGAATATGTGAGATCTGATAGGCACGATAAGTTTTTGAGGTCGCGCTGGAGAACCGGTGAATCACCGACGCTTCATTTTGTCTCATTTCTCGGACACGTGCATGAATAATTCCCGTCTCCGAGTCCTACAGTACCTATGCAGGCTTGCATCTTCATCATCATCGTCGTCGTCAACTGACAACAACATCATCACCCCCTAGATAGGCTACCAATACCTGTTCCCTTGGCAATCGATCGAGGTTCTAGTGACGTCGATCTAGATCTAAGTCTATGGTTCTTATATCATATCCCATGTGATTTACCTGTTCTATTACCTGGATCTGAAAAATACCACCAGAGCTAGAGAGCAGCCTACATGTCTAGTCGCCAGCTTCATCAGCTCTAGCGGGTAGCTAGCCCTAAGCTATAGTAGGTGTTAGGGTCATATAGCAGAATGCGGGGTCGCCCCAGCCGTGCGGAGAAGCTTTCTGTAGCCTATAGGTTGTGGGGATGGCGCTTTTACCCTTTAGGCAAGTCCATAAGAGTGAAATTACTTTGCAGTAACCATACTTGCCATAGTCCCCAAAACCCCTTAGTGACAGCTTCTAGCTTGCAGGAAATCGACATGGGGGATGGGATTCTCTGGGGAAGCAGGATCGGATCGTCAGGTCTAATCAATCCACCACCCGCCGAAACAAGGCCGAATACCAGGCTTGCCCAGGCATTGAATCCCATATGCTAGCTTCATAGGTATATAGCCTCGGCCTTGGTTGAAATTTTCATATCCGACATGGACCGAATATTTGGCGTCTTCACTGCAGTTGATGCAGGTCTTATACTACAAGCATGGCGGAGTATAATGGGGACGCGGAGAATAGCGAATAAATAATTTGGAGATCATGCGGGGGTAGTAGTAGTCCTGAGCTAGTATAAGATTCGGTAAACATCCATTCGCATTTTAGTTATTAAGGCTTGCCCTCACTCCCTTACCCCATTCCAGTTGGGACGCAGTTTTGTTCATTGTTAGGATACGTAGCAACCATGGCCAGTCTTCTGTTCATGGCTGTAACCGCCTCGGCGGCGGCAATATTCCCTAGGGATTATCCATCTGACGATGCGCTCGCTGCTTGCCCGGGTTACAAGGCTTCGAATGTCGAGAGCACCGCCACCGGCCTGACAGCAGACCTATCGCTTGCTGGTGAAGCCTGTGACGTCTATGGCACCGATCTTAAGAACCTAGTCCTGGAGGTCTCGTACGATACTGGTGAGCTTAAGCTTCCGAAGACGACACGAAACCGTCCCGTCTCCTATCTATCTAACTAGTTCCGAACTAACTCTGAATTAGACACGCGACTCCACGTGAAAATTCAGGATGCCGAGAACACTGTTTACCAGATTCCAGAGTCCGTCTTCCCGCGCCCCAGCGGTCCCAGCTACCAAACGCAACCACCGGCTCTGAAGTTCGATTATGTGGAGGAGCCTTTCTCGTTCACTGTATCTCGGTCCGAGACGGGAGAAGTGCTCTTTGACACATCGGCTGCCAGCCTGGTATTCGAGTCCCAGTATCTGCGGTTGAGGACGAAACTCCCAGAGGATCCGTACCTGTACGGACTTGGAGAGCACTCAGACCCGTTCAGACTGAACACGACCGATTACATCCGCACGCTTTGGTCGCAAGACTCGTGGGGTGTTCCCGAGGGTGCTAACCTGTACGGTAACCACCCGGTTTACTACGAGCAGCGCGCTTCGGGCACCCACGGCGTCCTGTTTCTCAACTCAAACGGTATGGATATCATGCTCAACAATACAGAAGAGTCAGGCCAGTATCTAGAGTATAACACTCTTGGCGGTGTCCTTGATTTCTACTTCGTAGCTGGCCCAAGCCCGGTCGAAGTCGCGCAGCAATATGCCGAGGTCGCAGGTCTCCCTACTCTCATGCCCTACTGGGGACTCGGGTTGCATAACTGCCGATACGGCTATCAAGACGCCTTCGATGTGGCTGAAGTCGTTTACAACTACAGCCAAGCGAGCATTCCTCTTGAGACAATGTGGACGGATATCGACTATATGGACAGACGACGGGTAAGCTACCAAAACGATTACTGAATACTACTTAGTTTACTCACATATGACAGGTCTTCTCGCTCGACCCGGAGAGATATCCTCTTCACATGATGCGCGGACTTGTCGACCATTTACACGCGGCAGATCAGCACTATGTTGTTATGGTTGACCCAGCCGTCGCCTACCAAGACTACGCACCTTTCCACCGTGGTGTGGAGGACGACATCTTCCTGCTCAGGGCGAACGGGTCCGTATGGAAGGGCGTCGTCTGGCCAGGCGTGACCGCGTTCCCCGACTGGTTCTCCGCCAACATCAGCCAGTACTGGAACAACGAGTTCAACGAGTTCTTCTCCGCAGACACCGGCGTCGACATCGACGCCCTCTGGATTGACATGAACGAGCCCAGCAGCTTCCCCTGCTTCTTCCCCTGCGACAACCCCGACGAGTCCGCGATCGGTTATCCGCCGGAAGCCCCGGCCGTTAGGAGCCCCCCTAGAGCTTTACCCGGCTTCCCCTGCGATTTCCAGCCCGAGGGCACAGACTGCGAGCGCACCGAGACGCGATCGCTAGAGGTCCGAGATAGCTCTCCTAAGCCGTTATCGACCAGCCACCTGCTGCTCAAGAACCGACAGTCGGAAGGACAGCAGCTAGGCCTTCCCGGTCGTGATCTTCTGTTCCCGAAGTATTCCATCCACAACAAGGCGGCGTACCAAGACGACTGGAACGCGGACAAGGGCGGCATAAGCAACAAGACCGTGAACACGGATCTGATCCACCAGAACGGCCTGACAATGTACGACACCCACAACCTGTACGGATCGATGATGTCAGTTCAATCCTACGAAGCGATGCTGCAGCGCCGACCCGGCTTGCGGCCCATGATCATCACGCGCTCTACGTTCGCCGGAGCCGGGACCAAGGTCGGCCACTGGCTCGGGGACAACCTGTCGACCTGGGACCAGTACCGGCTCAACATCCGCAGCGCGCTCGCGTTCTCGGCCATCTACCAGATCCCGACGGTCGGGGCCGACATCTGCGGGTTCGCGCAGAACACGACGGAGCAGCTGTGCGCGCGCTGGGCCATGCTCGGCGCCTTCGTGCCCTTCTACCGCAACCACAACGAGTACGGCGCGGAGCCGCAGGAGTTCTACCGCTGGCAGGTCGTGGCCGAGGCCGCGCGCAAGGCCATCGACATCCGCTACCGCCTGCTCGACTACATCTACACGGCCCTGCACAAGCAGTCGGTCGACGGCACCCCGTCCATCAACCCCCTCTTCTACCTGTACCCGGAGGACAAGAACACCTGGGACCAGGCCCTCGAGTACTTCTACGGCCCGGCCCTGCTCGTCGCCCCCGTGACCGAGGAGAACGCCACGAGCGTCGACGTGTACCTGCCCGACGACGTCTTCTACGACTTCCACACCTACGCGCGCGTCGGCGGCACCGACGAGGAGGGCGCGAGCACCACCATCACGGTCGAGGACCAGGGGCTCACGGACATCCCGCTGTTCCTGCGCGGCGGCGTGATCGTGCCCCTGCGCACCAAGTCCGGCATGACGACCACGGAGGTGCGGGCGCAGGACTTCGAGCTCCTCGTCCCGCTCGGCAGGGACGGCAAGGCCGCCGGCGAGCTGTACCTCGACGACGGCGTCAGCATCGAGCAGGCTTCCGGGACCACGGACGTCCAGTTCGCGTTCGCCGACGGCGTCCTGACGGTCGACGGCGCCTTCGGCTACGAGACCGGGGCGAAGATCACCAAGGTCACGTTCCTCGGCCTCGCTAAAAAGGCAGTAGAGCTGAAGGTCCAGGGCGAGGTTGTCGATGCTACGGTCGATGCTGATATTGAGACGGTTAGTGTCGTTGTGGACAGGGCGTTGACTGGGGGCTTCACGGTTGAGGTCGTGTAGACAAACTGGATGATGATGGTTAACGAAGATGTATAAAAAGTTTTAAAAATATTCGCCTAGCTTGTAATAAAATGCTAGGTAGATTGTAGTGATTAATAGCTAAACACTAAAATATATTATAGATCCGATGTGTTGAGGGGTTCCAGTATCTCCATATTCTTCCCATGGAAAACTAGAAGTTGACCTAGAACACCTTAAAATCGGAATAATCATAGGCTTATATTCAAATAAGTAGGCATTACTGGAATCCAAATCTTTTAAGTGTATCATTCAATAATTTGGCAATGACCTGGCCGCAGACAGTCGCGCCATAAACCAATTACTTACAAACTCTTGGGATTTTTCTATCACAACGTTTGGGTGGATAAACGGGGTATGCACAAGTCACCAACACATTGAGACTTCCATATTCTACGAGGCTAGTTACTTAACGTGTTTGTGCAAAATCCCATCCAATGTTCTCTGTGGCCTATTATCTATTACAGTGTGATATTAGGATGATTTATTGTACGTGTCCCACAGGTTTTGTTCTGATTATATTTATATAACGAAAATGCTATTATTCTTAGCCAGAGGGTGGTTCGAGAGCTACTCTGTTGTAGGTACACATAGCTCGGTCCGCAGTGCCTTCCCAAGGTAGGTAGTGGCCGCCGATTTGCCTATTCTCTACCTCAATAACATCATTCGAGTTATTAAGTCATCTAGAGGTCATCGACCCCTTGGGCACTCCTCGGAGAATTCATATATATGTGGACAAAGGCATGCATGACTCAAGCCTCTGTTACAGACCTCCATTAGCAGCAGGTTGAATGGGCTCTCTCAGATGCGCTTGAACCTTCAAAATTTATATTAGTCTAATAGGAGGCAGTTCATGGACCTATATCGTACATTTTTCAAGTGTTACTACCTTTCATTTTGGTAACCTTGTCAGAGCAAACTTCTCTAGCTCTGTTAAACAATTAGAACTAAGAACGCTATTACGGTGGCTCTCTTGCATGGCTTTATGAAGGTTTCTGGTGTGGTTAAATAATTATGATGCATATCAATTAAAGGATTTCCACCAGACATTCATACAATAATTCAGAAGAGGCACTCTGTCCATGAAGACAGTCTGTGAGTGAAGTGAACACGGTAGATATATGTGTGACAGGGTGGCACAGCTCTGTACGCGCAGTACAGCTCACTGGCTTTGTGCAAAAGGTTCCTCGCCCCAAATTACCTATCAGACTCAAGGTTACCTAACTTAGGTAGCTTGTCAATTTATGTATTAATTCACATCAAGTTCGCAAACAAACGGAAAGTAGATAATCCTGAACCCCCCGGAATCAGTCTTTGGAGTAAAGGAACAATACGTTCAAGGTCCTCGAATTTAAACAAATATAGCACTTTTAGCTTTTGGACGTGGTGAAGTTGTTCACAGCCTAATTTAATCTTCCAGCGTCAAAATACACAGGTAAGTTATCAACGTTATTTCAAACATTCCAGGCCACGTTAAGTAGTAAGAACCCGGGGGTCTGCAACACCATCAGGGGTATCACAAACCTACCCCATGGGTAACGTACGTAGTACAGAGTACTTATGACCTAACTAATCTGTCAACATATGGAGTCATATCCAGGCCAAGTTTGGATTTGTAATACGGTTTAGGTTAGGAAATCTTTGGTTAAATACAGCGAAATAGTTACCTTGTCGTCCAGGGCGCTGTAATCATTCCTCCGGGCCCCACGCCCGGACACCAGGAGACAAGACATCCATTTTTATACGTACACCATATCCCTATCACTAACACAAAAGAATAGTGGTCACTACCTGTCTAAGTCACCAAATAACTGAATAACCAGGTAGCTGGGCAAGATAAGCGACAGTGTCAAGGGCCATAAAATACTACCAACACGATCAATGGTTCTTCTATCAGCATACCTTCCGGCCCTACATTTAGAACAAACAAGTTTGTTTCGGAATCCTGGAGTTTTCATCTTTGATGGCTGGTGTCAAACAATCAATTTATTCTATTCCATTTTCCCTGTATTCACTCACATCTCCTAATTATCCAACACTGTGCTATTCCACGGTCTATGGATAGACCAATCGGTAGCAATGACGGACAAGGACCACCTGAAGCCTAATGGCACTTGCTACAGGATCAAAAATGTGAAGGCAGGTCCTGATTTCATGCCTTGTGGCAATGCCAATCTCCTGGGAACACATTTCGCGTGCTGCAATCACGGCGACAAGTGCCTTTCGAGCAATGCCTGCTTCCATGCAAAGAGTAAGAGCTACATTCTAGTAGACCTGATTATCCTTATTCATATACTTACAGAAAGTTCATAGCTGGCACGACCTACATTGCAGGATGTACCGATCCCACCTACTCTCATCCCTCGTGTCCCCAGAAGCTCTACTTCCAGGACCAGCCCTGGCTAGGACTTGTCCGCTGCGGAAAGAGCAACGACGTCCACAAGAAAGAAGAGGAATGGGCTGGCTGCGAAGAACCTGATGACCTGTCCCTGGACGAAGCGCCAGCCAATTGCGACTGCGATGGCAAGGGGGCGCTGTTTCGAGATGCTCCGATATTGGAGGATATAGCTCAGCTGCCGAAGAAGACGACTGGAACTATCACGTACTTCGGGGATCACACCCCCACGATGCCAGTCACATCATCATCATCATCATCATCATCACCTTCCAGTACTTCGGAAGCACGTCCCCCGAGTACTACGGAATCATCAATGCTCACCGATGCCTCAACGACGGCAACAAGCCCGCCCTTCATCGCCACATCTTCCGTGACTCCTCCTGATTCCCCTGTCATCACCGCCGGTGCCAAGGCAGGAGTCGGCATTGGTTCAGCGTTGGGGGCTCTGCTGATCGGCTGCATGGTGTTTATGGCCCTTTCCCTACGAAAGCGAAAGAAGAAGCGGCAGCAACAAGCTCAGGATTCGCAAGAGGGTTCTCCTGCTGCGGGACAGGGACAGATCTCGTCAGCCAACACAGATGTGCCCTTAGTCAGCCCAGCCATGTCGGGATTCAAGTCAGAGCTATCCGCCGACGAGCCGAACAGTGCGCGATCGTACCTCGAATCCCCCTCCCCCGTATCGCCGCAATATCCACCATATCCCCCCCCTCACCAGGGAGAATTTCAACGACACGAGCACCCTTCTCAGTCGTGGGGGCCTCAGTGGCGGGGACGATCTTCGGCAGTCTCCGACTTATCTGCGGCGACAACTGTATATGGATCCATGCCTAACTCGCCACAACATCCGGAAGGTAGACAGCAGCCGTCGACGTTGCCGCCTATTTCCGAGCTTCAAGGATGAAGCTGTTCAAGTTGATGGTTATACTGAATACGGCTGATGGCGTTGAGGATGAATCACGGATGTTTTGACTCCGTACATGTTGGCAGGGATAGGGAGGACTATTTGGCATAAGGGGTTGAAGGGTCGTTTTCTAGGTCTGATCTTGGTAATGCTTGCAATAAGTGTATAACTTTTAGGCGCCTGTATAAACCTATAGTAGATCCAGAATTTCAAGGACATCCATCCATAGAGTAGCAGCCCTGGCTCTAGATTCTGCCAATGTTAATATGAAAATCACTTCAAAATCCTGTTTCCAGCACCTGATCTCGATGACTAAAATGGTATATAACGTCCCTGAAGCGTATAAAGAGAAATCTATCTTCAGATTTCCTCGACTAGAGTTCTTACTTACTTAACTGAAGTTACTGTACTGTTTCTTAAATTCCTTTTCTGTCAGGGTAGTACTTATATTCTCCCTCGTAGCTACTATCGATTGGATCAAGGCAGATCTCTCTTTAAAAGATAGGAAAGAACCAACTATATAAAGCTTAACTACTTCCTTGTACCTGCCTACATATGTAGGTAAGTGGGTATGTGTCTGAGCAGTTAGATCTGGGCACATACATGTATGTCATGGCCGATTGCACTTTAAGTTAAATACCTACCTGGGTATTTGAGAAGGCAATCCATAACTTTGTTATTTAACGGTCCATTCATCACAAGAGCTCCCAACTTCTCGGGCCAACAACACTTCCAGGCTTCATCTCCATTCAGCATATCCAAAGCATATATTCATTTGCCTTTGGAAGATAATTCAACTGGAAATACGATAATACACATTTCAGTATCAATTTTCTGTCTTGTGGACACCAGCCAGCTTGTTCCAGTCAAACCCCCAATCCTCTCCTCTTCGCCATCATGTCGATCTACAAAGGCATTCCAAATCTCTTCTTCTCGGGGAAATACGCCGACCTCACGATCGAATGCGGGGACCGCGAATTCAAGGTTCATCGTGCCATCGTCTGTACCCAATCCGAAGTCATTGCCAGATTGTGTAGTTCCTCAGATGTAAGTCTACTTAACTTGTGTATAGTATTGGGTGTGTGCCTCGTGGTTATACTTACTCATCAAAATTTCTAGGGGGCCCAAGAATGTACCATCAACCTTCCTGGAGAGGATCCTATTATATTCTCCATGTTCCTCTCCTGTATTTACAGGGGGAACTACAAAGATGTGTACTGTCAGAACCCGAAGAGGATCAGTTACATTGCAGCCATTCCATTGGACAAAGTCAACTATTACCTCACCTACACGGGACCTACGAAGCAAAGTTGGATGTCTCCTGAGACTCTAGACTCAAAGTTTTCGGATCTTTTCCTCGCACATAAAAACACCACCGGCGACATATTTGCAGTGATTGGTGGCATCGACAGCAGGGTTGAAGACAAAATGGGTGATATAATTTCCAAGCATGATAAGTTAACCGATTATGACCTAGAAGGGGGAGCAGCAGTAGTGGTGTATCAAATTCGCGAACGTATCGGAGGTCTAGTCGGTTCTCTTCGCCTCTACGTCATGGCCCACAAGTATGATGTTAGCACTGCTAAGCTGCTAGCCTGCGAACGATTCTGGAACATATCTCGCAACCTCATACGAGACCTCCGTGTCGTTGGATCTGACGCAGCCAATGCCTCGGAAGATATCTACACTGGCTTGGCAGCGGTCGTGGACGAGCTTTACGACAATACAACCCCCCTCGATGGAACCATGCGACGTATAGCCAAAATCTTGGTTTCGATAGAGTTCCGAGTGCCGGAGTTCCGGGACATGATACTTCCTGTACTTGGCAAGCACACCCAGCTCGCTGAAGATGTTAGACGGTACGTTCTTCAGTGGAGACTTGGGTTCGTTGACTCCGACTGGACGGTGGTCGATCGTTTCGGTCTATAGGCGGTGTATCTACAGAGCGAAGAGCGGATTGAAGGGGAAAACTATGGCTGGGTTTCTGGGCTGCCTGGCTATGAGCGAAATCGGGAGTCATAGCTAGACATAGAGAGAATGTTTACAAAGCGAGCTCTCAAGTATTGTATGGTATACAGCATAATATTAATGATCAGTCAAGGCGCTCCAGCCAGAGTCTAGAAATTCATGAGCTCAACGGACATAACCTTCTTGTAACTTTTGATAGTAATTACTCAATCCTGATCGTTCAAGTGCTTCAAACTTCCATCCCCTCATCTTTGATGTTAGCCTGACCAATATGAAGGCACATAGTAGTGGGATGCTGTCTCCCTTGCGTAAGTAGCAGCTCATCTCTTCATAATACTCGAAATAGGACAAACATCGCTACCGTGACAACCGAGTGAATTTAGTACATTAAGTAACTTGAGGCTAGAGAGAGAATGCATTCTCAATACATTTGTGCTGGAGGCGGTGTTGGAACGGATGCCAAGATATGTTGGTTGCATGCTAACTTACATAACTAACACCTGGCAGCGCTTCAAGCAAACAACTAGGATTAGGAAATCGTAGGAATGAGATGTTATTGTGTTGCTAGAGTGAATGATAGAAGAATAAAGTACAACTGAAGAAAACTATAGTTTTTTCGTATTGTTTATTTACCTGATGCCTTGTTGGTTTTATTTGGTATGTTGCACTTTACCTACAAGAAAATGTACCAATTCCTTCTATATTATTACCTACCTAGATAGGTATCTGCGTAGTTGTCTCACTCTCCGTGTAATTGCGAACGTTGGCCATTACCACTGCTACCATAAGCCGACTGCAGGGAATGCTAACATATCCCCTCTTGATCCTACCACACTGAAAGAAGTAAAGTAACTTATTTCTAAACTGCCCATGACTAGGAGCTCACATATGTATATCAATCATAAATTAAGCTAGATTATGCGGCTAGATGACTTGTTAATGTTGCTAACAAAATGTCCAGGGGTAGTTATAGTTCAGTCCAAACCGCTTGCAAACCGCAGTACCGTCTGTCTATGATCCAGCAGTTTCAAGTTTATATACCCATTTCGCATATGTGATATAGAGGATGCTTCTATGATAAGGGTTTCAATATTCAAGGTTTGTAGGCCCTAACGGTGTATATCCTCTACACTGTATTAGCTACGACCCATTAAATGAGGCTCTACCAAGCGAGTATAATTCAACTTCGCCACCGGCACATTGCAACCTTTAAAGACCATAGTTTATTTAAAATGGTTCCATAATAGTGGCATGGGATAGATTAAAGCGCAAGAGGCAAATTCGAAAATCGTCGAAGATGGCTGCGGGAGGCAATTTATACCACCCCGCTACATATACCTAACTAGGAACGGAGCGGAGATAGGAAATATTTCCCCTTTAGGCGATTTCTATACTGCCTAATAACCTCTGCGCGACATCACACGTTGTATCATTTCTTTTGTCTGGTATTATTTCTCGTGTCCTTCTTTTGCTATCTTGTAGCTCGAAGATATTCTGTTTTTATGACTCGCCAGCGCAACTGCTGCTTGCGCCCGAATCTACCATGGCCTCCCGCAAGCAAGAAGAAAATGTGGAAGAAGGAGAGGCGTTCCTTACAACAGTACCCCTAAATGAGGATGCCGTGTGGACGCGAGAAGGGGGTTCCCGCAAAGTGACACGGTATTTGCGGCTCGCCCTGGAGATCGTAATGGCAGTCATAATAGTTGCCTTGTTGGTGAATCCGGTATACGAACGGATCGAAACCAAACCGTCTCCTGTACCAAAATGTATATTGTCCTCTACCTATAGTTCGATAATTCTGATGAACAAACTTTCTGATTTTCCGCGGCGTACAGTTCCCCGAAAGACGTACAGGTTCCTCCCGGACCCGCAATACGCACGCGACGACATGCTCTTCGACGAACATGACACGCTTCATACTCTCCACAACTGGATACCGCTAAGCTCAGGTATGCACATCCGGTGGTGAATAAAAATCAATCTATGGAAACCGCTGTCGTACTGACTGACCGGCTGACGTTGTCCTCAATACATATATATGTATATATAGACGCTAGAGGCTACGTCCAGATCCAAGACTACGGATCCTACCCGCACCTCGGCGAGCCCCACATCGTGGCCATAAACCGGACGTCGGACGGGCCGGCGTACATGATGTCGGTGTTCCACCAGCTGCACTGCCTGTCGTACGTCGTCGAGCACTACCAGCAGGGGTACGACGGCGTCCAGCTGGAGGAGGAGGTCGCCCACCACTCGTCGCACTGCTTCGACTACCTGCGCCAGTCCATCATGTGCGCCGCGGACACCAACTTGGAGGGCGAGAACGACGCCGGTCCCGGCTGGGGCTCGAACCACGAGTGCACCGACTACGACGCGCTGCTCGCTTGGGCGAACGAGCATGGCGCTATGAGGTGGAGGAATGGCCTTCTGCCGGGCGAGGCGATACTCTGATCGTGTGGAGTAGTTAGTATTGAGGTCTTCGAGGATCTTATGTCTTTCATACATACATGTGATATGAATGAACACCTCTATCTTGTTGCGTGTTGAAGTCGTTGGCTTTGGCTGCTGGATGTGTCGCTGTGATGAGTCAGGAGGCACCTCTCTGTGACATGTTTTTCGTCGCTCATCGAGGTTAACACACCTTCCCTTCAAGGATGCCGAATGAATTGCTGAGGCTCACTTCTTAGTGTTACCAATACGACTAAGTTCCCGTTAGGGTTCGCTTCAAGAGCATCGTGCATGTAGGGAACATGTCAAGGTATGGAAGCCATATCCCTTTCCAGCTGTATCAATGATAAACAATAGAACGAAACTGAGGACATAGGGTCTCGAATTCATTAGCCCCTGTGGTCGTAGATAATGGACCTAAAGTTCAGCTTCGTTATGGCCTACTTAGAATACCTAGTATGTTGGGGACCCTAAATGATTGGATTTATTTTCTTTCGAAAAGCCGACACAGGTATCCATTATCCCGAACTAGACTGAGCCCTGGCAACCATCTGGCTCACCTAAGCCTTGAACCTAATTATCAAATATTTTACAATACGATACATCAGAATGAATAAGGTGTTATAAGGGGTCAGTAGGAAAGAAATGGGGAAGAGAACCGTCTAGACCTATGTTTAATCCACCTGATTCTTTGTTATCGGGGAGGACCGAAGGTGGCTTGAGGAAAAGGGGTCGTTCCTATATTGTCATATTAACGTACTGTTAGCTAAACCTATTGCGAGAAATGGTAGATTGGGAGTGGCTATTCAGAGTTACATCGGCGTCCTCTATTTCTACCTGATTGGATCAAGGTACAGCTCCATAAACAATACACAGTCCAATAAGAACTAAGGGATAATACGAGACTCAATAGTCGTCATTTGTTACATATCACAACTTTGAAGGAGAATGACGATCTAGATCATTGATCTCAGATGACCCCTTTCAGAGAATACTTAGCTCTGCTGGTATTATGTGTCCATTGGGGTCATTTTCTTGATTATCAATCTAGTCACACTATCGCATGACCCCATATTGATGTGCCTTTCAAGCCTGGCAATCGTTAGACTTGTAAAACGGTTCTTACCTGGTAATATAATCAAAGAACCCTGCCTTCGAAATAAACCAGGATAATGTGATAGGAAATTTGCAATAGATATTGTTGTGCTACATCAGCTCTACATTACCCCTATTTTTTAGTATGGATAGATGATATAATATCTTAGAGTTGACTCCAACATAAATCAGTATTATCATATGTGAACAGAGCCATTATCATACCCTCGGATAAGCTGTGAGGGTAACTGGAAGCAACTGGTTATTCACCAGTGTAGTATGAAGGTAAACAACATCAGCTTGACATTACATTGCTTCTCTAGCCTAGACCCATGCATGCATCGTCGTAGTAAATAGGCGGCTAATCGTGGTGGGGTGGCATTTGCTTATTGACTTGATACGTGATTAGAAAGCTCTTCCATATTACAGAGAGAACAAGCTGGCACATTCTTATTGTTGCCTATACTGAAAAATCATAGGCAAGTATCAGATTTGCTACAAGTGGTTGAGAAGCAAGCAGGGCTGCTGTAAATGATGTCTTCTATCGTTCGGAGACATGAAGACTCGTTAGCTGCAATGGTGTTGTATGGATGAGCACTCGGCAATGCAGCTCAACAAACCTCTTCTTTCTGAAAACCCGACGGTTTATTGTAACCTGGGATCACTCACTGCATCTCCCTCGGATAAAAATCAAGGTATCAACGCTACAAATGTTTGAATTTCGTCTTGGTGATAGGCATCTTAGCCTTTATAACACGGCTACCTAGTAAAATATTCTCTTTACGTATATTCGTAGTCTCCTTCTGAGTGACAACAGCTACATAGACTCTATAATCTCCTGCAGAGACAAGATGTCTTCCGTACATCGCCCGACCACCCTTTAAGCTCCAGGCCCTGTTCACCTAGGTACGTAATAATACATACATGCATGTATGTATGTATGTACGTAGTCGGCAGTCAGTAAGTTGGCCAGCAACCCAGTCAGTCAATCGTATAAGTAATAATAAGATTTTAATCAACCAACAATTAGAAGCCAGGTTAGTGTAGTGGTTAACACGTCAAAAAGAACAACTGAAGACCACGGGTTCGATGCCCTGCGGCTGCTCAAATGAACACCGCAACAATATCCGGGTGAATCTTCACACCCTGTGAGAATATTCCACCTCCACAGAACGGCAATAGAAGACCCAGGTTCGATTCCTGGACCAGGCATTACTTTTTGCCTTTTTCTCCCTCTATAGGGAGCTGACCTGGACATCTGCGAATGCCCGGTCCTTGATCCCTAATGAAATGTCCCTAGATCGGCATCGCAACCAATGTGGATGGTCACGCTTGGTTACATGATGCTTCAACTCCAGTCAAATGTCAATTATGACGGGGAGCATACCTATGGACTCTGCAAGAGCTGATCGCTCCATCTCAGAGGGAACATATCTCATGATGTTCCTGTTGTCACCTCTAGAAGTAGATCAAGAATTTCATAAGTGGTTCTGGGTGTCCTGCGCTTTGAACGCCCCATCGACTTCTGCAAATCACCCTTTTCATCCTTCACGAGGCATGTTGCAGAATTCTAATGGGCTACTTTAGTGGGCCACTGTCGATCCCCCATTCCAGGTGCCAGGCAGTTTGCCCTAACTACTTGATGCAAGTTTGAAGGCGATTGGGCGGGCGCACGACAATGGCAATGCTAAAGTTCAAATTTGAGAATGGAGATGTGAGAACGAGCCACCTGATAGCGGGGGAAGAGGAGCTAGACGAGGGGATCGATGGAGGTCTGGGCGATTCCAGCGACTAGGATGATTTCATTGCTAATGAAAACACGAACCACAACGGTGCCGGGCCGAAGCAATATCTGGAATTCGAGGGTGGATTGGTGACCACCCCGTCAATTTACAGCTTGTGGATTTCGCTAACAGCGTACGTCATGGCTGACGAGCTCGGACTCCCCGCATTGAAGCATCTCGCCCGCGACAAAGTTCCCACCGGACTGCAGAGAAATTTTCCGATCTAAGTATGACTCTGATGCCGCAGACCCTCCCATTCGGCCATCGTCAACGTTGGCCGAGTCCGTATACCGATTTCAGGAAGGTGCTTGATGAGCTGTATGAGACCCTCCCGCAATCCGACGAGACCATGCGCATCATCCCCCCCCGGCTTCGCATCGCAGCTAGATACATACCACGAAGACACGTTCTGCCACAAGACGAGCCCAATTCTTGTTTTAACCGCCCACAGTTGGCCATGGCAGTGCTAGAGTACATGAAGGCTGGTTGGTGTTCCAATGCAGTCATAGAGCATGGGGCTCTATGGGGCGCTGGTGACACGAGGCACTTTCTGGCAGGCTCACGAAGAGTCTAGTCTCGCGCGTAGTCAGCCGCCAGGAAAATGCGCAGTTTTCTTGCATTCGGATTTTTTCTTTCTTTCTTTCTTCTTTTGCTTCCTCTTCTCTGGCGATTCACGCCTTCGCCTGTGGAGACGCTGCACTCCTTAGGGGGGCGGGCGGCCGGGCAGGACCATGAGCGGTGAGAAGGCACGCAAGCGCGCTACTGTAACTAACTTGGTGCAGTGAAACGGATAGAGAGATGTTCTTTCTCGATTAGTACTTTTCGTAGTTACCGAACATACGGATTCGGCTTGCAAAATAGTTACCAGCCACTCCGAATCTGTAAAGGAGGTATCGAGATTAGCTGTGTAGTTACCGAAGCCATACCGTGGTTGGCAACCCCTCGTGGAGATTTGGGTATACTAGTCAAGTCGGTGTGCCACTTCGAGGACGTGCCCGTTTTGTCGATATAATTGCCTAGCTCTAGGTATTCGTATATGGTTGAGGGGGTTGGCTACATACCTACATACCTACCTAAACTATACCTGATGCCTACTGCCTACATACTTACACATACATATGTATGTTAAAGTAGTGGCTGCGGAGCGATGGATTTTTAGCCGCAACCTCGAGTAAAGCCCCGGTAGCCCCCCGGGTCTATCCATTAAGGTAAGTCTCACATGTGTCCATTTGGCCCGAGCCCCTTTTCTAAATATGTATGTGAGTACGTACCTTGTGAGTGGAGTAAAATCCGGTAGCGAGATAGGGTTTACTCCGAGCGAACGCATTAGGTACCTAAATTAATTCTGATAAATCATCGTATTATTAAATCACGTCGTAGTAAGATTAGTAGTTTACGCGGCTTGTTTATTTTTGTTTATTTTTGTTTTTGTTTTCAGCCAAAAATACGACACACTTATGTCGTTGGAGGTTGATGAGCGTCAAGAGAGGAAATGGAGCAGAAGATATTCTGGTCTTCTGTTGTGTGTTTCATGATAAGGAGAACTGGACCCTGAGCTTTGGCCAGACGTTGACTGAGCTTGAGACGGACAGGAGGCTGTCAAAAAACCCTGATGATCCGCAACCATTCCTTTTGGGGCCTGCCGCGCTGCCCGTCTCAAACCCTTTTAAACCGTCTCAAGCCCACCCCTCTCTTTGGTGCTCTTTGGGGGGATCATTTTTGGAAACCTAACGCCCTGCTCGTAACCCAATGACGCCAGTGCTTACCATCAGTGGGAACTCCTGTGGCAGCTAGCCCGTAAACGGGTAGACGGGCTTGCATGTGGGTTGCACCAGTCGCGGATCGCGGATCAGATAGCACCGGGGCCACGCCTGGCTTTTCCAGCCTCAGACTATCGCGGATTTTGATTGGACAAAATTGAGGAAAGTAAATAAACGCGTTGATCTATTGTAGGTAGTAGATGAACCTAGCCATTGGTAACTCACCCTCACATGTACATTGCTTATGGTATACCTATGGCAGGTAGTACCTTATATATAATGTACCTTCTCGATTAGCATAATGGAAATTCGTATCATGCACTGCTCCTTATTGTTGCAGCTCCAACATTAATCTTATTCAAAACTATATGGGAAACAATAGGCAGTGCCATTCACTAATATCACAAGAGGGAAACAATAGTCCATGGGTATCTCTCAGGTTCTATCAGGTAGAGAGAAATGGGGAATAGAGTAGCCATTACTCCGTAAATGAACACATGCCTACGTACCATACCGATAGGTCTCCCCGGCCGGCGTGACAGCGTGACGGCGAGATAGCGTGGCGAATAGCCAGCATGATCAGATCAACTGATGGCCAGGCGGCACTTTAAACAGCATGGCTGGGAATGGGGAAAGCATCGACAATGTGTATAAATACCCAATACCTAACATTGAGGCGGCTTTTGGCACGGGATAGAGACAAAGACCTCCACATGGCTACTACTCTTAACAAGGATAACAGAAGCGGATTGTAGAGTTCTTCACAGGGGTACCTGTGGATATAGATGTACAGTACATACAAAATTATAGCTGTAACGCGTCTCGATATAAACAAACGCGGTTTTTGTCCCAATCAAATGAATGATATGACCCACACATACATGCAAGCCCCCCAAAGCATACTAATGCACCTTCACCCACCACCACCACCACCACTCATCACTTATTCATTGTATTTTGGATAATTGGCACATTTCTTTGCTGTTGGCTCATATTTGGACTCACCAACAATTATTTTGCAATCGCCACAAACAACTAGTTGTTCCATATATTCAGCCATTCAAGTGCGCACACGAGGTTTTTCAGAAGTGTTTGCGTGGTGGACTGCGGACTGACTTGGTGGTGGTTGTCATTTATTATAGTAATTTTTGGCTTCTCCATTATCCTTCGTTCCTTTTGCCTGGCCTAAATGCACAAATTGGTCCATATTACCTAGTCGGAGTCCCGGTGGTGACTGACTAACTAACGAACGAATAACCCGCCTGCCCGCGCATCTAATAGTGACAGGTGCGGAAACCACGTTTAAAAAAAGAGAACTAAAGTGAAGGAAGGAGAGAACAAGTGAAGGAAGTTGAGAAGGATGTTGTCTTATGTGTCATCGCAAAGACGAGAGACGACTAGCTAGGATTAGGCAACATTTACCAACACCAACATCACCCACTATCGACATATTCATCGTCGCCATCCTTTTCGCAACTTTGGAGGAACGAGGAACAAGGAACGAGAAACATCTCATCCCATTTTTGTGTGTGAACTTGACTTATCTACCTCCTACGTCAAATCAATTACGTTGGCATTCCTGATGGTTTTAAGTTATTAATTATTCCGTTCAACATTCCTCATCCTCTTGTGCGCCCCCCGCCTTCGCATTGTCGACAGCCAACACACCCGCTTAATCAATTGTATTGTTTCTCTTCCTGTCAATGCAATTGTCACCAGGCCGATATCTAAACCCATTCCTTCCCGAGCAAGCTCCCCGACTAGTTGCTCCCGTCAACTAAAACTTGTCACACGCTTTTACTTACGGGTCTACTGACTTACCCCGGCGCCATCGTCATTGACAACTGTTTATTGAAGAGTAAACGGAAAATATGTCTAATAGTGGGGGAACACTTACCCTGCCTTCGCCAACCCATGTACATCATGTTGATGTTCAAGCTGGTTTGCGATCATTAAGGCGCTCTCTATCGCGCTCACCTTCTAAGTTTTCCCTGGTTAGAACAGCATCGCAGAGCAGTTCCAGCACTGGTTCTTCTCCATCTTCGCCATCCTGCAGACGCGTCCAATCTCAATATTTTGGTCATCATTCAGCATCGAACTCACCCGCGCCTACATCTTACCATCCGCAATCTCCACTTGCCACGCCATTTCGCCCGAGCGCGAAGCTTTCGTTGCGATCGGCCAAAAAGAGTCCGGGAATTTCTTCATCAACGAAGCCTCTTCTGCGCAATCGCACATCGCCTCGTACATCGCCTCGCACGTCGCCTCGGACGTCACCGAGAAGCCCGGCACCACCTAGGCGCGCCTTGAACGTTGCATCAAACGTTCTCAACTCAGCTGCGAACGCGACTCCATTACCGGAATCTGGTGCTATGGGGCAGGAGAACGTCAACATTTTTGGCGCGCGCAGCCCAGCGCCGCGCAAAGGCGAGAAGACCTCAAATCGACACAGTATGCATCTCGACATTTCGGGCGCATCGTCTCAGCTCGCTATGCCACGCACTATCGACACGAATCCCATCCCTTCCAACCCAGTAGTTAGTCCCTTGAAACGGAGTGATGTTAGGATGAGCCTCGACCAGACACTATCCGGGAGCCCAAAGGCGAAGCGCCGTAGCTATGGTCCTTCAAATTTCGGAAGCGAGTTTAATATCTTTGACAATAGCTCTGGCTCGCCGCCGAGCTCTGATATCCACGATGACTCGGCCCGAGAGTACGACTGGACTGGATCTGGCGCTATTACTTCTGAGCCATCAGCGCCGCCCACTCCCTCCGTTACGGCGCGCAGAGCTGGGTCTCTTCGGAGGTCTACCCTTCAACAGCGTCATACCTCGGAGCGCACTTCATGGGGTCGGCGACAAGCCGCGCAGCAACTGGCGCAGATTTCCCAAGATACGACAACAACCCCCAACGCCAAGAACCGACCGCGCTTATCATTGGACCACTTCATGCCGCCACCGCAGCGTGATAGTCCTTTCAACCAAGGCCCTCTGCCGAACCCGTCCGCGCACATGATTTCTCAGCAGTTGCATCAGCCTCACCCGCTTTCTCGCGCGATAACTACGTCGTCTTCGAACTCGAGTCTAGCGGATGACTCGCCAACACATGCTCCTATCCAAATTAGTGAAAAGGCTAGAGCTCCTATGAACTGGTCGAAGAGTCTTCCAATTGGTGCTGTCCGGCCCCAACCTGACAATGAGGCAGGCCCTGCCGCGGGTGTTTCCACACCGGATTATAAGCACGTCAAGCCGTATGAAGGAGCTTTCGCTTCTACGGGCTTAGTCTCCAAGATGAACCGGAACCCCGAGTTGGCCCCAGCTGGACAAAAAGGGTTTGGATTCGTCCCAGACACACCTTGCAAGAATAAAATAAGCGCCTTCAATACATACCCACCTCCCCCGGGAAGTGGTAAGGGAAGAGGCCGGCATATTAGGCATACGTTCGGCACACCGTCGACCCCTTTCAACCCTCCCTCCTCTCACTCACAAAACCCCTTTGGAGAGCAGCCTCGACCTGTGCTTTTCAATGGCTTTGCTTCTAGGCATTCGCGAAAAGGGAGTCTCCTTAGTCTTTATAGCGATGATGGAAGAAGTCCTCCCGACCTCAACGAAAGCAACATCGAAACTATGACTGGCATGGACGGGAGCATACCGCCGACACCTACGAAGTATCAGCTAGAAGAGAGTTCGAGCAATCTTAGCCAACTCACAAATGATAGTCCAACAACTAATCGACACTTGCCCTTTGGTACATCAGTCTTTGGAAATGGTGGAACCTGGCAACAAGGACCAGGCGCCAATTGTAAGTACAGTCCCTTGGGAAGGTCCCGCAGCGTCGACACCAGCCGGGATCCAGGAAATGCCAACTCGAGTGACGGCGATCCTGATGAACCGATGTCTACTGCTGACGGGAGCCCGCCTTCCGCTTCTATTTCCTTGCCATCATTCAGCCAGAGTCGAGCCGGGCGCGGGTGTTTGTCCACACCAGCACCTCTCAAGACAGAGCATAAGACCCCCTCCTCAAAGACTGGTACCAAAGTTCATTTTGCTGAAACCCACTCTGTTGTTCCAGCGAGTCCTCTAGATCAACTCGAATCTGCAGATGATGCATCTCCCCACACTCCACTGGATACTAGTGTGCCCCTGGATGCGAGTCGCCTATCAATATCTAACCCTGCCGAGACGTCTCTATATCCCTTTAGTGGTGAACGGAAATCGATATTCCCACCAGCTACACCAACGACGAGATCAGAATCTTTCTCATTTCTTCAGGACCGGCGTGCTATCACACCTGTCAATGGCATGGCACCCCGCGACTTGGATGAAGTGCTTGTATCACGCTTCGGGAAAGTGGAGTATATAGGAAAGGGGGAATTCTCCCAAGTTTACAAAGTTGCAGAACTCACGAAATCCGCGACAAAGCCCCAGCAAGTCTTCTTCAGCACGCCTACGCATCGCACACCACCTTCGCCCTCGAGCAAATTTTTCGCAGTCAAGAAACTATCTCTTCCCTTCCAGGGCGACAAGGACAGGGCCGTCCGGCTCCGTGAAGTATCTGTCCTGAAATCACTCCAGGGCTGTGATCACATCTTGCAGCTCGTCGATAGTTGGGAGAACAAGAACAACCTTTATATCCAGACCGAGTACTGTGAAGAAGGTAGTCTTGACGTTTTCCTGTCTCTTGTCGGCGTGAAAGGCAGACTCGACGACTTTCGAATTTGGAAGGTTGCACTCGAGATTAGCCAGGTACGTAAACACCCACCACCGACCATTTCTCGAGAAAATACTAAACCCTTAATAGGGCCTGCAACATATTCATGATGCTGGATTCATCCATCTAGATCTGAAACCGGCGAATATTCTGATTAGTTTCGAGGGCGCTCTGAAGATTGGTGACTTTGGCCTAGCAACCTCATTACCTGCCCAGAAAGGACCTGATCTCGAAGGCGACCGGGAGTATCTGGCGCCTGAAGCACTTCGTTCGGAAATCGGCAAGCCTGCCGATATCTTCTCTCTTGGTCTCATTCTGCTAGAAATCGCAGCTAACGTCAAGCTGCCTGAGAATGGGGCTACCTGGACCGCCTTGAGAGAAGATGACTTCTCCGAAGTTCCAACGCTCACTCAAGATGCAACGGCCGTTTTGCGGGATGCCACGGGCATGCCGGTTGAGGAAAATGCTGAGCGTAATGCCAACATATTTGGAGGTGAGAGTGCCGCCGTCAAGAACGTTCGTCGCAACTACAACCTGAGAGGTGTAAACCGCCACTCAAATGATATTTTCGGTCTGGGGCGGAAGAACGACCTGCGTGAACCACCGGATTTCATGGAGGACCCAAACCATTCAAGCTCTCTCGATACCGTCGTGCGGTGGATGCTTGCAGCAGAACCTCTACGTCGGCCGACAGTACATGAACTCCTCCAGTTAAAGTGTCTTTCCTGGACTGCAACCCGCCAGCGAGCTGGAGCCACGGTCTATGAAGGAAACTGGGGTCCTGCCGATGAGGTGGTGGAGCCAGACTCTGTCGATACCGAAATGACGGACGTCTAGACATCTTTCTAGAACCCACCCAATTTCACCGTACTGAGTTTGCGGGTCGCATGTTGCTGTATTTTCCACATACACTGGATATACAACCGCATCTAAATCGATGTGGTTTGTTGGTTTGCCAGCTCAGCTGGATATAACGAGCCTTCATTGCTTTATTAGGATTTATCATCCTATACTTACGTACAACGAGTGGTGTTAGCAGTTTTGGCCCCTGTAGCATTCGTATGCTCTTGACGGCACAAGGCACCACTCAGTTATACGAAAAACCATCATTTTGGCTCACCTGGGTTTCCAACGACGGTCGGATATTGGAAGGACCCTTCCTGGAACACCTTGTTTCTGGTTGCTACAGAAGACCGGCTTTTCAAGAAGAGGATTGCTTAGGAACTTCACCCTCTATTCAATCACTACTTTTACCTACCCGATCCGATCAAAGTTGGAACAAACAAAATATCAAACAATCAATCAACTTCACACTACTTGCTGTCTCATGCAAACCATTCTTCAATTGGCAAGAGAGAAAGTCACCGCCTGTATAATTATTACGGAAATGAAAAGCTAAGGGATAAAGTGACGATTGCTTTCAGCTAAGGCGAAAAGGGAATCGGCGTGTAAACTAGGGCACGGTTATGATCACAGAAGGATCTGGCAACCGGGCATATTTGATTTGGAGTTGATGCGCTACCTTGTAGATATAGAAAGGCAAGATACGCCTACGCATTGTTTTTACCTGGTTCGGGCATGGCCATGCCACGAGACCAAGAGCAAGAATCGTCACAACATCTTAGGAGGAAGACGAAAAAAGTCGGCCTAGGATGTCTACGTTTTACGAACCCCACGTATGGATGACGATATGATATGAGCTCTAACATAGCACACACCACGACCTTCGTTTAGTTTTCCTTTGTCAGATTAAAAAAGAGAATAAAACAAAAACAACAGCTGAGAAGTTGCATGCTACCTTATCATCGCCTCTCGCCTATACTTGAATCGTGCCTGCGATATATGTGATTTGATTAATGTAGAGATAATAATAATATATTATGAGATAATCACGCTTTCTATGTGACTTGAGTCGAGTACGACGGATTGTTACTACGTATATATCCCTAGGGTGATTTCAATACGGACGATGTGTTCGTCAGCCTCATTGCGGCTTGATGGTCACATGAAAGATTATGTATGCATGGTATGCTTTGCATGTGATATGGTGGTAGCGAGTCTGACATGATGCATGTAGTATAATGAACGACGACCATGGACTATATATATAGCACGATAGTACGATGCACACGAGGTGCTCGTGCCCTTACTCGACTGATATGCTTCACTGATTTACGGGCAGGTCGAAGATGCGTTAGGCGCTCCATAGAACACGATCATGTTTTTATCGACTCTTAGGAACAAGGTAACTGACTGACTAACTACAGGCAGGCTGGCTGGCTGGCTGAACGAAATCAGATAGCTACCACAGGTATGTAGGTGGTGTGAACCATCACAATGTGTGTGAGGCATTTCATACGGATGTACCTACACATGCATGCATGCAATGCAATGTAATGCATACCCATTTCAACCTTCCAACACAGCTACCTGGTTTTGTTTCCTGCTGTCTAACCGAGTACTTGAAACACGAAATAGGGCTCACGAATACACCACCACCGCCCCCCGCTTCTCTATTTCTTTCGCCTTCAGACCCAGCTTTCAAGCAGAGCAAAAACGCAAATCTAAAAAAAAGAGAACCAACTCATCCCTTCGAAGACCTCTCCTTCTCCCTCTCACCCCCAGTAGCAGCAGAAGCCGTACTACCACCCCCACCCCCACCCCCCACCGCAGTCGGCGCCGCAGGCGTGCCCTTCGCCTTCCTGCGCACGGGCTGGTACACATCATTGAAGTTCATGGAGACGCCGAGGAAGCGCAGGTCGACGTCGGGCTGGTAGGCGAGGTCGCCGAGGAGGATCTGGAGCTTGGTGCGGAAGCGGTCGCCGAGGTGGCGGAGGCGCTCCTGGAGCGCGGGGAATTCGCTCTGCGGTCCGCCGCCGGCACCACCTTCATGATGATGATGATGATCGTTATCACCACCGCCACGCTCCGAGTCTCGCGACGAAGATAGGAGGTCTGCTTCTTGGCGCCGCGTGAAGTCCGACACCGACCACGAGTAGAGCCCGTCCACGCAGTCCCGGAACGAGAGCATGGTGCGCAGGAGCTCGCTGAGCTGGATCATGTAGCTGTTGTCGTCCTCCTGGCCGATACCGGTCGCTGCCGCGGCCGCGGATGAGGACCCGGCAGTGGAGGCGGCGGAAGAAGCCGTCGCGGCCTCGAAACGGCGGCGCCGAGCCCCCAAGAGGCCCTTGTGGGTGATGGAGTTGAGGTACTTGGTGTGGGCGGTGATGACGTCGTCGAGGGTGGCGTCCTCGCGGTGGAGGCGGCCCTGAAGCTCGGTCCAGGAGCTCTCGATGACCTCGAAGAGGATGTAGTACTGGAGCTGGCCGACGAAGTGGACCATCTCGGTGAGGAACCCCCGCGTGGTGCGCCAGGTCTCCTGGACGTTGCGGCGCCGGGTCTGCAGGACGCCCCGGGACCCCGTCGTCACCTTGCGCCACGTCGACGACAGCGCGAACTCGACGCGCTTGATGCGCCACAGGAAGTTGAACACCTTGAGGTACTGCCGGTTCCCCCAGTCCGACACCACCACGTCCACGGGCGCGTCGATCTTGTACTCCAGCGTGAAGCAGTCCCACCCGATGTCGCCGTGCGACAGCTGCAGCATCCGCGCGTCGAGCCGCCGCAGCACCTCGGCCGAGTCGTACTGCGCGTTCGAGCCGCGGATGGCGTGCTCCAGCTGCGCCGTGAGCGTGTGCCGGTACTGCGCGCCGGCGGGGCGGTCGAGGTTCGCGGCTAGGGATTCCATCAGCAGGGCGATGAAGTCGCCCTGGCCGAGGAGGATGTAGTTCTTGAGGGCCTGGAGGTGTTCGAATAGGTGGAACTTGGTGGTCATGAGGTGGATCAGACGGCGCATCGTCGTCTTGTAGGCATCGTCGATCCACGATTCCAGAGTCGCCGTGTCGCCGTAGCGCAGCTCCTTGGAGGACTCCTTGGCATACGACTCGACCCAATGCGCGTCGCCGCAGCTGTGGCGAATGAAATGGAGAGATTTCCCGATCAGGAAGACTTTCTCGGCGAACTCCTCGCTCATGATCGAAGGGATCATCTCCTCCACCACGCAGTATTTGTCCTCCCAGACATTCGTCGATCCAGATTTGCCCTTCGGTTGGTCCTCCGGGGACTGCTCCTGGACGAAGAACTCGAGATAGGGGTCCGAGATCTCGCCGTCGTATATCCAATGCCTCAGGATGTCGTAGAAAGGGCGGGTCACGGGCGTCAATAGCCGTTCAGCGAAAGCGCTCACGATGGGGTCGCCGTGAGAAGATGAGAATGAGTGGATCAAGGAGATGAGCTGCCCCCCTTTCTTCTTCTTCGACTCTTCAGCGATCAAGCTCATCAGTCTTAGCCCCATAGTTGCTTCGCGAGTCCAGACGACGCAGCGCTTCAGTGTCACGCCCGCCTTGCCAATACCGCTCCGAGGCGCGTTCTCGTCGATAGTCGAAAGAGCACGGCGAATTTGGCCTTCGAGGGTGGCTACTAGAGTTAGGTAGGAACGAAGCTCATCACCAATGGCAGCGCTCAGACTTTGGCCGAGGAGCCCCTGGGCAGGAGCCTGAACGAAGTCCTCGAGTTGTCGGTAGAGCAATGATGGCTCAGAGAGGCTGTGAAGTAGGTATATGAGTGGGGGAGGGAGAGATGATGGGAGTTTGAGCGCGTAATCTTTGCCGGTAAAGGGGAGTGTGGCGGATGATAAGCCTTGGAGTGTGTAAGGGAGGTCTCGTAGGAGAACTGGCTCTGATGGGTCGATATCGGAGTAATTATCAGCTAAGAGTTTGGACTTGATTGCAACATCCCTCTTGTTTGAGAGAGGATCTTCTTCCTTAGATGATCCATTGTACCTTGGTTCTCGACTTGATGAAGGATACTTGGTATGCGTAGGTCGAGGGGGGTATTTTGGTTCCCCCTCTATTACTTTTGTATCACGAGGGTCTTGAAGGACGTCGCGCAGCTCAGTTGGGCGATAGTCATTAGAAGAATGATCCGTGGATCTAAAAGAGGCGTCGTTCCTTAGCTCAGGCTGATAATTCATCTGCTGGTTCTCCAGTTCTGCCCTTTCTTCCTCTCTCCTTTTAGACCGCTCTCTCTGTAACTCGGCGAAAGCTGCAGGATCAGGCTCATTAGGGTCTTGTGAGTCACTTAGTTGGTATAAGAGATAGAGCATTGCCCATTTATGATTCAATACGGGCAATGCAAGCAAGCGGGAATAGAGGTTTGAGTAGCGCAATGCCTGAGTGGGATTGGTCTGAACCAATCTCCTTTTGATGAGGTCCGAGGCATGATTCTGGTCTGCCAACGGAGGGGATGTGTGTCTATAGCAGGCTCGTTAGAGTGTGGGTTGACTTATGATTAAAAACGAGATGACGTACTTCTCTAAGTTATCCCTAACTTCTCGAAACAGTATCTCATATCTATGTCGGTTGTCTTCCTCACTCAGATCCGGGTCAATAGGTATTATCTGAGAAATGAGGCGGTTGACGCTGATATTAACACGGTTTGCCCGATCCTGTGAACCGGACATTGTGGCATGTTGGTTGGTCTCCTTCTTCCCGCCTTCTGCTCAGTAAATAGGAGAATTCCCGAGACAAGGAAAATTGTCAACTTAAACCCTGAGTAACTAATAATTTGCGTTTGGTTGAGTGTCTGTTTGATGTTGGGTTGTTGTCAATCGCATGTAATATATGCTTATCGATAGAGATAACCAATTATACCTAACAGGACGAGACGAGTCAAGAAGACGCGACGCGGCTACTCTAAGGAATCAATACTGGATGGAGCTTGAATTGCGGGACACTTGATATATCGTGGGGTAAAACCACTCTTGTCGGGTCACACGTGGAATGAATAGTCAACCATCAGCTTTCACGGTTGTTTTGGAATTGATCTGGCACTGAGTATGTTTAAGGTTTATGTAGGTAATTCCAGTTGCACAAGTGAACATTCAAAAGTAAAAGTATATTAAGTATAAGATGTTGGCCTGATATTGGAACGTTCGGTACATAAATTGGGAGGTCAGCTATGTCAGCTGAGTTAAGTATAGTATACCTTTATTCTGCAGTGCTATGTCGAGTTCTTAGGCTGTGAGTGGAGTGCAACAGTATAGATCTAACTACCTAGATAAGTATCAAATACATTCCACCCACTGACACCAATGCCCCTAGTAAATCACAGAGCACGAGCCACCAATTGAAGCTGCGTTTTCTAGGTTTTGACGACATCTTAAACTCTCAGGCCTTACAGTTATAGAAACCAACGGCGTAAGATTTCCATCGGATTATTCCCACCCAACGCTGTATTTTCATCATTTTAATATCAGATTCGGGATCGCATACCATACCCGCACTCGATAAATGGGATTGGTACCCTTTTTTCGAGTTGCGCCGTGCTGGTTGTCTGCTGCACCTCTCCCCCGCCTATCCCAGCTAAGACAGGCCACACTCGCGCGTCTCCAGCCCCATCGCGACGTATCACCATAATAATTATTAATACCATCTCATTTTCCCACATCCTCCCTCTTCCCTCCTCCCACCATGCCGGACATAGATCCTGCGGCTCTCAGCCGCCCTTCTGTTTCTCTATCGACTCCTATACTCAAGTCTATAACAGTTTCTGCCCCTAGCTCCCAAAAGGTTACAAAAACGAGTCAGATTATACCTGCCCGCATAGACCTGGAACCTCTCTACACTGCTTTGAAATCTGCAATTGGTTCTGAACAATGGACTCTCTACAAAGAGTCCACTACGCAGTTCATACTTGGTCAGTTATATCGGATATCATTCATTAATATTCAATATCTTCGCCCTTTGTATGGAAGTTAGTTGCTTATGCTTATTGTATGTATTACATAAAGGCCGCTTGAACCAAGTTGAATACTCCGACCGCATCGATCCCATCCTATCCGTTGCAAATGGCGAGAGAATACACCTCCATAATCAGCTTCTTGCTGCGATATACGGAAACCTCACGAGAGAAATGCCCGATCAAGGACTGGCGCCATGGGTTTCAGCTAACGATAAGCCCACCACCAATGTCGGCGCAAAGCCCGTCACCGGCGATGCTGCGGAAAGGCGGCTGAAGTCCGAGGTCATGCTCCTACCAAGTCGGGATAGAAGGCGAATAAAAGACCTCGCTCATAATGAAGTTAGTACATTCGTTTTGTTACTTACCCATCATGGGTTTCGGAGAAACTGGTTGTCGATTAACCCTTTGCATAGTACGATCCATCCGAGGCTATGTCCAATATGTTTTTGGAGCATCATAAGGGCCGGTCTGCTAAGCCATCCGAAGTTCCTGCGAGTGCGAACGGTCTCAATAAGATGAGTGAGTGTTCTTGACCCCTATCCATTTTGTATGTCTTACTAATCGAGCAAGACCTTGACCTGGAGATTCGAAAACGATATGCACAGCCATTAGCCATCGAATCGGGCGAGTTCCCAGACGTCGGCAGTATAGAAGGCAGAATGTTACCGATGTGCTACGAATCAGGCCTCGTCAACGGTCACTCATCGGATGCGGGACAATTCCTGACGATCGCGACGGAGACTTTCATAAAGGAATTTCTTTCCGTGGTGTTCCGAAGGACTAGAAGTAACGGGCCTGGGGATTCCGGTAGTGCTGGATTTCCTCCTGGATCAGCCTGGATACAAACCCACAAATACCGGCGACAACTTAGGCGGGAAGAAGAAGCGCTTTCCAAGGGAGAAATATCCCGGGACAAGAGTGGTCTGCTGCCTATAGAGTCCAAATCGGCAAGCGAACGACGGCCCCTAGACATTGCGGATTTGCGACTTGCCTTGGACATTGGCGACTGCCATCTGAGCAGTTTCCCAGCTGTAACCAAGTCGGTTGTTTACAACTACAGAGAAGGTGAACTAGAGCACTGGAACGACTATACGTATGTTGAGGGCTACAAGCCAGCTATCTTTGAAGACATCAGCACGGGAGGCATCAACGGTCACTCCGATCCCATGGAGATCGACTCGGAGGATTACGGGGGCTGGGATGGTGCAGAGAATATGGACATGCAAACACTTGACGGTGTGCTCGAATCCTGCTTAGCCGGTGCCTGAAACTGGAGACCACTATCGTCCTCATGGCTTCCCCTAAATGGCTATAGCGCTAGACGAATCCTAGCACCGGACAGCTCCATCGAGCGCATAGGCTTATATGCCTACTTCTCGCTAACTTAACCTAGTAGGCTCCAAATACCTCGGAGCAGTTTTGTCAATACTTGAGCGCGCGCTTGTCGACTCCGAAGCCACCAATGCCAGACCATTGGTGGCTATCTACGTTTCCCACTAGCCTTCCTCTAACCAGACTGGAGTTTTGCAGATCATCGTTGGGCTTAGCTTAACTTGACTGGAGACGAAATACGAATAGCTACGACATGACAGCAAGGGCCTTCGGGACGTAACATTATTGTCCTTGGGCTTGAAGTCTAAGGAAGCATTTCCGACTTCCATACGGGCTCAGCAGTCAGGGCGTATATGGCGTTGATGTAAGACTTCTTTTAGCATTTACACATTTTTGCATTTAGCATTGGGCATCATCGGCGCAAAGAGATTAAGGGGAGCGCCAACATGGGACGCTCGTGCTTGTATATCAACTTTGAAAAAGGAGAAGGTGCTATAGGCGGCGGCGAGGCAGGGTTGTCTCGGGCGTTTTGTGGGAAATTCGATTGGTCTATTCGACCTGGCTGGGGGGAATGTGTTGTTGTTGTTGTTGTTGTTGTTTATAGCCCATAGATACCCCGATTTTGCCTCCTTCAGTGTTGTATATTATGACTCCCTATGCATATAATATATTTTACGAGACTTGAGATACGTGCTAGTTTGCCCGTCGCTGAAGGTTCATATCGTATTTGAGACTTGAAATCGACTTCGCGGTATCGCTACATTGATTATCTGGACACAGTTCTAGAAAAACCTTTGATGCTATCGGCATGCATGCTACATTTCAATACAACAATATATCATGTCTGTGGGATACTCAAGCTGTCCTCAAAGTCCTACCAATTTACGAAATAAGTAATTATCGCAAGGATGAGTATCAGAGCTCCGGTAGATGCGTTTAAAAGACCACGGCAAAGCCCATCGCCGCGCACAGAGTTACGCTGATAACTATTTTCTAGTGTTCGTGTATGGAGTCGACTTATCTTAAGGAGCTAAAATTATGAAAAGCTTCTATTCGAGCAACTAAGTAGGTAAGCAGAACTATGGAGGCAGTAGAGTGAGTAACGAGCACGACAACTGCATCTAAGCCTAGCACATTTATAAGGACTCCATCGATATTGGTGAATAAAATTCATAAAGTTCCCCTTTTAATTGAGAAGAACTCATGACGTTCTGACGCCCTATTATATTTCTCGGATAATTGCATGTGCAAGTGGGCCCTGACGCGAAACGCGTCGCATTTTACGCATTTACGCGGTCCCCACCACTTTATAGCATACAAGTATCTCTTGCTCCATAGGTGCTGGCCTGTTACCTTCTTAGTAACAAATTGAATTCTTTACTACCATTTTGAATGCACATCGAGTGCTATTTTTCTTTACACAATGTTTTGTTAAGAGCACACTTAGGATACCTTTTCTAGTTCTTATCATTTCGCAGAGTAAGAAGCAGCAACAATGGGTTCTCCTACCCGTTCACCCTCTCCGACAGCCGGCAACGCGTCCGAGCCGGCGTCACCGCAATTATCTCCTCGGTCTAAGCTCAAGGCCATGTTGGACGCGGTGGACGAAAACTCAGATGACGAAGTTTCCGGCCCAATTGATGTCAAGACATTGTTTAAACCAGTCGAGAAGAGCACCATATCGAACGACGATGCCAACCCTACGCAAAACGACGAAGAGGATGATGGCTCTGAGGATGAAGACGAGATTATTCGACCACGCGGTAGACTTGCAAGTCGAATGCAAGCTGATACTATAAATGAGGCTCAGAAGGCTTCTAAGACCCCAGATACCGCGTCCAACCCTACGAAGAGACTAGCACAACATGCCGAATCAGCAGCGAACAATGACGACAACGAGCAAGCAGGGAGTGAAGACAACGAAGATGAAATCAGTACTTTACCTCGCCGGAGGACAACTCGGCCAGCTCCCAGAATATCCCCAGAACCCGCTGGAGACGCCGACCCGCCGTCATCACCTGGCTTATTCGTCAGCCCTTCTAAGTCCATTATACCCCACGATTCAGGAGCTGAATCGGGCTCGGAAAATGAGTTTCCCTCCAACCTTGCCAAGAGTGATCGTTTCAAGGCATTAGTCGCTCGAAAACGACAGGAAAGGCTTACGAAAGAAGCTGAAGAAGGTCGCAAGCAGGAAGAGCGCGCTGAGAGGATGGCTGAAGCCATGCCTGTGGGCGGGAATAGCGATGACGACGTCTCAGACATCACGGATGATGATGGGGGGCGCAGACTTACTCAAGGGGCGTCACGCCCCGCCCGGAAGGCTAGCAAAAAGGCTTTGGAGGAGATGAACCGAGAAACGCAGCGGTTGAACAGGAGCTTACAACTTGCACACGAGGCCAAGACTAAGAAGAAGATATCAAAGTCTTCGCTATTTGAACGTTTTAACTTCAGACGAGAGGGAGCTTCAGCGGAGAGCAAGCCAGCAGCAAGCTCAAGCCGGCCGTCAACGCCGATATCACATCAGACTGATGTTGACATGGGAGATGCCGGGACACCTCCAAGCTCGCCGCCGCCTCCTGGTGGACCCAAATCTAAAACGATTCCTTCTGCTGTACCAACGACTCCAGCTAAAGTCGCCACGGAGAGCGATGATGACGAGGACCTGTTGGACATTGCGGCTGCAATAGCTCAGGCCAATAAGCAGGATAAAGGCAAAGGAAAAGCCGTTGCCTTTTCAGCAGGTCCTTCTCCCCAGAAACCAGCAATATCCAAACCGAGGCGCCAAGTACGAGTTAAGCTCCCTCTCCATCAAGCGAATCTAGTCACAATAGATTCCGATGATGAGCTTGAGATCACAGATGCGAAGAAAAGTAAACTTGATGCCATCTTCAACCGTCTACATACTAAGACGGAACAAGAATCTAAGTCGATGAATGCTCTTCGGCGTCTTGCCAATCTCTCCTCGCCTCCGAAAGAGCCCTCTAGGGGCGGAAAAGCCAAGCCCTCTATGACTGCTGGCGAGCTTCAGATGTCTCTGCAACAACGTGCCAGGGCTCAAGCGAAGTTGGAGCGCCAACGTCGAGTTGAGTATCTCCGCTCGAAGGGTGTTAATGTGCAGACTGAGGAAGAGCGGCAGCGGGAAAGAGATCAAGTTGAAGATATTGTTACTCGAGCACGCCAGGAGGTTGAAGAAATTATGCAACGAGAACGTGACGAGGCGAAACAAGCCCGAAAAGAGCGGAGGATGAACGGCGAGGACGATCCTTTAGGCTGGGACGACGACAGCGACGACGATAGTTTCAAAGACAGCGGCGAGGAAGAGGCCGCTGAAATTGAACTTTCCGGGTCTGACGAGGAAGCTGAAGGATCTGATGCGGACGGTGATGACGAAGAAGAGCCGGCCGCCAACCCGATGTTTGAAGATGAGGCAGAGGAAGAGGGAGGCTCCGAAGAGGACGAGGCTCTACAACCCGCTGCAGAAGATGATAAGGTAGCCTCAGATGATGAAGATGAACTACCAACTATTAAACGTCGCCGGTCTAAGAAGCAATCTCAAGTCGTTTCCGATGATGACGACGAGGAGCCAATTACCGCTACCCCAAAGCCAAAAACAACTTATGCGAAGTCACCCGTCACCCACCATTCTAGTTCACCCAAGGTCCCTACTTCCGTCCTACGTTCCGCTACGAAATCATTCATTCCCGGGCTCCCTGTGCCGGCTGCAGGCCCCGCGGGGCTGGGACTCACCCAGATATTCGCTGGAACCATGGATGATAGCCAAGCTGGCCCGGCCACTGGATCCCCGCGAGAGTTTATGCCCAGTTTCAATGGTTTCCCCGATTCACAGTTCTCTGCGACAGCAGAGCAATCTCAAACAGATGGCAACGTGCTGAACAGTCAATTGACACAAAACACGACACAGGAGCGTGATACCGAGTCGCAAGGCGTTCAATTGCATTTTACCCAGTCACAAGGTCACGGATTCGACAGTCTAATGCAAATGGACAACACACAGATGTCAGAACTCATCGATCCTACGCAAGATGGTGGCTACCAGGATTTCACCCCCTTAAAAAAGCGGTTCGTCGACGCGCCTCATTCCACGATGGATACAGTGATGTTAGGAGGGACGGACGCTGATGGGACGATCCAAGAGTCACCTCTCCTTAAAAGAAAGGGCAAGTTGCGGCGCAGAGCGGAGGCATCCCTGTCTATCTCTTCGTTACCACCCACGGAGATTCCGGGAAGTCCAAGTGCTGCTCCATCAGTCACAATAGCGAAAGAAGATGCCATGGCAGGCAATAAGGATGAAGAGAGCGCCAAGCAAAGCGCTTTCAGATTGATGGAGAAGGCAGCGAAGAGAAAGAAGCGCCGAGAAGAGAAACTTAAGAAGAGGAGGGGTGAAGCGAAGGAATGGGTCGAGCAAGAAGCCGCGGAATCCGAAGACGAATACGCTGGGCTCGGTGGCGCAGACGGCGAGGACTCTAGCGATGAAGACGAGGAGCTTGCTAAAGAGATGATTGACGATGCTGCTGGCAATGACGTCGACGAAGCGAAGCTAGCTGGGTTCTTCGCGTGAGTACCCCCTCATCCCCCAAACGTATAACGAAGGAATGACTAACACAAAAGTGAAGCGATCGCGAACGTGCAACAGACGCCGCTCAGGTTGACAAGCTCTTCCGAGACATCACAACCGGCATGCTCCGCAAGCGGCGGCGTGGTGGCGGCGAAGACGGCAACGACTTCGACCTATCCGACTCGGACGACGGCGGGGAAGCCAAGCGCCGCATGAAGCGCCGCCAGTTCGCCAAGATGCAGAAGGCCTTGTTCGCAGACGAGCGTATCGGCAAGATCGCCGAGAACCCTCGAAACGCCGCCTTCCTTAAGAGCATCGAGGACAGGAACAGCGATGACGAGTGGGACTTCGGTGAGAACTTCGCCGACGCTCCTGATAGTGGTGGCGACAGCGAGAGCCAAAGCCAGAATCAGAATCAGGCGCGGGATGGTCAGCCGCAGCAGCAGCAGCAGCAGCAAGAAGAAGCGATCCCAGACAGTCAGCCGACGAACATGGGCCGGAAGCGCTCGCGCATGGACGACCAGCAAGGTGCCTCCCGGCCCGTACCCCACGCCCGGCGTACCAACGCTAGAGAAGACGGCGCGCGGCCTTCCTCGCTGACCGACGTTCGACGCTCACTTTCGACACTGCTAGACGAGCCGAACACCTTGATCTCTTCGTCCATCATCCCCGCCACTGACGCGGGTGACAGTGAAGGGGAAGAAGACAATCATCGCCCGTCCACCAGCAGCGGCAACAGCAACAAAGAAAACAACAGGCGGTCCAGCGTCGCAGTCGTCGACCGCATCGCGCTCAAGCGGAGCTCCTCGTCTAACATATCAAATAGCAGCCGTCTGGCGTTTGCGGCGCCATCTGCGGCCGCTAGCGGCGGTGCCAACAGCAACAGCAACAACGGGAACGGGACGTTCAAGGTCCCCGCGCTCCTGCGGAAGGCCACGACGAACTCGCTCATCTCGAACTCGAGCTCCTCCGGGCCCACCACCACCTCGGCAAACCATAATGGCGGCAGTAGCAGCAGCAGTACTGCGGCCCATCACACGGGTGGTGGTGGTGGCCTAAAAGGGGGCTTCGCCGAAGAGGCCAAGCTCAAGAAGACGGCGGGCCGCGGCTCCGGCGTCAACTACTTCGCGCGCGAGACGGAGCGCAGGGCCGCTGTCGCGGAGGCCGAGAAGAGGCGCGAGAAGCGGAAGTGGAAGGGCGTCGAGGGGCAGAAGAAGGCCGTTAGTGGGCTGTTTGGTGCGGGGAGGTTTGAGTGATATGGTTCATGGCGGCCTAGTACTCACTCCTAGCTAAACAGATAAATAGCTATGGTCATGATGATGTCACAGGGTCTTCGGTGTTCGGGTTGCCTTAGGGAAAAGAAGTGCAGGCAGGCGTTATGGATATCGCTTTTCTTCTTTCTTCTCACGGCATGGCGCGGCATGGCATGGCATAGTCAGGCGATAGGTGCAATATAATAAATATTAAGACAGCTTCAGATACGTTGAACATATGTATGTGTGTATTCAAAGTAGCTCTGGACTTTTGCATAGCATTACGTACTTTCTTTATATATTTAATATGAGATGTCAAATAACTTCATTAATGTTTACCAAAAGCCATCACATCACGTCTTCAATTGTCAGCAGTCTTCATCGGTAGTTATAGGTTAATTTGTTATACCTACCTAGGTAATGCAAAGTAGTGTGGTTAAGCTACCCCTGACAGCGCTAAGTACCTATGTAGCTCTCCAAATTTACCTAACCACTAACTAAAGGCTGCCTGAACATTAGCGCGCCTAATAAGCTCCCTAGAAAGTGTCGTCACCCCCAACCAACCAGGCCCCATCCATCTACATAACCATGACCTAAGTAGGTAGGTATGTAACTAGTATATATCTTTACCATTCTCAACCTTCAACAACGCAAGCAAGCCGCGATAGGGTGACCTTAGTACATATCAATGCCTCATAATTCAGTGACCGTGTGACTGCGACCAGGGACGAAGTAAAATAAGTTAAATTAATTATGCGGCTTTCGGGCTGCGTGCTCGAAACGACGTTCCCCGCCCAGCAACACATCCTACCTTCGTACTTACCTGCCTAGGTGGTCAGATATTCGACTATATAACTAAGTATATATAAGTTACCGAGTCTTCGCCATCTAGGTAGTTAGAGAGCACTAGATAGAGCATGGCTCCTCCTCCTCTTCCACCAGCCGTAAGCAATCCAATCTTCTATCTTTTAAACTACTTGATCATTGATGCGTTCCCTTCCAGACCCCAACACCTCATAGGTTCCTAGTGCCGAAGAGATCGGCATCGTCCCAGCAGCAACAGCAACAGCAGCAGCAGCAGCAGCAGTTTCGAGCAACACCCCGATTCTCGCTACGCTCGACACCGCGGGCCTCTGGGTTGTCGCATGCGTCATCATCGCAAGCGCCGTCTACCCCGGCTGCTGCTGGCGCTAGTACTAGTGCTACTGCTACACCAGGATCCTTCCTTCGCCAGCAGCATCAGCCGCGCAGCACCAATTCGGGAAGATTCGACGACGATGTGATCATCGATAGCTCGTCTCAACCGGTGGAGGTGCATGAGGATGATGAGGAAGAGGAGGAGGAGAAGCACCAAGAGGATGTGGATCTCATTCAAGATTCCTCGCCGCCGTTGTCGCTTTTTCGAGGGAGGAGGAGGAGGGGAGACGGTGATGATGAGGTGATGATGATGGTGGAGGTCAAGGATGAGGATGAGAGTGAGTGTGAGAGTGAGGATGGTGACAATGACGACGACGATGATAAGGATGTGAGATCTCGCCCCCCGAAGCGGCGCAGAAGGGACTCTTCTATTGCCATCTCGTCGTCTGAGTTTGACATTAAATCATCGCCGCCATCACCGCCATCACCACAACAGCAACGAGAACAGCAACAGCAGGAAAGCAACATGAATGAAGAGGAAGATACGGCCGCTGCAAATACCACCATTATCCCGCCCGTGGAAGGAGAAGACGACGTACCAGAGGATGGCGAAGACATGGACGTAGACACGAACTCCTTGTCCTCCTCCTCGTCCTCCTCATCATCACCATCATCCCCTTTACCACTCTACCACGGCCACCACCGGCACGGCCACCACGGCCACCACTCTAATGAAGAAACAGCCACGGTGCAGCAACAGCCCACATTCCACAGAGCGCCGCGCTTCAGACAGCAGCCCGACCTCTTCTCCAATAAAAACGATGGCGACGACGAAGGGTTCTCATCGGCAGCAGCTATCGTGCCGGCACACCATCATCGTCGGGATCCACTACCCGACGTCTTCTCGCCGCACCACCGTCGCAGGGGCGCCAATAGGTATGCGCCCGGCGGGCTAGCGGCCGAGGTCCGCGACTGGCTCGTCGATATCGAGGCTGGGAAGAGCAGTAACGCCAGTAAGCCCGGTGCCGGCGGCGGTACGGGTAGAGGCGAGTGGGTTGCTGAGATCGTCGTCGATGATGCGAGTGCGGCGCCCGGTATGGTGCTTGTTTCCGGTCGTCTTCGTCACCAAGGGATGGTGGCGGAGGTGATGGGCGAGGGTCGGGCTGGTGGGGATGTTGATACTAGTACTAGCACCGGCGATACTAAAGTTGTTCTTGCCGGCCCGGGCAGGCTAGTCGGACTCGCGAGGAGGAACGAGGTCACTAAGGGCGTGCTGGTGGGTATTGCGAGGCCGGTGTGGGAGGTTGAGTTGCAGGGTCTGGGGACCTGGACTGTGGCTTGCGATTGGGTTGTGCTGGGCTGAATATACACCTATCTCTGAGCTTGGCTATGAAAGACGCTAACTAAGTTGGAAGCGATTTCAATGTGAGGATTGGTCATTGTTGTTCATTTATTCGGCGGTCCTTTCAAATGTCACGCATAGCTTAGGAGTTATTTATTTGTTAGATTCATACCAGTGTGGAATCGTCAGTAATATTAATGAGTGATACTAGAACTAGAATCTACCACCCTCTCCGCCCGCCTAGTCAAGGGATCCTTGGGATTTCTTTGTTGGATCCATAATGCCCTTACTCCTAGAAGAAACTTGAAAGGGTCTTACGTGTGTTGTTCTTCTGGGTGCTTATTGTTTCTCTTTCAGGAATCAAATAATTGCATTATGCTTTCCAGGCATCTCAAAGAGATAGCTTCTACATAGCAAAGACAATGCTATTCATTGCCAAATCCTATAAAACCCCCTTCGATAGGTGTTAAAAGGGAAGTCGGAATCCCCAGCATTCAGAACAATCATACTCTTATCCATACAATCCAGGAGGTAAAAAGCATCGATTGACTCGGCAGATTCTCTAAATTACTAGGTATCTGTCTACCCTTCGTTGCTCTTTACCCTCCTGTTTCATCCCCCCTTTTCACCCCACCTCACATAAATACGCGAATAGGAATCCAAAAGGAAAATCAGGTAAGCAAACCCCGACGAAACAAAATGGACGCCAACACCAACCACCCCACCACCCGCATCGCCGCCCTACACGACGACATCTTCCGTCTAGTGCAAGGCGAGCCACACCTGCCGCCCACCCAAGCCGATCTCGGCACCGCGCTCGAACTCGCAGACCTCGCCATGGAACTCGCCCAAAGAGGACTGGAACACAATAATAAAAATAAGACTAGCGAGGCCCAAGCCGATCTCATAGACCGCTGCGGCCGGTTGCAGGGCATCTGCTACGACCTGGTCGTCGACATGTATAGTAACGTCGAGGAGTTCGAGCACAAGGCGTACGCGGAGCGGAAGATGCGGGCAGCGCTTCGTCAGAGCCACCGTCGCATGAGTGGTGGGGACGACGGCGAGGATGTTGTTGTAGCAGCAGCAGCAGCAGCACGGTCTCGCTCTTCTTCGTTTTCGTCATCGTGCTTCTTGTCCTTGAGTGGGGACGAGAACGAGTATGACGATGACGATGAGGTCTCGTCGCCGGCGTCGTCTACATCCTCCGGGCGAAGTGTCACGTTCTGGGACGAAGGGGCGCCAGCATCAACCACTATCGAGCTGTCGCTACGTCTCCGTGATCATAATGGTAAGGATGAGGGTTCGCCGTTGGCCGAGGATAGTGGAAGAAGACCTGTGCCGGTATTAAGAAGACAGAAGGGTCAACACTTCGATGGATGGAACGGCGTCTGTTAAAAATGGCTTTGTGTGTGTATGCATGTATATAGACAGGTAAGGATAAGCTTTAATTTATTGGATTTCTGGATATGATTATTTACAACTATAAGTCATTCTCTTCAACCACAAGTGCCATCCCGTCTTGCATTTAGAACGACTTCCCTGGAATCAATCTTCTTAGGGGGTATTCCCTGAGTTATGAGCTTGGGTACCCCTAACGCAAAATCCTGCTCTTGACTCAAAGCTTCCTTCCCACTGCAAATAGACAAATGGGGTAAATTATTGAGAGAGTGAGATATTATGTAATAGGGGAGAGCTCCAGGAAGTATAATCCTAACGACGCCATTAATAGCTGGAGAATACCGAGAGGCTGAAAGGCTGACCTACCGCGGCTGTTGTTCCTACTACTTCCCCGCTCCGGGGCTTTCTTTTTTAGAGACGTAAATCTCAAACAGGACTGGCTGCATTGGTTGTCAGCCTGACCTCCTTTGATCTGACAGGGCCGTGTAAGCAATTAGCCTTCTTTCCCACTGTCTCAGACTATGTCCTAGTTGTTCGATATGGGTATAAATACTTTTGTAAGCCTCTATTGCCAAAGGGAAGAGATGGCATACAGCCTTCACATTGGTAGATCCTCATCATTCTAACTCGCCAGGCAACGGAATAGCACCGCCTTATCCAAACAGTTCCAATATCGGTCCAGTGAGTGTCTTAGAGTACGTATGTCGGTGTGGATTGCGTCGTACTGGGATAATCCCAAATATTACTCTGTTTTATTTAACCTATCTTCTCGCTAGAGCTGTTATCTCGGCATACTGCAGCCACAGGACCAGAGTTCAAGCCCCGAGTACTCTGGCATCCAATCAGTGCGGCAAAGCGTTCTTATGCTCTTGTTGTACAACAGCAGCATCAGCTCTCTGGACTATTCATAAGGCTACATCTAAACCCGCGAGGAGCTAGTGAATGAAACCCGCTATTACTTCTCGCGGATGTGAATCTCACCCCTTCGTTATCATGTTAAAATAATCCCTGAGATATTGCCACTTTCCCTTATATACCAATATATGATAGCATGTATGATTTCACCGAAGAAGCCAAAGGTGAGCCAACACTTATTCTGCACAGTCGTCAAGGCGTCGCCAGAATAATCGATACGAACTTCTGGTATATACGTAAGTTAGGCTTTAGAAGCTAGGTATTAACATATCATCAATCTAAATAATCATCAGTCATCACCTTATAAACAGATAGTATTCAGATCGTAGTATATATATACAGGTATCATTTATTTTGGTAGTAACTTGGTTATCCTCACAGATCACACAAGCACGACATCCCTAAACCCAACGCTGACCTCGGGCGTCAACGCCTCGCCGTGCATAATGCCATGCAAGTACGCCTCGCCAACAAAAGTGAACTGCTCAAGCTCAGTTGCAGCAGCACCGCCTCCAGATCCACCCCCTTCGGCCACCTTCCTTCTCATCACCACCGGGGTCCGGTATCCCGCAAGCAGGTGTACCGCGTCTCCGCGCCGCGTCTCCATGGGGCAGAGCCCGAGATAGCCCGCCTTGGTCACGCAGAGCTTCCGGTAGCGGTAGGTCCGGAACAGCGTTTCGCGGAACGTCGGCTTCTCGCTGGCGGCGAAGCAGGTCGGCCCGTGGCTGAGACACCACATCTCCGGCGGGGGCCGCTGCGTGACCTCTTCCACGGTTGGCAGGAACGCGGGCGCCCCGGTCCCCTTTCCTAGCAACACTTTGAGGGAAGCCAGGGCGGCCTCGAAGGCCTTGTTGTCGGACTTCAGGCGCACTAGCTCCCACCAGAGGAACTCCTTGAACCCGTCTATCGGGTCCGTGTGTTTCGGATCCGGGACCCACTCGTCTTCCGCGACGAACGTCTGCCGCAGCGCTTCAACGATGTGTTGTTGCCCATTGCGATACTGTGATGGAAGCACGGCCAGCAGTGTCAGCCACGAGCGGATGTCCTCGTACCCGTCCGTGGGCTTGTCCTCTAGATGGGCAATCTCGTCAATGGCAACCGCGTGGACCGTCAGTTTCGACCAGTCCTGCGTGGGGTTCTGAGGAGGCGTTTTAAGCGGCTCCTCCTCTGCTGGTGGAAGCTTCGCGCTGCTCGCCGCGGTAAAACGCTTATGGTATAGTCGGGTACCTAGTCTCGAGCTGAAATCAGGGACCCAAGATGGCAAGTCTTCGACGCCAGGAAGGACTTGATCCGTGCGACGGTACCGGTGAACGAAGGAGAGCCCTTCGAATGGTTCGACGGACTCTCGCGCCTCCACGTGCGCACCTCGGAGATCGGGCGTGTACGACTCGGTTCCGGTCCCGCGGAGGAAGTGGTGCGCCACGCGGGTGTAGAGCTCCTGGGTAGGTTGTCTGTAGTCGACCACGACCTTGGGCTCCCCCGTCAGGGGCTTGGCCATGCTCAGCAGGGCGAAGATCTTGTCGCGAGGGTCGGAGCAGTAGAAATTCCAGGTTAGCGCCAGGAGCATTGGCAGACTCATAAGGCTCTTCTCCTTCTCCTCTTTCTCCGCCCCCGGCCCCTTCTTCGTCGCCGCCCCCGTCTCCGGCTTGGCCGCCGCCATCTTCTCCGCTATCCCCAGAGAGGCGTGCTCGTCCTCGTCCCCGTCCCGGCGTATCACCAGCCGGATTCTAGCCAAGATCCAGGGCTCGGTCGAGCGCTGGCCGATGGCGAACTTGACGTCGGCCTCGTGCGGCTTCAGCGCCCGCGTGAGGCCCACCGACTCGATGAGGTGGAGGAGCCGGACGAAGTCGTCCCACTTCCACTGTCGCTGCCCTTGCCACATGATCACCTTGCGCCCCAAGCCGATCTCCTGGATGATCCAGGCGCGCTGGAACCACGAGAGGAGCAGGAAGCGATCGAGCTCGGCGTGCTTCCCGTGGAGGTGGACGGTTCGAATATGGACGTCCCCAACCGAGATATAGTAGAGGTAGTCGTTTCTCTGGAGCAGAGACCGGAGACGTCCGGGCAGTCTCTTCAACACGTCGGTTGCCCCTTGTGATGATAACGACGACGACAAGGTCTTCGTCGTCGTCGTGGCGGCGAAGTCTAATAAGTCGTAAAACTCGTCTGATACGGGATCCACGCCGAGCCATACCAAGACGGACTCCGCCGACCGGTATATAGTAGGCATCATGGAGACCTGGACGTTCCGCTCGTTTAGGTTCTCCTGGTCGATGCAGATAGCATCGATCCAGAAGTCCGCCGACGCCGTATCCAGACCTTGCCATGCTCTCCGAGCGGCCCGGCCACCATTTTTGACCACATGATCCTGATTCAAGAACTCGACGACCTTGGCCCACTCCCGCCGCTCCCTCTGCACCGCACACATAACAGGGGTGCGCCTTGAGCGGTCCAGGCGCCGGACATCGGCGCCGGCGCGGACGAGCGCCTCGACGACCGCGGCGTGGCCGTTCTCGGCGGCGTAGTGCAGGGCGGTCTCGCCGAAGACGTCGGCGGCGGCGAGGTCGGCCCCCCCGGCGATCAGGTCGCGGACGCGGGGCAGGTCGCCGCGCTCGGCGGCCTCGACCACGGCGGACTTGCCGTAGGGCGGGCGCCGCGTCTCCGCCTCGACGATGGTGGCGATGCGGCGCACGAACTCGTACAGGTTCTGGCGCACGAAGAAGAGGCGGTCGTCCACGAGGATCGGCCACTGGTTCGTCGGCCGGTAGGTCGTCGCGCTGCGCTGCGACGCCTCCTGCTGGTCCTGCGTCGGCTCCGAGTTGTCCGGCGATAGGGGCGAGCTCCACGTGTATGAGAGGGCTTGGTAGGGTTTACTACTACGGCTGTTGCTGCTGCTGGTAGTAGAAGAAGAGGAGGACTCGTTGAGCTCCGCGAATTGCAACCGGCAGCGTATAAGCGGGATGCCGCAGATGGCGTGGTCTGGGTCCTCCCCCTTTTTTTTTTGGTAAAAACAAAGTTAGTATCTTATTTTTCATCATGTCTTGTAGAAGGTTCTATATAACAGAACGAAGAAAGACAAGATATCAACTTATTTTAGTACTTACGAGGATCCTGACGACCCGGATCGATGTCGGCGAGGGGAGCGGTTCGTACTGGTATGGTTGGAATTGCGCCGCCGCTACGTGCAGTGCCATTTCCACTTCGTATGTTTCGAGATCAACTCAAGCTAGTTAACTAAGAAAGAAAGAAAAAGAAGAGAAAGAGAAAAAGAAGAGAAAGAAAAAACAAGAACAACCCGCAAATGCAATCGATCGGGCCACTATAAAATGATATATCCATGCATTGTTGCGTTACAAGGAGAATGGTATTATTATTACTATCCCTAAAAGGATCGCCATGCTCCCGACCTTACGTGAGACGACGATGTCTTAAGTATAGGTATTATACATGGTATCGAAGGATCTACGAGGGGTTTCCACCCCTAAACTTAGCGTGCTTATACACCCATCCCTTCACGTAGCTATGTATGTATGAATATAGACCCTGTCGTCGCCCTGTCAATAACCCCTACAGGTCCATGCGGAACTTTCGTAAAACATACCTATTGGGGGATAAAATCGGGATGGGCATGTTTTGGTGCATAGTCTGATGCACATGGACAATACACACTTTGGGGTCCAAATGGACAGCGCACACAATCCGCCTATCACAACGCACATACCTAGGTAGTTGAGGGCAATACCCGCTATATAGAAGAATACTATAAAAAGCGCTATCTCATACTAACCTCATATTAATTAGTATTGCGGCACAGGTGAGGATCTAGAACCTAGTCTCCCATTATGTAGTATTATGGAATTCCCGCTTCGCCATTGGAGACAGGCGATGTTGACTGGAGAACATAAGACATACCTACTCGGTCAACAATTACCTCGTTTAACGCCTTGTAACTAGATATTAACAATTGTAGATAACAGATGACGGGACTCTCATTAGATAGGGTTTCCGGAGGGCGGCCGGGGTCTGGCTCTGAGAATAGGTGTAATATTCCGGCATGAAAACGACCCACTAGAACTCACCACCCCACCCATCCGCATACGAACGAGACACAGTGCTTCGTACGAAGACAGCGGTTCATCATCATCATCATCGGCCGCTCGATAACTCTTCTAACTATCTCGGCATCAGCTTTCTATATCGCAAGATGATCTTCCCCAAATCGTGCATATTGAGCTAAATTTGACGGCCATAATCCCGAAACGCCAACCCGGGAAGTGCTGGTGATATCCCCTTTGGATTGCTTCTCTCCTTTTCTTTTCTTCTTCGTGATGGTAATCTAAACCAACACCTATAACAGCCCGGACTCCTACGCCTATGTGCAGAGAAGTATTCTTTTTATTTTTTTATAATAAAAAAAGAAGGGCGTGGGGGTATCATCCGATCCAATATTTTATTTGCAAAGAACACCAAAACGCAAAACTCACTCACTCACTCATTCCTCTCTTCATTCCAGCTTAGCCTTGATGTACTCGATCCACTGGCCGATATCCTCCGTCGTCTCTAGGATACTAGCCCACTGGGCAGCCGTGTAATGTGTAAGCTTGCCACCACCTCCATCACCACCACCACTCTTGGACTCCTCCTCGCCACCCGCACCCGCCGTGCCATCGTCAGCAGCAGCGAAGATGTTGTGCGAGACGATGTGGACGCGGCCGCCCGGCTGGATCTCGACGTGGATGTTCGCCGTCTTCGACCGGAAGGGGAAGACGATCTGCAGCCGCGTAGTCGGGTGCATGGTTAACGTAATATCGACAGCCGTCCCGGCGGTAGTGCTACTGATGGTGGTGGTGGTGGTGGTAGATTTCCTCCGCGCAGCAGACCCCTTGGTTTTTCTCCCCTGAGACATGAATTTGGAGAATTCGTCCTCTACGGTGTTTGTCGCCGCGGTATGATGCTGTTTCTCCTCGTCCTTCTTCGTTAGGGCCACCGGGGCCGCTGCCGCTGCCGCGGTTGGACTAGTGGTGGCGGCGGGATTTTTCTTGAAACTGTTGAACAGCAGCGTGGAGAGGAAAGCATACTGCCGTAACGCCGGGAGCATCTGCACGAGCTCCTTCGGGTGCGAAAACGGCAGCTCCTTCAGAACTTGGCCGTAGACCGGCTTGTAGATGTGGAGGGTATTGTTGTGGGTCTTCAGGTCAGGTTTGATCTGGCCTTTCGTCACCCTCGGGAATGTGGCCAGCGTGCGGCTGTGCCCGACCATACGAGGTTCACTAGGATCGTAGGCGCTCCCCTCGGGGATGGGGAACAGCAGGACATCAAACGTAGCACTAGACATGTGTGGTTCCGTGGCACAAAGCTTGTAGATATCCATTACCACCGCTTGTGTGACGATGATAGGGGGATCGAAGGTTGCTAGGAAAATGACCTCCGGCGATTTAGGACCGGACATTGGGTTACCAGGGTCGAGCGCTTCCTCTGCTTTGACCTCTTCTGAGGGAGGCAAAATGATGCTATCCGGCTCGAGCCAGTCCAAAACAGGTCCGGTTGTAGATATCATCTCCTCATTAGTGAGATTCACCTTCTCGATACCAGGACCAATCCATCTCTCCGATACCCGGACCGGCGTGTAGGCCATGTTGCTCACAGGCGTGTAGTCCACGCTGTTGATTGGTGCGCAGCTGATTTTGATTGCCCATGTTTTCCTATCGTCGTCGGTATCTACCGTGGTAGACGGCAGCTTCCTCGACTCCTTCCAATAATCGAGGCTCAGGCCGATCTGGCCTCGAGTGTGCATCTGGGGATATCCGTGCCGGGTACAGAGAGCGTAGACCTTCAGCTTCTCCTCTGCCTTCGCACTCAAAGATGGGTCCTCGCGCAGCTTGTCGACGTCCCATCGGTGCAAACGCTCTAAGCTCTCATAGATACCCGCGACTGCCTCGTGACAATTGAGACCCGGGCTGATGCTAAGCTTATCCAAAGTAGCAAGGCGCTTGAGATTGGCCTTGAACTCGGTGAGGTACTTGGTTAGCGGGCTTTGGTTAGGCGCAAGAGAAAGATCCTTCTTCAGAATCTCAGCTGCCTTGTCGACGTGCTTATCAACGATGGGTATGGACTCGTTAAATGCCAATGCCGCATGATTCACGATATGATCGGCAATTCCAACCTCCACAGACATGTTAGATCCTGCCATGATCAACATTTTAGAGTTTTTGTCACCACCAAGAGCATCTTCCCAGATATTGTCGAGACCCAATTGCTTGGCCAAACGCTCGAGTGAGTCGTTACTAACACGGGCGCTATCGGCATCCTATGGTATCTTAGCCCGTGTTCGTCTGAAATCTTTAATGAGTGCGTATCATTCCTCAACTTACCCCTAGAATCTTTATAACCTCATCCATTCTCCTCTTACGGTCGTCCTCATCTGCGCGTCCCGTGCCTCCAACAAGTCCTCCCATGCTGAGAGCATCGAGGCCCAGATCATTAATCCCTAGGGCGCCCAGAGCGGCAGCGGCGGTGGGACTGTCGAAGTTAACGGGCTGGTTCGCGGGATGGCCCATGATAGATGCGGAAGCGGCCATGGCGGGCGACTTCTTGAACTGCTGGGGCGAAGACCGCGGGCCATGGGGCGAGAATGCGGGTTGGGTCTGCGGGTTGGAGAAGGGCGTCGAGGCTTGCGGGGTGGGAGCTGCGCCGGGATATTGAGAAGGCGTCCTGCCTTGCTGGGAGGGGCCATGGCGCATCGGAGTCGACATGGCCTAGTTGTAGTCTACCTCTAGGTCAGATGGTTCCTTGAGAGATTGTGTGATGCGACCGGTTGGAGTGGATAGGTTGGTGGTTGCTGAGAGAGTCTCGAGCTCCCTAGGTCATGTTGTAATGTTCCCCAAATGCTGCAGCTTCTACTTCGCTTTCACAGCATAAGTAATGCGTGTGTAAGTTCCTCGTTCATTGAAATACTAGCACTGGGTTGGAGTAACGCAGTTTGACAAAAGTTGAAGGTTCCTCCACTGCAACTATCTAGAATCTGTAGTAAATAATAATTTAAGGAACTTATGGTCGCATTGTCCGTGGCACCGTGGATGTCGACGCGCGCTAGCTTTAAGCTACTGTGGACCGCTCAACCGCCCTAAGATGCACCCTGGCACCTGGCACCCGGACCCTGCTGCCTGCCTAGGTATCTTAAGTGGGGTAATGTAATAGTTAACTTATGTACATAATCATCCTTTTCCTAATCATCGTCGAAGTCTCCTTCATCTTCTATATGAAGTAGATAGCTAGGTATATACATTTGGAATAGTAACTACCTACCTAGGTAGTTCGTAGCTAATCTACTATCATTCAATCTCTTTACCATAACAGCTACTTCTGGAGGGAAATATAGGTACGTATTAACAATCACAATCAGGTTGGGCACGGTCTCATAGTAAAATCAATCAAAGTTATGCTGTGTAATCTATCATATGCTTGCTAGGAGACGTAGCAGCCCGCTGCTGAAGAGTATCCAGTGGCCAAAGACCGCCGATATTCATTTCATACCAAATCTTGCAAACCCTTAACCGGCGCCTCCTGATTGAGGGCATACAAAGAAAGACCAAAGGGCACGAGATCGATCGGGGTCGAAACCGTCCAAGATGGCTCTAAAATATGTTTCAGGGCGTGCAAGATAATGGCAAATATTTTAAATCCGATCCAAGCAATGCAAATGTCGTAGTAATATCTACTCTGCCGAGTAGCTCAGAGCAGTGTCGATCCATGCTCATTACCAACACACGTTCCATCCTCCTCCATGCCACTTAGCCATTGGCCAGCAGAAATACGCAAGACTAAAATTTCCCTTTCCTTGAGAACCTTTGCGAAATATGATGGATGATGAACGAATACAACTTGGTTGGGATTGGGGTATTGTGCAAGAAATATATAAGAGCTCAGAAAACCAGGCCATATTGATGCTGTTCGTAACTGCCACGGCAGTTGAGCATCCCTCATGCCAGGAAATGAGCCAATTCAGGGGATAAAGTTGAAATCCCGTATCGCCTCCGGGGAGAGTATCTCTTTACCTCCCTCCATAGGCGCCCTTAATGTCAAATGAGTCAAAAGGTTCCAATCGGTTTACCCTGAAAACCACTTCCAAACGATTGTATCATCGTATATCATCCTAGGCCTGTTGAAACCTCTGCCGCTCCGCACGTCTCGCCTGTCGATTCTTACATCCCTTCGCATAATCAATGTTGGTCGAGCGCTTCCATTCGAGATACGCCTCGTACTCCTGCTGATGCATGGTCTGGCGAATATCAGGTCGAGGTGGGCCTCTAGGCTTACGGACGGGCTTAGGTCCTAGTGGATAGGTCATGGTGGGCATTCCCATTCTTGCGTAACGATCTTGCAGACGATCTTGCAGGCTGATTCCTATAGCGAAGTTGTAAGGACCACTTGGGTAAGCAGCATGATTCCGGGGGTACATAGGAGAGCCAGCTGCCAGTTGGTTGTGGACATAGACGGGCGCCTGCTGGGGAGCAGCTGACGGGATAATACTTGGAAAAGCCACGCTGGGTCCTTGAAAGCCTACTCCATTCTGCTGGGTCTGAATTGGTGCCGGGGGAGCTAGCTGAGGCATGGTCTGGACGCCGTTCATCTGGGGGTTGTGTTGGTCCGCAAGATAAAAAGTAGGATTCGACGGAACATTGCCATTGTGGTGCAGCTCTAGATAGTTCTTGACGTGCTGGGGAAGCGGCGGTTGCAACTCCTGGTCATGTGGCGACGCGTGGTTGTTTGGCAGCGGTTGAACCATGGTAAGATCCAAGTCAGGATTCAGATCTCCCAAGGTAAAGTTATCCGTTGAGCTGCGTGGCTCCAAATGGCCGAAATGAGAAGGATGCATTGCCTTCTCTCTTGCGAGTTCTGTCTCGATCTTTTGAAGTCGAGCACACATCTCTTTAAACTGCTCCACCGAAACAATTACAGTAGGTTTAGGGGACGGCTCTTCCGGAGATGAAATGCAGAACTCGGGCGCCTTTGGGTTTAGAGCAGTCAGCGCCTTGTCACCATCGACCGAAAACCCACTAATGGCGGAGTCGTGTGATGGTCTACGCTGGTCGGTATTCTTTTGGCCCGCGTTATCAGGTTGCTGGTCTTTTTCTTCAGAGTCCTTGGTCCAGAATGAGGGTTTGATGTCGATGATGGACGGGCGGCGGGAACCACTAGCAGCAGTCACTTTGCGGACTTTCTGAAGTTTCTCGAGAAGCGCATTGAATCGAGTTGTTTCATTCGCTTTCTGCTGCTCTGCCTCCGCCTCCGCTTGCCGTTGCTGGAATTCACGTCTGAGCGCATCAACCGGAAGGCCAGCTGTGCGAGGGACCTCTAGAGACGAAAACTTCTGCTTAATAGCGGGCTCTAAGTCATCCCAAGAGCCGGTTTGGAATCTTTTCCCATGTTTTACAGCTTGAATTTCGGCGAAAGGAAATTCGAGGTCGAAACCTTTGGTTCCGAAAGCCGGGCTAACCATAAAATAAGGGCTCATGGCCGCAGAGGCGCTATCACGAGTTGTGGCAGACTCAATCTCCTTAGGAGTAGTGATGAGTTGCTTGAGTTGCAGTAGGTTGCTTTCACTAGTCTGCTTGAATTCGGTAGTCTGGTGTTGAGGGCTCTGGAAGAAGATATGGTCTTCATCCTCGTCTTCATCCTCAATGTAGTCATCTTCGTCACGAACAATGTCGAATTCTTTCTTGGTTGCCGGGGCAGAGTGAATGAAGTCTGGGTCTACAGGCACGTCTCGGTAACGTCGTAATCCATAGTTATCGGCAGCTGTAGCATCGAATTTAGGCTTCTGGGGCTTGATCTCGTCACTTGAAAACTGTACTTTCTTTGCAGGTGCAGTAGGTGGGGGGCCTTGTTGGCGACAGTCCTTTCTCCAATCAGTGCTCAGCAGGGCCTCACTGATCTTGGAGGCGGCCGGCTTGCAGATTTCAACCTCGGTGCTGAAGTGTACCTTAGTAGCAGGAGCCGTGGCAAGCTGGGTGAAAATTCCGCCTTTGTGGGAATATTTGTCATCAGATGGAGGCTGGAGTGGGAAATCACCAGGAGGTATGTTGGTGTCGAGTGTCAGACCAAGTGATTTTGCCTTGAAGGCAGCTTTGGATGTAGAGGGAGCTGCCATCTTGATTGATCCGTGAGTGGACGTGGGTTGCTGTGATTGAAGTGAAGAGTATCAGCTGTCAGGTTCAAGAACTACCTAGGATGTTAATCCGTGACGTTGTAGTTTGAATGAAGTTGCCAATCTTGACATAGAACTGAAGAAGTGTTGGTGATGGATATCCTGATGGTGACAAGATGATAGGTGACAGAGTAAAGGTGGGAAGAATTGGTAAGGTACACGCAAGGTACATGCGGTTCAATGACCTAACGCAGGGCACCAATGGCAATTGGATCTAACGCGAGATATCAAAGTATTCAGAAGAAAGAAGGCGCCTTAAAAAGCGGATACAAATCGAAAGGCTTGGAGAACGCTGTAGTGATGATGGTGGGAATTGTGAATCAAGTCTAATGGAATATGAGGAACCTGAAAGTTGACAGTGAGCACTGGTAGGTTTAGACGGGCCTGCAGCGCTGAACTTCCTTGACTAGAAACAATGGGAGACTAAAACTGTAAAATTTCTGCACGGCCAATGTGAAGACCAATTCCAAAAGGGACAATCCAAAATTTGATTATCACTGCGAGGTGGAAAACAAACGCTGAGTGAAACTTGAGGGATGGAATAAATAGGACAGTGGTAGCTTGAACCAAGGCGCTTGCAGAAGAATATGTAGGTTGAAAATGGGACCCGATGAATCCAAAGACTACCAATCTACTAAAACTGGAAGTTACATACATACCCTACAAGTAATGACCCTAATGCCACTGCATTGCAACTGCCTTATGGTATTCTTCAAGCTATGTTAATCACATGATGATAAGACGACATGTCCAACTTCTGACGAGAATCACCTTAGGTACTATGTTTAAGTTCTTAGTCAATGAACATACAAATAACCACCACATGTGCAGAGAATTCAGTGATAATACCATTATGGTGGCCGGGGAACTATCAAGCCTTAAGTCCTCTATATCTACAATAGCAATATATTACCTACAATTTCTGTTATTTTTATGCTAATTAAGTAGTTAAGGACCCATTTAAGGATATATATACATATAGTTTCTTCACTGGGAAGATACAGTGACTGCAGATCAAGTATTTCTGCTACTTGATAGATAATATACATACGTCAAGTTAAGTATTGCTTGCAATTGTACATATGCCCCTTTAATATTGATAATGCTGTAGTTCAGATAAGAGCTGAAGTACCTACTGGAGCCTATTACTTAATTTGAGCCTCACGACAAGCATATTGATGTTCTTGATCGGGGTCCACATTCTGTGATAACCACTTATGCTCCCCTTCCTTCAAATATTCCTTTGTAGTAAGAAGAAAACCATTACAAAGTACCGAATTTCTATACCTAACAGCAAGAGCAGAATCACTGAATGTAGCCTTGAATGTCCATTGAAAAACTCCCAACTAAAGTACATATGCACAACATACTCGCAAGGAGGTCATAGCCATGATGGATCCATTTTTTGCCTATTGTATATGCAGATACACTTGAGTGGTTACTACGTACATGTACCTAGTCCTCCGTGGGCTGTATTAAGGGAACTAGTCCTGTATTGGTAGTTGAAGTACCTATCAGACACTGATATTCTTCAAGGCCCTGCAGGTCCTTGAATTGTGTTCCATCCACCTACACCCTATTGTATTAGAGTAAAGATACATGGAGGATGTATGTAATATGGTTTGTACTAAGAAGGGATTAAAGTCTTTGTGTATGGAACTATGTAGGTACTATCTAGACTAACATAATACTGACCTCCCTTGAAAATCTACATGCCCTGCACATAGAGTAAGCAATTTCCCCAAATGACACAAAAATATCTTGTTATCTATCATTGAGTATGTATTCTAGATATTTAAGAATATTTACAATTATGCAGTTCCTACGTAGGAAATATTATTTAGAGATTGCAGAATACAGGCACTAAGTACAGAGTATTAGACAATAGGTAGCTGACTTGACAAGACGTTGAATTGGTGTCACCTGTAGGTATGTGGCAGCTGCTGACACCTGGGCCTATCACAACTGAGATGGAAGTTAGTTAGAGCTGCCTCGACAAAAATTGACTTCTTACCTGCTTATTATCGAGATATAAGATGCATGCAGGCCAGCAGATCCGTATGATCATTCGTCGAAACATATCAGCTCCTGCACTACCTTGCATATTCGTATAACTACCTACTTGAGGTCGGGAATAAATGCATAGCGGGCCGACCCGGCCGAACAGCTTCTTAGCAACACGGGCCCACATACCCCGAGAAAGTGCACTTTAGTTAGCCTGACCTGACCCGACCCTTGATATATTGAGACCAAGACTATAAGTAGGTTGGCCCGTGCCTTGCTAGAACAGAGGATCTCTTCTGGGATTGTTCCACGGAGCAAGGCTTTGCCAAACGTCCATCACCCAAGCTGCCAAATAATATGTAGGTGCATTCTTAGGACGGGCACGACTAGACCCTTAGTATGACATTAAGGTTCATTTCGCCCATTCTTCAAGATCCATGAACAACATCTCAAGAGGAGAATAAAGGGGCAAGTCTAACCAGGATAGTCCTAGGGTACAGTATATTGACGCACATATTAATTAGATCATACACAGTTTCCTCCTCCAGTATCTATAAAAGCCACATAATTTCTAACCGGTTCCCAAATTGGGATAACGAGCCTCCAAAAAAGGTACGCTCGCCTTCCCATCATCGTATATAGAGGAAAAAACATCAAGGCAGATCGCTCTGCTTAGTTCAAAAGTAATCTAGAGGCAAAAAACCAGTTCCTCCACTCGTATCATCAACGACGACTCCTTCCGCCGTCCTTGCGGCTCGAGTGTTTACTTTCTCCGTGCCTCCCTCCTTGGTTAGGGGCCGGCGGCGGTGGTGCGGCGGCGTTTTGTTGATTCGGGTCCCAGTACGAAGCCACCTGTCCGCCGGTCGGGTCTATCGCCGGCACATCCCTCCAATTGTACATCTGCTGCTGCGACCCCATCGTGTAGCTCATGGCGGTCGTCGTAGGCACGTCAGGCGCCATGCTCTGCCCCCAGTAGTATGTCTGCCGTGAAAGCGGGTCGTCCGCCATGGGAGCTGCCGCGTGTCCGTGGCCGTCTGCAGAGAAAAAATGGCCGAGGTTAGCAAAAAAGCCGCTGCTGGTGGGAGGGAATGGTGCCTTGGCATCTACGCAAAGAAGAGAAAAAAGGCCGGATCACTTTCCAGGAGAAAGGGGGAACCTACAGCTATCATACTGGTAGCCCGTGTCACTACCCTGCGGAACCTGAGCCTGGTGTCCGCTAACGAGGAGGTGGTTCGAATGCATGGCCTGCATCGGCGCGGCCCCTTCCGAGTCCCAGTACTCGTCGTCCTCGAGTTTTATTGACGACGGCTCGGGAGACACATCCTTTGCGTCTGCATAACCGCAGGAATCGCCCTTGACGAGACAGTTTGTGCTGTTTTGAACGTGGTCAGTAAGCTAAGCGCTATGTGCAGTACTAGCAAGCGTCTTCGGGAGCAGTGACGCGAAGGTGGGTTGCTCCGGCCCGGAAGCTAGACGTGAAGGGCCTAGGGGGAAGGGGGGAACAGGGATACAAACGAGGACGGCATACCAAAGTGGCTTTTTTTCGTCGCAGCGTATGTGCTTCCTCTTGCAGTCTATGCAGCCGTTGCGGGATCTCTTGTGGTAGCGTCTGCGACGTTCTTCTGGCTTTGGTGGCGACATTGTATCGGTTTGTATGGATGAAGAAAACAGACTGAGCTGGTATATTCGGGAGGTATAGTGAAAGCTTCTTTTTCTTCTTCTTCTTCTATGCTACAGACGATGTGGTAAAGACAAGCCTGCATAGCTAGGTCGGGTTCTAGCCGCATTATGTATTGACACTTTCTGGCTCGTGGCAGAGACCCCTACATTGGTCAGCCTTGCTACTATTGCATTCTGATCTGACTCTCAGGTACTGTGCCGCATGCAATGTCACACACAAAGTCGTTGGTTCTTTTGAGAGGGGGCGGTTCTCTATGCCAGGCACATAACTTGAAGTAGGGATCGTGTGAGCCCACAGCCCTACCCGCCCCGATTCATGGTTGCCTGAGTACTATTAACCTTCTGCCTGGTACTTTCTAGGTATCTTTTTTGGCGTATGCCCACGTGTCGAATCCAAGGATCCCCCCCCAGCTGAGTGGCATTCCATATTCTCTTTAGTAATCTGAAGCTTGTGTTACTATTGGTGCTGATTGGTTTTATGCCTTCAGTTGGCAAGGGGCTTTGTTTCAGTGACAGAGTGGGAACTTTGGGAAGTTCCTGCCTATTTCCCCGTCTAAACCCCTTATTTATTAGCTCGTCTTTATTTTATGGGGTTGCTTACATAGTTCTATGTCCACTACAACCTGTCACCGAGTTTCAATACGATAAGAGCGATGCGTAGAACTTCTGTATCCGTATGATTAAGATAGGTGTGATGCGCGCGCTTAAGTGGGACCGGTGCGATATCCGCTCTTGCTGGAAAGCCCCTACGTAGTTAAGTAATCAATTATTATGCCATGTTGAAGTCGTCCATCCATAGCTTATTTGTAATCACTTAAAAATTGGTTTTAAATGAGAGTATATATATATATATATATATAAGGCAGGTAACGCTGACAAGTTTCCATTGTCTGACTGGCTGATATTCCCAAGCGTCTCATAAAAAGTATGGCTGAAAATGGTGTCACGAAGAGGAGAACTATGAAGTACCACACTTCTGAATATGTACGATACTTTTACAAGTGAATGTAAAATAACAGCAATATGACGCTTAAAAGCGGAACTTTTACATAGAAGATTCATCCACTCTATGCCCCCTGTACAACTACCAAGCCACCTCCATAACGTCAACTGTGGCCTAAAAGGTCCATGCATATGCACTCACTTTGGATTCGATATTTGGATGGATGGAGGTCAAGAATCTTGTTGATGGCAGTTTCCGTATCGCTTTCCGGGGAAAATGTTATCTCCTGTTCGGAAATGTGGATCTTTCTAGGAAATTAAACCCGAACTGGCGATGCATTGAACGAAACAGAAAGCGAAGTGCCAAGACAGAAATGTTGTTATATGTATGCAAACAAGGAGGTATAGAAGATCGAAGGAAGGTATATGGTTTGTACCATACCCACTACCCACATGCTTCACATATGTAGGATCAATCTACATAAGGTGAAATATGTAGGCAGGTTATGTGGGCACCTACCTACATATAATGCATATAGGGCTGATAATACTACCCCTCCTTCCCCTTTTGTTTCGATAAAGTCTTTGTACATCAGTGGCAAGAAGAGGATCACAAGCTGAGACAGGAGCGCCAAGAGCGCCTCGAGTTTATTACCATATAGAGGAGAGGATGAATTGGGGATATTGGAGTACCTGTTATTTTCCTGTCATCTGACAGCTGGTAATCTAACCAATAAGCTGGCAAATCTGCGCCAATTCTAGGTGAGATCTCGCATAGAAAATCTCGATTAGGGGAGATGATGGCGAAAAAAAACAAAAAAAGCACATACAGGAGAGTAAAGTGGATGTTAGAAATGCCAAAATTGGAAATCGGAGGATATCAAGGATACTTACTTTGATAGATCCTTGCATTGCCATCATCAAGTGATGAGACGGATCCAATGCCAAGCATTCTTCAACGGATGTGATTCACATATTGTCTAGTCTACATGCGTACATATATGATTCACCCCATGCTATTCTCAGCTCCCAGCCACGAGATCGCCCGGCCAATGAACCAACTACATATATAACATCCATTACAATAAACCCTGATGGTCCCCTGATGGCCTAGAAGAGTTGCACATCCAACGACTTTTCTCGGAGTTAGGAGTGGATCTTCTGACTAACTGACTGTTGGAGATTCATAACAGGACGTTCATCGGTGAGGGGCGGTGTCCTGTCCTTTCCTGCCCATCATTAGGAGCACCACCGACTGGCCAGAATTTGGAGCCGAGCCCACCAATCAATCCTGAGGTGGTGTCCTTAAAGGGGTTCGGCGCCGATCCGATATCATACAAACCTACCTACTCCCAGTCTATTCCTTTGTGTCTCGGCGGCGTGCCTACTTATCCAACGTCATCAGCTGTCTCGGACGCCCGGCTCCGTAGTTAACTAATTGGGCTCGTTAATTATAAGCTGAGAGCCTACCGCCTCGGTTTTGGTGCAACGCTGAGTTTCTCCTAGCACAAGCACTGGGAAGTAGGTTACATATCGCGCAATGGGGATATCTTAGTGTTCGCAAAAGTCACCGCCTCACTTATTCCCCCCACCCTTAAGCGCCCCGCGGACCGCGGACTTGCAGAGCGCGGTTCCGTGTAGCTTCGTACGCAAGTACGCACGCACGCACAACCTCGGGGTTCCTGTCTCTTGAGTTGGAAAACTCGACGCAGACGGGAACCAACATCTGACTCGGCAATAGGCGGTGTAGATATGTATAGGTCTAGGTAGGTAACCGTGATCCTTGGGTAGGTACAGCACGCGGCCCATCCTTCTCGTGATGTTGGCGGATCGAAGACCTAAATTCAGCAACAACGAACGACCAAAAAAAAACCAAAAAAAAAAAAAAAAACGGCCAACCGCGGTGGAAGAAGCCCAAAAATACGCGCAAGTACTACGCGCCTCATCAGCCTCAAAGCCTGGCAGCCCCCAACCCCGCGGGATGTATGCGCGGAAAGTCCGCAAACGCCGACCTACCGACTTTGAGTGTCGGCGACCAGAATGGGCTATTCAAGATAAGAAATAAAATACGACGGCTTCAGACGCGAGGCGACACGTGGATTAGCGACACCCGGGATGATGGGAACCACCTGCAGTGAAGAGGATTCGGGTTTCGCCAAGCGAGCCAGCCAGCCAGCCAGCCAGCCAGCCAGCCAGCCAGGTTTCATCTGAACACTCGAGGGGGCGGAGATCGATGAAACGTTCTGTTTCGTTTCGAGATTATTCCTGCATTACATTAAGGTCGGGGTGTAACCATACCCGTCATGCTTTGCATGCTGTACTACAGAAGGAGTGGGTTGCGAAAATAGGGCTGAGGAAGGAAAGAGGACGACACCGTGGCGAATAACATTCTCGGGAACACGAGGCTGTTACTACTACCTCTCGGCGCTGACCTTTCTCCCACACTGCCTCATTATCATTACGTGAGGATGTTTGTCTTGGTGGTGGTAGATTATCGGATTGTGACCAGGGTAGATGCGCCACACTGTTGCAGTCAGTGTAAGTCCGTTATGCCGCCATTTCATTGACACTCTGCATTATTACGGCACGTAGAGCTATAGATAGGAGACTGTCTATAGCACGTGGCAACCAACATCATATAGTACATGATGGATACCTTAGCACGTGTTCGCAAAGACTTGAAAGTTTTAGAGGTTGTTGGTAGAATGTGCATATAGCCATCTTAGAACAAAATAAGCTTCCATTCCTCATTGGCCCCCAAAGACAAAACAGGACGGTGAGACGTGGATGAGGAAAATGAGGATACACCCCTACACTTTGCGAGCTACCTACATAGGAATGAATCCCATAGTAATGTAATGTAATGGAATGGCACTGTTATCAAGGGCATAAAACAAAATAATGGCCCCCAACCGAAAAGAAGAAAAAAAGCACACATAATATTAGCCAAGCTTTTTCGAACCAACGCTTATCACAAATCAATTGCATTGCTCATTACGAATCTTCACACCAACGGCATTTACATCCATAACCCATATTCATGCCGGCCTTTCCGTCCAGGGATTCCCCAACCCTCCAGGTTCATATCTTCCCGTTCCCCATCCAATCAAAGTTTCTACGGCGGTGCGGCATTACCCGTCATGTAGGCGCTGAACGCCCTCTGCATTATCATTACGCGTTAACTCACGCCACCTCGTTGGCAAAAAAAAAACCCAAAAGAATGAAAAACGTGGGGAGATCGCAATTGGGGCTTTCGGGAACGAAAGAGAAGGGGCAGGGGGGCGGAAGGGGGAGGGGGCGAATGGAAAATAACAGAAGGAAACTTACGGGGTTTCTTGTCTGCAGGAAGACGGTACCCGGACCGGTGAACTTGCAGACGAGGCCCTCGCCGCTAGCGAAACCGGCGATAATGCCGCCGCTCGCAACACGCTCCATGATGTACTTGACGTTCCAGGCGACGAGGTGGCCATTGTCGACGATGTACTTCTCCCCATCGGCGAGGTCCTTGCGGATGATGGCGCCAAAGCTGGTGATCCACATGAGGCCAACGCCGCTGATCTTGTGGACCCAGAGCCCCTCGCCGCTGAACATGGCCTTCCCCAAGCCCTGGCGCTTGTAGTCGCGGATGACGCCCTGGGTGCTGGCGACGTAGGCGTCCTTGCCGACGCTCCAGGACTCGCCGCTCGTCAGCCGGATGGTGGTCATGTCGCCCAGCATGCTGGGGGCCAGCAGCAGCTCCCCGGGCCCGATGAACGTCGAGTTCCCCATCTCCCCGCCCGACATGATCTTCTTCATGCTGAACTTGTACTCGCCGCGCAGCGTCACCGTCGGGCTCATGGCGATCAGCACCCCGGGCTTCGCGTTCAGCGGGCACCCGTGCGCTAGCTGCAGCGTGATGATCGTGTTGCAGTCCCGGTGGCTGATCCGGTACGAGCCCCCGTTGAACGTCCCCACATCGTCTAGCGTCGCGGCCGCGGCCGACGGCGCCCCGCTGCCGCCGCCGTGAATGCTGGCGGCGGAGGCGGCGATAGAGCCCGTCCGCGAGTGCCCCTGCCCCTGTCCCTGCGCCTTCTCTTGGGGATATCCTTCGGGAGCATTCGGGACCGCGTCCGAGTATGAGGGCACATCGCCCGGCGACGGCGAGAAACCGGGGGAGATAGGGCCGCCGCTGTTCCGGAGCGGTAGGTTGAATTGTTGATGTTGATATTGCTGCTGTTGCTGCTGCTGTTGTTGTTGTTGTTGGGCTTGGGGCGGTAGTGGATATGATGTAGGCGTTCCGATCTGAGGTGGAGGTGATACGCTCTGATGCGGAGGCGCAGGATAGCTCGGCTGGCGGGGCGTCGGGCTCAGCGGGTGTTGCTGGAGAGGAGGAGAAGCATAGTTCTGCTGCTGGGGAGGCGTCGGGTACTGCTGTTGCTGGGCTTGAGGGGGCGCGAAGCCCGGCGTGCCAGGCGGCGGTGGGTAGAACTTGGTCTGGTTTGCGGGAGGGGACGTAGGAGGAGGTGGGTAGCCCTGCTGCTGCTGCTGTTGAGGTCCTGCGTGGGTTTCTCCTGTCAGCTTACCCGACAGATCAACGAGCGATGGCTCGAGAAGGAAAGTCAGAGAGGTCTCTGCATACCTGTTGACCCGCTTGGATTAGGGGGTGCTATTTCAATCGTCAGCTCTTCCATCTGCAACTGATATGCGACAGAGCAGCAAATCGCGGGCTGAACATGTTGCTACTTACGCGGGTAATACTGGTTAGACATGATGACTTGATGCTCTCTAGGTTGTTTTTACTAATTCTCATTTGTTCAACTACAAAGATAAAATGCCTCAATGAAGTATGAAATGGCAAGTTTTTAGATCAGGCTGCGGCGAGGCGGCGAGGGGAGGGACTTTACGCGAAGTACTAGGTAAGGCAGAACGGAGACTATTTCGACGAGCTGAAAGCCCCGCACAGGAAGCGTTCGCTTGGCAGGCTGAATTTCTCTTATGTTCCCAAAACAGCCTAAGGAAGTCTATTGAGTAATTGAGATATAGCGATACAACGATAGGAGAGAGTGACGATTAGTTTAAGCAAAGAGGAAGAGGCTATACAATTTTCTCTCGAACAGCAAAAGAAGGGCTCTAAGTGGTATATATTTACGGCGGCTGGAGGGTAGGTTGGCTGCTTTTCTGGCCCCGACATGCATCTTCCCGCAGCTCAATTGATGTTGATTGACCAGTCATGTTGCTATTTCGGGCTTCTGCCAATAGTTAGGTTCAGTTTAAGCTCCAGCAAATGATAATTCGAGTTTCTTTCGGTCTGGCCAATCGAACCAAACTCTACTCACCCGCTCTGTGGAATGGGAATGTTCCAAGCGCTGTGCTTGACCAGGCGGCAAAGCCGGCGCTTCAAAAGGATGAACAACAATTTATTGGCTTGACCGAGAGAGAACCCCACCAAGTGGACCTAAGCTCCCTAGTTCGCCCAGCCTCCCGGGTGGTGGATACTGCCAATAGGGGGGAGGGGGAAGGGGCCAAAATAATTACACATTTCCCCTCTAGGCAGATGTGTATGTTCACGAAAATAATAATAAAAACCTTACTTTTCTTAACAAATCTCATAATCGGAATGATCATTTCTTATTACCATTAAGCAAAGCGGAATTATTCGAATCCAAGTATTTCACTATGTCATTCAATTTGGCAACGACCTGGGGGGCAAGGGTGGTTAGACAATTGATGGCCGATCGTGTACCTATCGATTTCATGAAAATCAGATTAAATCAGACCTCTGTACAACCGAGTTGACATGTAGTACAAACTACCAAAGATTCTAGCTCATTTCGTAATAAAGAAAGGTATTGGATAATTTTCTTGTCTCATATATATGTTCAACGACGAAACTCGCTAGATTTGGTGACGTGATCCAGCCAAGATAGTTCACGCTGTCGGGGGTTCTGCATATTGGCCCTTTGCTCGCATCCTTCTGTAGTCTTCCTGAACGACTGGTTCGTATTTAGGCGGGTTCCCCTCGTGAGAGCACATAGGGAGACACTCAATAACCGACGTCGGGTCTGGTGCCACGAAATATGGTATGGAATACCTTGACTTTGTCATCAACTTTTCCCCAATCGGACTATTCATTTGCACGGGAGGGAGTGTAACCCGATGCAATGTCGACTTGAGGCCGTCTAGTTCAGTCAGCGTGTCTGCAGTACAGTCAGATAAGATTTGGAGAGAAAAAAAGGCGCACCATTGCTCCACCTCATCAGCAAATCGCCCACGTTCATAACTAGTGCATTCTTCATCGGCGTGGCGTCGACAAAACTGCCTGGATGCTTTGGGTTTTCAACCTGGAGCCCGCCAGCTTCATCTTGCAGTAGCATCGTGATGGTCCCCCAGTCTGTATGTGCCGGCATTCGAGCCGTGGCGTTGCTCAACAGCTTCTCTGCCTCAACCGGTGGATAGTGGAGGAGGCGGAGCTGTATACCCATATCTAGTCAGTAAAATGTTCGTCTTGTAATGCTGTCAAAAAGCTCCTTGTAGCGTCCAGGGAAGCCGATAGACTAGGTAGTCTGGTGTAGAATTAGAAGATCCTGAGATAAGGGGCTCATTGCAAATACGCACCTGGTTGTTTAAACCGCTGTGGTAATTTAGGAAGTAGTTCTCGTCTTCAAGCCCGACGCCAATCGCTAGAGCTCGCAGGAGGTCTTTCGCTGCCTCGAAGCATTCCCAATAAAATCGCGTCGTGAAATCACGGAAGCCCGGTAGAACTTCCTCGGGGAGCCAGACATTCGGCTGGAGTTCGAAATCCTCGTTCCCGACCTCGTAGCTTTCCTAGGAGCAGGTCAACAACTGGCTATATGTCGATTTCCTTGATGGCTCGTATAGACTAACCTTGAAATCCCCTATTCTCCGGTTCTCGGCCTCCTTTTCTTCGTCGCCCTCTTTGATAATGTCCTGCGATACTTTCTCCACTAGGTACATAGTCCACGGTTAGTAGATGTTACAATGTACGTCCTCGGGAAAATGGGGTTTGGAAAGGTCAGATAAGAAGATCTGTGTTCCTAGGGTATGGGACTGAAGTATAAGTCGTAACTTCAGAAACCGCTTGCTTACAGCCAGGCCAGGAGTATCCTCTGTGCACATTGGGACCTTGACGCTAATTAGCAGCCGCCGTCGACAAGCTGAATTGAGGAGCACCGACCTGGTGGATGAGGTGCTAGCATCTTCTTTTCTTGCGGGAGGTCAAAAAGCTTCTTTGAGAACTGAAACGCTTCCTCAATCAGTTCGCTTGATATCCCATGGTTCACTACGTAGACAAAGCCAACCCGGCGACAAGCATCGGTTAGCTGTTGCGCTATACGCCTCCTCTCGTCGCTCGACCCGTGCGACCACGCCTCGAAGTTCACCACAGGAATCGTAGTGTGATCAAAGGTCATATTGGATGATGGGACAGAGAATTGTCTTCTTTGTTTGATTGAGGGATGATGCCCTTCGTAGTCCCTAAATTGTTTGAGGTTAACTAGAAGGAGATGAAGATATACCCCGCAATGGGGGAATTACGTAGTAGATAAAGCTCCCTCGACTTCGCTATCATGTCGTCAACATACTAATTACTATACGTGAGTGGCGCAACACCACCATCTCATCATTCTTATCAGGGTAAGTCATTAACTAGAAATTAGGTACGTATCTCATTAAAAATGTATGAATTACACCACCACCTTGGCAAACTGGACCTATATAAGTTGAAGTCATCAACTAAGCAAATGCAGCCGATCCCGAACAGGCTCCACCACATTTTTCACCCCTTTCAGACGACAATCCAAACTTACTTATGATAATAAATTAACCCTAGACTGGAGGTTTGCATAATAGCACATAATCACAAGAAAACACAACATGCGCCCATAGCAATGTGGAATGATGCATGACCCTCCAACCCAACCAAGAAGCCCACTATGCAACATCAAGATTTCGGCGACCCCTGATCACCCCCAACAAGATGGAGCAAAGACGCCTTCACCTCCGACAGGCGCTTCTTCGTCTTCGGCCTGGACATGGCTATGGCAATCAGAGCCACCAGCGAAGCCAGCGGCACAGAAGTCGCAAAGTACAAGCCGATGGTGTACCCGCTCATGTTGCGCACGTCGTCGTCCATCGAGAAGGTGCCGGCGATCAGGCTGAACGGGATGAAGAAGGTCGCCAACCACGTCAGGCGCCGGATGTTGTGGTTGTCAGCCAGGCTCCGCTGGGAATCCTCTATCGACATGACGGCCGTCACGACGGTCGTGAGCCGGTCGATGCGCGCCTGGTACTCTTCTAGCTGCGAGAGCACGAGCTTGAAGTCGTCCTGGTAGCTGCTGATCGAGCCCAGAGGGGGATGATGGCACGCCGTTTGGCCGTACTCTGGGTCTGCAGCGGCTGAGTGCGCGCTGCCCGCGGCCGAATGGGGCGTTAGAGCGCCTAGCTCTGGGGACACTGCGGAGGGGCTTTTGCCGTAGCAGGGGAAACGAAAGACGTGCCGTAGAGTATCGTGTATCATCTCTCGGTATAGAGGTATGAACCGCCTCCACATGTGCAGCTTCGGAAGCGTAACATCGGAGTGGTTGCCGGCCGCGAACTGAAGCTTCACGAGCTCCAAGTCTACTTGGTTCAGGCGCGTCTTGATGTAATCCGTCATTGTGAGCCATTCGGAGCAGATTAGATGTAAGAGGACCTGCATCGGGATGTGCACACTCGACACAGGCCCGGTGGGGAAGACCTCCGACTGCTGTGCCCAGTATAGAAAATCTTCGTAGAAGCCATTGTGGTATAAGTCAGAGTCTTGTTGAGATTTGTTTTTCTCCGGAGCATTTGGCCAACTATCCTGCTGAGAGCCGTACTGGGGAGTCGGATGGGAGATGCGACGGCCCCGCCATAGTGGGAACCCTTTATTCACAGTTGGATCTAGGAGAAGCACGCCTACAATCCGGAGTTAGTCATGATCAGTTCCGCCTTCATACAGCCGTTTGCATAGTTATTTACTCACCCACTCGACTCCCGGATGGGGACTGCTCTTTCGGCAGCCAAAGCGCTGCTCTGGATCTAGTCAAGCCCACAACTGCCCCTTTCTTATCCCACCAAGCCTTGTTGCTTAGGTCGTCGTCTGGTCGCCTCAGTATATTAAACCGCTGAGCTTCCTCGCATGCCTCTTTCCAATCATTTCCCGATTCAAAATATCTTGCCGTGACGTACCGAAGTTGCGTCCAGTTTGTGCGTTTCCGAACGACGTCCAGATATGGAGGATCTCGCCATCTGTCACGGACGTTATACCAAGCGTAATCAACTATATGCGCCCGGAAGAAGTCTGGCTCGATCTTCACTGTAGATTTGGGTGTCATTAGTCATTCTAGGAGAATCCTAGTTGTAGGAAGTTCATCTGTCGGTACGTAGGGTTGCCGCCGACGTTGAAGGTTGAGGATTGACCTACGTTTCTGTCCTAAAACCTCAATAACATCCCTCGAAAGGTCCTCGACTACATAAAGTCTGAGTTGAAGATTGGGGTCGGTAACACTCTCATCTAATTTCTGGCCGAGACTATCGGCGGTTTTGATTGGCGTTGGTTTCTCCACCTTATCAGTGTAGAAGTCCAGTACGGAAACCTCAGTCTTCGTGAACCGCCTTTCACGCTCTATCTTAGCCTGGCCTTTTTGTTCTTCCGACTTTGGGTTCACTATGGTATTTCGGGTCAGAGATCTGTGGTTTCAGGGATTTGGCATTACGCTTCGAGGGCGAACTTAGACGCTCGTGACAGGCTTTGGTGGTCACCTACATTCGTCCCATCGCTGAGGCTGGGTACCAATCTGCATGAAATCGGCCAGTAGTCTCAGGTTAATCCACCCTACTCTTGAGAGCTGTTTCACGTAGGCTAGATACGGTCTTTTCTTGTTTTCCCTTGAGAAGGTGTTCGTATAAGCTATGACACTGGACTCGACTTGTGGTTCTCACTTACGATTCTGTGTTCCATTTCGCTGCTAATACATCGTATTGGTCGTCTGCATAGGCGTCGCCAAACTGTTCATAGTTCCTGTTGGCAAGCTCTGGCCTATACCAAGGGTCACCTTGGTCGCCAGCCTTGCGGAATTCCTTAGCCATGATAACGTTTGACGTTAGATTGGATATATATAAAGTAGAATGTGCGTTTCTCTCCTGTATTTTTCGAAGTTATATCACCTCGCCATTTATATATACCGGAGCGACAGTGTTGTAATGAAGGCATGTAACGGCTTTGTTCCAAGCCATGTGCAAAAATGAGTAATGCCTACCTCACATGCGGCTGAACTCCCCCCCCTGAACAGCGACCAAAAATAACCCCACACAAATAATCTATCGAACATTTCGCTGCCACGCATGCCAAGTAAGACAATCCAAATATGGCTGGCGTCTAACTGCATAGTAGGCGCAGCGAGGCATATCCCACCCCCAAAGTGCAGAATTTGATTGGTATTTCCGGGGTGATCGGTAAGACCGATCTCGAAGTAATTGGGTACAATTCTACTTCCTATGTGAGATGCAACACCATGCGAGTGCTTTGCTTTGTTTCCATAATACAACGGCTCAGCCCGCTCGCTTGCTCGTCGGCTACTGACAGTCAATTGATGTTGCATTGGTACAAGCGAGAGCCCAGTCGAGGAGGGGCATTCGAGTTTTACGCCCCGAAGCCTTCAGATATGGCACTTTGAAACCAGAGAACTAGAATGCTTCATTTTTAGAGGCTTCAAATGTTCTGACCCAATTTTCAAATCCACCCGACATTTAGTTTAAGCTTTCTCGGGCCGTCCCCTATCTCTCGCTAGGTAGGTATACGTGTTCTATAAATAGTAATTCTATAGCTAATGAATGCGCCAAGCGTATTTGGCATTGTAGGTTATTGTAGCAACCCCTTAAACTTGTAAATTCTCTACACAGAGTACAATAGTATTAAATTATTGAAAGAGGGCTAAAGTGCGATTACATAGCAATTAAAGAAGATGTTTAGAAGTTTTCTTCCCTTCACACTATATACTGTATTCAAGGTTAAGTATTTAAGGTCGAGTCGCCACGTCTGCGACGAGATTTCGGATAAAGGGGGTTAACATGGCATAAATAAAGGTCAGGCTAAGGTCAACTCATTCGGCTGAGCGGTGCAATGCAGGAAGTATAACTGTTCATTGAATGGACGGGAGCATATGTTCTTCTTCTTCTATTTTTTATTTTTTAATTCTTTTATAAATGATACATTCGAAAATTAGAACAACGTGAAACACGTTCTCGTATATTCGTAGGGCAACTTTGTCTAAGCTACTACTCAAAAACCGACTAAATTACCATCTGAATACTAATACGGATCGATCTCGCCCAGGAAGTTACTCCAGTCTCGCACTCTCCAAAGCTAGGAAATCCCCGTCAGGTCCACTGTCCTGTTCAAATACGGACACAATTGCTTTGGAGACTATTTGAGGGCAACCCACCGCTTCATCATGACCCATGAAGTTCCGATAATTGACAACATGGTTCTCGACACTTGTGTCAAACTCACGCTGCTTGGACAGAGAAGAACGAGGCTCGTCATAAACGCAGACCGCGGGGAAGAGACAAATCTTGACTTGCCATTTGCCCATCTCCAGCGCGTTGCTAGATGAAGCAAATACATCGCCCCTATAATTCCCCACGCTTCCGCTATACCCATGCCGCGACATTGTCCGCTGGTCGAACGGCGTGCCTGGATGGTAGAACTCTAGCCGGTATCGCTTATCATCGAGAAGCAGCCGCGTCTTGAGGTGTAAAGCGCTCGCAAAGACGGGTTGGAATGACAGTTCTGCAGGGAGCTCTGGAAATCCTTCACGATCGTGCATTTCCTCGTCTATGACGTTGGATTGGAGAGCCGGCGCAAGGAAGACACCTAAGTCGATAACTAGTTCTTGAGACTTGCTATAAAGTGTCTCTTCGGCAAATTTGGGTTCCGTCATCCACGCGTCGTGAGCTAAGACATCCATAGTCCTAAGAGCAGCAGCTCCGCCTTTGAGACTATCAGTACTACTATGACCATACCGTCTGAGGGGTATAGACTTACTCTTGGTTATGATATGTTGCCTATACTTCTCCAGAAGTACTTGTTAGGGTGTTTCAGGGAACGAAGATTCAAACACGGACGAACATACTAGTTAGCAAAAACAAGTCAGTGTACCATTTTCCGCCATATCTTATAGCAGAACGAGAAAGGTAGGGCATCAACTTGTTTTTAGTACTTACTGTATGCGGAGACAAGGGACCGCAAGATATCCTGTCTTCCGAGCTGGCGACGTTCGGCAAAGATTCCCAACATCTCTAACTCGGAGATATCTCTCCCGCCAACAGAATTCTTGATCATGTTCTGCTCACTGACTCCCATGATCCTATGCAAGAGGGAATGGAGACTAATGGTCGAGGTTGATACACCATTCGCGGCATCAGGGGAATGCGGCTTGCCCAGTGACAAGCAGGCTGTGCCGATTTTGTTGTCAACCCAGGAGAAGTCCCCATGAATCGAAGCGACATCATATCCGTAGAAGTGCGCTGCTACTTTGGTGCTGTGATCGTTCAATTTTCTCAGGTTCAGAATAGCCTGTTTTAGTGAAGAATTCTCCGAGTGAGTAGAGTCTCTCAGTTCTGCGTATCGAGTAACCAGCTGTTTGTGCTCCTCTTGAAGAATAGTATGCTGGTTGCTTAGAAGGTGGTATTCATCGGCCCTCGCTCTCTGGACGGCGTCAACGTTTTTCAATGAGCATACGCGCTCCTTGTACCGTTTCTGAAGACCTGCATAATTCTTTTGGAGCCCCAAATATTTATCAGGACTATCCGGGCACCTAGCAGTAGCCGCTTTATCTAATAACGGCAATGAAGACGGCGACGACGGCGGCGAGAGTTCATACACCCCATCGACATGAGAATGATTTGTTCACCCTTCCTTATGACTCTGACCCGCCTCAGTCTGAGCCCGATTATTAGTTCAACTGATGATGCTAGATTTTACATGAGGGGAGTGAACGATTTGCATTTCTTACATAATCAACACCTGCTTGAGTAATTCCGTTTGGTGCTTGATGATTCATAATTAGGACAGTTTCGTCTAACATGCTCAAAGCCGGCACATCCTCATTCGATAAATGCGACTCTTGAAGGTCGGAGGAGGTTGTGATGGGATCTTGGGGTAAGTGATCATCCATACGATCTTTGGCCTGCTTAATTTTCAATACCATTTCTGGTGGTAGTCCCGTGAGGTACGATGTCCCTTGCTGCAAGAATTCGGGCGTAGTGCTGTCGCTAGATCCATATTTCTTTCGGATTCTCCCAATCTTCGACATTATTGACCGGATGAAGTTGCAATCAGTTCCAGTTACTCTTCGCATATGTTCCGGTGCTAACGCCGAAAATGGAATATTGTCCTGAGCTACGCAATAATCCAAACAGGCAAGGACCTCAATGTTCGCGTCTGCATTCCAGGGCGACGGTTTATTACTACCTCTTTTCCGTTTCCGTGGTCTCTGTTCCGTGTCTTCATCCCAGAGCGTCGTTTCCCCGCCATGTCCCCTTGGTTTAGTCGTCTCTTTCTAAGGTCCCTCTTTGGTTCATCCATTTTCACAAGTATGCCAGTCGTAGTCAATATATTGTGTTGCTCTAATCTCATAAGTATTTGGATCACAAAATCTCTACGATCGAGTAGGTCAGGACACAGTTTTATAAGCACCGTACCCTAGGTGTCTGCCGGTCCACCCCACGTTCACTGTCCAAAGTCCTAGAACTCAGCAATGACGCCCACACCCGTTGAAGGAATTACGCTATGACAAAGATCCCGTACGTGGATGGTTGCCTAGTTGTCTCGTTTCTTTTTCGAAGTGGGGGGCCATAATCGCGGCTTGATTCTGCAGGTTCCCAGGCCCGTGCGAAGTAACTGTCCCCAGACGTACACAACTTGCGGGTGAGAATAATTTCAAAGTCTTGCTGTTGGTACGTGACGCTTCATCTGGGAATGGTAGACATCTGTGGGCTCTACTTCAACCTAAGAATATCAACTATTAATAAATTCAATAACATACGTGGGGTCATAAGTTACATGAATACATGTCAATACTTACTTAGGTACGTAAGCATTGCTGGCCGAAACATTGTAGATAAGCAAGAAAGTGATACGATAGGTTCAATAAAGCTGGTTAACTCTGGGTTTATTACTTGCTTGGGACCTTCATACCCAGTACAACCTAATCACCAAAGTTGTATAAGCCGAAACCGGCTGGGAAACTGGTAACAGATATTCAGAGACTTAAACCTACTTGCTTAATTATTATAGATCACTTAATTGTGACCCAGCAGGCTTTGTAGCGGTTTGGTCCAACAGTAATTCGACCATCGACTTGTACTGTAGTATTAGGGTGTTTTCGGCGACTATATAATACCCGCTGTATCCTCAAGAGGCCAGGAATCAAAAATCATCTGTCTCCCACCCATACTATCTGCTACCCTACGCCTGAGACTGCTGAGCCTTTACAAGTGTAATCCTCCCGAAACTAGTCCTTTCAAGCCTTTATTTGTTCTATAACATACCCATCCAATCTATAAATTGAAAGTCTGAAATGCCGGAATACCAACACAACTCGTTTGAAATACCAGTCCCATTAGCAGAGGAAATCCCAAATGCGATCCTAGATGATTTGAATACCGTCGTATCATCTAAACGTGTGGTAGTCTCAGTTGATTTCGGCACCACCTTTTCGGCAATTTCTTATGTCGCTGTCAATAGCGAAGAGGAGGCTGCCAAGATTGGACATGACAGGATATCCACCATCGAACATTGGCCATGTGCCACACATACGGATGCCAATGATCGTATGAGGCAAGAAGTCCCATCCGAGGTTATCTACCCTTTAGACCGCAAGTTCCGCAAGGGGTTTGATCGGGAGTTTCTTGAGGACCAAGTAGATCTTGATCAAGTTTCAGAGGATGGACTCTCACCACCCAGTGATAATTCGTATGACAGTGGCAGCGCATACGATGAAGATCCTCCGTTTTCCGACACTATTGATTCTTCCAGTGGGGATATGGTGTCCACGACGTCTGGTCCCGACCTATAACCCATTCCGATGAAAATAGCAAAGCTCTGAATCGTTTCAAACCCCTATTCGACAATAGCATAACGACCAAACGTGTGCGAGATGAACTGAAGCCTGCCTTGAACTCCTTGAAGGCCAAGAAAGTTATACATAGCCATGTTGACATAGTCGCTGACTATCTCGCTTGTTTGTTGAGACACGCGAAGAGTGAGCTTCAGAAAGTGGGCAAGTATGACGATTATGAAATCGAGATGGTTTTGTGCGTACCTGCAATCTGGAGCCAGAAAGCGTGTCGAGATATGCAGGTAGCCTTGACCTCAGCTATGAGGCGGGCGAACTTCAGGGGTGTTGGTCTCGAAACAAACTCTATCGAGAACCTCTTCTTGGTCTCGGAGCCAGAGGCTGCGGCGGCTTGTGTGTTAGAATTGGAGCCGACTATTAAGGTGAGTGAGTCAGCTCGACGAATTTCCCTAGATGATACCTAACTAGGGGTGAAGCCCGACGACACGTTCGTTCTTCTGGATGCGGGTAAGGTGCTCGAATGACGCTTTATATATCGGGTTATTGACTGTATTTAGGAGGTGGCACAGTTGACGCCAACACTGTAAGTATTCTCCATAACTATGCTCTTCTCTTTGTAGCCAGATTTAGTATTACAAGCTACTGAAAGGGGTTTGTTTGTGAGGAGAGAGCCCCCGAATAACACTTGTATTTGCTAAGATTCTCATAAAAAAGCAATTACTGACTGTCGGTGTTGCAGTATACTGTCAACCAAACAATGCCATTACGGCTGAGCAGTGAGGTTGTTCTACCGGGCGGTACGTGAACAACCGTGGAGAATTGATGAACTAAAACTAATTGTCCATAGGCGGCCTCTGCGGCTCTAGCTACCTCAATGAGGCATTTAAGGTGCTGTTGAAAGACAAACTCAAGGACGAGAAGTATCTCGAGCTAGGTGAAGTGACACTCGATGGCATTGTTGAGCATATAGTATTGTCCCAGTTCGAGGAGGGACAAAAGCGTCATTTCAACATAGACACCCCTGGCAAACTTCGGCTGCCACTGAGATTCATTTGCGGCGGCCTACGGGACAATGAGGAGAAGAACTTTCGTGGCAGCGAAGTGCGTATCAAATTGTAAGTTGCATCTTTAACTTGACACAAAACCTGGGGACTCACGAGGATTGGGTAGCTCGGAGATGAAAGCTATATTTTCCAAGCTCCTAGAGCAAATCGCCGCGATCATGCAGCAACAAATCGACGCCGCATTTGCTAAAGGAGCGAAAGTAGACGTAAGTATAACATTAGCATTCCGGGAAGGCATGTGAGTTACTAACAGGACAACAGAAAGTCGTGCTTATCGGTGGTTTCGCTGGGTCGCCGTCCCTTCATTACGAGCTGACGCGCCGGGTGGAACAGAGTTCCAGGAAGCATAAACACCCGATCAAGCTGATCCGCAAGGACAATTGGTAGGATGCGTTTTACATTCAGCTGGTGTGATATGGCTGACTGGGAGAAGGCCAACTGCCGTGGCCTCGGGTGCTGTCTTGAGAGCGTTGAATAAGAAGAACGGGCCTCAGCGCTTACCTCGCTCCAACTATGGAATACAACGCAAAGAGGTGTACGGTGAGTGGAGAGAGCATATGATCTCGGGAAAAGGAACGTATGACCAGGTAGATGGACAATCGGTAAGCAATGTTCAAGCTTTGTTTCTAGCCCTGTCGTTTTAATCCTCGGACATGTGGTCTATTATTGATTATGCGTGAGCACACCGGTCCTCACAAGTCGGATAATACCATATGATTGTTTGACTACCAGTGAAGAATAGAGACTAATTCCTGGACTGCAGTGGGTAAACACTATCGAGTGGGCGCTTATAAAGGTATGTATAGTATTCTCACTATGTCTCCCGATATGAATGGTAACAATCGATGTTTTGAAGGGAACAACGGTACCGGAGGCTTGGACTCTTTTACGAATTCCGTGCACTCACACGATCTTGGCATCCAAGCGCCGGTTAATGGTTGAAGAAGTGCTTTGGGTTTGCGACGATGCTGTGGACTCGCATTATGCTGTAAACAGCGATAATAATAAAGGTATCGTGGTGTTTTTGGCCTCAGTCGTTCTCATTGAACAGCTATTAACTGGCAAGCAGGGGCAGAGAGGGTTGGCAAGATCTTAATTGATTTAACCTTTCTCAAGGACAAAAAAGTCCACCCGATCTATAATCGTAATAAGAGCGGGCAAGCCATCGGCCGCTCACACTACCGGATCACATTCACCTTGATAATCATCATTGTGGACAGAGACATGCGATGTAAGCCTACGTGCTCCAGCCCCTCGATTCTTATACATCTATCTAATGCTTGAGTTGCTATCTAGGCTACGCAATATACGATGGCGATGTTGTAAAGAAATGTAAGATCAATATCGCCGCTGCATTCCAGCCAGGAGTGAAATAGCCGCCGTGCGTAAGCTGGATGGTACAAAATGCAAGGACTATAATACCGCTACAACACTGGGGCAAAAGTGTAATGTTGTTAGCTCGGGAGCAAACCAGTTTGAATTGCCTTCTATGCTGTGACTTAGAACCGTGACATGCAAGGCTTATTTCTGTTAATACCTAGCCTAGTGTGTTATCTTGTTGATGTTATGGTAAAATGAACGGGTACAATCGCACGATTCCAAAACAACCATCTACTAATAGCATACGCATATTGCATAGGAGAGTTACCATTTGGGCAGTGGTCCGAAATAACAGCTCTCAAACCATTGGATATAAGCTCCAATAAGCGTTCAAACAAATAACATTTGGACGCCCGATCTTTTACTAAAATCCTAGACATACATATATATGACATCCAGTGACACTCGTTTAGAATATAATACTAGCATGCTCACTAAAATGACTATAGTTCTCTGAAGCCTCCGTATATTAAAACGGAGATAGAAAACACAATATAACATGTCGCCTTAGGCCGTGTAATAGGTACCTAGATGACTGTCTGGCTGGCGGCTGGGCACTGGATGGCATATATAGGGTGTCTGCTCCCTAGATATTAAGAGACAGCAGACGCTACTGGCTCTTTTATCATACACCTAAGCTCTGTCCCTGCCTATCACTCTGTGATGCACAACTCCCTGATAATTACAGAGTGACACACATGGAACAGAGCTTGAGGTGAGAGAGGTATGGCCATTAATGCCTGCCTCACTATAACTCAAAGGGGTGAAGCCCCCTTTATATAGACCGTATATAGGTCGCCACAGCTTTGCTCCGAAGCTCCTGCCGAGTCTTCATCTCAAATCCTCTGAAAGCCTTGGTCTAGACCCTGGACCCTAACATGAAGGATCTGTAATGCGAAATGCGAATAGGTAAAAACAGTTATATTGTTCCTGAGTGGTCGCCCATCCTCATAATTTAAGTTAGTAGACTAAGGGGAGTCTGAATCAATATGAATAAATACAGGTACATATGCGGTAAACAAATATTGTCACAGGGACGTCTCCGCTAATATGCTATATCCTCAAGTATAATATATTTATAGTACGTCATTCATGGAGTAAATTCTTCATGTTTCTGTTTTTCCTTCTCTCTTCTTTCCTGGCTGTGCAACCAAGATAGTCTAGTGTCCATGCTATTTACCGTGTTTCTTGGTTCTCATCAATATGTGCGTTACCGGGGGAAGTGTAAACACTCTATCTAATTAAACCGTAAGATATGCTAACAAAGATAATTTTTAGTTTAAAGATAAACCAGGTATAAGAAACTTACTGGGAAAATGTGTCAGTTATTTTGGCAGCTACTTGTATGAATATCATACGTACGACCAGAGAATTGCTACTCGTCGCTCTTCAGTCTATAGGGCATAGGGGGCTAGTTGAGCCTGCATAAGCTGCGCGGCTGTGACTGCACTTGCGCCACCCAGCTGCTCACACCTTCGGGTCTAGCCCAAGGCAGACAATTATCAGCCGAGCACAGAAAGGCTTGGCAACGAACACAAGCGCTGCCCTGTGTGCTGGCAAGAGATGCCACGCCTACCTACCCGACTACCTACTTGCTACTTGTTTAAGGTCAATTGACGGAGAGCCATCGGCGCGGTGATCTGGCATTGGAGAATGCGGGGGAAGCAAAGGCGATGCTAGAGCTAGTCTGATTTAGTACTAAATTCCGTCCGAGACGGAGACAATGGCCAAGAACGGCCGCGGCGCGTGTGTAACTAAATAGAAAGAAAAGATAGCGCCCGAGATCAATGTTCAAAGGTAAAGGTCTGGCCTCGCACTAACTCTAGCAATAGCTTTTAGGAGCCGGTTCTTAAGTCTAGGCTCGTTTTCCGATATCAATGTAGAGGCAGGCGCCTTATTAAGGAGGTAACAAATTTCCTATATTCTATGCCTGAGAGTTGAGTCTCTTGCGAGTGAGCCTATTCACTTTTTGTAGGAGAGGTACTCCAACTGAACGTTAACAGAGCATAGGTCTGATTTATCCTTGTCATCGGCGAGCCTCGGGTGAATTGGCAGAGGATGAAGTGTATCATTGTCAATGTAGGTAGGTAACTAATGGCAGGCTTCCCGAATCATCAGCGATTCGTATATACAGTATAGCATATATACATATAAAGTGTCACATAACTAAGCATACTGGACCTAATTGAACCCATTCCCTCCCTTTTGATTAGGGCCCCTATTCCTTTAGGCATGTGCCCATGTACATATGTAGGCATGTACCTACATACAGTAGCAGCCGCTGCCGCGAATAATGGGACGTGTTGATTCGCTGATCAACCCAACCGACGATCGTCCACTGCACCGACTATCCAAAATTCTTAGATGCCTCAAACACGCAGACATTTGCAATTGTTCGATCTCTAAATACCGTTGGTGGTTCTCAAACCTTTCTATGTATATTTCCCCTTTTTATCATTTTACATTAAGAATTGCTATCATCATGCAACCAAAGTGGCATTACTAAGGGAATTTCCTTTATATAAGTCTTCGTGTTTTCTCAATGCTCCAATGCAAGGGTTAATGCGAGATGTATCCATTTTAAACCTAGGTGCCCGGGATGACCGGGTCTAGAAATATGGTATAATTACATATATATGCATAAAACAGATGAATTTCGTTTCAATGGTTTGATTGTTTACAACCCCAAAATATTATTTTAATGGATCCTTCTCAGGCGGGATCTCTCACCGGCAACCATTCAGCATGGAAAACCTTTTATACGAAGTAGATCAAATAGTTCACTGCAAATGTCGTGCATCTCACTGGCTTCTGAGTTTCTATGGCAACTTGGTAAATGTTTAACATAAACTTCCATCTTAGCTTTTTACTCTGCTAGTGTTAATTACATACATATGTAGCTCTGGTAGAGGTGCCTACATAAGTACCTGCCTCAGTAACTACCTATTAAGTTAAATAGGATTTGGCCTGAAAACAAGATTCGGGCTACCTTATTAAGGGCAGGCCGAGGCTGGGTTCAATGTCTGCAATCAATGTTGGGGCTGCACCGGTTTGACTACTGGGTGCTTAGACCACTGAAACTAAGTGCTAGTGTGTAAGTAGTGGTCCCCTTAGGCCCTATTGCGGCTAGTGCATGACCATGTAGTTACATATTTATTCTTGTACCTGCTTTCATCCAATTGCTTCCCACATGCATGTGCATCTTTCATTCATTCACCGCACCAACTGAAGATGTCCTGGCAGTCCCTGGATGTCTCTTTTTCCCCAAGGTGGGCTGTGCGCTAACTACTCTCCCTTTAGTTAGGTACATGTAGTTAAAGGCAAGTGACTGGCATCAGTGAGTGCACGCACGTACCTACCGACCTAGTTACAAGCCTGTGTGTCCGCGGAGCCTTTGGCCGACTTTTCTCCCTTTTCCGTCTCCAACCTTAAACCTTCCTGGCTGTACCTTTCATTTATTCAACTCCGGTCAGGTCAATCAATTCAGGAGCCCTCGTCCTCGCTTTCGCCCTCGTAATCAGTTGATACCATCTGAAGAAGTAAAGCTTGGCTTTATCGAGCTTTACTCCATTCTAATCTTTTTATTTTGTCAATTACCATTCCAAAAAAGACTCAGGGGAGATGAACGGCCCTGTAAACTGAGCGACCGAGTATCTTAGATACTCCTTTCTGTAGTGTATTCTACTTAGGAGAGCAATACAGCAAAGCCGACCGACAACCGACGAGTAGCATTGTGCATCCTTCACAACCTGCATTTCCGATCAACGTGTTGTCGTCATTTCCCTTTCGCATTCTTTATCTATTCTTCAGTCAACAGTTGAGAAGATAAGGTCAAGACGGCATCGATTAGATCAACACAATGGCTTCATCATCGTCTAACGTCGTCGGTGTTCACTACCGTGTTGGAAAGAAGATTGGTGAGGGATCTTTTGGTGTCATTTTCGAGGGCACCAATCTCTTGAACAATCAACAAGTTGCCATCAAATTCGTAAGTCAGCTCTTTGTCACATGATGAATACGTTTGTTTTGGATGTCTACCGCTTTTTTATTGTCTACCTAGCTATCTTATACTAACTGCTAACTTTCTGATTCTAGGAGCCTCGAAAGAGCGATGCACCCCAATTGCGAGATGAATATCGTACATACAAAATCCTTGTCGGCTGCCGTAAGTTACCTGTAGTTGCTGAAGTTTGGGAATTCCGTACACTAACAAACAACTTGCAGCCGGTATACCTAATGTTTATTATTTCGGCCAGGAGGGCCTACATAATATCCTCGTCATTGATCTGCTGGGTCCATCACTAGAAGACCTATTCGACCATTGTAATCGGCGGTTCTCGATCAAGACTGTGGTGATGGTTGCCAAACAGATGGTCAGCCTCTACTTATCAATCTTCCCTCTTGACATGTCCAACTAACCGAACTTAGCTTTCCCGGGTGCAAACTATCCACGAGAAGAACCTCATCTACCGAGACATCAAGCCAGACAACTTCCTTATTGGTCGTCCAGGTACGAAGGCTGCCAATGTAATACACGTCGTCGATTTTGGCATGGCCAAGCAATATCGGGATCCCAAATCGAAGCAGCACATCCCCTACCGCGAGCGGAAATCCCTCTCCGGAACAGCTCGATACATGAGTATAAATACCCATTTAGGACGCGAGCAGTCCCGGCGTGACGATCTGGAGGCACTTGGTCATGTTTTCATGTATTTCCTGCGAGGTGGACTTCCATGGCAAGGATTGAAGGCGGCGACGAATAAGCAGAAGTACGAGAAGATCGGTGAAAAGAAGCAGACCACCCAGATCAAGGATCTTTGCGAAGGATTCCCCGAGGAGTTCAGCAAGTACTTGACCTACGTTAGAAACCTCGGTTTCGAGGACACTCCTGACTATGACTACTTGCGGGAGCTTTTCACCCAGGCATTGAAGAACACGGGAGAGGTGGAAGATGGCGAGTATGACTGGATGAAGGTGAACAAGGACACGGGTAAGGGGTGGGACGCGATGCACAAGCATGGTTATCATAACCCTAACGCCAGGCCAGGTCCATCTCAGATGGAACTCCACGGTCACTCTCGTGCCGGTGCCAGCACACCACACCTCACACGTGACCGTTTAAACGCCGCGCAGCCCCCACCTCCGTCACCAGCAAAGGCGACGGACAAGCGCCGGCAAAACGGCCCCGGCGCCATAGCGGCTCAGCGCACCAGCGCGGTGGGGGGTCTCCGAGACATGGCCACGCCGACGGGATCGACCCAGGCTCAGTTCCAAAATAGTAGCCAAAACCTGCCACCGAGGATGGCACCTCAGTCGAACGCCGGTCCTCAAGCATCTCCTAATGCTGGACGGCCCTCAGAACCAGAGCCTACTGGCTTCCAGAAATTCATGAAGGTTCTCTGCTGCGGTATGTTTGAATACTACACGATTATCTCATTTGATACTAACAGTCTTTAGGTTAAACATCATAAGTGCATGCTAGCGATCGCATATAGACTGAAGGATGCCGGCCAGAATCAGTACCAAGGCGCCGTCTAGTTATCCCTTTTAATAATTTCTAGTCATCTTCCCTATAGCGTCTGCAATACTTCATAGCCTCCCTTGATGGTCAGGGACTGGTTGGTTGGCTTTCTGATCACTTAGCAAGCGACCGGGAACGGACTGCGGGCACTATACCACCGCAGCAACAGAACACAGCTCGTCTACCATCTCAGGGTGGCCTAGAGTCTTAGAATTGCGGATAGCAGTTCTCTACACTACTTATGACGATGCTTGTGAAACGGGATTCTGTTACCTCGTGCCTCTGCTATATCGATCACTTCGACAACTTGGGATCTTTACTCGGCGTAATCGGAAAACGAACGAATGACGGTTGTTTCATTCACGACACTCGCTTTGGCTTTGGATGAGATAGATACAAGCTGTTAATTAGTAAAACACAGCGACGATGGCGGCGGCAAGAAGCGGCAGCAACGGCGCTGGTGGATTCTTCTTTTTTCTTTTTTAAGCATTTGGGATGGGGCCTCTACTCTTATATGTCAACCCTTTTCCCTCTTTAAGACACTGTTCATAATGACGATTCGAAGTAGGGTGGAGGCTCTATCGCCTGAGCGTGGTATAGGAGGGAACTAGTTCTTCAGGGGGTGCAGAGTGAGACATAGTGTGTTGTGTGTGTAGGGGGTGTGCATGGCACTTCGGTGGAAAGACAATCTGGCATACAGATGGCAAGAGCATTGGGTTCTGCGTTATAGACAAGGGAATAGTGAACAAAACCGACTTAATAATGATGAATGTAAATTTCTTATAGTGCAGCGTGAACGGTTTTGCTTTTGAAACTCCTCGTACGCCTATATATGTAATGGTAATTCTTCCGATATCTAGTCTGGTTGCTAGGAAATACTGCGAGCATTCTCTTGAACTTAACTATTAACCTACGTCCTTTGGACATCATACTGCTCGTTATTTCTTACTGCCTTTTCACGAGAACAGAAAATGATAGTCCAGGTACCACCTGCAGAGACCAGCAGAGTAGATGTAGAATATGCGCCCTGATTAGGTTGGCATGTTGTTCGTATATCAGTACAAGTAGTTTCTTTTCATTTTTTTAATCAAATCCCAACCTCCAGCAATCAGTAATAGGTAGGTAGCTGTTCCAAATACCCTGTTCCAACTCCCGCAAGCTTAGTTTTCAGCATCGTCTCTTCTCTACCTCCCGTACGTACATAGGTACTTTAGTTGAAACACATAGAAGTATCTCTCGTTCACTATTTCCCATCACCCACATTTATAACTACTTTATCCATCATCATCACTACAAACAAAAGGGGCTTTCCCCCTACCACTACCCCTGCCCTACCCCTCGAGCTACTATTATTCCACATAACACTCTCTAGTAGCCGACTACTACTCCGCTACGTAAGTTTTGCCTTGATGAAGAAGGACCGCAGGTGGGATAACTGCCATGCGCAAGTGGCACCTAGGACGATGAGCTGGATGACCATCCACCGCACGACGCGGGAGTTGGTAGTTTCGGACTGGTCTCGGAACTCGGCTTCCCTCTCCTGTATTTTTCTTTGTGTTAGCAAGAAAATAAGCAAGCAAGATGCGTAGAGCTTGACTAAAGGGGATGAAGAAGGAAGAGTGGCTAGAGGGGGGGAGAGAGAGAGAGAGATAGGAAAAACGTACACGCTGGAAGACCTGCTCGCGGCGGATGTCCTGCAGGCGGGAGTTGAGGTCGCGGACGCGGCCGACGAGGTCCTCCATCTTGGTCTTGTCGGTGCTCTCGATCTCGCTCGTCTCGCCGATGGCCAGGTCCAGCTGCAGCCGGATGCCGCCGTTGGGGCTCAGCACGCTCAGCCAGTTCTGGCGCCCGCTGCTGCTCGACGGCGTGAAGCAGATCCGGTGCTCGCCCGCGTCCGCCGCGCTGAACGTGAACCGCCCCGACGCGCTGCCCCGCTGCGATACCACGCGGTGGTCGTTGTCGAAGAGCTCCTGTTCTTCGGGTTTAGCCAATGTATATCCCGGTATGGATGTATGATTATAATTCGGGTTATAAGGGGAGGGGGAAGAGAGAGGGAAACCAAACGTACATCGACCGAGATGTAGATGCTGATGCCGTCGTGCTTAGCCCACCCGCGCACGTTGTCGTCCCACTCCTGCGCCTCGTAGTGGCCGACCACCAGCGTACCCTTCGGCAGATCCTCGAAGAAACATTTCGGCTGCGTCCCGTCGATGAAGAAGTAGAGCGCCTGGGCGACGGTGCTCAGGGCCAGGAGGGGGAAGAAGGTCCTCATTGTTGCCGATCACTTGTGTTTTTTTTTTATACGTTAAAAGTTGCCTGGGTAGGTAGGTATCCTTTCGATCTCCCTAGATGGGATTAAACGATTAAACAATCGATCGATTCGGGGCAATTCGGTCGTTTCGTAGTCGAAGGAAAGATTAGGGTTATAGGCGCTGGCTGGGAGCTGTGATGGTAGCTGTCCTTCCTCCCAATTTCTTGACTTCGTATAGTTATAACTAGCACTTGTCCACAGGCCGATCGAAGCTGCCACGTTCAAAAATGGCCCTTGCCAGGGGTTAATTGGTTTTTTGGCTAGGAAGTCGGTACGTACTTAACATACATACCTAAACTTACAGGGGGTCGTTATCGACGATAAGCCCTCTGGCCCTATAGCCTGTAACTATGTATATCACGTGCCAGCCTATCATTCAGTTTGGATACTGGCATAGTAGTGGGCCTCTGTGTTAACTAAGGTCAAAGTTATGGGGAGAAGCTGCGGCGGTCGCAAAATGTCATTTTTCAATTAAAAAAAAGGAAAACTTCATCGAATATCATCAAACAGAACGCGTCGCCGTTTTCTCTTCAATCTCTTGTGCAGCGGGGTGCTCTTATTTCCTCGATGCCATGTCGATTTACGCGTAGAGGCTTTAATAATCAACCATCACCACCACCACCACGATCCGATACCTCTGGTTAGCTTAGCCCGTGGCTGTCCTGTCACCACTATAGATATATATACACTCTTGCCTAGTTCCCCATTCACCTAATCGAAATGGCATCCGCTGATGTCCGCGATGTCCTCAACCTCCCTACCGAGGGAGCCGGCCCTCGACCTACAAAGAAGCAAAAGATCACTGGGCATCGACAAAGTCTGAAAGGGTTGGCGCGAGAGGTACAGAATCTTGGAGGAGACAACCCTATCGCCATCGTTCCAGAGATCTCCACTTTCAAAAAACGACGCTTTGGAAGCAGAAAACCCGCAGCACGATGGGAGTTAAGACCATTTCGCAACTCCGCTCGCGAGGATGGCTCTCTACACTTACGACATTGGAGGAAACAGACCGAACTTCAGTTGCAGCAGCCACAAATACAGGAGGGTGAAGCTGAGGCGGAGAATAGAGAGGCAGCGGATAAGCAATTCCCGGAACTCGAAGACTCGACGTTTGCCAAATTCAATGTGAAAGTCGATATTCCCGAGTATAGTGACGAGCAGTATCGGTATAACTTGACAAATAACGACTGGACAAAGGAGGAGACGGATTATCTATTCGACCTGACTAGGGATTACGATCTCCGTTGGCCTCTCATTTGGGATCGATACGATTATAAACCAACTTTACTCGAAGGTGCAACAAACGGGGAAGGAGACGGTATAGATTCTGATACAGCCGTGGTCCCAGCTGCCAAAGTCCGTAGTATGGAGGATCTAAAAGCTCGCTACTACGAGGTGGCTGCCAAAATGATGGCTATCCAGAAGCCCGTGCAGTATATGACGCCTGCCGAGTTTAACTTACACGAGATCATGGCCAACTTCAATGCCGCATCCGAGACCCAACGCAAGAAGTTCGCCGAAGGCTTCATGAGCCGTTCTAAGGAGGAAGCTCGTGAAGAAGAGGCTCTCCTCATCGAAGTCCGCCGCATTCTCGCACGCACCGAGAAATTCAACCAAGAACGTCGGGAACTCTATAACCGCCTTGAATATCCCCATACCGACCAAGATATCAATGCCTTCAAATCCAGTGCTGGTCTTCAGACTCTGCTGCAGAACCTCATGACCCAGGATAAGTCCAAGAAGCGCAAGTCGATTATGGAGAACGCCGGGGTGAACACCCCTGTAACTGGTCAACCATCATCGGCACACCCGGCCTCTACTCCAGTTTCAGAATCACGCCGGGAGAGCATCGCAGCTTCTACCACGACCGCTCATCGTGACTCTATCGGTAACAGTGAACGGCCTGAGAAGCCTGCGAAGAAGGGTGCACACCCACCCGAGCGCAAGCAGCTTAATGAAGTGGATAAACAGTTATACGGTGTCTCGTATCATGACCGCCTCGGCTCCGGTCCAACTTTCCGTTACGAGCGAATCAACAAGATTCTTACCACGAAATCGCATGCTCAGCACCAGAGGATAACCAACACTCTAGCCGAACTTGACATCCCTAGCCGTCTCAACATGCCTACTAAATCGGTTGTTGAAGAGATGGAGAAGCTGCTCAACTCTATTGGTATACTGTTGGACATGCGGAAGATGAATGACAAGGTAGAAGCTGAGATCAAGCTCGAGCGTGCTAAGAAGGCAGAGCGGGAGAAGCACCTAGCTCCTCCCCCAGATTCTTCTCATACAGCGAATTCGAACGGGGGCTCTTCCTCAGAGGCCGCTAAGTCTCAAGACGAAAAGCAACCCAAGAGCGCTACGAACGGGATTAAAGAAGCAACGTCTTCCGAGGATAAGACTGCGGCGGGAAGTCAACTAAACGGGGAAGGACGCGGGGGAAATACTTCCGCTATGGACGTCGAGGATTCCGAGAAAACCGCCGAGGTGAAGAAAGAGACTGCGGATGAGAAGGGTGGACGCCCTCAAAGTAGCGGCGGGCAAAAGCGAAGCGCCAGCGTCTTGAGCTCTGTTACTGACAAGAGCGCTAAGAGGCAAAAGAAGTAGCCCTTGCATGGCTTCTGGACTTCTATATCGAATACACTAGATTACACCCAATCGAATGAATTGAAAGGCTTATCGGGATGATGCATATGGCTGTAACTTATATTCCCCCAATTCAAAGTCGAACATGGAGACCTTTCTCCACTAGAGCTATTACTATCCTTTTGAACATACACTACGTTAGATGTCGAGATCAAATAGCTTTCGACACAACTACTCCCATTGCAACTATCTTACCTTGGCTGTATCCTGCTATCTAGACGATGTTGCAGCCTCAAGCACGTACATAGATTAGCCTTCCACATCATTAGTGTTTCAATACCAATACGACTCTATTTCACACAATAGCAGCCAAATGGCATGGGCTACAGTTAATGTTCTCAAGGTTTCCAAGAGCCCTAGAAATAGCATATTCCTAGTGTTCTAGACCATCGAATAGCTTCCACCATGGTGGTCGGTTCTGGCCTGAATCAGCAATACAGCACCGTTAGTAAATACCTTACCTCGGGTTTTGCGTGACCCAGGGTATCCAGCTACTTCTAATTTTCTACCTCCTTAGGGCGGATCCAGGAAGATTTTTTTTCTAACGTGAACAATATTGGTCGGGCGAGGTGGTCCATGTTTTGACTCGATCGAGAAATACTTGACATGAATTGACTGGCAGCCCCAGCCCCTTAAAGTCCCCTTGTCACCTAGTTACATACGTATAAATAGCATTCAACCGCGCCGCTAACTAGCACCCAGATAATTCCTTGCGGACTCAACTCAACCACTCACTGCAAATAAACCACGACAGCCTCCGCGGCCCCAACATTAACACTCGCCTCCCCGCTCCCACTAACACTCACATCCTCAAACACTTCAGTGCCCGTAGCCTCGCACGTCCCATCGACGTAGGTCTGTCCTCCAAACGTCGGCGCCTGGCCCTGGTCCTGGCGCGACATGCTGCAACGATCGGAGTTCGTTAGCCATTTCCCCCCTCTTCTTCCTGGAAACCTACTTAAGGGGCTGAGAAAAAAAAAAGTAAAAAGACTAATCTGGGCGTTACTTACGCGCTAGCAGCCGTGAGCCGCTTCGCCTTCAGCGACGTGCCCGCCGCGCCTGCCAACCCCCGCAAGACAAAGGATTGGGTGCTCCGGCTCCCGCTGCCCGCGAAGTAGTCCGAGTTGAAGACGAGAGCGCGCAGCGGGGCCCCCGCGGCGTCGAACGACACGTACGCGGCGTACGCGCCGCTGCCGTCGTCGAGCGCCGTCATGGTCTCCGAGCCCGTGAGGAACGCGGTCGCGGCCGTGGCGCCGTAGTAGGGCGCGCCCATGGAGTATCTGTTCTGGTGTCAGTAGATGGTTTTTTGGGTGGTTTGAACGTAAATATGTAGATAGGTGAGTGGGTGAGTACGTTAGTAGGTATGCGTATTATGGAATTTTCCGGAAAAGAGGCGGGGGGGTGGTATAAAGGGGTAGAGAGGTAAGTAGACTAATTCCACGCAGCGCGAGGATCTTCATCAACAACAAAATAATAACTCAACCCACCTTCCCCAGAAGCAGTACTGGCAGTTCCCCACGGTGCCGTGGTGGAAGTAAATCCGCGAGATCCCGGTATATACCGAACGCAGCACGTAGTCCATCGTCCACAGCGCCGCACCATACGTGGGCGATACGCCGGCAGCTCCTCCTCCGGAAACTAAAAGGCAGGGTTTCACGGTCGTTAGCTGTTACTCTAGCATCTGCAGATAATTCACAGCACGTTCAACTTGATTCGACACGACTTTCTTTTTTTCTTTCTTTCTGAGCTCACGGATCTTCCCCCCAGTTCACTCACCAGAATTCGTCTCCCCGAGCACGTACTGCACCATCTGTAGTTAGCAATTGCGTCCTTGGGGTATGTTTTGCAACAGAAAAAAAGCCCGGGAGTTAACTCGGGAGCTATTTGCTCCCCAATACTAAGGTGGGGATAGATTGGCTTACCGGCTTGCCCTCGCTCAGCACGGCGGCGACGTCGGCCTCGAACTTGGACCGCACGTTGCTCGACGTGCCGCTGTGGCTCAGCAGGCCTTGCACCGAACCCCCCGGGTAGTTGTGGTGGGCGTAGGTGGCCACGTGCGACCGAGCCGTGCTGTTCTGCTTCGCGATCAGCTGCGCCAGGCCCCATTTCGGCGGACTGTCGTTGAAGTTGCCGGCCTGTTCATGTGGTTTTTTTTTGGTTTTTGTTAGTTAATAAGTAACAGTATTTCTCTAGATGCTAGTATAATGGTGTTGCTTTTCTTTTTCTTCTTCTTTTCTCTTACATCTATCTTTTGGCCCCCTGGAGTTCGGATAGGTGGATAGGGGATCTGGAACTAGGGGCCCTCAAAAAGGGAGATAAGGGGGGACGGGATATTCTCACCTGGATTATTCCCTCCTTGCCTATGGCCTGGCCCACCGCTACGTCCCAGTTGTTCTGTGACGCGCCATCGATCTCTGGCGACCAACCGGACTGGGCAATGGGTTGTACGGGCGAGCGATCATAGTCTGTGGGCAAGGGTCCTCTTTTAGCCTCGGACTCTTTTGGCCCATGCTGAGAAGTTTCGTCACGGGAGTAGTTTGTATTTCGCCTTCCTTAGATATACACGCATGTGTATCTCCAAGTAGATTCACTGCAAAAGGGGCAAAGAAAGGGGCAAAGACACGCACACTCAGGCTCATTCCCCAACTCAATAGCAAGCAGGCGATCACCAACCTCGGCAACGGTCCGCTTCGCGGCGTCAATGGTATTGGCAAGCTGGTTACGGCCACGGTTGAGACCAATCACGACGCTGCCACCGTACTCGCCCGCGAGTGTCAGGAACCGCGGCCCGTACGTCAAGTCCATGGGCGCATCGCCCGGGTTCGCCACGCTGTACACCACATACGCGGTCGACGCCGCGTCGTACAGGGCGCGGTCCTGCGTCGTCCCGCCGATCCGGATCGGGGGCCACTCGCCCGTCAGCTCGCGCCAGTTGGCGAGGCAGCGCTCCGTCGCCGTCACGTTGGTGAAGTACGACGGGAAGGCGAAGAACTCGAAGCTATTGTTTTTTTTAAAGAGTGATGTTATTTATACCTTAGTTTTTTAATATTTTATACCTTATTTTTTTTATAATATCTAGCCATTAAACCGTAATTCGGTTATTAGATTGTATTTTTATTTCATAATACTTTAATTAAATATTTATATATAACTTTATAAAAATAAATCGTAAAATTAATTTAATTTCGAATTATTTAATACGACGTAATAATTAATTTATAATAATTAAAAGTATTATATTTTAAAAGATAATTATTAAGTTATTTTTAAAAGTAATAAAGGTAATAAGAAGTGTAAAGTTATTTCGGCGGGACGTTATTAAGTGGTATAAAAAAGTAAGGTGTAAAATATTAAAAAAATTAAGGTGTAAATAGCATTATTTATTAAAAACCTAAATACTATGCCAAGCTCGAAAGTGCACTTTTCTTCTGTTCATTCTAAGGGGGCAACGGTTGTCGATCCCAGTAGTCTATGTTAGCATCAATACGCCTTACACATGACCCCTCAACTGGGCATCGGATTTCCCACCATGCCAAGGGTATTTATGTCAAGCCTTTGCTTGTGCCAACCCCTGTGCTTTCGGGGCAAATCAAGAGAGTACAAGAGTACTCTCTACCATTACAATACGGGTAGGCTTCATAGCAAGCATAGGGAATGGCGTATGGCGCGTAGAAAACATAGGGCTGAAGTAGTCAATTGATTGAAATCAGAACCCATGTCTCATGTTTGATACAGCATCCTCCGTGTGACAGAAATCCAGTCGATATTAGTTCCTACTCCTAGTTGATTTCCATGTCTGTCCCACAGTTTCCATCTTCTCGCATCGTTTCCGACCCTCGATACCCTTCTCTTCTTTCTGCGAGGCCTACAACGCTGCTTGGTCTGATCCCATGTCTGGTATTATCTGGCGGCAACAAAAACAAACCCAGACTCTATTATTCACGGACAGAAGTATCTTGGAAATCCCCACTGCACTTACTGTCGCAGTATCTGTAAGCTCACTGACGGTTCATGACTAGGCTTCATGTCGACGACCCTCTCGAACCTGCCAAGCCTCCGCGCCTATGACATCGATACTCGAATCCCTTGGGGCTGTAGAGTTTAGTGTTTGCCTGAGTGCTAATTAGACTACCCTGGAGATTCGAAGTTCACCGAGTTTGGTAGGCTTGATAAAAAGGATTGTTATGAAGATGCAGACCTTAAATACCGCTGCTATACAAGGACTACGTAGCAAAGTAGGTTCAACACAATCATCTTGGCATTGAAGAACCAACTAGATAGCTTGTATCAATACCCTGAGTGACCATTGACGATCCTTACGATGGAACCTATAGATTTCACGACGATAGGATACTTTAGGTTAGTAATTCATGCACTTACAAAAGAATACCCCCAAATTCTTTCGTTCCGAGTTGGATATGACAGTAGTATGTATTATTTCATGGAAGCGAAGAACAAATAATAATTAACCGAGAATGCCTGGCTTTATACCATCTAACCATCTGGAATCGTAAAATGGTTTAATTTAAAAATGCGGGATTGTGGTTTAAAATAATCAAACCGTCTTCGTGACTAGTCTGTTGGTCGTTGCATGGACTTCGGGAGAACTCTATGTCTAGCGATAACCTCCTACCAAGGGTGGATGCAGTCAATTGTTTCATTGAAAAATTTCTCAGAATGTTCCTCCTTCGTAGCCATCTCAATCTGTGGTGCCTAGTTAGTAATGGGCCATATTATAGTTGCAATACATGTTAGGAGACATACGATATCAGCAGTGTTCTTGCTGCTCTGTTCAAGTGTAGTAGGCGCCTTTTCAAGTCCAAAAACCTGCGCACCGGCGTTTCCCATATCGGTCTGCACCAGCCTGCCCACTCCAGTTAGTCTCAAAGCCACGAATAACAGCTAAGGGATGAAGTAGAAATAGACTTACCCAGGATGGATACACAAGGTAATAAGCCAATCGTTCTCCATACCCATCTTCATAACCAAAACATTGGCTAGAGCCTTGGAAGCGGCATAACTGACATTCGGGTACGGATATTTAGGCATTTCGTTCAAGCTACCGCCCGCAGCACTGATGAAAGCAAACTTGGCATTATGCGACTTTCGCAGGAGAGGAAGGGCGGCTCTGTATAGGAGCATGACAGAGAGGGCATTGACCATCAGAACTTCCTCGAACTCTTCAAAGGGTATATCCTCAACACTGCCCATCTTGGCTATGCCGGCGCTGGAAATTACAACATCGATGCGGTCTATCCCTTCAGCCTTGATGTGTTTGATGGCATCGGAGGGATCGGTCTTTGAAGAAGAATTAATTTTGGTGATGATCACTTGGGTACTTTTGCCCCTAGGGACGCTTAGAAGCCCCTGACTACCCTCTACGTCGCGTACGGCTGCGATGATGGTGTTGTTTGGCTGAGTTACATAATAGTTAAATAAACCACGGCCAATGCCTATGACTGGGTTAGAAAACTCGAGCTCGGGTAGCCGAAGAGGGACAAAGGTCAGCACAGACCTCTATTGGCGCCGGTAATTAGGTAGGTTTTTCCTGACATGGTGTTGATATAATCCTTATACATATTAAAAGAAGAGAGAAGAAATAGGAGGGTGGAAGCGGAAGTAATATAGTGAATCTTCAAGCTTCTCTAGCTCCGTGGAGTTTGTATAAATATAGCAGACCCACAATAACTATAGAAAAAGGGGGGTGATAGCGAGGTGACCAAATAGCTTTCAAGGTGCATAGACGATTTGCTGTATGACTGCAAACTCCATGGAATGCCGTGGCGATTGTGCTTGTGATATATGTCTCTGATTGGTTGCAAATGAGCCGTTAGTATAACTGACCCACAACTTGCTATTGCTTACTGTCATTCAGATGATATGCACCGCAGGAGAGATGCAGTTGTGAATTTTATAATTACGAGCAGGATCCTCCACTGACTGATATATTACTTTAGCAAGAACAGAATCATAATAAACGAACGACGAAGAATTGAAACATCCTCATTCCCGCTGCTATCAGCTCTCAAGGGCCCTCCCTCAGTCCAAGGTGTTTTTCCTAGGAGAACAAGTCAAGTCTTAGCCGTGGGGAAAAAGCACCTAACCAGAGTATCTCGAGATATGTATTCCTACCGAGGTGAAGGATATATGTTCGCCTTTCTACCGGCTCTCTACCGCCACCTCCATCCTAAGACACACAAGGGCAGCTACCAAACTCAGGATCAAAGGGCGCGCCGATGTGCGACGGGCTGCTGTAGGCGGTATTGATCTCGCTGAGAATGGTATCGTAGGCTTTTTGAAACGAAGAACAGGGATTAGCATCCGTTAGGGTTCGAATGATACAGCGCAAGAAAGGAAAAAGAAGAAATAGCATGAAATGATTGTTAGAGATTACCTGATCATAGGAAGAGGAGAAGACCTTAAATGTATTAATAATAAAAAAGGGACTTACTCGTGACATTAGCAGCAACATTGTACAGTCCAGTGCCTTCCGACGTCTGCAGAGTGACCTGTCCGTCGAGCCAGTAGTACTCATTGTGCCAGTGGTTGGCCCCGTTCGTGAACCAAGTGTAGCCGTAGTCGCTGCCGCCTGTGGCATTGAGGCACGTCCCGGACGGATCATTGCAGAACGGCGCCGGGCTGTCGCCGAACTGCCAGCCGCTGCCTCCCGCGACCTGGACGAACGTCCCCGAAGTATCGATCGAAATGTCCCCGGTTGCTCCAGCGCGCCTATGATGGAATAACTATGTGAGTTTCTCAATTTTTTCTCTAGGACTTAAGTAGATACTCAGTCAGGGGAGAGAGCTGGAACTGGGCTCAATTTCATACTCACTTCCAGTATTCTACTTCCCAACGCAGCTGGACGTAGCCGGTTCCTTCGAGCGTCACGTAGTCTTCGTTGTGGAAGAGTAGATAAGTCCCGGCTGGAGTGAACCTTGCTGTTAGCATGGCCATCTTCGGATAGGGAAATCCGTGGGGTCTTGGGAGTTTCTACTGACTCAGATAACCCGGTTGCCATGCAGTCCACTGGCCGGCGATGTCTACCACACCGCTCTCGGTGCGACGGGCGAATGCCGTGTCCCTCTTCTCAAGTGGAGCATCAGGGGTAGGGCTTGCCCAGCCGGTGGCAGCAAGGCCTGCTAACAAAAGGCTGGTGGCGGAAACCTTGTTGAGCTTGCTGAGCTGCATGATGAAAGTTGGATGTTGTCAATGGAGGGAAAGTGGTATTAGAAGCTATCGAGAAGGGCAAGAGAATGGTTGCTTGATCTCCCCAATATCCAGGGATCCAAAACCAGAGACATGTGAGCTTTTATATCCACCGTCAGGACTACCGCGAGTCTGTTTTCGGAACTGAATACAAGGACAATACCGCTACTCAATCACATATTCATATTGTAACATAACTGGATGAGCACTTGATGCTCATTTCGGTCAGTCGCTCCCCTAGATTGTGCATCTACCCCGGACGAGAGAGATTCCTGCAATAAAACCTCTTTACTGTATCCTTGTCTGATGGAATTTGCCCCCAAATGGTTCTGCATGGGGTCGGTATATGATCAGAGACGACTACAGAAATATATGCGCTCCAGTAGGAAAAATAAGCTCACAACCCACTCAATGACGAAACTTCTGTAGCCTTACATATGGGTCGATGCCAAGGTTGCATACATAAGGTACCCCACGATAAACCAGGAACTCAACTCGGAAGGTGGCGAGGGCTGAAATGATCGCCATTATTGCTAGGTAGCAAGGAGCTAGAACACCCAAGAAAAGGGGTTTAAGCTTTACGGGGACGGTCCGGAAATTGCCCCGGACGTCCCAGACTGCGGGGAAATATGGAGACGAACGGCAGACAACGTGCAAGCAACGTGGAGATATGCGGGGATATAAGATATAATAATGGCAAACGTGCTATATAGCGAACAGCACGTGCCAGTATAGCCTAAGATAGTACGTGAGGTCGAAGGTACTCGGAGCAAGTTTCGGAGTTGTGGTTTCGGCCTGAGAAATTCCGAACGCTACGGAAACACAGCACTTATACCCTCGTTCTCACATACGTTAACGATGGCTGGACGGAAATTTGAAAGGATGTGCTGAAGGTACGATGGGATCAAGAAGTATGCATTGTATTCGGCATGTATGTGAAGATCTAGAGCTAGTAGGAGGGCTAGGAGCTGCATGGAACTATCACCTCAGGTAAGTTATCCAGGCACTAATTGGATCTAGCAGTCATTTAGAGACATCAGAAGGGGAACTGATTGGCAGTCAGGAGTTCGAACGCGGAATTGTATGTAGACAAGGCCTGATCACAGTATACGCAAATCATCCAACATAATAGCTGCCTAGCCAGCTAAAAGTCACAAGCGACCAACATGGCCACGAGCTTAGGATATCTTCTCCACAAGCTTAATCCCTTCAGCCTCTGCCGCTTCCCTAAGAGGATCGCAGATCTCCTTTGTGTAGGGAGCGACTATTCCAGGTTTTGCAATCGCCTGGTGACCATCAAGAAGCATCTGCGTTGCGATGCCGCAGGTGACTCCCACAGATTTGGACATAGCAGAGTACCCGTCCGGGTCCCCGAAGAGCTCCATTGTCGAGGTGATGGTGTTCTAAGAGATGCGAAGTTAGGAATGGGAAATTATTATTGGCACCGGGGTTAGAATGATTCAGTGCTCACCGTGGAACCATCTTGCCACTCAACTACAAACTTGTGCTGCAGAACAACCAGATCACGCTCGCCAGGGTTGAAGCTGCAGATCCCAGCTAGGTGTGCTGAAAGCGTATCTAGCAGGTTGCCGTGAACTGGCGCCTCATTCGTGGAAAATAACCCTATCCAGCGAAGGCCGGAAATAGCCTGCTCTCGCTCGGCGGGACTCGAGAACCGACTAAGCTCGTCGATTTTCTTGATGATATCAGTCTCCGTGGCTGTCGCTGAGCCGATCGCCTCCTGTTGGATCTCGGCCCAAGTGATCCCAGGTACGAGCCAGTCCTTCGGCTCCGAGTCGATCCATCCCAGGTCGACCAACGCCTTCACCAACTGGGGGTTGCCGTTGTACCTAAGGGTTCCTCGGATCACGGTATGGGCTTCGGGTATCTGGTAGAACTCTCGGAAGGGCAGCGAGTTGCAGTTCGGATATGCTAGGAATTCGTACCCGTCCTTGATGTGGTAAAGACTAGCCCGTGCCATCAGTTCTTCATTGGGAACCTCCACGACTTTTCCGTCCTTCAAGAACGTAGCAGGAATTGTACTGCGATAGCAACGCGCCGCGAGGCGACCAGGAGAACTGAGTTGGGAGAGTTAGTTCGACTTGTCACATGAAAGAAAGGATGGCTAAGCTTACTTTGTACTTCAGGGGGTTATCCGAGACCTCGGGAGCTGGAAGCCCGCCTCCGTATAGATAGAACTCTTTGACCTATGAAGTAGTTAACACACGAACTACTGCCCCAGGGTTGAAAGAGCTTTTCATCACACCTTTCCCCCCTTTGCGTGGACATCCCCGATGATTTTCACAGCATAAAGATGGTCAACCCCGGGATCGACGCCGACTTCATTGAGAACGGTGATACCTGCCGCTTTCGCTGGACCGTCTAGCTCCTTGATGGCTGGGGAGACATAGCTCGTGGTCACGACATGCGTCTTACTTTTAATGGCGGATTCAACAACCTTTGCGTGGTAGACGTAAGGGACCAGAGAAATCACAACTTCGTGGCCTGAAATGGCGGTATCGAGCTCTGCCGAGGAGACGTCAAGCGATATTGCTGTTACTCGTAGGTGATCAGAGACTAATGACTCTGCCTTGGCAAGAGTGCGAGAAGCTGGGATATAGTAAGTACAAATATATGAAATGTTGTTTTGTGCGGGCTTATGAGAGGAAATAATATCCCGAGCCGTGGAGCAAGGCAACACACCGATAGTCAATTTGTTTTCTTCGTTACGGAGCAGGTAGTCAACACAAGGTTTAGCTACCATGCCGCTACCCAGGACGAGGATCTTCTTTCCGGCCATGCTGTTTGTATCAACGAAATGTTTCGTTTACCAATACTTGGTCAAGACCAGAACTGATATTAGCCAGAGTTATGTTTTCAAACTTTATATCCCAGTCTACGAATGACACTGAAGATCCAATATACCACATATGATCTCTCTGTCCAGTGCTGATGACTCACCGGCGTACGAAGTATATTTGTAAGAAATTTGCCCTATACTATAGGGACCCTTGTTCAACCACTTGCTCCTTATGGTAATAATATCTAGTAGAGGTTAGGTTGGAGCTACCACAAGGCTATACTATGCCAACCCCTGTTTTAAGCACTTGCCCTTTTATGGATAAAATATCTAAGCGGGGCTAGATTAAAACTATCATACGGGCTTAAGATAATTCCCATCCCATCAGTGTACTGTAATAAAGGGGCTTATGATGTTATCCCTACCCATATTAGTAGAGTCACAACAGTATTGCGTGATTATGGTAACTACATGTTGAGTTCCTGTACCGGAGCTGGCTTATGCGGGGCAACCCCTAGCATGACGTCCAATGAGGGTTTCAGGGGTTAAGGTTTCTCGTATATGAAAGTTCAGGAGATCGTTATTGGCCGGAATTTCTACTATTCAATTGGTATATTTTGAATTTTAAGTGATATCTAGGTAAGTAGGAAAGGCTGGGTATGTCGCCTTTGCTACTATTTTATACCGGTTTGATGTGGTACGAATGCAATCGTTTAGCAATGCTCAAAGGTAATACTAGCTAGATATAATTATCAGCGGTTACGCGAGTTGCAGCACACGAAAACATATTATATAAGTGTTCAACAATAGCTAATCGGTATAAAAAGGATTAGGAGGTAATATGGGGGAGTAGTATATGTACTACAACATGTAATGATTATGGTATGATTCCTTGGAGCAATCCGAAAGAACGATATCCCATCATAGCCTATGGAATTAAATACAACAATGTGAGGCTGATACGCTACATAATACATTAGAGTAAGGAAATAAATATTTAAGCTATATGGATAATATACCTTCAACCTAAATTATAATGAAGCTTTTTCACTAAGGTTAACAAAGAGGAAACCCCATCTGAGGCCGACTACGAGATACATAAACACACCAAATCAGACAGTTGCAAGAAATATGATCATTTGCATATCAAATCTGCTTTTAGGAATCGGACGATATGTAAAGGTGGACCCGTAATTACAATTAAAAGTTGGAAACCAAGTATATCATGAGGGGGGTGAATCAATGTTAGATGAAAAGGAAGATGTTATGAACTCATGGTCTCCGTAAGGGAAGGCTGTGTTTCATTATAGGCCAATCTATCAAATTGCCAAGTGGACAGCTCCCCCACGGATCCTAAAACATTATAGTCCCACCCGCTATTCAGTATGTCTTGGAGTTATCGTAGCAATCCCATCATCACACCTCACGCAAATAGCCGCACCATATCCGAGTTTTGGCATCAAGGCGGGTTCCCGAAGAGGCTCAGCTAGCTACCTCTGTAGGTCGTATAGCTGTAAGGTGACAAGAGCAGCGGTACGTGGTAATGCTGGCCCTTCTCGACGGTGAAGCTAACGAGAACCTCGGGGAAGAAGGTGTTGCCCTCGCCGAAGTAACCCTTGGTGTCGAACCGGAGCGTCCATGTCGAGTTATCCTGAACCTGAACCTCGCTCATGACATCGTCCAAAGTGAAGGTTGGCACATCCCCGGACGAATGCACGCTCGAGTAGGGAAGCCACGTCCTGATGCGGCCGTCGTCATCCGTCCATGACTCGAAAGTCTTGAGAGGCGCATGTCCTCCTTCGAGCTTGACGCGGATGCCCTTGGCTGGCTTTCCGGCCGCGGTGTCGAGAACGTGGCAGGTGATGGGGTCTTTGTTGTCGACAGACATTGTGGAAAAGAAGTGTGTGGTTGAGAGGAGCGAGTTAAAATTCTTCTTCTTGGCAAAATAAAGTGGTATGTATTTGTGTGTATGATCTCCAACTTGAACCTTTTTAAGGTTTTGTCAAGCGAAAGGAACTCCAGGGTAGAGCCTCCTCGGGCTAGTGATAGATACTTAGGTAGATAAGTATGTAGCTAAAGTAGTCCGAGAGAACGGATGATCTGTGAGTAAAGGTAGGACAGACAGAGCGGTGACGGCCACGGATAGAGAGAGGGCTGCAGGTCAACGGGCGAGTATAACGGATGATCGTAAGCGTGATAATTAATCGGAAAGGGTGCCAGATAATGCGAGACCCTTTTGGACTGGCAGTGTTCATTTCAGTTCAATTCAATTCTTGGTAACTATTGCCGTTAGTCAGGAAGAATATTGCAGTTCAAGATGTCGGGGGCCGCCGCGTTGTAACCTTGGGAGTTGATTTGGTTGGTCTAGCGAGGTGCCCCGCCCCCACCAGCTGAAGCTAAAAAGCTCTAGAGGCAACAAGGTAGTCTAGCACTGAAAGCTACCTCTCGAATAAGCACTGGAAGCTACTGGGAAATGAGGGGCAAGGAAGGGGAATACGCAACTCCACGGTAACCCTTCTGATGTCAAATTGTCGATCTCACATCCTTAGGGCATATCTTAGGCTGCATAGGTGTACTCGGTGCTACATTGAATGAGTTTAAAATAGAAACATCGTCGCACCTTGACCTTATGCACCTGCGAGTTCCTCCCACATTTCTCTCAACTTTTCCTCCAAACACAAGACTCTAATCAGCTAATATCGCGCTTTGCGAACAACGCATGCGGTGGCTGTGCTGCGCGTGTCACATGTCGCTTAGGAAGCTACTTCATATAAGGCTCTGTCAAATCATGACTTTTTGATCTAGACATATACCTACTTAATTACCATAGATGTTCACTCTCGAAAAGTCGGTCACGAGAGGAAATGCTGCAATCAGCCTGCAAAGTAACCGGTTGGCGTCATTTTGTATCCGAGCCACCACTTAATCAAGTCATTAAGATAGTCAATCTATATCGTGGAGAGCTAAAAAGGGGTTTCTATATTAAGGTCAGGGGGTTATGATCCAATATTACTTGATTCAGGCGTTCTGATTGTCTAAGTAAGCCTACTTCTAGGGGGTAGTATTACAAGAAAAACCCGAATAAGAGACGAGTGGGATGGATGGTGCATCACCAAAATCAGGTATCTAAGAAATAGCTCAAGATATCAAGTCGAACAAGAGAAAGGGGATGGTGGGGAATGCATAATACGAAATGTACAGTTGTGTGGTAGAAGGATCGCCTTAAGCACTGCCACAGCTACTACCCCTATGTCACCAAGCCACAATATCCACAACTACCTGGGTAGGACGATAATAATAGGGGTCAAGTTGCTACCAAATTAATCAACACCTTCTACGATATACTTATCTGCATGTATAACATATATATGCTTTAGTTATAATATTATTACGGTATTTAAAATTTGAATAAACTTATAGTTATAATGTTACATATAGAATAATCATGAATTATTATTGTTTAAGCAAATATTATTCGAATTCGAACTTATAACGTGCCATGTATTTTGGCAGCAACTTGGGTGTCTATTATTGGCACCCACGACTACATACCGCAGTGTTCCCATGTCTTTGCCACTCGATCTGCCCACCCTATCGTTTATTATGAGACAGGCTTACACACGAGCTTACTATCACTGACAAATTCCGAATTTTATGGAACTCGGGTGCATTGCTATTACCCTGTCATCATCTCAGACACTTTCCATCTAGTCTGCCTTCATTCTGTGAAACGGGGCGTTGTCATGTATAGCAACATCCCGAAGACGGCGAGCTCCTTAGCCATACAAATAACAATAGTCACCACACAAGGTTTAATCAACCAGTGGGCACGCCTCTGGCCACCATGAAGGCCTCGTGGCGGCATAGTTTGTCCGCCGCGACAACGAGAGGGGCCAGTGCCATGTCCTCCCCCTCCTCCTCCTTCTTCATCTCGTCCCTCTTCTTCGCACGATTCTGGTGGCGTCGGCGGGCGGTCATCGCAGCCCGCAGGAGGAACTCGATGATGCCCGGGGAGCCGTCGCCCAGCGAGTTGCAGATAGCTTGGAGGAAAGCAGGCTTGTCTTCCTTGCGCGTCCACTTGTCCTTGTGCATCAACGCCGTGTGGAGGAGGCGGTTGAGGTTCGCCTCGGCCGTGCACGCCGCGACATCTGAGGTCCGGGCCCTGAACGTATAGCTGGTCTCCCGGAGTATCGCGTGGCTCCCGGCGTCCATGAGGAAGTCTACCGCTGGGGCCCGGAAGACTTTGCCCCCGAAGTCGAAGCCGGGCACCCCCATGATTTTCTTGGCGCGGCGGGACATAGTGCGGGTTTCTCGATTGGTGGCTAATGTGTTCTATTAGATGGTGATGGGATGGGTTAGCAGATTTTTTATTTTTCGAAAAGATAGGAAATAAGGAGAGAAAACATATTCATCACCCTCGCAAATGTTTCAAGGAACGCGCCACATACCTAATGAGTTGAGACGTGTTCTGTTCTGTTCTGCTTTTGCTGTCGGTGACTTGCAACTAATACTAATATGTGTGTAGGTTGAACAATAGGCTTAAATTTCCAATGGTATTAAAAGGTTGTGTTAAAAGGCCAGGAGGATGAGAATTATTTCCTGGCATGGATCATTCAGAAGTGTGTGATGCTTATTATTGTTGGCCTGAGGAACTACAGAATATGGAGTGTTGAAATAAGGACACGAAAGTACCTCTTTTCCTCAGTAAGTACACCCACACTATTTTAGAACTAATTGTTTTATTGCTCTAGGGAATGTATGATATTAACATTTTTGCAATAATGATGCATTCAGTGCGGTGTTCCAATGGTGTTGGTGGTGCGGAAGCTTTGTGAGAATTTTTGATACCTGAATGTGAGGTCTGATAGGTACTAACGAAGTGCAACTCAATACATAGTGACATCATGGTTCAGTTTTTGGATGCAATCAATGATAATCTAAATACATATATTAAACATTAAGGAATGATTGTAATTCAGTGTTGTAATGTTTTTTATTCTGATGATGAAAGCTGATATGTTTACCTACATAAGTAAATGGATGAAATAGGTACCTATGCGTGTTAAAAAGTAAGTGTCTGGCTTCAAGTTACTATCAGCTGCCTACTGTGTAGAAATACCATCCATTGATAGCAGGATTAAATATGTGTAGTTTAGACGTTACTTAGGTACCAGGCTTAGAAATAATTATTGATACTGTTTGATACAGCAGTATGTTGATACATACAGGTCATATAGGTAACCTAGAAGGTCCATGCACTACAGAATTACCAATGCATTGATGGGTGGTGGGATAGATAAGGTAAGATTAAGTGCAATTTTCTGACGACCCAGATGGGATACTCAGGATCCATGGCACCTTTGGTGCAGTGGTTAATGAGTCTCTCTCCCGAGGGAGGACTCGGGTTCGAATCCTCCTGAGGACGGATGGGAAGTTGCCTTCGGGTAGTTTTAGGGGGAAGTGGTGGCCTTCGGGTATTCCCTTGCCCAATTCTGGGTAGTTTCGCCCTCGAGGATCATATAAAATTGTATCTGAGGACGGGGTAGTGGAGATGTAGATACCTTCGGGTATCGAACTCCTTTTGCTTTTAGAAAAAAAAGATGAAATATTTTTTTCTCATATTTTCCTAGACTTAGTACAAGGTATATATATAGATAAGGTTTTGCTAAGAACAACGTCTTAAATGGATTGATATTACCACTTTATCCAGAGGACCAAGCAAGGAGAACAATGGACAAGGGATAATATTTATTTAGCCTTTTCACCAGGTTAGGTTTTGTCAATATAGTTTTCAATACTCCATACTATTGTAAACATTACTCATAACTGAATTATTTATGTAAAACTGCATTACATAAGGATAGGGTATACATGCAAACGTGAAAACGAACCAACCCCTTCTTCCCTTTACGTACCATCATCCCCCAAGAATATGAACTTGACAAGAAAACATCCGTAATGTCAAGAGAGTGGGATATCTCTAACATGAAAAACCAGCCTCGAAGCGCTCGCTATGCAAAACCCTCGCTCTACCTCTACTTCTCAGCTACCTACATGTTTGGTCTGTAGTTAGGTACCTGGGTTAGAAGTAGGTACGTAACAAACTAGTTAGTATGTTATCAAATAATAGAGCGATCTTTTTTTTCCCCCTTGGGCCGTCCAATCAATCACATCTCGTCCTCGAAGAATTTGATGAGCGTACGCGCGCCCGAGACCCCGAGGCCCATGAAGGGGTAGCAGATGTAGACGGGCTCCTGCTCGGCGCCGAACTTCTCGCGGAACTCGCTCTTGGCGACGAGCTTGAGCTGCTGCGCGACGGTCCGGTACGTCTTGCTCAGCAGGTGCGCCTTGATGCCGTTGAGGTTGTGGCCGATGCTCAGGTCGTCCGTGGCGCCCGCGCCGAATGTGACGCTGCGCACCCCGGACGCCGTGAGCCCCTGCACGGCCCGCGAGATCAGCGCCTCGATGCTGCCGGACGGCGCGCCCGGGAAGTCCAGCGAGAACTTGATCTGGTAGCCGTGCTGCGGCGACAGGCGGTGCAGCACCACGAGCCCGGCGATCTCCCCGTTCTTGTCCTCCGCCCACAGGTACTTGCGGTGCTCCATGGAGATCCAGGGCCGCACCTCGGTGATGTGCACCTGCTTCTTGCCCTTGCGGCCCTCCTTCCAGTCGGCGATGCGGCGGTCGCAGCGCTGGCGCACCTCCTCCGGGACGGGCTCGCCTAGCGCCGTCTCGTGGATCTTGACGTCGGCGTTCTTGGCCTGCCGCTCCTTCCGCGCCACGTCCTTGGACATGTGGTTGACGTCGACGCGCTCCTCAGCCACGCACGTGAGGGTGCGCCAGCCGAGCTTGGCGCCCAGGATTTCCTCCACGTCGGCCGAGACCAGCAGCCAGAGCGGCCGCAGGTCGGCGCTCCGCGTCAGCCACTTGAGGAACGCCGCGATCACCGTTGGGTACTGGCGCGCGTCGCATAGCGGGTTGCCCATGATGAGCGCGTACCCGCTGTTCTCGGCGTAGCCGACGGCGGCGCCCGTCTTGTTGTCGCGCCACACCTTGTAGCGGTCCTCGTCTAGCCAGGACGTGTTGGTCGCGTCGCCGTAGTTGACGATTAGCTTGTCAAGGTCCGGGAGCCGTACATGCGTGTGGTCTCCTTCGAACGCGTAGTGGATTGTGTCCGCCTCGGGGAACGGCAGCTGGTAGTCCGTCGGCCCTTTCCGCTCTGGCAGCGACTTCGGGTCCCGCGGGAACAGTGTCGCGTTCCGCACGTCACCTAGGTTCAGAAGGAGGAAGATGATCCGCTCTAACCCGATGCCGCACCCGGCATGTGGCGGCGCCCCCCACTCGAAAGCCTGCATGTATTCCTCCATGGTGCTCGGGTCGACGCCCGCCTTCTTCATCCGCTGCGTCAGCATCTGCGGGTCGTTGATGCGCTGGCCGCCCGTGGTGATCTCCTGGCCACGTAGGAAGATGTCGAACGAGTTGGTGACCTTGTCGTTCTTGGGGTCGAGGTGCGTGTAAAATGGTCTCGCGGAGGTGGGGAATTTGTCGAGGATGTAGTAGTCGGTCTTGTACTTCTCCTTAACAAGCTGACCGAGGCGGATTTCGGCGCGGGTGCTGAGGTCCTCGTTCTCCGAGGCGGGTTTGCCTTCCTCATCGGTCCAGCCGGACGAATTGAGGAGTTCGACGCCCTCCTTAAACGCGAGGCGCGGTGTCTTCTCCAGCCAGACGAGGTCCTCGTGAGGGAACCGTGACTTGACGGCGTCCAGCTGCTTCCGGTGGCGCGCGTATACGCCCTTAAAAATACTCTTCAGCATCTCGTCGATCACGTCCATAGCCTCGTGGTAGTCCTTGTGGATCTCCATCTCCAGGTCCAGGCCGGTGTACTCCGTCAGGTGCCGGTGGGTGTTGCTGTTCTCGGCCCGGAAGACGGGACCGATCTCGAAGACCCGACCGAAGTCGGCCGAGATGGCCATCTGCTTCGCGAGTTGCGGGCTCTGGGCCAGGAACGCCGTCCTGCCGAAGTATTGCACTTTGAAGACCTCGGAACCCGATTCCGTGGCGGCTGGCTGGAGTTTGGGAGTATGTATCTCGATGAAATCCTGGTCTAGCAAGGCCGATCGAAACAGGGTGCAAATGGTCGATCGGATCCGGAGAACGCTCTGCATCACGGGCGTCCGGAGGAAGATAAGCCGGTTCTCGTGGCGCACGCGCATAGACGCTGCAAGATGCTTCTCGTGCTTCTTCTCATCGTCCTCAACTTGATCCATACCGTAGACGTCGATAGATAATGGCTGGTCTATTGACACCAGTACGTGGATGCTTTCAATTGATAGTTCTAGGCCATGAATGCTGCAGGACTTGATTGGTTCCGGAGCTTTGCGCACTTCGCCGCGGACGTGGACTATTGATTCGGGATGGAGATGCTCGGCCCATCGGACGAATTGTTCGGATATAGCTCCTTCTCGGATCGATAGTACACCTTGGATGGTATCCTCCCGCTGGCGGAAAAGGACGAAAGCAAGCTTGGCGCTTACATTTCGGACGTGGTGCACTCGGGCCGTAAACTCGATTACCTCGCCAAGTCTATCGGCCGTCAGGTGCTCGAGTAAGTATGACGCCGGCAAGTCTTCTCCACTGATCGAGCCGTATCGGGATGCGATGGTTGGCGGCTCTTTAGCGCGCTTGGCTTCCTCTTCTTCCTTCCGCCTCTGCTGCGACGACGCCCGCTCCTGGTCCGCGGACCTCTTTTTGAGCCGGGTCTCGTACACCTTCTTCAGGTTCTTCTGGCTCTTCTCATCTTCGAGCGCATCGGCATTGCCGATCCTTAACTTAGTAATGTGATTTTTAGCGGAGGAGTGCCCAACAACTCGGTTGAGGAAGAGCATAGGCTTCTTCAGTGCCCCGGCAGCCATGGCGGCTTACTCTTCAGGATTCGGAGTTCGGAAAATAGGACTAGAATGTAGGTAGGCAGGTATGTACGCCCGTATTTATTGCCTTAAGACCTTCTAAGCCCGAGATATTGCAGCTTGTTACACAGGCTCAGCTGTAGCTACCTATGAACGATCGAATGTTTGTGTGTAGGTATGTATGTATGCATGTATGTATTGTTTGCATCAGAGCTTCGCCAAGTGTGATAAGCACAAGTGCCCAGAAGTGTGGCTTGTCTATTAGGGAATGGGATTTCTTAGGTTCTTGTAGGGAACGGACAACTCTCGGATGCCGTGGAAATGCTTGGTCGCAAAGTAAAATTTAATGAGAAAAAGTATGAATTGCACCTGATTGATTGCCTCCGGCAATTCCGTGACGCACTACGATGGACTTCTACGTTCTATAACATAAATAGTATAGGCTCTAAAAAATTTAATAAAAAAAAAGGTATAACCGGTAACGGGTACCTTGAGAGACGATAGGCTTGACTATTCGACTACCTGTACCTACATGATTTTCGGATGCGAACAAAACCTCTCATGCAAAGCTGTACCTATTCGAACAGGGATCTCCATTGTCGACATCACTATGTCCGCATGTTTAGAACTCTGACTGACAAAGACCCAGTCTTGCCGACAGAGCCGGAGCAAAAGTCCCGCTGAAGTCAAGATCCAAAACAAACCAATGAGGATGGAAGAAGACCCGACTTTACGTCCAAATGCGGAAATCCCCAGTTGGTGGAACTTGGGATTTAGGCCAAGAATGAAACTTTACCGGTTCAAGCTACTATACCAGTATACTTCGTGCTTATCGCCTTATCGGGTGGTTGTTTAGCTAATACATATTTCTATTGCCTTCTACGTCATGACTTAGAAAGACCAGTAGAACCCGAGAATGATGTCATAGTGACTGTTACTCTACGATTTGCTTCCATAACTTTCAACAACCTCGGTCTCACCCAGGTCTCACCCACCGGCACACCATTCTAATGGCTGCATCCTCGCTGCATTGCTATTCGTTAACTTCGGTATGTAACTTAGGCCCCTGAAAAAGATCTCGTATGCAGTACCTACAGTACCGTACCTTGTTTTTCATGCATGTAATACATAATTCTGCCACCAACTTTTAAGCCTTGATTAGGCGTATTAACTGGTTAACCCTTAAATGATCTGAAACTTTTGAACCCTTTACGATAGAGTGGCTGAAACAACCATGCAGAAATACAACAACGGCGTGTCATAGCCTTATTAGATATACAATTATATCCTGAGTATCGGTGATCTTATCTGTATTGCACCTATACAATGGTATGTTGCTTAATTCAATTAATGAACCCAATTCTCAGGTCTAATCATCATCATAATGTAAGTTGTCCTTCAGCGGTAGTACCACCACCACCGACTCTTGCATCTTATTGGTCCTTACCAAGTACACGATCGCTTTGATTTCACCATGCAAGAATCAACATCAACGCCTTCGTTAGAACCTCGAGAAGAGGAAGTTACCCATATCGAGGCCACCTTGTCTAAACAGAGACCAAAACTCCCAGGAAAGCAACCGTCAAAGGCCGCCGACAAGACAGGCAAGGCTCCCCCGTCCCGGACACGGCTTCGCATCAGTGCCAACTGGTGGAGATCGCTACAATGCGTGGGAATGTCCCTTCACTTCCTCGCACCTCCTCGACCTCCGAACCCTGATTTCGTACGAGTGATACCCTCGACCCTATCCAGCAAAGAAGGAAGTTTCGCACTCCATTTTTACCTCCCCGAGGGCTATACCAAGGCCACGAATTGGCCTGTTGTCGTGAACTACCATGGCGGTGGTTTCACGCTTGGCAACGGGACCGACGATGCACGATTTGCCCGGTTCGTCCTTAAGAAGACTCAAGCTATCTTCGTATCGGTCGATTACCGTCTAGCGCCCGAGTACCCCTTCCCCACGGCTGTAGAGGACGGCGCGGACGCCTTGCTGTATATCGTGAAAAATGCGGCAGAGCTTCGGGCGGACCCCTACAGACTCGCGACCTCGGGGTTTTCTGCCGGTGGCAACATCGCCATCACAGCGCCGCTGCGGCTGTCGCAGCTGCGAAAAACCGGAGATATACCCGATCACCGCGTTGCCGCCCTTGCGACATGGTATCCGATAACGGATTATACCCTAACCCGCATAGAACGGCGTGAGACCGCCATACGTCCGGAGGAGTGCCTACCGCCGGGGTTAACGGATCTGTTCGATGCATCCTATCTCTACCCTCCCGAGCTCAACCTCGCAGACCCGTACCTATCGCCGTCTAAGGCATCGGACGAGCTTCTCAAGGAAGGCATCCCCGAGAAGGTGCTTTTCTATACATGCGAGTGGGACATGCTACTGCACGAGGGCGAAGAGCTATCAAGACGGCTGAAGGACCCGCCAATTTCCAAGGATGTCTACTATACTATGATACGGGGCGTTGCTCATGCTTGGGATAAGGGTCCGAATCCAATGAAGGCCCCGCGTAATTCCGAGAAACTATATGTGGATTGCTGCCACCATCTCAAGAAAGCATTCGATCAAGATGAGAGTTCATAAAAGGATAAAGAGAACCTAAGTATATAGGAGTTTTAGAGGAATTCAAGGTTATATTCGGGACTACAAAGGAATATTAGATTTTACTAGTACACACAGAGAACACATTATTGTACAATTACATTATATGCATCTTATCTATGGATGTCCGCTAGATACGTCGCCTCGTTCTAACGTGCGTCACGCTTCATACATACATCAGAAATAGGGTTTAATGGACATGGAAGCTTATTTCGTTTCTACCGGCACAATATCCACTACTTCCAATGGCTTTGTCGCCATATTCTAGTTAGAAGTAACTGACTTTTATAGAAAATAATCTGTGAATCTACAGTATGGAGACTCCGCCGGGTCTAGATCGCCCAGCGTGAGGAGACCCAAATGCAGCTACTTACGTAGTGCCTGAGTAAGAATAGCATTTCGGTTGTTCCCGACACGAGTTAACGGCGAGTCTGCGAGTCTAGGTATGTATGTACGTAGTCTAGGACCATGTAATTAGAAGACAGGGGGAATGCATACGTCATTCCCGCAAAGTATATCGGTCCAATCGATCAGTCAAAACACCTGGAGAATCAGCTTACTTTACAAATATACATATGTATGCAAAGGGGTAAAGATACGCAAATGGGCAAGGATTGTAGGAAATGCGTAACAATATCTTATTACATACTTATGTACCCGTCATATTAATATCAGGATGTATTATACGTAGGTTATCTTGCTTCGGGGTCTGGGGGTATTGAATGACAAAACGTGGTGGGCCAGTGGGCATATCTCAAGAACTGATCGGGACCCGCAATTGATATACCACGTACATGCATGTGCCGGGATTTAACGTCATAGCCTGCCAAGATCTTATGAATGATGATGCGTACGCCAAAACTCCCTAGCAGACCAATATCAAAGTCAAGAACCCCAATTTGACACCCTCTTTTACTTGGTTAGAAACATTTTTGAAGTGCTGGTAAACTACATAGCTAATAGTCTTTTTTCTTCCTCTTCTTTTCTTCTTTCGCTAGTTCGCTTCCATTGTCTTAATTAATTAGGACCTAACCGAAAGTATTCGATTCTAGTTAGAATGTGGGTGTTTGCCGCCCATTCAAATCATTAGATCATCGAACGACTATTATCATCGTCCCGCCCCTAACAATTCAGTTCGACCCCTTTTGAGGAAGAATGCATTATATGTTGTAAAATATTGCATTCATTGTTGAGCTACATACCTCAGTCTTTTCAATACTCCATATTTTCTTCTTTTCTACACGTCTACACGCGCATATACAGCGCTAGGTCCAACTGCGAGGTGGATCTCGTGTTTTAAACGATGTCGTCGTCCGATAGGGATATCGAGGCGGCGAGAGACGGCGGTTACCAGATGGAAGCGATCCGGAGTCATAATAGTCAACCTCCGCCAACGGCACGGCGGTCTCGGGATGGGAAACCCGAATACAAGCTGGCTGGACTGCCGCGTCTCGATTACAACATCCTGCACTATAAGACGAAGCTCTTCATAGTGACGGGGTTGCTGATATTCGAAGGAAGCATTGCGCCTGTTATATTCTACTATGCGCTTACCCTAGCTACCGATCTGAGAGATGGCATTGGTGAGTAGTAAAACCCTTGATCCTGATCGCCGAGTGGGTTTATTGCCCCCCTTTATGTACCTGCCTATAATATGTTGTCCAATCGACCGAGTCAAGAAATATACAAGTCACTTCGTTGCGTCTCAGAGAGCCCTTTTTTCCTATTGAAGTTTGTTCGACATTGACCTATGGGCTAATAATAAAACTACCTAGTCTTCGCCATCATCACATCACTGTTCGGGTTCATCTCAGGGTTCGAGTTCGCGCTGCGGTCGTGGCGGCTGATCCTTAAAGCGGACACGTACCGGCCCCTGGGGGCCAAGCGCTGGCGCTTCGACTTCACGCACCAGAGCCTCGGTGTGATCTACACGATCATGACGGCGATCCTGATCGGCGGCTCAATCCCGCACCAGCCGCTGGTGCGGGTGCTGGCCATCCCCATGCCCCTATTTTTCATCCAGATTGGGCTCCAGGGCATCGTCATGGGCTGGATGGCCGAGAAGAAGATCCCCACCCCGACCCGCATCAGCTCCGTCGCCCCGGGGGAGCCCACCCCGCCCTTCGTGCTCCCGCTCATCGAGGACGTCGTCGCCGTCGACGGCGATGGCAAGAAGGACTACCGGATGCGTCTCATGGAGAGGTGGAGGGTGAGCCGCCAGTTCCGGGTCATGATCAAGGGCCTCAACTGGTTCTGGGGTATCGGATCCCTCTTCTTCGGTGCGGGTCTCATGGCTGTCGTCTGGACGACGCCGGAGCAGATCGCCTACGGTGTTGGTAAGTTAACATACATATATATATACACACATACATCTCGAGTACATTTTGGTTCTAAGAACATCTGGCTAACGCACTGGCTGTGCAACAACAGGATGGGGCGCGCCGCTGGTTTTCATCGCCATCTGGACGTTCTTCACGGTCATCTGGACGCGGCGCAGCCTTCACATCGAGAAGGTGGGGTGGACGGCCCAGCTGGACGCTCGCGACGCGAAGCTATGCTCGCGAGATACGGAGGTGGAGGCGGAGGCGGAGGCGGAGGCGACGTCTGCTCGAGACGAGCGGGTAGATGATGATGATGATACGGATCTGGAGGCACGGGAGGTGGCATGATATGATAATTACATGAAACACGTTATGTTTGTTCGTTGGTACATATGATTTACGTTGGGGAGGAAAAATAGACTATTCCCTATTAATATTTTATGGCTAATGAAGCCCTCCCCACTGTCAGTTGTGCCTATTGTCGACTTGCACGAGCCGAGTCAGAGGGGCCGTAGTGGGATTCGAATCCACTTGCGCCTTGTCGCCCACCACGACTGATGCAACGCCAGACGCTTGACCACTGCGCTATACGGCGTGTCCCCCTCGTGATTGCATCTTTCGTCTGTCTTTGAACCTCCTGCGATTGTTCCTTATTCTAGCGAGCCTATACAACCGATGTGAATGACTTGGTTGATATTGGTCCACACTTTGAACACTCAAGAGTTCGCATAATCTAAGCTTTGTGGAATCCTTTATGTGCCTCAGTCTGCAAACCTCTGACCATGAGATGACTCGGCCCAGTAAGGAAATGTCTGCTCCGTAATTCTTGATAATATCTGCGACATCCAATAAGTAATCAAGCGTATAATATTCCCCATTTGAATCTGAACAGGATTGTGCTATTCTAAAGCATAAAGTCTTCCAGAATGGCTCATCATCTTGGCGCCTATATGGAGAGATGCCGCGTTCAAGCAATAGTTTGAGGCATCGTTTTCTGATGGGAGTTAAATACGATAAAATATGAGACCGAGGTGGTATATGTGTCCTCAAGTAATCGTTATTCTCATCTCCATCTCTGATAGTCGCCTGGTCTATGGCAAAGGAAAGGTACGACTTCAAGCCCGCTCGCGACTCGATAGGTTGTCCCTTATCCAGCAGATGCTGGACCCAAAAACTAAGGTCTAGCTCAATGGCCCAGGGTAAAAGGATACGGTGGCCAGGTAGTGGACGTGGTTCTAGGTGATTCCAGGTAACCTTTAGTTTCGTAGACATTATGTAAACACAACTTTCAAGGCAATCTAATAACGGAATCAGGGTTTTGTGACTTCTTTTCGTTGATTCTGAGGCGTACACGAGTCCCATTTTTACAAAGGCTCGAAGGCGCCGTTCTGGAAGCATAGTCGTATCCCAGGTCTTTACCTGAAGAACCATAGCCTTGCAAAGGTGAAGATATGGGTCGAAATCAGGGGATGTCTTGACAATTTCGTCCCAAATTTGCCAAGATTCGATGAAGTCTTTAACGGTTCGGTGAAGAAACCGAATATTGCACTTATTTCTCAAGTCTATCCCTACGCTTTCATTGGACCTGATAGGATGTATTAGTAAATACTAGAAAACCTTTTCTTCTTTCACCTACTCACTTCAATTCATGGTCGGCGTATTTGTGGTAATTGTTCAACTCAAGGAGTCCCATGGTTCTACTGTCAATACGTTGCTTAATCTCATGACATCGGTAGAGATAGTCACCCTTGACCAACGGCTCAAGCTGTTCATTTTTCCAAATTCTGTCGTCTTCTGCAAATGACATGGTCAGAGCTGAAATTGAAGGATGCGCGCCATGGATTCTGAAAAGCTCCATTGCGTGCTGTCGATAACGCGGTCTTATGCTGTCAAAAATCTTCTTAAACAAACCCTTTAGGTCTTTTGGCGTCTCATCAAGCCTTTTTTGAAGATCCGACAACTTGTCTCCACTTGAAACCCCGTCTAATAAAGATCGAGTCACTAATTTAACCCATAAAAACACACCAGAGCTTCTTTCTGCGATTTCTGCAAGAAGATTCTCAACTTCTGGCTGGTTTCTAGACTGCATACGGGAGAACCCGCCATTAGCACCGAAGCTATTCCGGACATATAGCTCGATATCTCTCGCGGTAAGATCTTCGAGCTTTAAATTAGGCCGCTTAGAGAAGGCCTCTTGAAAAGCAACCCATGGCCGGCTTGCAACGCATGCTTTGATGTGTTTACAGGCGACTAGACTTCGAATGATCTCGATTAATTCAAAGTGGTCCCCTATAAACTCATCAAGGCCATCGATCATGAAGAAGAATCGCAGGTGTGAGAACCGCTCCCTAGTCAAAAGTAGAAGCACGCTTCGAAGTTCCTGCAGCTTCCATGGACTAATGTCATCCTTAGTGTGTCTAGGCATGTTCAGAACTTCCCACCTCTCTGGACACAACTGCGGGATGAGACCTGGACATTGCTGTAATATCTGATAGATAAGAGATCGAAAAAGGCCATAAATAGACATTTGAAGCTCAGTTCCAGAGTTCCAGAAATAGAATCCCGCAGTGAGAAGCTGACAATCACCAGACCAGACGCGCAGATATTCGTTGGTCCTCTTGTCAAGTTCAAGAAATCTCATTAGAGTCGACTTTCCAGAGCCAGGCTTGCCAGCAATCCAGTATGTTTCCTGTTCATGCGAGAGCCAATTTGTAAAACTAGACCAGTTCTGATCGAGTTCTGGTGGTTTGTAAATCCACTCAAATGTTTCTTGGTATGCTTTTGCGATTCCACCTTGGCGCTCGGAAATTTCACCGAAGTGAAGATATTGAAGAAATTCCAGCTCCATCGTCCTCACACGGTTGAAAAACTCGCCCCATTTTTCTTTTTGGCCTCCTGGATCATCACGATGCTTTATTGGGATGATGGATAGGAGTTCCTTGGCATATGCTGCTGCGGTCGCGGCAGCGTACCCTTGCCACTGTTTGTTCTTGTGCGAGTCAGCATAGTCACTGATACCGCGAACAACAAGGCAAGGGAAACCAGCATCAATAAGCCCGGCCGCCTCCATTTCGAAGCAGGCTGCACCGGTATCATGAGCAATAGAGTCACGTGTTATACCATGCTTGATGACCTTGTTACCAGATGCAATCGTTCCGTAGTGAATCATAGGGTACTTGTGGTTCCGTTTTGGCCTTGACACAAGCCGTGAGCTGTCGCAGCTGTCGCATGTCATAGCCTGGTATTCACCGTATGCATTGGCATGATCATACGCCATCTCGAAGAGCACGTCTGGCACTGCAACAGGATACGAGTACTCCTCTGTCATAAATGGATGTCGATCTAGCATCTCAGCCAAAATTTCAGGTACCAGGCTCGGTTTTAATTTGTGATGCCCCTGTAGGGTTTTGACGGCAGCACCGAGATGGTTGGGTGGCTTACTGGGCCTACCCGTTGGTACGAAAAAGCCGTTAGGCCCCTTCTTCCCAATATCATACTGCACAACTTCGGTGCCGATCATGACATCGCCAAGCCTGATGTCAGCTCTGTTCTTGCCATCCCATGGAACGCCACCGCCTATACCAACCATCAGGCCAATCTGAATATTAGTAAATGTTCGAAGCATATTGCTAGCGGCGGCGGCGGCTTGTCCAGTACCATAGTTGGAAAGACAAGTCAATACAATATTATGGCCGCCAATACGTCCTGTCGTGTACGTGTTGCTGTCTCCAATCCTAGAGGGTAGAGCTTCGTGCTTCTCGTCAAGCCTGCCTTCAGCTGCACCGAGCTCGAGGGGTAGAGCACATACCCAGCCGACTGTGTAGTCATCGTATGAAAGGAGTCTTGGTTTGTTTTCGCTTATCCCCTGTTGCCTGATACCGATAGTGCATGACAGGCCTTCTTGGCTACCCTCTAAATTTCGCCGGCCACTGCCGCCACTATTACTCATGGCGAATTTCCTGGGGAGAGCTCGGAAACAGTTTTATAAGAGCGGCTATTGTTTAAATCTCAAGAAGTCATGAGGAACCTCGTTCCATCCGTCAGCTGGAAAGAACAAGGGTGCAGATTTGCACAGCTCCGCATAACTTGTAGCCATATAATAAGTTATGCCGGTCTCACCTCATACATCAGGCCTTTCTCGGCTGTGCAATTACGCCGTAACTAGGCCGCAGCTTACCTTATATATCAGGCTGTGCAACTGCACCGCAGTTACGCCGCAGCTGCTTCTTGGCTAGTGCTTGTATTTTACGTACCAATTAAGATTAATACAGAAAAATCCTTCTTGGAAGAACCTTTGACTTCCAAGTTGTCCTCAGTCCCTTGTAGCTCGTACGGTCAGCCTAGCTGCGGATGACCCTGCTTCATTGACGAGGGGCTTACACATTAATTCCTAGCAATCCATCTAAGATGTTATCAGAACTGCCTAAGATGTCGTGTAAATTGTATAGCCCAAGTTATAAACTGAAAGCTGTGGCCATCGAGACTGAGCCATCCTGAATATTCCCGTAGCCAGAATGACTTACCTCGAGCAGTACAATTCTAACAGATAATAACATGGTTATTTAGTGATGGAATACTAATATATGAGCAACAAGTTAGTTACCGAACACCACTCATGGAGCTCACCATTGTGCAAACATTTGAGGTCTCGTAGTGCTATGTACGCTATGACAGTGACCATCAAAAATGGCTTGACACCGTGCTTCTATTTGTCCATTAAATGACTATGTACAAGGCTGGCTTGAAGGTGTATGCACGAGATTCTTAACAAGAGGATAGATACATAGGAGACTGTACCTACATAGGCAACTACATGTAGCACATACATACATAGTAGGTAGGTATTCTGTAGATAATGTCCATAAATGCTTGCCCATTGAATGTTGCCACTTTGGATACTGCGAGGCATAATATGACGTTGCCTTAAAACCAATACAATGGCCTAAGCAGTGAAGTCAACGCCTCAAGTGAATGCACCTGATCCACTGGTCGAATTGCAAGAGTACTTGACCTCACAATAGGACCGGGAGTGTCTTGATCTGATGTGTACCTGGCGGTGAATTAAATCCCCGCCATCTGATTGGCTGAAATAGCACGCAGCTCAACCAATCAACTGCTTGTGCATACTAAATTGGAAAGTACCCGCTTAGGCAGAAGGCGGCAGAATTTACTGATTGTGCGCAACCTTGACCGCCTTGGCCATATAAATAGCGAGCTTCCTCCCAGCCAGACTCCGTTTCCTTTTCTTTTCTCCTTAGCTCTCTTTGCCTCATGGCTTAGATCAAGAAAGTTCCCTTATTCCCTCGTCTGTGGACTGTTTACTAACCAATTCTATAGGTGTAGTATCTGTTCTTTTCAGTTTAATCTCTGAAAGCGCCACACAGTGGTGCAATCGTGATTATTCTTATTTTTGCCACTTGGTGGCGGTCCTCTGTGCTTGCGCATGATCGTTTCCACCGTGTCCCTAGTATTACACTGCCTCTAGGAGACGCGAACCCTTCATTACTATCTCTAGCTTGTCTAGGGTCGTGAAGAAGGTACTCAGTATTACGAGCGAAGGCATAGGTGTAGTCGGAGCGAGATGGGTGAGCCTGGGATATTTGGGAAGGGAAATTTCATGGATGCAGAATTCAGATGTAGACCAATAGTTGTGTCAAAGCGTGCCGATGAGCTCTAACTGTTCAGTCCGTAGTGTTAAGAATGGTGGTGATATTGCCAGGATTTGCGGTCAATTTGACATAACATCATAATGGTGAAATAGATAGCTAAAATAAAGGCGATACATTATAACAAACTAATAGTTATCTATCTACTTCGTAACTTTCTTCTGATCGTGAGTATCTGTTGTTGTGGACTGCTCCTTACCTTCTTGTAATCTGTTTGCTGCCCCTCCATCTATTAAAACTTTACATCATCTTCCAACCCCACCAAGCCAAGCGTGACAGCAACTGGCATCTCAAGATGGCAAGCAACAGCACTCCCCCGATGATCGACCCTTCGATCTTCGAGTATCTGAAGACCAGCGGCGAAGAAGAGATCGTAGTCAACGACAGCATCTACAAAATCCTCGCGGAATTGAACCGCCATGTTTCGACCTCTCAGGGTCTCCTCAGCCGCATCCACTCGACACCAAGCTCGAAGCGTACGTATTCTGAAGACAGGAGACTATCATAATTGATGATATGATTTTGACCCGTAGTTGTAGTCCCGCCACTGCTCAAGCAGATCGAGGACGATGGAATCAAGCACGAGATCGAGAGTGTAGGGCAGCTGTCCAAGTTCGCTTCTAACTACCCTTACTACAAGTGAGCATGCGATTTGCCAATACTAAGTTTGCATGATCACTGACATATGTTATAGATACAATCACAGATGGTCTCGCGCTGTCCAGAATGTCGTTGCCACCATTCTGTTGACGGCGTGGTTGGGCGGCCTAGGCTCTGAGTCACGGCCTGGAGAAATTGGACGGCTTCTGACCATCGAAGAAGTAGGAGAGATTCTCCAAGGTGAGCTTTGATCTCGTCCTACATCTGATCCCGGTCCATTTCTACGAGGTTAACACGCTACTAGTTCCCGTCAACGTCAAGGATAGAGATGCCTTCCACGTCACCATCGAGGAGTACCTGCTGGCTATGACCGATATCACCGAGGAGCTTAGCCGCCTCTCGATGAACTCGGTGACGATGGGCGATATCGACCTTACCCTCCGGATCAGCGGGTTCATCAAGGATCTGTTCGCGGGCTTCCAGCTGCTGAACCTGAAGAACGACACCTTGCGTAGACGGGTCGACGGGGTCAAGTACCATGTCAAGAAGGTGGAGGACGTCATCTACGATCTGTCGTTGAGGAACCTGCTTCCCCAGTCCGAGAACAAATCGTAAGAACGTAACTACTGGGCTTGCAACACATGCAGACAGAATCTCTAAAAAAAAACAAGAGCTCATGTAGCTACTATGTAACTAGCTACCTAGTATTAATTACCTACGAGGTCAATAGACGAAGCTAATGATGCTAGCTAAGATGGAAATTCTACTACAGACAGAATATGCTTTAATCAAGAACACTCTAGATCTAAATACAGTATCAATGATGTTCTAAGACTGAATTATGAGCTATGTACACCTTGTTGAATACCTAGATACATACCTTTAAGGTAGCTAAAGATGTCGGTGGTTTCATACTAAAGCTCTAGTTTGTTATCGTTATCAGCTCTTATCGATAAAGCTGCATGTCCCTGCAATTGCATATGTCTCAATTGGCAATTGAAACGCTGTGACGAACACTCCTAACGCTAAGTTCTGCGTGTCCAAAGGCTGTAACTTCGTAACTTACCTTTACATATCAACAACCCCAGCGCCCTGCGAGCAGAGGTCATCCTCCCAACCCAACATCACACCACCACTCACCACTACCACCCACCCTCCCTCGATCGCCCAATGGTCCTAGTAGACCCAGTCACAACCGCCATGTCGTCGCCGCCGGGCAAGTCCACCACGCCAACAACCCACGCCACCAAGGATGGAGGCAGCGGCAGCAGCAGCAGCGACGCGCCCAAAACCACCCAGCCGATCCGAATCCTCGCGACGCCGCAGGCCCAAGCCGTGCGACATACGCACCCGGTCCTACTGCTCTCCCTATTCCTCGTGCGATTCCGAGCCCTGGTGGCAGATCCCGTACCGACCATGTCGAACTCCCTACCGGTGCTCGTCGCAATCCAAGCCGCGTACGCCATAGCGTGCCTGCCGCCGGCGGGCTCGCACGGCAGTGCGAAGCCGACGCGGAAGCCCCGGCCCGGCGAGAAGAAGAAGTCCTCCGGCTCGGATGCGTCGGGGCCGAACATCACAGTCGTACGTTATGTTATGTTATGTTACCCTATATTTCATCTCCCATGCCACGCTCAGTATATTATAAAGCTAACACACGCTCTTCTTCTTCTCTCTCAAAGACGACCTTCGTAGCCCTCATCCTCTCCATCGTCGCAGCGGCCGCTCTACACGGCGCTTTCGTGCTCCTCGGTGCCCCCTTCCTGACGCACCTGCCGCACACCTTCCTCTGCGCGCTCTACCTCTCGCTGCTGGCGCTGTTCCCGCTGTTCTACGCGCGCGGCCTGGACGGCGCGGCCTGGCTGGAGGTGCTGGGGGCGCGCGCGCCCCTCGACGAGGCCTTCGGCGGCTTGGTGGGCGCCTGCGTCGGAGCTTGGCTTGGCGCCGTCCCCATCCCCCTCGACTGGGACCGCGAGTGGCAGAAGTGGCCCGTCACTATCCTGTGCGGCGTTTTTGGTGGCTATGCGCTGGGGAAGCTGGTTGGCGGGACTGTGGCTTTTGGAAGGAGGTTCGGTTTGGCGGAATAAGTACCTATGTAGTTAGGAACTACTGGGGAAAGGGGTGGTAGGGGGGCTCTGTTTCCGTCGTGGTGACGGAGGGAGTATTTAGAACTGGCTAGGTAGCCGCATGTAGTTATCTATTTGCTATGTAGATACGCTAACGATGTGAAAAATATATATACTACACTTGAATTGTCTAATAGGTAACCACTAGTCTAGATGTTCCTCTTTATCCAGTAGTGAAAGGACCTACATAGCTTCCTAGCGGTGTCTTGCAGATATTGTGAATTATATATACTATGTTGGACCTCTTTAGTGACTAATGTGTTTCAGCGGCAATTCTTGGCATCTACATACGGTTTACAGTCCTGCCCAAGATGTTCTTCCTCAGGCCAAGGCTACTTAGAAGTAAAGAAATCATTATATTCAATGACCCTCCCATCTAATGTAGGGAGCCAGGATAATCAAATCAGGAGTTGGAGACGTCGACCAAGCCTGCCAGTCTTCCCCTTAATATTTGGTCTTAAGCCGTTTGGGATAAGTAGATACCTCTAAGTATTTAATCCTATAATGAAAAGCTGGATTGTCATTCTACGGGATCCCGTCGGCAGTATTGAAACACACCGTATACCACACATCGCTAAATCTTTCCGTCTAGGTAAATATCTAAGTATCTAGCTCTAACCGCCATTATCTAACCGCGTGTGTGCTATCTCCTCTACTCTATCTAAAGCGGCGGTTCACTTCTATCCCTATCCACCGTTAGATAGGATGTCCAACCAACCACCTAGCTACCTAGCTTTCAAAACTCTTCCTGACTTCCCTTTCCGGGCCACCATGCTGGAACAAGAGAATAACCAACCAAACCAGATGTATCACCTCGATAAGCGTAACCTGAATGCCGAGCTTGAGAGCTCCCCCAATTGTTCCAATCAACGAATCCTTCTTCTTCTCCTCCCTCCCCTTAACCCCCACTTCCTCCTCTTGGTCCCCTTGATCCACACGTCTACACACCTCCAGAAACAGCTTCGGGTCGTCAGTGATAACACCGTCGAGCCTATTTCGCACCGCCCACCGCATCCAAGTCTCCTCGTTGACCGTCCACACGAACAGCGGCACGCCGCGCCGCCGCATGTCGCGGATGAAGCCCGGCCCGCGCAGTGGCGTCGCTAGTGTGATCCGGAACATGCTGATGCCAATGTTGGGAGCGTAGTGGAGCAGTGCTCGCGCGTATGCCGTCGAGAACCCCACGTGCGAGATCTGGGTGCCCGACGCCATGTGTTTTTGGGCTTGTCTAATGAAGGATGCCTATGGGGTGTGATTGTATTCGCTGTTAGGTATGTGTTCGGCGGGCCAGGAGAGACAGGGTTTATAGGGGAAATGGGGTTCCAATGCCTTACGTTCCAGCAGCACACCAAGATCCGCTCGGTCCAGGGCCGTTTGTTCGCGGGCACGGATGCGACGACCTCTGCTATGCGTTGCATCATCTCGGGCGCAGCACCGCCGTCTCTCTGTTTGGTTGTTCACACCGACAGTGTTAGCCACCATTCTGAAAACCACGACCGATCCGTCTGTACTCGAGGGGCAAACCGACGAGGTATTTTTCTAGCCTCCCCGCATCCCGGATCTCCCCCCCTCCTAGTTAGATCCCCTTCCTTTCTTACCTTGATGTCAAGCACAACCCACGTCTGCTCCATCCCGGGCTCGTTTAGGTACTCCAGCAGGTCAACCAGCCGCGCCATCGGCTCGTGGGGCTTGCGCAGAGTGCGCAGCGTGCTGAGGTAGCTCCAGTCATGGTCCCGGACTTTGCTCTTCTCGCCAAAGGTGCGTTTCAACGAGGGGTCCTGTGGTTGGTTTTGCGTGCGAGCTCAGAAGTCAGCTTCTCGCAGCCTAGGTAGGTGACATTTGAAAACCCCTGTCATAATGGTCTCTCTCTCTCTCTTTCTTCCCCCCCCCCCCTCTCTCCTCCCCGAGCACGAAAGTGTATTTCCGCTCCACCCCCCATATTTAGAAACCGGATATAACCATATTCGGCACTATAGGCAGATACGTCATCCAGAAGATGAATGAATATTTTTGAAGGAGAAAGAAAAAGAAGAAAAAAAAAAAACAATAGGTGGGTGACTAACATGCATCAACACGACGACGCCGTCCCGCGACAGCCGCAGGTCCGTCTCGATGGCGTGCGCGCCGGCCTCGACCGCGCGGCGGAACGACTCCATGGTGTTCTCGGGGGCTACGGCGCTGTAGCCGCGATGCGCGATGGCCTGGGGGAGGCGGTGGCGCTTCTGCGGCGGTTGTTGGCCTTGAACCGGCGCATTACTATCATCATCATCATCATCACCACCATCATCACCGTCGTAATCGCGTGGTTTAGGCGACGGCGGAACGCCTTGGTGGTTCGGATCAGACTGTTAGTCTAGTCCCGGCCTTATCCGCTATCATGTAGGTACTCTCGGCGAAGGCTGCCCTATAGGGCTGGCTAAGTAAGTACTCAGCTGGAAGAACTCACCCGGGTACGGAGGCGCCCAGTGCCCCATCTCCGTCATACTTCAGAAATCGGCTATAACAGCTTCAACAACACAAAAAAAAAGGCAAATAACCGACTGATTGTTCTGTTATACACTTTGAACCAATTCCAGATTGCGTGGGAAGCAAGATGGTAAAAAAGGCCCTCGCAAGGGCAGATATTACGCACATATTCTACGTCGCAAGTCCGCTGCCGGATATAACGGAGAATAGGAGTTAATAGGCGCTGACCCAGTATAAAGGAGCCACACCGACAGTTATATAAAGCGAGAAAGGGCTGCCTTTCTTCACAAGCTAGATTTCACAGTCTTCACATAGGTATCACGGTTTCTTCAACCAGCTATTTGATACGTAGACTGACAATGATGGCATTCAGAGAAATACTTAGGCAAGCAGCCTCGCTCAAACCTACAGCTTAACTGAGCTCGATCGGGACATGCTTGAACGCATTTAACTATAGCGAGCTTGGCTACGAAGAACCTAGCCCACACATGTACTAAGTGTACCAAACTACATCTTCCTTCATTACATACATAGTTCCAATAGGATGCAGATCCTTCATAAAAAAAAAATCTACACACGCCAACGTGGGTGACAGTGGCAGCATGCACACCCTCCACATGCAAAGGTAGCCAATTATTGGCGGAGGTAGGTCGTCGGGCTTTGGAAGGATTTCTACCACCTACATATGCATGTATCTAGACATGCATGCTTCGTGTAACTACATGGTTAGTGCCAGTGCTACATCTTTAGCGTCCTGAAGAAGTTGGGGAAAGGGAGATCGCCGAAGGATCATGGATCATGGTTCCTTACATCGGGGTCTCGGGATCCCGAATAGAACCGACGGTTTTTTTTTTTTTTTTTGGTCTGCGCCGCCGATAACTACTTATCGTTGCTCCGGAGCTGTCCGGGTCAGTTGTCCAATTTGCGTCGTCATTCGCTATGCCAGAGATTTCAATGGCTAGCTAGGTAGGAGAAGCAAGATCAGGTGCTAACACTAGCTTATGTGTGTATCCACTTGCTACTTATAAGTTTGAACCGTGATGGGTGGGATACCCGGATGCACATATGTAGTATGCTGGTATGTAGCTAAGGTAGTCAAATCATAGACTAGAGGATCGGGTGATATAACCACTTTAACTTAAAAGCTTTTCTAGAACTAACCTATAGATAGCTAGTTGACAACGACGATCATACATAGTAGTATACCTACATACCTTAGTACTCCAGACATGACCAATAATCAAATCCTCACCGACACAAGTAGACCCCGGGATTCCTCCAGGAGAAAAGGGGAGCATCGTTCGTCTTGCAACGATACAGAAAATGATGTCTCAGTAATAGCTATATTCAGGTAAGGACAAAGGAAACCGAGTCCAACATATATATAAGTTAGGTCGACTGGGAACCAAGACAAAAGATTGGAAGAGTTCTTTTTTTCGTTTTGTTTTTGTCTCATCTTGGTTTTCCCCCAGATGAAACCAGGAAGACAGACACACAGACAGATAAAGGCGGGGAATAAGTAGTTAAATCCAGCCGCATAAAGGAGTTCGGGTCTCTGATCCGCTGGTTATGATTTTCCATCCGACCCAGTTCCTATGGATGTACTGTATCCATCCCCGGCCATCCCGTCCAACCATCAAAAAATCAGATCCAATCCAATCCAAATCCAAATCCACCCCTAAATACAAAAGAGTTTAAGTAGCTTGTAATAAATAAATAAAAGAGTAATATGCCGAACCCACTGATTCGCCCGGCATACGTGTGCGCCCTAACTAACACGTAAGTGACCTAGAGGTATCCATCCATCCGACCGACCCGAAACCAAATCCGTGATGTGTATGTGTGCGCGTAGTTGCTTGTAGTTATAGTATGTAGTTATGTAAAGGTAGGTAGGTAGATAGGTTAGGTTGGTTATGAACAAATCGTAATTTGTCATGAGAAAACAGAAACATAGAAGAGGAATAGTTAAAGAGGGAGAAAAAAAACATAGGTGTAGCACGACCGGACCCACCACGCCTGTACTTCCACGCTGGTTGTTGACACCTGTACCATAGATCCAAAAAGAGACGAAAAATGTAGGAAGGAAATGCAACATAGGTAGGCGAGGTACACTCCTAGGTAAGTAGTTAAACAAGCAAGCAATTGATAGATAAAATAAACCAATCAAAATCAAAGCCCGAGGTTGTTCAAATCAAGACCATCCAAGGCTAGATGATTAACGCCGTCCTGACTCGACCTCCCGCCAGCTGCGGCCGACTGTGACGGCGGCTGCAACAGCGGGTTTCGATAATCATCATTTCCACCTCCTGCTCCTGGCCCTCCTCCCCCCACCCCTCCCCCCATGCTACTGAGGTACAGGTCGCCGCTAGAGGTCAGGTCGTCGCCCGAGCTAAGGCTCTCGTCGCTGATGCTAGGCACGCCCTGCGACGCCGGATTGGCCGCCAGATCGCCGATGCTGAAGCTAGCCGCAGCCGATAGATCCCACGACGACGCGTCGACGGGTGACCAGTCCCCACCGCCGCCACCACCACCACCACCGTAGTTGATCGCCGCTGCGGCGCTAGTCGGCGCTTCCGTCGAGGGGAAGCTGGGGCCCCCGTAGATCGCATCGTACATTTGCCCGTTGTCCATCGCGCCTAGGAGCGCCTCCCATTCGCTCATGGACGTTACCCCGCCGTTGAGTAGCTTGGTTGGGAGTTGAGGCGCCGTCGTGGTCGGGTACCCGGATTGGTTGGATTGCGTCATTGAGTGCTGTTGTTGTTGCTGTTGTTGCTGTTGTTGTTGTTGTTGTTGTTGCTGCTGCTGTTGTTGCTGTTGTTGCTGCTGCTGTTGTTGCTGTTGCGAATGTACATTGCAGTGGTTCTGCGCTGGCGATGACGGCTGAGGTTCATTGGCGGCAGCGGCAGCGGCGGCCGCGGATGCGTTGTTGAACGAGAGATAATCGAGGTTCGTTTTCACCCTGCGCATCATGGACTGCTGGATCTGGGATATCGAGAAGCGGTGGTCACGGCGTGGTGCGGATTGGTCGTTTGCTGTTGTTGTTGTTGTTGTTGTTGCTGCTGTCGATGTCCGGTCGAGGGATGTGCGCGACTGCGAGCGCTGCATTTCGGGCCGCGGGCCACCACCACCGGTGATGTTCGGCATCGTCATGCGGCGGAGCTTGTCCTGTTGGGCTAAAAGGTCGGACTCGCTCATACTCGCCGGCGTCTTCTGGCCGAGGCTATGCAGCGCTTTCTTCTTCGGGACGCCCGCCGACGGTGATGCCCTCATGGGCGGGGCGTTCATGCTCATCTCCGGGCTGCTCCGTGGCGGACTTATTACCCGGTTTCGCTGGTCCACCGAGATCAGAATCGTCGCTACCCGCTTCAGGTCGTAGGTGCCTGGTCCGTTGGCCCGATCCAGGATGTCGACCACGGCGTTGAACAACCGCTCGATGTCTTTTGTGAGCTTGCTCTCGTGGCTCAGGCCGAGGCTCTGGTAGAGGAGAGTAATGCCGCACAGCACGAGGACGTCGGTCTTGTTGAGGCAGAATGAGAACGTCATGTTTCTCTCTTCCAGCAGCTGTACTATTTGTATGATTTTTTTGCTGCATTCTCCCACCGCTATGAGAGAGGTGGCGGCCTTTGATCCCAGGCTTGACGTGACGGCCGGGCGATGGATCAGTGTGCGGATGTAGTAGTATGCCAATGCCTGAAGGAAACCGGTCAGTATATATATAATAATAATAATTTTTCAGTATCACTTACTAATACTGGAGATCTGCTACTGGTGATATCCGTAGATGGTTTGTCTTGAACAAAATTCAACTTGAGATGAGTCGGCAGATTCTCGCTCCACTCGGAAAGATCGGCATCTATCGACGACAGCAATTGAAGAGATAGTTCGTGGGTTGAGGCGGCGGGGTAGACCCTCTCCAGCACCTGGGCAAGAATCCGTGATAATCTGAAAAGTGCTAAGGCGCTCGAAAGCCTGGTGTACTCCCCCGGTAGAGTGGGTTGGAACCCTTTCTCGGTAACGTATTCGTCATCCGTATCAGACGGATATTCCGCATGGACGTCTTCTTCTCTCAGTAACTTCGGGAGACCGAGCATTGAGGCAGAAAAACTAGAAAACAGTCAGCTCACGTGCTCACAATAGATGATATGAATCCACCTTACCAATCCAGTGTATATAGGGTCCAGAAGACCTTCTTTCGGGTTTCGATAGTGAGAGCTCCGAATGAGAACCTCTTCTGGCTTTGATGTAAGCCTAACCTATGAGATAACCCAATCGCAACACCCTTATAATGTTGTAACCGCTTGTAGTCTGCCCGGATCATGCAGTACATCATAGCTAGGACTAAGCATTGCAATGTGGACATGGTGTTGTTCATGATGACAGCATCAAGAGTCCTCTGCCATTGGACCTCGCAAGCAGCGATCTGATCGACTTCGGGTGACTCGCTGGAGAGCGCTGCAATGCTATAAACGAGGTATAGCTGGGTAATCTTGTGGTCGTTCTTCACCTTCTCGGGATCGGCAACGAAGTCCTCATAGAGGCGAAGAAAAGTCGGCTTGTGAAGCACGGGAAAGAGCGGGGCCCATTCTTGAAAATAGATATTGACACATCTATCGGTGAATAGCCGCGGCGGCGGCCTGATGGGTCGAGTAGGTAGATCGGAGACTAGAGGGTAGCATCCTTGAATATGAAGGAACGCTTCGGGATTGAAGTCGGAGCAGGGTTTGCCGATTTCCTGAATCTTACGTTTGAATGCCTCTGTATATACTGTTAGATACTTATCACGACCAGCGACAGAAGCCTATTGATCGAACTCACCAATGAAACCGCGTCCACTCGAAGCACCCATGAAATACGAATCCGAGTTCTCAACACCGAGCAATAACGGAGAGGCCTGGACTCGGAACACATCCTCTTTCGCCGGAGAGGCCGAGTCTCTCCTCGAGTCCACCGAAGCCGGGGAGGCGTGAGACGCCGCGGGGGTGAGGCGGTTGTCGTGCATCTTCGACAGCATGTCGATCTTCTCGTCCTTCTCGTCCAGGAGATCCTTCAGCTCCCTGATTTCCGTCTCGAGCTGCCTGACCCGCTCCTCGAGCGACTCCGTGTAGCCCCGGGGAAACGCGCGGCGGCTCAGCTTGTCGCTCGTGCGGCACTCGAACCCGACGTTGGCGCATTGCGTGCAGCACGGCCGGATGCCGTCGCAGCGGATCTTCTTCGACCGGCATCGATCGCACGCCTGCGCTATGCGACTCTGCGAGCTCGTGCCCACCTTAATGACCTTCATGGGCAGGATGCCGGGCATGTTCGCGGTTGTAAGTAGTAGTTGTTTCTTCTTGTTGTTTCTTCCCTTCTCTCTTTTTATTTTATTTTTATGCGTTTCCAAATGCAAACTCCTCGAAATCCTCTAGTCCTGTGGGTTTTTCTTGATATTCAACAAATTCTTGGCCGACAAGCTCCGTAGTGACAGGATCTTGCAGCTCCATGAACACCCGTCGTCCTGGAGCCAGACAGTTCGTGGGAAGGGATCCTTTGACGCAAAATCACGGGAGTGGACTAATACGGGAGGTGTTCGCAGGATTTCAAATCGCGCACCATGAAATGCCACGCGAGCAGTACCAATCCGGAGCCGTCGGGGGCCTAATTTCATATATTGGACTCTCCGGTGAGAAAATTGTTCCCACAAAAGGAAGCTTGCAGTGTGTGGGAATAATCTACTGTGGTCGCTAGAGTCGAGAATGTCGCGACGTGAATTCAGTTAGACTGGGGAGGTTGAAAACAGAGAGAATGAGTATGAACGAGTAAGGTGAATGGTGAAAGTAATGAGAAAAGGAAGTGTTGAGATTGTGTGGAGTAAAACATAAGAGCATAATGAATGAATTAAGACGGAGGGCACGGTGCCCACTTGCCCCCCCCCCCCCCCCATCCGCCGTCTTCTAGTTCTTCTAGGGCTATACTACATATATAAACGCCTAACTTGTTATGGACTTCTACAGTCAGCGGGGTCGAGATCTCCTTTGCCTATTGCCCAATGACGAGCAGGGGAGAATCTGGGGTGGACTATAGTAGTAAGACCGGGGTGAGAGGAAGGGAATGACTCGAGCTAACGCACGCCCACCCTCATCACATTCGCTGGACTGGCCACTATGCACAAGGCCTGGGGTCTAGGCCGACGCCATCATCACGATGATGCCCTCCGTGTACGGGGGATGTCGAACCACTACGATTGTTTATTCAGCCAATCCAGCCTTAGCCTTGTTGGCTATACACCCAGAAACAAGCCCCCCTGACCTCGAGATTGGAGAACTTTGGGCAGACTAAACTAGGAAACCATTGGATTGATGGGTGAGAATTAGGGACTTACCCATTACCCCAGATTCTACTAGCAATGACGTGGAAATTGCTACTGGGAGGTGGCCGGTCTACTAAGGCCAAGGATCTCGGCACTTTTTTTCTGTGTTCTATGCATGTTGCTGTCAATATGACAGAAAACCAGCCCATCGGGTCGTCATTCTCCCTAATACCATGTTATAAGTTTCATCGCATTATGTTGTATATACCCCTTTTCAGCCCTTCAACCTCAACAGACGCAGTGGCTAGTTACAGAAATACGTAATACATGAACCGTCGGGTATCGGTTAGTTAATCAAAGCGCTTGGATGTGAACCTCACTGACAATACAGTTTTATGTAACCTCCCTGCCTCCATGCATAAGCGTATATAAATGCAGGTTTGTACCTATAAGAGAAGAGCAGATGTCACTAGCCAGGGTCCCAGTCCCCCCCATGCAGAAAATATTTCCAACTACTTGGCAGATCAGTAGCTACCAGCAGGGCACAGCCATTCTGAACCTGCCCGAAACCACCCGAAAGACACCATCTTCTCATGAATATCATCAGCGTTTCTGGATTAGTCATGGCATATTCTGAGCTAACAAGCAGACAAAAAGCTGCATGCAATGTATGATGATGCACTTGCTGCCTTGACACCTCCAACAGCACGTAGAGGCTAGATTGTACATAACCGAAAGACCTCGGGTTCCTCCTTTCGAATCGGCAGCCTTTCACATCTAGATTGCATTAGTTACATTGCATCCTTCGTACTGCAGAAGCCTGACTGCCTGACGACAACGACGGCGATTAAGGTACTTGTAAGAGTTTGAAACTGAATGATATTCACCGGCGTGACGCACTGCCGCGAATGCCCGCTTTATCGCACGTGCCGTTTATTCAAACCCCTTCTAGCACCTCACTAGTGGCTCAGCTCTCGGTGAATATATTCGTATTTAGTTTGGTTCAATCCAAGTAGTCACTAACTAATGGGGTGCATAGGCGATATTGCAGAGACCTACTGTAGGAGTGTTAAGGATTTGGTATGAGGAGCCCCTTATAGTCCCATCATCTATGTATGACCATTCGATTGCGCAAAGGATGGCTCATAGGTAGAGTTGGAATCGCGCGTCTATATTAAGGCATTGCCTGGCTTAAGATCTACTCGTATTCCCCTTCCGCGTCCGCATTTATAGGTGGATAAAAATGCACATCAAGGCAGGCGACCGTTTGTCGAATTGAAACAACCAGGCAAACAAGCATTGATCCAGGGCGTAATGAGCTTGTCTAAACGACATTCATGGAACTATGAAAGAATCCCCCTCTGTTCAACGTTTTAGCCAATCAACGAAAAAAAGAATACGACGGTTAAATAGCTTTCTTTCCAAATGGGTAAATTGAATGAATGCCCAACACTATGGCGCCAGGATACTATACAGAGATTGTGTGTAAGACTAGCCCTATATCAGAAGCTTGGAGCCTTGAACCGCCATACAATAACTAGATGGGGGGGGGTTCAGGGTCTGCGGACCGACTAAGTGGTCGTCTGAGAGGATGCAAAGGGCCGAAGCCCACATCCCTTTTAGATTGCTTCGTTATAAACTCTGTTTCCGTTCAAGAGCCTGTATAGGTAGTTCGGAAGCTAAAGTCACATAAATGAAGATCTCAGATAACGAAACGCATTGTCGTTCGTCGTTCGAAGAGTGATCCTCCTGCTTCCCGCTCTGGTTAGGCCATGTGCCATAAAGACAACGCGCGCGCCTGAATGCATGGGTATCAAATTCATGAAATCAACTGAAATCATGACGGTCTGCGCCCTCTTCACTTTGTTCAGCTTCCATAGCCTTGAAGTATGTCAACACGGTCTCCTCTTTCAGTAAATCGTCTCTCTATAAGCGTCCAGTCGTTAGTTTGATGCCCTGATATCCGTCAATGCCGGCCGAGGGTAGTCAAAACGTTTGTCTTACCTCGCTATTCAATATCTCAATAGTCCTTCCCAGAAGGTCCGTCTCGATGTTCCTGAGTTGTATTGCAGCTTGCAGAGTCTCCGCACGTACTGTTTCCGGAATGTCAGAATCACCATCTTGGATATTAAGCCGTTCGAGTTGTTCCTCAACCATTTCAAGAATGATTGTAACGACCCGTAGCTCAAAAATGTGCTTCAAGTCGTGGTCGCCGATGAGCTCTTTGAAAGAACCCGGTACGTCTGTAACGTCCTTTCCCTGCCAGAACATCTTAAGCTGCTGCGACCCATCGGTCTCCTGTAGTATCCTGAAGTCGAGCCCATCTTCTTCATTCAGACACATCAGATAAACGAAAGGGGCCAGCCAGCGTGATGCGCCATTCTCATCCTGTGTTATCTCCAGAGTGGGCTTTCGGCCAAAGACGTGCAGCTTAGCTTTTAGAAGAGGATCATCACTCATTAGTTTCAAAGGGAGAGAGAGACCATGTCGAGTTGACGCTGAATCAATGAAACCATAGCTGAACAACATCTCAGCTGCGGACTTGTTTTCTCCGTAGTTAATGGTGACCTCTGTCCCTGGTGCTATGTTTACCCCGTCACGTAAGAGAAGCACGACTTCATCCTTGCTGTTCTCTTCGAAGTAAGCAGTGTGTTGGTGAGAGTGGTTGGCCAAGTCGAGACACGGCACCAGAGACTCTCCAGATCTCGGTAGCTCCAGCGAGCGAGAACGATACAGAGCATCAAGCCAGATCCAATCGCGTACTGCGATACTTTCGTCTATGGAGAGAATCTCATACCATAGGGGAATAGACTCTGTCTTCGCTTTGATAGTGTCAAATTCCTTCGTTAAAACGGAGAGTTTTGCAGATACGGCAGCCTTAGCAAGTTAGGTCAGGAAGTATTAGGATTCGATCAATAGACCAAACGGACCCCTTACCTCGAGTGAAGTGCCTTTCAAGTGAGTAATTTCAGATTCTGACCACATTGTGGGTACGGGTATCTGGGCAGGTAAGAGGCTGAAGTATTGTGTCCATGGAGTAGTAGCTCCATGGCTCCCGTTATAGTCGGGGGATGAAAGGACCAGTTGCATTAATAGGAACAAGAGGATGTCATTTCGCGTAGACTAGAATAAGGTGACCATCAAAGCAGGTCAGGATATTATATTCAAGCTTGATAGAAATGGTATAGGGGTACTTTACCTGATGCCCCGCAGCATCAAGAAGCTGACGGAATTCTTTATTCTCTTTGGCATATTCCTCGACACTCTGAGAAGAGAGAACGAGATCTCCAGGTACTTTCAGAATTGTGCAGTTCTCGTTGTTATTTTCATTCGCCAAATCTTTCTCGGCCATGAGACCATAACCTCGACCCTCGATATCATGAACTTTCACATCAACGAATTGGACGTCATTTAAGACACACCACGCCGGGAGAGAATCTATTGGGAAATGACCCCTTTTCATCTTGTCAATTTTGAAGCTGGACTCATTGGAGAAACCCAGCAAGCTGCTCGTGTCTAGTTAATGTTAAGATAGGCGGTGGGTATGTCGTAGATCTTTAACATAGATCCGTAGGGCTGGTGGGATATCTGTATACTTCTTAAAAGAACATTGAAGTTATCTCAAATGCCGAGTGGCGTCACCCTCCATCTTTTGTGGCACGATCCCTGCTAAAGTCCACAATCAGGGCAAAAATCCAGGTCCGGCGCTCCTAAAAACGCCTAGGAATCTGAAAATTAAAAAGTTTATCTAAGATAAGATGGCAATCCATGCAACATCCCCCTCCCCCACCTGCCCACCTTATTGTACAACAAATATCGCGCTGCATTTGAACCTCCTTGTTCTTATCCCGGTCGATCACCAGCTAGGTAGAAATTTAAGCTTATCATAAGAGAAAGAGAAACTTGACCTTCAACATTATGCCCAGGGATCCGTTGATCGGTCTTGTTGGCAAGCCTTCCGCCGGCAAAAGTACGACGTTGAACAGTCTTACTGATGCTACGTCCAAAGTTGGTGGGTTTAGCCAACCTTGAGTCGACAAAGTCTCTATTTCGAGACGCGAAAAACACCCCGCTGATATAATTTGCGAAACAGGGAACTACCCGTAGGCGCTTCTTTTTTGTTTCTAGTACATATATAACCCGTCGGTAGAACCCAAACTAAGCCGACTTTTTTTTTCAAACCCTCAGATTCACCACGATAGATCCGCAACGAGCGATCGGCTACCTCCAGATAGAATGCGCCTGCGCGCGCTTTAATGTCCAGGACAGGTGCAAGCCCAATTACGGAGCCTGCGTCGAGGGGCGGCGTTCCGTACCGATTGAGCTGCTCGACGTCGCTGGACTGGTCCCTGGAGCGCACGAGGGCAAGGGGTTGGGTAACAAATTCTTGGATGACCTGCGGCATGCCGACGCCTTGGTTCACGTCGTCGACGCTAGCGGGAGGACGAATGCCGAAGGCGAGAACACCCGCGGCTACGACCCATCTCAGGACATCGCGTGGCTGCGCAGCGAGATCGTGCAATGGATAAAGGGGAATCTGTGGGGACGATGGGGCTCGATCAAGAGACGGCATATGGCCACGAAGTCCACCGCGGTCGAGACGCTACAGGCGCAGTTCTCCGGCTACGGCAGTAACGCGTCGGTCGTGGCTCGGACGCTCGACCGGATGGGCCTGAAGGAGCCCCTGGAGCACTGGACCGAAGAGACGGTCGACCAGGTCGTGAGCGCGTTCATCGACGAGAAGTTCCCCACCGTCATCGCGCTGAACAAGATCGACGACTCCGACGCCTACACCAACCTCATGAAGATCACGAAGCAGCAAGACCCGAACATGGTGGTAGCCTGCTCGGCGAAGGCCGAGCTGTTCCTCCGAAAGATGGCAAAGCAAGGCTACATACGATACACGGAAGGCACCGAGTTCGTGGACACGCGCGAGGACCTGATCGCCGACGGCGACCCCGACGGCGGGGGCCTGAAGGAGCTGGACGAGAAGAACAAGAACACCATCGAGGAGTACCGGGACATGATCCTCTTCCGGTACGGCTCGACCGGCATCGTCCAGGTGCTCTCGAAAGCGGCGGAAGTGCTGGGGCTCGTCCCCGTCTTCCCCGTCCGGAACGTGTCGACTTTCAGTTCCGGGTCGGACGCCAAGGTCGTTTTCCGAGATTGCGTGCTGGTCAATAAGAACCTGACGGTCGGCGAGGTCGGTCGGAAGGTCATGGGAGATGCGCCCATAGCCTATATAGAGGGCGTCGGTGGGGTTCGCGTATCCGAGGATGCTATCGTGTCGGTCGGGAAGAACGATGTGAGTAAACGAACTAAAAGTATGAAATCGTCACCCTTTGCTAACATTATGGATTAGGTCTTGTCATTTAAAGTAGGACGGGCATGATACCATAAATCTAATATATATTAAAATCCTCGACTCCCTTACACAATACATCCAATGTATCCCATCTGATGGTCTACAATTACCACTCCTGTATACCCAAGGTATACGCACATGCCGATATGATATCTCTAAGCTCCATGCGCTTCTTCGATGAAGTATAGACAAATTTCAGAAAGCGGCGTAGTGGCTAGCTCTGGTATGCACCCCCCGAGGCTGTTTCTTTCTGCCATTTTACCACATACCGTCTTTGTCAGTCCGAGGATCCATTTTCAATGTGATTTGGGGTGTATTGCAAATACTCTATGAACTGTGTGTTCTGCCAGTAAGTTTAACGAAAGGCAAGGGCTTGGAGAAGTAGAGTGACTGCCATTAAACCAACTCTTAGGTATTGGCGACATGAGTGGGAATTATGCCTTCGTGTTTGAAAATGCTACCAATAAGATCACCATAATACAGTGAACGGGAAAACAAGATCCTCGAAGTACTAGAATATAAATAAATTGGTAGGTATCTTGCTGCCATCGGTATCTTGACTATATTCTCTGTATCTCTGTCTGCGTCTGTGCGTGTACACTTTCTCCAGCCTACCCCTATATCCTCTACGAGTTTAGAAGAAACTATGGATCCGTAAGATGATGAACTAGATATTTTACTGTTTTAACGACTCCCAGTGATATCCTCTACTTAATAACTTATACATGTAGGGAGTAGTCATACTTGGGAAAATGAAATATTGGCGGCTATTCACGAGCAGTTGACAATCAAAAAGGTCTCGCGCAGGTAAAGCTATAATCTCCGGGTAGATTTCATATACCTGACAAGACTTCCATGGAACACTAGGGAAATGCAATTCGCGGAGTTTAGATACATCTAAGTTGATCAACGTATGTGACCGATTGAATCTACTTCTTTTTTTTATCTTGCCCTTGACTTTGTCCCAAGTCACACTCCCGTATGGCCCTGCCTGCATGAGACGGAATCACCTTTGGACACTGGCATTGGTTTCCAGGATGATCTTCTAACCCGATTTCTAAATTCCTCTTATGTTAAGGTAATAATAGAACCGTCGAATCGCCGTATTGGGTATGTATACTCGATGTTGACAAAGCATCTATATTTTGGGTTGGATTGGTCACTCCTCGTCTTCACCTTAAGGGGCTCGGCGACGACCCTTCCATTTATATTGTACAGTTACTCGCACACTAAATGGACAACATCATAGGCGTCATGGAAACTCTATCTCTCCTAAATCTCCTCGCCTGACATACCATCATATCGGCGAGGAAATAAACACTGGACATATCCGCGAGAGGACACTACGATACCCATCAGCCCCCAATCCGTTTGATCGTATCAAAACTCTCGAAGCACATCATCTAGCTCACCCATTCTCGAGGCTCGTATTCGTTTAGCTATAAAACTGTATGTGTCTGTTCCTTGGGAGGAGGGCTGGTGTCACTTAGAAAGTCATACAAAGCGTGTGTTTGTTGAAAACATACTTGGAAGAAATTGAGTATTTTTAGGGCATGAGACGGCTGTCTTTCCGTATGGTTGAGAATAGACAATTTCACAGTTATAACATTATGCCCCTATATATGCTGTGCTACGAAGTACAGCAATCTATTGAGTCTATCTCACCTTTCCCACATTGCCAATAGTTTCATGCTTTTGATCGGCATTTCATCGTCGGTTCTCGCTCGCTCAGATATGATTGGTTAACAGGGTCAAGCTCTACGAAAAAGGGAAACACATTGTTTAATAAACATGTAGTTGAACCCTGCCCTCTATGTATTCTCCTTTTCAAATCCCGCAGAGTATGCCGTCAACACAATATCAACACAATAGCTGAATCGGCATTTATATAGAGAGGTTTGTGACTAATCCCACTACGAGCTTACTGCCTTGGACGTAGCTCGTTGAGCTTTGCGAAGCAAATATGCCCAGCGGCTGGCTACCTACCTATAACTTACAAAAATTGAATATTAAAAGGTGTCGCTACCAGCTCGAGAGGAATTGCTGGTTGAAGTACATTATAGTGACCATATAAAGACTAACTTAACTACTCGCAGCCCAATCGGCTCAGAAATTGTGCTATAGTGTGTATATATAATATATAGTTGCGGTTAAACCAGCATTGAGTACCCTCATCGAAAATTACGACTATAGGTAGTAGTAAGTTACGCAGACGACTTGAACTACTGGAGGGTTTAGATATATACGGCCTCACCTACCCCTCGAAAGTGAAGGGGGATGTTCGATATAAGAGCAAAAAGGCTTAACACATGTGCACGGATGAGAAGAGAAGACGTGGTTATACAGGGTATCATAATTCATGATCATTAAGCACCTACACAAAGGCGGGTAAAGTAACTACTAATAGGTGGGAAGGTAGGTTAGGTTAGGTATGTATGTCTAAAGCAACTGCAAAACCAACCGCCCGAAAAAGGCCGAATGAATCATAGACCACCATCCGAATGCGCAGAAAACAATCCTATGCATTCCATGCTCCGGTCCATCCCTTTCAAAATAACCCTTTCCCAAACCGGGTGCCCCCCTCCCCGAAGAAAAGAAAAAAAAAAGGCATTCCCCATGCAATCGTGTCGAAGTGTGATTAAGGAAAAAATAAGAAATTAAAAGTATAGCGGTAATCGGTCGTCGTTGATTGCGCCACGATGATGCAGTGCAGACAGCGCGCCCCTGTCACACGCTGCCCCACCATTGCTGCTGGTGTGCCGTTGGATGTGGGGAAAGTTACGAAGGTCGCAGTTGCCAAGACGTTCTAAATGGGAACCGCCCAAGCCCAGCCCAGCCCTTTTTTCGTTTCCCACGCATCGTTTCCCCAAGGTTTTTTTATTTGGCGATCATACCACCCCATAACGTTAAAATGGAGGTGGCTGGATTCCAGGCGAGAAGAATGTACCGAACATGGGTAAGGGGTTTGCTGGTGCTGCTGCCGCCATATCCATTGCTCTATTTTTCTTTCTGAGCAGTAACGGCACCGTTCTGCCGGTAGGACGGCGCTTCGTTTAGTATTTCAGTATGATGTACCTGTAGCGGGGTGGTGATGTCAGTAACAATTCCTTGTAATGCATGGTCTTCTAACACTTCGCGCGCACACACACAGAGACACAAAGAAAGTGCCGTGCATCTCGGTGTATGTTGCGCAGCTTTCCCCTCAACGAGGATCGCAGATAATCGGAGAAGGGAAAAGAGAGAAGAAGGGTCGCAAAAACGTACAGGGCGTGGATTATACCCGGGATGTAACCCAGGATCGTCAACAGGATGTTGATGCACAAGTCGGCGCCGCAACCACGCTCTAGGAAGACACCGATGGGCGGTACGAAGATCGCGAAGAGGATTTTGCAGATATCGCTGTTTGATCAGTCAGCAACTACCTAGTTACTATCTACTCTCCGTCATATCCGGAGCTAAGACCCGCCATGGACTGGGTGAGGACTTAAAGCAACTTACCTAGCAGTGAAGGCCATCTTGAAGGTGGTAATGTGTTTTCTTGTCTCTCTGGAATATGCTCGTACGTAATAATTATGTATTGGTCGCAAGATTGTAGTGCAATGTTGGCAATGGATGATTGGGATTGTTGGGTTAACAGGTTCGTTGCTGTTGGGTATATGTATATGTAGAAGATATGAAATATGAAGTCAGACACAAACCTCTAACGCAAACAAAGGGAGGGGAATGCGGTTTATATAACCACTCTAAAGAATGTCTACCTTATATTACTGTGGAGTGACTTACGAAAAAGAAGGTTTTTTTTTGGCCAACTTCCATGTTGCATATCTTTTACTTGGTAGTGCGTTCCAATGGGCTGTGATGAACGGGTAGCTCCAGTGAATACCCAAACTATGTAGACTGCGTCATACCGTACATCATGCTCAGTCATAGGACCTGCCGGGATGTGTGCCACCACGTTTTCCAGGTGGGTTCCCTGTTTCCCTGCCCTCTTTTTGCTTAATTTGAAACTACTGGAACTAGCACCTGTCAAGCTCGATTCTCCATCGAAAGGGAAGACACTCACACTTACACGTCTCTCTAGTACGAACCATAGGTACTCTATCTAACAGGGAAATTATGTATTTGCTCATACGTATGTAACTTTCTATCTACTTTCTTTCACCCAGCCACACAAAGGCAGCTGCACAATGCCCCCCCCCCCGAGATGCAGCAAGCCTACTGTAGGTACCATATTTTATTTAGATATGGATGGAGGACCGCTGGACCGCATACCAACGGTCCACCACCTAACTATGTAGGTATTTATGCAGACACTGAATCTAAAGGACGATAGCAAGGGTGTTCCTGTTCTTGACCACTAGTCCTCGAGTCATTCTACTACATACATAACAATGCCCTCATGTTGAATTGATAAGACATACTGTATCTACCCAAGCTACATATCGGCGCAAGCAATAGTTTGAAGCTCTTGAGCTCCCATGACATGAGCTATCGGAATATGTATGACGTCAGCTGTGGCGTCTACAAGGGGACGACCATGTGGCTAAGCACCCTGGCACCCAAGTGCCGAAGTGCCGTTCATAATTGCGCCATTGATGTAACTACGTACAGAGCCAAGGATTCTTCCTTTCCATTGCATCAAATTCGACTTCCAAGATTCTATTACATAGTCTGACTTCAGCCCTTGAAGTCAGTCCTTGTCGGGCTGAAACGTACCTGCGCAACATCTCTAGGTGGGTAGTTATGTAAATGGAGAGTAGCGATTTCGTAATCACCATGTGGCGCATGATTGCGTATTGCGGGCTGTGCGGTAGACTAGAGCTAGGTATGTGTGTACTTATAGTACTTGGCTAAGCCACACTAAACGATCTGATATATCATGTTGTTACATGTGGTTAGGTATGCATGTGTGTGTTATTGTGACTTGCAACGGAGCTTACTAAATGGAGAGAGACATATATACATACATAGAATCCGCAGTTTCACTAGAGGTCTATCACTAGCCTCTATACTGTAATTCAATTGGCTGGGGAGAGAACTCGGTGAGCCCTTCTCCTGCTTCTACATACACAATACCAGTGTGTCTAGAGTAGCTACCAAGGGCTGCAAAGCTCAGAACCAGCCGAGTTCCGCCGGTAGATCGTCTTAGATCTTGGCGTTGGTGCCGATACTTCCGGCCCGCGTCTCACGGTCACAATCGACAATCAATGCAATCTCTCTCTCTCTCGGTCGCAACGAGAGCGAGAGTGGGAACAACAATCGGCGTAGCCGCTGCGATGTTACATACTGTTACGTTTGATGCTCTGCACATTCTCCCAACATATATGTAAGGCGCTTACCTGGCTGTTATCTACTCTAGGTGGTCCGTACATATACAATGGAAAAAAAGCAAAGCACCTGATGCGCCGCTCAAAGCCACGTAGAAGAAGTAAGCAACGTGACCGGTATTAGCGCTGGCATATCTTCGGAGACGCCCGGTCAACCCTTCGCTTCGGCTAGGTACGGACGCCTCGCCTCGTATAGGCTCGTTCAACGAACGAGGTGTAACTACTAACTACAGTATATGTTTGTATATGTTTGATTCTAGTTAGTTAGAGGACCGACCGAATCTAAACCGGTCGAAATTCCAGATCAACAAGCTGCTACGTGTAGTTGACCGGCTGCTTGAATGTGCAAACGTTTTCTTTTAAGAAAGTACAATTTAAGGGGTAGTACGAAAAGTGTAGATTTCGTCGTTTCATGTCAAGGTGTTTGAATATAATGGTGCGGACAATCACCTTTATTCTGATCTTATCGGCAGCAGTGCGTGTTTGTCTTGATTCTTAGTGTCTCCCCTCTAGAGAGGTCGCAATATATATTGAGTTGGAATCTACCATGCTCTATGTGCAATTTCAACGTCTCCCATGCATCATCAATGTATGTCAGTATGTTTACATTTCTACATCAGCCGTATATCGCATATCGCTGCTCCGAAGCTATATAAGATAGATAGATAGGCCAACGGATAGCAGCTTATTATACATGGATCAGACCCCTCAACCCGTTCCTAAAAAGAGGTCTATCTCCCCTTACAACATTCGAGCGGGCCGGGAAGCTGGGCTGGTGACCCGTTGCGTGGCGAGTTGAGGTTCGAAGGCGGGCTTCTCGAGGAACTGCTGGATCCTGGCGGAACCGTCGACCAGGACGCCCTGCTCTTCTTTGGCCTTATCGGCTAGCAGTGCCTTCTGTCTGGTCTCTTCGATGAATTGGCGGCGCTCCTCCGTCATGCGCCACTCTTTGGGAAACTTGGGCTTGACCTTGAAAGTGTGATGTCTCGTGTCGAGGGGAACGTCCTCGAACATATCCGTAGGGTCCTAGCAGATAGATACAATATTAGTAACCGAGTAGTCTTTTTCCCCCTTCCGATAGATATCTCCCTTCCCCCCTTTTTTTATTTTTGCTCTGGTGAAAAGGAGATAGGCGAAAGGGGTGGATAGCAAATACATACCTTTGCCTTGTCGACCAATGAGTTGATCACGTCTCCAAGATACCTCTTGTTCTGGGCTTGGTGCTCGAACTGCTCGCAGCTCATCTTCGCAATGTCCGTCTCGGGGTTGTACCGCGGGCCGAGCAGCTTCTTCAGCTTCAGCTGCTGCGCCTCGTCCAGCGGCAGGTCCTTCGGGCAGAACTCGACGACCACCTTGTTCTCGGCAGGGTGGAACTCGCCCATGTATGTCGTATAGCGGAACCGCAGGGGCTCGTCCGCACTCGGGGGTTCGAAGGGCCGTGCCAATTCTAATTGTAGATAGCAACACCATTCCATTAGTTCAATGTCCCTCACATGAATATCTAAGAAAACGTGGGCGAAAGCCAGTAGCGTAAACGAGGGCCACTCACTAGACAGCAGCGGCATCTCCCATGCGGCCAGGCGGGCGTATTCCCTGTACTCCCGGAACTCCTCGAACTTGCCGTGGGCCATGCTCATGATGTCGTCCTCATCAAACATGTCCTCGTTCTGCTCGTCGGTGATCAGGTCCGAGTCCTCCTCGTCCTCGTTCCAGAACTTCTTCGACTTGAACCCCATCCTGGGCGCCGCGACCGCCTCCCGCGCCTCGGCCTCGACCATGTTCATCGTCCGGTCCATATTCTGCTGCACCGCCGGCGACATCTTGTCCCACCGGATCTTCAGCTTCTCGATCGCTCGTAGCTCCCCCGCCGTTAGGTTGCGCTCGTCCGCCGTCTCGTCTTCTTCCTCTTCCTCGGGTGCGGGGCGCCGCTGCGTCGTGGAGAATGCTCGTCTCGCTGTCGCTGCCGCTGCCGTTGCTGGAGTCTGTAACCGTATCGGAGGTGCTGCTGTTGCTGCTACGAAGCTTCGTTGGGGGTTCGGGGTGCGTCTGCAGGCGCGCAGACACACCCGCAGCGGCTGGACTGTTGAAGCCATGGTGATTAATGGCTGATTGGGTTCATCCGCCCGTATGTGGGAGTATACTGGTACTGTCCTTTTGTCTGCTTGTGAAGCCTCAGCAAATTTCGGTGGACCGTCAGATTAGCGCATCTCGAAATTGATCGGGACCCTTGTCGGTGCGGTGCGGTGCCCCGGGAAATGCTGTCAGTGTTGACAGCTGGCAAGCAGCTTCACATGTTACATCGACATATGCATTTGCTATTGCCACCTCCAAGACTTAGGTAGGTATGTACATGTAACCAAACACCTTAATGTCCTCATACTTTCGTTTCTACCTGTAAATTAATTACTCACCTAAAATGAGTTATTACCTTACAGCTACTGAGGTCATCCTTTACTAAAGCTAAAGTTTAATATCCTTGCATTAACTGGGACGACGGACTACACGGACTACACGCAGACACGGAGTCTGACTATAACGCCGTCTTACGTCTCCGGGTTACTTATTCACAATTCACCATAACTTATTTAATTCCTCATACGTCATTCTACTTTCTAATTCAGAAAACACAGTACCAAGTTTCTCTTTTCACTAACTAGTAACCTACTCCCTCTGTACAACGAGATCACCGTGTGGCTTTCCCTGTTACCTACATATGTACTACCGTCCCGGAGTTACACTACAACGCCCCCGGACGCTAATCACTTAATTAAGTAGCCGGTTGGAAGAATCCCGGAGTGTCACCCAGCGGGATCAAACAGCCACTCCCACTCTTCAAGTATCAAGAACCACTTGCCGATAATGGCAACGCCGGTAGAGGAGAAGAAGCAGAAGAGCGTCGAGGAGCAGTCTTCCACAATTCCTACTCCCGATGCGGCCAACGACGGCCTACGGCGCGTAGCCTTCGTCACAGTCGGCGCCACAGCCGGGTTCCAGCCCCTGCTGCAGGAGGTCCTCTCGGCGCCGTTCGTTGACAAGCTGCTGGAGCTCAACTACACGCAGCTGGTGATCCAGTGCGGGCCCGACAGTGAGTTCGTCGAGGCCTACTTCCCGCGCGAGGAGGACGAGGAGGAGAAGAAAGAGAACCAAGTGGATCGCAGCGACAAAAAATCACCCGATGAGAAGAAGTTGTCGCGAGAAGAGCTACGTGAGCGCCGAAATAGCTTCATTCGACGCATCGCCGTTTTCGCCTACACGAGCGAGATGACGAAGTGGATGCGCCTGGCGGGTCCGGGCACCGATGAAGATGGAGGGCAGCGCAGCCACGGAGTTATTATCTCCCACGCAGGTTTGTCTAGACCACAAGCTACCTCTTCCTGTGTATTCTCCTTTTCTCCTTTAGCTATCCTGTATATTTCTCGGTTCTTTTTGTGCCTCTAACCGGCTATGTCTCTTACCCCCCCCTCCCCCCCCTTCTCCCTCTCCTATTTTCTGTACTTGTTTGTAATAAAGAAGGGAGGATAAACTAACGTAGGAATTTTACTTGATCAGGATCCGGAACTATCCTAGACGCACTGCGCGTCAACTCGCGACTGGTCGCCGTCGCGAACCCAGCCCTCATGGATAACCATCAGGAGGAGCTAGCCAAGGAGATGGAGCGGCAGGGGTTCCTGGTGTGGGGCAAGTTGGGGTACGTCAATTCTCTTTCTCTCTCTCTCTCTCTATATATATTAGAAGGAGTTTCATTCTTCTTGTTTCCCATTAACTATATAGTTTTATGCTGGCTGCTGACATGAGATCTCTTTTTCTCTTCTCCAACAGCTCGCTCGCCGACTCAGTGCAGCACATCGAGGAGCACGTCCCCAAGAAGTGGCCTCCCGAGGCACCGGCCGATCAGCCCTTCCCCGGCGGCTTGTGGGACGTGATCGAGATGTTTCGGTACTAGCCAACGTAACGTTGGGTTGGGAGGGCGAATTACTTGGAACGTGATTACGGATGCGGCTTTGAGGTTTTGATTTCAGTATTCTCCGCCGTTATCTACCCCCTTAAGCATATATTACGCCATGCTCAAGGGAAATTTATGTGAAATAAGGGGTCTGGCTACCTAGTGGGTTGGCAGGGAGGGATATTGCTGCTGAAGGGAAAGCAGACGGCGGATTTCATGATGATATGGCATTGGTATGGTTGGTACGACGACGGCACGTACAGAGGTACAGCGTGTGGCTAAGTTGGGGAGGGTTGATTCTGGCGTTTTCATGACGGAGTCCATGTATGATACCCTTTATTTGAATTTCCGCAGTGAAAAGGCTTCTCTTCTCCTGCTTAACTTTGTGGTGCCACCATGGGAAAATCTGAGATACAAGACTTTTTTTCCCTATCGTGATATCACCTAGAGTTATATGCCAAGCCCTCAGAAGACCGGACCCTTTAGTTAACCATTTCTAGTTCTCTCGCAAGATAAGCTTGAATTGTATCTTAAAGCATCTACCCCTTTTTTCTTTTTTTCTCATCGCAACTCCAAACAGAAAAAAGCGGCAGCAGCAGCAGCAGCAGCAGCAGCAGCAGTAGGTAGTAGTAGTAGTGATGGTCCAGCCAAGTAAACTCTGTCCCCACCCCTTGTATCAAACCCTCCGATATAGCTACATAAGTAGACTAGACGACAATATATATTTATTTATTCATCACTCATAAACTCGTATCTTTCTTTCTTTCTTTCTTTCTCGCTTTCTCCTCCCCCACGCGTGGCGTCTAATGGATATATATATACCTGGGTAGGACTGTAACCAAGTAGGTAGGTAACTACTCTAACTCACTGCAGCCCAGCGACCCCCCAAACCTTAACAGCCGCATCGCCACCCGAGCTCGCAACCCTGTGGTCCCCGACCCACGCCACGCCACTAACCCCATCCTTATGGGCATTGAGAGCCTTGACCCTAGCCCCGGGCTTCGCCAAGCTCCAGACGAACACATTCGTATCGAGGGCGCCGCTCGCGGCGTGCGTCCCGGCCGCGTTCCACGCGATGCTCGCGACGCGGCCCGTGTGCGCCGACCAGCGATCCGTCGCCACCTCCAACCCTCCCGAAGAAGAAGAAGAAGAAGACACCTTATAGGCTATGATCTTGCCCGAGCTGGTCCCAGCCGCCAGGTGCGTCCCGTCGTCCGAGAACGCGAGCGCCGAGACCGCCGTGCCGACCGGGAGCGAGGCTTTCGTCTCGTGGGCTAGCGTCAGCTTTCCGTCTGCGGCAGCAGCAGTGTACACCCGGACGGCATTCCGATCCGTGCCTACGGCTACGAGCGACCCGTGCGCCGCGATGGCGGTCGGTTGCGCGTCCGCGATGTCGAGCTTCCCGGCCGGCTGGCCGTTCACGAAGATCTCGACGCCGGTCGCCGTCGCGACGTAGACGGCGGCGGCCGCCGCGGAAGCAGCAGCAGCAGCAGCAGCAGCAGCAGCAGCGACGCCCTGCGGCTGCGCGGAGAGCTTCAGGCCGCCGTCGCCCGTGAAGGTAGCGGCGGACTCGTCGATGGAGCGCAGCGCGTCGTCCCAGCCGACACTGTAGGCGCGTCCGGCGGCCGCCGCGAAGCCCGTCACCTGGTTCGTGTGGGACTGGCCGTCGACGACGGTGCCGGCGCCCGAGGCCACGTCCCAGCTGCAGACCCTGCCGTCGAAACTGCCCGTCCACAGCGTCTTGCCCCCTGCGGTGGAGCCCGCGCTCAGCGCCGTGACGGTCTTGTTGTGGCCCTGGACGACGCGGACGGGCTTGTCGCTGCCTTCTTTTAGGTAGGTCAGGTCCCCGCCTAGGCTGAGACTGATGATGAGGCCATCGCTGCGGCCGTGCGGCCACACCACGCCGACTTGCTGGTCCGGAATGCTAGTGGCGGCGCCGGCGTCGCCGCCGAACCGCCACGTCTGCGTGACCTTGCCGGACTCGACGTCCCACAACTTGACGGTCTGGTCAGCGCTCGCCGTGACGAAGCGCTTAGAATCGGCAGCCCAGCTAACGGCAAAGATACTCCCGGTGTGCTCGCCCTCGCCAATGGCGCGGGTCGGCTCGCCCGTCTTGCCATCGTACAGCTGGATGCGCTTGTCGGCGCCGACGGTGACGAGGGTGTTCCCGTCGGGGGAGAAGGCGGTGCCGAGGACGAAGCCCCTGTGCAGGCCGGCGGCCTTGGAGTTGAACTTGAAGGGGGCGCCGTGCAGGAAGCACATGGCCATGTCGTCGCTGACGGTGGCGGCGCGGAAAGGGCGCGCGGCGCGCATGGCGACGGCGTTGACGACCTTGGAGTGGCCCGAGACCTCGCCGACGCTGTTGCCGCTATCGGCCGTCAGGCAGTGGCCGAAGCGCTCGCGGCCGTCGCCCACGGCGATGATGCGCTGCGACTCCCCGTCCCACGCTATGTCGTTGATGCGGCCCGAGATGATGTGGTACTCCCCTGCACGTCCAAACACATATATATAGATGACGTTAGATCGCTGTATATACTACTAAATATAGATATATATCCTTGTCTTCTTCCTTTCTAGCAGATAATAACAACCTCAACTACGTCTGGGTGTGGTGTGCCTACCTTTCGTGTTGACAGCTTCGATCGCATCCCACACCCGAACCGAGCCCGAAACATCTCCGCTGGCGATGTAGAACCCGCTCGGCGAGAAACGAGCTACTGAGGTTTGGGCCGTGTGGCCTGTGTATTGCTTGCAAGATGAGGGGTCGTCGATAGAGCGTACGAATATAGATTTGCCCGACTGAAGGTGCAATACGTTCGTTAGTTATATAGTATAATACCATACCATACCATATCCCCCATCTAGGTCCAAACACACAGCTTCGAGAAAAGAAAAGACATACCGCGTAAGCTATCTTCTCACCCTTGGAATCCGTCGATAGTTGGGTCGGTTGTCCTCGTGTTGTCGCTGGCGAAGCTGCCAGGATCTTCTCGATTGTAACCGACATGATAATAATGACCTGCCTAGTTCAGGCCAGCATGCGTTGTAATAAAGAGACGTGTTGGATACGATGACATGAAACCTTAGCTTAGGACCTCAGTTCTCAAAATCAGGGGGGTTGTTTACTATCTACCCGATCTGCCCAAAGCTGTAAGTAAAAGTAGGAGGGGCAGCGAGGGGCAAGGAGCTTTACTTATTGCGGGGCAACTGTCTGACGTCTGCTGTGGCTGTGCAACTTATAAGTAGTTAAGTGCGTACATGCTCAAAGATATATTAAGAGGCATCAACATCATCATCACAGTTCAAAAGCTAGAGCTCTAATACTCATCTCATCAACGCCAGTTTTATTTTTTTTCGTCTACCTAGTTTCCTACCCTAGTTTTTCCTCAAGTAAGCTTCACAGCAAACCCTTAATGTTCATTATGGGAAGGCATCTTCCTGAACAAACTCGCTAGGCTCCCATGTCAAATCCTCCAGTCATCAACTACCATTAACATGAATGCTTCGCCTCATAATAGAACTAGCAAAACCACCAGTCTCATGCGTCCAGTGTATGGTTGAAGATAAAGGAGGGTGTTGTGCTCCTCAGCTGCTGTGAAAAGCAGGTCGGTACGTGCTTGCAAGAAAGATTAACTGGTTTAGGTACACCTTCACCATCTTCGCTCCTGTTGTCTTCGCCGTGACGAAACGTTGCGCAAGAGCCTCTACTGCCTCCCAAAGGATTTTTTTTCTTTTCGATTCTCAGTCATAGTTGCTTTGGGTTAATGCGGACCACTCCATAGAGGTGCGCAAATTCATTGTGGTTAGGAGAAAGCTCTGGCCAGGGGCAATAACGGGCAGGGCTCTACCAGTTGTTGCCGCCGCCGCCAACGTTTCCATCCCAGCCACCCGTGTCCGTGGAAGTTGGCATGTCGCCGCCAGTGTTCCAGTCAGAAGTGTCGATAGTACCCATATCTGGAATGGGGGTGGGATCATCGTCAAACGAGTCGGGAGCGACGGTCTCCTTCTTGCATCGAACCTTAGTGTGGCCAGTCTCACCGCAGTTGCTGCAAGTAACTCGACTCCCTATACTCGTGTATTAGTAGAAGTCTCACTTGGAGATATACCCAATAACTTACAATCACGCGGCTTAGGGCACTGTCTAGACTCGTGGCCATACTCGTCGCAGTTTCTGCACTGCACCTTTTCCATGTTGCGAGGCTCGGGGCATTCATTGGCACGATGTCCCTCGCCATCGCAGTTGCGGCAAGTGATTTTCTTCGGGTTCGTGCACTCCTTGGACGAATGGCCTTCTTCGCCGCAGTTAAAGCAGGCATGGGATCCGCCGCCGCCACCCTCGGGGCAGTCGCGAGAGAAGTGGCCCACTACGAAAACGCTATATTAGCTGCACACATCTTATGATAGAGACCTAAAAGAGAGAATAACTCACTTCCGTTACACTTTCGGCACTCGACGTCCGGGCCAGCCACACGAGGCATGGGGCCTAGAACCATAATTAGTCCGATTGACGACAAGATGTTAGGTACGACGAGTACTCACAGTCTGCAGCCTTGTGACCAGGTTCCTTGCAGTTCTTGCAGGCGAACGGATCATAGCGCTCCTTCGGGCCTAGATGAGGGTCAGTATGTGATGCTAGAAATGGCGCAGATATAGTGAACATACAGTCGCGAATACGATGACCCTCCTCGTCACAGTTAAAGCACTTGATGATGACCCGCTCCTTTTCCATCTTCTCTTGATCACAATTCTTCGATATGTGACCAAGTTGCTCACAGTTGCTACACTTAGGGAGACCACGTGTAACAACTTCACCCGCGTCCTTAAGACGTTCCTCATTCTCCTCGGGTGATTTAGGCCAAGAAGGGACCTCACGAGGACGAGCGGCCCGGCTATCGAACCGGTAAGTGACAGTGTAGGTCTTGTCAAGGTTGCCTTGAAAGTCCATGTTTGTCATAGTCGCCATAATTGGTTTCTCGATGGCGATGAAGTACAAGCCGATATCCTGTTGACGGAAAGCCTGCTCGAGACTAAGGTAGGTGGTGTCAGGACAAGATTTCACATACTGTTGGACAGCAATCTTGACGTCATCCATGTCATTCTCTTTGACAGCGGTTAATAGCTGCTCCCAGGCCTGCTCGGTCAGAACGTCATCAACTTCAGAGCGGTCGATCTTGCGAGGATTCTTGCACTCGACAGCATGATGACCTATTAGATAGGATAGTTAGTAATACAACATGGTAACTATCTATTCACAAGATTGTAACTCACCCTCTTCTCCACAGTTGCGACACTGCGCAGGAGGCTTGTCAGGGCAATCCTTGGCCATGTGGCCTTCCTTCTCGCAGACGCGACAGGTGCCAGTGAACTCTCTCGGAACGGAGGGGTTCGTGCAATCCGCCTTATTGTGACTAATAAGATTAATTAGCCTTGTCATCAATTGCAACATATGATGGTACAAACCCCTCCTGGCCACAGTTGTAGCAGGTGCGATCACCGCCACCATTGGCTCTGCCACCATCGACAGCACCGGAGCCACCGCCAAAGCCATTGTCAAAGCCATCTGCAGCACCGCCGCCAAATTGGTCGTCATCGAAGTTGGTTCCGCCGAAGTTGTCATTAGTACCAAAGTCATTGGTACCGAAGTCGTTGGATCCTCCCCCGTTACCCCATTGGTCGGCGGGACCAGTAGTGTTGTTGCCAGGACCCCAGTCAGCCATCTTGGGTGATCAGACTGCTGTAAAACAGGTTGAGTCAATAAGATACATCAATGTCTAATAGGTAAGTGTAAAGATAGAGACACTGATGTGGTCATAAGTTGGAAGGTACGTGAGATATTCTTTCACTTGGGGAAGATGGATTTTGAGATGGGAAAGCTTGTTGAGTAGACGAAAGCGACAAAAAAAAAGGGGTGGAAGGTGGATTGGAGTGTAGATACGGTTTCACAAAACCATTTCCACTGAGGTAATCAATGAAAAAGTTTTGCAAGGTTCAGGTTGAAGGATGCTAGTATAGAAGGGCAACATGAAGAGAAGGCCAATGAAGTGGCGAGGTCTTTTGTTATATCTTACCCGGAGTTGAGTGTTTCGAAAGTAGGAGATGTCGATTGGATAGCAAAGAGAAACAAGAGTATCACGCAAGCGTAGGAGGGGTCATACCAATCCAGAGAAAATGTAGAATGGTGTGTGGTGGTAGGAAGAAAGGTTGATAGATGGAAAGAAGAGAAAGACTGGTGATGAAAAGGCAGGTTGCAAGAAGATTGTTGCGGTTGTAAGTAGTTGCCAGTTTTAGAGGGCGGGCATGGATGGATACATGTGGGGTTCAACAAGAACTTCAAATAAAATAGGTGAACTTGTAAAAGAAAGGACGTTCTAGTATTCAATAGGCAGGCAGGTGAAAAGCCAGAGAAAATTCAACACGAAAGTGTCACTTACTGATATAGTGATATCGTAGTATTCCAGTCGTTGATCGATTGTACGATCGGCTTCTTCCCTAGTAGGCACTCGAGGAAAATAAAGGTGATGATAGAATATTCTTCTCAAAAGAAGAAATATCGAATTAGCAGTGAATCTAGGATGGTGAATAATTCCTCCAACGTTTCTGGTCAAGACTTGACGTGACGACGTTGTCAGAGTTGTTGATGTGGAAGGAGGAGAGGGGAGTGGGAAGGTTGGCAAACACACTAGGAGGAAGGTAAACAAATAAGACAGAACTTGGAAGGGTGATTAGGGTTATTGATGCCTAGGTAGGTATTTATTCAATGTACTGACCTTGTTTCTGCCGAAATTGCCGCCTAGGCTAGATAGTTACATCCAGGTATGTAGGCAATGCTTGCTTAAGAAAGCAAAAGGGTTCAGTGTGGTAGGTAGGTCAACCAAGTACTAGGTAGGCAGCTACGTAGTTGCTATTGCTCTCATACATATAGGTGACGTAGTTCCTTCCAAGTTTTGTTGATTTTACTGATTCAGAAGGGCTACAGGTACATATAGCTTATTGCTTGCCTGATATCTAAGCAGGTTAGCCTACACACATATGTACTGTCTGCATACAGATGTAATCAGAATTCTCTGTATGTATTGTTGAGGTCTGTCTACTGCCGTAGAGATGCTATTTGCCTGTGATTACCCTGATTTAAATGATATACTGTGGGCATATTTTCTAGACCACAGCTATCTTGTTTTATGATTCAGCTAGAAGCAATATACTAGCACTTACTGGGATGCTTTTTACAGTATGGTTTCTAGTAAAGGCAGTCACACGGTTCTATGAATAAAAGAAAGCTACATGATCAGCATGATAATAAATGTAGGTAGCTAGAATCCAAGCTTCTAGATATCCACTATGATAATAATGTTTAATGGGCCAACGAAATACATTGAATACGTGCTTAGAATTATGCGTATATCGAAGTCTACTTGATAACATAGGATTAGCGTACTCTCAGGTTGCAGTTGCTACATAGTATTGAATTACTACATAATCTGCAAGGTACCCTGGCCCTGCTTGAGCTATCAGTCTTTACCTTAGGTACATAACAAAGAAAACTCATTGTAGATTCTTTATCGGAAGCCTGACTCTAAATTTCTAGGTGCCTTGGATTAATCCATGGGAATACTCTAGTATATGGTATGCTTGAGGAAGACCAGTGAATATAAAATCAGAGGTTTTATTACTTTCTCCCATCCTGTTAGTTGCTTTACATAATTATGCTGGCACTATGCAAAGGTCTACTAAAGGGATGTCCCTTCTTGTATTCTGCTATTCTAATTATACAAATACTTAGATATCTAGTATTAACGTTTGTACATATATCTAATGTGGTATTGCTACAGGGAAATGTAGCCTCCCAGGTGGATTTGGGCCACCGGGCTGCTTCCACAGAATACCCATCTAAGTCAAGTCGAGTGTACCCAAAACATCTCTGAATAGTTAGACTAAAGAGAAACAATATTATGATAAATTATGTCTTGCCTGTTGTTTTGGATGGAATTATATCATCATGTCGTGGAGAGCACAACGTCGCCGTATTATATACTAAAAACAAGAACATTATGTACAAACTACGTAGATATTTGTCTCGGTAATAGGCATAATTGTATGGCAAGAAATGGAATTATTCTTTAATACTACAGAGAATTATCTGGGAAATAGCGACAGAGGCAAGGCCAATATATGAAAGACTTTGCAAGATAGCCCTCGTAGATTTTAATTTTGTTTATAACTAACCAACTACTCAATTCTTTTTAGAGCTCAGGTGTTTTATATAACCTCTTGTCAAATTATATAGTTTCTAGAAAGTAGGGCTAGAGTGAAGGGGCCATTTGTACCTACTGGATCAAGGAGATGTAGTTATGTTATTCCCTACTGGCATTCCGTCTGACGTTGAAATGCTGACTAATCGGTTACCAAAGACCCATACCCTTCCTTAACCAACTACGCCCAAACCTGGGGACAAAATAGATCAATTTTCTCGCTACATTGTAGGGCGACGCCACCATATTCCCAACGCCTAGCATCGGCTCATGACTCCCAATTCAGTAGCAATAACGGGGAGATGTGTAGGTGGGGTACTGGGTTGCTGCTGCAAGTATGTAGCTCCCCGCAACAAGAGAAGACAAGCCACACCATTGTCTGTAACACAACTTGGGTAGGTACACAAAGTGTACAAATACGAATCGCAACTTTCCGGGTGTCCAGAATCCTATATTTTGCAATTCGGGTTCGCTTCCTAATATATACTACCTGATTCTAAGAAGTCAATCGACTATCAGCTGTTCACGATGGCAGCTCCGGCAGACCTTCCAAAGATGGAGTACCGCTTTCTAGGGCGCTCGGGTCTTCAAGTCTCGGCGATATCCCTGGGTGGATGGCTGACATATGGCGGTTACGCTGAGGAAGGTGAGCAAACCGATGCTTTCTACATATATCTCTAAATGCTCGTCGACTTGGGTACCACTAACACGCCTTATACATACAGAAAAGACTTTCGCGTGCATGAAGGCAGCCTACGATGCAGGTGTCAATTTCTTTGACTGCGCCGAGGGGTACGCAGGTAAGAAAGGTCCCATATTCCCCGTGGCTGGGTCAGCAGTATTAGCTGACAGGAAATCCTACAGAGGGAAAGTCGGAGCAAGTGATGGGCGCAGCCATCAAGAAATTCGGCTGGAAACGTAATGACCTTGTCATCTCAACCAAGGTATATATACCTACCGCGTTTGTTGACGAGCTCCGGAGCCATTTCCCTCACTACCAACCACATAATTAACATCGGGCAGCTATACTGGGGCGGCGCCTTCGGAGACAACCCGGTCAACAACAAGGGGCTCTCCCGCAAGCACGTGATTGAGGGGATGAGCGCGTCGCTCGCGCGCCTGGACCTCGAGTACGTGGACCTGATCTACGCGCACCGGCCGGACCGGCAGACGCCGATGGAGGAGGTCGTGCGGGCCTTCAACCACCTGATCGCGACGGGGCGGGCCTTCTACTGGGGCACGTCGCAGTGGAGCGCGGACGAGATCGCGCAGGCGTGGCGCCACGCCGACCGACTCGGCCTAATCGGCCCCGTCATGGAGCAGCCGCTGTACAACCTGCTCGACCGCGAGAAGGTCGAGCTCGAGTTCGCCCACCTGTACCGCGACGTCGGACTTGGGTTGACAGTATTTTCCCCCCTTAAGCAAGGGCTTTTGTCCGTAAGTACTAAAACAAGTCAATATCTTCTTTTTCTCGTTCTGTTATGGAACCTTCTACAAGATTGAAGAAAAATTTAAACACTAACTTGACTTTACCACAAAAGGGGAAGTACCGCGACGGCGTTCCCGCCGACTCGCGCTTCGCGCAGGAGCAGGTCGAGTTCATCGCTGGGTACTGGAAGAGGACTGGCAAGGATAAGGTAAGCAAATACGATCTATATGGTTGAGCCACACTGTTTATTCCCTTGATAGCTACCTGGTTTCATTGTGTTTTGAAAAGGGCCCGCGAATAACTCCCATGCCCTGCTGAGATATTTTTTAAAAAGACGCAACTGCTGACTCTGGTGGTTGTAGTGGGACGCCGTCATCAAGCAGATCAACAGGCTGCAGCCTATTGCCGATGAATTAGGTGTCACGTTGAGCCAGCTGTCTCTCGCCTGGGTCCTCAAGAACCCCAACGTCAGTTCCGCTATCACGGGCGCCAGTCACCCCGACCAGGTGTACGAGAACGTGCGGGCGGTTGAGGTGGTTGGCCGACTGACCCCTGAGATTATGGAGACGATCGACCAGATCTTGGAGAACAAGCCGCCCGCGATCACGGCAAGATTCTAGATTATGCTGCTGCATACCCATCTGCATGACAAGGCAGGAGCAGAGAGATAATCCTGTAATCAGTAGGACAGCTTGTTTGAAAGGATGCAAAACCAGTTTGCCAACCTTCTTTCAAAGATACTAATGAAGAATCCATACTGGTAGCAGAAATGATAACGTACTAGAAACAAGAGAGAACCAACCCGATTCCCTGAAATAGCTATACATAATGAAGTCTAATGTACGCGTAAAAGTCAAAACAGCTTCATGACAGATGGTGTCGAGTAATGACACGACAAGTCATGCATGCGTAGACTTTTCATTTCCCCTGCCCTTCCTTAGGTGCCAAATGCTGAAAAGTGTAAAAACCTCCTGAACTCCATGCCAAAGAAAAATCAATGCCGAGTTTTGGTTTGCTCTCAATCGCATACATACATTCACTTTGATTCCGTCGCAACGCCAGCCAAAAGCGGGTATTAAGTTGACTAGCCTGCTGTCCCCTATCCAAGCGCCCTGTAAAACCATGTTTGTTTGATCTTCCCTCATATCGTCACATCCATATTCGTTCCGAGTACCGCTAGCCGCCTATCCTATCTAGAACCTAAGACTGCCGGCGGAGGTCTGTCAGGTCCGCCTTGAGGCGAGTTGATCAAGTTAGGTGACGAGCCAACATTGGTTTGCTGCGCCTCGATGTACGACGGCGGACTGCCATGCTCGGACGTAGTTGTGGCGGACGTGGTCGTTGCCACTGCGGGGGGCAAGGCCACATTCACCTGAGAACTCCCCATATGGCCCAGTTCGATCTCCTCCACAGCTGACTGTTGCTTCTGGGCGGTATATGCCGGCGGGGCTTCTCCGAACTCGTTTAAGCCTTCATTCCGGCGGTTCGCGACGGGACCATGACCTGGACCTGGCCCAGCCGCTACCCCTCCGTTCTGACCCGCCGACACTCCGGTTCTGGCGAGGTTCCACGGCCGATGATGCCTCGGAGGTCCCATGGTTTCGATATCTTGTCTTAGGGCATTGTTGCGATAGCTGGTCAGGGTGCGGACGAGCTTTCTGCGTCGGTAGCGAAGCAGCATGACCACGCAGGCGAGCGCAATGGCGCCCACGACGGGAATGACAAACCACCCGTAAGGGTACCTTCCTGATCCGTCATCATCGTCATCGTCGTTAAGGATGCCCCTTCTTCCAAGTCGGTCCATGGTTGCACAGTCTCAGTTGAGAGGAGTCAGATGATATCGGAACGCGACTGATGATCTGGCAGTTTCCAGCGGTCGCAAGTGGTATCGAAGATAGTGATAATATAACGACTAATCGATGCCCTTCTTGTCGCTGGTACTTCTAGAAATATCGCATTTGTTTCTTGCAGTGAAATCAAGCTTGCTGGTGTAACACGATGCTTCGATAAGTTTTCTCGAAATGTGTCGTCACCGGTTTGTACCCCCGTCGTGTTGGTGTTAAGTATATGTTGTGTTGGTTCGTTCGGGGTCCGTCGGGTTTGTTCGGGATAACTGGAATGGGCGACAGATGACAGAATTCCCAGAGGGATGCAAAAGTTATATTTTGTATTGACGTTGATGGCAATTGAGAATAGGGACGAATTGAAACTTAGGTATGTATAAAACGTTGTCCAAGTTCCAAGTTTATCATTCGCATACGTAGTAAGCCCATATGCACCGGCCCGTGAAGCTAGTCTAGGTAACGTCAATTATGGAGGACTTGCTCCTAAAAATGGGTCTCAGGTCTAGTCTTTTAGTGGTCTGGCTAGCAGTTACACTACCGAGGTAAGGGATGTTTCTATATGCGTTACAGCTATCATTACGCCGCTTAGTCATCTAGGAAGCTGTAAGAAATGTAATTATCTACTTTCAATATATAAGAGCCACCCTATCGGTATTCTATTTTCTGAGTCTATGTCTCATTTTTTACCTGCTAGCTGTAGTAAAGTGGTAGACATCATCGACCATATACCACCACCTACCTACCTAGCAGGCTAAGCAACTGCCACCACCAGCTTCTAGCTGTCACCAGTACTTGGCTGTCACTTTTAATGGCACAAGGGAGCTGCGAATTTATCACCTAAGTGGATGACGTGGGTGCTCCCACTGCGGCTGGCCGGTATTCGTACCCGCTACTGGTCCACGAATGCGGGATTGCAATTTACAGCGTCGCCGGGCTCCACAAGAGGGACGCCTGCACCTGGAGTAAATGGTGTCCTAGGGGCTGTCCCGTCGATGGGACGGGTATATAGATACAGGGGCCATGCCGTAGCCCGTTGGACTGAGAGTGGTAGGAACCTGGATGTTGTCCCAGTCAAATGCTTTGACCCATAGGTTAAGGTTCATTGTGCCTGATTAGATCTCCCCCTTGATAAAGAGATAAGAGACAGCAAGAGAACTGTTCTCCTTACATTCATATGAGTCATCTGGATGAAGATAGAGCTTCTCGGTGGCGAAGCCTGGAACCCGCCAATCTTCCACGAGTCGATTCACAGTGTTCTCATGGCCGATAGCGAGCACTGAAATACGCACTCGCGGAGCTTGCTGCTAGTCACCATCTGTTTCTTTCAAATAGCAAACAAAGAACTTCTTGAAGTCTTCGACATGCTCAGGCACGTACTAGTAGTCCGGCCTTGAAATGTAACTTGTCTTGGGAACGGGACGGATCGAAAGCCCGCAAAAGAGCTGTGGGTATGAATCGGATTGGTGTAACTTGCCATGACGTAGGCCGGGACCGTAGTATGATCGAGACAGGCACCTTTGCCACGCCAATGCTCATCTATGACTTGCAGGTTGATACTCCTACGTGCTACGTCCTCGACGTAATTTTGACCGGAAAATGTCGTCGCGATAACCGGCTCTATGAAGTTAGGAGCCACCTCTGTTGGTCATAGCACGGAACTGGTCTGTGAAACCTTCCTAAGAGAAACAGCAGTGAAGTATGGTGCACTCTCAGAAGCAATTAACTCCTGAGAAACGGCGAGCCACGAGTTGCCAGAGATGGCCAGTTTCCCGCAGCTCCAAGGTTGGCAAGCTATCCACTCGATGAAGGCAAACCCATCTTCCACAAACTGGCAGCCAAAGAAGGTGAGGTCTCCTTCAGAGTCATAAACACCGCGAGAATCTGGGTGCAGGACGGCGTATCGGGCCCTTCATATTTCCCGCAGTTCGGAGACGGCAGCAAGCGGCACGCGGAATCGGTGAGGAATGTCATCTAACCACGGCCCGCCAACCAGCTTCTCGTCAGGACTCCAGGTGACTATCGAGGGAACCTTGTCCATTCCTGTCGGAAGAAACAAGTCTGTGCATATGGTAGTACCGTCACGAAGGGTGATAGCAATAGCACGCTCGAAAATGATATCACATGAGAGTAGCCTTGCATCATCATATCGGACAGTACCAGCCCCGAGAGTGATCATCTCGCGCTTAAATCCAGTATACCGAGCGCGAGAAGCATCAGGAGGATGAAAGCGATGTTGCGTTATAGGACAAGCTTCATTGCTATAGACCTTGAGGGTTCCGGGGACGATTTCAGCCCCCACGGTAGCGTGGTTAGTGACCCCTGTTTGTAGCGGGTAAGGTGGGATAGCGTCGTCTATAGCTGAGATGGAAAGTTGGGTCGGATGAATTGTTGCAGCCGACCCCACGATTACCTTAATTAAGGTTTGTGAAATGCGGAGACGGCCAGAGGAAGAGACCTACATGTATGGAAGTTTGATATTTTCACACAATCCCCTCACCATAACTTATTACGCCATGAGCACCCTAGATTAACCATAGGCTGTTTCTACATAAGCCACGTAAGCCACGTAAGCCAGACTTTGTGCCCCGACTCTTTTAGGGCAAGTAACATTAGCAACCTCATAGTTGATGGACTCCTTGGTACGTGGCTTACATGACAGTGCTACTGAAATACTCCCACAACAATAGCCCTGGGCCATGGAAGCCTCCAAGGCCGGCAGGCCGGATGTTGTGGTTGTAAAGGTGGAGACACGGAGGAAATATCAACATGAATATCGGGATTTAGGATGATACCCCTAACTAGAGCTAGCGGCCGGGTCGGGTTATAAATGGTATAATGTAAGCTTACCAATCGGTAGGTATCTGAAGACGTAGGATTTATTACATCATATCTCCGACTCTTGAGATGAGGCTCAGAACTGGACAACGGTGATAACCAGCAGGTTGTATATTATTGATTGTTAAGCTTGCTAAGCTCCCATGTCGTGATCACCTTTGTAACGCCACGTCAATGTCATGAATGGTGGCTTCTACTGCACATAATCGATATCTGGACGAAGCTATGGCGGCTCCCACTGTACGTGGTCGATATCTGGACGAAGCTGTGACTTGCCTGCGGCCTATATCTACCAAGACAGATGGCACATTCAGATCAGGACATTCTTCTCATTGTACCATCTTCTCAGTATAGCTATTACCCGGAAATCCTCAAGCATGTCTAGCACACAGAAAGCACTCATCGTAACAGAGGTCGGCAAGCCTGTCACCCTGGTAAGCGACTGGCCCATTCCTGAGCCTGGCGCAAACCAAGTGCAGGTGAAAGTGACCGTTGCCGGCATCAACCCCCACGACCAGAAGACTCGCGATATGGGTCTCTTCTTTGCCAAAGGTCATATCACAATTCTTACCCACGACGTCGCCGGCAAAGTCACCAAGCTAGGCCAAGGTGTCACCGATATCGCAGTCGGCGATCGTATCGTGTACCAGCCGTCCGTCGCACCGGGCTCGTCGCAGAATGGCCTGCAAGAGTACACCACCGCGGACCTGGGGTCATTCGCTAAGATTCCGGACTCCATCACGGATGACCAGGCGGCTACTCTGCCCACCAATATCATCGCGCCTTTGGTGGCGCTGTTCGACTCACTGCAGATTCCCGCGCCGTGGTCGCCAGCCGCTAAGAAGTTTGACTATGCCGGCGCAACGCTCCTGGTCGTCGGAGGTGGTTCAAACTGCGGTCGATTCGGCGTCCAACTGGCCAAGCTCGCGGGCATTGGTACCATTGTCGCGGTGGGTGGCAACGAGGCCGAGTTGAAGTCCTACGGGGCCACCCATGTCATTGACCGCCACGGTGGCTACGAGACGGTTCTTGCCCGCATTCGTGGCGTCGTAGGCGACGACCTAATTTACGCCTACGACGCCATCAACCCGCCAGACGGCCAGCTACTCGGGCTAAACGCCCTGTCGAGCCATAAGAAAGGCGCGCTCGCCCGTCTGATACCTCGCCTTCCAATTGACGAGTCAAAGGTTTTGGGAAAGAAGGCAGGGTTTGATGTGCGCGATGTATTCGGCGTCTCTAGCCAGCATCCTGAGCTTGCGGGTGCCTTTTGGTCTCGAGTCCCGGGGTACCTCGAGTCCGGTCAGATCAAGCCGCTTGCTTACGTTGTCAAGAATGGGCTCACGGCAAGCAACGTTAATGAGGTGCTAGATGCCTATAAGGATGGAAAGGCGGTTACGAAGACACATATCCATTTGTAAACGAACCATAGATATTCGATACTTATTAGGAGACCGGTGACTACCTCCTATAAATTAAATAGAGCCTTGCTAAATCTGCAATGTTCCATTTGTTAGGTCTTTGGTGACCCACTTAGCCAGCTCGCTACCACCCGCTATCACAGTGGGGCAATGAGATCAGCCCCTGCCATAACTATCTGGATAAATAACGAGATCTGTCTCCAGATATTTCATAACGTAGTCGATTACTGAATAAAGGCAATCTCAACATGGAGGTCCAAAAGGTGTCTCGGGCCGCCATACGGTGCAACCGTACACTAAAGCATCTATTAATTCGCTAGGTTCGTATGTGTGGATATGACCATGGAGTATTTCCGTGAGTTCCTGAGAATCTCTGACGCGACAGGAAATCGCCCGGTCTGCATTTCACTATCGTCTTCACGGAAGGCCTCTTGAACCGACATAACTGCTGACAATATGAGTCCTATGCTGTCTGACCGACAGGCCGAAGAGCTGTAAGTTAGGCACGAAGTGATCTACTGACTGTGTTAACTTACATGTGACAGCCACAAAGCCTTGCTTGCCTACCTCCTAGGAAATGGCTTGCACGACACAGCCAGTGCCTTTCGACAGGAGTTGGGCCTCGGCGAGGACATATTTGATGCGACGATGGCGAAGAAGTACGAGATCTTGTTGGAGAAGAAGTGGATAAGTGTTGTTCGACTGCAGAAAAAGGCATGCCCGCGTCATGATTTGATACTCTCGTTACTCCGCAAAAATTAACCAGATGCTATGTTTAGATCATGGAGCTCGAAACTCGAAACGCAGCACTGCAATCGGACCTCGAGAATCTAACACCCGGTTCCCGTTCCCAGCTGACGAAAGATCCGTCCTCCTGGCTACCCAGTGCTGCTCCCCGCTATACTCTCGAATCGCATCGAGGTACAATCAACTGTGTCGCTTTTCACCCCATTTTCTCCTCCATCGCTACCGGCTCGGATGATTACACTATCAAAATATGGGATTGGGAAGAGGGCTCGTTAGAGAGAACGATCAAGGGACATACACGGGCAGTGACAGATCTTGACTATGGTGGCCCAAAGGGCGGCGTTCTTCTCGCGTCTAGCAGCGCGGATCTTTCGATTAAGCTTTGGGATCCGATGGACGAGTACAAGAATGTGAGGACTTTGGTAGGACACGAGCATAGCGTGAGCGCCGTTCGTTTTATATCTCCCTCGGGGACATCGCTCGTTAGTGCGAGTAGAGACCAGACTCTAAGAATATGGGACACCAGCACCGGCTACTGCACTCGGACACTCCATGGCCATGTCGGCTGGGTCAGGGATGTTTCTCCTTCCGATGATGGGCGTTTCCTCCTGTCAACCGGGGATGACATGAGCGCTCGATTGTGGGACATTTCCACATCGGGACATGAGATTAAGGCAATCATGACCGGCCACGAACACTTCAATGAGTGTTGTGCATTAGCACCACCAACTTCGTATCAGCATATCGCCGCGCTCGCAGGAGTCAAAGCCCCGCCCGCAAGCAGCGCAGCAGAGTTCATGGCGACCGGTTCACGAGATAAGACCATCAAAATATGGGACGCCCGGGGCACCTGTCTCCTGACCTTGACCGGTCACGACAACTGGGTCCGGGCCATTGTTTTCCATCCTGGCGGCAAGTATCTTCTGTCGGTCTCGGATGACAAAACATTGCGGTGCTGGGATCTGACTCAAGGGGGCAAGTGCGTCCGAGTGCTTGGGGATACCCACGAGCGCTTCGTAACGTCCCTGCGATGGGCACCGAGTCTTGCTCGATCTCTAGGGTTAGCCGGAGGTGGCGAGGGGGAAAAGAACAGGACATCACTTAGCGCATTGGGCAAACCTGATGTTTCAACTATGCAGATCTGCTGTGTAATAGCTACCGGAGGCGTTGATACAAAGCTCAGGATCTTTGCTAACTGATACGCCGTTGCTGGATGTAAATTCCGGCTGTGGACTGTTACTTTTCAACAATAGGATTCAGGAATGTTGATCAATGGGCTTAGAGGCGCAGGTCTGTTGTTTCATTCCATTACGCAGCCGCTGATTGTCGAATCTGCAAGTCGATATCTATACTGTATCAATATCTAGGCCTGCCATACCAATTCATATGGCCACTGATAATTGTATCATTGTAGTCTATAATGTATCTGATATCCAAAAAGTAAATAAGACATTATAAGCTGCTTCTTCGAACTAGGTAACGGCTTGAACTTATTGTGTGTTCTGATTTACCTAAATTACATGCATCGTCAAAGTGGGTATGTACGTATGTAGGTAGCCACTAACGGGGTATAATTAGTGGAGGTAGACATGTGGCTTGAATATCCGGCCACTGGGAAAATGCACTAAGTTTACTTCAACTTCTTTGATGACCGACGAATGGAACTAAGATTAGCCAGGCTACTTTTTGTACAGAGAAGCGCTCACGGAAATCATTACCTGGAGCAACAAATTGCGTAAATTTTACACAACCTCATATATCGAGGCTACCTGTTAGGAATGTAAAAAAGACCATGTCCGAAAAACGAAGTAAAGGCAACGTTGTTGCCGTACGAGGTTCATCACCCACCCCACATCCGCTGTGTCAAAAGATTGGTGGGCCATGCTAACCCTTTGTTGAAGGTGTGTTGGTCGAGTGCGATCCTTCCATCAAATCCATCATTATCAATCTGGATAGTGAGAACAATGCATACATCATTGAGGATCTCGACGAAACCCACCTTTTGATCAAGGAGAACCATTTGGGGGAATTGAAAGCGAGGCTTGATGACGTAAGTTCAATCTATGTAGTCTTCTTGGAGAATAGTGGTCCAACTAATACAACGCAGAGACTGAAGGAGACGGTCCCTGTAGTCGAAAACGATTCAGACTCAGATCGGGATGTCAAGTGAAGCAACTTAGGTCTACCATATGGATTTAATAGAAGATACCACTACTAGACGAGATACATCGTGCCTAGAGCCTAGACCTGGTTCTCAGCTATAGAACTGAATTCTTGGGAACCAGGGTTCGGAATTCACTCTTGGATTGGAGGAAAATTTCCTAACATTCACGCCACAGTATCCCAATGAAACATGTCCTCGATCCAGCTTTACTCATACAACACGAATACAGATATGTCTTGACTTGACTTAGAGCTTCTCAAATCTTGGTTTCGTCTTCTTGATCCCTGACATGAGCGCTGATTTGATATCGTTCGTCTGAAGCATCCCCTGATTCCAGACACCAGTATACCTCAGACCTATTCATGTTAGCATGCCTAGCGGTATAGTTCGAGATGATTGACACTTACTGTCTGCAACAGAATTATCCCTAGCATGGTTGAGTAATTCTTTAGTACCCTGCACAGCAACGGGGCTTTTCGATGATATGAGAGATGCTAGCTGAATAGCAGTCTCGATAGCCTTGACCTTCGTCTCTAACACCTGGCTAACAAAACCGACGGCAAGAGCTTCATTTGCGTCGAATATTCTAGCAGATAAGCATACGTCCTTCACCCAGGAGAAGCTCGACACTGCTTTCGGCAGTCTACTCAGAGTGCCAATATCTGCAGCTAGGCCTATGTCGACCTCCTTGACGGCGAACTTAGTGTCCTTGGAACATATCCTAATATCGGCGCAACAAGAGATGTCGATGGCTAGGCCAAGCGATATCCCGTGCAACACACATATCACAGCTGATAGAGGTTAGGTTCGTGTTATAAAAATAGTAATTATATGTATTTCCACTTACGCTTTTCGCATTTCTCTACCTGGCCAATACAGTTTTGAAACTCGAGAAGATGTCGTCTATTTGTCGTTGCTCGTCTCGCTGCATCAAGATTTGGGTCGCCTCCACTGAGGACAGGGTTCTGGGTTGCTGCTTGGACGTCAAGGCCAGCCGTAAACGCTCTGTCCCCGGCTCCAGATAAAACAACAGCTCGAACTTCTGGGTCGTGGGATAATTGCTCGAAGACCTTCCCAAACTCAATCCACATCTCCTCAAAGAATGCATTCAGCTTTTCAGGCCGGTTGATCTCAACAAAGGCGACATACTCGACGGGTGAAGAAACGAGGAAGTGCTTGAACTCCGTATATCCCTGCAATGAAGACATGATGCGCGCGAATATGACAACCGCTCTTTTAATGTGATATCTGAAACTATTTTAAAATGAACCTAAGTTCGAGAAAGTTCACGGTTAGAATAGTAACAACGTCTAGTTTTTGAAAGAAACTACTAATCTTACATGGACGGCTCAGTGCTTGTGATCATAAGGTGAGATTGAACCGAGGCATCTGGGCTGAAGCTGGGGAACCGGGGGTCAGTGAGCAGTTACGACCCACACTATCCGCTGTGAGTGGGGCTAGCTGAGCCTACAGAAAGCTTTACTGCGATAGGTATAGCGCATCTAGAACCCCTGCATTGGCTTGACGATTAGGAAAAAAATAAAAATTATTGAAGTTCTTATCTCGATTAGCAAACATCACATCACATCACAACTACATACGACAGCAACCCCCCCTAGAAGTCGTCACAATGGCAGCAGAAGTTGCACCGCTTCCGCAGCTGAAGCTGCCCTCTGGGCCTGCACCCATAACGGCGGAACAGAGATACTGGAAGTCATTCAAGAACCAACTGGTCATTCCATCACCGACGCAATACCCCGTCACCCACATCACCGTGCCCTCCACCAACCCAGCCAATGCCGGCGGCTCCTCCAGCAACGACTACTTCGCCGTGACGACGGGGACGCGCGTGCAGATCTACTCGATACGGACGCGGAAGCTGGCCAAGACGATCACGCGGTTCGGCGACATCGCGCGGAGCGGCGACGTGCGGCGCGACGGCCGGGTCGTCGCGGCCGGCGACGACACGGGGAAGCTCCAGGTCTTCGACGTGAGCTCGCGCGCCATCCTGAAGACGTGGACGACGCACAAGCAGCCCGTGTGGGCGACCAAGTTCTCGCCCGCCGACCTCACCACCCTGATGAGCGCGAGCGACGACAAGACCGTGCGGCTGTGGGACCTGCCGAGCCAGGAGAGCACGTCCACCTTCGTCGGCCACGCCGACTACGTGCGTAGCGGTAGCTTCATGCCGGGGTCCATGTCCAACATGCTGGTCTCAGGGAGCTACGACGCGACGGTCAAGCTGTGGGACCCCCGGACGCCGCGCGCCGCCGTCATGACCTTCAAGCACGCGGCGCCCATCGAGGACGTGCTCCCGCTCCCGTCGGGCACCACCGTGCTCGCGGCCTCCGAGAACCAGATCTCCGTGCTCGACCTCGTGGCCGCGAAGCCTCAGCACGTCATCTCGAACCACCAGAAGACCGTCACGTCGCTGTCGCTCGCGTCGGGCGGGCGGCGCCTCGTCTCCGGCGGCCTCGACGGCCACGTCAAGGTCTTCGAGACCACAGGCTGGAACGTCGTCGCCGGCATCAAGTACCCGTCCCCGGTCCTCACGGTGCGCGTCGTCACGGCCGGCCCCAACGCCGACGACCGCCACCTGGCCGTGGGCCTGCAGTCGGGCATGCTCTCGCTGCGGACGCGGCTGACGGGCCCCGAGGCGCGGCGCGAGCAGGACCGCGAGCGCGAGATGGCGGCGCTGGTGGCGGGCACGATCGAAGCGCACGACAAGTCGAAGGGGAAGCGGAAGCGGCGCACGGCCGCACAGCGCCGCCTAGACCTTGTCGGCGAGGGCGCCGACGTCGTCATCGCCAACGACCTGGGCCGCCCCCGGCGCGAAACCCCCTGGCAGAAGGACCTGCGGCACGGCCGGTACGCGGCGGCGCTCGACCGCGTGCTCGACCGGAACGCCAAGGACCACGCGCCCTTGACCGTCTTGACGCTGCTCGTGGCGCTGAGGCACCGCAGCACACTGCGCGATGCGCTCGAGGACCGTGATGAGGCGAGCGTTCAGCCCGTCCTGCGCTGGGTCCAGACGCATATTGTTGATCCTCGTTATGTCGGTGTTTGCGTGGATGTGGCGACTTACCTCCTTGACTTGTATGCCGAGTTCACCGGGGGAAGCGCCGAGCTCGCCGCCGGCTTCCGCACCTTACACCGCCGCGTCAGGCAAGAGGTTGAGAGGGCTCAGGTCGCTACGCAGACTGGTGGTATGTTGGGGAGTTTGCTCGTCGGCGTGGAATAGTGGATGATGGAGTGCGTCAGGAAAGAAGGAAAAGGGGATGTGTGTGAAGGAGCGGTCAAACAAATTTAAAGGGGGATGAGCCGACAGGATATAGACGATGGCTAACTTTGTACCAAAATCCGTTGGTCAGGCTTGAGGAGGTGTGTATAAGCTACATGGTCATACTGCATTGCGATGGCGTTTCGGTCGGGAAAAAGGTGGTGGGCTCCATACCCCTTGTTAGGAATATAATACACTTGTTGATATTTCGAGGCTACCTGCCTACTGATGCTATCTTATGTTAAGTGTCATCCGAATTACAATGACTCAATAGGTAGAGGCGCTACGGTGCTTCTGCTTCCACAGTCAAATAGGTTTTTACCCTATGTGCAGGCTATTATCAACATTTCAGTGTGTTTAGGATAGTCGCCCACGCCCACCAAGGGGTGCAAGATATTAAAACCCTCGAAAACGCTTCACCAGCTGCTGGTGGTAGTCCAAGGCCATGCCCCACGCTTACTTCCAATGACCTCTATCAAAAGCCTTTTATACTAAGCAACTACAATATGACCAATCTGCATAAGAAGGTCACTTCATTACAATATATTACGAACGTTTAGAGCGAGCATCGACAATCGTGACCTTGATATATACCCGTCCATTTTGCACCTTGATGACCTCAATCATGGTGGTTATTAGTAATTGAACCCATACCGATCAACAAACTGATAATGAACCTCCGAATCCTTCGGAAATATGTTGCACATATGCATGTGGTGTGCGCACCTTTACCAATGTTTGCTAAGTACTTAGGCAACAAGAGAAATGGTTGCCTTAAAAGATCATCTACGGCCAATGATAGGGCCCTCCACAAGTCTTGTAGCTGGATGGCGTCCGCTACCCCTCCTCCGTTCTAGGAAACCAGGTTATCTTGTGAACCTCATCTTGCGGAAATTGCAACAAATTTGTTGGCTTGATAACGTTATTCGACTCGACCATACAAGACTTGTTCTTTCTGACTTGGGGCCTTGATCGCATCAATACGCTCTAACAGATCCAGATTCCTTAAGGTCTGATATTTTATTATTTCCGTACTCACAGCACTCTTCCTGCCCACCATGGCTATATCCAATCGCCCAACATGTCCGGAATTATCAACGAGTACGAGAGGTAGCTTCTGGACATCAAGGATCCCATCAAGAAGGGTTACTCAGCCAATCATATCCGGGCCGCCCGTTACAGATCTACGACGATCACAAACATTAAGGGTTCTTTCTCTCAATCCACCTTCTACCTATTTTAGGCAAACAGTCAGTGCATATGACTTGCCTTGGCCGAAGTTAAGACGCTGGCTGGTGGCACATTTCAGCAATGAACCAACATTAGAGGCGACCCTTATCGAGAAGCAGGTAAGACTCGAGGTTTCTCCTGGAAGCTTTCTGAATGTGTAACTGAGTCGTAGCTCAGGAGGGTGTAGATGAGATGTTCTACTTCTACGTCCCACGAAAGTTGACCAATATAAGACCGAATAGAGTTGACAGGATGCACCTAAGCTAAGAAAGTTACAGGAAGAGATTGCTGAGATTTATCACTTGCGTACAAGGAATGATGAGAAGACCGATCGCTCGAAGCATCGCTGTTACACTCCTGACCCAGATCCCGATCATGACGACGACCCAGCGTGATTGCTATGCAGCAGAGTATTTGATTTTTAAGTCAAATCATGGTCTTCTACGAATCATACATACCTAACGATGCGCGGAATCCCATAGTTACTCAAGGGAGTTACATTTTTTCGGCCCTCCTGGGTTATACGAACTCTTACCAAAACGGCAGTCTTTAGGTTACGACGAAACAAAAGCGAGGATCCCTTTGGTTAGACCCAATAGGTTCGTTGGCCTGGTCCTACTGGCTTCCTCAGAGGGCGTGTTACGGAGTATGGCTATCTGAATAGTAGATATGCCAAGATGGTCTCCTTTTTGGCTTAAGTCAACATGGAAAACCAATATTGAAGAAGCTAGGGGAGAGCCAGTGTCGTTCCGATGTTTAGATATGTGGCAATGGATACGGTCGCTGTCAAAAAAGCGTTAGCAAATGGGTCTTCATAGACATTTGCATTAAAAAATAGGTTGATTTGGTACTGAGGTTGGAGATTGGTTCAAGACTTGGGCAATGCTGGAGAGTGAGGAAAAGGCGGTTGTAGTTGGTTTGCAATAACCATTCCACCTCCGCCCCCCCCCTAATTATGCCTAGATATATAGTAGACTTGAAACGGGCCTGTTTCATATATGTTTAATTTATAGCCGCCGTCAACAAGTTGACATGGAAATAACCTGACTAGGTCGGCATTTCGTAGGACTTTTGTAGGACTTTGTTCCACTGTGGCGTGCCGTGTTGGTCAGCCTTGCCTATAGCCCGGGTGGGCGGTGCTGCTGGGTACCTACAGTGAGGGGCAAACACTACTACCTACATGGGTAAACAATAAGAGTGCTTCGCTAGGTATTCCGCCTAGCCTTTTGTTTATAAGTCAAGACCCCCTCTCAAGCGTTCCTATGGTCTTACTGTCAGCATGACTCTATCCTTCTAACAATACTTCCGCTTTCGAATAGACGATATGACACCAATGTTACTTGCGGATCCTTTTGCATCTTCATATCATAAATATGGAAAATTCCCCCAAAACTTAGTTCTCAAGGAGGTCTATGGGGCTCATATGCTAAAGGCATTATATAAGCGTCTCGTAGAACGATCCCCGGAACTTCTAGTCTCCGACGACCAGACGTTCATATCGGTGAAAGATGTGTTGAAAACCGGTGAAGCAATAAAGGAGAATCTTTTTTCAGATGCAAACATTAAGCGGTGGTTGGGTGACGACTCTATAATAGACCCCCTTGATCCGACAAAATACATCGGTCCGCTTGCAACGAAGGAGGACCCATCATGTCGCTTCATGTAAGTAGAGCTACCTGCACTACATTTGGATTGAGACTCAACCAATCAATAGATTCCTTCCTGCGGAAACTTCAATTTCGCCCCTGCAGATCACATTGCCGAGTCTCCAGAGACTTCTAAGTTATCATCAAGTATTACCATATTTCGTTGATTTCTTAGACGTGTATGGTTCACTATCCGCTGAGGATCGCGATTTGCGATTTAGCGGGTTTCGGTCCGAGGTATACCTACAAAATCCAGAGAAAGGGGTCATCATTGATGATCTCAAAAGAAGTGGACGTCGTTACCAGTTATGTTACAACTTAAAAACAGTTGTTCTGAAGTCATTAGATCCGAAAGATCCCGTCGCTGGCTTATGGAAGATACGCCAAGCCGCTGTCCACCATCAGCTAGATATTGGTAGTGGAACTCAGCTATGGATCTTCGGTGATCCACATGCAGCTATGAAGGACATAATCAGAGAGGTTGTGAATGACCAGAGAAACCACCGAAACAAGTTCGAGACAATACCAGCATCTTTCAAATCAAGCCTAGACGTGCACTTAGGAATTGCACGGTGGTCGACAGAAGGCTGGCGACAACACATTCTATCATTGGAAGAGACGATTGACAACCTAGTATGGACAAGCGCTCTAAAGGGAATAATAATTTCTAACAAAAGATACAGACTTCCAAATTTGTCTTTATGGGCGACAGTCCGAGATCAAGGGTTGACAACCAGGATCTCTTCCTCGTGCAAGAGTATGAAGACAAAACGAACGAGACGGTGATGGTATTAGAATCCAATGCCGACAACATGAGGTCTCTCCTCGACTTTTACCTTTTACTCGTAGAAGACGAAGAATTTCCGGCCGAAGAACGGAAATCCTGTGCTCAGAATGTGAAGCGATTTCACTCACAGCTCCACGAGCTTATTTACGATGTTAAGATGCAAGTTAGAAGAGCAAAAATCTTAGTTAAGACAGTTTCTGATAGGAAAGCAATCGTGAGTCACGTTTGGTCGCTGAATGACAGTTCTGGTTTATTAAGACGATTTAGTTCATACAATTCCTCCAAACTCAAGCTGCGATTCGAGCAGAAGGCCTGTCCTCAACGATGTGGCGCCAGACGGAAAAAACGTCTCAGGAAGCCATCGCCATGCGAATTATCACTTTTATTACTTTAATTTATCTACCTCCAACGTTTGTTTCAGTGAGTCACTCTGCATACCACGTATACTATCAGTACTAAGTCCTTATTACTACCAGACACTCTTCAGTACAGATATAGTGAAATATCAAGGCGATAATGGCTCGTTCCCTACGCCAAGCTTCTCCTCGCAAGCGCTCGAACGATGGGTACAAGTATCTTTACCATTGATTCTTCTCACTCTGGGTACAGCCTTTGCCTGGTATAAGCATGAAGGCAGCAAAATGAAAAAGAAAGCTGCGTTGCTAGAGAAGGAGTACCCAGATGTATTCAGCAATGACGAATAGTCAAAGATCTCTTGCCCGATAGGTTCATACCCCCCTGAGAGGACTGGAAGAGCACCGTGGCTCTCACGGCGAATTATGCCGCGATAAGAACTTCCTGTAGGAATTTGGCGAGTAACATGCCTACTACAGTAATAGGTTCAAACATGTGTATGAGTAGTATCCCATAACCCTTCAGAGTGGGATAAAAAAAGGGAGTTCGGAAGATAGGAACATAAGATTGCAATTTAGTTATTCCTGATAGTCATGGTGCACCTGATTACATTCACCTAGACCTCAAAGTAGTATGTGCTTCTAATGATCCCCGATGCGGGAATCTAAATTTTAATTGATATTTCGTTTGCACTTTGATGATTAAACACTACAAAGTAAATTTGAAAAGGAAACCTCATAGAACATTTGTAGATCAGTGGCTAAATTGCTGACTACTACAAAGACAGTCATAATAAATGTTATAATTTCGGTGAGGGAGCGATAAGCAGACGAAAAACGCCTCATTAGAAGCCCCCAATGAAGTTTTTGAACTGATCATAGAATGGCTCAGTTACCTGTTACATGTATTTCTTGTGTTTCCGACGCCCCTTTCAACCTTAGTGCTCACCGAGTGCTACACACCCCTCTCCCCTCCCCCCTCCCCGCACACAAAATACCATCGGTTGTGCACATATGCTGTCAACGCCCAATAATGAGCCCAATCATGTTGAAGTAGATACTTGAGTTTTAACTCGTAGAGCCTACATACTGCATACCCGAGATATGCGGCAGTGTTGTTAATACCTCCAACCTTGAGTATTGTCTAGACTCGAACCTGCCGCCCTTATGATTAAGCCGGATCGTAGCATTGCCCAACGCCCCATGGCATGCCACACCCAACAGATTTGAATTATAGCCCCTTCATCAGCATGGCCTCGTGGCCTCAAGGCTCAATTATACGGCTATGCGGGCGGGCAGAGAACTCATTCCTATTGGGCCATAATTGTGTATAGCGATTAATGGAAGGCATATCTCATAAAAGAACAAAAAAGCCTTGCACCCAGCCTTGTCCCTGAATATACTTGTGTGTCTGATGTGGTACTTCGTTATTTCGGCACTTCTTGAGTCAGCCTATGCATTATATATTACGCTGTAAACTAAAAGGTTCAAAGTACTTCGTCTCATTGCTGTCAAGGCTTAGCATAGTACCCGGCGATAATAATGGGTTCTTAAGTGTGTATAACTATACTACTTAGCCCCATAGAGATCCATATACCCTTTTCACTACATTCCACCTAGGTCTTCCCCTCAGCCATTCTCCGTGTTTCATAACGCAATTCAATTTGGAATAACTGATCAGGTGGGCTAAGAGTTCCTACATTCTTACATCTTGATCAACTACACGCTACCATCCGCCATCGCTGCGATGTCTCAAGCATCACAACGGTACTCATCACAAACCTACTTCGCCGCCGAGTATGACACAGCCTTGAACAGGTTCCGAGCGCTTAGAGATGAGTACGGCAGGAAGACTTCCTGCGGTAGGGAGTTTGTCATCGTGAGCGAAGTTACCAGACGCCTTCGGAAGAGATCTGAAGCGTACAATCACGGGTCTAGCGATCACTACTGCAGCGACCTTGAACATCTGAGGATAACCGCACATCATGCACATTTTTCTTACCCTCCCGACCTGCACCCCGAGGACCTTGATAAGTACCTAAGTGTTTTCTACATTCTAATCGAATTGGGATGTCCTCAGCACATCCGCCTGTTCCTCGACAGAGGCCTAGATGACCAGCATCTACCCATTGCGCTAGAAGACCTCAAGAGCAAGATCAGCCTACCTCCAACATCGGACGAAGACAATTTCCATGAAAGCTTCTCCAGAGAGCAATATCGCTGGTCCCCTATGGTCTTTGATCTCAACATGGGCGGCAACGACTCTAAGCATGACCCGGTCATTCCTCTCTACCGAAAGGAGAAGATCGAGCCAAGAAGAGGTGGCTCCGCTCCAGGTCACATATCTACTCTTTGGAAAGTCGAGGTCCCCGAAGAACTTGTCACCGAACGCCTGCGGGACAAAATAGCAAATGCCCAAATCCAACGTCAAGTTGAGGGAACAGACGAGATAGCCACTGTAAAAAACCCTGTTTCCTAATAGTATTTAGTCGGGTGAGCTAACCATGGTGTCTAGCATTACCAATTTGCCCTGAAACAGTACCCTGCTTCCAAGCACGCCTTGTTCGCCAAAGAACGGGTCATGGTAAACGCTCTTAGAGATCAGGATGGCATGGTTCGGTACTTCGGTTGGTTTCGAAGCTATGAGGTTGAGGGAGACCAGTCTACCGAATGTTATAACCTCGTCCTCGAGCTTGGTGAGATGGACCTCTCGGAAGCTTTCCAGAAGCACCTGCCCCCTATGTCTCCTAGTGAGATATTGGGTTTCTGGGAACGAATGAGAGACTTATGGTTCGCGTTAAAAACGATCCACACCCTCCAAGTCGACGAGCTCAATTACAACATGTAAGAACAGAGAGTTTCCTTATAGTTACCTACTTTCGCCTAGTACGTTTAACTGATTAGACCAAGGTGTCACGGTGACATTAAACCCGAAAACATACTTTGGGTCGATGGTCGATTCAAGATCGCCGACCCAGCGGAAGCAGGAATCGAAGTTTCCACGCAGCCTGACATCTCTGAGACGTCTATGACTGGAGGAACGGTAACATATGGTATGTCTTATATACCACTAAGGAAGCGTTGGGGAAGCCCTATTGACTAACAAACAAAATGACAGCTTCGCCGGAGAAAAGTCGCTACATAGCTGATGGCGCACCCGGCAGTGCAAGAATATCCCTGAAAAGTGACGTATGGTCGCTCGGGTGCGTGTTTTCTCTTGCAGCAACCTATGTCGTCTTAGGGTCGCAAGGCGTGATAAAGTACAACCGCCTGCGAATACAGGCAAACCGGAGACACAAGGACACTCTGGGTGATAGCTTCCATGACGGAGTTGAAGTACTCCTAGAAGTCACATATTGGCATGAATACCTCCGTAGGCTAGCCCGAAAGAGCGACAACCTTACTCGACGTGTTCTCGACTTGGTTGACAAGAAGATGCTCGTCGGCCAGGTTGAGCTCAGGGCCGAGACGAGCGACATCTGCAAGTTAATGGTAGACCAGATCCACGAACAACAAAATGGCGTCCACTGGGATGACTTGACACCAGGGTTCGAAACGTTCCTCGACGAAGTTGAAGGGCTGGTGGAGACACAATTCACCGGACTGGATGGAACTACTTATTACCTCTCTGGCAACGAGCGATCACCGTCACCAACGATGAATAGTGAGTTTAAAAGCACACACGAGCTACTCTCACAGCCCGTCTTGCCCGTCATACTGCGCGCTCAACAGCCCAGGACAGGAGATCCAGTCTCCCGGACTCCATCAAGCATGGGAAGTCTTCAAAGAAGTCAGCAGAGTCGCCAGAGTCTGCAATCCTACCAATCTTCGGGGCGTCCAAACACCATGGTATCTCTGATAACAACGTCAACAACGAATGTTAGAGGAGTAACCAACATGTGGATGGTAGAAGCTGAGCTAGAAAGGCACAATAAGGCTTCCAAACTGACCAGGATGCTCCGCCGTAGCCCGAAGGCTAGGTCTATCAGGGCAACAAAACAGCGATCCAGTCGTGACGAACTTGGAAATCATTATGAGTATAGGGATATTGTAAGTTTACCTTAGACCATCACGCTTCGCTTTCTTATGAGTTTGCTAGGTCTTCCTTGTGGACAATGGCCCTACGATGGCACACCATTGGACACATGCGAGTAAATTAGTCAAGATCCTGGCTTGGCGCGCGTTGGGTTACGATGAAGATGGAATGGGTGAGTAGCCTTTCCAAGCGCACGCATAAAAGTAGCACATCCTAACACGGTATGCCCGTCAGAGCTCTACTTCACCAACCCCGACACGCAGGCCTCGGTACAGCAGAGCCCAGAGCAAGAAGTAGGAGACTTCGTCAGAGCCATGCGCAACGGCGAACCACAAAACGGCGGCGTAACAAGGCGCGAGAGCGGAATCATACCGACGTTGATGCGCATTCTAGCCGGTTATAGCGCGGCACGCGAGCGGAAGCCCAAGACAATTCTCATCCTGACAGACGGCATCTGGGAGGGGACCAACGAGAAAGATGTCGATACCTTGATCACATCGCATATTAAGCTGCTCGGATTGGCGAACCCACGCGACAGACACAATGCAGCGCACTTTCGGCCGGTGACTTTCGAGTTCATACGCTTCGGGCATGACCCGGCGGGGATGGAGCGGCTCCGACGACTGGACGATGATTTGAAGGAGCGCGAGGTTCCGTCAGTTTCCCCTAATATTCTAAGTCATCACCGGTGCAATTCTGACCATGCTTCTTTTAGTGACCTTATTGACACGGAGCCTGCTGACGGAGACGTCTATAAGATGTTCCTAGGCAGTATATCGGAAGATATGGATGAGCTAACCAATGTCATGAATAGTGCTGGTCTGTCGGCTCAATCACCCCTAACACCGAGTCTGCGCTCCAGCCTATCATTCTCCCCGGCTCTCGAACTGTAATTGCAGCTATAATATTTTGCCCACGTCGAGATTACACCAAGTCGTATAAGTTGTCCTCATCCGCTAGGGAGAATATTTATGCAGTCAAACACTTTACCATAACATCCTAAAGCACGATAGTTTGTCACTTGACAGATATTTATGCTACGAATATTGGGGACTTTCTTTTCTTTTACCTCCGTCTTCTCCAGTTATTACTCTTCATATTTCGCGTTCCTCTATTGATTATTAATTTTGTGAACCTTTTCAATATTGGAACAATATGTACTAGTTTTCCTTGTTATTTCCTTTATGATATCCCATTTCACAGTGACGGAAGATTGTTTGACCTTTGTGTCGTTATATACGTTGGGGGTATGAGTCTTGGTTGATACGCACGATAGTAGGAGTTGGAGTAGCCCCTTTTTTGTTGCCCAGTTTACGGTATTGGAAAGGATAAGGAGAAAGTATGTCGCTGATGAATTGAATATATAAGACATGTTTGTTGATGAATCCAAAGGTTGCATTGTTGTGATTGATCCTGCGGTGGTTATGACTTGCGTGCTACTATCCTAACTGAACGGCAACATAGATAAAAGCTGGGCCAAACCTCTTCTAAAAAGAAAAGAGAAGAACAAAGGAGGTAGGGCGTATGGGAAGAAAAAAGGTAACAAAACAACATGTAATCAACGTAGATGTATCTACTACTATCTAGGCATTCCAGCAGGTCAATGATCAAATAGTCTAGCCTTTCCATACAACCGACTGCAACTTGCCTGCAAACTCCAGCATTCCTATATAATCATATTAAACACAGAGGCACATCCATTGATGCATTATTGGATATCGTCATAGCTAATCGAAGAGCTAATGGGGGCATCATAATGTAGCCATACATCACTTGATTGTCTAGGTGCATCTCTATATGTATACATTTGTTCGTACTAAAGGATATGGTACGTATGTTTGTTTGTTGATGGCGTTGATTATTACACGGGCAACGAAAATCAGGTAGGATTAGTACATTTTGCCTGGGAAAACCTTGGAAGTTTGTTGATTTGTCTTCTTTATAATTTTATATTTATTAGATATAAGGACGCTACCGCAACCCCCTATATGCTACGCCAATCAAGGCCGGGAGGACGAGTGATTTGCATGGATCACCCGAGGTGGACATTGTCCTTAATGAAAACCAGAGAGGTTCGCGACGTTACTTCTCGCAGCCAATGAGTGGTAGTTCTGACCACGGACCATATCTAGAAGAGCCTGACGTCGTCGTCGGTCTGCGCCTAGGGTGGCTCTATGTCTTTCTAGAACCTGAACCACTGGTATGGGGTCCTCGCCGTCGAGGGCACCATCTAGAGCAGTGCCGAAGTAGTCTGTTTCAATATCGGGTTGAGCACCGTATTGAAGCAATAGGTTGATTATTTCAAGGTGACTAGCCCCACGACGTGCAGCAAGGTGAAGCGGCGGCCTCGTATACACAGATGCGTACCCTCTATTTGGGTCAGCGCCACATTCCAGGAATAATCTGCAGATATTGACATGGTTCCTGTCGACAACTAGAGCCAGGAATTTGTTCACAATCCAATTTTTGTCTGTACTTCGTAGACGACTGGACCCGAGCCACCCCTGTATCACATTGGTGATGCCAAAGAAACAGCAGGTGAAAACTGGCGCTTGTTGAGGGTTAATACAATATAGCTTAGCGGTCGAAGCAAAGTCACCATTGTCAAACCACTCAGCTAGAGGTGGGTACAATGGACTAGGCTCAAATGGATCTGTGAAGACTCTTGGGAAGTAAGCTCTGAGCCTTTCGTCTTTCGTGTCGTACCCGGAGTATTTCCAGTCCTCATACCATCTCAACGAGTAGTAGAGTATACCTGGGTGAAGTCTTCTTTCAAAAAGTAGACTTCTTAGACAAAGTCTGGCGGTGAAAACGTGCGCCTGGACTCTAGTCCAATGATTTGTCTCAAGGTAATCCTGAACGGATAAGTGGACAAGGCGGAATGAACGGGAAGGGGCTTCCACAACTTCGACTAGATTACGGCAAATATCAAGAATGCAGTCGACGGTTATCTCGCTTTCATAGGCGTTTGGATCGTACATATCCATGTCGATAGAAATCATCTGGGCTATCGTCTCAGGAGTGGGGAGAACAAAGGAACGCTCTGAACACATGATCAGCTGAAATGCTCGATCAGCGATTTCGCCCGCGCTACCATCCTGCTCGTGGATGCCCTGATATATCGCATCGTAGGCGGACGCAAGATCTCGTGGTAGGTTGGTGAGATATTGCAGAATGTCCTTCTCTAGTTTGAGTTTTAGGAGGCCGTCAATCATCAACTTAGCCCACATAAACCTACCCTTGTTAGCACATCCACGATAAAACACCATCACAGCATCAGTTAGGAAACGAAAATTTCCAGATCGACCTTCATATTCATGGTTGGACCAATGCTCAAATGAAAAGCTTACGGAACGGTACCAACGCAAGGGGGGAGGGGAGAAGCGTTACTCACATTCCTTGGCTCTTTTTGGAAAATGTGGACAGGATTTCGCCTCGAACTCCTTCGCTCAAATTCCCATTGAATCGTTTGTTCGAAACAATCCTCGAAACGACAAATCTTTCAATGTCAGCTTGGTTGTTAACCGCTGAAACTCGCAAGTTGCTTTCCTGGAAATACTGATCCCTGATATCCTCATCCTCACGACTGGCGACGAAGATCTTGAGCGAATGGGGATTGCACTTCACGAGCTCATCGAATGCCTGGAGAAGCTTTACCCTCGTATCTTTGTCACACTCATCTAGGCCATCGATTACGATGTACGTTTTCCAGTATGTTTTCACAAGTTGCAAGAGCAAGGAGAAAGACTCGTCCCAGACAAGTCGGTCGGAGGCGAATCCCGCCAATTCTTTCTTTGCGTAGATCTCTTCGGTGCATGCCATGATCTTTTCATGATTCCTCGCAACTGAGAGTTGCCGCACTAGGCTACACAGTATAGATTGGGGATCTTGGTGAGATCGGCGGTTGCGGTCGCAGAAAAAGTAGGCCCATCCGACATCGTCGCGCCACCGAAAGTAGTGATGAAGGTTATCTACAACCTTGCTGGAAAGGTTTGTCTTGCCTGCACCCGCTATGAGAAGTTAGGGCGAAAGCTTTCCACATTGTTTCTTCATTTTCAATCATAAACTTACGAATGCCATGAAGCCAGAGGAAGTTCGAGTCTGTTTGATTAAGCCATTCTTCATATGTTGGGTGCTCTAATAGCCACTGGCAAGTCCCAGGTAACCTTCCATCTTTGACATTACTTAAGTCCGACTCGTAGGGGATACCAGAGATCCACTGTAGGATCTTGACGTTGCGCTCCCTTTGAGACTTAGCCCATATTTCCTCAAGCAACCCCCCTTGCCAAAGGAGTTTCTTGTCGAGAAACCAGCAGAGATCATGATAAAGCTTTCTGGATTCTTGTCTTGACTCGTCATTGAGTTGCCAGTCACAGACCCCTGCGGCCAAGTCCACCCGCCTTTCTAGATCGTGAATGACAGAAAGCTGGTCAGCTAGCTTGCGCGTGTCAAAGGTCGCACGAACCACTTGCTTGGCCGTACTTGATTCTAAGCAATTGAGACATTGAGAAAGAAATGACAAGGTGCTCGCGAACAGAGTAACCATTGAAGATTTTAGTATGTCGCATGGTTCATTGTTTTGTCGTTTTATCACCGGGTTCGAATCAGTTGTAGTTAAGAAGAGGCGGGAGTAGATATCGCAGCGGAGGTACAACTGTGTCACCCGCTCGATACCAAGATATATTTGCGCAGATTGTTCACTCGTCGCTGTTACTGTCTATCACGTCTTCGTGAGAACTTGTTCTAGGCTGAACATGGGAAAATACTCGCCTGTAGAAGGAACCGCACCACGGCCCAAGGCAGTGCAGCATGTTGTGGATCGAAGCTAGCGACGACATCGCCAACTTCTTTGAACCGATTAAGAAATTTTACAATCCTCTCAAGAACGTCTTTGAGCTCCCATTGCCGGCCCAACAAGGTTAAATGACAATCCAAACCAGAGGCTGCGTCCTGCCTTTTCTTTGCTAGGTCTTGCAATGTTTCGAGTATTTGGGTTCCGTCAACATTTCCGTCAGGGCAATGACCCTTTGAAATGGTCATCAGATGGTGGAGTGTATGCGCGTGTGATTTCTCCTCGGCAGAACCTGCTGAAAGCTGTTCGAGGGCTTGGTTCCATATTAGCTGAAGCCTTCCTCTGTTTACCCCTTGGCTCTCTGGGTGATCTGTTTCTATTAAGGGGGCGGGTTGATTAGGTAGGTCGCTGAGCACTGTTACTAGTGTCCTGCTCTTAATTGTGGGGAAATCAACGTCTTCTTCAGTTGCAGCTTGCGCCAACATGTGCCTTGGAGGCGAAGATGAGCGTCTACTGTGGGATGCCAAAGAAGATGCCTTTGGATGAGGCTGGCTTCGATGATTAACTGTGGATAAGACATGTGCAGGACTGCGGAACTGAGAGATAAATATAGCTTTCCATTTATCTCGCCTGCGCGCCGAAGTAGCCATTGCATATGATGGAAAATATAAAGGTAAAGATGTGCGTAACTGACATGCAATGGTTCGTAGCCTTTGAGAATTCTCTGTGCCTCAAGATGGCACTTCTAGGCTAGTTACCTCAGATATCATCTTCGGCTTATATCGAATCTAGTTGGAGGCATTGACCGCGACCCACAACATTTGCCTGATTACAATCGAGGCAAATCAAATTCATTATATCTTCGTTACTAGTCATGGGGACCTCAAAATATATGCATGAAGTCTCGATCGCAGCAAGTTCTACGAATGAACTGGTCTGACTGCAGATGTAAAAGCGCATGTGATGCTCGTTTTCCTGCACTGCCCCTGAGCTCTAGCAAGTTAGAAGTTGGAGCTCGATGAGGAGAACTGGGGTCAAGTGGGGCATCAGGATGTTCCCCTGAACTCACTTCGAACCAAATCGAATATATTTCAGAAAAGTACCCCATTCAATATAACCACTTTCAGTTACTAAATCATGAAGAGTAAAAGGCATACGCCAACTTATATATATATAAGTCGATACCCCTATATGGCACTATGCTACAGCAAGATTACATGTTTCTTTCACTTCTAGGCACTTGATAGCTATTGGCAAAGCGGTTAAGACTTAGTTGATTTATTAGCTGAAGCTAATACTGAAGTAAGAAGTAATATAAAATGTAGTCAGGCCGTAACGGCGGACTTGATAATGAGAGTAGAGAATAGAATATCCCGCAAAACACGGGGAGCACCCAAAAACCCACGGCAAACATGACACGACTCATCCTCTACTTAGGTAGAGCCAGAGTTGCCTCCACCCCCGCTGCTTCCACCCTTGTGATCATCCCAGAAGTTACCACCCTTTTTGTTATCTCCTTTGCCCCTACAGTTGCCAGTGTTAGTAATTAAATGTTTCAAAGGAACTGTGCACAAAATATTTTTCCCCCTCTTCAGACACCAAGGATAGTGCGGTTTAGATGTAACATACCTGTACGGGTCGTAATTCGCTGGCTTATACTCGCGAGTGCTGCTTGAATCGCCTCCCGAACCAGAGCCGCTCGAACCGCCTCCCGAACCAGAGCCGCTCGAGCCGCCTCCCGAACCAGAGCCATGACTATAAGACGAGGAACCCGATTTGGAACCCGAGTTGGAACCCCAGCCGCTCGCGCCACCTTTTGATGCGGATCAATCAAGTTAGCCTTTCACTTTCTAAAGAACTTATATACCATGTTGTTCTTACCTTTAGAAGTGCCGTTGTTGGAGCCAGAGTTCGACGACATGGTTGGCAAAGTTGATGGTGAAGTCTTGACGTTGGTATGGGTGTATGTTTGTATGGAGAGAGGCAAGTGATCCTGTACTTATTCTGCTCGAATGAAGTGTTTCTAGTCAGGCGTTGTTGTCTTTCTAAGTCTTTCACTTTTAGAGAAGGGTAGGAGCGGTGCCTTTTATATTATTTCGGCGTTACACATTCTCTCAGTTCCCTACCCATTACATACGTACCTATGAATAATGTATATGACTCAAAGGAATACCACTTGCCTGAAATGCTGTGAATGATGTTGTCGTTGTGACAAACGAGCCTGATAACCGACCGACGATAAAATGACATCAGCATTACAACCATATACAATAATCAAATAAGACATTCAGGGCTCAAGCTGCTTTACATGTTATGTAACATGTGCGATAAATAAGAAGATGGTATTACTTTGGGCGTTAGCATGAGCTTTAGCCACAATTTTAAGGAACTCCTTGTAAGTTACGTAACATGCCGTAGATATGCCATTTCGCCGTTTGTCGGATCTATATATAGAACAAAAGCCAGTTCATGCTTAGCTAAGTAGACAACTAATAGAATACCTACGCTACTTACTATGGTAGGGAATGTTGTAACATAGACAGCTATAATAGTAGAAGTACCCAGCGGTACCAAGGACAATATACTACTTCAACTAGGGAATGTGAATAAAGAGATACTTGGTTGTATTGGATCGCGGCTGTGTCGGTGGTGTTATAGAAAGGGGGGGCCATACGCCATCATGATGTTTGTTGCTGTGTTTGTCTGCGTTAAACGTTCCAACTCATAGCAACATTCCAATTGAAGGTAGCAGCTGAAGTAGAAGCATGTACACTGGGAAAAACACCACTCAATAAAACTGATACATCATATCTCATATGAAGTACAATAATCATCCAATGTATTGAAACACATCACAAGACCTTTGGCTAATACTAGGCAGACTCCACAGCCACCATATAAGCGCACTTAACCTTGGAGTTTGAACCCAAATCATAGAACAAGCGATCTAGATATACCCATGGAGTCACCCATTCTTGTGGCACACCAGAAGCCGCTTTGCATTGCCTGACTCCCTATTGACATATATGTGTACAACATATATTATCATCCTTCTGTTTTTCTCATGGCATCTTCCCCTAGATACCAAGCCGTGCCCTAGGGATTATCGACCCGCTACGGAAACCGTCTTACTGTTGGATTGCCTTATTACCATTCATTAAATGCTATACATAGTTTGGGAATAAACAGGTTATTGAAATATGCTATTGATCTATTTTTAGGCACTCCATTGTTGCTTTGAACCCGGAATCGGAAATCCCCGAGGCGTACTTGTACAAAGCAGAAGTACCTACGCTGGAATATATGACATACAGAACAGGGTTTCCGTAGATGGTCATCGCCATGGAGAGGTCTACTCTACGTAGACACAGACCACCATGTCGGACGATTTCGACGATGTCGGAAGCGATGCGGCCCGACTTCGAGAACTCGTGCCAACCGCGAAAAAAGAACTTGAGGACCACTTTTCGCGACACCCGCTATACGAAGTAGACAGGTTCGTAGGCAATGGAGATTATGGGATAAACGTGTTGATTAGGGGGAAATCGGAGAGGACAAGTATGATTCTCAGGCGTGTCGTGCTGAAGAGGATCCTTGCGGTCGACTTTGAAGAAGAGCTCAGGACAGAGATCAACTACCTCAAGGTACACTCATGTTTTGCTTCACTCGCCATGTTGAGTTCCTACGAGTGATACATACTAACACCGAAGTATCTGTAGACACTACGGGGTGCAGCGCACATCGTACAGTTGGTCAGTTCGACCGACAACCGTTCGCGGGTTCAGCCCCATGAAAAGGATAAGAGCTTGGGACAGGTGGAGGCGGAGATATTAGGGTTGGGGATACCTTGGAAAATTTATTGCTCACAGTTTTAAAAGTAATTCCAGCTGTTATAGGCCTTGCATATCCCCCAACGGCCCAGGGGGGCACCCCTTAATCTAGAGACCATACCTCTAAAACATCTAACACCTACTACTATTATTCATGGAGATGTGCACATGGGAAATAGTCAGCTTACAAACGGACGGTATACCATATTCCCCTCTAGCTACCACTCAGCAGTAATGATTGCCGACCAGTTGATATTCCCCCAAGAACATAGCAGCGCCCCTAGTCTGAAGCTGATAGACTTTGGGATGGCACAGCTAGGTAAAGCGTGGGGGAAAGATACGTGAGTTGCTCTGGTATTAGCAGCCCTAGCTAGTAACCTGGTGTTTCTGTGATACCCTCCTGATCCATAAATAAATACAGCTTTAACCCACAAGAAGGCGCGCCAGAGAACATGTTTAAAATGGCGAAGGTAACGTAGCAGCCATATACAGACAGCTGAAGTCACGGACACTAAGTCTCTACTACCAAATAGGTCATATTGGATTTGATAATGAAAACCAATGTTACGATTACCTCCAACACCAAACGATCCTAATGCAAACCCAACCCAAACGACCGTAGCTGCGATTTCGAAAAGTACGCACAGCCACTCGCGAAGAAAAAGCGCTTTCCGCATCTGGACGAAGAGCTGCGAATGCTGATAGCTCGATGCCTAGCGGTTGACGAGAACCGGCAGCCGTCACTACGAGACCTGTTGAATTCGGCGGAGAACGCGGTGGGGGAGAAGACCGAGGCGTTCTACGCGACCAGCCCTAGCGCAGCGAAAGAGACGGATGCAGTATTTCGGGAAGTCGTGCAGAAGCTGATTTTGAATGAGGATACGGGCAAGAATAACTGCCCCCCCCCAAACAGCGAACTATATCTAGGAGGAGTAGTATTCATTCAAGACGCCTGATACCTTCGACTCCTGGAGGAGGTTTAATGGGAGGTTTCGTGAAGATTTCAAACCCCGCGGATGATATCATCGACTAGTAGAAGACGGGTAGCTGGGGATAGAATTGCATTTTGGGAGCGAGCGAGCAATGGTTATACTTGTTGGCTGTATAAAGATTTTCTAAGGGTGAGGTGAGGGGGTGGCCACCTTCGATGACCAGCTGTCTATAAAATTAGAGGAATATATTACTACGAAACACAGCCGCAATATTTGCTTGGAGCCGAGTAGTGACCTTCGTAATAAGTGGCATCGAACTCATATTCATGTATCTGTCAATCATTCCGGCTCTAAACACATACCATAACACCTAACTCTAGCAGTCGGAAAGGAAGTCATAAACCCAACAGCGACATTTATACCTGTCTATTAATCAAGATTTACCGCCGAATTTTACATGGCAAACGCCAAGAACACCCGCCCAAACATTTCGGCTTTCCACCATCGTATTGCATCGTTATGAGCTATTCCCGAAGAACTTCGTGATCTTCTGCGTGCCGGGCTCCTTCGGTTTCTTCGGACTCTTGGTGCCGTTACTTGTAGCGCTAATCTTCGGCTTGCCACTACTACTCTTTACGGGAGAAGAGGTCGTCGTCGTCTTAGCCGAACTTGTTGTCATCTTGTGTTCCTTCTTCTTCTTCGGCGGGCCCTCCTTGGCAGTGTCGTTATCATCCCCCAGCTCTCTCTTGACGCCAGCAACAGCAGCAGCAGTATTTGTATTTTGAGTGTCATTAAATCCCTTCCGAGTTCTCTTCGGCTACGAAGCCCTCTTCCTTCTTCACCTCAACTTCAGGCTGATGATGATGCTTGAGCATCCTCGCCCCTCCTTCCGTCGAGCCCTGGCTTTTCTTTGCGGTAGAAGCGCCCTTGGCGAAGAAATTGGCGATATTGTTCTTGTTCTCCTTACTATCTATAGGGATGATGAAGGAAGGCGAGTTGTTGCCGACCTTGCCGACGTCCTTGCTGACGGGGTAGACGTCGAGCTCGCCTTCGAAGGGCTTTAGTAGGGACTGCAGCTCCTAAGTCACACATACCAAAGTTAGCAAATCCCTTGATGACTGAAAAGATAGGTACTTGAGTTTGGCAGATCATTACCGAGCTCTTCTAAGAAAACATGTATATCTATCTGGACAACCCTAGGTGGTGCTGGCCTGCTGATTACTTACATTAGACCACTCGTGCCGTTTAGGATCGAGCCACGAGCGGAGCGCATCCGATCCGTTCTCAAGGATGACGGGCATGCGGTCATGCAGGAAGTTGAGCTGCTTGTTCGAGTCCGTCGTGATGATGGTGTACGTATAGTTCTTTCTCTGATCTTCTTCGTCTAAATCAAACCGGATCACCTAAGTTAGACTACCATCCATCCATTATTTACTAGAAAGATAGGGACGGGCAACTATGTTCGCTGCCTTGGCTTGTAAAAATAACAAAGAAAAAAATGAAGAAAACGCAGGCAAGTGTGAGGACGAGAGTGAGGAGAAAAGAGCACCCAACTTACTCTCAAACAGAACGACATCCCACAAGCCCGCGAAGCACATAAGCCTGCCATCGCGCCTCTTGACGAAATGCGGGACCTTCTCGTTCCCCTTTTTCAGCCACTCGTAGAACCCCTGGGCGACGACGACGCAGCGCTTGCGCGCCTTCATCGAGCTCCACATGCCCCCCGGCTGGGCGAGGGAATCGTCGCGGCAGTTGATCGTCTTCATCAGGGAGCCGTAGTTCGAGTCTTTGCGCTTCGTCCAGAACGGGACCAGGCCCCACTTCATGGCTTGGAGCTTGTAGTGGACTTCTTCTTTTCCCCCTCCCTTCTCTTCGCTATGGGGTTCGTTGTCATCATCATCCTCATCCTTATCACCGGCATTGGTAGCGGCATTGGTAGCGGCATTGGTAGCAGCATCGGCATCGGCATCAGCACCGACGCTGTGACGACGGTGACGACGACGGGGTCCCGCGCCCCAGTCCGGCACGTCGGCGCGGTAGACGATGCCGTGGTAGCCGGGCGCGAAGTTGTAACTCTGCCTGGGTCTCGGCGCGCCAGCATCGCCACTCTCATCATTACCGGCGGCGCCGCTCCTGTCCCCAGCCCCGCCTCCTCTTCCACCGTCTACGTCGCCGCCATCATCACCATAACCATCGTCATGATCATCCGGATCAGGCGGTGCCTCGTAGACGGGCATGTTATCATTCTCCAGCATTTGGCGGATCTGCGCCGGCCGCTGATTTGATTTCGAAACGGTCGTTTTGTTAGCAAATACCAAATGAACCCAAAGACCCGGAAATGAAAATTAAAGAATTGAGAGAAAAGCGACCCCTTAGGCATGCCACTTTGAAGTGTGGGTGTTACTATGCACCGGAGAATGCGAAAAATAGTGAATCAATGACTGGGGTGACACTCACCAGGGCAAGAGCGTAGCGCCCGCACATCTTGTCTTGAATGAGACAATTCTGCAAGATGGTAGATCTATTTTTGATTTTAGGGATGCAAAAGGTCCGGTAGGTCGAGTTGATGGGTGTTCAGTTGTTCAATTGCCCCGCGAAGGTAATGGCTGTAGCTAGTTATGTAGAGCTTATCAGCAGAGGCCAAACGAGTTCTCGCGGTTAAGAGGGTTGGTTAATCATGACGAAATCCTCGAGCCAAGTCTCGCGTCCGCAACACGGTGTCAGGTGATCACTTTTAAGTGCTAGTTAAATTGTACTGCTCAAACGAGTCATGCAGACGCATATTTGCAAAACTGTAACATACTTTTCTAACACTTTCTTACCAGGTAATCAGAAATATGGGAATGCAAATATTCTATAGTAAACATCCATTCGTCGATTGAGTTTACGTCTTGGTCACAATTTCGAGATGGTACCGTTTTGCACTCTAGTATAGCATGGGCTTTATAAAGTCAAACATCATGTCTCAGAAAGGGTTGGGCTAGCATTGTATAGAAATGGTAAAGCATCTCCATTCCATATTGAGTAATTTTGTGAAACCATTCCACGCCAAACCATGCAGACGGAAATCCGTCTTTAAAGCAGCAGAGACCCTTTGCCCTTCCAGTTGCATAATCGTCTTCGTGAACACATCGAAAATAAGACGTAATGCAATACCATGCCAACCACCCCCCAAAAGCCAGAAGTTCCAATTTTCTTTAGACCTTGAAACCTCTCGAGCGTCTGCGACCACGAGCGCGCTCGAACTTGCGGCCCTTGGACTGGACGTAGGGCTTCTTGTTCTTGTGGGGGCCCATACCGAAGTGCTTGACAGCCTCACGGGAGTTCTTTGGACCGCGGATCAGCAGGGTGTTGCTGCCAGTGGGGGCACGCAGAGCCAGCTGGTCGAGAGTCAGGGCCTCGCCACCGGCGGCGAGAATGCGGCTGCGGGCCGTAGCGGTGAATCGCAGAGCGGCGATGGACACCTTGGGGACCTCGAGAAGACGGTTGTCGTCAGTAATAGTGCCGACAACGACGATAGTCTTGCCCTCGCTGTCCTTGTTGATCTGGGACTTGACGCGGGAGAGGGAGACGGGAGGTCGGTTCATCTGTGTGAATAACTCGTTAGTATAGAAAAGTAGTGGGCGTCGGATTCGGCATCTTGTTCTTACGCGGGACATAAAAAGGCGGCGGAGGACGACCTTGTTGAAGGCAGAGTCGGTTCGGCCTAGACGGTGAAAAATTCTCATTAGTACACTGGCATGACCTCTATTGTGTATATTAGAACCCAAGAGCTGGGTGGGGTTGTCACTTACGGGCCAGGAAGCGGTAGAGCTTCACCAGGAGCTTAAGGTAAACATTGTCGCTCTTGGGCGCCTTGCGGTGAGTGCTGCGCACGTGGTGGCGGTCGAGATCAATACCTATTCGAGTGGAAAAGCCATGTCAGCTTTATTATTCATGCATGCTCTTTCAGCAGGATCATCATCCAAAAAGAATTGGATGATTTCTTTTCCCACTTGCGCAAAGGATGAGAAAAGATTGACGATTTGACAATTAAGCAGTATCCGACCGGACACAGCATTTGCCAAACCAACCAATCTTTTCTCAATCCTTCACTTGCACACGAAGACTCCAAATAGATAAAGACGTACCCATCTTGACGGCGACTGTGGGTTGGCTGTTGTCGTGGTGGTTAGTAGTCGGTGGTTGAGAAAGTTCGAAAAATCTCAAGAGTGGAACTCGGCAGAAAAGTTAAAAGTTTGGGAGTAGCAGATTTCGAGGTACGAATTGTGTGGGTGGGTGAGCGGTGGCAGATGGCAATTCGTTAGGGTTGGCTGCTATGGCGGGTTTGATTGGATGGGTCGTGGCTGATGGATTACAATTGTGGCTTGACATAGCTATAGCAGAAGAGAGGCTTGTGTGACACTCCATCCACCACCATGGATCTTTTAGCAATAGCATACGCATAGGAGATAGGTATTCGCAAAGGAGGAACAGGCATGTCATCCTCAAGATTAATGCTTTAACTTTCAATGTTATTGTATTAGAAAATTGCACTGATCATAGCTCTGTATCATGCTTATGTATTTATACAAAGCTTTGTTTTACAACCAAAATGCTGTCTCTAAGACTAGACCAGATAATCCCCCACGGTTCTCATCTAGATACCTGCAATACGTACAATGTATGTACCTACCTCACCAATATTTTATTTATTTAACACTGCCGCGCCAACCGTGAGTTCAAAAAATGGCGTATACCGCCATTGCTGCTGAAGCAATCATGTTCTATGTGCCTGTCTAAAATACAAAAACCTCCTCTATGATAAGTGTTTTTTGTTTATAAGTCTCCAACCGAACGGTATTGTAGATCTACCCAGCTCTGTTCTGTCCCCTGCATGGCGTGCTCTTCTCTGAATAGAGCACGCTCAATTGCATCGTGGGTTTCACATGACCCTGCATCTATCGACCCTTTTTTTCTTCTCTCTCCAGCACTTAGTTAACTTTCAGGACTTGGTGTGGTTTTTCTCAAGACCTGATGTTGGTTGGTATGTGTGCAATGCAATGCGTCTTCCCACCGATTCTATAATGCAATGGGCTCTGGTGGCTTCAATTGGACCAAGAAATCCCGTGTCATTTCGAAGCTGAGCCAGTTGGCCGCCATGCTTGGTGCGACTTTGAGCAGGTTGGGAAACAAGCCCTTGTATAAGCCCCTGATGCCTTCCTGGGCGAGTATAACTTTAATGGCATCTCCAATAGACTTGTACTGGTAGCCCATACCGGACATGGTGTTGATCTGAAATCTTCGGCGCAATACATCGCTAAGTGGGAAGAGGTAAGTAAGTGCGAAGCGGAATAAATTGCCAGCTGAGCCCAACTTACGCTGGATATGTACAAGTCTGCGCGACCGCGCCGGACACGGCACCTGCCAGGAGTTTCCGCCCGGCATTCGGGTTCTGGTCGCCCTCGGGCGTTAGGTACTTCCGGACAAATTCGTATGTCATGAAGTTCAACCCGACCTGCAACAAAAGTAAGCACTGCTATCTAGTCCTGGCGAGCGCCATCTCGAGATCGGGAGCATACGTATGGAGCGACACCGGCGACTGTAGGTATTATGCCACGGTATAATGCAGCCATCCCTCCTTCCTCTTTGTACATCATGACAAGGGTCGTCCACATTCCTGGAAGCTTCCCGTCTTTTGGTTTGTTGCCAAGAGCAGCAAATGACGCTGAATGGATCGATAACCGCGTGCGCACGATATCCAGGGGATAGGTAAAAACAACTGAGGTGATGCCTGCTACACCTCCACATAATAGTCTCTCGAGAGGCGCCAGAGGGGCATTGGGGTATTTCTCGAAGAACTGCTACCAAAGCGCGTAGTTAGTTAGCAGATGAAGTTACTTTCCGAGCATTACGCGCGTGGAGTGCCAATATAGACACGCAAATTAGTGAAAACTACCCTCAACTTACCCGCTTGTATAGGTTGTAGCTGCCGAACTGAACGGCAGAGTAGGGAACTATGCGAATGCAGTTGGTACCATTGCCGGCCATGAACCCTCTCCAGCCCTCCTCTTTCCACATCTTCCCAAGCGCCTTGCCGACTGATAACTTATATTCATTATGACCAACGCTCTGGACCTGGAACAATATCTTCAGGCGCTCGAGTGGGGAGACGACGGTTCGAGAGACAGCGCCCGCCACTCCACCGGCGCAAAAGGCCGCTACTACCGGCTGGGACACGAATTCTTGAAATTGGGCGTTCCTGTTGCTCGGCGCATACTTGGCCTTGACAACATCTTCGGGGCTCTATACGGCCTGGGTCAGCTGATGTCACCGCGAACACGTAGGCAGAAGAGTAGGTAAGGCTTAGTCGGCGTTTGCGCCCTAGCCCTTTCTACAGCGGCGAGATGTAGAAGACGTACTGTCGCCATGTTGACACGCTACGTAAGCGAGTGTTTCTTTGGGGGGTTGCGGTACGAAAGTAAGAGGCGGAGGGAGGTTGCGCCAGAAGGAGGTTGAGAATGGACGTTGACGACGTCGTACAGCGGAAGCGAGATGACATCTAATGCTTTCGAGAAACGTGTGATGCGAGTCGGGTAAACGTAGAAGGAATATCGACGGTTGCGACGGGACGGAGAGCATTCGTTAAAGGAGGCTCGGTACTTGCAAAAACATGTTGCCGTCTTCGGTCTAAGTCGCCGTGCCGAATCGTGGGACGGGGGGGTGTTAAGCCGTATTGAAGCTTAGTTTCTAGTTTCAGCGAAGGTACAATGACGACGAGTCTAACAAAAGAGGAAGATGATGGGGTTATCGGCGCCGTAGGCCGATAATCAAGAAACAATTCAACTAAAGACCCGAGCTAGATAAAACGAATGTCAACAGCCACGGGATGAAAGGGGGTCAAATGATAGAAGCGTAAAATTGTTTCACAAAGTCAGGTGTAGGAGGAAGCAGTTGTAGCTATTTGGGACAGCCTGTAATGGACCCAAACGTCAAAGCGTGATGACACTAAGAATAAAGTTTTTGGGTAATGAGAATGGATCTGATTGGCTCACAGAGCGCTGCGTAGGCCTATCATCAACTGGTACTTAGGTGCTTATAGCGACATACGTACTTCGTAGGAATGTATGTAAATGTATGTATGTAATAGGTTGATATTTTAAGAGCAAAGTTATCACGACACGCTGCTTATTTGTAAATGTCTACATATACATATATTTGATCATGAAAACTATACCTGGGTAGTACACACAAGGTCAGGTAGGTACTATGTAGCTAATTACTAAGATGAGTATGCCGGAATGCCGTCAAGAGACTTGGCCACTCCCGAGTTGGATAATCGATTGGGGCGGTTCTTACACCATGTGTGTGGTACAAATATCATGAGGCTCATGAAGAGGAGTACGCGGAACTTCAGTCATCACTCACTGAACCCCCCCAATCCCCCCATTTTTATTACTAAACCAGGCCGAGACGACGAAAATGTTCGGCAAAGGTTTATCGCGGAGTTGCAAGGAAAGACTCGGGTTACCCGGCCTAGTGGTTATCTTTTAAACGCTACCGCCCCGGCCTTTCGCCGTACAATTTGGAGATCGTTTTGTTTGCAAGTACCAAACATTGTTAGCCTGTCTACTAATTCCCCATTACTCTAGCGTGGATATAGCCGGCCTTGAAGAATATCAAGTGGCATTGATATATCCTTTCTAACAATTCTAGGTAGTTGGTGTAGTTTGATGTAACGACACCCACGACGATCAGCTTACATAGTTAGGCCACGGGAAATGGGGGAATGAGGAAGATGGCCATCCTGCCTCAACGTCATGGGGCGCGGAAGCATGCAAGTGATACAGACGGCTCTTCGCATTCAAAAAGCAGACTGACGCCATTCCCTGCGCGGCACGTCCCGGTATTGGAAGATCTACAGTTGCTGTGTCGATAGCTGCAACCTGATCATTTTGCAGGAAAGCTATGCAGTTCCCTGCCTACACACTTTCAAAGTGCATACTTCAGTATGCACTTGGGTGGATATTTTGTTGCGGTTCGCTATAACCACCCAGCTAAGATACACACACGACACACAATATGCTCGACAATTGGTTGATAGATTGCTGCAGTAGCGCGGGATGTAGCTTCAAGAACTACAGAGCCTAGCTAGGAATGGGCTCTGATCTACGAAGCCGAGGCCGGTAAGATCTCTAGATACCGTTAAAAAAAAAGCAGGCAATCATGTTGGAATTCCAAGATATGTAGTTCTCATGTGACCGTAGCTAATACTTCGTAGCTAAGTCATGTAGGTAGGAAGGTAGTTAGTTGGGTGCCTCCGATGTGTAGACTTCTAAATAGCAACACATACTACATGTAGCTAGCAAAATAGTTACATATCCTGTCAAAATAATAGTCACGTGACACGTCATATCCAGGAATATGTTATACCTCAGATACGACATCAACTACCGGTATAGTCATTACTGTAAAACTATAAACTTGCGTCCATTAGTCAGTGTAGAAGCACTACCTATAAAATTACTACCTAGCAATCTAAGCTACGGGGAGATTAGAACCCAACCCTCAATACCATCTACAGATCATCACCGATGCTCCTTAAAAACGTATGATGGACTGAAAGAATTGAGCCCGAATCCGGATGTTCGCAATCTTCGCCTTTCCGTGGTGAGCCATTGAGCTCCTTAATGTATATCGGTTCCGAATCGAAACTAAAAGATGAGTGGCAGCTCAACGTAATAAAAAAACGCATAAACCAATGCCCAGAAAGACAAGTAAAAACTTCCCTGTCCAGGCGTAATCCAGGATGCCAGAGTCTGAGGTGCAGAGGCATACTTATCACTCTGCAACGTCCAGATCATCGTGCTGGGGAGGGGGACTGTCAAGAGCTATATTATAATTAGCATACATCTCGACACAAATATCTATCTTTGGGGTTTTACCCTTACGATCATCGCCATTAGCGCCGGTGTCCCGACGATCACGGTCTTCTCGTTCATCCTTGACGTCCCGGTCACTAGTAATTCACAACGTAAGCTTTTACTCGTCCAAATGAAAAGAATGTAGGGAATCCTACCGAGCATCTGGGCTGCGAGAACGGTCGCGAGTGTCACGACGTTCCCGGTCGTAGTCACGGTCGCGGTCGTAGTCCCGGTCGCCACGGTCTCGGTCACGGCGGTCATCCTTGCGAGGCGAGTAGTCTCGAGTGCTGCGGCGAGGAGAGGGGGAGCGGCCACCACGACGAGGAGTTCGTCTACCACTGTCGCGTCGGTCACGGTCCCGACCAGAATCGAAACGCCATGATGCCGAAGGGGGAGTACGGGCCCACTATAGCCTTGTTAGTAAAAGATGCGACAACTCGTAGAGACACACATGTCGTCTTACCTCGATCTTCAACATGTCGTCGCGACCAATCCGCTTGTTATGCATCTCATGGTACGCGTCATCAGCATCGCGTCGATCCTCGTACTCTACGAAAGCGAAACTAAAAATTCATGTCAGTTATCATGAGGTCTAGGGAGTGTTAGGTTAGGTTTAACTCACAGTCTGCTGCTCGCAGAACGAGGGGCAGGAATGTCACAACGGACCAGGCGGCCGTAGCTAGAAATTTTGTCAGTGATCGCCAAACGAATTATAAACTTTCCCAGTAGTGATTGATCGCATCGGTTGCGCCCGGGCTTCTCAAATCCCGCCACGGGGGTTGGCAGGCGGTCCGCGCGCGATGTACTCAAGGAGATGGTATACGACCGCTCGATCGAAGAAAAGACAACTGATATGGAGATGAAGGGCGAGGGAGGTAGGAGCGTTTCAAAGGAGACGCGGAATCGAGGTGGACTCGACGAAGCCGAGGAGGACGTAGGGGGGAGGACGAGGCCGAAGGGGTTTTTGCTTTTTGAGGACGAGGAGAGAAGGGCGATATTAAGAACCGCATCGAGACGGGACGACGATCGATCGATTCCACGGGCGAGGATAGTTGACATACCGTTCGAATTCGTAGGCGAGGTCGCGAGCACGCGTGCCATGGCTAAAGCCAGTGACGTAGAGGGTGGTGCCACCACGAGACATGATGATGATGGCGATGATAGATGATGAATGAATGAAGAATTCAGAAAGAGATGTAGAAATAAAAGGAAAAGGGAAAAACGCGACAAGGGAAGGAAAATGTCAATATATGTAGATCCGGCTTCCCTGATCAAATAACCCAGTGAATTGTGCCAGTAGAATGACGTGTCTAGATTCCCACAATAGCGCAGACGCGGTGTTGGGGATAGGGTGCAGATGTAACTATTGGATAGAAGTCGTAGATGAAGTAAGAGTAAAGTTATTAGTTAGAAGAATGGATGTGGCCGGAAACGCCAGTCACCTGATTAAGTAAAATAATGAATGGCGCGGGTCCACATATCGAGCCTAACCAGCCCATAAATCCATCCAATTGATTGGAACAGACGCCTGGATGATAGATATTCCGTGCTAGTACATGCCTTTTCCAGGTCAATTTAACACTGCCTGGCACCTGGCTACTGCACTGTCATTGTTCCAAAGTGAATGCGACGGGAAGCCTATCTGCCAGTCTGCCTATTGTGTAGGCACCTACTTGTGAGTCCTATTATTGTCGATTTCCATATGCATGCAAACATAGAAGTATAGGCAATCACCCGCTTTACGTAGGGCCTGAGGTTTATATTGGACTTCTTGACTTAGGTGTGTACCTACCTCTTTAGGTACATAATACCTGTCGCCTCTCTCGAGGTAATTACATCACTTCACCCTTTGTCATACTTGTCATATCCCTAGACAGTTCCTATATCCCCAACCAGAGCATCTCGGTAGTAGTTATAGATAGGATACAGAAGAATCGAAAAGAGTGTTGTATGTCTTCACCTTTGCTATTTCCCCCTATTGGGCACGAGACCAAACCCCAACGTAACCCCTGCCTGGGTAGGTAACTAAGTTAATATTGTCAAATAGTGTCTATGTATCTTATACTCCGTTTATAGGGATAAGGGGATCAATGCCTTTGTAGTACTACCATGATTCTATATCCTCAGCCTTCTTTATATGTGAACCAGCGTCGTGTTATAGCCATCTTACAGGGCTCTTGTAACTGCTTACAAACTTGGAAATCCATTGCGTGTTCAAGTCTAACTTTTACTTCCCATAATACCAATTCACAATATGTCCTTTTAACGTAGTTACACCAGAGTTGTGATCTTATTGTACTCGTTTGATGCCTCTGTTTGCTACGGCCACAGCAGGCCCCACTTAGTCAGGGGGATATAATATGATAATGTTGTAGACATTAAATCTCCCCGACCTTTCCGCATAGAGACCTCGACTACACATAAAGAAAATTTTCACAATCATTATTCTAAACCACAGCTTTCTTCCTGAAAAAAATAAAACTCATTTTTCATCGGGTGGGAAATTTTATCTTCACCATAAGAACCAACACTGTTGGACTTAACCGGGAGGATGAACACGCATAACGAGCTTGGTATGTCAAGTATTCCCATAGGCCCCTTAATACCCAAATGATTTTTTCCTCCAATTGCGGTACTATTTTTTTCAGCTGACATAGCACTCCTCGAAATAGGAAGCCCTTCGGAGGATGACTATTCAGAGTTGTTTTGTAGCTCGGCTGGGCCTCGCTACTTGGAGAATGCCGAGGTGACGGAGACAGAGGTCGAGCCGCCGAAGCAGGCAGACGTCCGCTGTCGCTGCCAATCTAACAATAAGACGAAGGTACCATGTCGCAACTGCGCCTGTAGCAAATGGGGTTACCCCTGTTCCTCCGAGTGCGGATGCAGCGAGGCGTGTCAGAGCCCCTTTAACAATCTCGCGCGCATTTTCGGGACTACCGACCCGTCTATTAAGCCACACCCGTGCTTCGTGACTTGGCTGCTGAAGCAGGTGAGCATACCCATTTTCTTATCCCCTTCCATGGCCTGCTATGAATTTTCTATGCTTGTACTGTATCTACTGCCTATATCATTAGCTATGCTCATAGGCTTCCAATATGATATCCTTGTAGTAGCATTCACTGACACTAGAAACTATCACAGGATCCACTACGCCAGCGCACTATAGATGTGAACTGGTTGTTCGATAATGTCCTAAAGGGAGGATGGCTAGGGATGGCCGAGGGCTCCCAAGCGCTCGGAGCTTGGGATGATGAATGGGAGGAAGTGGGAGAAGATCCGGGGAAACGAGCGGAGCTGAAGGCAAAGTTAGTGCGCTTTGCCTTTGCTGACGATCAGCTCGATTGGTGGTTTTCATTGTGTCGCACTGATTCAATAAATGCCGATGGAACATGGCAACGTAACACCGTAAGTACCCCTTTTCAATCATCACTCACCGTGTCTTGTTTATCCATCTGAGGAGTTGAGATGCCCGGAGAGCTGTATTATGAAGTTCTTTGTTTATTAACTATGTGTTACAGAATACGTGGCATTGTAGAAAATGTGACGAGTGCATGGAATGGAGAGAATGGCATTGTAGGGTGTGCGATAAATGCTCGTATGGAATGAGTTTGCCTTGCAGAGGATGCCGCGGGGTGCAGGAGTCTTACCATGAGCACCACGAAATGGGCTTCTTCTAACTTAGGCCAGGTCCTTATGAGATCAACTACGATTCCTGATGGACCTACCCATTCAGGTAAAGGAACCTAATATAATGTGCCGGTAGTTCTAGAGATGGCACGCATATACGAATCTCCACAAGGTGAACATATCAGTTAGGTTGGAAAGAAGAAGGAATCTGCTGAGTCGCTCGTATGGCCGAATACTATATTTACAATACAAGCTCTGATTCCTTATCACAACAAGAGCTTCCACCTATCTTTAAATTGATATCTACCTATTATACGTATATAACCATTCTCTATGCGTTCCACCTGTTGATATCAGCCAGTTCGTAAAATAACCTTATTATTTAACAAGATTATTCTTTTGCATAACTCTTTTCGTATAAAACAGGCTACGCACGAAAATATTTGACTTTAATAATGAGCTCGCCTTAAATAATCATACTTCATTCGCAGGTATAGTTGTCCCCCGCCTTTCCAGAGTCCCAGTCATCCGCGTTCAGGATCCTCCAGCTCCCTACCCCTGAGGTCACTTCCTGGCAGCCCACCTTCCAGTTGATTATCTGGACTATGTTCGCATGGCAGCAATTCATTTCTTTGTAGGTCACCAAAAGCTGCTTGTTGTCTTCCTCGGACGCCCATTCGTTGACGATGCCAGCGAGGTTAGCGGTGCCGTCAGTCTGGCAGCCGTCGGACACTTGTTTGTCGTAGCCAACGCCGAGACCAGTGCATGATTCGGACGTGTACATCGAGGTATTGAAAGCCGCCGCGCTTGACACGAAGAGAAGCAAGATTGCCTGATGCTGCATTGTGGACCTTTTTGTATGGTTTTGATTAAGTGATTTTGATTGAGTAGAGACGAGGTGAAAAGAGAAGAAAAGAAAAATAAACCGTCCATGAAATGGAATAAATCACTGACTTGGGACCAAAATTCACAAAGCGAGGGATATTGGGTATGACAATATGACCTTGAGAGCGCACATATATCAACAGAGATCAAATTGTCATCAGTGTTCCGAAGGGAGGATTACATACATAATACGGCAGACGGTGATGCGACATCAGCGCATCCTCCAGGAATATCAAGAACACCAGCTCCCTATTAATTACCAAAAGCGAATATGCACTATTTCAATAGCAGCGCTTATATTCCATCCACGTGGCCCCCACTGACCCCTGCCCCAATCTTCCAAGCCGCTGCCCGCCTAATTAGGGGCCATTTCACGGCCGGGAAACATCATTATGAAACCAAAGAAGCCGTTGCTACTGCTCGTGGTCTCGCTTCCACCTCCTAATAACCTCAAGGCTCTCTTCGCAACTGTATGACTGAGCGTAATCCTCTGCATCCATCGCCTTGCCGTCTTCTTGCACTGACTTGATGCGGGGGTCGGCACCCTTCGCCAGCAACCAATTTACCACACCCGCCCCCATCTGTTCCTTCGCTGCGTAATTAACCGGTGTTCCAAAATGCATCCATCCTCTTAGAACATCCGTATCCATTTGGTTGACATCAACATTTAGCTCATCTACCAAGTACTGCAGTATCTGTGCTTTTTCTTGCCTGCGCCGCGCACCGCCGCCCGCAGTCTCAGGATGCTTGGTCGCGGGATTGGCCCCCATCCTTGCCCCTGCTTCGGCGGCTCTGTGTAGTGTCCTCCTTGATATCTTGGCCCCGTTCACGAGCAAGAACTTCAAAGTGGACAACGAGCCAATCAGAGCACAGGATTCAAGAATCGGCTGCGGCCACTCGTGTAGGCCTTCGGGGTCTTCCTCGACTTCGACCTCACGATCAACCCTCACTCCATGATCGACTAGCCAACGAACTAGCTCTTCATTATCTAGAACGTAGTCGATTAGTTGCCTAGCCCTGTGTACAGTATCGCTAGGGTCCCGATGGTTCACATCCCAACCATTTTCTAATAGTGCCTCGAAGAGCTCAACTGAGGGAGAGTTCGCGGCTGCGAGTGCTGAGACATTGGAGACTGCGGCGTTTCCCTGGGACAGAAGGTATCTTGTCAGAGGAGCGGAACCACGGGATATTACCGTGCTGAGCGCTGTGTCGAGAAAGTCGGAGTAAGCAGACGGAGAGGATACGGCTCGTGCTGCTGTAAGAGCGGATTGAAGAGTTGGTATCGAGTTCTTACGAATAGCTGCATTGAGTAGCGGGCGCGGTCGCGATGGTGCCGATTGTTTTCCGTCCGAGGCCATGGTTGAATGTGTTGATCTCGGCTTAGATTCGGCACGAAATTTGAAGTTGGAATGTATCTGCTCTACCTACTTTCCATCAGATGCGCTGGAGGCCGTGTTGGAAAACACAAATTCTCCCGTGACCCTACACCGATTGCCAAGACTCTGTAGCTCTTTAGTATGCCTTGTTTTAGCCCCCACAGCCCCCGAAATCACTGGCCTATGCAGGCTCTATCTTTCATCAGACAACCTTTGTTCTAGCCATAGAAAATATGAATGCTGACATAGAAATGCGCCCGTTAGTGTCCTCACTTGGAGGCATTCGCGCAATGAAACTGCTTTAGGCTACCCCCTATTTTATCCATAGTAAGTCCACCCACCACCCCTACCACACGTCCATATGATAGTATGTTTTCTCAGAGCTGAGTGTCCATCAAAATCACGTTGCTGGGTTACTTGCATGCTTGGTTCGCATTAAACACCGCGAGTTCTGCCCCAGCGAAGCTAAAAATATAGTCAATAGGCGATGGGCAACGTCAATTCTCATTTCTAGAGGGTAACACAGCAGTAGGATTCCGCCTCACCGCAAAGCACCTAAGGACCCTATTACGGCCATTTGATTATGGCCAGACACAGTCCCAGATACGGGTGCTTCAAACGGAGTTTAGGTAATAGGGGTTAGTATTCTGGTATACATTTAGCTCATCCCACAATGCCAGAAAGCCTAGCATGAAGTTCTCTTGTCATTATTCTCTACTCGTTCTTTAATCTCTTTGGTAAAGTCATTCTTTATTTTTATTTTCAGAGATAAAGTGGTTATCTCTTTTACTTTCGTTGCCCTCGCTCGTCCAGGCATCGCCGTTCGTTCCTTTCCAAAACTCTTCTGCTGTTGCTGCTGCTGCTGCACCAGCTGCTTCTTCCTCCGATGAATATGTTTGTGATTATAGCTGTTCGGAGTCCTCCTGCACTGCGAACGTGAGGCGTGACTATATCATTCGAGCACAGTCCCTAGAGGAGCGCCATTTGGAGGACGCAAAGGATCTCGATACTACTAATTACCGTTATATATACGACCGCATTGTCTCTGATAAAAAGGCCAAAGATTTGAACTGGGCCTATCAGAGCGTTGACTCCGTCTCCATTGACGATGAATGGAAATCCTCCCCTGACGAGCAGAGAGCCTACATCGCTGGAATTACTGGGTGCGTCTTTTGAGAGGCGCTGAACGACGCTTTCGCAACACTGACTTGGCACTAGATGCACTACTATTGCTGTTGTCTCGGAGAAGGGCTATTTGATGGCCCATTTTGTAAGTCTAGTGTCCTGCGCCTCATGCAGACAGCTTACAGTATCTCAGATGGAGCCACCAATCAAAGGTGGTGGCCCAGTGTCTGAGGACCGCTGGACGAATAAAGTCCTCGAAGTCCTTAAAAACCCTGGGAAAGAAGTAGCATTTGGTAAAAGGTTCAAGCACCCGGCCACTCTCGCTCTTCCAAAGGGCACCCTGGCCCCTGATACCAAGCCCCAAGTATTCGTCATGTCACCTAGAAATGCCACCGGTGGCTGGCTATACGACACTCGGGTGAAAAAGATCATTGAACTGCTGGGATTCCCTAATGCGAAGGTCAACGAGAAGTTCTACATCAAAGATCCGTCTCGCTTCGAAGAATTTGAGAAGAAGTCTAATGGCAAGATGATGGTCGAGTATTCCCCAGAGCAACTCAACGAAGAGTATAAGAGGCGCAAGCCAAACAAGGCCATTTGGAGAGTCTACATGGAAGACAGCATGACCGAGCACCTGTGGGATGATCCCCCGAAATGCGATACCAAGACATCCGAATCATCCGGTAACGGAAAACGTGCGGCTAACGCGGACAAGTCCAATACCGCTTGCCCGGCGAAGTCGTCTTCTAGTTCTTCGGACAGCCGTACCTCTGGCTCCGCTTCGGCCACCTCTGCCTCTGCAAAGTCCACTGAGCCCTCCAAGGTTTCCTCTGCCCCACAAGCTTCCTCTACCGCTAACAAAGGCAACTGCCCTGCCAGAAAGATCCTCGATCCCGCCGAGGGAGGCCAAGACCAGAACACCAAGGACCCTAAGTGCATTGCCGATGACGATTCGAAGTGTGCTGCCGGTCAGAAGGCAGCCACACGGAAGCCAGAATTGGCAGACGATGCCGATTGGACTCCCGACTGCGCCCCTGATGATGGCAAAGACCACGAATGCAAAGACACCAACACATATGACCACCGCGAGATTATCAACGGCAAGATCCAGCATTCCTGCCGCTCCACTCGCAAGTCGCAAAGGGACCAACAGGACGCGTATGCCAAGAAGTCCAAGGACGCCGCAGCCGACAAGGCCAACAAAGACAAGACGGCTGAGGAGGAAAGAAAGGAAAAGGCGAAGCGCACCCGCACCGGCTGGTGCTTCGTTGCTCTTGCCGGTGTCGAGGCTCCTGATTTTACCAATGAGATTGTGAATGCTATGTCTCAAGATGAAATCGATGGTCTGACCGGACTCTGGGCTGACGATGGCATCCCTTCCCCTCCCGGCGAAGGTGACATCCCTGACCAGAATGTCAAGTTCACCGAAGTAGACCATGTCACTGGTATTGTATCAGCCGACGCCGGATGGGGTAGCCTCTTCACTGCTCTCGGGAAAATCTTTGGCAAGGCTGGAGACGATGCCGCGGGCGCCACCAAGGCTGGTAGCTCTGCTACTAAGGCTCTCCGGGCTGGGTCCAAGGCCGCTCCCGCAGCAAAAGCCCTCGATGCAGCCAAGGCCTCCAGCAGGGTTAAGAAAATGCTGGGGTCGCAGCGCTTTAGGGACTGCCTTGCTGCCACTGCCGGAGCGGCTGCTAGTGCCCTTGACGATGCCATTCCCCAGCAAGGCGCCAAATTCGATGGCACATGGGGTATCTACGAGGTCGACTGGTCTCTGGGCGATGATCCCAAGTACCACCCCGTCCCGGACGACGACCCCGAACGCAATATTCAGGTCAACATGGGCGATGAAACTGACTCCATCAAAAGCGGCCAAGGTTCGAATATGCGAACCCACCATGATGGCTATCATCGTTCTACCCGCATCTACTATGAAGATTGCTCACCCGTTGTTCCTTATTTAAATAATATGATCACTGATCTCGAAGTTTGGAATGGCTGCTGTGCTTTCTATGATGGCGACAACTGTGAAAAAGAAACCCTCATGTTCTCTATGACTAATAGAGCTGACGGGGAGCTGCGCGGCAAGCATAACGACGCAGTCAGCAGCATGTGGTGTACCTTTGATGGCGGGTGCAAGGGCGCCCCAGGAATCTAGGAGCACAAGCATAGCTTATCTTGGAATTTATTTTGCTTTCTGTCACCACCTTGCTGTTGTATAACCCCTCGGCCCTTTGAAGACTCAATACGTAATAAAATGTACACGAGGTAACTATATCCAGCTGGGGATACTTTGGGTCGGCTTTATCATGAATAAATCAACATGTACTAAAATAATATTTAGTAACTGGTAATAATAAGCTATCTTTAAAAATAAGTGCTCTTGTTACTAGGTTAATTCTTTTTACCGTGTATTATTAAACACTCTCCATGTGCGCTCATATTACGGAGACGATATCCGGACTTAAGCTCTTTCCACCGAGAGAGTAAGCAAATAACAGTAGCTGGTGGAGACTTCAATGCCTAATGCCGGCCGGCAGATCACTCAAAAATACTCATACAAGTTGAGTTATAAGCCCAGACAACTTAGGTTACTTTAAGTCTTTTCGTTTTTGATGTGGTATTATTGTCAGATTTCCGTTCTCATCTTTTCATACTTTTGTTATCATCTAAGAACAGTATGCCTTGGGAGAAAATCCAACACGAGTTTACACATCCCCAGCTGAGCTACGATGCTAAACCTAACTTCCAACCATACATCAAAATCTCCGTCTTTTTCAGAAAGATAGACTCTATCGACTTCGATACTTTCTTTGGCCACTGGCAAACAGTCCATGCCGATCTGGCGGTAGCAACCCAGGCATTCCACAATCACATTGTACGCTACGTTCTGGTATGACTTCCCTCGCATCATAGCTTTCTTTTTCCTTCTATTATTATAAATGTAATTTTTACTGTGTGGGAAGTTACTAGCCTGCCAGATATATTGCGTGTGCAAATAAGCTAAGGAGTTGTAGCACCATCAGACCCCCGAGATGAAGGAACGGGCTCGGAGCCTCGGTGGAAGCATCCTGGATTACGATGGGTGCGCTGAGCTATATGTTAAGACCTGGGACGACTGGCTCGCCTTTTACAACAGCAAGGAATATGCTACTGCTTTGGGTGATGATTGCAGTCGCTTCATGGAGCTGCCAATGACCTACATGGTAGGACACGAAAATCTGATTGTTGGCGATGCTTTAGGGGATATTGGGGGTAACAACGGATTGGACATTACTACTCTCAAGTCACGTAACACCCATAATTAGGTCGTGTCAATAAGGTCTGGCTTGTCACTGAAGTTTAAATGAATGAGATATCTTTGCCTCATATAGCAAATTAATTTGGAATGAGCATCATCTTACGCTTGCTCAATTTGCTTGCTACCTCTAGATAACATATTTAATGTACGCTGATGAAAACGAGTCATATAGTCCTTAGATTGCCCTCAATTTCTACTATAGGCTATAGCTTTGTCTCTAGGGAAGCAAGGAACTCCGGGCTGAAAGGATAATCCGTGTATCCAACTAGCGATTTCGGGGTATAAAAGGTGTCCCTGTTGTACTCCGCTAGTTCAAGGCGATGCTGGATTCTGAAGGGCAGATCCGGCGTTGAGATGAAATATCTGCCGAACATGACGACTATCTCTTTGTCCGGGCGCGTCTCATCGACAAAACGACGTGCGTTCTCAGCATTGAAACCGTCTGCGACGAGGATCGGCCCGTCCCAGAGATCGTAGGCAAAAGCGAGCTCATCCACGCCTTTGCTGTCGGTAGAACCGACCCCCCTAGACTGGACTAGATGAAGGTAGGCGATCTTGAGCTTCGATATTTTTCTGATGACGTCGGAGAACTGAGGGATGGGGTCTTCCATTCTCATGCCGTTGAAAGTGGTCCACGGATTCAGGCGGATTGCCGTCTTCTCGGGTCCTATGGCATCGCTCACAGCCGTAACCGCTTCGACGGCGAAGCGAGATCGGTTCTCGATGCTTCCGCCGTATTCGTCGTCTCTGCGATTGGCACAGTCCTGAATGAATTGATCGATGAGGTACCCGTGGGCGCCATGAAGCTCCACTCCATCAAACCCAGCCTCGATGGCGTTCTTTGCAGCATTTACATAGTTCTGGATCTTGCCGGAGATTTCTTCGAGGGTGAGCCGCCTCGGCTGAACGCTGTCTGCGTCGATCGGAATCGAGTCGGAGCTACAAATCTCGATTCCCTCCTTCTTCGAAACCTCTGGGTCGGCAGTACGGCCGAGTGCCCACAACTGGCAGAAGATGTAACTCCCCTTGGCGTGTACGGCGTCTGTCACCTTCCTCCAGGCCTTTATCTGATCTTGGCTGTAGATCCCCGGTGCGTTCGCATAGCCGCCATCCGCCTTTGATATGAAGGTGCCTTCGGTGACAAGCAGTGTCCCTTTAACGGAGGCACGTTGACTGTAGTATTCTATCATAGAGTCAACTGGCGTATGGTCGTCAGAGGCTCGATACCTCGTCAAGGGGCATAACCCCATTCGGTGGCTGAGTGTGATATTGCCAATGGTGATAGGCTTGAACAAACGGGAATCAGTTAGTGCGGCCATTGTTTCTATGGGCTCATAGTAGTCTAAGATAGTTAGTTTTACCTTCTATCAGAGAAGAAAACAGACTTTATAGCTGAGAAGTACGCGGTAGATAAACGATCACATCATTTTAATCGTAAGGGCACCATTGTGAGCATAAGCTATATAACTATTCTGATTTGTAAGCATGTGATTGATAATACTCCTTATCATGGGCACTCTCTTGACCACCGTTTCATAGAGCCCCGCTTCCAACGTTCTATTAACGTATCGCCATCAATATCGTCTCAGTGCATGCCCTTTATCGCGCCCTTAGATAACATGAGCCATTACAAATGCATGACAGGAAATATTTATGATTAGGCATAAATAAATATACATATGTATGTAGCTAGAGAATGCCTTCCGACTTGTGTAGAGACTTGTGCAGAGAACTAAAGCAAAGACAGTTAGACCGAAGGCAGAGTTTATCCATAAGCTGACTAAGCAGCTCTTCGTACCTAAATAGGGGGCCCCTTACTGAAACAATATGCTAGGTTACCTGAGATAAATACTTTGAAGTTATAAGAAATCCTCGTGCATTGCCAATGATTTATGATCTATGATCCATTGGATATACAATACTAGGATCTAACCACACGTCCCATTAGTTTCCTCTAGCCAAGACGATGAGATCACCGTACTCATTATCACCCTGTCGCAAAAAAAACCCGGGATAAAACAATTTCTAGGGACGGCCATAAGGGCTTTGATTAAGCCACCATCATCGACCCTCGATGAACTTAAGGCTCTAGGCATTAAGCACATTTCATCCTTCTTCGCCGATAGATCTTTTAATCTTCGTTGTTAGGCGGAGCTCCTAAACATTACTACCAGTCTCTCGATACTTAAAGGGATGCGCGTCTGACCCGAAATTGACCTCGATATGAAGCCTAATGCTGTCTTTTGTGACCGCTACGCCGACGCAGGGATATATCTTACCTTTCCGAACATTTGAAGTGTTAAAGGCATTTCCTGCTTTAGTGTCAGCATGGCTTCAATGCAGAGTCGCGAGAATGGGCTTACCCATATCCAGTCGCTTCCCGTTCAGTGTACAGAACCCTTCCCCTGTCTTCATGTCCAAACCACAGCCCACCGTATTCCCAGGGTGAAACCGCCCTGAGTCGCCAAAATCTGCGGTTGGTTGCTTTCTATCCCCATCTACAAACAAGCATCCATCATCTCCATGATATCCCCATGAACCTTTGCACCAACCTGGCATACCGTATTCCACCTTATTATTGCCACAGAATCCCAACCCGACAACCCTGAAAACACCACACTGTCAGTGATTATTTATACATAGGCCACATGGATACATACCTGTCTAATGAGTCTTCAATGACAGTCATTTCAAAGTAGAACCTATCTGCGGTAGGGACGATAGGATGTTGGGTTGCAATACGCATTAACGGCATGGTCGGATGCTCCCCAACAATCCGAATATCTACCATAGTGACTAATGTCAAATTTGGATGCCGAAGTAAAACGGGATGGCAGCTGCTTATACTTACCAGTGCAAGTAGAGGTCTGATGATTGTGTCCTGGAGTCTCGCATGGCGTAAACCTGACACTCCTCAGTTCCTCCTCTTCGTCCAGAGCGAATGTAGATGGCCCTTTTGGCTGGTTCTGTGACAAAAAGTTACCTAGGTCGTGGATGGTCTGGGAAATCTCTTCAGATGAGTCTATGTCTTTGTCGCTATACCGGCGGCCGCAGTCTACCCACGACCAGTTGTCCTCATCGAGCTCCATCGAATTAGCCCCATTGCTTAGCAGCTGCTTTACAATCGAAAACTCTCCGATCTGGGCAGCCCTGTGACAAGAGAGCTCTAGCTTCTTCCATGTATCGCGTTCCGCTACCTTCTTCAAACAGGCAGCTAATGGTGCTTGCTCCTGGCTTTCATCCAATACCTTAACACTCTGCTTGACCAAGCTACTAATATCATCGTCTGATATGGCGTCATCTTTGAATTTCGTCAAAATCTCAGGGAGTAGCTTAGCGAAAGTCGAATTAGGGACATCGGCCAATGATTTAGTAGCCTGCGTGATGTTCGGCTGTTCGATGCATAGTGACTGGATAATCTCGCTATCGTCGTTTTCTATTGCAATATGTAGGGGAGTGTATTTAGACTCGTCCTTCAAGCTAAAATCGATGTTTGGGTGTTTGGTAAGATATCTAACGATCTTAACTTTGCGCTATCGCACGGCAAAATGGAGGGGAGTGTAGTTCCCATACCCCTTTGCGGCAATGTTTGGGTCGACGCCTTTGCATCCTAAGAGAGCCCTCACAGCTTTCACACTGTCATATTCGCAGGCCCAGGCTAATGGTGTCTGGCCAAACTTTTCATCCGCCTCGTTGATGAGCCCAGGCCACTTGGAAAGTATCACCTTGACTGATAAGACGCAATCCTTCTTGCATGCAGTGATTAGAATGGAACCCTCATCTATGATTAGAATGGAACTCTCATCCATTCTCTTGGTTTCTTCGTAATCAGTGGCATTTAGTAGAAACGCTGCGGCTTTATCCTGGCTCTTGTCGAGCGCGCAATGTAGAGCTGTCCGGCCATTGTCGTCCCTTTTCTTTGCAGCTTCTTTTTCCAATTGGAAAAGCTCTTCAACAATTTCTTCGAGACCCTTGGCTGCTGCATGCATTAACGGTATCATTTTAGAATGGTCCTCTACTAGTGTTACACCTGGCCGTGCGTGCCTTAGCATTTTCTGTGCAAGTTCCGGTCGGCCAGCGAGGATCGCGATGGATAGCGGAGTCCGGCCGTTAGTATCCTGAGATTCCATCACTTCATTCCACTGATCCAAATCGGGACTGGCGACCTCTGCTGCGTTGTGGAATAGGTTCTTGCAAGTATCACGTTGAGATCTCCGTATGAACTTGATAAGTTCGGCATCGGATATATCCTTGCGTCTTTGTTGAAAGAGGTATGCTATAGCCGAATTACCAAAGTTGTCCATTTTGTTGAGGTTTGCCCCCGAGTTTATGAGCTTCCATGCAATGGTGATGTTGCCTAATTTTGCAGCGATATGTAGCGCGAGCCTATTACCAAATTCGAACTCCGCTCCAGGATCTCTTTGACGTAGTCTGTGTTCTCGACTGCGACAGCCAGATGGAGAGCAGTCATGCCATCCATTCCATGTTTCTCATAGGCAATCATTTTGCCCTGCCGGTCAAGAGCTTCTTGGACATCGTATAAAATCCCACTTTCCGTACTCCTGCGTATAGCGACGTGGATCGGACTTTGACCTAATTTGTTGACGTATTCGTGAATTGGTTTTCTAGGGTCGACTTCCCACTTCACTTCCGGGAAGAAATTGGGCCCAGCTAAACATGAGTAGTGAAGCGTTGTCCAGCCAAATATATCTCCCTTCAATGCAGATTCATCTGATCACAGTCAGCTCCATAGTCAGAAACCCCTACTTCCACAGTCTACCTACCCTCATTATTCCAAGTATCCTCAAGTGGTTCGTGGACACCTTGCATGATACCTCTTCTGATAGCTATGTTTCTACACATAATCTTGTGTGCTCTCGTGAAGTCTAGGCTCCTCCCGTGTAGTTCGAAGAAATCCGATTCTATTTTGACTTCCTCCTGAAAAGTTTGGATAATTCTGTCTAACCACTGGGGGTCGTCTTCCTCTCCTATATACTGCTTCGAATGTTTGAATATTACTAAGAAGTCTCGCCTTCGGTTCTGAAGTTCATAGATAGGGGCGAGCCGTTGCACTACTTCTCCAAACTTTTCCGTGGCAAGTGTTTTGGCAACGCGGAGCAGCTCCTCCCTGGGGTCAAAGCTTCGGCCATCATCACTGCTCTGGTCGTCATCATTGCTCAGGTCGTCATAATCGTCAACGGCTCTGTCTTCCCCATATGGTTCAAAGGCGAGGTTAAGAAAATCCATCGTCATGGCAACCACGGAGAATGTGAAATGCTCCTCGATATGCGTCCTCATTGTCTTGAGTGAATTATGGTAGCAGCGCGCAGTTTCAACCGACGAACACCCAGGGCTCATTTGCGGAATCAGCCTCAGGATTCGTTCATTTGGAAGTAGGTCTTTGAAGCTGAGAGCGGGTATCATGCATAACAGGATATCCTGATTGCGTCCGAGTCCGTAGCGTTCCAGTCGTCGGACCAAGTCGCCCAGTTTGCGGTGTCGGAGGATGGGCAGATGCCAGGTTTCCTCGATTTCGTTTATATCAAATTTGTGAGAATTAACGATATCAACATCTTGCTCTTCTTCTCGGAGGCAGTTACTGGGCAGCTCTTCTGCCACTGTCCACATGAAGCTGGTGAAAAGGTGTTGCGCAAGGATAACGGGGAGATATCCACTTCCGGTGACCCTAAGTGTCGTTGGTGTCACGTCGTTAGTAGCAGGTTTTCGCCTTTGGTCTTCTGTAGGTGGCGCCGATTAGTTCATGTCTAGAGATGTACAAGGGTATATCTGACTTAGCCTGCCGTTGAAACCAATAACAATATCTACTGCACCGTTACTCTGGTCTGGTTTGAATTCGTCGACCCACCTAGAGAGGTCCCGTTTCAACGGCTGTTCATTCCAGTCATTTCCCAGAATTCTGCAGTACTCGTAGCTTGACCCAAGCTCAGGTATGCTACGCCTCCAATCCTCTTGGTTAGGACTCCCCTGTTTCGGAGCATCTTTAGCTCTATTATTCGTTTGGGGCGACTTCTTTTTCAACGAGATGTTCGCTTCAATGTTAGCCATCCACAGTGACAGTACAGCTACGACTTTCCCTTAACCGACTTCCCAGGTACTCTTAGGTCTCGTGATAGGTATGCTGATAAATCCTTGCTTCATCTTCTTAAGATTCTTGTCCAGTTTCCACGTTTCTAGAAGCCACTCTATCTTCACTTTCTTCTGGGACTTCATGGTTTTGTCTGAAAAGAAGGTGTTCATAAAGTCTTCGACCGACTTGGTTACTGATCGTGTACTCGGTGATGCCTTTGTCTTCCAATGACAGAGATCTCCAAGTCTTTTCCTTACAAGCAGCAAGCTTTCGCTAGCTACTGATTCATCATCCTTTACCCACTCTGCGTGATTTTGGTTCTCTGAATCTCGCTCGCTTTGCTCATCAATTTCCTTACTAGACATCACATAATGTTCGTCATCATTACGTGGGTCCCGAGTTTTGACTCCCCATCGCGCGACGAGATCGTCCTCATGTTCCTCTAAATTAGGATCAAAGACAATGTGGTGCGCCAGAAAGTCCAGTTCGTGGCTGGCGATAGCGAGAATATCTAAGGGTTTAACACCTAATCGTCTTCGAACAAAAGCACGGGTAACAGCCATCAAAATGATGGCTGACAAGTGAGCGATGGCGCAGGGTAGGCAAGGCCACGAAGACCTATATACTGCGCCGTAAATCCAAGTCCTGCCATCAAAACACCGATAAGCGTAAGCGCATTCCACATTGCTGTAATCCCCGAGTCCTTGCTGGCATTTTGTTGCCATCCCTCTCTTCGGTTGGACGTTATTATGCTCTGCCTTCTACCAGCAGATATGACATAAGGGGAGAATTTCATATCCTACATAGAGTTTTAGCGACAATTGTTTCGTGACGAAGCTATAAGAAAATCCGTCTGAATCTATGCATAGGGCCTCAATTAATCAGGCAGAGGGGAAACGAAGGAATATAAATGTATTTTCACTAACTTGAACTCTCTGGTCCCTCTGAAGGAAAAGAAGTTGTGGGTAAGCTTCACGGTTAGTCTGTTTATGGCTTATTTCCCATTCACGCTCGTTTGTGGTTTGTTCAATGGCGAGAGAGCAGAGGGCTATACCCATAGAAAGCAAGACCGACCCGGCGACGTAGCAAGGGACGCCGTAGGTTTCAGCTTCCACGCCGATAGCAGTCTTGACTCCTTGGTGGAACACAGTGATGGCTGCAACACAAATCAATCCACATTGGAGCGCGATTGCGAAAAGACCGGCTATAAATAATTCGAGCCCGTTTCTGAATGGCCATTCGGTCTCTCCGTTCGACATATTTAGCTGAATATTGAGTAGACCCGGATAGTCCTCAGTGTGGTTGGGCTGGCGTTGATGCGTATTGGAGCATTCAGGCGCTTCTACATCCGACTGTCGATGTTTCTGTAGCAGGGGTTTCGGTAGTAGATGATTCCGTACCATATGCACCAGTGGTGTGGAGAGGTTTTTGATAAGCTTGTAACTTTCGCTGCGGTATGCTAGAGAAATAAAATTTAACGGACTGGCAAATAGTGAGAGCCTTCTGAACTTACACTTGCACTTAATTAGCCTTTTCTTATGAGCTGTCTCGATTGTATGTATGTCGGGAAATTCAATGTTGTCTTCGATGAAGCCCATCGCACCGTCTGTTTGTGCGTGGTGTTCCTTGGCCCCTGACCTTCTAGAGGGCGGTGGAAGTATTAGAAAATGTGACATCTCGGGCTTCCCGATTGCTCGGATAATAGAAGTTCCATTGAACATCTCGCACACCTCATGCGACACCGACGACATGAGTTCTACTTCAGCTAATGCCTGGCTTTCCCTTGCGCGGCCAATGACAGCTCTTGACCATGGGGAGCCAGCAACTCGAATAGCGCCGCTGATTATGGTGATAATTCCGAGAGGGACCATAGCGATAAGCACATGGTCAAGCCATGTCAGGCTCTGACTTGCGAACTGGGTAGCAAATTGCTCTCCAAATAGGGCGAGAATGCTATTGTTAATACCGGGTGTCAGCAAGGGGCTCTCAACAACAGGACAGCTTGGTATCCCATATCACATCACGTACGATGCAATATCAGAAAATAAATTTAAGGCGATTTCTGTTTTCCCATCGTCGGCAGCGACATTGGTCACCCACAGTAGAGTTACCAGTAGGTGCAGCATATTGAGGTGACAAGCATAAGACTTCGAGAGTGGAAAACCCAGAACCCGGTGGACAACTTGAGCTATTTTACCTTAACAGATTGAAATAAAATAGCGACGTGATTATGCGGTGGTGTCTTGTATATAGCTCTCCCGTGTCCTATGCTTGTCTGCTTGCTTGTGGTGTGTCGCAACGACTTGGTCCCACAACATGCAACACGAGAACAGGACGCCCAATTTGGTAATGAGCTGAATGACAAATATCAATAGTTTATTTTGTCAGCATGCAGGCAGTCTGATGTGATATACTGGCCTATCACGACTGTGTGTATATATTACATTGCATATAGTTAGGTGTACAAGCAGCGCTGCAGGCTGGCAGGTCTTCATACGTTGCAGTGAAAACATTACAACATCCACTTTTTATCTATCAAGAGCTTTACTGCTCGTTATAATGCGTTATAAGAATTTTTTAAAGAGTTCAGGGTCACTTCTAAGGGCTCTGGAAGCTTGATGTATTGCCAGGGACTTCTAGGTCAAGAATCTGGCTACTTACTAAGTAGGTATCATCCGCCGTAGACGCCTGAATAATAACGTTTGACATTTACAATCCTTTGGCTAAGTACAGTAATTGAGGTAGTTTTACCTCAAGTAAGTAAGCTAGCATGCTCTAAGCGATGGAGAGAATATTTATCACATTATTGGCGGAAAACCAGGAATATTTTACGTTTGTAAATTAATGTCATTTTTATAAGCGGCCGGGGTGATCTTCTCGGAAGGAGGGTTGTTTCAGCCCAGCCTGTCGCTACCCCTAGTCGTTTCAGTACAAGACAATTGAAGAGCCTCTGCTGCAAATTGCTGCAAATCAACTTTCCACAAGTTTCTTCAATTACCAACAATGTCGCTCTGTTCCGTTTGCCAGAGGTTCTACATACGGGATCTGCTCGATGATGGCATGCCGCAAGACATACCACATCATAAATCTCTCGAAACTCTAGAGCGGAGTGCTGCAACCTGTTCTCTGTGCAAACTGTTCCTCGGCGACATCAAAACTACTATCAATGGGTACAAGGAGACACACGAGTTATCCTCTACCATTGAGGAGGCTATCTGGAGAAGCACTCCATTGTACGTGCGCGGAATCCCTTCGTATGCCCAAGATGATTATGACGTGAAAACCCTCGGGTTCAAGCTGCGACTGGGTAGCTTGGACGTCCCCGAAGGTCTGAAAACATACTGGTACTATAGCGTGTACCTGGACAACCCAGACGACGAATCGGTCGCTGAAATCAAGGATCTCATACCGGGGAGGAAGATAGGACCCCCTGAGGAAGCAACTCCTCTAGTGAAAAGATGGATAGAGGATTGCGAAAGGAATCATTCAACGTGTCGTCAATCTTCTGGGCCCTTGCCGACGCGAGTACTAGACGTTGGCCAGGACGGCGATATCCCCCGCCTTATTCAGACTTCTGAGCAGATCGCTCCGTATCTTACGCTCAGTCATTGTTGGGGCCCGGATCCGGGCGCCATCATCAGGACTGAATGGGGTACTATCGAGGACCGCCTCCATGGTATTCCAATGTCAAGCCTTCCCAACACCTTCGCCTCTGCTGTCCAGATAACGAGGAGCCTAGGTATTCAGTACCTATGGATCGATTCACTGTGTATCATCCAAGACGACAAGGAAGACTGGGAAAGGGAAAGTGCCAGGATGGGAGACATCTACGAGCAGGCCTTCGCCACCATAGCCGCAACTGGCTCTCCGGGCCCGCATGTCGGATGCTTCATTCCGCGCGTCCATACCAACCACCCCAGCGTTCCGTTTTCTAAAAAGAGTCCTGCTAGGGTTCGCATCCGCCCAAGGCCCCGTGGGTTTATCGATCTTCGCGAGAGCCCGCTGCAGAGGCGAGCGTGGGTTAGCCAGGAGCGTGCCCTGTCGCGTCGCACGATACATTACGACCGTGACCAGATCTTGTTCGAGTGCGACGAGTTGCGGGCCACTGAGGATTGCATTTCACCGGACGAGTACGAGGTCGCGAAAGCATGGGACAAGTTCCGGCCTTTTTACGACGCTCAAGATGGACACCCTGGGGGTAATTTCATATGGGATTGGTATGGCATGGTCGAGGATTATACCGCAAGAGCCTTGACACAGGGAGGTGACAAGCTGCCGGCTGTATCGGGAATTGCCAAAATTATGGAGCAAAGGACCGGCGAGTCCTATGTTGCCGGTCTGTGGAGGGGTCACTTGGAGTTCGGATTGCTATGGACACGGAAGGTCACCAATTGGCTTACTCTCCCGTCTCCCGAGTGTGGCTTCAGAGCACCAAGTTGGAGCTGGGCATCCCTAGACGGCGAGATCGCGATGGAGAACCTCAGTAAGGGCGACGCTATGGAATGCGCCGTTGAGAACATTCAAGCGGAGACGACGCCACTGGGCCTAGATTCACATGGGAAACTCGCCTCGGGCATTCTCACTCTCACTGGGCGCGTGAAGGCCATTGATCCGCGGCTCGATCCGCAATCCCCTGAGTGGAACACGGCCTTTGTCTTCTCACGAAACAGGGAGACAGAACCCGGTGATATCCTGACATGCGAAGGCAAGGCGATTGGGGAAGGGCTTTTCGACCGCGAGTTCGAACAAAGCCACCAGGCCAAGCCGCTATACTGCCTAGAGGTCCTTCGTCGAGCTTCGTGGCGTCATAGGTGGTATGGCTTGATCCTTGAAGCGGCGGAGAAGCCGGGGGAGTTCCGCAGAGTTGGCTACGCTCGCGACCTTGGAGATTCGCTGATGCCTTCCTATGGCGAATGGTTCGCTGGTACAGAACCGTGCACGATATCGATCCTATAAGTGTTCTGTGTAGTTGTTAGGTATGAGTTGTGTGACGAATTGCAAAGACACACTCAGGCTCTGGTAAATAAGGGTCTCCCTATGTATGCAGTGTTAATATAGCCTGTTCCTCGGTCATAAGAGATCAATCAATCTTTGTCAAGTAATTGAGCTCGGTTTTTTTAATAGTTATTTTTGTCGTAGAAGATTCTATTATCGCCTTTTCCGTCTTGTTTCTTGAACTCTATCCCCCAGAAAAGTTTCATACAGTTCCCCTATATCTTAACAGTCATCATGACGGTTGGGTTAGCGTTACATTTTGACACGTTTTTCTATATTTTACATCTTTGATAAAATAAAATAAAACAGCCTCATCATAATGAAGAGGAGAACAAAAAAACAACTCCGAATCGGGGAATCGAACCCCGGGCTACCCGGATCGCATTTCGTAGAGAAAATGAGAGCGGATAATGTTAGCCACTACACCAATTCGGACTTAAGCCACTGCCAGATTGATCCATTACTGAACCTGAGTGTTGATGAACTTTTTAGCTGCTAATATGATACTTATTAACTTGTGCGGGTCATGACCAACAAGTGGCAAAAATTCATCAGGTGCTGCCCGAACTTTACCCGGTCCAATAGTGACTCCATCACCACATCTGGCCTGTACCTACATAGTCTTCAACAATGGACTCATCCTACAGAAAACGCTACATATAACTGCCTTAAAACTTGTAACAAATATGGCATCTCAGGAAACCATGCATAGTTTGAAATAGAATAAGATGAGGGGAATGACCCATTCCCAACCCGTTCAAAACCTTCGTCCCTTCTAGCTAGTCTTCTCTCATTTTCTCGTTTTCTCGTCTTCCCATTTTGCCACATGATCGCTGGCTGCCTTAAAAAGGTCAGGCACGTAATGGGAAGACGCAGTGGACCGGCAGCACTGCTTACCAACGCTCGTAAAGCACAGGATAATTCTCCCCGGAAAGCTAGAAATTTCGAGGAGGCTTCGGGAAAGCTTTAGGAAAGAAAAGCAAAAGAAAAAGGGAGCAAAATAAAAAGGAGAGTAAGAAAGTAAAGGAAAGAAACACAAGATTTTCTCTCCACGGCTTGCTTCAAACTTTTTTGAGTGTCCTACTTAGTTCGTGTACCAATATCTTTCAACACGTATATTTGGCCGTACAAGTCCGTAACATTGACAAAAACGCGAAGGGCGCCCAATAGCTCGCTGGGTTCCAGTTCCTCTTCCAACGCCTTCATCGCCCCCTCCAGTCCGCGTCGCTCGTACTCGGCAATCCACATAAGGTCCATGCTCGCGCTTCTGCTTGCCGTAATGCCAGCCGGCTGAGCCTGGCGCAGAGAGAACTCGGGAAAGTTGACCGAGTTAAGGGCGCCCTCGTCAGCATCGCGCGATAACGATCCGAGATCGTTATACATGCGACATAGACTAGCGAGATGCCGGCATGCGTCCTCGGCGGCATAGGCCGTGCGGGCGGAAGCTAAAACCCCCCCGCCTCGAATCCGCCCGGCCCTGGATAACACGTCGTAGACTAGGCAGTTGAAGAATATGAAGGAGAAAGGGCAAGATGTGTGATCGGCCGAGGTACTGCGCACCCAACGGTAGAAGCTCCGTCCCGGCGCGCGGTACTGTAGCAGTGGCCCGGAATTGTTCAAATCTGCACTGTCTCCTTTCGTGTGCATTCTCACGTGATTCTGTTCACGAAGACTGATGTTATCTTGAGCATGTGTAATATGGGCGAGAAGGAAGGTTTCTAGCTCAAAAGCCAATTGCTTCTGAAGGCCTTCTGGGTTGGAGAGTACCGCTGGATGGCGTAGAATACGTGCTACAAACACCTGGAGCACAGATCTAACGTCATCTGTTGAGGGCTTGTGGTGTGGGGGAACCTTTTCGCCACAGGTTACCGGCTTCCGGTCCGACCCGGTAATATGTACTTTGAGTTTCTCCGAATCATGAGTGATTGGATTTCCTTCCCGAAACCCAGGATGGCCTTCGAGGAATAGCTGATGAACGAGTTTGCGAATGATATCTAGATCTGTCCCAAAACCAGTTTCGATCATACCTTCCATATATTCATCTACATGGAAGTTCAGAATGGACAGCACCATCATATCATACAAGACGGATAAGCTTGTCGAGAAGCCATCAAACGCAGCACATACCGTTAGAGCTAGTGGTATGACAACCATGTACTTGTCCTTGCCCTTGGCTGTTCGTGGGAAAACGTCCAGAGGCTGGCGCCGTAGAGCCTGGAGGGCAAAACAAGCCTGCATCTCGGCTATGCGTAACACGCTTGGATCTTGGTGGGACATTAAAGGGGTCTGGAAGATAAGGTCACCGGCGTTCCTCATTTCGAGCAACAGCTTTTTCGGCACCGAATTTCGACTTCCCGAGGAGGTTCCTGGTTTTGATTGTACTTCCGATGGGACAGGGGCGAGTGATGCGGCCAAGCAATATGCCTTGCTAAGCACGTCCGAACTGTATGTTACCTTCTCGATCCATAGATAATGGCCGGTGCTCCATTTGGTTTTGTTCAGCTCAAGGAAAGACTTCCCACGCTTTACAGAGGAGATAATCCTGCTTGTATCTGATTGCTGAACCCAAGGTAGTTTTGCTAGCGACGACAATGCTAAGATAGCGTATGATGTTACTTCGCAGATACCATCCCATGATTTGTCTTTTCCCTGGGTATGCAGTATGCGCATAAGTATTTGTAAAGATACCATGGGCATCTCTTCACGCAGGCTCGGTGCATGGTTGAATATATCTAAGGCTACCGCGTAGTGTTCAAAGAGGAGTTCGAAAACACGAGCTAAGAGCATCATCCAGTATAGCTCACTCCGATTCTTGACCAAAGGTAAGCTTAGTATCTTTGTAAGGGCTGGGAATAGAGGTTCACCTACCCATTTCTCATGTACGTATCCTCTAAAGGCCTGGCTCGTTAAAAATTGGATAGCTTTAGCGATTTCCGGGAAGTGCTGAGCTCTGTCCTCCCGCAACAATAGGAGAATGGCGATGTTGCAATTTGCGCTGAAGCTCGGGTTGCGTTCCCCCAAGTACGTCAAAAAGTGCTCTTCAAGCTCAAACGTCTTTATCAGGTTCTCAACACCACTACTCTGGCCTAGATAATGAAGACTCTCCAGGCCTTTGGCCGTGTCATCAGCATCGGGCAAAACGCCTGGTGCTTTTCGTTGTTTAGTGATGAGCATGTAAGTCATGTACAGATTGGGGCACGAAACACAAAGCTTACCAAACCCGAGTAATCCTTCCTGGTCTAGAAGGGCATTTTGTAGGAGATGACTGAAAGCAAATTTCTCGCCCTCGCTTATCGGTACTCCAACTGCTGCCAAAGTAGTAATAACCTGATAAGAATGGTCCTCCAAATATTAGTAATAAGCCTAAACTCTGGGAGTAATACATGACGCACCCAGCTTAGTTCAAATATGCTCGTCGGCCAAGCGCATGGTACACCCCCGCAGCCGAGCCCATTGTCTCGGTAGATCACACTTCTCAGATAGGCTTCAGCCTCATCATCCCAAGTCGAAGAATTCATCAGATACGCAGCTGTCGATCTATCTCAGTTAGCATGCAATGATCATATTGCTGAGGTAATACTAGCACTCACGCCGGAGAGCCCATCATCGACCCGTTTGTCTGTCGCCAACGTTGGACATGATCGAAGTCAATATATCCAATGAAGGCTTCGAGAGAGTGATATAGAGTTGAGGGGTTTTCGTATATGGTTGAAGGGGGGAACTTCGCCAATTTGGTATCGCGTATGGCACGTAAATCTCCGAGCTGCGAGAACTCTATGGAGACGCCTTCTTGCTTAAGGAGATTCATGAGCGAAATTACGAGAATCTCTTGGCCGACTTGGTCGGTCGACTGTGTCTCCCATTGGTCCAGTATCTGTTTTAAGGCTGCCTCAGCCTTCTGGGCCTTGAGCAACCAGTCATGGCGCTCCGGTTTGGCATGTAGATGCCTTTTCAAGGACAGTAGTGCGGCAGCCGTGTTCAGAATGCCGTCGACTGGTGTGGCATAACATTCCCAACCGCCCGAGTCGAGCTGTTGCGTAATGATGTGTTCGAAACACTCTGGGAAGCCAGGTATGAGATGCAGTACTGTCAGAGTCTGGCTTCACCGGCTTTCGGACCATTGAGAGCCAGGCCGTGTCATATATGGAGGTAGACATTGAACCGAAAGACTTCCCCTGGTCCCCCGAGCATTGTGCTGCTAAAGCGACCAAAAGACTCTGTGCTTGGTCGTGTAATAAGAATGAGGAGTCCATTGTTACTGATGATCCCGCAAAGACACGAAGCACTTCCGTAAACTATGAAATGAGTAAATGGCCTCATTGTCTCAGTTAAATGCTATCTCACGGACCTGACACATTTCCAGGATTCTTTAATATAAATTCTACGCTAATATGGAGGCTTAGTATAATTGTATTTTCCGGTTATCAAGATGATCCCTCATGTCCACCTGAAGTCGGCCAATGTCTAACTAGCCTCAATACAACAGCCGGGGCGTCTGCCCATCTACACTCGTTGGGATAGTGTTACATTATGACAGGCTGTGAAATATCAAAGGGAGGTGTGCATATACTTGGGGTTACTTAATGAGATGGAAATGCTACATAGCCTTGTAGCTACACTACGCCGCGGCAGATACCGAATCAAAAAAAAAGTTCAGAATGTACGTTGGAAATTTGTCCCTTAAATGTCACCTTGGGACGAGATAATGGAATTGCAACCATGGACGGCGATCCCTAACCTAGTTTTGACATATAGCTTACATAGATAATGCGGGGTGACATGTGTCGTAGTCAACATTAGATATATCATGCCAACACGCTTGCACTTTTATGCATGGCTCTTATTTTCAATTAAATGTTAGGTGAGATTATACAGTATCCGGGATTTTCGTAGAACGTTACATAGGTACTCTTCATTGGCCAGGGGTGGGGGGAGCTGCATCTCGTATCTCTCTGTCGCTTATTTGCCTTGTTCTTTGAAGTATTTTAACTAGCAGCTTTAGTGGTTGTCAACCCTCAAATACATAGATCGTTTACAATACTTATCAGGCATATTCCATTCCCACTGTTATTTAATGTCAGATATTAGTAACAATTCTGATGCTGTAACACGGAATGGTAAGAATCTATGTAGAATACTGGCACAGGTACCCATTAAACATGCACTTCCTTAGTAAAGCCTCAAAATCAATTTTGTCCATAGTTTTGTCACATCTGCAGCTTTCAATATCCAGTATTTCCTGTTTATATCCCGCCGCGGTATCTAAGGATACAGCTATTCTTCCTATTTAGTGCTTGCCATTTCACTTTCTTCCGTTACCTTCGCCGTTTGTATCATGCACAAAAGTAATTATATGAACCAGGTACCAACTTAGGTAGGTAGGTTCTACGGACCGTACGTTATAGATGCCGCAAATGCCGCCCATGTAGCTCTAGGTACCCGGACTATGTATGTGAGCCTCGTCATACCCAGGGTTGCCTATAATGATCATAGGATGAGCTTAGGTGCCCATGGGTAGTATTGCATACGTTTGATATCTAACAACCTAGGTAGGCTCCAAGATTTAGAATGTAGTTAGTAGTCGACAGTACCCATACACACTGTGAAGTGGCTTCCAACACCTTTTATGTGTTGGTGGAAACCTGCAGCTGTAGTTAGTGGAATCAGGCGTGGGTGGCATCGCAAGGTTTCCACGCCGCTTCGATGCATAAGATAATGATTAGGACCGATTGGTTGTTATAAAGAAACAGAGCCTGCAGGATGACTAGCTCTAGGCTGGCCAATTGTTAAATTTCGTGCCTATAGGTGCCATTAAGTTTGATAAGCCTACATTGAGTATAGTGTGTGTGGGCCGTAGCATTATTGAACCTAGCCTCGTCAGTTACTATACGGTCACATTATACCCCCACCGAGTTGTGTCACTTGCCTTGGGGCTCTACGACGTGATTGTATTGGGATCTACAGCGGAATGAATCCCATCTTGCTCCTTGCCTCGACAGGATTGGAGAGCTTCGCCGCTTTGTTCAATCGAGAATGATGCTGATGCATGCAAGAATATGGTAATCGTGAACGTCGTATCTGTCAGGATTCTCAATATACAGTACCACCCACCAAGTTCAGGGCTCGGCCGACCCATCTCTATACCACTTACTACCATATAGGTAAGCTGTTAGAACCCCGACCAACCGCCATGTTTCATTGCATGGTTCGCACTGCGGGGTTTTGATGTAACTGGTAAATTTCATGTTGGTAGTTGAGGGATTCTAAGTAAAGTATTATGCTAAGGTTGAGGGGTATTTGGGGTAAGTACTTCACATGTACAAAGAAAAAGAACTTCATCTTTATTTCAATACTACCTACATATACCTATGTAACCAACAGCATGTCCTAGTAGAGCTAGGGGCTAGGCTCTTGCGGGGGCTCACATAAGGTAGGTAAGATTATCAACCAAAAGAGACGAAACCTGATTTTACGTGTGAGTCGCTTTCTACAGCTCCTGTTGCAACCGTGCTTGGGTTGCTGCAATGGGTTTCGAGCCCTCAAGTCCAATGTTGTAGCAGCGCTACATATAGTACACTCTTTAAACAGCAGCAGTATTCTCATTGGTCCATTCTATACCCACGGCGTCATTTCGGCGGCGCAGCAACATTCTGTTCTCCGGGTGGAAGAACAAGAACTCGTGGATGGCACTGCGCCCGGGCTGCACGCCGTCGACGAACGCGATGTCGTATTCGTCGATCAGCTTCACCAGGAAGATCTTGGCAGTCATGTCAGCCAGGTAGCGCCCGGGACAGGCCCACCTGCCCGATCCCCAGGTGAGGACGTCGGTGTCGACACTGCTGAACGGCAGGGCACGGTGCTGCTCGAGTGCTTTCGGGTCGGCGCAGAACCGGAGCCCGTCGTAGCGCCCGGCGTGTGCGAAGACGCTCTCGTCCCGCGTGCGCGAGGGCCCTGATATGGTCACGAACTGGCCCTTCCTGAGCAACGTCCCGTTTTCGAGTATGTGGTCACACTGAACGACGCGGCTGTACACGATCAGGGTGCCCGGCGTCAGGCGCGCCGTCTCCTTCATGGCCGACTCGAGGTTGTCAAGGCCGCGGAGCGTGGCGAAGCCCCAGCAGCCCCCGATCTGTGCGTGACGGGCACGGATTTCGGCCCGCACCACATCCAGCACCTCAGGGTGCGCCGCTAGGTCTGAGAGCGCTTGGCAGATGAAATTGCCGATGCTGTACGTGGAGCCGGCGGCGATGGAGCCTACGAGAGTCGTCAGCAGGTGCGGGTCCCGCTCTAGCTCCGTCCGGCCGTCTTTCACCATCCACGCGATCAGGCTTGGGCTCGTCATCCCATCCTTGGGGTCTTCACAAGTAGACTCCGCCATTTGTCGATGCACTTCGGGTACAACGAAACAGCGGAGCTCGCGCCATCCTCGTTGCAATCGCCATTTGGCAGGAAGCAGCCACACCAGAAACGGCTGTAGGAAGGCTGGGAAATATCGCATGGCGAACGCAACTCTAAACACTACGCGATGGCAAGGTCAACCTGAGTAGATGGCAACTATCGCTAGGTTGAGGTCTCACCATTCTGGGTATGCTCCATGGTAAGCTGCTTGAGCTTGGGGTCCTCTGACATCTTGGTTCCGTATAACGCAAGTGCTATGCCTTCACTGAGGCAGCTGACAGTAGCTGAAAGCATCTGAACTTCTTTCCAGTGATGATCATGAGGAAAATGCCGTTGCATAGCCGCGTACACGCGCCTCGCTGTTGGCGAGAAAAGTTGTGGGAGCGCTGGATTGATTCTACTCAATAACATGCGGACGTGGAAGCTGGTCTGGCGGACCACTTGCATTCCCGTTATATGACCGAGCAAGGTAAAGTCGTGAGATTGGCGGCTGTCCAACACATCTGTCCCAAGGCGGTTCAGCTCCGGTATGACATCCGGTGGCAGTACGAGTAGATCTGTATCACCCCTGGCTAGCTTCCAGGGAGCACCTTTGGCCTAGTGATTGAGCTGTTTAGTCATGTTGGGCTGAAACAAGCTTTGGCTCAACGGGAAGGGGAGGATTGATTGCGTCTCCTTATCTTACCTTTTTGCTTCCGCCCTCAAGAATCTTTTCAGCCGTGAGGCTCCAGCGAAGTCGGGCGAACCATGATGGCTCAAGTCTGAAGAGCCTGTTCTCAGGACAATTGCTACTTAGACCACGTGTGACCCAGGAATTATACGAGGCAAAGAAGACGAAGACTCCCACGGCTGTAAGAAGCGATACGAGCTTAACGCAGAGATCGTGAATGTCGAGCTTGAAAATAGAACAGATGTTGCCGTTCAGTTCCATGAAAGGTAGACCTGATTGAGCTTCCATTTTGGTTTTAAGTCTCATCCCGGCTCAGTGGCCAAGTGTTAAATTTAAGCAAGCGTGGAAGAAGAAAGTGCACGGCGTATGCGTACCCAGGTAACTTAAGGTTTCGTATGGAAGACATGAGTACTGCCGGGCTCTGGTGTACTCAGATATATCGTAGATAGTAGCCATTTTCTCTGACGATTGACCTCCAATCATAACCAATGCACGCGTTTCAATATGTCAGACCAATCAGCTAGGCCCCCACCATCTTCGCCGTGTCTGAGGCTGCAGAAAGACTGGTTGATGCATGTTGGTACACGCAGTGGATCTATCCAGAAGATGCCCACTGATTCTTTAGCCAACGTCGCATTGTGCGGCGCCACCGACCAAATCCTGATGCCGATACCGATGTTACCTCGACAGCTTAGAGACGGACGGACACACACCCCTCTCTCCCCAAAAACTTCTTAAGGCTTGATTCATATGGTGCTCCCGGTCCCTTATTTTTGTCCCCGGTAACTGAGTGATGCTCGCATGTTCCGCCCCCTCGTCTTTGAAGTTGCGTAAATAATAGCTTTGATATCTGTCAAACCAAAACGGTTATATCTTGCCGATAAACCTTAAAGGCTACTTTAGAAAAGAAGACCCTTAACATGGACAGTTCAGAAGAGCCCGTGGAATCGGCCGTCACCACAGCCCTTGTGATAGTCTCTGTCATTTTTCCAATTCTTTCGGCGTTCGCCATCTACTTGCGACTCTGTGCTCGTAGAGGCACACCTCCACCAGTCCGTTCCGATGATGTCTGGCTGTTAATCTCTTGGGTATGTTGTGATATGGAGTTTCTGAAATATATTTAGGACCGACTGACAATATGTATACGTGTCGTGGAGGTTTCTACTTTGGCACTCAGTATTTTAGTCTGGATTTATGCCGCGCGGTCTGGTATCGACTATTATAAAATAGATCCCATCAGTGGGACTCAAGACTCTTTAGCGGTTCGTGAATTGCTCTCGATTACATGTTGTACGTTCTACTCTATGGCATAACAACTGAACACCGATTCTATGCTGTACACAGATGGTATTCGTTTCTGCCTGCGTCATCGCGCTACCCCTATCGGCGGTCAAAATAGCCATTTTACTATTTTACAAACGGGTCTTCCCAATCCGAGCCTTCACGATCAGCGTCTGGGTTGCTATTGGAGCTGTCTCGGTGTGGGGCCTTGTGTTCTTCTTCGTTAGTACATTCCGAGTCTAATCTAGAATCACGCAGCTTGGAAGAAGTCGGAGCTAACACATTATAATATTGCTTTCACAGCTAGTACTGACACAAGTGGATCCAATATCTGCCTCCTTCACTCTGGGGGAAAGTCGCTTGCGGTACAACTCGACAGCCTTGGGACTGGCACAAGTTGCCACGAGCATAGCTTTGGACCTTCTTGTCTTATGCTTCCCGCTACCGGTCATCTCACGATTGAACATGAACAGAGCGCGGAAGGTAGCGGTATCACTAATGTTCTGGCTTGGAGGATTGTTAGTTTCCCCCACAAGCCAAAAAGTCCGCCCATTTTAATATGTTACCAATACAGCTGTTGTGTTGCCGCCATTGTGCGGCTCGTACTTTTGAATCGGGCCATACGTGACATCGTCCACACTCATAATCACATTTGTAAGTTGAGAAGCTACCTTGCCAGGCTGCCCAACGGTCCCAACCTCCCAGCCAAGAGATAGCTAACAGATGACATACAGACCTACAGGACCAAATCTATATTTTCAAGATCATCGAGCCGAACGTCTCCATCATTGCGGCATGTTTGCCGTGCTACGGTCCTCTGTTCAAAGGAGGCCGTGCTGCCGAGTCATTGATCCGTAGTGTCCGCTCTATAGTCAGCCTAGCCAGTGGCGGTTCGAACAATACCTCACCAGCCTTCCCTTTACCGAAACGGGAAGCTGAGAGGACCGCGAACGAATCTGAGATTGAGCTACGCGACTTGGGTTGGCGCGGCCAGGGTCAGCAGGATGCGCAGTGTGTTGGTGGGAGGGACAGTCAGGATGTGGAGGGGCGCTCACTTGAGCAAGATGGCAGGATCCAAATCACTAGGGGGGTAACAGTTGTGGAGGAATAAGTCCGGCAAGGCTGTTTAAGCATAATTGCGACCAACCTTACGCTTAGCTGACTGCCTAAGGGGTGGGCGCTTGCTCACTCATGTAACCGTACTTGCTATGGGAGATGCCACCTAGAGGTCTCAAAGAGTATCCTTCAAGGTAGTTGGATTCCAATGGAAGTTTCCCTTCGTAGTAATCAAGCGGCGGTAAAATGGCTGTCTCGAGTTGCATAGGATTACTTTCGACGGATGAGATTCCCGCATCTTACCAGCCAACAAGACCGGGCTTAATCAAACATTGACTAAACAGGGCGATAAGACTCAAGCATGGAAAGACCGGTGTTGTGGTGTTGTACAACATGATTCAATTTATGTACGGCTGTTCCTACATACCTTGCAGGTTTCTATACAATCCCTGGTGTTGCGTTAACTACCTAACATGCACGGAATCCGATTGGAGTTATATTTGACCGGGAGGGGGGGAGGGACACAAGTTTTATCGGTTCATCGACCAACAACTTGGAATGCCAAGAATTCAAACTCGGAGCCGGACTGTCTATTCTACCCGTTGGTCAATGTGGGACTGCCGTACTACCTAGGATCCTTTGACATGTAATATTTTGCGGACTTCAACCCGGATTTGGTAGAATATGCTCAGATGCAACGAGAGCAGTCCATTGGTCAGCCTGCTGCAAGCGGTGGTAGATGAGGACGCCAACTGCATTAAAGAGCTACGATCAGAGGTGCGCAGGAATATGCCCATCCCTTCCGCATCCTTCGCAATTGCATGCTGTGTCACCAACACAAGATACCTGGAAAAAAGCAAAGTAAGGTGCCGACGGGCAGTATACTTTTAAACGGGTTCTGTGTAACATCTATTAAATTCTGTAAGTGCACGTATATCGCACGTACCAATCTTACGTCAACTCCAACCTTGAGTTGGGTCGATGATAACCTTGTCACCCGATCGCCCGTTCGGTGATCATCGTGCATTGTGTGATGGCGGTTGTCAAGGGATCAATCCTATGATTTGCCATTCCCCGATCTATGGCATATGGGCCAAGCAAGGAGTCTTTCGTGATGCAATACAACCTCACACCAAGCCACAACGCGTAATAAGTATCATGGACGATGGACCAACATACAAAAGAAGCAAGGCAGTGTATTTGGTTGTTATATTGAGCATGGTGGGGTATTAAGCCTTGTTTTATGTATGTACGTGCCTAGCAAGTACGTTGCACCTGCTGTAATAAGGTAGCAGTTGCCCTCCTCTTTGCCTCGACGAGTTAATAATCTCCATGAATGGTTTGCCGAGCCTCGCCAGTTCCCCACTCTACCAATCTCCAGCGAGTTGGGGTGCCCGCGGTACTCACGGCTACGTAGCGATAGGGAGCCGAGGATTGGTAATTATTCTAGGGATGACTTCATGGATAAATGACACCCGTGCCCGTTAACCTTTGAACCTACATGGTTTCTTGTGTAGTTACGTGATAATACTAAGTAGCCCTCACTATCATAGGAAACGTAAGGCGGTTTATCAAATTCCTGCATTCGCGGTTGGACTTATTCCTAATAATGCAAAATACTGATACAGATTTACCCTTCAAAAAGAAGTTAAGAATAGAGTAAAGTCAAACATCGTGTCCTTAAAAGGGCGATAACTTTTCCTTGTGTCTTATGAGCATTTTCTTAGCAGGCGAAACCAACACGAACTCGTACAGAGTCGTGTTTCCAGGTCTCCCTTCACCAGGCAGGAAAGAGAAATCGTAGTCCGCAAGTAATTTCACAAGCACCATTTTTATGCCAAGACTTGCAAAGACACGTCCAGGGCACGCCGATTTCCCATATCCAAGATTAAGTCTAGTCCGGGAAGGGTTCGAGAAAAGGTATTTCTTAGCTCCTACAGTATCGTCGGCTTTCTGTCGTTCCTCAAAAGCTCGGAAGTAACGGAGGCCGTCGAAGTCTTCCGGGTGGGGTGTATTCTCGGGATCATTCTCTATTGCATGGGTAGCCATACAAGTGTAGGTACCCGCAGGGACATATGTGCCATCTTTGAAGGCATAGGGAACCCTGAAGAATCGCCTCATTCCAAATATCGTTGGGGGGCGTACTCGCTGCGACTCACTAATTACGGAATCTAGGCGGTACAAGCGGTCATAAGGCATGTCGGTCCAGCCTTGCTCCATAGTTGCAGTGGCCGTAATTTCAGCAAGGAGCTGGTTTTTCAGGTCCGGTCCGGCAGCCGTAATATCGTAAAGGGCGTTGATTATGCGAAAAAGGTTATTATGGACAGCGGCGAGCACAACAAGAACCAAAACATGAGATATAGTGTCCGGGTTTCGTTCAGCTCCCTTTGCTAACGAACACAGCCATCTAAGGACATTCGTATCATCGAAGTTGTCATCCCTGGGCTCCCAGCTGCCTGAATCCGCAAGGTCGATCAGCTCCTGGATGTGCGGTCCTAGCAGCTTCTTCGCCGAACTAAGGGATTTTTTAACCTTCCAGTATGACGGGAGAAGTGGATATATAAGGTAGTGCATCCAGGACGGGAAAAGACGCAGAACAACAGTCGTCATAAACACTGCATACATCGTCAGCAACGATTCTCCAAATATAGATAAACAGATCATGCTTGCCATTTTCGGTGAATTCAAAAGAAATATTCAACCACGTTGGATCGTCACAAAGACCCGGACCCACGATCATGTTCGCGGCAAGTCTAGCAGAGACTCGTTTCAGCAGGTGGTAAGGCTGAATCTCAGTCCAGTTTTTGCTGAGACCATGGGGGAGCTCTTTGGCGAGACCGGCATTGATAGATTCCTCCAGTCGGGGTATGAGTTGTGGTAAATGTGGAATCAGCTTTCGTTGAACAATCATATGGTGGAGTCTGCTTTCGACCATCAAATGCATCCCGGTAAAACGACCCACCAAGTCAAGTTCCAACGCGGGCTGTATGCTGGCGATTTCATCTGGAAGACTGACGAGCTCCTCAAGAAGCGAAGGCGGAAGGACAACAACACTTCCCTCGTAGCGCAGGAGTTGAAACGCCGTGTTCTTAAACTATAAACGGCCGAAATTAATAAATTTTCCTGTTGTAAAAGGCTTAATCAAGCATACTTTAGAATAACCATATTGGACATTTTGTGCCGCTGTGCGAAGGTAAACGAGGTTTTGGACAAAACTAGGCATGAACCAGAACGGACTGCCCACGATAGGATATCTGAGTTTTACCTGAGCAGTTCTCCTAATAATGAAAGCATCAGCAGCGAAGTAGATGAAGGCTAGCAAGGGCAAGACCCAATACATCCACGATTTTAGCATCATCTTCATATACTGAATATACATCTTAATACTTTAAGTAGTTATTCACGTTAGAAAAGATCAGATTCATTATAAAAAGAAAAAAAAAAAAAAAAGAAAAGAAGAGAGCGAAAGAATTTAGAAATGCCCCGGCGACTTAATATCATCTTTTTTCTTATGCATACCTAACATACATATATACGTGCATAAGTAGTTGGGTGTTACATGTAGGTACTCCCACAGTACATAAATACATAGTACATGTAGGTACCTACCTAGGTAGTTATGTACATATATACATAACCTTAAAAGGCACACATGCACCAGATAGAACCGACGTTGGCCGTTTGCCCAGCCTGTGGCCAGGCTCGGGTACGACAACTACCCGTCTCTCCAGGTTATTAGGTATCTAAGCCAGTCACATTGTCCAGATAAGTTTGAGCTTCCTTTCCACTTTGCTTTTTTTATATACCGAAGTCCTTGCCCTTACACATTATCAAGCCATCGACAAGAGCTTCCGCCAAACTCAAGTCATGTCGTCTCGACCAGAATATGTCTTTACTCGAGATTTTCTCGACAACAATCGGTGCGTACATCGGATTCTTCCAAGGTTGATATCGGCCCCCATTTCACCAATTGCCGCTCAATTAACAGGCTTCGTATAATGACAGGATCAACCTGATGCACCATCTTTGGACCAAGATCTTTGGCTACCTCATTCATCCGAAGATCCCGACCGAAAAACCCGACTTGCAAGTGGCAGATATAGGGACGGGCACTGGGTTCGACTTCCTCTTATCCACCGACGAAGAATAGGGCTAACCTTTCATGTCAGAATTTGGCTTTTTGATGTTGGTGAGAAGGTCTCCAAATCTGCTCGCCTAGTTGGGCTGGACATCTCGTTCAAGGCAGCACCGCCACCGGCCACCCTCCCATCCAACGTAACCTTACGACACTGGGACGTAAGGGATGATGTTCCCGAGGACCTCATCGGTGCTTTTGACGTTGTTCATGTTCGTTTCTTCTCCTTCGTCGTCATGAACGAAGAAGTTCCCGGTGTCGTGGAAAAGCTCTACAAGCTCCTGCGTAAGTCCAACCATAATTCCATGCAGGCTTCTGATAGCTTCGTGTATTTTTGACACCATATTCCATTACAGGACCAGGTGGATACTTGCAGTGGGGAGATCCCGACGTCTCATCCATACGCATAGATAAATCAGAGCCGGGCAATAAGACCGAGAGTCTGAGCCGTCTAATGCAGCTCATGACCGTCCAAGACCCGCGCTTCAGCCCAAAATGGGTGACGGAACTCCCCAATATCTTCGCAGCTAGTGGTTTTGTGGACATTGAGCATCATGTTTGCGATGCCCCACCTCACCTCTCGTTCATCATGCATGAATGCGGACTCATGATCCATGATCTTATCGCACGGAAGACCAAGAACGAGAAAATGGCACAGGAGCTTGAACAGTTGCTCCCTCAAGCTGTGGACGAGACCAGGGAAGGGGCTTATGTATCCGCTGTTCGATGGGTAGTGATCGGGAGGAAGCCCTGAGGAAACAACCTCCCCTCGGGCTTGAAGATAGCACCAGTGCGATAAAAGACTGAGTGTGATATGGCATAGCAGCTTGACAACCTTCGCGATTATTGTTGCCAATCATTAATAAATTTTTCGCTCGACATTCTTTCCTTATACTGTAATGGAATGCTATCATATGGTGATGTGACCGCCTCCTACAACAAGTATACCAGGATTATATGCTATCGTAAATATCTACGGCCTTAGCTTATGTGAATTCAATCAATATACGCTTTTATGTCATTAGTTTATTTTTAAGTTAAACTAACCGTGGTTCATTAAATCATAAGTATGAAATTAAATATTAATGAAAAGAAAATGCACATAATTTAGTATGAATATTAAAGATGAAACGAATATATATTATATAAAAACTATTTTTTTAACTTATGAAGCGAATTTAAGTTAACATATTAAGGACCTGGCACTTCAAGCTAGGCTGGAAAACGATCACACAAAATCTACGGCGCGAAAGTAGGATTTCCGGTCAGTGACCAACGTTGGTGCAACGGTTACATTACATAGGAAATGTAACTATGGTGTTTATAACTACTTTTAACGTGCCCATGAAACTACTGCAATGCAACCCACGAAAAAAGACGTCGGGGGTTGCATTGCCTACCAGCCTGCTCCAAGCCCCCATCATAACCGACGCGCCATAAGTACCGCAAGACTACTATAGTACAAGACGGCAACATCAACCAGTCACCTCACAAAGACGAAACTATAACCACTGCATGTATCTTGCGTAGGGCGGTGGCCTTAACACTCCATCAAGTGTGATTATGACGATCCATTGCCATATCTAGAATTTATAATTTAAATTCATAAATGACTCAAGCAACCAGTGCTACCACATACGTTGTCTTGGAAGGCTGTGGTTGGCATCCTCAGAAACGACCTATTGGTCTCGCAGCAGCTCAGGTCTTACGGTATGATTCTATCTTCTTGGATCCCCAAGACGAAGGGCACTGGGTTGTGACCAATTAACTTCCTTTGACATTACATTATTTTGCAGGAACTCCTTTACCTCAGGCGCCCTTTTCAACAACCCCGCTCTTCTATCCCTTTGCCCCTTTCCGGTTTCCCTCCATCCTCACGCTCCCAGAGTAGGGATGGGATTTAGCGAGCTCCTACTACCCTCCACACAGTCCGGCATCAAGACATCAATCCGTCATTAGTATCCATAAGACCTATCTTAGCATCATGGCCGCTCAAGAGGCCAAGATAGAGCAACCTATGGTACCCGCAAGACCCAGTCAAAAGGAGGGCGAAATTGATATCAGTCAGGATATTGATCCCGAGAACGAAGTGACAGGTATCAGGCTTGTGTTGATACACATTGCTATCTGCCTCTGCACCTTTCTCGTTGGCCTCGTAGGACACCATTTTGAACCGAACCTACTTATATGTTCTGATTAGCAAGTGACGCTAATGGTTTCATCTCAAAGGACTTCAATATCGTTGCGACTGCGGTCCCCTCCATAACAGCCGAATTTGACTCGATCCGCAATGTCGGCTGGTATGGAGCGGCTTTCATGTTAGCTTTGTACGTGGCTCACCAGAACCCTTGGCCGCTTCTCTTGGTGTTCACCGTCACAGTTCAACTGCTGACCCGATATGTTCCCTCAGATGCTCTAGCCAACCGCTGGCTGGCAAGACGTACATACTGTTCTCCAAGAAAGTCGCCTACCTCGTGTATCTATTTGTCTTCGAAGTGGGTAGCCTCGTATGCGCGCTATCGCCGTCGTCAAATGCCCTGATCGTCGGGCGCGCTGTTGCGGGCCTCGGAGCCTCCGGTGTTTTTGCTGGGGGATTCACTCTCCTAACCACTATAATTCCTTTGCACAAGCGGGCCATTTGGACTGGAATCATGGGCTCGACTTTCGCCATCGCCAGTATTGTTGGACCCGTCCTCGGAGGGGCATTTACAGAGCACGCCACCTGGCGCTGGTGTTTCTACGTCAACGTAAGATCGCAAATTCGAGATCTTCCCCTTTCTGAGTCTTAACTGATGGTCCTTGAAAGCTGCCGATTGGTGGCGCCGCTGCCGTTCTGTTCTTTTCCTTGGTTCATATCAAACCAAGCAAGGAAGAGGAGGCATCATTTCGAAGCAAACTGCAAGGCCTAGATATGGCTGGTTTTGTTTTGATAGCGGCATCTATCACTATGCTGCTGCTCGCACTCCAATGGGGTGGAATCACCTACCCTTGGTCGTCATCTGTCGTGATCGGTCTTTTTGTCGGTGCTGCATCTGGGATAGCAGTTTTCATCCCCTGGCAGCTTTATCGCAAAGATGATGCACTCATTCCGCCGCGACTCTTCACCATCAACCGGAACCCAGCTTTGCTCTGTGCAGCCGCTTTTTTCATAAATGGTCCCTTCCAACTCATCATTTACTGGTTGCCCATATGGTTCCAAGGGGTTTTGAGGGTATCGCCAACACAGAGTGGCATCAATTACTTTCCCACCGTCATCGCTGATGTGCTTGCAGCCTTCATAGGCGCGGGGGTGGTTCAGCAGCTTGGGTGGTGGAATCCCTTCATTTTACTTGCCGAGGCTTTCGTTTGTATTGGTGGTGGTTTACTGACTACTTTGCACCCTACCATCTCCAGTAGCCGTTGGATCGGATACCAGATTTTCGGTGGAATTGGGTACTCCCTGGCATCTAATCTAGTAAGTGGCAACAATCGTTTCTTATGAGGAATCCATTATTCGGTGTATTACCCATCGCTGATGCTCTTACAGTCTCATGTTGCCATGCAATCCTCACTACCACACAACCTCGTCCCTATTGGTACGTCTACTCTTTTGACGATCATATCTACCAGTTGTGCCATCTTTATGGCTGTAGGCCAGGCCGTTTTCCAGACAAGGCTTGAAGTCAACCTCGGCAAAATCTTACCAGCAGATGTTGTCGACACAATTATATCGTCAGGGGCGACCGAGATAAGTTCCTTAGTCGGCCAGGCAGAGTTATCTTCCGTCTTTGAACAGTACAGCGTATCTGTGACGGAAGTGTTTGTATGTCCGAATTCCACGCCCTTCGGAAATTATATTCACATATTCATATCTAACGATAACAACCAGTATATTCCAGCTGTTTCACCAGTCATATCGTTTATCTTAATAGCAGGTTGCAAGTGGATTTCAACCAAAAGCAAACAAATTAAGAACGCAGATAGCGGCAAGAAGGAGTCGGTTTGATGCCTGGTAAATGGTATGTGGGTGACAGAGACGTCAATTGTCGTTTAGTGGGCGATATTTAACTGTATTATTCACTCCTGTTTCAATGAAGTAGCTTTCTGCAAGTAATATTTCGGAGAGAGCGTAGTATCCCAGGTATTTGTGTCCAAGATCATACATAGGTAAGTAGTTATTAACGCGCTTCTGACTATGAACCGACATGGGGCATGGCACCAGCCGGTGACGTATGACTAACTAGTAACACATATTCATGTCCAAATCGGCGTACGATATCCATTGGGTGGACCTCGCTGTTTGTTTTTGTCAACTTGTGCAAGGCCCTGAAATGTGTGCAGAGAGAAAGGTACTTCATTTCGAAGACTACTATTGGGGAATTCTTACCGCCTGGTAAGGCTGTGTGGATTTAAGTGCAAACTTCATTGTAAGTTAACTTTCAAAGACACGGCGCCGGGATGTGGTCGAATTGGGGTGGCAAAGCCGCCTTGGCTCCTGTAGGCTGGCCGACATCTCCGGCCGAAGTACCTGAGAGGGCCGGGATGCAACTCAACCCATGCGGCATGAGTTCAAGCCTTACAGGTAACCAGTCTCGTCACATTCCTGGCTGTGTGGCAATCATAAAGACATTGGTCCAGGGATTTGCCGAAAAAAGGCACTAAGATATGCTGCTCATACGATGGTTGCATTGGCTGGCGGAGAATGAACGTGCTGTACATCTTTTACTCTCCCATCTCCTGCCTTTATTATCCTGTGTAGTCCGTATATCATGATATCAATTGCACTGTGGAGCGTTATATCCATTGTCGAAGCCATGCAGCTAAATTAACTGTAGGATGCGTCTTCGGGATCCACCACACCACACAAGCATGCCTTTTGTACCACGCCTCCCTCCTGCTGTACCATGCTGTCTTTGGATTAAGTATTGATGTATCGCGGTACATGAGACATCTAGTCGAGCCCTCTGTTCGACTATGGCCAGCTTACTCCAAGTGGTATATTGCAATGAGCTGCTAACACAGCACCTGTAACACACTGGTTTGATATTAGATTTGGCTGCGGTATTAAAGAAGTGGAAGAATATCGATTCTGGATAGCCAGGCCTTGTCGTTCCTCGGTAAAACTCATATACATTTTCCGGTTGTAATTATTAGTGCTTGCCTTCTCGCTTCCATATCTCCGCAACAGCCACGGCCATGGACTACTTCTGCCTTCTAAGCCGTTCTTCACATGATTTAATCACACCTGTGAGCTGGGCGGTGTCGTTGTTCATCCTCGTATACTTCTTCGTTGAGGCCACTTCCATACTAAGGCCTGGGCAAAGACAATTGAAGCATATTCCATTTGGCAGCGACAATGCATTGATGCCGAAGTTCATCCACAATTTCATTTTTGCTAGTAGAGCAACAAGTATGCTCCAAAAGGCACACAGTAAGGTATGCTTATGGCCCAACAAACTCTCTTCGACTCATGCTGTCTTTTTTCTTCTTCCCCCCCCTTTTAAAAAAAACAATATTACCATAACTTTAATACATTAACTCAAGCCTACTACCGCAGTTCAAAGGCTCTGCCTTTAAGCTTATACGGAATGATGGCAATATTGTAATTCTACCTCTCTCTCTACTGGAAGAACTGGCATCTCTCCCGACAGCAGTTGCTAGTTCTCAAGCCGCATTGGAGCACGATCTTCTAGGCCGCTATACTGGGCTAGACTTAATCCTTGAAAACAGACTTCATCATTCAATCGTACAGCGTAAACTTACGCCAAGGTTACCATTGATGGTGCCTAGGATGGAGAAAGCAGTTTCTGACGCCATAGAGTCAAACTTGCCATTAGCCGCAAGAGACGAGTGGGTAGAATTTGAGCCCTATCAAGTGTTAGGAAGAGTTTCCGCAAGAGCTGCCGCGGAAGTCATTGTAGGGCCCGCGTTTTGCGAAAACCCAGTTTGGCTTGACATTTCCTTTAATTACACAGAGAACCGTGAGCAAATCTATCAGCTACCAGTAAGGCGTGACCTCGGCTTACTTGTCATCACTTAGTCTTCAAAACCATTGTCATTATGCGTCTACTACCGGGGTGGATGCAGCCATTAGTCTATTTTGTCCTTCCTTCTTACTGGGAGTGTCAGAGGTATCTGAACATGTCCAAGGCTCTCCTAGGTCCCAGGATCGGCGAACTCATTGGGAAAAGTGATGCCGGTATATGGGAACCCGTGGATGACGATTCTAGCGACCTGAATATCCTCAATTGGCTGTCTAGTATGGCAAAAGGACGTGATCGCAACTCAGATACGATCTCCCATGTGCTGGTTCTGGTAGCCTTGGCATCGGTTCACACGACGCTATTGCGAATGGTGAATGTGCTTTACGGTATTACTGCAGCCGGTCCCGATTTGCGCAAAGAACTTCTCGAGGAAATTGCTACTGTCGCGGCGGCCGGCTGGAACGCCAATTCATACGATCAGCTGCATCGACTAGATAGTGTATTATGCGAGTCGCAAAGAGTGTCACCGCCAACAACTTTAGGAATGAAGCGACTATTCCGGGAACCATATACATTTCAAGACGGAACACACATACCCGCCAATACTTACGTTTGTGTACCAATACATGCGATCGAGAACGATGCCGCACACACTTTCGACCCTGAGAAATTCGATGGTCTACGAAACTTCCGTGGCCGAAAAGAGCAGGGTCATGACAATAACCTGAACACGTTAAGTTCCAAGGAGTACCTGTTTTCTACGCCAACTCGGACAAGGCTCAATTTTGGATATGGAAAAGCAGCATGCCCTGGTCGCTTCTTTGCAAGTTGCGTTATCAAAATGGTATTGGTCAAGATGCTTACTGAGTATGAATTTTCCTTTATGCCGAATACAGGGAGGCCGACAAACTTGATGGTCCACGAGTTTCTCTTTCCGTGGCCGTGGCAAAAGATGCTCGTGAGGCGGAGGGGGGAAACCTGTGCACCATTTTAAAGAATTAGAGTTGAGGATTTGGGCTAGCATTGAAGTCGTCTTCGCGTCTAGTTATATGCTAGACCGCTAGAAACGTACGCTAAATATGCAAGCTAGTTTACTTCAGACCCCCGCCTCCTCTCTGGACTTTGATCTACTTAGATCCAAAGTCAGACATAAGAAGAATCTGGTAAAAACACCAGGAATCTTCCCGAATGCTTAAATCTTTAATCTTAAGACCTTTCATTTCGCAAACATCGTACTTGTGATATGATTAGATCTTGTTATTTTGTTGTTTGAGTATGCTTTCGTCTTCGTTATTGTCAGGGGTTTGTGTGGTACAGAGTGAAAGGCAGAAAGACTAGTATAGGGTGTGGTAGAAAGGACCAGTAGCGCTTGATATTCCCAAGATCTAGGGGGGCGAAGCCCCCTTTATATACACCAGAGGGTGGACGCTAGCTCGAAGGTGGCTAGGTCTATCTTATCACCTGACAGATACCTAGGCCTGAAATAGACACTTGGCGGTTTTGGTGCCCATCTCTGTTGGCGTAGTATGGCAGATGTCTGTTCAATATCCGGTACAAGGAGATGAAAGTCGAAGACAACGGTAGGTACACCATATCTGTCAATTGCATTCTCAAACCAAAGCGAGGTTGGGATTGAGTCCTGAAGTAGGATTCTGCACGGCGCTAACCTAGGTAATTCCATTTGATAGAAATGGGATGCGTGGAAGATTGTGTTGGCGCCGGTATAAAATAATGGTACTCGTTATTTAGCACTAAGTTGGTAATGAAGCAGGAAAGTAAACAAGGCTTTGAGCTAACATTTAGATAACCTAGCATTCACAGATGGTATGAACTTCTTTTGCCAATACAAATACTGTCCGAACTTTACCCGGTCCAAAACCCCTATCACCACATCTGGATTTTGTCCTTAACAATATCCTCATAGCAATTACCTAGGTATTTAGCATAAATCGTTGCATGTGGCAATGTTCGAAGGCTGGGAATCAAGCCCGGGTGGCCAGTGTGCCTCAGGATTGTGAACTGGACTCATTACAATTGATCTATCAAATGTCCTCACCGTAAACGAAACCGGCTGGGACTTTGAACAGGTATAAGTGTAGGTATAATTGCGGCGAATGAGTAGCGGATCCGTACAGAAGATCACTTCTCGAGGTGAGTACCTTAGGCAGCCCGGAGACAGGGCAAGTTTTCGATGAGGATCAAGAATGCCCTAGGGGTGGCTTTACGCCTGTTGACCAAAGATCAGATCGGCATGCGGAAGACCACAGCTCATTGTGCTTGTGCTGCTTGCGCGGCTTCCATGCCGCAAATGATTTGTCTTCATGCAGTCTTGGTCTTGGCACTATAGACTGAAAGTCCACACAAGATTCGCTTTCAATATGCATGATATGGTGCTTCGAGAAACATATATCAAGATCTCATGGCCGTTGCGGCGCTCCCTTAACTCGCCTTACCTGCAATAATTCGTGAATTCAGATCCAATTGCACTAGGGCCAGGCCTCAGTCCCTACCACGTCTTCCGAACAATCCTCGCGTGTACGAGGCATCTTGGCCGTGGCTGTTCAGGAGTTCTCTCAGCTTCTCCAATCACCACAGAGATATTTTCCAGCGATTATGTTCTAAAATAAAATAATATATATATGCAAACCTCTTTAAAATCCCATGTCACTATGGTGTTATACTTATTCTAAAATAAAATTAAAACACGTGCTTTTTGAAAGAGAAATGATGTGTGTTCGAACCCTAAGCTTTTGAATAGACAAAAAAGAAACGCTTAGGTGTAAGTGTATTACCACTTGACCACCAAACTCGTTCAATTCCCCAGACTGGCTCGATAAAGGACTATCGACTTATCTACCTATATATAACATGCCATCTTAAAAAAATAGGCTTGCAAGATTATAAGTTTTACTTCAGGGTTAGTGAATAGGTGAACTTAGTTTAATAACCTACATGCACACATGTATAAGTTAACCTATTTTATTAGGTAGCTTGGTAAGTAAGTTTTCCGTCTCCAGAATCGTCGTGACGTACCCACCTACCTACATACATAGACAGTTCTTAGTAACTAACGATAATTCAATGAGGGGGAGAGGGGGGGAGCTACATACAAACTACCTAGGTAGGCTATTCTTGTAGATACTAGCTACCTCAGGGGAAGTCAGATAGCCTAGCTGTGCATGCCAGTGTAGCAAAAACTCTTCATGCCTACATCGATTCCGCATTATGATGAAAGCAAAACAAAAGGAAATAGCCACACGAAATCAAAGAGGGGCAAAATACTTAAGGGGGGAAAGAAGAAGAAGAAAAAACGAGTTCGCAAACCATTGGGCTACTACATCTCGCTCCCCGAAAGGATGACTCCTGAGTTGGCTCGAGAGGGAGACAAAACCCGCAACCGGATTAATCCGGCATGGACTGGATTCGAATCAGCGATCTCTCGAGCCAATCTGGGGAACTGGTCGAGCGCCTTAGCCACTAGACACCCAACGGCATCTCTACCAGATCGAGAGCTTATTGTGATGTTTATATGAGAAATAGATGCGTGAATGAAGCAGTATGACGTTATTATAGAGTTGTTCTTGCCTTGAGTAGACGGTATATGGTATTAAGGGAGTTCGTGAAGGAAAGAGTGAAGAAGGGGGGGGGTGGGGGGGGGTTGATGTCAGAGTATGTAGTGGAAGTCACGATCCATCATAAGTCCGTGAGTCCGTGATAGAACGCCAGAGGAGCTCGAACTAATGAAAAACAACTGCTTACATGTAGTTGGCAATAAAGCGTAAATGTAAACCCCTGACTGAAACCAGAGGACGGCGGAGGTACTAGTAAAGTCTTACACAATCGACTGCAAATTCCCTGTGCCTAGACTACATGATGTACACTTATTTTTAACTGCGAGGATATGATCACGCTGGTTATAGATATCAAGGCTGCCAGGTTACTGTTAACAAGTCTTTGCAGTGTAATAATATGCAAATGGTTGCATAGGGTACAACAACTCTTCGGCAGAAGCAGAGGTCAGGCGAGAATTATGTGGAGTTATCCTGTCCGCAAAGATGGAAAGTAATGTGAAATATATCCACAAATATGAATGTAGAAGAGAAAGGATAAGTTATCAAAGAATAGGCGAGATAGGGGGGCATTTGGTGCATATAATGCTAAAAATTAAATCACCATTATCAAGAAGGGGAGATAGTCCCAGCCCCATGTACACATTTGAAAAGGAGTATTGACCCGTACAATAGCAGCCCAACAGGATGATTCCAAGCCTGCTTTTCAAGTCTCCAATTATGGTTGTTGTATCTGCGTAGCTAATCAATAAAATGTGCTGTGATATTCACATATGAGGATTGCCTGCAACTCCCTTGTAATTAGGCGGAAGTTAGCATACAAAGGTCAGCATGTCCATAATATGTATAACCTGTAAGCCGCTGCTATGCAACACCAGACGTTTATGTGCAAACATTTGAGACTCAGTTACTATAATAAGCGTTCCATATAATCAGACTAGCGCAAATCTACCTTTCAAGACTCAAAAGGAGTTCGGTATCTGCAATACAATTTCAATTTCCCGTCATACCCAGTTTCTATAGATCCAAAAAGTATACAACCTCCTAACTCCTTGCAATAAAACCCCAAACCCAGCTCCAACCCAGTATCTCCTCTTCCACCCCTTTCCCCCTTTCCCCCTTTCCCCCTTTCCCCCTTTCCCCCTTTCCCCCTTTCCCCCTTTCCCCCTTTCCCTCTTTCCCTCCCCCCTTTCCCCCCCTTTTCTTCTTCTTCTCAAAGAATCAAATACAAACTGCACAGCAAGCTCGGGCCGGTAAAAATGCCAACCCAAAAGATCATGTTACCGAGGGTGCGGCGTCCCCGGAGCCAGGGCGTTCGGCTGAGGCGCACGAGCGGCAACTGGCACATCTGCATGATTAACAGGTACCCGCGCAGCTTTCGGAAGATGCACGCCATGACGAGCTCGTGGACGCACGCCGACAAGAAGAATGTGATGAGGGTGGCCGTCTCGCGGCGCACGCGCATCGCCGAGATCGAGCTGTGGTACACGTGCCGCAGCAGGAAGCCGTGGACGGGGCGGTTCCAATCGCGCGCGTACTGGTCCCAAGATACTAATGATTGGCAGCGTAATAGCGTTAGTGAGTTGTCTAGATATGTGGGGAGAGGAGGATGGGAGGAAAAGAGGAAGAAAGGGGGGCGGGTGAGGGGCGAGAGAAATCGCTTACCGCTGTTCCACCACGCATCATAGAAGCTGCGGTCGGCAAAACACGTAATCTCAGCAAGGATATTGAGGACTGTCTCCCAGATGAGATACCAAGCCAACTAGTCGTAATCCATATATTAGCAAAAACCGAACGAAGAAAAAAAAGAACGCAGTCACTCCGAGCCAAATCAATCAGGGATACAGTCTGCCAGCCTGCCTGCCACCCTACTACCTACTACCATCACATCAAGGTCACTAGATAGGGAAGTAAGTACGTATCACTCACCAGATACTCCATCATAAACGGAAAGATCAAATCGCTCAGCAGCCACGGGAACTCGGCGAACCGCCTCTTCGTATCCCAGCCCAGGTCCTCCTTCCACGCCAGCGCGCGCACGACGACCGGGTAGATGAAGGTCTGCGACACCATGGCCATGACGAAGATGACGCCCACCATCGCCGCCGTCTTCTCCGCCACGTACCACCAGTCGACGCGCGCCGACCGCGGGTACTGCAGCTCGTACACTAGCGTCGGGAGCGCCACGTACTCGTAGAAGTTGCGCGCCGTCGCGTTGCGCGGGTACCAGCGCGGCTCGCTTCCTCCTCCTCCTCCTCCTACTCCTACTCCTACTCCTCCTTCTCCCTCCGTGGTTTTAGCTGTTTTACTACTGGTGCTACCCTTCAGCTCGGCCCCGAGCGCGTCGATCTCCCATTTCACGAGACGCGAGAACAGCTGCAGCTGGTCTGCGTTGAGGGGCTGGCCCGACTTGATCGCTTCGTCGATCTTTTGGATGTCCTCGCTATCGCCGTCGCTCGGGTCGTCGCGGCGGTGTTCATCACTCTTTGAGAGCCGTCGTCGCCTCTCGTAGTACTCGGATGCCGAGGGCCGGTGCTCAAGGTGGGTTGTAGATATAGAGGGGTATATAGCCGTCGGCGAATCCGATGAGATTTCAGGGTTAGTGGTGACAGCCGGCTCGATGTCCTCGAGCTGCTTGAGCTTGGTCAGGAGCTTCTGCCGCTCCTTGTAGACGGCCGATAGGTGGCCGTTGGTAAAGGCGTACGAGTGCTGCTTCATCACCATAACGAGGCCGTGCAGGACAAAATACACCGTGTGCGTCCAGGGCCAGTCGCGCACGAGCGTCATGCCGACCACGCCGGCGATGAAGAAGGTTTGCCAGATCTACGCAAGGGAGGGGCATTAGCTTTTAACTAAGTACTGAGGGTGAGCGATGGATGAATGGATGAATGAGAGGTGTTGCTGTTACGTACATTCTGGATAATCCACCCCGAGCGGTTCCAGTCGACGTAACCGAGGAGTACCAGGCGCTGGAGCACCCAGCTTACACCGGTGATACCACACATGAGACCATCCGAAGTGAGGAGCACGAGTACTATCTCGGAATATCAATACTTGGTCTAATACGGAATACGGCCACACTGCACTGTGTCGCGCACACACGGAGAGAGGGGGGCCAGGTAGGGGCGTGTGCGTGCGATGAGAGAAACACTCACCATCCCTCGCAAACATATACTTCATAAGCTCGTTAGTGCCGAGCGGGTTGCCCGTCCTGCGCCAGTTGTCGGCAGCCATCTTGACGATGGCCACCGCGACCGCGATCCAGAAGAGCACGTAGAAGCCCTGGAAGGGGCTGCTGGCCGAGAGCTCGTTCTGCCGGTCGAACGCCGAGAACTGCTTGGTGAACACCATGTCCCGGAACTGCGCCTTCTTTCCGCTAGTAAAAAGAGTCCCTTTCTCTCCCTTCTCCTGTATTAAGGTTTTTTGGGTTAGCTCATCCTTATCGTCAATATCATATATATATATATATATATATATATACGTGTGTGTGTGTGTGTGCGTGTGTGCGCGCGCGTGCGCGTGTGTATCTGCTGCTTTCTAGGTCGATAGGCAGTAGGTAGATGCTGATGTTAACTTACCCTCTCTAACTCCCTCTTCAGTAAGCGCCTAAGCTCCGCGTCATCCGAGGCGACGATGTAGGTATTCTTAGCCTTTCTTGTAGAAGAAGGACCAGAGTTCCTTTGCGACTCGCCGGCATCATGGCTAGGCCCTGATATGACCATTTCAGCAGGTATTATCTCTGGTGTACCTGGACTCGAGTCGTCATACGAGTCTTGGCTGATGTTGCGTCGTAGTAGCACCGGCACGGTTTGTGGCGGCTTGTTTGTTGGCTTCATGGAGCTATCTTCTTCACTTGCGCTGTCCGACGGAGTATCATACGCCGCCTCGGCGGTATTTGATGTCCAAGGACTAGCAACCTGAGACTTTGCCCACTGCCTGGACCTCATACCCTGCTCGTCGCTGTGGATGTCCTTTCGGGAGCCGCTCCCGCTCCCAGTGGTAAGGTCTTCCCCCATTTTTTCCCGAAAATGCCCCAATGATATTGCGTGTCCAGCAGCAAGCACCGGCTATTCGTCGATTATGTCTAGATAACTGAGCGAAAGCAATCAGAAGAGATGAATACTACTGCCTGTTCGTCTCAACTCGGTTCACCTTGTGTTGCAAAGGCATGGATATTGGCTGATAGAGAAGCGAACGAACCACCAATTGAATCTGCACAGTAAGTAATATATAGGATGATAAAAACTAAAACCAAGGCTTTCGTAGACATATAGTATTCACAAGGATATAATACTTTCCATGTGGTTAATCAAGAAGCCTAATGCTACCGGATAGGAGGAACTTATAATCCAACTCCATGTGGACCCCGAGTATTCTTATTCGTATAAGCGTCATTTATAACCAATCTCACCACACACACGCACACACACACAAAAAACCGGGTGATTATTATCTAAAGGCACATTTACTTAACAGCCTTTCTAGAATGTTTGCCAACCAGCCAGTCGGCTGCTGTATTACGAACCCCCCGGACTTAAGGAGGGGCTGCGACGTAATAGCAAATCATATGTTCTCTAGCTACATTAACGTTCCCGTTAATAGTGGGGGAATGCAACCTGAAACCCCAACGTTTTTGTGGCTTGATCTTCACTAAAACATAGAGCACGCCACATAGAAGATCACCGAACTACGTACTACATGTAGCTAAGTATGTATGTAGTGTGTAGGGAAGTTTGCATACTTTCAAGGCTTGCTTGATTATTATTCACGGAGAAGTCAAAAACCCCTGTAGTCCAGCCAGATACATAGAAGGTAAAGAAAATAAGTAAGAAGAACCCATGGCTTTTCCTAGTCTCCTACACCCGTCTCCAACCCACCGCGGCTGGAGGAAAACAGTCCCGTCCCAGTCAATCAACTACTTACTGCATCTTCTCGTAGGTCGCCATCAAAGAGCCTAAGATTTGAGTGTTAGCATATTCCTGTAACATTGAGTTTTCATATATATGCCGTCAGCACTTACCAATGAATGTTGTGACTAGTCGGCTGCGCACTTGGCAGATATCCTCTGGCACCAGCCAAATCGTAGCCCCCATCTTTCTGGCAATACTGATGCTGAGCTTGGCATTCAGGTACGCCTCCTCCTCGGTTCGACCAGGGGTGACTAGATCGTAGTCGACGTAGCTACTCTTCATGCCGTGCAGAACGTCCAGCAGGAATACTCCATTACCAATAGAAGGGTCTTTGAGGGATCGGATGGCGGAGTTTCGCCCACCCTTTTGAGACATACTATTTGCCCATTTGACAATCTCGACATCAGTCATTTCGCGCTTTCCAAGTTGTTTCGCTAGATCTGAGAGCGTCAGAGTGATGTCCTTCCTCATGAGCTGCCAGATGAGTCCTAGCGTGAGCATCTTCTGCCCGTCCGTGATATCCGCGCCCTGGACTCCGACTAACGAGAAACCATTTTGCTTCCCTAATTCGATCGCGTAGTTCGTGTTCTCAATTGCCTTGAACCTCATGAGCTCACCACCATGTGCCGGTCTTTTGTTGACATGTCTCCAGTTCACGGAACCTTTGATGACCTTGTCGTAAGCTTGTAGCAGAGTAGAGCCATCTCGAAGATCATCGAAGATGGAATTAACTCCTGGCTGTACATCCAAACTATTGAGCCATAGCGTGAATACTCTAGCTTCTCGCTCACCCTCGGCGTCGAAATCTTCCACTTCCTGCTTCTCCTCCTCGGTAATAGGGTCCAAGCATGGGTGGTTATTGAACAAGTTAGCAACGAAAGCAAGGTTGAGTTTTGGGTTTCCAGCAACGAGAGACTTCGGGGTCAAGAATTTTCGACAGTCAAGCCTTTCCGAGTTGACCAGTACCTCCTCAGCCCGCTGTAACAAATCAGGGATCTGTAGCGCGGCACGGGTAATACCGTAATCCTTGCCAATCTGTGAGAGAAGAACTGTGTAGTTCTCTCCGTCCTTGACATCAGTCGAAAAGTTAGAGACCGTGCGGTGCCACCCAGCTGCTTTCAAATGAAAGTTGAACCACCTCAACAGAATCTGTTCTGGGGGCAAACGCAGAAACTGTTCCAGTGTCTCGTCTTCCTCAAGCAGCCGGTATAGTTCGGGGTGCAGCTTGATGTCAATCTTGCCCAGGAGACCTCTTCGAATGATCTGCCAAATCAGGCCCAAAACCAAGTGCTCCCGGACCTCAATGATATCACCACTACCAATGTTGACAACAGAGCAACCGATACCCTTGGCGGATTCGATGACAATGTTGTTGTTCTCCGTCATATGGAAAGCATTAAGCTTCTTGATCTTCCTGCCGGGGACGTTCAAAACACGCTCATCGATAGTATCCGGCACACTATCGTTAATGAGCTTGGCTAGCACCAGACCATCCCTACACTGGTCGAACATCTCGAAGGTATCGGTAGGGAAAGGAAGTCGGTCGTCAATGTCGGCGTCGCCAGCCAAGACAGCATTGATGTGGCGGGTGAACTCGGTACGCTCATCTTCGTTGATGGTATGGGTGACGTTGGCGCTGGAACCTTGGACATGAATTCTTCCTACACTACCCTTAGATGCATGTCCTTGCCCGCCAGTTCTATGAGCTACAATGCCAGTGGGGGAGCCCGGCGGAGGACCACCAGTAGACATGCGCTTCTGGGCCGGGGATGATTGACGAAGTCTGGCGATCAACTAGAGATAAATTGCAGTTAGAACGACGCAACGTGGTCTCAAGAGTTAACCGTGAGCCACTTACGTCGACATAATCTTCTAATTCGACTCTGCGTGACGAGTCAAGTTCGACCTCTTTTAAGGCCTGTCTTACGACATCGTAGGTTTGCCGTTCGCTCGTCTGGGTGGCCTTGATAGCGGTGGCCTCGTCAATATAACCCTTATCATCCACATCGAGTTTTCGGAACGCATCGGTAAGTCCGAAAATATCACCTTGTTGAAATTGAGGATATTTCCTAACCCGAAGCTATTAGTATTATAATTCAACGATGATATTCAAAATTGTTGATCATTAATTACCTCTGGAGTTTGAGGACATTCATGGTGTTGAGAAGATTGTGTAGTTAGAATCAATGGTTGAGTAATTGATTGGAGGAAATGTCGTGAGGCGATTGATCCGACGTCACCTCGAAGGGAACTGTCGGGATCAAATATATGAAGATGGATGCCTAGAATGTGAAGTTATCCTTGAAAGACAGATGTTGATGTATACGTAAGTCAAAGTCACAGGCAGAAGTAAAGAAAAATCTGCTAGTGACTGATAGGTCAAGGTGTTGAGTGCTTTTATGTAGGTACGGGCAAATAGTTGACAAGTTGGAAGAGGAGATCGTCGCAAGCCAAGTTGAGTTGAGTCGAGGCAAAACGTTACTAAAAGCTAAAAATGTAGCGCTGTTTTATGAGGTTAGCAGAGCAGCTTAGGTAGGGAACTGACACTCCCACTGTCTGCGGGGGAGGGGAAACAGGAACTCAACACCCGACCGACCCAGCCAAGCCCAGCCTTGCCTTGCACCACCACCTAACTACCTACAGCTGCAGTTGCAGTTCGTTGCAGCATAAGCAGAATGATGTAATTCCCACCAAATTTAACTTTGGAGGCTTGGCATGCACAGCCACAATAGCTACGTCTCCCTGTTACGCAAGTACGTGGTAGAAATTCGGCATCTGTACGACGAACTCGTCTACGCCCACCTGGTCCGCTGGCTATTCTAACAAGTTGGACTTCTTTTCAATTTACATAGAAACAGCAATCAGATCCACCCAACTTGGGCATCAACTTCTTGTTTGTCTAATATCGGGTTGTATAAACACACCTGACAGCTGCCAACACTGCAACCATCCAGCAAACACGTCGAGTAAGTGAATTACCTCAATATGCAGATGACCCAAGTCCAATATACAGGACTTCAGCGTAGTTGGTCAAGGCTTCTTTTCAAATTGCCGACGTTGCTATTACCTATGCGTGCTGTGTTGGCATTATTGTGAATATCTCTCAACTACCATCAATACGAAGTCGTCGTCTATGTCCTGGCCTATGTCGGGTGTCATATAGCAGGACAGTCAAGGATTGAAAAACAACTGACTGGTAGAACATTGCAGCAGAAAACAATGGTTTTGACCACGATTAACAATGGTGGTTTGATTTAGTTATTATGGTATTAATTGGCTCTCTATTGAGCTCGCCCAACCCGATGGGCAGGAAGGATATTGCGACGACATTGCGTTGGCTACGTCTGTCGTTCTCACTATAGTATGCCAGTTCATCCTCCACCAGCATGAACCCAACAGGCTTTCTCCTGGAAGAAACTATACGGTTGGTTATTCAACAAGCGACGTCAGTTTGTGAACCAATGACGAAGCAATCCACGGCCCAAATGCAGGTAGCCACGGCACACAACCTCCGATCTCTCAGTATTCATACTTGGTGTCACTTCGATTCCGATTTCACCTTCTTACGCAACACCGAAGATCTCAGATGGTGTAATCGTGAAGTCCATGGGGGGCGCGACAAATTGGTTGTATGTCGCCTGCCCTTTAGACGTGTAGTTCCACCATGTGGTCCTAGGGTGTCTTATTAGCCTAGTTGCTTTGTATAGTGTTCCAGGGGCACTTACGGTGTATCGAGGTCGGTGTGCATGAGGCTGACCTGAATGTTGGCCGTGGTGGTCTCGTTGATGGTGCGGTTAGCAGGGAGCAACTTGGCCTCGAGTCGGAGATCAGTCTCCGGTTCGCTCAGCAAGTCGCAAAGCTCATAGGGCGCCCCCTCTCCTTGGCCATGGCAGTACGCGCTGAAGGCAGGCCGTTTCGGGTAGGTTGTGCTGTTTGCCTCGGCCGTCACGTTGAAATCTAGGTAAAACCTATCAGCCAGATAAACTCCGTAGCAGCATCTCGGATGTCCTAACCGTAAAAGCAACCAGATCTTGCACAACCCGCATTCCAGTTTGTGACTTCCCAGAGATAAGTTGACTTCTGCTCCTCGGCCTCCATGAGTTTAAACGTCGTCATCGCAGATGCGGTGGCAACTGCCGAAAGGGCAGCGATGAATGTAGTGGCGCGCATTCTCGATTACGTCGTTGGCGATAGGGGGGTCGGGAGAGCTGGGCGAAACTGATCACTATTGAGGTTCGACTGAGAGCAATAGCGGGACGGCTGCGAATAAGAAAGGGAATACAATTATTGCATGGAGGCGAGTACCTATCGTTAAATAACTACCAGCGTCACCACTTATTTACTACAATGTACCTTAACCGTCTCCCTCGTCGCACATTTCGCACTTTCCATATTGGACTGAACATTCCTATTTAGTAAACAGGTACGACCTTTATCCGCCTGTAGTGGAGCCTCCGAGTACCGAGACATGTCGAACATAATGCGAAAAGGTGAAAACTGGGGAGGAACATCGTAATATTCTCACAATCCCCTGTCAGGCCGAGAACTCTCATTGGAAAGGTCAGGGTCCGCCAAGCGCCCGCCTTAGCCCAAAGGAATTCAGTACCTTGCCGATCCATTCGCTTCCGTAAGATTTACCTTGAGAATCGAAATAAAAGGAGGCAGTGGTGGGATCGTGCAGCCTGGTAGCGTAGTTCATGTTAGCAAGGAGCGCTCCCTGAATTCCTCGTATTGGTACAAATCGAGTAAGTAAGTCATGTTCGGGGTGGAGCCCGTGACATCCGAATCCGCTGTCCGTCGGAAAAATGGCCGCGCACTTGCTTGCCTTGCCGGATAGTTCCAGTGAAACCGATTCTTCAGCTACATACTTCGTACATCACGTTGTTTCGACATCGGCATTGCAAGAAGTCTTGTTCTAGACACAAACAACAAATCGGAGAGAATAATAAACTGTGCTGTTACATAGGTATGTACGTAGGTACTGTAAATCAGTGTAATAGTACTATGCGGCCCTCATACATAACTTCCTTCGATGCAACGTTGGAGTTCTACCTATTGCAACATTCCTTCTAGCCCAGGCGATCAGGCCCCTCAGCTGTCATTGTGCAAAGTCCCCATCTCGTTCTCATTCAAGTATTATGGGCTCATTAAAAAGGGTCTCGCACACACATCTGGATCTCTACCACCATATTGCATATTTGATGCGTTCAGTCCTACGAGGTGACAATTCCCGGAACCGGACATATTGCGAGAGAACAGACAGTCCTACCAGCACTAACACTGTATTAAAGAGCATATAAGCATTCCCCAGGCAGATTCCTCCAAGTTCAGCTTTTACTATGCACACAAAGCGCAATACCTGTCGATTATAGTTGGGTCAGCAATACCGTAAACATCATCTAGAGTAGTAACTTAGGGTTCGTAACATATCTCATAACCACAGGCTTAGAAAACATATCATGCGGAGCGGGGTCATAACAGAGACTTGGGACTTCAAAGAATATCTCACCACATAGGGATAATGTCATTCCGATCCAAGTATCTCGTTCAAAGTTAGCAGGGCTGTATGACGACTTCAGATAGGTAATGCGGGAACCTTACCACGGCTGATGACCTTTCTATCCACCCACCAGTCACCCAGGACGGTGAACAGGAACGCAAGCGTATTCACGATTGGCACGGTCAAACTCAGCTCTGACAGGGCAAATTAGCGACTCAGAAACCTCAAGCCTTGCCCAAATCAACGAGAAGACATACCAGCCTGTCCAATCAGCAGAAAGAACCATACACTGCCGGTGAGATTGATCAAGAGCGGAATGGCATATCTCGGATTCCGCAGGAGGTCGAGAACGGCGAAGAAAGCACCATAGAGCTTACTCTTCACCCAGCTGGTCTTCACATCCTCCTGTTCTAGTAGTGGGTGAGCGGGCGGGTTGTGATCTTTGGCGGCGCGGCGGATGAATGGCGTTGTGAGCCCCCAAGCGATTCCAACAAGCAGGAAACCTGCCACGTAATTGACCGCCGGCGGTTGTGGTTCTGCGGGAGAGGACATTCCCATGAGTCAAGTCCTAGCGTGTGGAGTACGATAAAGAATTCAACTTTGCAGTCTTAACGTCTCTTGATATAAGTCGATGGGTTAGGTATGTTTATAATGTGGTCAAGCCTTAAGGAAAACACGTACGTATGATGCGACGCAACTAAGTTCGGAGTGGAGCCCCACCACTGCTCTGAGGCTCTTTCTGTGGCTGACATACCTACCTACCTACCTAGCCAAGACCCCCCTAACTTGGTTACAGAACCTCATGTTCAGCACATCAACGCCAGCGAACTCAACATTTAACTCGATTAGACGGTGTTCTATTCAAGTTACTATTAACAGAGTATTAACCCGTCTACATCATACAAATATGGAGAAGAGCGGTTTACTGAAACTGGGATAGTTACTACCAAGCGAATATTCCTTACCTACTAAGACTCACGCTTTGCCGTTGTGAGTAGGCATTGCGCTTCCGCATTTTGGCAATCGGTCATTATAACCTTTTCATCATTATATATTATCAAGAACATAAAGTCGATGTGTTAATTTTCGACTTTTAACTAAAGGACTGCTTGGAATCATCGGTAGGTCGGGATTGTCATGGGATCACAAGTGCTTTACCTCATGGTTTCGTAACTCAAGATGATGCAAGCCTTAATACCCCCCAAAACTGCAATTCTCACTCATGTTCGAGGATTCCTTTCTAAAATATGATCTAGATACTCTCTGCCTGTACGTCGACCAATACGTCAAAGTCCTGACCACTTCGCCAGAAGAGGTGTCGACATGGGCTATGTCAATCATAATCATCTCACTGATGAGCATCTAACCAGTTAATGTGACTTTCTTACTATGAGTTATGGTGGAGAGTTTAGACTCGACGAACCTATCTAGTAATCAAGAAGCTCCAAGCATATGCAACTGATCTTGACTGCTGGGTCTCTGCATTGCTACTCGTCAATGAGCCTTTCACCGTGTTGCTTAGTGATATGGCAAGCGTACCGTAGAGTCTTGATAGTTACTCCCCAACAGCCAGGGACGAACCATAGGTTAGTAAAAATAGAGCTGTTACCCTCAAACCAATGGCAGCAACCATTAGTTGTGTTGCCAGGAGTTTCCTACAAGAAGTTGTTTTCGCCCCGCCCTATTTCTGACAGCAGCAGCCACAAGACAACTACTTACAGTCTGCAATAATGCTAGGGCACGCAGCACTCCTTCGCTTCTAACAGCAAACCAACCACTACCATCCAACATGCCTGCTAAAGCTCAGATCGCTGGCGGCCATAAGGCCGCAATCCAACGCTAGAACCCCCTAAGAGGCTAAGGAGTACTCCAAGCACGTGCTGAAGAGCGAGGTCAATGGCGGTCGAGGTTTGTCACGAGAATTGTACGCGACTCTCTACTACATAAGTTTATATTATCAATAGTCTCCTATGTTAGTGCCCCTGCCAATGAGAACCCTGGCAATGTTGCCGGTAGTCCCAAGGCATGTATGACCTTTTCGTTTGCCAAACAGCATACACACATCCGGATTTTCTAACATCATCCAAGCACCCTCCACAACATTGGGAGGTCTAATGAGGCCAAACAAGCTAGAGAACGCCGAGGCCAGTGGTTGACTGTGCTGTTAGTCCTATTCGTGACATTGATCCCCGATTCATGTCTTCGTCGAATTATAATTTCTAATAGTCATATCCTCGAATATGTCCATATTGCTCTCCAGCACCTCAAGCTCCTCAGAGTCAACTAGAGTCGGTGAGTGTACCCCTGAAAGCATGGGAGCTATGAATGTGGAATGTGTGCTACTTTATTTTATACTCACATAATTCTATCAACCTAACATTTTGTACAACGAATAATTACATTTAGTAGCGCTTTGTTCTCCTTCATGTGGCATAATCAAATGTCTTCTCAAATGCATGTTATGTAAAAGGGGGTGGTCGGGATCAAGATTTCTATCCAAACAGACTGATATGAATCCCTTTCACTAACAGAAATAAAATCTCGCTTGACTATCTGTCTAAGCGAGCTATACAATTCGACTTAACAATTAGAAACCATAGCACCAGGCTATTGATACCGGGTGTCACAACTGCATAAAATCCCTACTAATACCTAATACACGCCGTTTGCCCTTGTGCTATATCAATAAGGTGCTTATACATTTCTTCAGTATCTGTATATATACTTAGGTGGACCCACTTGTGACTGGGTATGTGCCAAGATGAGACGAACATTGAAGTATGTATATATAATCCGGCATCCCTAGAAACAGAGATAGACATAAATGAATAAAAGGTAACTGGGGAGTTATACGCGTATAAAACATGGAATAATAAATATTTAATACGCAAAAGATGGGCAGTTTAAACGAAAACCGATCGGAGTTTCTGCCAAGCTTCAGGGTGTTGGTTTATTTTTGGCAACGTCGATGATCCTTTGAAGGAGGTACGTACTAATTAGCTATGTATGTTGGTAACAATAGAACGAAGCATTCACGTCGATATCTTCAATTGAAGCAATGCATATGGCCCAACTTTGAATAGAAGTTGAGCAGTTATACTTTGTTCATTCCGTAGGATTTAAATTCCAGAGTAACTACCTAACTTATTACACGGAGATTTCATTTGCTTAAGGGGTATATATATAAGGCTGTTAACGTCATTGCTTTAGTTAAGTCTCGGCAAAGGCGGTGCAAGGTGACTTCGTCTTTAGCTTGCGCGTTCCTGACCCAGAAAATGCTAGGCATCGAGATTCTCCGCGAAATGGATTGGTCTTCAAGTTCCAGTAGCAGATCTCGACTGAGGTGGGATCGGACTAAATACATAACTACATGCACAGCGCTATATCTATCCAAGCCATTTTAAATAAATAAAGACAAAAGCGAAGCAAAATCGAACGCCTCGTTCCTATTGCAGTTTAGTTTTCTCATCCACCTATGCACGTCTCGCGGAGTGTTTTAGGTGTTAATTGGACTCGGACGAAAACGTCAAAGACAAGTTTATGTGCGCCTTGTTCCTTAGATGTAATGATTCCTATTGGACGAATATCCACTAAACAAGCCGCTGCAAGTACCCCAGTCAGCTCGGGTGACCCCTGCTAACTCATTCAGCCCCTGCCTTTTCCTTTAGCATTAACCCACTGAATGTATTGGCCGGACCAATCAACCAACCACGCTATTTTCCCATTTCCCTTATTTTCCTATCGCGCTCTCACCAGCCACCACTTTAACGCATCAACCCGCCTCAATTGGGGCATTTTGGGGATCGATAACAGCTTCTTAGTCTGCACTTGCACGTTGCTATGGACGCACCACCACTTATCCTCTCCTTCTCTCACTTTTCTTCTGCATTTCTCCATCCCAACTCTACCCATTGGATGTTTTCATTCCTGCAGCTCTTAATTCTCTCCTTTCGTTCTTAGTATCATGAGTTTCTGAGTAAAATCTCTTTAACTTCGCACTTCCATTGCGTCACCCCTCACTTGATCCATACATCCTCCTCCTCTTATCTTTAATGCTGGGGCATCGCATTTGGTCGATGTTAACATTATAACATAACATTTACGAGCATACTCAACTCAACCTCACTTGACCACACTACCTTCGAATTTTATAACATTGGTTCCTTATTTCTCTATCCACACCACATTTATAACCCAATTGACTGTACCATCTCATGTTAGCCAGCTAACAAGCAAAACAAACGACAATATGGCTGCTGCTGCTGCTAAACCCAAGGCATTCAACCCTCTAAATGGGATGCATACGGCAGGTATATTCTCCGACATGAGTGTCGATGGTCCCGATATCGGCACACTCGTCGTCATAGTCGATCGGGCGAAGAATCTACCCAACCGGAAGACCATTGGCAAACAAGATCCCTATACTGCCGCACGTCTCGGTAAAGAAGCTAAAAAGACAACAACTGATATCCGAGGTGGACAGACCCCGAAATGGTATGCATTTGATGTCTCTCTATAACATCTCAGCAGCTGCTGCTTCAAGATTGTGTTGACTGACCTTTGTTTTCATTATAGGGACCAAGAACTTCGATTTACTGTTCACGACTCGCCAGATTATTACCAACTAAAGCTGTCCGTCTTCAACGATGATAAGAGAACCGACTTAATCGGCGAGACATGGATCGACTTGCGAGATATTGTTGTACAAGGCGGTGGTCAAAGTGATCAATGGCACACCTTGTCTTGCAGAGGGAAATACGCTGGCGAGATTAGAATTGAAACTACCTACTATGATAGTCGACCTAAACCAGAGAAGCCGCCGGCGAAGCTCAAGCCCGTTGCTTCGAGCTCGGACTTAGACGTTGCGAATGGACCCCAGAAAACCCCCGTTAAGAGACGCCCTCTGCCTTCAGACCCCGTTACTGGGAAAGCTCCTTCACCATCAGTGCATAATGATATTCAGACACCTCCCCGTCAAAAACCTGGTGGCCCAAATCCCTACGCCCCAAAGCAGTCGCCAATGCAGCCTGTCGAGTACAACACACCACAGCCATCGCAGCGGTTCAGCCGCAGCCAGACTGATCTTCATTCTTATAGTCAGTCGGGCGGCAATCAATACTCAACGCCGCCTCCGCGACAAGATCAATATGATAGGAGTGATCAATATTCACCTTACGAAGAACAGCATCAATACCATCCGGAATCCCGGCCTCATTATGAAGTCGACCCTAGAAGATCTTATCAGAATATGCATGAACGTTACGAAACGCCTTCGCCGCCGGTTCATCATCAATCCCAGTTACTACTCGAAGCGGACGGCCCACCTCCTCCACCGCCAGCTCACAGAGTAAGGAACAATAGTGGAAGTTCACATGAGATAGTGCGTCGTGGAAGCCACGATATGCTACAAAACAAGGCAACGCCGCCTATGAGACACGATGTTTTACGAAGCGAAGCTCATCGGCTCTCTATCTCTTCTCCTTCATCAGCATACCCAGGTCGACCTACTTACCGTCCATATGAGTCGGCACCCGACGTACAGGCTGCAGCATCTCATCATGCCAGTGATCAAAGTCTCGCTGCCGCCCCACGGCATCACTCTTATGACTCGACATATGATTCACACTACCGATCAATGCAACCTACGGTAGAAGACGTACCAGAATCATGGACGCCGCCTAAAGCTAGGACTAGCATCTCAGGGCCAGGGCAATACGACGAGATGGATTATCAGCTTGTTCCTACCACCGCGCCATTACATTTGAGTAGCCGGGGAAGAGATGTGTCTGGTGGCCATCATACTAGTCCTGTCCCTATCCCCGATCACGGCCGGCGCAATTCCGAAGGATACGGTTCAGCGACTTCTCCAAGCCATACGAGAGATTTTGGTTACCCAGAGCAGCCACCTTCGCACTCTTATACTCACCAAAATAACCGGTATATAGAGTACCCAAGCGAGCTTGATAATAACCAAGTCCACAGTTCGGACAGTTATGCAATGCATCTAGTCCCCGCATCACGTCCAGTCCCTGCAACGCTAGTTCCGGGTGTCGATCCAGTTCGGGCAAGGGAGATGGACGACCGTCTTCACGAAGAAAGAAGAAATGAGCGCCGTTATACCCAACCCGCACCTGTTCCCGCCCAAACAAGGGGTAGGCAACACAGCGAGCCACCAACGTCAAACTATAGCGCTAATTACTCACCTCATAACTATCAGTCGGGCAATTCGGCAAACTACGAACAAAGCCTAGTGACTTATTCGGGCCCCACTGCGCCTTCAGGAGCACTAGTGCTTAGAAATCGAGGAGTATCTCCAAACCCAGCAGCAAACCATACGATCAAGCGCAAGTCCGTTAGCCCTGCACCTCCGCCAGACAGCCGAAATGATGGCCGAAGATTATCTGGTGTGCCATTCGGACCAGACTCATATGACGAACTGAACCCTGTTGTTGCTTCTGTAAAGGAGCCGGACTCGAACTCCCAAGAGTATACCAACTCGGATGGGAAAATAGTGACGGCCGATGGTCGCGAAGTCGACCCGTCAGATCATTTGCCTATGGAAAGTTGGGCTCCTGAGCCAGAGCCAAAGAAACCCACTGCCTCAACTGAATCCCGATCGCGCCCTGCTCTATCCGGGGCACAGCCCATGCCGCCCTCAGGTCGGCGCCCCCTACGGGTGACAGTGCGACCTCAATCGACAGGTGGTGCTCCTTCACAGGCATATACCACGGAAGTGATACCCTCACCACCTGCTAGCACAGGCCGCAACCGTCTTCAAAAGAAACAGCACCGTATGTCAGCCCTACCGGCCCTGATGCCGTCCGCACCGAACCCATTGGGTCCAGCAACGTCGCAACAGCGCAACAGCACGCCTCCGCGGGCTCTCGTTCGTGCTAGTACCTTCGATTACGAGAATTATGGTCCGCCATCCTATGGAGCTCCTCGATCTGGCCGCGGTGATGCTCCGCCCATCCCGGCTAAGGTCCCGATGATGATGAGCGGTGGATTAGGACCGACGCAAGGCTACGATCACCGCGGTGGCGGCGAAGACTGGGCGCTTATGGAAGAGATGAGCCGTATCGACATTGGGGCCGGAAGGTCAAGACGACACATCACTTACAATCCGTGATCTTCCTACACACGCCCTCCTATCGAGATGATGCACGAAATTATTAAAGAGTCGAGCGAGAAACGAAATCTCACTAACGCATGAAACGAAAAACGTAGCGTTTTGCTGTATGATTATTGTTAATAACGTAATGTTTAACCCGGTACACGATATGTACTTGTTCCTCAAATTCTTTCTGATTTTGCATTTGTCTTCTTCGCCCTGTTTCTAAAAGAGCTATACCAAAATACTATGTGTACGGCGCATTAACTGTTTTTTGCTTCTCATGAAATCGAAACCGGACGGGTCGGATTGGAATAGGTATGGCTGGTTTGCTTATCATGTAAATTTTGTCCGGGTGGAATCGACCGAGCAGGAGGGGGAAAAGGAGATCTGGAAGTGAAAGAGTAACGGGGGGAGATCGGACACATGGGGGAAGACGATCTATTAGAGCTTCATACGGGAGGAGAGTGTCGGCCGGCTGATTCCTCACAAGAGTTTCAGACGACAAGGACATACAAGTTATGTGTGTATGTTTTGCGTCTGGACATGATCTGTCTGTCTCTACCTACCAAGCAAGGTAGGTAGGTAAGGTAGTAAGTAAGGGTCGGGTGACGCCCAAGAGACTCCGTCGAGAGCTCTATTCCTCCTGATGAGAAGGAATATCGATACATAAGTACATACATACATGCATACATAAATATATGCTATAGAGGCTAATGCGAACCTTGGAATGAAAGAAAAGAGTATACTTTTATGAACCTCACTTTTTATAAATTGAAGCCGTTGGTGATGAAGGAAATGACATGGCGTATGAGATAATTAGAAGCACTAACTAAATAGATAGGACACGAGCTCTACTATTGTTGGCGGGCCCGTAAACGTGAGATTAGTTGCAGAGCTTATTAAGGGCGGTTTGACTATAACGTGTGTGAAGCAGTGGTGATTTCATGAACCGCATATCTTATGATAAAGCCCCAAATAAGTAGGATTAAGGGAGTGCGCAGCGGTAGTTGGACGGTCCTCAATTCCATCCTCCCTTCAACTCCTCATGGAAAGCAAGCTGGCTGGTTGGCTACGCTATATGCGTGCTAAAGAATCATGTATATTCCCCGTCTACTGCACAGCGGCTCGCTCGCATGGGGTTATCTACAAGAAGAGCAGCAGCTTCTTTCTTTTTTTTTGGTGCATGTACGTACGTATGGTTAATCTTTATGGCTAATTATACTTCCATCATCCGTCATCTGTCATGCACGTCGCATAAAATTCATTTACCCTGAGGCTTATTGGCTGCTGGCTGTTTATTGTCGACTATGGACAAGGATAGAATCATTGACGGGAGAGAAACGACCCTCACATATGCATAATAAAGTAACTATCGTGCCATGATGCTGGCTACCACTCTGAATGTGCAGTTATCCAGTCAAGGGGGCATCGTCAACTGCCCCTTTCCACCTGGCTGACTGACTAGCTAGTTGTTTTTCCCGACATACATACATGCATTCCACTATGCCCACAAGCCCGACCGACTTGGGAAGTGCTCCCCTGGCAAGATTATCATCTAGCGTGCCTTCCACCTAGTTATCTTCATAATAAAAGGATGTTTAGCAGGTGAATGGAGCCGGACCGGGGACGGTGTACTGCAATATATCAAGTTAGTCACAAGATCTGTTTAACAACAACTGGAGAAGCTTCCCCTTCCCCCCCTCCTCCTCCTCATACTTACCGAGTGGAAGTTGTTGTAGATGTTGGCAGTGTAGCCGGGGTCGGTCGCCTTGAAGGCCCCCGGAATCGAGACAGTAGGAGACGGAGTGGTGCTACCGCCGCCTTCGACCTTGACCTGTCCGCAGGAGATGTACCATTGGGGAGTTGACCCTTTATTATTATTAATAGTGTTAGCATAAAAGGGGCTGGCGATACCTAGATAGATAATGCAGCTAGGCGAGGAAACCTTACCTGGGTTGTGGATCGCGAGCGACTGGATCCGGAGCAGATACTCGCCGGCAGGAATGCAGGTGGGGATGTTGTACGTGTAGGAACCTGGGAGTTGTTTTTGGTGTATTAGTAAAGGAGAGGAGAGAAAAAAGAGTAAGAGGGTTTATTGATGGCTTACCACTCATCGTCCATACGGCCTGGCCGCTGCTGAAGTCCGGTGCTTGACGGGGCGTTAGTATGTAAAAGAGTCGTCGAATAGCATTCTAGGCCATCCATTCATCCGGACTCACCCCAATCCTTGATCTTGAACCAGGCGCCGCTGCCGTCGTACTCGGCGGCCGTGCCCGGTGCCTTGGACATGTAGCTGTGGGCCGGGGAGGGGCGCATTGGTTAGCTCCAGTCCGGTATTTGTTTTTGTAGTTTTGTGGTTATAACCATCGGTACAGCGGAGACGGGGAAAACTAGAAGGAGAGACACCTACAGGGATACGGGCCCCTGATGATAGACGGCCTGGTCGAGGCTGAAGGTGAAAGCGTCACCGGCCTTGAGGGTCATCGTCTCGGTGCTGCCCCCCGTGGCCCCGCCGACGTTGCATCGCATGTCGTTGGAAGCGAGATCTAGTTGTCGTCGGCTCTGTTAGTTAAGTGGCAGGGTGGAAGTTTTCGGTTTGTCTCCTCTTTCTCTCTCTCCCTCTTTGCTCTGCTTCTGAGTTTGACTTACCGAGCACCGGGGAATTCATGTTCGTGTTCTGGCGGACGTACTGGTACGCCGCCCCTTTCCCGGACCCGGCTGCCAGGGACTGGAAGATGTAGTGGCCCGAGACGCCCTGGGCCGCCAAGGCAGCGACGGCGACGATGCTGGAGACGGAGAACTTCATTATGGCGTTGATGATGATACTGGCGTCTGCTGATGGAGATATGACGACTGACTAGCTAGCTAGCAATAGCTGATAGCGATGACTGGCGGTAGGTAGGTAGGGGGAGGGTAGGTGTGAGGTGAGGTGTGAGGCAACGCTTGTTCACCGCCATCCGCCGCATGATAAATAACTTCTTCTTCCCATTTATCAAGACGCGTGGGCTGAGAAGGGACAATCCCCCACCAGCCCCGGCAGTTGTTCCTCCATCCATACATGACGTCGCAGCCATCTATCCGGATGCTGTTTATAGAACAAGCATGGCGGTGGTCGACAGGTGCGACCACCACCACGGGAACCCAAACTACATATATCGGAGCCCTGTTACGCGGGAAACAGCCTAGGATTGAACCGATCCGGAGGGTCCAGAAGCTTCTAGCCCGCAATTAAGAAGCAATGGGTATATATTAAGACGTCGTTAAGACGAGTGCTGCTTTAAAGCGCTTGACCTGATGCCCCTCGTCTGATTGGCTGTCAACAGCCGCAAGAGCAATTCTATATATTAAAATGGGGGTCGCCTCTACGGTCGTGACCAGATCTGGCAGGCCGACTTACTTCTTTGAGATCAACGGAGTGCGGAGACTCATGAGTAGCATGTATGTATGAGCTCTTGGGCTTACCTTCGATGCGACGAAAGGCTTCACGATAGTACAGGGGTTGTTTGGGCTGGCTTGCCCGACGTTCTGGTTCGTTCTAGTTCATTGCTTACATGTGGGCGCAAACGCCGAGAAAAGGTTCTATTTGGGGACCGACTTTTATTGTGAAGCTTGTGAAGTATGTTCAATGCCTGGAAATCGATGCATTCTCCATGTATTGGTATAGTTCGCGCGTATTGTGGCGTTTAGTTAGCTGAGACTGAGACCAAACTCCCCGAGCATAATTATCAACAGCCGTTGATTTCGGTGTAAGCTAATGTAGTTACCTGGAGTTTACATCGTGGGAGCTCGACACATACTTGCCAACGATGTATTATTTGCTGTCCTGTCTGTCGGGCTCCTCCTATCAGTATAGATGCATCAGTATCATGTAGATATTCATCGTAGAAAGACACTCGTCCAATCTCTTTTCTCCCTGAATATGAACGACTGTGAAGGTGTCACTAGGGTCATGAACGTAAAATGTATAGTTGTAGTTCACGCGCTAGCAATGGACTGCTACGCGCATATTCGACGAGTCTTCTGCATCGTGTATCTACTCGGCCGTCTAATGGCCTCCACATGGAGGTTTCATGGCGGTTGTCGGTAGACTTATAGATTTATAAGTGGTGACAAATGCGAATAATCACCAACCAACGCGCAGAGCTCATTGTAGGTTGCTAGAGGGGGTCTCGTGATGAAACGCCAACTGCGGAGCTTCAATAGAATGTGTGGCTTCCAAGATGCTGAAGAACCCTTTCTGCACGTGCCTATCAATTGCTACTTCTGTTTTACCGGAATGTCAATGGAAAGAAATGACTTTCGTGAGATGGTATTTAGCCTCATAGTTCATATTGCCCATGAACTAAATGCTATGTGGTGCTAATTAACTATATCGCCTCGCGCGTTGACTGCTCAGAATAGCTTCAGCACATAGTAATTTGGGTCCGTCATATTCTGCGCCTCGTGCCTTAGGGTGTTTGAAGCAGTGCATGCAAGTATTTGTCATTTCAATTAACGAAATCCGAGTTGTCTATCACGTTAGAGTGCAAGATACTCAAGGGGATATTGCAGGATCGTGGTCAGTAAGTGTCGGGCGGGACGGGATCCTCCGAGACCTTTTTGTCTTGTTTAGACTACCTCTAGTTAGTTAGGAGCACTCGTGAGTGTGTCAAACCCTAGCAGCCTCGTTGATAGACGGCCCTCGGTGCTATTGGTGGAACACGGCTAGGCTTATGAATTCAAAATAAACATGCTGATGCGCATGTTCCCACATGTTCGTGGGCGAAGATCTCGTGACAGGACAAGACTCGGCCCTTCCATCCGTCCAAGTGCCGCATGGGGCTTGGTGAGATCGGGCAAGATGGACAGGGTAAGTCAAGGGTAATCGGGACGAAAGAGACAGCAGGATCTACAAGGCCCATCCCCTCGGAAGCAAGGGGTCCCCTCCAACAAGCATTCTGGGCATGGCATTGCATTGTGGCATTCTGTTGTCTTCGACGCACGTTGAATACAGGCTAAGGCGGCAAACGGGGAAACTATAAAAATAGCGGATGGGTCAAGGATGATGGATGGAATCTGAGTCTCTATTTTATCCAGGCCAGATGTCAATTTACAGTTGACCTTGGCTCTTAAGAGGGAAAAAGCCTGGTTGCATCCGTGGGTGGAAATCTGATCATGATACTAACGAATCATCGTAGAAGGGATCTCGGCGATCTGCAAACCAGAGACCTGAAAAGAAAACTTGGCAGGAGAAAAATTGCCCTCGTAAGATCTCTTTGTAGCTTAGCAGCTTCAAGCTACCGTTTCTAGAAAGGCCCGAGGAGAGTATGTATGTATTTAGGTACGGAGTCAAGGGGGGAGTTTGCGGGGGAGGGGAGGAGAGAGGGGAATTTGGGGAAAGCCGGGCCTGAGAAGCCAGTCACTACTCTGCCCACCTTACAAACATGTACATACTTGTATGTACATTCATCACTACTATCTGTGTCCGTCGAGCTTTGTATGTTGATTCGTAATGGAAGGCTTCCCGTTTGTCCATATGCACAGGGGCATTTATTTAGTCAAACGGCGCGGCGCAGGATGCAGAGAAGAGCCTTGGTGGATTTTTTTATTCATTTTCATTTTCATGTTTGCTTATTCCTAGCTAGCTAAAGTTCAAGTACATCGTATATCTACGACTTCTATATTATAATCGTTTCATCGTAATTAACCCGCAAGAGGAAGCTAAGCGATGATCACCAGCAAGCGATCTTGTTATTCTTCTGCACATTCGGACCATTCCCAACTTGTCTCTACCATGTTTGGGTAATGAGACCTTTATGATTGGACAGACATAGTTACGTATGTTCTTAACAGATTGCTTAACAGGCCCGAATCTGTTTCTCTTCAATGGGGATATTGACGGATCTGGTCTTAGTGTAGTCGGTTATCTCTGATCTCTTCCCAGTTACATGTTACGTGGGACTGGTGATGGGTCTTTCCATCCGCCTCGCGCTTACTCAGGCGAGTGAGTGATAGTAGGTATACCTAGGTTTACGATGAATCAAGGATCGAGGGTCATGTCTAAACGCGATGCTTAATCAACAATCTGCTATTGGATTCAGGCAATCTTTTTTTCTTTGATCATGCTCATTAGCCGCCGCTTGGACTCGAGCTCGCTTCTGTATCATAATATGCGACTTGCTTCCGTTAATTCATTTCTTCTCCAAGTTAATAGCCGCTGGATAAGAGGCTGTCGAACCGGGTTCTTGACATGGGCGTCTGTCGCATAACTAGCCCAGTCGGGTTTCTTACCCACCCTCTCCGCAACTTGCGCAATATACACAACTCTATTTAGTATGGCGTATAGCTAACTGGCTGACCCCATGCGGCCCCATTCATTAAGGACTTTCTCCGGCGTCGTCCCTTTGGTTCAGCCCTTGCTTAGAGTGGTACTATAGCCACATCCATGCTCCAACCTGCAGGCTATGTGTCCTTCTTCATATGCTATCGTCGGGAGACAAGCCTCCCAAGGAGCATCTCGGCGTTCTTGGGTTCCATGAGGCGAATCCATATATTATATCTTCTGTCCCGGATTCCCAGCTAGCATCCTTCCACTTCCCAAGGCTTGGGACTTCCGTCATTCTTTTTTTCCAAGATGTTGAGCCTCTCCCGTATCACAGCTGCTTCGCTAGCAGCTGCTAGCAGTCAGTATGGTCGCCCTATGCGTGCGAAGACCTCCTCGCTAACATATCTTAGTCTTCCGGACATGTGCTGCTCAGTCGGCATCTGGAGATTACACCGACCCTGATACGGGAATCACTTTCACGACATGGAGTATCGCGGAGACCGCAAGCGCTGGTGCCTTTACCTTTGGTCTAGTCTTGCCCGAAGATGCCTTGACCACCGACGCGACAGAATATATTGGCCTGCTTGTAAGCTAATCCCTTCTGTCTGCCTATGCTTTCCATTACCGCTAACAATGAATGCTTCAGCAATGCTCCAAGAATGCCGATACGGACGGTTGGTGCGGTCTTTCCCATGGACAATCTGGGCAGATGACACAGGCCTTGCTTCTCATGGCCTGGCCGTATGAGGACCAAGTTCTTACATCGTTCCGATTTGCATCCGGTTATGCGGCGCCGGCGGTTTATACCGGTGATGCTAAGCTGACGCAGATCGCGTCTAAGCTAAATGACACCCACTTTGAGTTGCAGTATCGATGCGAGAACTGCTTTGCCTGGGACCAGGATGGTTCGACTGGAAGCGTCTCTACGACCGATGGTCTGCTTGTCACGGGAAGAGCTGCGGCGAAGTCTTCACCTGGAAGCCCTGGCTGTCCCACAGAAATTGAGATCCAGCAGCATGACAACGGCTTTGGTCAATTCGGCGCTGCCCTTGACGATGCTCCGAATGTTTCGTACTCAGAATGGGCTGAGTTGGCCACGGCCACGGTCACTGGAAACTGTGGCACGCAGCCCCCGCCTACGGCGACTTCTACAACGACGAGTGGACCAACCGTCACTGCTACTTGCCCCCCTCAGGTTACCGAGACCGCGTATGATTACGTTGTTGTTGGTGCTGGTGCCGGTGGTATCCCGGTAGCCGACAAGTTGAGCGAGGGAGGCAAGAATGTACTACTGATTGAAAAAGGGCCCCCTTCAACGGGCAGATGGGGTGGTACGCTTGGACCTGAGTGGCTAAATGAAACTGACTTGACGCGCTTCGATGTGCCCGGTTTGTGCAACCAGATTTGGGTTGACTCTAACGGCGTTGCTTGCGGAGACACTGACCAAATGGCCGGATGCGTGTTGGGTGGAGGTACTGCCGTTAACGCTGGACTTTGGTGGAAGGTAGGACTTTTCGCCTCTTTGGTTAGGATAACCGCTAAACCTACATAGGCAAACCCAAAAGATTGGGATGAGAACTTTCCCAGCGGGTGGCACAATGATGATCTCGAGCAGGCCACGAACCGGGTGTTTTCTCGGATCCCAGGGACAACTCGGCCATCTCAAGATGGCCAGCTGTATATGCACCAAGGCGTTGATGTCCTCTCGGGTGCATTAGCAGCGGCTGGCTGGGAGAAGATTGATGAACCCAACTCTGCCCCGACCAAGAAGAACCATACGTTCGGCGCGACAACGTACATGTTTTCCGATGGTGAGAGAGGAGGTCCTCTGGCGACTTACCTAGTTTCAGCATCTGCCAGGGACAACTTCAAGCTCCTCATGAACCTAAATGTCCGACGAGCGGTCCGAACAGCTGGCCATGTCACTGGCATTGAGTTGGAATGCTTGACTGAAGACGGCAGTCTGGGAGTCGTACCCTTGGCCGATGGAGGCGGAGCCATATTTTCTGCAGGGACTTTCGGCTCGGCGAAACTCTTGCTACGGAGTAGGTCCGAAGTTATCCAATCAGGACCGATTTATACTAATACATTTCTATAGGTGGTATCGGACCTGCTGATCAGTTGGAGGTTGTTGCTGCCTCTAAATCGGACGGGTCCAACTTCATCGCTGAATCGGAGTGGATCGACTTACCCGTCGGTTCTAACTTGATTGATCACACCAACGTAAGTCTCTCCTGGAGGATTCACCTCAACTTGCTCCAATCTCGCTAACGAGATGGCATCAGACCGATCTCTACATCACCCATCCCGATATTGTCTTCTATGATTTCTATCAGGCTTGGGATGAGCCTAACCCCGACGACAAGAATAAATACCTTGGTCAGTGACCCTTCGCTAGCCACGAGAGACTTAAAGCAGCTTCTAACTTCTAGTAGACGGTCGCGCCGGTATCCTTGCACAAGCTGCGCCCAACATTGGACCTGTTGTAGGTCTAACTCTGCGACTTACTACCACCAGGACTTGGGCAATCATACTGACATGGGCTCCAGTTCTGGGATGAAATCGAAGGCGCCGATGGTGTCGTACGTCAGCTTCAGTACACCGCCCGTGTTGAGGGCAGCGAGCAGACGGGTTCCAACAGTAAGTACCAATGAAGGCTGGCACTTGGATAAGACTGAGAGACCTGACCATACATAGGTACCATGATCATGAGTCAATACCTCGGTAGAGGCGTCACCTCCCGGGGCCGAATGACCATCGATAGTGCTATGACGACGCATGTCACGACCCACCCCTATCTTCGCGACGAGAACGATGTCGCCGCCGTCATCCAAGGTATCAACAACCTACGGTCTGCCCTCAAGGGGTACGCCAACCTGACCTTCGCCGTCCCTGCCAACAACATGACGACCGAGGCCTACGTCTCCGACTACATTGTTAGCCCCGCCACGCGTAGGGCAAACCACTGGATGGGTAAGCACATCTATGTACCGCTCTTACTACTATGTTCTTCTACTTGATACTAACCTTTTGTGTGTGTGTGTGTGAAAAGGTACCGCCAAACTGGGAGAGGACAGCGGTCTCGACGGGGGTTCCGCCGTCGTCGATCTCGACACCAAGGTCTACGGCACCGACAACCTCTTCGTCGTCGACGGGTCGATCTTCCCCGGCATGGTGACAGGCAACCCGTCGGCCATGATCATCACCGCTGCCGAGTTCGCCGCGGAGAAGATCCTGAATGCCGACACCACCGTCTCGAAGAAGAAGACAAGAGCCTACGGTAGCAAGATCATCAACGTGAGATAAAGCGGGTCGCATTTGGTAGAAAAACAGGGTTAAGGGTGACCTAGAAGAAGAAGATTTCCCCAGTATATGATGGGTGTTTCACGTGTATATAGTTAGTCGTAGTATATTGCCATTTGCCCAATCAACGTACATAAAGAGTTCTACTTCGTCTTGGCCTGACTTGCGAGCATTGTGAGTTTACGTCGTTTCAGGGCTTCGACGCTTTTGATGATCAAGAAAAGAAATATCTCGTCGCTGGTTTTGAAATAATAGAAAACCCACGGAACCATGCCTTGACAAAGAGTCCACTAATATACCATCTCCTGCTACTACGAGAGTTGCGGGTTCGGCATCATGGCTTCCCTCAAATCACCTGAGTGGGCTTTTCCTAAAGGCAAAGAATGGCGGATCCCTCATTTTCAAACCTAGGTCTATCCATTACTATTATAGGTAAACCTGTGGAGAGTTAGGGGTCATTTTACCGGTCTCAGGAAGCTTGATGTATTGTCAGGAATATCTAGGTCAGGAATCTAGCTATATGGGTGCCATCCGGCTGCAAACGCCGGAATGGTGACATCCGACACCTACACTCCTCCGTTTGACCTGGTGGCTCTCAGCCACTACTTTGCTATCCCACCAAATATCCCACAAAACCTTATGATATGCTATAACACAGGCTAGGCGACTTTGAATTACAGATCGTTGGGATGCGACGGCCAGGGGTATTTGCGGGTCTGATTGGAAGGCATCATTTAATTTGAACATCTAATAGCAACAATCTATGGCTATGCTGTGTCTATAAACTCTTACAGGATTTAATCATACACTTAACCTAACCTAACCTACAATGCAACCAGCGATGACTTACCACGGCTAACGGCGGTAAGGTCCACGAGTCCATGCTGATCGTCCTTGCACCCAGAGCAGCAGCAGCCCGGACTATAATCAAACCATCCTAAACCAGTGCGCCGTTGAAATCATCCCCACCCTCGCCGATGCCCTACTCAAGGGCGCGCTCCAGTAGCGCAAGGATCGTTATTCGTGACCAGTATATCAGATACCCGCCTACAATACCTTTAGCTTCGACTCCGAAGACTAATGGGGTTTTGAATCGCTGAATCACTGTAGATTTTGCACCAAAATAGCCTGCCTCAGCTGACGACGGTCTACACTAATTAGATGAAAAGGACCGTCAAAGCTCTACCCTAATCCGACTCGCTATTCCGAGCAGCTTTCCTTTCCTTCCTACGCTGCCTCCTCTCCTCCTTCTCCTTCCGCCATCTCACGCCATTTCGCATGACTATCCACACGGCGGGAGAGAATACGGCGAACAGGACGCCGAAGACGACGAACGCCCAGCCAAGACCTACGGCCTCGGTCAAGGGGTCGATGATGGCCGTGGCGACGGCACTAAGCAAGCACCGTATGATGTTGTTGCTAGCGGTAGCGGCGCCCGCATTGCCCGGGTTGATGTCACTGATGAGGACGTTCAGGATGTTGCCGAAGCCGAGGAGGCCAAATCCCAGCAGCACCAAGAGAACGCAGGGCACGGCCAAGGGGGCACTGTACTGCAGCGCCCAACCCCACACAACGATGACGACGGTCGAAAGCGCCAGCAGGGGTATGCTAATCTCGAGGCGGGCGCGCTCGATCGGGAAGTCGGTCAGGTCGTGCTGGCGGGTGCGGTCGTACGGCACGCCGAGCAGGCGGCAGTGGCGGCGGAAGTTCCAGTTCTGCGCGCGGCCCATCACGAACGTCACCAGGATCGTGCCGCCCGTCATCGGCAGGTACATCAGGCCGACCTGGGTCTGGGTCAGGCCGTAGATGTCCGCGAAGTGCGTGCCCATCGACGTCAGCACCGCGTACGCGCTCGCCGTCACGATCCCGCCGAACATGAGCAGCACGAACATCTCCTTCTCGAAGAGCAGCGACAGCGACTTCAGGAAGTTCACCTTCTTCTTGGGCATCGCGGTCTTCGTGGTCGACGCCCGCGATTGGGCTCGTCCTAGCTCGCCGCCGCTGTCGTGTAATTGGGCATTCTTGCGTTGCCGCTGCTGCTTGCTCTTGCGCAGGAAATCTTTACATATCTGCCACAGCGTGCGGTAAGCTATGGGGGGGCGGACCGACCCGTTCCCGACGATGTAGCGGCATGTCTCCGGCATGAAGAAGGAGTGGCCGACGAAGACAACAGAGCCTACGATGGCAAGCAACCAGAAGGTCCACCGCCAGCCTAGGTACTGCGAAATGACGCCGCCGAGGACGGGGCCCAGGGAGGGGCCCAGCAGGACGGGTAGGAAAGTGAACGCCGCGTAGCTGCCCCGCTCGGCCGACGTGATGACGTCGGCCACGACGGCCTGGCACAGCGCCACCGTCGAGGCGGACCCCGCCGACTGTAGCATCCGTAGCGCAAGCAGCGCTCCGTAGTTCGGGGAGAGCGCGCACCCGATGTTCGCCGCGATGAACAGCACGAAGCAGATTAGGTACGCCGGGCGCCGGCCAGCGCTGTCGGCTAGGGAGCCTATGAACATGGGCGTTAGGCCTTGGAATATCTGCGATGAATTGATTAGCCAAAAAATGTGCTGCTGCTCGCTGCCGACGGGGTGCGTGGTGAGACGCCCCCTCGTCTACACTTCGCTCACCATGAAGGTCGTTATCGTCAGGTTGATCTTCGCGATGGACACGTCCAGATCGGCTGCCACTACCGGCAGAGCGGGGAGGTAGATCTGGCCGGTCAGAGGCGATAGGAAGGCCCCTATCGCTGCGCCGAGGACGATCCCCCGTTTCTCCCATAATGTGAATGCGGAGTAGACTTCGTCTTCGGGCGTCTCGTTCGGGAGCTTCTCAGAGGGCAGCTCCTCGAGTCCGACCTCTTGGCTTTTGCGGGAGACCGTGATGTCCCCGTATGATTCGTTATCTGTTGTTGACATGTCGGATTCCGCCTGGTATTGGCGGTACTCTGTTGTTGTTTTCTCCATGGTGTTTTGCTCGGCCATAATTTGCTGGTGGGTTTCCCTTCAAGGTTTCCCTTCAAGAGACGGGCGGCGATTACCTCCCTTATATATATCACACCAACGTCTGCTCACAGTCAGCCACCGGCCGGACATTCCATAAATAGACTTCTACAACATTAATATCGAGATTCTCACAGCAAATCCTTGTAGACACAGTAAAGTCACCAGTCAGCTAGGATTGCAGGATGTCATGATGGGGGGGTCGTCGGAGCCGAAACGGCTATGGAGATCCGCTTTCGGCTAAAGACTTTGCAGCTGCCAGGGGTCATAGTGCCGACCAATGAAGAGTTACAGGTAGGAAGTTACATAAGAGCGACGCCCCCCCTTGCCTTCCAAGTCAACAATTTTTTAGGATGCGCAGGGTTTGCAAACAATTGACCGCCACTCACATTTTGCAAGTGTTGTGCGTTCAACTAACTACAATTTAGATAGGTAGTTAAGAAGAGCCGACGAGACACTAGTTCCGGGACTCAATGGGTCACAGCAGAGTACCGATTGCTGTTTTTTCCCTCTTCTCTAGCTAGTGGCATTTATCGCTAGGAGGAAGGTTGCAAGTTGCTCTGGTTGGTGATGGTAACTTCAGGTGATCATGTCTGGCGCTGTATCGCCGTGCATGGGTAGGTACCTAGGCTAGGAGGCGAACCTCGTGGACTAGAATATCGATCGCAATATTGTATTGTATGCGACCGCTGTCAACTTTGCTAATTCACCAACTACTCTTTTTTAAACGAGGTTGCGTTAGCTACCATCCACCAACTTGGTTGGTATCAGGATGAGGTGCGCAGTATCTTTACATTCAACATTACATGTTTGAGGAAATATCGGATCCCGTGTTATCGACGGCTCTTGGTGTGAACAGCCCCTTTGATAGAGTAATATGGGGGGATACGGTGGTATATTAGATGCTTCACGTACCCTATTCGCGTTGAAGTGTCTGATTGTACGTTGAGTATTACGAATGGTCTGAATTCTTGCCAGATTCGCTATGCTATGCTGTATTCACCAAGCGTGAAAGCACGTCTGAGCCTAGCCGATGTTTGTCTCCGTAATGAATAACCTGTGACCACTGTTCAATTGGAAATCGTCGATGCGGTCGGTGTCATGACCACTCTTCAGCTACGCTTTTCCGTCTTCACTGGGTCCTATGCGACCATGATACATAGCTAGCCGTGAGACTTCAACCCACATGTATTGTACAAACACAGTCGTTTCAGAAGCCCTCTCCATTGAATGAAAGCGTGTTGGCGCTAGGCTACAGGGGTGGAGGGGATCTCCCGCTTTGAGCTAAGCATGTACACATGCCCTTGTCCAAATGCAAGTCATCGTGTCTCAAGCGGTGACTTCTTTGGTATAAGCGACTCACTCCCAAGACACCCTTGAGAGGTACATTCTTCTAGAAGTAAAGGGATCGTAACATCGTCCGAAGACATATTATGAACCTTACATATCGGTATTCTTTGATATCCAATAGATCATCTTGCTTGGGCATCATCTTCACTTTGATGGTTCCTAGAGAGGCATGCCTTGAGTCATACCTAGCTGGCATCACCAAGCAAAATGCACATAAAAGCCAATAGTTCCTTGCCCTTCAGGCTATAATTGAAACGCCATCGCTACCGATACCGCTTGTCGGTCGACAGCCTGCTTTGAGCCAAGATCGTTCTGCTGCATAGCACGTTCTGATTTGACGATATCTCTTCGTTCCTAACGTATAGGGTAGACGGCCCTTCTACGAACCTTATCGTACCCCCTACGAGAACTGACCCCCCTGTTAGACCTGAAGTGTTGATGTCAGGTTCTGATATTTCCCTAAGTAAACCAGACGGAAGGGTGAGACGATGCCTGCAAGTACTACATTACCCAGAGAAGGTGGCTGTAACTACAGTATTGTACTCACCATCCCAATGCCATTTCTCCGATAGATCCTCGCCACTGTCTCCATTGAGGCGTTTCTAGTAAAGCTCGGTAAGGTGAATAAGAGCTAGAGATGACAACTAAGTCGATCAACACGTAGTCGTTCCCCGGGCTTAGCTTCAAGGGCGATTTTATAGAGTTTGGATGTTCTCGGTGTGGAGTGTCGCTTCCGCCTCATTGACGTGTCTGATATCGCCAAGATACGGTGTATGAAGGATACCAGATGATTAACGGTTGCCGAACCTACCGCATAAAACCAATACGGCTACCAGCATCGCAGAATGTTGGGGGAGTATAGTGGGTGGGTATTGTCCTTTGGAAGATGCTAGTTGTCCAACGACATCCCAGAAGCGGCCAGAAACAACACATTGTAGAATCGGTGAGCGATGCCGCCCGCATGGACGGCCCCCAGCATTGCAGAAAAGAAGGCTTTGTCCGTCGTACTTGAGTTGGGCGCGCTCAAGGTAGGCAGTGGCTAGGAGGATCTGAAGGCGCCGCAACGTTTTCGACTAGTTTGCTGGACCACATCTCTCTGTTTTTTAGGCGGGAAACGTTAAAAACTTCGCAAAAGAATCGTCGGAAGTTGCTTCAATGTGGACCTAAGCAGATTCATCAGCTTTTTAGGCGCCCCTCCCATCTTATCTCTAATAAGTTCCCTGGGTTGCCCAAGTATGTAGGGTTGCTGGTGTGGCCTTGGCCTGCACTTGCTTTCGTACCTGACCATCAGTCCGATCTCTGTGAATTAGATTCAGATATCGGCCGTGGGAGAGATGCCCGATCGCCCAACGTCAAGCCACCGGCTGGGCCTGAAAATCCCAGCCCAATGGCGCATGGTATCGCTGGTCGCTTGTCGGGCACGTGTCACGAAATCTCCGAGGGGTGCTTGCATAGCTTGCCCTGATCTTGCCAGTTGAAGCATATACATAGCTAGCTGAAGCCTGTAGCTATCCGAAGCTCGTACTCCCGACCTCAACCATCCACATAATCGCCCGGTCTTTACTTATCTACCCTCTTAGCAAATACGATGAGTAGTGATTCATTTTGCACATGTCTCTTTCTCTCCCGGTCTCTCTGCTTGCTGCTTGAGTTAGTTGCTATGTAGGCACAGATGGCCATGCCGTATATATGCACTGTATGTATGTTTTCGATCGGTGTCATGCCACTCGTGGCCCTTGAAAGACGCGGGCGCCAACCGGACGCCCCACCAGTATGGCATAGACGGCGGCCATAGGAGCCAAAGAGGAAAGCTCCCTTTGAATTTTCACGCTGCTTTGTCTCTGTTCCTCGGTGTGCGCCCAGGAAGATGGCTTTTGTGGTTCGGCGGGGCCCTGATGCGTGCAAACATCGGATGACGTGGCTGGCAGCTTGGGCCCCCCGGATGCGGTGCCTTGGGTGGCCCGGGGACGCAAAGCGAGAGATGGGGCATGAGCCATGCCGCCCTGTCAAGACCACGGTTGCGACTCTGTACGTGCGTGTATGTATGCGTGTGCGTTGCGAGCGCGCGCGTTCGTGCGTCGCGCAGCATCACATCGGAAATTTTTTTCGCGGCCCCTGTCGGACGACGGGTATGTAGACCATTGTAACAGTAACTACCTATGTATGCAATAACCTTCACAACTTGGCACTTGGTGTCACGGTTCTGGACGTTGTTGCCCAGCCTTGATCGCCCCGTTTCCTTCGGAAGCACAGAAGGGGGATGGTGGATACCTACAACACGCACCCCCCGGGATGTCCCCTGGCGGTGTACGTTTAATAGTGGGTCCATTCACGGTAGTTTCGATGGTGAGCATTTGGTCTTGGCATTTTGGTTGCCTTACCTAGAACCAATGTAGAGTACCTAGGTAGGTAGGTAAGTAGTTATGAAGTAGGTAATAGATAATGTTCTTCGTCTATTCCCAGCACGTTGGACTTTCAGATGGAGCGATATAAGTAGAATTAATATGATTGCATGTATACGAGAGCTTCAGGTTGCAGCACATGATCCTGGGTAACATTTAGACAGCAACGCCGGTTTCCCCGGTTGGGAGGCCGTGGTAGGTAGCGATAGATCTAGTCCTTAGATACATACCTAGCAGCACACGTAGGTAGGTACTACATAAGACTACTAGATTTAAAGGGACTTGGCATGCAAGATGGTACCTTTTTGGTGTAATTGCATAAGCAATATTATCAACTAAAGTTAAGGCTGCGTAATAGGAAAGGGGGGACAAGGCCAGCACTTGAGCTGTGGATACAAATTCTTTGCATTCAGTTAGCAAACTGTCTAAGTAGGGCAACACTTGGTAGGGGTTGAGGCAATGTTTTCAGCCAATAGAGCAGTTGCACGCAGCCGTCTGGTATGTGACAAGGGGCTTGTTAGGTAGGTCTTTAAAAGACAGGACACGATATTTGTTTTTACCAACATAACCAGTAACTATCAAGGCGCAATTGTCTACCAGTCATTACAGGCGATATACGGAATATGCCTAGAACGAATTTCAAGCTTAAGAACCAGGAGCCTCAGTAGGGGTGAGTTGGTAGATGGATGGCTCTACATCATCTTGGGTGAATCAGCTTTCCGATCCGACCTAGACCGAGATAGTCCTTGTGATTGCACTTTCGTCAGAACGTCTCCGTGTCGGGCAGATTTTCTCTACCTGCCGTGGAGCAAATAAGCCAGGACACATTGCGAATGCTTCAAATAGCAGCACCGGTGTAGACGAAGCAGAATGCAGCCACAGGGAGTACAGCAGTCACCGGTCCCCTCTTGAGGGGCTACAACAGTATCACTTGCAACCACGTCGTTGTAGCTAACATACTGTGTAAAAGGGCAGTTGCTGACGTAGGCACATATTCGGTGAATACCAAGTGACATGTGTCTCTAGGTTCTCGGACTGAGTTGTCACTTAGTAAGCTAATATCAACATTGTCAGTGATGCCCATGTGGCCATTATTATATACTACTTATCTACCTAGATGATGTTAAGTGGAAAGTTTGGGAATCACATCACATGATAGCAGTATGGCTATTATGTCATGGTCGAGCCTCTTTTGAGACCACCGGACTTTAGACTGACTTTGCTTCAGAACCTCTCCAACTCTTTGCGTACTTTTTTGAAACCAGCGAGACTTCAAGTCAAACAGATAGTTGGGGGGAAATCCGATAATTTTCTGACCTAGGAACAGAGGAAGGTTTTCATGTACTGTGTCGGCTTGTTCCAGACGTTAATGACAAGCTATCTTGATGAGGTCATCATCACATGGACGAGGTTCTTCAAAGTGATACTGGAGCTATTCCAACTAATAAACACCGGTAACTACTTAGTAGACAACCTCCTAAAGAAGATCTTAACAGCTTCAAATCTCTCTTCGCGGTATTAATGTCTTCGCGGTATTAATGTAGTTGAGAGCGTCTTGATGGTCTTTTAACCGCAATGCCAACTGTAGTCAGCCTTGAACTTGCGTATTTACCCCGGACATATGATAATATTTTCCGATTTTCCGATTATTTGTGACTATTGGTAATATATTGTCAGGTACACCCATTCCCAGTTCTCACCTTATAAATTTGTCTAGTAATGCACCATACAAGCCGGGGGTAACCTTATATTAAACATGTGATGAATGATGTAAAGCCTAGGGATCTGAACTTCACCCCAATTATCCGGTAAGTAGATCCCCGTTACTTCCAAATCAAGGTTACACGCCGGAATCATATTCAAGGAGCCAAAGGTCAGGAAGCAAAGCTTTGCTTCTATACGTCCAGCAACTCTAATGCCATCATCACATGTGTTTCCTTAATATTATACATTACTCTGTATGGTAATGAGTAGAATGCACTGGTGAAATTACATAAGACTTGAATATAAACAATTTACAGGCGATTAGCAGCATAGTAGTTGTTGGGGCAAAAGATATATTACTTGTAGAGCATGACATAGTTTATTACACCTATATATATTCACTTTAAATATATGCTACAGAACCGTTATATAAGATTTGCTGAGATTGAATTAAAGTTTATTACTATTTTGGTATGACGGGAACTAAAGTTAAACCTTCAGATATAGTTATACTTAATGATGTTCATGTATGTGCATAATAAATTCCCGGAAATTTATTAGTCTAATAGATTAGCACGCAATGGATACCCAACTTGAAAGTATTGAATTGCTAAATATCCGAAGATAAGAACGAGCATATCACCTGCTTATCTACATACCTAGTCTACCTAGGTAGATAACGGCCACTTTATCACGAACCCGGTTTACATTGGCAATGGCGGTTCGGTTCAGCAGAAAATAACTTCCCTTGGTAGTGTTGCATTCGTCTAATGCCTTTCTAGGCAAGTCGGTATTACCAGACTGGTGGTGTTTGATATCCCGCAATGCGCTGAAACCAACAATCCTTGGGTGAATCTCTACTCTGATTTGCCGCTCTTTTGTGACTCGTAAGGTATCATGTGGGCAGAATCGGACTTTCCTAAACCTTGGAATGCTTTCCTCCTTATCTAATTCCCATTCATATACAGCAGTTTGCATATCTTGTCTAAGTATATGTGCTTCAATTGCTAGGTCGATATTGAGTATTTGAGGATAAGGAGGGGCTGAATGGAACGGCATTTAAGATTGATTGAGGGACATGGGTTTGTAGCTATCCCCTGCGACGCTCAGGCAGATGATAAAACATGTCAACTGTTCGAGTTGAGGGAAACATCGAACAGGACGAAACCAAAGCTAAAGATAATTGCCTCATAGTGTTTCCTTTCATAGAACTCATATAACTACATGGGTAGAGCGACCTAATAGGCTAAAGAATAGCCCGTGGCAGTTTATACCAAGGGATATAGGGAGTTAACCCTCCATAAGGGGAGCCATCTGGCGCTGCATGTATGCGTGCATACATACATGTATGAATCAAACGGCTTTGACGCAGCCACAACAGTCAGACGCCACATAAGGTCCAGCAACTCTAGCCGAATACATACATGCATACATACATACATACCGCCATATGGCTCCTACGTGTATCTGAAAGTACCTAACCTAAGACATTAGGCCTTCGTCCTATATCTTGTTAAAACCCTCAATTTTGAATAAAGCTCGTATTCCTCTATAGCGATAATATAATTGTTTACAAAGCTCGTTTGCACGTATGAAGCCCTCGATCACAAGTGTGGTAGTCCAATATTCAATGCAATACATACCTATTGTACATTCATCCAATATAAGACAGTAACTACTATGTAGTAGCATGTTCGAGTGGGTTTCTATTGACCCCAGTTCTAGCGCGGACTGCGGCATCTAGAACACAGAGAGACGGTCTGGCCTTATAAGGATTGATACCCAAGATAGCTCCCGATGCGATTGGATCTCGGCGCAACTCTGGAACGCATAACTATCTATACATGCCTACCTTCTTTCCTGCCGAACTTCTTAGCATCAACTGAAACGCGAGATGACAACCGCTAACTACCTACACCTTCAGTGAAGAGGAATCCCGGTTTTGCCGCAAAAGAGACGGGATGACTTACACACATTACCTGGTTGTATCCCATCCTACATACATGTATGTGCTGATAGATGAGGCTTATTCGCCTTTTGTGTGTATATAGGTACATAACAAATACAATGCTACCGGCAATGTAGGTGACCACCCGTGCCATCGTAATCCCCTGCAGCTATGCGGGTCAGGGCGGGTGAATAATACTGACTGCGATGTTCTTCAATCGTCGGGCTGATCATCGGTTACAGAAATCTTACCCAGTCCCCCCCACTAAATCAAACCTGGTCGTCGCGGACTAATGAAACGCTCCAACCCCCCCATCTATAAACCCTAAACGTACCTGCGTACACACATAGTTAGTAGGTAGTGTTCGCTTGAGTCTCAAGACCCGTCTTAAACTTGAAGCCCATCAAGAGTTCCGGGATTCTGCAAACTGCGAACCCCTGCCAAACATCTTCCGGGTTCCATTAAAGGGAGCGCCAAGAGATGGCCCCTTGAACGAAATATGGGTTACTATGTATAAGGAATGTTCCCGTCTGCGCGATTACTTGGAGGGCCAGAACTCAGGAAAGGCTATTGGATCATTACCAATATGTGTTGTCCCACTACGTTAGGTAGACTGATATATTGTTATGTATGCAGTCACATCCTAAGATTTGTTTAGTCTGGAGCATAATTGACTTGGGCACACCTTGGGAAGGTCAGTCTCTTACAAGCTTAAAGCTTATCTTCTCACCATGCTAATCTTGTTGCTAATCTTGTAATACACAACTAAGGCAACCTCTTAAAAGCCCCTAAGTCGCATTCGCTTCAGACGATGAGGATAAAACTCTTTTTTGCAGATTTGAGCTCAAACTTGAATAGACGGAAGAATACCCACCCTGCATGGTGCGTAGTACTATGCAGGTGCGAAGTATGTAGGTTCGTATGTAGATTGAATGGGATTTGATTACCTGGTTAGCGCCTAGGTAACTATGTATGTAGCGAAGCAACTTTGCTCTCGCCCTGCGATAGAAAATCGAACACTCCCAATCCTCTCACTTTTCAAACAGCTCTGCTGCATGTCCATTCCATTACTCATGTCGCGGAAACGCAGCAAACTGCCAGCCCCAATGGCAGCCCGATGCTTTTTAGGAACACAGCATACGTACCAGGTCGGTGCAACATACGAACTCATGTCTCACTCCCGCCGTGATCTTAGTAACGGTTAACCACATTGACACGACCTGATGTGCCTGTTGGCCATAGGGTAGGCCACAGTAGGCCACAGCTATTACTAGGCTGTCTCGGTTGCTCCCGACCGATCAAGTTGCAATTGTTCGTGAGACTTCTATCGGCCGCATGCTAATCCGGTCTCAAACCACCATCTGAATTCCATCTAGAAGTTCTCTAGACTTCACATCAAACATACTAGTTATCTGCTCAGCATTTTGGAAGCCTTCCTCCCCTTCTAGTCGTACGTATCCTAGGCTGGATATCTACGTACCATAGTTGCTGCGCTCTAGGACACCCCGCCTCGGCGCTCTGCTCTGCCTGCCTGCTCACGGTCGTGGTTTGTCTTCCTAGTCTGCGCACAAGAATTGGACGGACACTTTTTTTTAATACATAAATCCGCCCAGATTGTCCTGTTCGGGAATCTTGACCCCTGACGGGGTCGCATCCCTGTGGAGATCATGGGGCGTTCAGACGAGAACCTGACTCCAGGATCTACGACAGACGGGTCTAACGCACCAGGATAGGAGCCTCAAACAACCGGCATATGTTGCTGGCAATTCCAGGAAAACACACAGCAATCAAGTGATCGCCCAAGAAAAAACACAACTGGCATTGTCGAAATGCCATTTGCTCTCGCTTTGGAGTAACCGTTGAGGGAAGCTGGCCCGATGCCCAAAACTTATTGTGGGGGAGAAAATAAAGGTCCTGACTGGGGCATTGCATAATGCAAGCACCAAGTGTTTCCAACGTATGTGGTCGTTGGCAAGTGGGAACCCTCCCCCTTCTTCATGGCTCCAGCTGCTCTGTCCCTCATTACACAATGACAGGTAGGTAAGTAAGTACGAGCGTTCATGTCATTCCCGCTATTCTTTCCGTTTTTCCCACGTTTTTCCAGAGGGGACCTGAACTTAACTATAGCCTGCTTAGTTCAGACAGGTTTTCGGGGCAAACATATCTTTCTACCTGTCTACCCTAAGTAGATATATAGTATATCGTGAATATTTCCATCTCAAAATAGTAGCACCCCCCGTTTTATCAAACCCCTAACGTCTTCAGGAACCCAAGCCATACTCTATTTGACCCCATTCCTTCCTATTGCGTTCGTTCGCTCGCTCGGGCTGGTACCCTATGTGAATACAATGATACCCTGACCCTGTCCTGTCCTATTATCCTTCGTACCTGCCATCTCATCATCTGTAAGGATTTCGACATATATCAGTCGGTCGTTCCTTCTTTTAGCAGCACACAGCCGACACCCCAGCACTTAGCTTTCTTCTCGGCATCTTCACGTGGGGTTCAACGACGTTTGGGTCAACATCGATTTATACAGGAGACTACTAGTAGCAGTCATCACCCTCGTCGTCGTTGTCGTCGTCGTCGTCGTCGTCGTCGTCGTCATCTCAAGCCGCACCTCGCGACCCACATATATTCGACAACTCTGTAATATCTGGGTTTGGCGTGACAGCAAGTTGGCAGCTTTCACGATAGCCAAACCTTCTAGCCATCAATTCGAAGTCAACCTCTGTACGGGGTGGTCATTTAGAGACTTTCAATTCATTATTTGGTTAGCTCTGATACATGGTTTTTCGGCCGTTTCACCTGGATGTTAGAGCAACTGCATCTACTGTGGATCATTCCGTAGCACCGGAGATCCCCTCAAGCATCCAAAAGCATTCCCAGATTGCGCGAGCTTATTGTATTCGGGCCAGCTTTTTTTTTAACGTCAGATAACCTTTCCTGCTAGCCCTCACCATTGCAAAAGACTTCGAAGCTAGCTCTTCATATGAAGTCTATTGTCCTCAAACCCATACCACACCACACAACACCACACAACACAATCTGCAATATTGCTTCAACCTCTTAAGTTCCTAGCAGCAGCAGGTCAGTTGGCTAGTTATACCGGATAATCGTTGGTGGGGGAGTGGTGATACCTCACATACACCAATCTTCAAGTAAGTTCTTTTTGTTTGTAGTTCTTTGGGCCAAACTTTGGACTATTTAGTTAGTGTTTTGGGTATGGTAACTGACAAGTATATTAGGACGCAGTGGCCCCTGAAAACTGCAACCCGATTTATCCAATTTAACACATTCTCGTGAGCTCTAAGGTGTTTCCCCTCTAAAGGTCTAGGTAGTGTGTTAATGTTATAATATGCACATGCAGAAGCAAACCACTGTATGTCACTGCATGTGTTCGATATTCTCCATATACCGCATGAATCAGGCCCAGCTTGATGGCAATGATTGGAGACTACAGCGACACTCTCTACACCACGGGGATTCTTCAGGCTCAACGAATACGCACACACAAGAATCTATTTGAATATCAAGTAGACCGTACGTACTGCCAAGTGATTGAAGTCTAGATTCACTAACGATCTTATAGATTTAATACGCCTGTCAATTACTTTGATAGGTTTAACGGTTGAAAGCTGTAGAACGTTCATTCTGCAGGCTTTCCGTGTCTCATCTAGAGGGTTTATGATACTGCAGAAGATGGATGTTACCTCCTTACTGAATTCATCATCAGTAGGGACTCGCAACGAAACGGCATGTCCAGATCAGATACCAACATCATCTACTATAGAAGATACGCCGAGTCCTCCCCGAGCGCCGACCCCGACTTCAGAAGAAGCATCACCCGAAAGACCTAGCGAGCATAAAACTCCAAGTAGGAACAGGACGCCATGGGATGCCGGGGGGTATTCGCTCCCATCGTTGGAGACGAAAACAGCTCATGTTCCGGGCAGGGCAGCCGAGAGCAACTCACCTATGAGTCCGACTTCACCTAAACATAAGTCCTCGAATAGTTCTAGTAGTTTTTCGTCTTATGCGCCGTCATTAAGCTCTCTATCACATTCGAGGTTTTCATCTAGGTCAACTATCAGCGGGTGTCAAGCAGTGACCGGTGTAGTTCCTGAAGCCGTTCCGATCGACTCTACCTCTAAACCCAAAGATCAATTACTATTGGCAGATTTATCTAAGATATCAAAATATGACGGGAATGTGCTTCCAATTTCAAGACGCGGTAGATCGTCTGTTTCTGGTCTGGGTAGGCCTCGTTCACCTTCCGATGCCATGCTGATTTTGAGGGCTAGGCAGAATTCAGATCGAGCCAGTCTCTATGAGACTACTATGTGAGTAATTAATTTTTCCTCTACTTCAAATTTCTGAGTTCTTAACTGGCTGGGATCCATCTTGAGCATCACTCTTTCTCCAAGGTGCTGGTTTAAGGCAAGTGAATCACTAGGAGTGGCCTAAGTAGGTCAATCCATCTACCCGCCCCCCTCTACCAATGGAAGGACGTCTTCGACCGCTCGAACCAAGTACATCGACTGGCTTGGAGGAAGTATACAGCCCAATATCCGAGGGAAATACTGGTATCCTTCCAGGGTTGGAAGTCGTGATCCCAGGAGAGGCTGGTTATCTCTTGAGGAAAGGATTTGACCACACAATGAGAAAGAGCTCAACGACCCCTTTAAGGAATAGGCTCCATAAGCTCTTTGGGAACGATACGTTGGTGTCCCACGAAGAAGATGGTTCGAAAGCCCTGTTGGGAAAAAAACTATCTGAAATCCTCCTAGGAATGAACTCGACGAATCTCGAGGGAAAGAGCGTCGGCCATCCCCCCTATTACCCCACCCCCAGCACAGGACCCCTGCAACTATGTGGAAATCCCGTCCTGCACCATTGCAGGTACATGCTAAGCAGTGCGCAAGTCAATGAGAGCTCTTTCACGTCTCTACTTCTGCTTCCTAGGTGAGTCGGAAACTGACACGAAGCGATTATCCAGCAATCACCAACTGCGCTGGTTCATTTTAAACCCAATTCCTTGATGCAGTTCTACATTTCAACCCTCCCATTCGTCTCTGAGACCATAACAAGACGAGCGCCCCTTTTCAGTCTTGCAGATCCGGCTCAGCATTTTCCAAGTTCAGTTTTCAGTCCGATCATTTCAAAGAGCATACAACTGGCAATGAAACATAAAACCACTTAATCACCTGCAAACAAAGCGGTGTCATCTGTCTGCAACCCGGACTTATCATCCTTAGCCAGTTCGGCGACGCAATTAGCACGTGCGGCAGAGAAGAAGAAAACATTCAATGTACTCAAAGTCACTTGACAATGCACTCGCGCCTCTTTCCATATTGGTTCCACCTAAGACCAAATACCCCCTCTTGAACTAAACTCTGGAGCTTATTCGTTCAGGCATCCCATCTTTGGATTGGCCCCATCATACACAAACACCTGCACTCACCCCATAATCCTGCAATTCACTCATATGCTACCTTTTCGACATTGAGAGCGTCATCAATTCACTAGTGCTCCATTACCCGTCGTACCTGCCTTCGAAGTCGTCGGTACTGGAGATGGTCGATGTACTTGCTTCTGAAAGTCGACGCAACTGCCATTACCGACGCCACTCCTATCCCTAATTCACACACCCCTCACTCACATATTCACCCAACCCACATACTCATAACCCATTCCAACCAGCATTGCTATTATTCCGGGCACAATCATCCCCTGCGTTAATACCAAATTCTATTCAGGTGACCTTAATCTGGATCCAGTTCCCGGTTCATCTGAACAATCCGGACCATTCTTTTTTTAGCGAGGCTGCAGCTCCTGGAGCCACTAGCTGCAACCTTTCCAGGATTCATTCAATAGTTCATCTGATTTGCTTGACTCATCAATCTATTGAATATTCTTACTAATTACTACATAAGGCCAGGGACTTTCGAGGGCAGCCAAGACTGCATCATCCCTCCTCTTAGCAAATTACATAAACGAATTGCATCCGCGCCCAACTTTGTTGCTATTAGCTCGATAGATCGGACATTCGCTTCATTACCTACTGCACTTCAGCCTACACCACCGCCTTCGTACCAAGGTGATCGTAGACAGAGCTACGTCATGGAGACATCATCTAGTCCCCCCGCCGACGACAATGCACCGGCCAAGCCAGAGATCAAGTGCCTCTATACGAAAGCTTGCGACACAGGCTCTCAGCCCCGCAAGGCCATCTCTCACATCTTTGGCCGCAACAAGATGTGCACCCGCATGATCCCCCAGCACGTCTGGGTTCATTTCTGTCGGAAACACTACCAACGGAGCCGCTATCGCAATGCGCAGGAATACGCTAAAGTGCAGTGCGAGCTGGTTGAGAAGCAGGTCGCTCGTGTACAGTCTTGGAGCGATGATAATCGTCGGGCAGGACAAGGTGATGTGGTTGTCGACTGGTCTTTGTCTATGCGAAAAAGGGAGCAAACTCGTGTGCAGGAACAGGCACACAAGAAACGTACTTCAGGCCAAGAAAGTGAGGATGACACTGGGATGGATCGAGCAGTCTTGAATGGAACAGCTGTCCCCGATTGGCTCAGAAACAAGGTCGGCGATGGCTATAGCACCGATGAGATCCAGCAGATTGTTCTACGACTCAAGGAGGAGGTGGAACAGAACAACATGTCCCAGATCCCCGACATAGAGATCCTCCCCAATATCACTGACATTCAGGATGGTAGTAGAAATAAAGCAACTTTGAAGAGGAAAGCTGCCATTTCAAGCACCCATCGGCGCTCCCAGTCTGCCGGAGATGCTTTACGTCCCGAATCCCAACCTGTATCTCGCCGCGTCAACGAGTCAACTTACGATATACCTGAAGATGAACTACGAACCTCACCAGCAGAAAAACGTCGACGAATTCATGGCGTCCCTACACTAGCCGAACGTTCTGGTTTAACAATCCCTGAAGTACCAGAGCGAACACGCCCAGCTACTATGCGTGCGCCTCGCCACCAACAGTCTATGATAGCTACCAGTCGAGACGATCTTGTAGATACTAGAGACCATTATGGCTCTTTGCTACCATCCCCAATTTCCCAACGGACGCCATATGGTTTCACCATGGCCAGTGGTCTAGAATCTTTTCCCACACCACCGGAGTATCCTGGGGTCAGACGTCCTTCACACATGCGATCACATTCTGATGCATATCGCAATTCTAACTACCCACCGTTCTCTTCATACTCAGAACACCAGCAATACCCACAGAGTTATGATACGTCACCATCCACTTATGAGAGAAGCTATATGACGCCCAATAACTTTTCACCACCTACATCTAGCCATTCGGGTTACTATAGCCAACACCAAACTCCTATTCCGCCGATACGAAGCCATGATAGTCAATCATTCTGGGCTTCTCCGTCTGGGCATTCCCCTTCTAATGCCCTCAGGCATGGACGCCACCAGAGTAGTCCTAGCCTTCAGCATCAAATGCCACTCCCCCCGGCACCAGAATACAATTCTGTGCCTTCTCCGTCTCGTCCAGCTAGCAACTATGAGCACCGATCTTATAGTAACCGCCGACACGATTCCTTTGCCCCACAGCGGCAGTATAACTACCGTCCCATTGTGGAGGAGTCAGAGAAGACCAAAGCACTTTATTCCGAGCGCCGTTAAGGTGCAGATATTCCTACGGGCATACCCCGGTTCGTTTCCTACGTAACTATCATTATTGCTGGTGTTTCGTATGCATCAAGCGTTTCTTATCTACTGCATTCTTTCCTAAATGTTGAGAGATTTGATTTTTGTACTACTATATTCATTTCCCACAACCCCACAGCATACAGCTCAAGAACATAGATCTAGACTGTCCGTGTTATCAAACTTTCAAGCATATATTGTTACGGTATCGGACTGTATGGTTGGTCACCTAGGTCTATGGGATTCAACGACATTATAAGTCAAGAGCGGTCTTCCTTCGCATATCTAAGTTCATCCAAGTTCACCTTGCATTTACAGAAGCCTTGCAGAGAAATACCTGTGGATGGAGGAGGGCTTATCGCGCTAGGAATGTATAAGCTGGAGGTATTGGTATTGGTTTTTTGCCCCAGGGAACCAAGCCCTCGGCGGTATAATCAGGAAATCCTTGGTGGGTCAACAATCGCCTTACGATATGTGGAGGGAGGAAGCGTATTTAACCAACCTATTGATTGAGTACCCTTGGTGTGGTAATCAGCTCGGCTCACGAGGTTTTATTGTCGCCAAGGTGTCCACGATAGACGGTTCCTTACTACGGCAAAATCTAACTTACAGGCGAATGGTGCATATGGATATCAGATGGGTGATTCATGGGATGAGCAGGATTAGAAGGTGGTCAAAAAGGGACCAGGTGGGAGAAACAAAACAGCCTGCATTCATGGAGTTTGGGTCGGTCGTCCGCATGGATATAGATAGGGTCATGCATGGGGCTTGCGGAGCGACTTGCTATTCGGGTGTCTCTATATATGGTTACGGCGACGATGATACCACAGGAGAACCACCCCCATAGGTGGCTTATTACAGACACAAGAGCACCTCGAGTGCCTTAATCTAGATTTGCGTTACTTTGTAAAAGAGTCCAGACATGCAGTATATTGCACTGTGTTGCACAATCCTGTTGATGGCAGGATATGTACCTAGTATTCATACTTCATAGTTGTTGTAACTCATAAGGGCATAATACAGTATTTTCTATCTAAGTTGTAACTTAGTCTCCATCACGGGTTGCATTTCATAAGAGACATTGCATACTTAGTAATGTATGAGCTGATTAGTATTGAGAAGTCAACTCATTATCCAGTGTGACTAAATATTGTTGCATGAATGATATTGTGCTGCTGCAAGATGAGCTAGGACGTTGACAATGAGGCTACTTTCTCTCTTAGTGCAGTTTTTTGATTGGTTCATTCCTTAGCGGATATCTCCTTTGGGAAATGTTTCATTGTGGAGGTGGGGTGAGTCGTGACAAAGCAACTGTGGGTACAAAGCACTATTAAACTCTAACACATACTATCCATTTAGCTGCCTGCATTAGACGTCTAGATGGCGTAAGCAAGATGCAGGTAGGCATTAGAGCAATCAAAGGTTCGGATGAACTTATCGAATACCAAGTACTTGCAACGCCTTTTGTCATCTTTGGAATGTCTAGAGAGACTTACGCCATGGGGCTTGCACTGTTGGATTGGATGGATCACATTGTACCACCCACCAATAAATTGAGGTAAGGTCAGCAGCGTACATACCAGAGCAGTTGCGGGAAGTATCACCAACATACGTGAACAGTAGCACTCACCATGCCAATTGATATGAAGTCCATTGTCAATTGGTCGGTTGTTAAACTCATTACAGGGGTCTTATTCAAATAATCCCAATCAATAATATGCTTAAGAATTTAGATCAATGACCAGATAGTTAGTTTAGCTGCCAAATTATGGTTGATTGACAAGGTCAAACAATCCCATTGTCCCTTGAAAGAGAAAAACAGGCTTTCTCTTCTACGATTAGGAGAAGGGGAACATGAACATGAACATCAACATAGCAATTGTTCTGAGACATACCGGTCTTTTAGTATGACCAGATATGTAAAGATCAGTGTTATAATAAAATTGGCTTGTTCAACTGTATTTTAACGGCGTATGCTTCCCAAATATTTCCTCGTGCCAGACAAGAACACCCCTACAAACCTTTTGCCACTTCCAATTCATCGATCCTTCATCCGTTTAGATCACTCACAGACAGAAACAAAGATGGCCAACGAAGCCTCCTCCTCCTCCTCCTCCCGCATCGCATTCGCGTTCGACATCGACGGCGTCCTGGTCAAGGGCACCCACCCGATCCCGGGGGCCCAAGCGGTCCTGCGGAAGCTGCAGGACAAGAAGATCCCCTTCATACTCCTGACCAACGGCGGCGGCCACACCGAGGAGGCGCACGTGGCCAGGCTCGGGCAGCGCCTCGGCCTCGCCCTCGACCCCCGCCAGTTCGTGCAGTCGCACACCCCCTACCTCGACCTCGTCCCCCGGTACCGCGACGAGACCATCCTCGCCCTGGGCGGCCACGGCCCGCAGATCCGGGACCTGGCCCGCGCCTACGGCTTCCGGCGCGTCGTCACGTCCTCCGACGTCGCGGTCAGCACCGAGCACACCCACCCGTTCCCCGAGATGACGGGGGCCCACCACGAGGAGCACGGTCGACGCCTTCTTCATCTTCATCATCATCATCATCATCATCATCATCATCATCATCATCATCAAGAGACTCTCGCCCTCCGAGATGATGTTGGTGATGATGATGATCATAACCCGACTCGCATCGCCGCCATCTTCGTCTTCTCCTCCCCGCGCGACTGGTGCCTCGACCTCCAGGTCGTCGCCGACCTGCTGCTCTCGCGGGGCGGCGTCCTGGGCGGGCCCCGGTCGGCGAAGAACGGCGACCCGGCCCTCCCCAACTGCGGGTACCAGCAGGACGGCCAGCCCGAGCTGCTGTTCTGCAACCCCGACCTCGAGTGGGCCACGCAGCACCGGCACCCGCGGCTCGCGCAGGGCGCGTTCCGGGCGGCGCTCGCGGGCGTGTGGCGCGAGCTCACCAAGGGGCGGGCCGAGCTGCGGTTCGGGGTCTGTGGGAAGCCGAGCCAGACTACGTTTATGTATGCGGAGAAGACGCTGGTGGGGTTTGCTGCTAGTGGTCGTGCTGCTGGTGGTGGTAGTGGTAGTGGTGGTGGTAGTGGTGGCCGAGTTAGTGATGTTAATGGAGAAGGGGGGAGAGGGAGGGAAGGAGGGGTGGCAGGAGTGGGAGAAAATGCTGGTATTAAGACCGTTTATATGGTTGGCGATAATCCCGAGTCGGATATCGCCGGTGCGAATGCGTACAGTTCGCAGGTTGGACTCGAGTGGAAGAGCGTGTTGGTGGAGACGGGTGTCCATGTCAGCGGCACGAGGCCGGCGCACCAGCCGACGTACATTGCGAGCAATGTGAAAAAGGCTGTGGAGTGGGCTCTTAGTCAGCAGGGTTGATGGAGTAGATCAGATTAGGGGGGGGGGCTGGGGAAGAGATTGGGGAACAGCTGGAGGCTGCAAATACATAATAATTAATAATAGAGTTTTGAGAGAAATATGTTTCTGGCATGTTGTGGCTACTACCTAGGTATGTAGATTGGAAGCAAATGTGTTGGATGGGACTAAGATGCTGGGGAACGAATATGTGCCTAGAGTTGCTGCGGTGGGTGGTGATGGCAGTGGTTGTTATTACTCAGAATCTATAAGTATCATTAATTATTTATTAGTTAAAAAGGTTGAATATGTTCAGATCATTATTTATCTAATTATATTAATCAAGGAGAATATTTTCGCCATTAACAAAGAAATCCAATACATGAATATCTTGAGCCAAAAAAACAATAAAAAGAAAGGAACTTGTTTATACTTTCATTGAACATAAGAGACAGGTGGCCTAACAGCAAGGCGGAAGCTAACCAAGGTTAGTACGTCCGGGGTTTAGTCTTTTAAACTTATATCTCCAGCATAAGCAAGCCAAAGTTTGCAGTTGTGATTTGAATGCAGTACCTTTAGATCTAGTTGAGCTAGATCCAACCTGAGTCCGGGTTCAGGTTTGCCATTGATACCACTACACCACGCAGGCAGAGGCTTTGTTAAAGAACTGTGCTATTATTTTACCTTATATGTCCTAGCTAACCACAATAACTAACCAGCAAGTACACTCTACCCTTCTACCCTTACACACTTGGTCGAAAACCACATACAGCTTTTAAGTAATACATACAGCTAGGTGGTCGGGGAGTTCAAACAAGGAATGCCCTAATCATACATTCTTTTGTTTAAATCAACAACCAAACATTTGTGTAAATACTTACTTTGGACCTATGTTGACCCAAGTCATGAACAGTTGCCATGTGTGCAATAGCTATGTTAAAACGGCGGCACATTTACAATTTCGCACAAGAAGGTAAGAATATACCTAGGATTGAAGCCATGAATTAATTCAACTGAGGAGGTACCATGACAGATGGCTCTATCTACATGGTACAAAGATGAATGCCTTATCATGATATCTGCTCCTTAGGTTTCCAACCTATCTCCAAGGTAATATCTACCTATTGTCTATACATACACCTATTATCAACCACCTATGTATGTAACAATGGGGTAGGTAGATTTACTTTTAAACAGCATGGCAGAGACTGCATAGAAAGACATAGCAATATACTAGAATCAAACCCAGAATCGACCCCGGGAGCTGCTTTGTATTAATCAATAGGCAAGTGACTTCTTTTTCACATATCTGTATTATATTCTAGAGGTCAATCCTGGGGCATTGCTCCATCAATCCGTCTATTTGATGTTGTTGTCTGTGTTGCTGTGAAGGGCTTTGGGATTTAAATGCCACCTGAGTTAGATAGAGCCTTTTGTAGCATAATCTAGAGCCCCGGGTTTTTAAGATATCCATATCATTTATCAGGCCACCATGAAACCACCATATGTGTCGACACAATATCAGCAGATAGGCCAATAATATATTAACCAAATAATGGTTGTTGTAAGGCATAGACGGCTTAAGCCTTTAGAGCTAGCTATATGTCGTATGCAAATGGGCACCGTATACCCATTTGCAACTTGGATTTCTACATGATTTCCAAAGCGAATTGATACATTAATTATTACAACATGGTACTTAATATAATATAAAAGAATTTAATGTTATTAAAGATGTTAAGATGTATATTTAAGCAGGTTAACAAAAGAAAACAAAAAAGAAAAGGTAAAAAAGGTAAAAAAAGAAAGTAACGTATGAACCGTCATCGTCGAGAGGACAGATAGTCTAAAGTGCAAGACGGAAGAACAATCCTAAGATCGATACCCCCGGGGTTTAGTCCCATTTAAACTCGACTCAAGTATCATAGGCAAAGATTTACAAGATAGGGATTCGAATGCAGTACCTTTAGATTCAGTTGTGCTGAATCCAACCTGGTGCCCGGGTCAGGCTTGCAATCATACCACTACACGAATGTATCAATGACTTTGTTAGAATTTCCCGCTTTTATTATGACATATATGGCCTCCAATAGTGCCACCCTAGTGGCCAGCAACAACGCTTTACCTTAATACACCTTCAAAGACAGCCCCCTCACTTTCACCCCCATTACTTACTTTGAACTTTTATTGTAACAAAATTTCTAACTAGAATATCCTTTTTCTCTTGCGCATGATTTCTTAACTATGTGTACAAGTTCCATATGTATACCACTTAATTCTATGGAATAATCCTGGTTATACGTATCTGGCTGGCAGTGGAATAATCGTAATCACCACTACATACATTCAAATTATTCAATTTTCCCAATTTCAAATTACTTTACTTTATCTCAACCACAATTACCCGTACCTAGGTAACTGCCCTACAAAAACCTTTTCATTTCCTTCCCCGCACAAACCTTTTCCTTCCCTCAACAACTTTCAGTCCCTGCATCTTGTTGTATCCCATCCAACCTGCGATAGTGAGTTTTGAACTCTACTGGCCGAAACTAGGATTTATTTACTGACGCTTTCTCTCTTTTCTTTTCTCGTACCTAAATAGCTCATTCAACATGCCTCGACTTGAGAAGACACACCTGATCTACATGCTTCCCGATGATGGTTTCATGTGGTTCTCTCTGCGTGGGGGGAAATACTTTCTTGACAACAAACTTTCCCGAGAGATCACAACCGCATTCAAGACCCTTCTTCCGGGATTCAATACTTACGAGGTTGAGCGCGCGATTCTGAAGATGTTCACTGCTGCTGTCGACGCTATCAACGGACCTCTCACTTGCACCGCCGAGGAGTTCTGGGCAGGGGTGAAGAATCATGTCGTCTGGCACCGCGATCTCGAACCCAGAACCATCCTTCTGTTTTCGTGGAAGGTTATCTCCGCCCAGGTTGCTGCCGATGAACTCTACAAGCACGAATTCGAGATGGAGACAGGACGCTCGTGGGATGATGACAACCCTGTCCCCCACACCGAGGCAGCGCAGGCTGTCGTCAACTTCGGAATCAAGCTTTTCTATTCGGAAACCGCCTTCGAAATTCGGAACAAGCTCGTTCCGTCTTGGACTTGCGACACTCGCAACGAGGGAGACCAGAGATCGACTGAAGCCGCATTCCAACAAGCCCTTGAGAAGTCCAGACTCAGCAAAGAGGCGCTCAAGGTCAACGAGGCAAACGATGTCGACGAAGATTTTGGCGAGAACGAGTGTGGTGACGATATCGAGATGATGGGGGAGGATGAGAACGAAGACGTCGAGATGGGTCACACTCTAGAGGGGCTGGTCGAGAATATGGAGGATCTGACTGTGGGAGAAACAGTCTTCTAACTACCATTACACCATAACCAGTGAAGGAAACAGAAATGAGGACTACTCTAGGGAACGAAGAACCATAGACAAGGGTACCATCACAAGATAGTAAATCAATGGATTATGTGCCCGCCATACTGTGTTTCTGAAGATAATATACTGTATAAATACTGTGCGTAGGATGCTAACTATTTACAGAATTGGCGTTCTTGGCAAATTTCGGACTCCATCAATTTCCACGCCAAGTTTCACCTGCGACGCGCGCAACGGTAAAATCTCATCTTTTTCAATACCGCGCCATCTGCTCGATTCAGGCAATCCAATACCCACAGAATTGAAATTGATTGGTGGCATCTCCAATGGAAATGGCGACACCAGAGTCGGAGACTTCAGCTCATCAGGAGCAAGCTACGGAATCTGCTCAACAGGAACAAGTTACGGAATCTACGCAACCACCTCAAGTAGGCGAGGAGAATCAAACACAGCCAGAGAAAGCAACACAGTCACCTCAAGTGGAGGAGGGATCAACGCAACCAGTTCCAGCAACGCAGGCGACACCGGCAACGCAGGCGACACCGGCAACGCAGGCGACACCGGCAACGCAGGCGACACCGGCAACGCAGGCGACACCGGCAACACCGTCAACACCGGCGACACAAGAGGTGCCATCTGCTAAGTCAGATGCAGAAGTGCAATCAGCTCAGCCGCAACAGCGTTTTCTTCCACCACAGCCAGTTCAACTAACGAAACCAGCTTTGGCGCCAAAGCCGTCTCAGCCAAGACAGCAACAACCATACCCTCAGCAGCAAGCGCAATCTCATCATCAATTGCAAGTTCACCAATTTAAACCTGGTGATATACCACAAGGCCAGCAGCAATCTAAACCTAGGCATTTACCACCAGGCCAGCACCGATTTAGAGCTGGGCATTTACCGCAAGGCCAGCAGCAAGGTCCGCAGCAAGCCCAACAACTTGCGCCTCGTGGACAGCAACTTGCGCCTCGTGGACAACAACTTGCACCTCGTGGACAGCAAATTGCGCCTCGTGGACAGCAAATTGCACCTCGTGGACAGCAGCCTCCACCGCAAGGACATCCACCGCACGGACAGCCTGCACAGAGAGTCCAGCAACCTCTACTGCAAGGACAACGTCCCCTACCTCATGGGCAGCAGCCTCTACCGCAAGGACTACCTCCACAGCAAGGGCAGCCTCCGCAGCAAGGGCAGCCTCCGCAGCAAGGGCAGCCTCCGCAGCAAGGACAACCACCACGGCGAGGCCAGCATCCCACTTGGATACTGGCTCAGCAACCATTCCAAGGAGGCCAGTCAGTATCGGAGAGAATCGAAGCAATAGGAAACCAGAAGTCGCCAGCACCCTCAGCTGAACCCAACCAAGATGGCTCTAACCCCACCGCCACCGCACCGTCGCCCAACCCCCAAACTTTCGCGTTGAGACAAAACGAACTGTCCTGCAAAGCAGACTTGTACAATGCTCTTAGTGCACTGGACCCGTTTAAGACTACTCCCAAGGAATTCATACACCTATTGGTTAAAGCGGCAATGAGGGATGTAGAAATTTCCAAAGCTATTCACACAATGAACAACGAAAGACTTCTGCATCCAACTACGTGGCAACCCATGTTTCCACCACAAACTTTTGCTCCGCCCCAGCAACCCCAGTATCACCCATGGGTACCACCAGAGGACAATGGGGCACCTCAGCAGGTGCACCCGACCGGTGCTCCAGCTACCAGCACTCCGCAATATGTCCCCCAGGGCGGCCAACCAGCCCAGATGACTCAATCTCCGAGTCAACCTCCGAGTCAAGCCAACGGCCAGCCTGTCCAAGCTATGCAGTATCAACCCCCGCCGGCCCCTATGGGGACAAACCCACATGCAGTTCTGGACTGGCAACATGCGAAGCGAGATGCTCATATTCCTAACGGCAATCCAAGTCAACAAGCTGCCCCTAATCCCAACGTTAACCTAGGCCAGCATGCTAGGCCTGTTCCTAACAACGTTCAAAGGAACCAAGTTGCCCCTGCCCCTAGAAGGAATCCGGCCCCGCGTGCTATGCCTATCCCTACTACCAATCCGAACTTCAATCTTCCACCCGGCGCAGCCAACAAATTAAGCGGCAACGGCGCGGCGGCGGACGACGGCGAGCCCCCGGAAAAGAAGGAACCGTCGTGCAACTACACCTGGCTCGTTGACCGAACCGAAGTGCACCTGGGCTGGACGGGCAACTGGGACAAGTATTCGGAGATCCGACAGCACAGCCTCGGCATCGGCGTCGCCAGCAAGATCTTGAAGATGCTTCAGCAGATGGAGAAGAACATGGAGAAGCACAAGACGTTCCCGAACCGCGTCCACGTGCTCTGCGTCATGCGTGAGAGTGAGTTATTTTCCTATTTATTTTCCTTGTTTTGGTAGCTATGTAGCTTTAGTGCTTGAGGTTACTTAAAGGGGCGTTTTCCGGGGCCAAGGGTCTCCCGGATATCTCCCACGCCTTTGCTAGAATATCTGCAAAGGACAATTACTGACTCCAGATGTTGCAGTGCTCATGGCGACGCTGGAGACCGAGTCGATCGTCGGCACCGAGGTGCGTGAAAACGCGCAGGGCTACGACGCCACGTACGTCGCGGCCGTCGAGAAGCTGACGCCGCCCCAGAGGCGGAAGTTGAGGGCCCTGGAAGGCGGGAAGGTGGTAGAAGAGCTCAAGGAGCTCATCAGTGAGGCGAAGCATCAGAATATGTTCCCGCGTCTCGAGGAGGCCCTGAAGACGATTGAGAAGAAGGACGACTAATGAATAGCCGGGGAAGTGTGCAGTGCACGAGCAAGACATAGAAGGGGCCATGGAGTTAGATACCCAAGGGTTGGAATTGAGGCGTCTCGGATTACAACTGACATAGATCTTATAAGTAGTGTACCAATATAATGATTCTTCCATCTGCTGTGTCGTTGGATATTTGACGCCAGTTCACAACTCGCCTTAGTCTACCCTTACTGAGACACAACTTAGAGCCAGAGAGGATACGCCTTGCAGGCCATGGTTAAGTAAATGCTACCTTCAAGCAACCTGCATGGCTTAGCTTGCCGAGCTCACTATATGTTTAGCTGTAGAATTAGAGTACTGGTTAGAACAGCCCTGCTGTAGATGCAATCTACTCTCACTAAGGCGGTATATGGAGCCCCTATGACACGAACGATATCTGTCTAGAACCCACATTGTAAGGATTGGCTATCTAAGTTTTATTGTTCGTTCAACCCAAACATGTGAAGGGAATGTAAGTACTTAGGGGTGAATAACTAGGCGGCTTGAAGATATTCTGATGGCTGAATTCGTATAAATTACGAGTGATATGTTGAATCTTTCGGGGAGCATGATGTTTGTAATACTTCTGAATATAGGGGTTTAAAGATCAGGCATGCTGGTGTTGGCCATATTTCTGATGTCCATACGATTAGTCATTATCCCGTGCTTCAATATGACTTGGCCAAGCTAAAGTTACTGCCCCGGCTTATAAACACAATACAATAGGGCATGCTTTCGCCCAGTGCTAATAACTCCCATTTATAATAAGACCGGAAAGGATGAATGGAGTAGATAGTCAGGCCCTTATCGAACGCCTTAGATGTCCACATCCAGAACAGAGGAAGCAATTTACTTTATAATGATGACCTTGAATATCCGTCAAGACAGGCCTTGTCCGCTACGTTGCATGGTTTTATTCCCAGACTTCCCCGGCCAAGATTATGTGCCCGGTGAAACCGAAAACGAGAGGTAGGAAGGCGTGTTAGAGCGGCGGAAGGGGTTATGAGACAGTGATGCTAGGTATAATTAATATGAATCAATGGTATAAGACCCTCACTATGGCTAAGACCTCTAGAGGTGAGGCGCCGTACTTGGCGTGGTCTTATTGATTCTCAAAGGTTGAAATGACTTCATCACAATGGAAGTTTTGTTGCACGCTTTGATGGCCTCATTTGATGGGAAGGGACATCATCGGGTGGGAGGGGAAAGGGAATATGTATCGCTATATATATTGGTTATAACGAAATCGAACAAATTGTGTGACCATATAACGGCGTATGGGTTTATAGTCCGTCTGCACTACAGTTATCAAGGCTAGGAGCGTAAAGAAAGGAACAAACACACATCCCAGGGCACTACCATGGGAGACCCCCTTTCTGCACACCCCTACTTCCTGCACAGCAAAAACTTTGGATCACCATACAAATCCCAAAAACGCCTTTAGCTATAACTTTGCCATTTTGACTTGTAAAAATCTAATATTTTGTAATTATTATAATTACGTAAAAAAGATTGAAAACGCGAAGATTCTGTATTTTTCAGATTTTTAATTCGAAAATTATAATATAAATTAAGTTTTTTAAAGTTTGTATATATTTTTAGTAAAGAAAAAATATTACGTATTAAATTATAATAAATCGAAATAAATACTTAAAATTACGAACTTAACATTATTGTAATGCGAAGAATTTAAGGATCATTTTGGTATATATCTTTTGTTTACAGCTTAAAAATTGAAGGAGTTTATTTTTTCGAGCTGTTTTGTATGGCAAATTTGTATGGAGCATGCAGAAGGTGGGGGCGTGCAGAAAGGGGGTCTTACATGGTAATGGCTGTGAGCTAGATGACTCTTATGAATCTGTGTATTCCAACCAACTGTCCGTTTGAAAGTTATGGGGTACTTGATGTTTCAGAGGAAATAAGTAGAAGATTATATACTTAATTACCCTTAGAAGGACCATGAGTTATTAGATGGGCACCATCTAGTTCACTCATGAGTTCTTACTGTATTTAGGCTAGAGTCCTTAACCATAGGCGCATGGTTAATCTAAAAGCTTGGATGACTAATACGAATGGTATATATTACCTTAGAATTAGCACAGCAATTGAAAATCCCCTAGATAGAGTATATGCTACATTCAAAGCAGGATAAGTAAAGTCCGAAACTACTATAAGCGACGTTTTATCACCTTCTTGAACTGAACTTGAAGATGTAGAAGCGAGGCATGTATACTACCTACTCGGTCATCCGGGTGTGGAAAATAGTCCAAGTCCGGTCATACGGCGGCCACAGAAACCGAGTGGAAGTCGTTGACGAGAATCCTGCTGACGTTTTAGCGTGGCCCTAAGGCTGTGCGTCATTACCGATCTCACGATATGTGCATCATAGAATACGTAGAATAATAGAGCTGGTCCCGGCTAGTCCCGAATATTACTGTAGAAATCATCCCATGTATCGTCGTTCGTGAATAAATGCTTTTATGCTCGTTGACTACAGTATATGGATGTGTATACGTAGAACTCTAAAACTAGTGTGCTAAACGATTCCAATTAACTAACTAGGTAACTATTTAGCAACACAACCCCGCAGTGACAACGTTCGAATGTTTGACGATCATGGAACGATATGATCCAAGCCCGTTCGTCCAAATGGCTACCACACTTTTATGTACATAAGTTAGTTACGTGCAGGACATGCTACCACATTGGGGAGAACCCCGCAGTCTTTCATCAACACCAACCAGCGACTCAAGAAGTCGGGATGCGCAGATCCATGGAAACTCTGTTTGTAGCGGACCTGAATTCAATTCCCTAGCTAGGTAACCATCAGCATCGCAAGCCATGCAAGATGCCGTTCGTTCTTGGATCTTCAATGCCATCATTCTTCCAATGGAGGCCTCAAACGGTCTGATGAGGCCCACGATATGTGTTTCTCTTTTAAGATTTCAAAACATTGGCGATGAAGAAGAGTCTGGGGATGTTGTCGCATATTTGTTTCTACCTAGTGTTAGTTAGTTACTTCGTAACTTGCGACGAAAATAGGATGCCAGCTACGCTCAACACGCTAAACTGCTTGGGGACGAAACCAATGTGACGGATCTCTCCCGGATACCTGAGCTAACCAACTAGTTAACCTGAGCTTGACCGCCAGAGAGACCCTGAAGACCATGATTCTCTTCTGGGGTAATTTGGGACCCGCGCAGACCTTAGAGTTAGTTAGTGGGCAGGTGGGGTTCATCTGCATAAGTGGCCCAAGCTCCTCAACGGGTGGGAGACAGTGGAGTCAATTAGTTAGTGCAACTGGCCGCTGTGACTCCCCGTCCTGACAGTCGGTCCCTTGCCAGCTTTTTTTGTCCAGCTTTCCTTTTGTCAGACAACGTTGAAACGAAGAAACCATTCATCAAAGCGCGTCATCAATCTGGCATTTCATTCTCTTAAAAAGGTTCTTAGCGAGATTTTTCTATTATTATCATTGTTGTTTCATGGAAAGATTCCTGCTCAAAACAAAAGCACTGGATGTCGGGATCATTGACCGACTCCAACGGACATATCCAAGGGATCCCAAGCGAGACCCGGACGTGCCAGGGCTGCCAGGGAAGCTATCTGGACTTGTCATTATCTTATTACACGTAGTTAATGGGGCTTGCTAGAATAATGAATGTACTACCTACATCAAGCTCAAATAATTGTCTACGCGGGATTCGCCTCCTTTTGCTGTACCCCATACATGATAGACATGCATGTCATGACCTTGGAGTATGCACCAACAAGGTATACGTACGTATATACTCTATACATGGACTATATATGAAGTGGATAACATCTAGAACTGCTAGAAGCAACTACCGCCTTGGCTTTGGGATTGGCAGCTCCAGCTAGTGTAGTGCTTCCATGTTCAACAGATCTCGCTCACCCCCCCTGAGGAATTGAGACCAGCTCACGCATCCATCCAGGTAATAGCACCGTAGGTATTGGTAATCATCCGACTGGCTCCCTCCTCTCCTCGCAATACAAGCACATCGGACATCCGGCTCCCACAAATACTGCCGTCTTATCCTCTCTCTCGCTCGCATCCCACCATCAACTTGATTTATCCTTTGTTCCTGATCTCATCCTATCCTTATCCATTTAACATACTGTCTAGTGCAAGACATCAATACACACATCTACACTTATACACCTATACACCTATCTCTACATCCTTCCCCTAAAAGTCACAGCTTCTTTGCTTTATATCTCTTAGCAACATGGTCGGACCCCGTCTTACTGCCCCCGTTTCCAAGATCGCCCGCTCTATCAGCACGTCTGCTTCGGCTTCGGTGCCCAAGTCGGCTTCCGGCACTATCATCACAAGCTCCAAGGCAGCTGCGCCTCTATCTCGGAAATATGCCGACCTTCTCAAGGAGCGGAATGTAGAGTGGGATGTAAGTTTGCTCCTAGTCAGATCCTGTCGATTCCATGTTGGATATGAGAGAGCCTGATCTAACTAACACCTACTGTAGCACCCTCGTTCCATCTATACCCGCTCCTCGAACCGCCCGCATCCTCCCCAGAAGACGATGCGCCTGATGCAGACCTTCACCACGTCCGCCCCCCTGGAAGCGCAAGCTAGCGCTACCACAATGGACCAGATGATCATTCCTTTCTCCCCTCAGACCTCCGCCAGCGACGCGTTTACCGTCCGCGTCCCGCTTCTCCCCGACAACTTCGCCACACAGTACGCTCCCGAGGAGGTTGACGGGCCCTTAGCTACCCCAGAAATCCACATCGTCGCCGCGAATCCGGAGACGGTCGTCCCCGCCGCCTTTACCGAGGTTGAGGGGATGGGCGTCGATGGCGTGGAGCTCAAGTTCGTCCACGAGGGCCAGGAGAGCGAGCAGGACTCGCTCACAGACATGTGGAAAGGTCTTGTTGGCGATGTCTTCGGCAACAGCAAGAGCGGTGGCAGATTCGCAGTCTGAAGAGGGGATTCAAAATTGACAATCCGATGAACGGGTTGTCTACGATAAAAACCTGAAGAGTGATGATCGGTTGGATAGACAAATGGGTTTTTGGGGGTGGGCGCGGGGCAGCTTTTGCGACGGCGTGATTTCAGACTCGACTCTTTGATCGAGTTGGCGGTTTTCTGATGGTGTGACATTCAGTTACTTTAAGTGCTTTTAATGGGGCGTTGGATTTTTTTTTCGTTTCCCTTTTGTACCAGCAATTGGCGCCCAGCTCATCCGGTCATTTTGTCGCGGCAATGACTGATGATATATCTTCGAAAGATACTTGACTTGACTGCAAGAGTAGCTGTCATTACAACACAAATACATACGTACACCATCGTGATGCGAGTGATAATCATTCTAATGGCCTCTGAATTTCTTTGCAGTACGCAGACAGACGATGGGGCTACTATAAGTGAATGCTAGTATCGCATATACGATAGGAGAAGGTAGACTCCTCACCAACGAAGGGACCACAAGCAATTCTTACCTAACTTGTGGTACAAAGGACTGCGTTGCCATGAGGCCAATACCCTTGATTGCCCCGTCAGCAATGCATTTCACTTTCATCTCAACTCCAATGAGTACGGTAACGTGTTTGTCTATATCATACGTTTAGCCAAGCTAGTATAGCTGCATCCAACTATCTATCTTACGTCCACAATACCTCATTGCATAAGTACCTACCTGCTGAAGACAGCCTGGCATTCAAGACAGCATTTAGTTTAGCTTTGACCCTAAGCAAATGCATGTGGAGCTTCCTGGTTATATGCAGCCCACAAATATCGACAGCAAACAAGCTCTTCATCGGGCTCGCTATTGGTTTCCGATGGGGGTCCCTCCCTATAAGCAGCTATACTACATACCTAGCTACGTAGTTGGCCTAGTTAGGTTATACTGAGATCCTTCCTGCTGCCCGTCAACCTCCCTATCACCGGGAGGCATACTCTGTTATCTCGTCATGAAGATCCATCACCCAACCCTTTCCCGATTATTTCGCGCCAATGAACCGAGGATCTATATCTAGTTCCTACATACCTAGGTATGTATGTGGAGCTAGACGTCGAGCTACAATCTTCCTATACTAACTGAGGTGATATGCTATGTATGCCGTGCTACATGATGATTGGACCTCGTTTTTAGGTCGCCATAGGTTCCCCAAGTACCTACGTAGCCAGTAGAACCAACACAACATGTAGTATAACGACAGACTTTCTCCTCTCTAACTTAGCTATATGATATTCGCCCACTCCTCGATCGAATGGGCACAATACCGTCGTCAATCGGCCTGTGAAGGCGCTTCTCATGTCGCCGTCATTAGGCTCTTGGCGACCGACTGGGAGTGTTGATTTAAGGTTCCAGTCCATCACGGCTCGGTGCGGGTCCCACAAGCCTGTGATACTGTTTTGTACGGCGTTTGGTGGAGACAATCGGCCCCCATAGCCGAGGATACTTACTTACATTGGTAACTATTACTATGTATGTAACGCTAACCGATTCACGCAATCGTTCCGAACAACCGCGGGGGTAGAGTCTATGTATGTATGTACTTATTAGTCGTGATCATAAATAAACTAATGTGGGCTAACAAAAGCTTCTCATAACCGAGGTGTTGGATACAGTTTGATAGGCACGTAGACGTGTTGGTAACTATGCTTCGTAGCAGAGCTGGTCGGTTATCTAATTTCATTCTTATGGGTAGGATCTAAGATGATCGTACGTAGTTAGTACGTATGGAAGATTCGTGGGCTTCGAGTTATGGTTAAGTAATATTGTTGCAAACAAGGACGGGGCCTCATAAATATGAGTGCAAGTTGATACGTCCCGAAGCTTTCATCTTCGACTCAAACTCCGAATCATGACTAGGTAGTCTAGTCTGGTTCTTTCATATGATTCTAGATCCTATCTTGTAAAGGGGATGGATAACCAACTTCCACCTATGTCCCAAGCCGTACTTCTAGCCAGAAACATTATAGCCTCATCCCCTGGATTCTTTTCTCCCCATCAGCTTGTGAAGTAAGACCAGTTAGTTGCCCAGAACCTAAGATGGCCTATCATCTCCGGCAGGTGTTCCGTCCAAGCTAGTAAGATTTTAACGGCGGAGAATGGTGCTTACATTGATTGCACTCTACCTCGCATCCAAGACGAACATGTCGCGAGATCCCATCCACGCTGTGCCATCATTCTTCCGCTTGTTTCATGGCCAATTCCTGCGGATATCGCATAAGAATATAGGCCGAAACTACTATCCAAAACTTCGATGCTTGAACGCGCGATCATTTGCCGAATCCAACATATCAGCAACTTAGTACTAGCATGAGGAGAAGCAGGAAAAACGTTGTGAGAAATAGGCGGCTCGGTTTCTAGCATGACTCGGTCCCATCGGGGCCTCCTGTATCCCATCTTGGGTTTTAGGTAGTCTAAGTTACTAGAGAGATTGGTGGAACGTGCTATGGATCGCCACTATATATATATAGCTAGTCCCGACTTGTCCGGGATTAGACTGTGTCTTCTAGAAAATACAACATCCTTTTAGGTATTAAGCAAGATAAAAATTTCGTAGTATTAGGGTCATAGGCTTGAATCGTTCATAGTCAATATGCTGTACTAAGGAAAATATCACTTAGCTCTGTCTCCTTACGCCCAAGGAACTGTACTATCTCGTCCATATTAGCTTCGCGAACAACATCTACTGCTATCAGACAGATCCTTCTGGTCTTCATTTTCAGTGGAATATGGCAAAAGTTCACAATGCTTTTGGTCGCTACACAGTCATTAGTGCAAGGCCACGCCTTACTTACGAACCCGGAAAGGCGTTAAGTCGAGCATCTCAGATATGTGATGGTACGTGGTTTACCATCCCTGTTGGATATCGTAGTGAATATACATAGCGTTATTGCTACTAGAGAAATAGCGGTTCCGTTTTTACAATGGCCGTGTAGTGACTTTGCCTCATCCTCATCATCAACTAAAGTCATCGTTGTAGAGTGACTATGGTCACAAGCATGGTGTTGACAGTTGTACCGTCACCATTCCCAGTTGGAAGCAACATTGTTGTCCTGTCGTAGCTCATCATTTCAATTATGAAAACGAGTGTCATGATGGTGGGTGGTCTAGCATCACTCGTTCCTAGAGCATGTTTATATTATAGACTACAAATAGGCTCGGTCAGAAAAGGATACGAGCTCGCGTTTTATTTCGGAAGAGATGGTATCAAAGCACTGCCAGAATAGTGTATATGCTAATAAACACGGACATGATTTGCACCCCAGGTGGGTGTCAGACTGTCTAAACATTCTCCGTCTCCATTTTGGTAAACATCCGCCAATCAACAAAATGTATTGTCACCAATTTACCATTGGCTGGAAAATATCGCGGAACGTTCGACATTGGGCATTCGTTCATTGGCTCCCATTTTATAACCAATAGTTATCCCTACCGTCGGCGTGGAACAGAGACCCTCTCCGTTGAAACCCTTTTATAAATGTAAGTCCCCTCCAACAACAACTTAACCCAACTTCCCTTCTTTGATCTTTCCTCTAGTTCACGATTTCTACCCGGACTTACCACTTTGCTTCTATAATACTTTACTGGAGTTCGCCTTTTAGGATTTCACCGAGCACGTGATCTGCTTACGCCTCGAGCCTGATAGAACTCGCCTGCCGCCGTTGCTGCTAGGCCGCTAGATTTTCCGTCGAATTCACGAAGTACCAGGGAATCTGTTTGGGAAATGTCATCTGCTAGGAACGACTTCTCCCTGCTCATGGTCATCCTCCTCTCTCTCGACTGAGGAGTCTCGAAGTTGGGCTGACAGAATAGCCCGCATCCGAACAACGAGACTGGTGCCTAACCGGCTGCATGAGAAGAGCAAGGATGCTGCAGAAACACCTGCCAAGCCTGCAGACGTATGTACCACACCGACATTTGCGGGTATTACGAGCCAGGGAGCCTTACATCTTGATAGCCAACAGACGGGGATCGACAGAGTTTAGACGTAACTCGTCAAATCCGGGTGGCTCCGTTCATTCCCACATACCACAAGAAGTATCCCTCGGGTTACATTGCATGCTCAAGGCGTTTGACGGCCCTGTTGCATGGTCATTCGGCGCATTGACGTGTCACCGGATTTCGATCTCGATCTTCGTCGAGTTAATTTTGGAAAGTTGAGCAGTGTATCCTCGAGTACCTCGACCAAAAACCTCAAAACAGACTCGAGAATCTTTAGCCATCAACTGGCGCATGACTTCAATTGTCAAAGGGATCATCACATGCGCCAATTGGAACCAGATAGGGGGGTCAATGCCGGATGCAATGCTACAGCATATACTGTCCTTGCTGGTCGGGTGAGACTATCTCAAATCCCACCCTGTCTATTGTTGGTCAATTCCTCGGCCGGACCCTACTTCAATTGCCCCTATCATGTCCTAAAGTAAGATGAAACTCTGTGACTCATGGCTCTATCCCGGTCGTACTACCTTAAGGCTCCAAGTGGAAACCCTAGGGCTTCTCTATATCGCTATATCTCGGGGACTCCCGACCACCCCGTCTCTCTTCCCGGCGAGCTTACCACTCGGGGGGGCTTGAGGGTGAATTGCTGATAGCTGATGTCAATTATGGTTAGCCTGTGCCTCACGGATGGACATACCACAGTGAATCTCCATATTCCCTGGCGAGCCCATAGGAAGCAGGAGCACGTAACATGACATCTCAAGGACCAATCAATTGCATCATGTGACTTCAGCATACTGCGAAGATGATATGACTAATCAGAAACTTGAATACTTCTAAGGATCTATCATTTGTTGGACGCGGCCTCGGAAACGGGGAATTCATTCACGTGGGTACAGTTGATCGATGCATAAAGTGATGTAGCTTGAATTTGATTCTTGAACTATCTTGTACATGTAACTCTGCATATGTTGTTATACTTCCGGCATCTATCCGGTACTCTGGATCGCCAATCATCTGCTTACATTATTCCACTAGTCGGATCCCTTCCCTACCTAGCCTTTCATGGCTTGCAGTTGCGTTACCACCCTTATCTTGCGGTTTATTGCGAACATATACTTATACTGATATATGTGTATGCCTTGAGGGACTCTGTTAAATCTTAATTATAATACCTCATATAGACAGGAAAAGACAATAATTCCCCCTTGAGGAAATAGAGATCTGCCGTAAGCACGTGCAAAGCCGGGAACCTAAGGACACAACTACTGCCTTATCAACTCTAGCCTCTATAATTACACTAATTACACCATATTTGAAGGGCCAACACGTCACTCATGTATTTAACGCCAAGGCTTTTGTAGGAAACCGGCAAAACAGCCTAGAGCTTACCTAGTGAGCCGTCCGCGTCATTATGTGGTAGGGTGCAAGGTCGTCGATATTCTAGGAGGCTCACCGACCCTAGAATCATGTTTGATAGTTGCTTCTATATTGTACATTTGCCTTGCTGGCATATTTATAGTTGGCTCGATCCCAGATGTTCACAATCATCCCTTACGTTCAAACTATGACTCCAGGACATTCACGATTCGAGTATATGAATATCAACTTTCAGTTAAATTGTATGTAAGAAGACTGCTCGCTGTTTAGTACTGCTCCATTAATGGGTGGTTACCCTTGAGAGACTACCTGAACTACGTACATTTTCTCCACGTTACCCCAGCCAGAGGCCGGAATCGCATCCATCGTCTAGCAAGCATGTCCACGAAATCGAATAATACTAGTTATGATGGGTTAGTATATTGAACCCCTTCCTCAAGTGTTTGTTACTCATATCACTTCTCGTCCTCAGTGCCACGCCACCGAAGCCGGCACACTTCTACACATCGAACCCGCCTACACACCATCCTGTCGACAGGAATAGCCTTAGTAGCTACCGCGTTGCTGCTTTCAGGGCCGCGCCGTAGTAAGTAGTTTCCGTTATTTTTGTCCCTTTGTACCTAGCTTCAGTATTTAGGGTTACTGGACGGGACACGGTCGTGAATAAGAACTCTCGAACAACTTCTACAATTTGCTAAGATATCTGCCTGTAAAGAAGTAATGACTAATTCCAATGTTCCAGTAGTACGCCAATCGGCTTGAGCCATGATAGCCGGGAGGCTAAGCTCTCCCATACCTCACGAGTGTCAAAAGAACTTAATGAAATCTTACCTCGGCTTCGTTGAGGTTTAACCCGGCTTGGAGTATCTTACTATCTTCTACTCGATAACTCAAAAACCACAGGGGGGGAACTATTTACCATTTGTTACTGTCAAGGGCCTATTTCCAATGGTGAATCCCATGGGAATAGGCTGTCATATATTGGAGTCACTTAATATGCCTAAAAACCATACCCCCCTATCATGAGCCTTAGATGCTGGATGGTGTCGGAAGACTCAAGGATACATGTTACCATTGGGGCGTGCTATCCATAGCGCGGATGTAAACTAATTAGATGGAGAGGGGGAAACCTGTCTCTAAAGCTCGAGATTCCCATCACGGGCCTAGTAGATCTAGAGTGTCTTACATAATTATTACTACTTTTGCTCTATGTTATAGCTTTTCTAGATTGTCCTGAACCTGACGATATCACTGTGACCAACAAAGAATAATATTAAAGAACTGGGCTCATCCCCCCCCCAAAATGACATGCAGAGTAATGTCAAATAGCCAATGCCATTGTACATCCTGTGAAGACGATGTCTCTTTCATTTTTTTGTGTAGTTTTATCTGTCTAGTGCCTTCTTGTATCCTTTGCTAGAGTAGGTTCGAAACATAATTCCATTTTTAGATGACCCCTTTTCTTATTTTAGTTACTTATATTTTACCATTTTAGTTGCTTATGTGGGAAGATTGGTGATTTATTAAGTATGGTGGAAGCAGTAGCTTTAGAGCCATCAAATCAAACGAGGAATGCGATGCCAGGCGTCACCATTTGGGCGTTTGCAGCTAGATGTCAACCTACCTAGCTAGAGATTTCCGACATAGATTTCCGACAATGCAGTAAGCTTTCTAAGCCCCAACAATAACCCCTTTCTCTTCACATTTTATTATCTCTATCTTTGATGTGTTATTATCGACTACGTTTCTGTTTTATGTACGTAGACAAAGATGTAGTAGGCCAAAGTAGAAACTCTAGAAAACTCTAGAAGTCTAATAGATATTTAGGATCACCATTATATGGTAGATCATAGACCATCTTTGAATGTCCTTGTAACCCTAGTTCGTATCCTGAGTATCTGGATCTCCTTATGGAAACAATCAATCCAGAAGTGGTCTATTCTGATACCTGACCAATTAACTAATACCATCAAGTCAATCAACTCCCCACCCACAACACCGAATACACTCCCCAATCCAACCCAGCTAGCTACCACATCCCATTTAACCCCCCATTAACATAAAGCAGCAATTCACGGGATCGACACCAACTCGTCCAAATTACATCAAAATCCCCTCAATCCGGCAAGATCAACCTAAAACCAGCCTCAAAGATGCTGACAACTCCCCACGTTCCAGCTCCTAAGGCACCCTAGGACAGGACGCCAGTACTGAGCAGCGAAATCCTGGCCGGGCAAACCCGGATCTGTATTTCTATGGCCCGTAGCGAAGACCGGGACTCCGTAACTGGACGTCGGGGCACACATAGAGACACGCATCAGTTTTGTAATACCAATACCGGGCGTCGATTGATGACATGACCCTTTGTACCCTCTCACGCTCCAATGAAAGGTCGGCCGCAACCCAAAAAAAAAGGGGGGGGGGGGGCAAAGGGAAAAAGAAAGAAAGAAAAAAACAAAAGGAAGAAAATAGCTGACTGAACCAACTTACTGTCTAACATTGACCTCATACTCGCCCCTATCCGTCGTGACAGCGAGGTAATTCAAGCTCGCGTCCAGCAGGACGCGGTCGTTGCCGGGGGGCTGGCCCTCGCCCCACCCCCGCGCCGTCAGCGGGACCTCGTACACGGCGTCGGCCCAGCTGCCGTCGCCGACGGGGACCCGGCGGAGCCCGTAGTACGCCGGCCACACCTGGCGCGGGAAGGACTTGTCCCCGTACGCCGGGTACGCGCTGCGGTCGCCGATCAGGCCGTGCGCCGCGAACACGTCCCGCGCGAGCCGCAGCGCCGCGAAGACCGCGTCCCCCCGGTACAGGATGGCGCTGCCGCCGCCTTGGCGCGGGTTGTTGCACACTGTTTTATGTTGGGTCATGCGGTTAGTTAACTAACTAAGTAGGCTAGGCGGGCCTTAGTATTTTGTTGCAACTCCCCCACAGCTCCCCCTTTTTGGAAGATCATTTATAACATGAGACAGTGTTTACAGATACATAAGTTTCCAACTATGATCGGAAGGGGCACATGTGTGATGTGCTTGGTATTAGGTATCAATCCCAGAATTGTGATATTATAAAATCACTTACTAACGTAGTCCGGGATCCGATTGTTCGGATGCGTCCTCTGTTTCACGTTTTAAGCATCAGTACTCTTCTTGTAAATTTGGGTTCTAGTTTTCTCTTTAGATAGTAGTAGGCTCTCTAGAATAGTAGGCCACGGCAGCCTAGGTCGAAGGAAGAACGGAGCACCTGAATGACTGACTGACCTGATATTCATCCAGTTCTTCATCTAGCACGACCAACCTTAGAGCACGCTCGGTCCTCACTTGAGGAAGAGGCGCGACGACTTTTGTCGCGTAATGAGTTGGTATGATAGGATTGTCTGCCGTGCCGATTGCGGCAGTTTACTAGACGCTGATTGGGAAGAGGATCGAGTGACCGTAGTAGTTCAATCACCAGCCTAACTGAAATCAATCATCCACAATAAGTCTGATGTAGTTGTTCTGAAAAGAGAATGACGTGGTTATCATTTTGCCCTCCATTTTCGTGTTGTCTCACTTATGTACTCACTTTAGGTGGGAATGCTCGAATGTCTTATCCGACGAGCATTTTTAGTAGCTGTAATGGATTTTGCTGACATGTTATTAATAGGTAGCTGATGGAAGGGGGGACAAGATGATATGAATAGATATATAGATGGTAAATAAGAGTTTCGCTATTATCTGGAAAGAAAGAAGTCAATGGGAGACAAAAGGTAATTGCAAAGAGAGAGGGTGAAGATAACAAATTCCCTCAGCGTTGAGTTGAGATAAGGACACACGAGCATAGCCGCCCTTGTCGATGCTGAAATCGCGAGTACTTTCCCAATGCTGCCTGACGGGCTGAATCCGTTATCTATCAATTAATGAGGCTTATATATATTAGCTAATGGGATGCGGGATCGAGGAATCCTTATGAAAAGCAACTTCCGAACACGGAACCTACCTAGCTTTTTCGGACCGTTGGTGCAATCTTGTATTGTTATTATTTATTATTTTTAAAAAAAAAATACTGCGCCGCTGCGCCTGGCGGTGTGACGGAGGAGCGAGATACTGACGACTATTATCAGTGAGCACTTTTTTAAGTTGACATGTCAATTAACATTATGTCATAGACCCCCAAAATATTCCCTGTTAGATAGATAGATATTAAATTGAAAACTGCTCTTTGCTTTCTGAGCGGGAGATTTCGTGCGGAGTCGGACTCCCTCGCAAGTCCTTTGGGTTTTTAATTAATATGTATCACCGACCCCCGGCTATATCGGCTCACCTCCGTCACACATAAGCACGGCGAAGCCCTCACCACGGTGAAGATGGATAACCAATTACCCGGAGAATTTGACGCGAAGCTCCGAGACAACTATGCCACCTCCCCCTTGGCCCTTAGTTATACGGCCATTGCGCAAGATCATGGTAGCTTCAGTCTATAGTCACGTTAGTGACTCATTTCCTTCGGAAGTTGCCTTTATTGTTGGAAATAATTAAGGCCATGTATATCGTCGCATATCTTCTATCCTTTTAGTTCTCATAAATATGGCTAGGAGTTGAACCGACGCATGAATAAATCTACAAACTGATTTTCGACATGAAGATTTTGAAACTTAACACTATGAAGTTAATATTCTTATATCAATATGCATAATGTTATACATATATTAAGGGGTATATTGCTTAAGCCCCTCAATGACCTGTATATCTTTCCTAAATTTGACCCAAGGAGCAACGATAGATATCAATCCACAAACTACACAGTTGCCACCGTCGTCGCCGTCAAAATGCTCTGTAATCACTTTCGATATACCAAGATCTATAGATAGCAGGAGGAAATGTCTTCATACACTAAGTGAGTTAATTCCAACCTCTATCACGCCAAATGGCTCCCTGAGTAACATAATAAAGCTTACACCAACGTTCGATCTACGATAATCCACTATCCTATGTACTTAGCTTTGGAAAGACCAGCGACCTTTAATAGAAGCATGAGCACGGCCATCAGGACAATAGAATCTGAGCCTGCTGTATGTACATAGCCAAATATCAAACGCACATATGTAATTTCACAACTGGGAGCATTGATGATTTCTTATTCAACTCCATAATCGTCATTGGCTTTGTATCCTCTCCCCTTGAATAGGTGACCAAAACCGATTCCCGCGATAGAAGCCCACCCCCTGTCCCCTATCCTTCGTGGCTTGCTGGTCTCGGGCATAGGAAATAATACTTTCTATCCCCCTTTCCTTCCTATATCTGCTCTCATGGGTGGCCCCCCCCTCTTAATATATGGGGGGTGAACCCCATCTGAAACCTTGCGATGCTCAAATGACAAATAATATAAAAAAGTTAAAAAAAGAGGTCGGATTCAATGGTATACTGTTCCCGGTTCCTGAACGCCAAGTGCTGTGAGCCCGTGATCCCCCCGCCAGACCTTCCCTGACCCAATCGAACAGCCAATTCACACAACAGGATGTAGATGAATGCTAGAAAAATAAAAGAAGTATGCGACTTGATCTGCACTGTCCCCTCGCCTTTTGCCAGCCTCATTCTTAAACGAGGCGAGGCTATTGACCAGCAGATCCAGATCCCTCCCTCTGGCTTCGTATCAACTTCAGGCCGCACCACTCTCAGTCCGTCTTCCAATGTAAACCGCTTTCTACATCGTCATTTCCGAGATACAACTCGATGGCATATAAGCTCATGGTACCCACAACATTGATCCAGCGCCATACATTACCACCGGCGTCGCCATGTCGCAAGGTCCAGCCCTCCTCACTATCACTGGTTGAGAAATGCTGGAGTAGAAGGCTAGTGTAAACGGCGATTAAAATTGATGGCGAGAACCACGAGAGGAACCCTAAAAGACGGTTTGCACCATCCGAATCGTCTAGCGAGGGACCCTCCATGAGAGCCCTGGCGCCCGATTCCCGGATTGCTGGGATGATACGTGTGGCGCAGTAAAAGACGATGATGCGGTACACAAGGGAGATCATGACCGAAGGCGCAATGGTTTGGAAGGCGGCATGAAGGAACTTTAATGAAGAGTAGACGGCAGAAGGAAGCGTGCCGAGTAGGTGGAGAAACGTCGAGTAACTTGCCATGATGATAGGCGGCAGTGGGGGGAAATCAGGTTGATTAGCGGCTTGCTCGGCGGCCGCTGCTTGAGCCTCTGGTGACAGGGCATAATCGGTAAATATCTGGTAGATGCAAAGGACAACGTAGGCGAAGAGCAAGGAAGATTCGATCGGATTTCCACGTCCAGTCCCAATCCCCAAGCCGCACAAGAACACTAAAGAAGTGACCGTTGCGCCTATCAGCGTTGCGTCGCGATTGTTGATCGATGGGAACAGTGCGACTCGCCACAGGAAGTAGAGAGCGCTAGCGATGATCATAGCGGAGAACATGAGAAGGATGAGCTGGATTCGAGATTTATTAGAACAGGTTGTAATCCAAAGTGGGAGGATAAGAAAACACTACTTACAACCCAAGTATCACTCCTTCCTCTGTTCACGAGCCATCTGGATATCTGGCCAGCAGCCTGTATGACCAAAAGAGTGCAAAATCCCTCTAAAAGTTGAAAAACCGGGCTCGAATAACGCAAAGTCCTATCCCAGCTGCCCAAGGTCATAGATTCTAGTAGACCTCGGTCGCCGAAGAACCACTCGGACCAGGAAGTATGGTGTTTTTGAGTGCTAAAGCCGCTAATGGTTCTGGAAACCCAGTCGGTACTGTTTGCGTCGACAGCAAATCGGTGCAAGGACCATATTAACAGGGTCGGTATTATAAGCCACTGGGCGGTCTGGAGGGCTTTCATGACGGTCCATCGTACGCGGGAGTTATCCGGGGTTGCGAGCTTGACAGAGCTGTAGATGATGTAGAAGGTGAACAAGGTGAGGCTGTACGCCAGCCCGCTGTCTTGGCCACCGACATCGAAAGATATGGGGATAGAAAGAACGACGGTTAGAAGAAAAATAGAGCTAAAGATGATGTTGAAGAACCACCACATCGGCGCGTTGTTTTTGGTGGTGGCTATTGCCGCACCGAACTGGCGAGGCGTATGGCCAGGATTGGATATGGAATATACTCTGAACTGGGCCTGGACCTCGGTAGGCGACAGGGCCGTTTTCGATTTGAATGTAAAGGAGCGAATGTGGAGGCGGACGTAGACGTAGACGTAGACGTAGTTAGATCAGTGACCGTATGATCATGGAGAAATGCCTGTCATGGGTTAAATTTGGTGTAGGCGGCGGTTGATATCGGTGTCGCGTCTCGATAAGAGTGGGCTGATGGGTAACATAGGATTCGTTATGTTAGTCAACTTGTTTGTAGGTAGTTAGGTGATTAATATTAGGCAGAATAGGTAAAGAGGGAAAGCAGATGGTGGCATAAAGGCAGGACTGCTACCTATTATTAGGTAGTAAGTAGTAGGTGATGATGGCACAAAGTGGTGGTGTTGGTGGGAATGTGATAAAGTGGCAGCAACTTTCCACCTTGCAAGCTTTGGTCAAGGTGGCTCAGGTGTTCTAGTAACAGATATGTACAAATTCCCAAGGTACCTAAGAATACCTAGGTGTGATAACAGCTCACCTACCCACTTGAAGTACCCAACCAGTCTCGGTATCAAGGCATTTAACTTGATGTGGCTGAGGATTTCCTTTAAGGCTTACCCAATTAAGCCCTTCAGCCCAGTGCAATGACCAGCCCCGATGACGATAGTGGAAACCCTAGCGGTCAATAACCTAAACGTGGCTCGTGCTCTCAAAAATCACATGCAATTATTGGTCTGGAACAAAGTGATCTATGTAGTAAGAGCATGGATGCAATGAAGATGTAACATGTAAATGAAAAAAGGAAAGAAAGAAATAAACTAGGATATCAATCTTACCTGCAATTCCAGGGTTAAGTAGTATATGTATGTACAGATTTCATCAAGAGGAAGGAATATTTTTTTCTGTGATTTGAATATTGAAAAATTCCCCTACCAGGGTTGCATGAGGGTAGGTACCATTGATGTCAAGGCACTTCAAGCAAGGTACAGTGATCCACACACTCAAGTTCTCTAGCTTGTGGATAAGAAACCCAGTTCCCTGTTCATTACTGGTTTTCGCGTCATTCCGACCTTTCATACTTGATGTCGTACTTTCATACACATTTCCAGTTAGAAATCAAGTTGCTTTGCTTACGCACCTTTCAAGGAATGATAGGCATTGTAGTAACAAAAAGTACAAGGCGTTAAGAAACATGATTAAACATTTTTAAATATTTATCCTAGCATACCATCCATATGTTGGGTGTTGGGGGGTAGATCTGATAACTAGCCCAGTAGCCCCGCAGCAAAAACGTGTAACCTTGGCGATCACCCAAAAAATCCTAGTACGTATGGAGCGAAAATCATAGGGGACCAGACCCTACCTACATACATGATGACATGATAATCACTTCTTTGACTTCGGTCAAACTTGATGGAAAGGTTGAGACGACCTAACCAGCCACATTCCTAGCGGGGTAACACAAATAGGATCCTGTTGCATATTTAACGAATGAGTAACGAATGAGTGCTTCTAAGCGACACAATAGTTGCCCTTGCCAAGCCGATACTGAAGTCTCGAACTTGCTTATTCATTGCTGCAGATTGAACAGTCCATTCTGCACTTACTTTATCTACCTGGAAAGATACCTGCTTAGGTATATATACGCAGATATATATATAAATATAAGTATTAACCAAGTACCTTTATCAGATCTCCAGTACGGAGACTACGGAAGCTTATCCGTAGAGGCGGTCAGCCGTGGTCCGTAGTACTATCCGAAATAGTCGGATGCACAACTTTAGTATGCGGGCATCACTCAAGCTAAGTGAACGTCTATAGTAGACTCGATGTTTTTAGATGTCTATCATATTGTAATAGAGAGCCTATTTAGATGGCCCAGTGTGTGGGGGTCTACCTTATACAGGATCAGGTAGAGAACCCATAATTTTATCTTCACTCCAAAAGATATAACAACATAAGAAACTTTCCGAGACAACTTCAGCAGCAACAGACAGATATAACACAAGATAGCCAACAAAAGAAGAAGAAAAATCCCAGATCATTGATCCTATTATTCTTGGCTTCTTGATTTCGATGATCTGCTAAAGAGAATTGCAACGTTCACACATCACAGTTGATTGGTTTGTCCTTACTAAGACGCTCTCTTATAAAACAGGTGGGTTATCAAGTCTAATACTAACTGACAATACCACCTTTCATACTATAGCGATTTACCTAGAAATAGTATTATGCTGTACAAACGTCAATAAATATGATCCTCTAGCAAATATAGTTTTAACCCCTTTATGACCCTGGCTATATTAGGACTAAATACAGCCTTAAGATTTGTTATTAAAGTTAACTCCCCTATGATGTTCAATGAGATGCTCGTTAATAAAATCCACCTATTCTCGGTTATATAGCGTCCACTATCCAGCGTGGTTCACATCAGGGGCTTGTTCCTAATCAGAGCGGCCAGGTCCTATCTACAAGCTGCGCGGGGGAGGCAACGATAGGCTCATTATCGCCAGCTCTTGTGTAGCGAACGAAGTTTGCATCTCCCCCGCTCTAAAATAATTTTTTTGAGTATTCTCTGAGACTATCAAAGTAGCCGAGGGAGATGGCTCTTGTCACCTACCAATCCGCTCCTAGCTATGCCGTAGATACTCGGTTCAACGCCGTTTACGCAGAATCCGTCCCGCCCTATGTCTAAGCAGTGGCCAATTTTGCTCTGTGAATACTCAGTTGCGTAAATATCGGCCATGGTAGTGGGTACTATTCATGTGAGAAGCGAACCAGAAATTCGATGAGAACAATACATATGCTCATCAACCCCCTAGAGAGGTGATAGAAAGGCGCCGAGATTTACTATCTTCAGACAAGAAAGACTTGGCCGATGAAATATTGAATAGGCGCGATCCCAAGACGGAAAAGCAGCACAGACGACACGATAATAGATAGCATAATCACATTCTTGATCATCGGTATGCTGAATTACTTCTCGCTCATTTTTATGAGCTATGAAAGATCATGAATCCTGAAGCATATTCGGAGCGTATTGGGTACTGGACCCATTACTTCAGATAGCATAGAAGAACTATAATACACCAAGGCGTGCTTCTAGGAAGCTCCAAGGCTTGGGTCACCGTCTAGAGCCTAGACAACCACTTGCGTGATTTCAGACCCATCAACCCTAGTAGTGCTAGAGAATAAACAGGAAGTTAGGAGAGTCCAGACACTCATGATTGTCAATCCCAAGACTTCATTTAGGTAAGCCCCTTCCTCTGCAGTATTACAGCAGAGCATGTGCATTGATACTCGGTGTTACGCTGGATCCCTACGCCTGGGGTGATGGTGTCGAGGAGTTCGAGCCTGAAAGAATACTGAGGAAAGACTTCACGAATCTGCCAAAGAACAGAGAGCTCAACAAGTAGAAATGGACTCTTTTCTCTACTCTTTTCAAAAGTGGAGATTTTACCTTTCTAATTATACACACTTGCCATTACCCCTATAACCACTCCAAGGGGCCCCTAGACTATATATATATACATACCAAACATTACTCTACACCAACCAGTTTCTTACTGACCTCCCAGAGCTGCTCCTCCTTCTCCTGATCAAAGGCCCATTCGGTATAGCCATACTCGAGTTGATCGCCACCCGGCGGGATAGGACCAGCTATGCTGGCACCTTCAAGATAGAGTCTACCCTTCCCCTCGAGGTCTTTCGAGATGGCGCCGTAGACGCTAGTGGAGCACGCCTGCTCGGTGCTCGCATAGTACTTTGAGAACTTCGCCTCTTGCATCGCAGCCTCCATGTCTTCGGCGCAGTGCTGCTGGAGGTTGGGGCTGACGAAGCTGCCGGGGCTGAGGCTGTAGCCATGCAGGCCCTGCGAGCCGTAGAGCCGGTCTATCTCATTTGCCATGTAGATATTGGCTGTCTTGGATTGGCCATCTGTTGGGTGTGTGTTTGGTTAATAACATAATCCCCCAGAGTATGGATAATTCACTGTTTGAAGTATAGGTACTTACAGGCAACCCAGCCATCGTACTCGCCCTCCAGTCTCAGGTTGTCGAAGTGGATAGGGCTATAGCGGTGCCCGAGGGACGAGACATTAACCACCCGCGATTTGAACTCGGGCGTGGAGCTCGCAAGCAGGAGGTCTTTGAGCAGGTAGAAGAGGAGAAAGTGCGACAGGTGATTCGTGGCCAACTGCAGCTCCAAGTCGTCCTTGGTGCGCGTCTCGGGCGTCTTCATGACCGCGGCGTTGTTGACCATGACGTTGAGCTTGGAGCTCTTCTTGCGGAACTCGGCGGCGCAGGCCCTCACGCTGGACATGTCGGCTTGGTCGATGTGGAGCAGGTGCACACGGCCCGTGTCGAGCACGTCGCCGAGGGCCTCCCTGGCCTTAGGGAGGTTCCGCGCCGTCGCGTAGATCGTGGCGCCGGTTAGGGCCAGAGCGCGAACCGTGGCGGGCCCCATCCCGGATGACACGCCCGTGATGAGGAAGACCTTGTCTTTCATGGCTCCGACGAGCCCTTCGTCTTCGACGACCTGAGCCCCTGTCGGTCGGGAGTCGCCGGGCCCGCCAAGGTTCTCCCACTTATTTGATTCGGCATATCGGCCAGTAAGCTGAAACGGGACTTTGGATACGAATGACATGATGACTTCTGTATTTTTTTTAATGGAGTACAAAGTTAACGGGGTGTATTTAAATTGTCCAAATTGTTATCTAATAGAGAGAAAGAGGGCTTGTCGAATGCTGGATTGATCCCAAGTCTTTAAGACTACATCTTCCTTATTTATACTTGGTTCTCCTTCCCTTCATCGGCGTTACCTATGTGAGTCCCTTCGTCGGCGTTATCTATGTGAATAAATTCAGGCTCCAGAAAAAGCGTCATCATACGGGTCATTTCACGACTTAGTTTCTGAACACGAAGACCATCTTTGCCGAATGACACGTGCTCTTGATCTCTTGATGATGAAATAGGATTTAAGGTTAAACTCCAGACAATATGCTGATGCCCCACTAAGCCCGCCAGATCGGAACGCTGCTGCTGCAGACGAACAACGGGATCGCAGCCAATGATATCGCAAGGGCGGCTGTGGAGACGCATGCACGTTATCTCCGGCTGGGACGCCAAGATACGTAGCTTGAACGCTACCAACCTCATTGCGAAGAGCCTCACACTGGCCCCTATTACAAAGCAACGTAACTAGATTAAGAGATTCCGAGACTTTCTCTTTCGGATATAACACGGTCTTATAGGCTTTACTGAAGAGATGCATTGTGGTAACATACCCTATTTATGAGGGTTGACTCGTGTGCTTTCTTAACTTTATATGTGTTAGCAAGCTTTTACAAAATTACCTGGTGGTTGTCGGGTTGTAGATAATATTGAGGGTGTAGATTAAATGCTGAGTATTGGGTAATGTGAGAAGAAGCATCAACCATACGGTGTTAATGGTTACAGCCTGGATTGAGCTTCAATTGGACCTAAGTACGAATATATTATCAACCTTGTATGTACTCCTAAATATACAACTTGTGTTAATAGATACATTTAAATAAAGAGAAAGAGGTGGCTTATATCTTCGGTTGTGACATCATTTGAGGGCTTGAAGTAATTAAACCCAATCAATCAATTAATGTATTGTCGTAATTTATGTCGAGTCAAAAAAATGTTGATAAAATTAAATCAGAAGTGGTCTGTCTGTGTGGGAATCGAACAAGTGCCTAGCTTACTTAGAGTGGTGCCATTACTGTATGCGTACATATATACCTAAATAAAAAGTTGGTTTTTGCCTTCGGGCACGCATGGTGCAGTGGTTAGCCACTTGCACAGAGATTACGGTCTCTCGGGCTTCTTCAAGAAAATCGGGTGATAGGTGCACGTCTTCTTAAGGGCCCCTCGTACAACTGGCTGAAAACGACCTGGCCTGAAGAGTGGTAAATACACCGATGACCTAAGTACTGAAAAGTTCAACCCAAGTTTTTTTTTATCTTTTTATTTTTTATTCTTTTTTCATCTTTTTTTTTTATTTTTTTATTTTTTTTTATTTTTTTTTTATTTATTTATTTCGTCTCCTGGAAAAAAGAAGAATTAACAATTAACAATTAATAAAATTAATAAAATAAGAAAACCAACTTCTAATACACAGCTACTAACTAAGATTGTATGTAGACAGGCGATGGATAATATATAACATAGTTGATAGATGTGTAAGAACATCAGGTACACCGAATTGACTCTTCCAGTAGTCATGGCAGGCTCGCACTCACCACGATCAATAGCAAGCAAGAGGTTTTCTATCGTCACCGTCATCAATGTCAGTTAGTATCATGAGTATATACGAGCTAATGGTGCCACATTCTCCATTCAATGAGCGTAACCGAATAAAAATTTGGGAAGTGGGATAATCACTAGGTCCAGTTACTAGCACTTCAATGATCATTTTTTGATGATGAGAATATTTATATTAGTCTGACTCACGCTGTTTTGTCAAGGGAATGGCGGGAAACTGAGAATGGTTGCTACGGCGGTAGGCCGGTTCCCCCTCAGGCACCCATTCGGTTTCCTTAGATGTATGTATGTATTTCATGCTGTATGTATGTGACTCCCTTACAGTCGTAGTTCTAGTAACTGTTCTATATAGATATGATAAGATAGTTTATGATTTTAATACAGAGTGTTACTAGTTAATTGGTTGCATGCTTGCTTAGGGCGCTTTCCGTTTTTGTCCCCAACCACAAGTTGGATTCAAACTACAATCTGCCGTCACTGTGTATTCACATGTTGCGTAAACATTGGTGCTTTCTAACATCCAGCATCTACACCCAATAAATACAAGCCTTTCTACTCTCAATTCTAATTGATGCATAGCAGAGAAGCATTAATCATATCACGATGGGTCGATCTGCCAACCTGAAAAAGGGGTTTAAACAACTTCAAGGCTTCTCCTATGGAGATAACAAGCCCATTGATCTTGCGGAAGATTTCTACTTCGCACTTATCAACGCCGACACCTCCCAGCCTGATTACAGCGTCCCCTTGGTCGTTTCTAACCTTACCAACCGCCTCACGGGTCTCTTGAAGATCTGCAGCATCAACGAGGACGTCTACAGACGCCTTCGAGGAGACAAGTCGTTTTGGTCTTTTGTCGTTGCGGCTTGGAACCCCCTGCACCCCTTGGCTCCTGAGAAAGTTCATCTGCTCGTGTCCTTTTTGTTGGAGGCTCGGCGCAGATACATCTCGACCCCCAGAGTGGGAAATGCCACCATTCTCACCAACGCCACCGACGCCCTCCTCAAGCTAGTCGACGAGGTGAAATCACAGGGTCTTCAGCAGCCAATCACCTCGCTGAATGCCCCGCCTGCCGTCTCCCTGACTCCTGGAGGCATGATCTGGCCCCCTGTGCACTTCGCCGGCATCGACATCGCCATGATGGCGATTAAGGGCGTCCGTGAGAAAATATACGCCCTCACGAGTACCAGCAGTCCGGGGCCGGCTACCGCAGCCGCAGCCGCAACCGCACCTACGCCCACGCGTCTCGACGAGCCCCTAGCCATCCGAGCCCACCTCGCCCATCTGGCTCTAACAAAGATACAGCCAGACGCCAGCATTCCCACGGCCCTATACCTAGCGCCCGTGGCGTTCCTGCACCACTCGCAGCGCGCAGCCTGGTACAAGACGACAGGCCACAAGTCGCGCCTATACGGCACGGTCCCGGAGTTCGTCGAGTACGCGCACAAAGCGCTCAGCGGAAGTAAAAACCCGAAGAAACACGCCATCTGTCTGCTTACGCCCTGGTTCTTCGAGCCCGCCGCTGCCACGGATATGGCCCGCGAGCGCGACATCGCCATCCCGACGGCCTGGGCGAAGAGCTGCCCTCGCGCTGGCATGGTGCTTGTCATCACGAGACTGAAGCGTGTGTACGGGAAGAAGACGTACCGGGTCGTGGTGTTCCAGCCGGGCCCGCCTCGCTACCCCGATGCTGTGGAGCCCCTGGACCGCAAGGAGATGCAGGATGCGTGGGTTGAGAAGATGCTTGGCGTTGTTGATGATGGGCTTGATGTTAAACAGGGCCACATTGGCGGATACATGCTGCGTCGCTACGACTCCGGCGACAAGACGCCGGAGGATTCGGTCGAGCTCGCGTGCGAGTTCGTTCGGGAGGTCGTCGCAGACCCTGAGAAGGCCGTGCCGGGAGGAAAGGGGTTAGTTCAGAGGGGGTTTGCGACGACCGAGCGCTGGGATGATGGTAAATATTAGGGGAAACGGGGGGGATCAACATGGTTTTGCCTTTTGTTATTGTAGTGATACCCGCAGCGTAGCTGCATTGCTTGAGACAGCCGAATTGTTTTGTCTTAAGAGTTGTGTTGATACACTATCTTCATCGTGAAACATGATACTACATCCCGCCCAAAGGTTTCACGCTACTAAGAAGGCGGGCGAGGCAGGATGTGAGTGGAGTCATGACTTTCCACTTATCAAAGCCATGGGATGGACACAACCTGCCATTTAACTCCATTAAGCCCATCATGTTCTTGTCAAAGGGCTGCTGCCCCTTGCCCTACTTTGGAGGCAGCTCGCCACCTCTTTTTCTTGCTCCCTCCTGTCTCAACCCGTAAACATGGACGACGCACGATGGAAATCACATACTACGCGGTTGGCAAGGAATGGGGGACGTATTCTGGTGAATATAAACACCGATTGGGATCCTCTGGAGGCGTAAAGCGATGCTGAACCTGGCCAAGCTCGATCAGACAAGGAAACGACTTCTTGCGAGCATGGGGCGACAGTTGTAGACTAGCGGTTTAACTAGTATTCGGTAAAGATGGATAGTCTCTGAATCCTCGACTCTGGGCTGTGAGTAACTCTAGCCAAAGCTGTATCCCGTAGATAGTGCTCCATATTCCGAAGTGCATCGGTCAGGGGGTAAAGGGATTAACGTTGTTGTTTGGAAAAGCTCTCATGGGAAAATACTTGCTCATATTTTAGGATTTCCTTTCCACATGGCAGTATCTTTGAACCCTGGCGGTAATGCTATAATTGTAGTTTAGTGTGAATTCCTCGTGTCTGGTATTGCCTTAAGCTTCATAATATGGAAATTTGTCACGCTGTTATACTATGATGCCATTATCGTTTCACTAGATTCTTGCGGCATATAACACATTGTGGTTATTATTATTATTTCGACGTTAAAATATAGTACTCGGCTGTTAGGAAACAAGAATGTAATTATAACGTCGAGAATTATATAATAGATATTTATTTAGTCAAGGCTGGATATGTTATAAAGTACACATTGTGTGTGATGAAGTCAAGTGGCGACGTACCTCCTCACTGGAATTCATTTTTTTAATACTTTCCAATAATATATCTTGTATACTCGAATAGGATTAAGTAGCTAAGTAAGATCCAGAGGAGCTGTGAAGTAAAGAGACCTTCATTTTATGGGCATAGCAGATCCTATAAATAAGATACAGGAATCATTAAATTTAATTAACATTTCTGTCAGGATACAGGTGTAGGTCAGGTACTTCCAGGAAGCTCGGTTCTGTATTCGTAGCTAGGTCAGGAATCGAAGGCTAGATATAGCTTGCTACGCCTTGCTGTTGCCTTGCCATTGATGCCTGAGCTCCCTAGAGCTCCTGACCCCTTTGACCCCTTTAGGAAACCTTGCAACCACTTTGACAATACATCCTATTATCCTGCCTGCTGACGATTTCATATAATTTCTAGGGGGGCACACCCGCAAAGATAGCGTTATCTTTATTTCTTCAAGATCGAAACTGGAAGTTATAACCACCCTATGTTGTACCATCTGCATATCTTAAAATATATCTTGTGGAATCCCGTAAAGATTTTACGATCTGAAGCTGGACGATGTGGTGGGCTTGACCTATTGTCCTCCCCCAAAACGACAACGTTAGAGATAAAAAGGCGATAGAGCGAACTATAGTTCGAGGAGCGCATGTCGCGAGCTTTCCAGTATCATCGACAAGCTTCGCAAGAGCTACCTCGTCAATATGGTACACGGTGACTGACCCCAACTCCCTTCCCAGAGACATCGAAGTCTACACGAAGCGGTTTAGTTGGGATAAAATAAATAAAATAAAAAGGCTAGTGTCGTATGCTTAGATAAAGCCTCCTTCACTACAAGGAACGATGCCCTCTCGCTGTCTGTAGGGTATTAGGAGAAAGAGAGACAGGCTCATGCGAGCCATGGGGTGTGTTAGCTACTTCGACGTTACCGTTACTACAACAAACCCGAGTAAGCTTCATATCGTACCTGCCGCACTCTCCCGACACTACCTCGATAAGATGGCACGACTATCAACAACACCCCCGAGAGGCCTCGGCGTCTTGCCAGACGACGCCGGCGAGCACTGGGAACGAAGATATCTTGACAGGGATAGGTATCTAAGTCATATCCAACTACGAGCACCAGACACTTCAGTGCCATTTCACCAGTCTCGCCTCTGCACATACCGTACTGCTTGCTCAGACCATCCATCCATCCCTCGACAGGCAATTCGTCCTACTACTAACCCAACCTACCGACTATTTAAACAGCCTCTCCTACGTACGATGGCGATAGGTAGAACTCAAAAGACCAATTACCTACCACTCCACAGCACAAAACATAGGTATCACACTAAAGATTGCAGATTTTACATTGAATTATCCTCGACCTGATTTGTTTCTGTCTTTGTCTTCTTCTATAGCTATATGCAAAGAAGGGTATCGTATCGTATATCGGGCCAACTCGACAACTCAACTGCCCGCCCTATCATAGCATCGTCTCCTGGGCCGGCCTGCCTAGGAAATCCTCTCTCCGGCTGGCTGCAACTCATGATCATGTTGGGGGGTTGTTTGTGTGTGTGTGTGTGTGCCCTAATGACATGAGCATTCTACATACATACAAACAATTGCTGCTCTCCTTACTCTATCTACTCATGCCTTCTTGGGAGCGTACGTAAGTCAGCCTTGCCTGATACTAGATTCTTTGGTTCTTTTTTTTATTCTTGCTTGCTTTGTTTTGCTTTGCTTTTCTTCTTTCATCAAGAAAATTCGGCTTGCTTGCGTCGACCTTCCGACCTGGCATGATGGAGATTCTTCATCACGTACTCGTACGTCATCATCGTGACGGTTGCTGCTGGCACCGCCCGCATCATGTTAACGCCCATCCCGGCGTAGAACGCCCTCCAGCCTTCTTCGCGCAGGATGGTGCGGAACGTCATAACAACGCCCTTATACTTAGGTTCAAGAGCACTGGCTTTTGCTGCACTGCCCGACTGGCCCGACTGGTTTTCAGCTATCCCTAGACCCTGGAGGAATTCAACGCCGGGTGTTGGCCGCCGTTGTGTTTGCAGTCTCGTCCGGATGACTTCATGGGGATATGTTGCCGAGCTGGCCATGATCTTGGACATAATCGAAGCTGCCAGCACACCGAGCCAGTGCGACTGTCCATTATCATCATCGTCCATCTCTCCCATGCCTTTTCCGGTGAACTTATTCCGTAGAAACTCATAGGCGGGGAATTGCACTGCAACATGGCTGAGACCAAGCAGGGCGGGTGTGAGCCCAGAATAGAATGAGCCGATACCCTCAGATGAGTACATCTTGCGTGCTGCGTCCAGGGTGGACCGGTAATGCCATGGAGAATTAAGGCTTGGCCGTGAGGTCGGGGTATTGCTAGACCTAGGGAAGACGGACATTTGCCTGTTGTATCCAGTGGCAGATTGTGACATTAAACGGGTCTTGATAACCCAGATGGGGTTGGTAACTATTGTACTGCTACCCCCGGCGATTATCGAGGACCAGAAGTTGATCAAGGGTTTGTTGTGTACTACGTAATAAATAAGAGTTAGCATATGAGACTATACATGCTACTTGTTATAGCGCGGATGACGAGCCAACTGGTTACCAACTTTCTCTGGCCTCGATTCTGAGAGAATGACTTACTATCTTTCTCGGCCAAATAGACCTTGCTCTTGTTATAAACGGTAAACCAAACGGCCCAAGTCGGCAAGTAGCCAAGAATGATGGGCCCTAAGCCTCTGTACAAACCCCGCACGCCTTCTTCCCTCCATATCACCTTGGCCGTGCCTACTAGGCCGCGGTAGTATTTTTGATGGCCAACATGCCGTCCTTTAGATACAGGCAGAAACCCCCCTTGTGCTTGTAGTTTGGTTTTGATTACATCGAGTGGGCATGTGGCAATGCCAGAAGCAAAGCCACCCACGGCACCGGACAAAGCATTGAATTGCGATTCGGATGCGCTGATGGCCCAACGTTCTATTAGGTGTAAGCCACGGGAGTCATGGAGGCTCATGGTGGTTACCGCCGGCATGGTACCGGAGCTTCTTGGGTTTTGGTTGTTGGCCGACGAGCTTGTTGAGCTGACTGTCGGAGATGATTGATGGGAATAGACCCCATATTCTGCTGAAGTGGACGATGAACCTCCTGTCGGATGGCTTTGGGCTTCGTCGTGAGACATCCCCCTTTAACTCTCGAATGCCCAGCGTGGACGGAGGACGGTTCTCTTTAGATGATGTGACTCAAGAGACCCGGGTAGATGAAACAAATTGAACGGTCGGTGAAGCTGACGAACAAAGAAACAAGTCGATTCAGATGAAAAAGTAAGTGTATACGAAAGTAAATGTTGGTCGCTGAGCCGAAATAAGATGGTCGCCGTAATCGCAATCGAAATCGAGAGTGGTAGTTGGAAGTTGGAATTGGGGAGTTAGATCAGACTCCGTATCGGGTTATCGTTGCTGTCGTCGTCACGGAGGTATAGATAGGTATGTAAAGGAAAGGAAGTTCCGGGTGCACTGCGGTGTGCGGGGAATTACTCCCACGCAAGTCCACCGTCTACACTGAAGCTACCGATTATCACTGTCCATTTGCATCTGCGAGCGTTCTACTCTACGATATGCGACAATTGACAAGCTCATGTGACGATGTTTGTCGTTGAGTAAGGGAGGGAGGAGGAAAAAAGAGGGGTGGGTGCGAATTAACAATGACGAAAATGAAGGGCGATCTGGGATTTGGAGATTGTCGGTGCGGAGGAAGAACGCTAGTTATGTATGTATGTATTGTATAATAGTAGCGATAAGTAATTACGCTACAATACACTACTTACATTACACTACTTCCTCATTCTAGGGAAACAAGAAATATTGGCAGATATCCTTAAGCCTGATTCCTTTGTGGAACTGTTTTTGGTATTTGAGGCTGAGGTCCTATCGATTTGTAGATAGATATACCTATACCACGTTGGATTGGACAAATATAACCAGATAAGTACTTCGTACAACGTTCGGAAAAGAAAGCACTAGATAAGTATATCATATAGACAGAGATACATAAGATAATTGGAACAACAAATGAACGAGATAAATAGGGGATTCAATTAATAAATGTACTAGTGATTTAGTTATTCAACAACGCTGCCGAACTCTGCGGTAATTTCTGTCCCCCTTGATTATCAAGCGACGTAATCCGGACCTTAGGTAGGTATGCTTTGTTGAACCGATAGCTTGAAAGTTACTAACGGGAAAGGCGACAATTTAGATACATCCATGGAATGGTTCCCACCAACGATCTCATCGAATTGATTGACAGTCTGACCTCATAGTCCCGGCATCCGAGCTTCGGTCTCAGCTGCGGTGCAACGAGTATTATTGCAACCCGAGGAACTTCCGATCTCGTTCGCGTGGCAGCGTGGCTTTCGGACCAGTGGACATCATGTGTCAGCCCGGCTGCTGGCTTCTTGTCAAACTAAATGAGACCTCGGAATCCAGCTTGATTGATGGTCACGAGATTATGGCAGATCATCAGTTGTTACATGTATATAACTACGTGACACTGGTAAGTGTTTATAGCCCTCTAATAAACCAATACAAAATTCCTCGGAGGAATTACGACGTAATTATGTAGACATACCTGATAGTATGAAGTCACGTGCGTCTCTTTATTCCTATAATATTATGTGAGACATTATGCATTTAAAGCGGTTCCTTGCAAGTTGTTAGAATGCGTGGGGGCGTGTGGGGGAGAAGATTAGCTGGCTCTCGCCGACTGAGAACCTACCACAGCCAATTAGAGCATATGCATTTGAGAGAACCGGATTCCCTCTAAAAAAGAGCGCATGCAAGAAACCAGGATTAATAATCGGGCGACGGAAGCGATTTGAACCTCACCACCACCCATCAAAAGCTTCCAATCAATCAGCCTCAATCGAGCCAATTCAATTTCTCCTGAACTGAACGAGCACCACCATCGCCGAAAACACACCCTCACATAACACGGCAAAAACCTACCACCATGACCTACGCGACTCTCGCCCCCTACGTCGCCAAGCGGCCCTGGCTGATGAGCTTCCTCAAGCCTCTGTCCAACTGGTACGCCAACGCCGCCGGGTACCGCCAGCTCGGACTACGGTAAATCTCTCTCTCTCTCCTGTGTCTCTACTCCCTCTCGAGAAATCGGAGTGGGCTTGCAGAGCGGCAGAGGCTACTCTAAGCATTGTTATTATGCGGGAGTTTTTATTTCATTTTTGCCAATGCAAATAAAGACGCTGACAACGAATCACAAAAACAGAGCCGACGACCTGATCATCGAGGAGAACGAGGACGTCATCAAGGCGCTCAAGCGCCTCCCGCCCCAGGCGTCCTACGACCGCGTCTACCGCATACGCCGCGCCTTCCAGTGCAGCACCGTGCACCAGCTGCTGCCCAAGGACCAGTGGACCAAGCCCGAGGAGGTGCGTTTATACATATATATATATATCTCCAATCCCCCTCCTTTGAATCGATCTCGGGGAAGCATATGTATCTTTTAAGGAGATGCACTATATAGGCAGGGTGATTAAGAAAGAGAGAAGTTGTTTGGCGCAACTAGATGATATTGGGATGAATGGAGCCGGTTATCACGATGTGGTGGATATATAAGTATCTGCATGCTAACATATTTTCGCAATGACGACAGGACGTGCCCTACCTCTCGCCCATCCTCGAGGAGATCAAGGCCGAGGAGAACGAGAAGAAGGCCCTGGACTCGCTGACCGTTGTGCGGAACCACTAAGCCCGCCTCGCCCGAGAAAAGACAAGTAAGGTATGGGGGAGGAAAGCAGCGAGCGAGCGAGGAAGAGAGGCCCGCATGACCCCGTGTGGTGGATGGATTTGTACAAATAAGCTAGTTGCGCTATATTAGAAGGCAAGGCCAAAAAATAAAAATAAAAACTAGACGAAGATTTGATACATCTATCTATCTGACTTAGTACCATCACATGTTTGTATATATTGATTATATATATACCGGCTCCCCGGTTGTTCGTTGCATCTGTATAGCCTCTTGTCGTTACTCATCATGTCAATGCCATGGCCCAAAAGCTCCTTGACGGAACTCAGTGCATTTTCATTGTAGCAAATTCCCAGAGTGAGCAAGAGAGTCGTGCTTAGCATGTAAGCTGATGGATATTTCCACTCGAGCACCAACACCATGGGAACGCGGAACAGGAACCCATATACACACATGCGAGATACAGGACCGCCTCATCACTCCCGTCCACATAGGCTAACTAACCTGCTAACCAACCGTAATACAACGCAGACCATTAGACCCGGCAACGACTTAGAAGAGTTTTTTTTTATATAAAAAAATTGAAGATGAGAAAGTGTGTGTATATATATTAAGTCTTTTTGGCACGTTGTCTTCACCACACCATCCCGAGCCCGGCGGTGTGTGAAGACTACGTACGTACGTAACGCACGATGTCGTCGTCGTCGTCGTCGTTCCAAACCATGTCTATGAACCTAAGTGAAAGCCTAAGCCTAGCCTCCATCCCTTACCCTGTCTCCCTCCCTGCCTCCCTTCCTCCCTTCCCCCCTGTATGCAGTTCCGCAACGATGGCCGCCAAAACAAAAACAAAAAACAAAACTGCGTGATGGTAGAAAGCAGAATATGTTTTTAGCAGGCTATCATTCAAATAATAAGGAAACGAAAAATTCCCCTCCCTCCCACACGCAGGTCAAGAGCCCCAAAGCACACAACATATACACACAACGCACACCCCAGCGCCATCACGCCTACGTCCAATTCACATATTGTCGTATAAAGGTGTTCGCCCAGTGGTTACTATTGCGGTGAATGATGCCCAGCCGTCGGATGATGGCTCTACCCCCTGCAAATGCCACGTTTCTCCTGAACGCAAAACATTGTTGAGTAGTTCGATCCCTTAGGTTCACCAAATACCGCGATAAACTTGGGGCAGGGATAGTAATCATGACGAGATGGAGTCTACATAGCCATCCATATGCACGCCTTTAGCAGACATCACATCTGAGGGAAATGTTGACAACACAACAGACATGGGCACCCTATTTGTCTCTTCACACTACCCGCTCTACCCAAAGTCGAAAGGGCGGCTAACGTAGACGATGTTGAGGTGAGAAAAGAAGAATCCATCCATTTCCAAAACTCCTCATTGGCCGCTAATTCGGATAACTTTTGCGTTTTTTTGACGTATCTGTTGTGTGCGCGTATCATGAATTTTTCGTACATTAATTACGTTCCCTGCCCATGTTTGAACACATGCCGTTTGCGAAGAGCGGCTTTAAAAAAATCGGTACACTGAAAAATGCGAATATGTTAGACAAGAAAGGAGGCGCGTTCTTCGAGAACCGCCATGTCGGAGTAAAAAAGGCGCAAAAATGCAGATTCGCTGCTTATGCATTTCCAGGCTTCTCTTCCGTATCGATGTGCCATACGACGTAGTTGGGAAGGCCAACCACTTCATATCCTGCTCTCTTGGCCATCTTGGCAAACCCTTCCGTTTCGGCTTGGTTCTCGAATGGATAGGCAGGAAAGTTGATGCCTGGAAATTAATAATTAGTGTCGTGTCAATGTATTATTCCATAGGGGCAGACACTTACCAGACCGATGGACATCGGCTTTGACAAGAATGTTAACGCCTCCAATACCGTCAAGATTAATTTCCACATTAGGGTCGTCCCGCCAATCACCCATCTTAGCCATGTATTCGCGCCCTGTGTCATATTGTTTATAACCTGTGAAATAGGATCCCCTCGTTAGAAGTAGGTTCGCGCTACATAGAACTTAAGAGTCCTTACCTTCGGCTAGAACCACATCCTTTGGAAGACTAGCAGCAAGTTTCAGGCCCTTCTCCGACTCGACCCAAGAGTTGTAGTCAACTGTGATATGCGTTAGCAATGGAATTTCCCATTCTCTCCCAATTGAACTTACATCTGCCTTCAATATCGACGTTGTTCTCATAACGGTGGAACCAGATGTCTGCGTCTAGTTAGCTTCCATGATACATTGGAATTTCCTATAGGTGAACATACTCGGGACGAGAATATCACGGTCGTGTTTTATGAAGTCCTCGATGATAGCTGCAGGGCTTTCTACGATATCGACGTCGCGCCAGTAGACCCAGGAATGGTCCGATTTCAAGGCCGAAGAAAGTAAATAGTTCCTAGCACGTCCCATAGCCTTACGACGAGGGCCTTGGGCCTCGAAGCCATGCCGATCCTCTACAGTTTGGCTAAGTATCGTACCAAAGTCCTTCTCGACGATGATAGCGCTCCTAAAGGGGATTTGGTCGGGGCGCTTCTGAATGCGATCGAGCTCCATAGCCAAGACGGCAAGGGTGTCATCTTTAGAATCGCCCACAAGGAAGCCTAGATCGATAAGATGATGGGGATACGATAACTCGGCGATGAGTTCGAAATATTTAGACAGGTAGGGAGCGGCGTCTTTCAGTGGAGTGAGTAGGAGAACTCGTTCCTCATTATCGAGGGCATGGATGGTGGACTTGATGGGATTGAGGTCGACATGTTCTATCGTAGAGTCGTTGACCTTAACCGGAGCGTGATGGTTGAAAATAACAGGAGTTTGAAGGTGTGCGTTCCAGGCTTGTTGTTCATTCAAACTCATGTCCATCGGCGGTTTCGACGGGCCCCAACAATAGAAGCTGTAGTCAAAAAGAACCAGGTTAGATAGAACAGTCCTGTTGCGCATCGAGAAGTAAACATGATACAGGAGTCTCTCATACCTTTGCAAATCACTTGCAGATGTCCTGATTCCACGCCATAATAATAAAATGACGGTGGTGATGGCGATTAAAAGTAGAAAACGTGTTCTCGTTAATATTAACAATATGGCTCTTGTAGCGGGTATTTGGGCCTTCGCTGACTTCCAAGTGATGCCACCCTTTGGGAGAAGCATGATGAGCTCTTCGGGTGGCCCCTAGACACCACCCTTGAGATCTAGTAGAATAAAATTCAAGCAAGGAGAGGACAAGCTCTAAGATCGCAAAAAGGGCGATTGAACGAGCTTCGCGCGGGTTTGAATTTGGCTTCGGTTCGGAGGTGTGGGACGATTGAGACGGTTTCGATGGGGGTTGTCGGTATTTTTTGGTGTTTACAAGATTAGACGGACGTGATGGTCGCTAGGGGTAGGCAAGTCCGAGGCGACACGATTATGTCGCTATTCCTCTTAATAAGATCAGGCCGGCTATGAATGGTGCGTTTTCCTATCGAGTAATCCTAGGTAGGTAGGTATGCTTATAGCAGATATTAACTAAACAAGGCCAGTAGGAAAATCCGTCGCCCTATGTATTTCCCACCAAAACTGATCCTACAAAGGTAAAGGGGGAAGTATTAGGTGTATTTGAGAATCGGCTCCCAAGGAAAATCGATAAGAAAATTGACTTTAAACGAGGTAACGGCGTAGATTGAGAGAGACTCGATTAATCAATCAAGGTGGAAAAGTTAGGATGGATTGGACAGGTGGAAAAGCAACATTCGCATTAGCTGGACGCTGAAGTGCAAAGCGGTTAGCGCAACAGCCTCCGGGAAGTTGGAACAGCCTCCACGAATTTGTGTCCACTGCCCAGTGCCCGCTGCAGTTCTGCCCAGCCAATTTCTGTGGGCGCCTGTGATATGCCTGTATGTCTGGTAGGTAACTTAGGTAGGCTGTGGTACAGATTGGTACTTGGTGCTAGCAATACTTGATTAGTGGTTCTTGGAGATCTGCACCTTAAAGGGTCCTGCTACAGCCTACAGCGTTACCTGTATGTACCATGTAGCTTAAAGGGGAGATGTCCACGCAACCCAAGAGAAAACAGTCTGACAGTTACGTATGTACGTTAGTGAGATGGTGTTAAAGAACCAAGACGTTTAACATATCTCCCACAAGAATTATACAAGAATATATTATATGGCTGTTAATATTCAATGTATTTGTCTTATCACTTCTAGTTACGTATATACAAGTGGTTATGCAATAACTGACAGTTGCAATCTTCCACTCAGATGTGCCAAGCTCAGCTAAGCTAACTTGGATAATGGGAAGTCTGTGAGCATTGGTCCTTTTCTTGTAATTCTGTGGGGTGCAAAGGATCCGTTTAATAAGCCTAGGTACCTTGGGGTTCCTACAGCTAACGTTAGGGCTGTTAGTTAACTAGTTTACTCGAAAATCGAGATTGAGATGGTTGTGAACATCGAGTATTTTGTGTCGATGTTTTGCATTTCCATTAAGAACATTAGTGTGTATACACCTACCTACTTATGCAACATGCAGATGCTGCTATGTTAAAACAGCTGGCCCTATATGTCCCCCCAATGGGTTGTGCGTGGTAGGCATTGACTTTCTTAGAAGGCAGTAGGCTAATAATCATCTTGTCTCGAGGAAATCTCACGGACTTTATATGAATGCCCTCGCCTAAATTAGCTCTTAACCTAACTAGCTAAGGAGAATCCTATTAACCACGATGCATCTATCGAGAAGGACTTTTCTTCGTTGTTTCGAGTCAGTACTTACATTATGGTAGCTTGCTTCTCCACACTGGCTTGTACATGTATTTAGTATTGTAGACATAATGAGCATGATGTTCCTGTCAGGGACTTCCCAGGCAACTCAACCCCTCTTAAATCCATCATACTACATACATGTACTTACCATAATTAGATTTCTATAGATATATAGGTACGATGAAATCTCTCGGTGATACCATTGACATGACATCTCATGGGTTTGCTATAAAAATTAGGTATAGTTATGTAGTTTGGTTTTTCGTCAGAGGCTCGATGTTCGAATTGACAGGTTAAAATGGGGGTAACTTAACAGAACCGGCATCGACGGCTAGGCAGCAGCTGGCCAATGGCAAGCTGACAAAGCAAGGGCATGGTTGAGCTGAGCATCAGGGGGGCTGACTACATACATACGTACAATAAACAATGCAATCTGGATAGTTAGATGTGATTCCTATTCAACAGTTATCAAGGAGTTTTCATTCCAGAATACTTCTCAAACTCAACTTAGACCAGTGTATAGCTCTCCTTGAAGAATAGACAGCTAATGAAGGTCGTCGTCATTCTTCCCAATAATCGCGAGGTCATCTTACCACTATAAAACCGTTACTTATAAACATAACGGAAGCCTTGATTGATTTCTTTGTTTAGCAACATCAACCAAACGAGTTGATGCTCTTCGCATCTTCGCCATTGCACTTATTTAGATTTCCAATTACTATACACAGTCTGACACCACCTGCTTCCCGGTGGCAAAATCCACGATTCCACTAAATCACATAGTTCGCGGCCTTGTGAAAGGCCTAAGGGGCATCACGATTCGGGATATCATACATCCATCCCAACAAAGCCGAAGTGCAGGTCGTCATCTCGGAATCCAGCGGATAGTAAATATGTCGACTCGCAGATCGGCGCGGTTAAGCGCAGCTGCAGTCGCAGCAGATGAGAAGTCATCGCAAGCACCTGCGCCTGCAATGCCGCCTCCGACCAAAAGGCCGGCGGCAGCGGCGAGGAAAAGGAAGACGCCGTCGGATGAATTGTCATCATCTGAAAAAGTAAACGGAGATAGTAGTAGCAAGGATGCTGCTACTACTCCTGCTACACAAGCACCCACAACACCGAGCAAGCGGCGAGCCAAAGCGCCCCGCACACGTGGTACGCCAACGACAACCACCCCCGTCCCGGTCCCGGCGCCGCCCGCAACGCCCACACCCAGCAACGCGAGGCTGATCGCCGAGCCGGCAACCACGCCGAAGCCGAAACCGGCAGCCGTGAGTCGGCTCGCGGACCCCAACCGGACCAACGCGCCGCTGCTCTCGCCCGAGACGTCGCGGCTCGTAACGGCAGCGCAGCCAGCAGCGGTATCACCCAGCAAAGCCCCGACAGCGACCACCACCACAAGCATCCTCGAAGAGGCGTGCGCGCACCTGATCAGCGTGGACTCCCGGATGCGACCGCTCATCGAAGCACACCCGTGCCGAGTCTTCTCGGCCGAGGGGCTCGCGGAGCAGATCGACCCGTTCGAGAGCCTGTGCAGCGGCATCATCTCGCAGCAGGTATCCGGGGCGGCGGCCAAGGCGATCAAGAAGCGATTCGTGGAGCTGTTTTTCCCCCCGACGCCGGAAGACGAGGAGGACGAGGATGGGGACCAGGAGAAAGATCATCACGTCAATGAAATTACTGGTAGTAGTAGTACTTTCAAAAAGACCACCCGGCCCCGGTTCCCGCACCCGTCGCAAGTCGCAGCTTGCGCGCTCGACCGGCTCCGCACCGCGGGTCTGTCGCAGCGCAAGGCCGAGTACGTGCAGGGCCTGGCGGAGCGGTTCGTGGCCGGCGAGCTGTCAGCGCGCATGCTGGCCGACGCGCCGTACGAGGAGGTGATAGAGAAGCTAACAGCGGTAAGGGGGCTCGGTCGCTGGTCCGTCGAGATGTTCGCGTGTAAGTACTAAAAACAAGTGTTCCGTTATAGAACCTTCTACGAGATACGATGAAAAATTAAATACTAACTTGATTTTACTAAAAAGGCTTCGCGCTCAAGCGCCTGGACGTCTTCAGCCTGGGCGATCTGGGCGTCCAGCGCGGCATGGCGGCCTTCGTCGGCCGCGATGTCGCCAAGCTGAAGAATAAGGGCGGAAAGTGGAAGTACATGTCCGAGCAGGATATGCGCGAGCTGTCGGATCGGTTTGCCCCCTATAGGAGTCTCTTCATGTGGTATATGTGGCGCGTCGAGGAGACGGATGTCAGTACGATGGAGTGAGTGGGGTGAGCTGGAAGCACCTTTATTAGGCGTTAGGATTTATCGGGTTGGCATGACACGGGCTTGCTTGTATGACAAGTTCGGGCGTATAGTTCGTAGGCTCAGAAATCCCATATGGCTCAATGAGAGCAGGTACTTTAGTTTTTTTAAGGCAATCAGTCTCTAGAGTTACTTTTCTCCGCAAGGCTAAGCTGCAGGCCATCAAGCAACATCTCAAATAGATACGTACTCCCAATGTATAGGCCTTTTGAGCCCCTGAACCTCATACAAATATGTGGATGATATACTCTATTACGTTGCTGGACACATGCAATGCCTTCCTAAGTGCCCATGACTCACTAAGTAGGATCAGTATGCTTCATTGCAACCAACCAGGATACTTGCGAAGTTTACAATTTGGACCACCAGCGATGCTGACTGATTAAACCACTCCTTCACTCTCGCAGGCGGAGGGCTAGCAGGTAATGTCTAAGGAGTTCTCGGGCTAGAGCTGCTGCGTAATATTAGGACACCAATGAGAGATGGTACAAAGACGAATTAATAGTACACCTTGACGTAGAAGTTCCATTTCAGGGAGATGATATAAGGAAAAAGCTAATGAAGATGCACCTACTTCCAGTATGTGCATATTTTCTCTACTGTAAAAGGGGTAGGCCGACATATGAAATAGTTTTGTAGGTATATGGCTATAATCCGTGTAATGATTAAAACAAGGTATAACAGAGTTTTTAAATCATTTCAATGGACTTTATTTGAATTAACCCGCGTAAGAGGTTTCCTTGCCACTACTTTTACAAACTTCTCCCTAGTTAAGGCTCTTGATCAAGGCCGTGACACTCATCCAGATTGCTAATCTAAAGGGTTCCTTGATATGAAACTTGGCTCTTAAGGTTAAGTTAGCCCCCGTCGCCGTTAGTAAAATTCACTAAGTAGTTGGCCATCAAGGATATTATGATGAATGTGAAGACTTTTGTGTATCAGCTCAATATGGGGTATGTTGCCCTCTAATTAGAAGAGCATTTATGGCTAGCCCACAAGTTTACAGCGTAGTGGTGTTTGACTAGAATCTAAGAAGCTTGACTTGAATGCGTATTTAGGTGGCTTTATAGATAATACTATGTTCTCTTATACCTTGATTTTGTGGTGTCAAATATAATTGAACCGATCTTCAGTTCTTAGCCTTTATAGTGATTAACTACCCTCTTTTGGGATTTTCAAGAAGGCAAATACTTTTCGACTTTCGTTTATTAATTGTAGCATACAACTCATTTCTATTACAATCATTATAACGTGTAATCACCTAGTCACCTATAACAAATTTTTTACTGTGAAAATGATCGTCACTTTTTACTTCTTATTTTCGTAGCGGTTTTCTCCTTGTCCTTTATACGGAGTAATAGTTAGCTTTATATACATGGAACAAACCAACAATCACTTGTCTTTGTCTTCTATGTGGCTTTAAAGGAGCTAGAGTCGTCAAGAAACTGATTTCTCGCTGGCCACTATAGTTACGCGGCGGATCCAATGAAGCGCCTTCTCGGAGAGATCAAGTCGAAGTAACATGTTTCGTCAAGGTCTTAAAAGACACATAAAGGTTACCTGTGCATATAAAATACATAGTCAATGTAAATTGCATACACTTGGTGCTGTTCTCCGGTAAATTCGATGCTAGATGGTAGCTTATTGGCTGATCAGTCACAACGGCCAGTTCAAATGCTCATTTGTCAACGAGACATTTGGAAGTTTGGGGTCTATATTGTAACCCAACCTTTCAAGTGGAACTATGGTCTACCCAATGGCGGTTAAAAAAAACTGCTTCATTTTGCTATGCAATCCTGATAGGCGTAAAATAGTCGCAGCAGACCACTTGTCTTTGTGCAACTCCGTGAGAGATGAGGTATTACCTGGAATTGGTACATTTATACGCCAAATATAGCACACGATAAAATCGACAATTACACTATGAATGATATTCCACTATGATGTATATAGCCTTTATTATATTGCTTCTATATATAAAACAAGTAGTTATATGCAGTGGATCCCGCAACATATTACAAGCCCTCCTGAGCAGCGGCCTTCATCCACTAGTTGCCTCTTGGTCTTCCCGAGTGTGGCAAAATGCTTATGGTGGGAAGGAGGGAGGGGTTGAGAATGACTGGGTGACAATGCACATATGATAATAAAAGGGGGCAACTCTATAATAAAGTGCGGTTAGATGCCAGGCTACCTGTCAGGCTCTAGCTCTAGGCGCTAAGGTCAAACAAAGTGGCTTCGAATGGATGCATGCTCAGCAGTTTATAATTGACTTTACTTATAATGAAAGACTAAAGAGCTACCGTTAGTTAAACTGGCATATGTGGATTCGCTGTTTGACCTGATACTTGGTATTGAGGTCGCTTAACTATTATGTCTAAAGCCTCGCGGTCATTTATCCGTCTTGAATCTCACGAACACAGCCGTACATATATTGTTAGTCACTTTGCTATAGTCCACAGTGGCAGGATCATCGCATGGCTGACCTTAAAATAGGTAAAAGCATCAAATATACCTAGGACTTGTGAACCCTCCGTAGTGCTCTCTACCTTTGCTGGACTGCCCTTGGTTGGCGTGGATTATGTATGCCAAGCCAGCTGAATATACAAACTTTACCAATCATATTCACCGTGGCTTAGCACCTCATCTATTTGGGTTGTTGCTGAAGATCCTAAGAATGTCACCCTGAGGCCTTGAAATATGTCCATCTGCGTAACCCCTCTTATGAATCATTTTCTTTCTTTCTTCATTTTCGCAGTTAACAGGAGAGAGAAAAAAAATGCAACGAGAGCCAAATCACACCACCTCCTTTCCCTATCAGATGGCGGGAAGCATTACTACTAGTGAATTAACTCGCACCAATATTTCCTTCGAAGCCCCTTCCGGTCCCAGGCGGATTGGAATATGGCTTCGATTTCTCATATGCCTTTCTCTCGCAATGATTCTGGCTGTTCTTGCCTTTATCAGCTGGGCATGGTTTGAGTCTCCAAACAATCTTGCCTGGCGTCGAATGGTACTTGGTCTTTATCTTACACAGTCGGTTACACTTGTTGGAGTTATTGTTCGAACTGCGACAGGTATTCTTTCAGCCACCGCAACTTCAATGATAGCATCGCTAGCTGTCGAAAGAAAAGGGGTACATCTGAAGGATGTTGCCGCCATGTCAATTGCCCGCTTTAGTAATTCTGGGCCCCTCTCTTTGTCTGGTTATATTGCCAGCCGTTCAGCTTTAGAACCTCTTCTTCATATTTTATCCGCGCTTCTGTTGCTCACAACCATCGTCTCCCAGTTTACATCAGCCTTACTTGTGTCGGACTTAGCCCCAGGGCAAGTTGTGTCACTTTATGAGAAGGTCACTAGTGCATATGGGTTCGACTCTCCCTCTGATGTGATAGGCTCATCAGAACCCCCATCACTTGAAGGATTTTCATACAACCCTTGGACTCGAAGGCCCTCCAGTTCAGAGATATTTGCCGAATACTCCGAGTATGTGGAAACTGCAGATAACATAGACGACACTGGTCCAACCATCAGAGCCTTTCTCCCACTGCCTATCCAGAGGGAGAGGGAGCTACTCCAGGAATTCAGGGGTATGGCGCAAGTAGTCGACTCGCGCGTCATATGTCTCCGGCCGGTGGTCAGCAACCTAAGGCTGTGCAGCACCTTCTACGTGGATTCAGTGGGCGTTTGCGGAAGCCTCTCCATAAATAATATACCAGATACTATCGTTTTTAGAGAAAACGTAACAAGTACTGGTTTTGTCTGTGTATTGGCAGACGCTTCGAAGCCGCAGTATGGCTGGTCGCTCTGCAACACACGTTTCGGAGACATGACCACAAATTTGACAAATGCTACCACCACTGGCTTTGGCCCCTCTTTGATGAGCATGTCATATATGCTTTGGAATTCTGGAGATGTCGTAAAACAACTCCAAGGCTTTCCACAGAGGGACGGCCACTTAGAGCTAATTGAAACTTCTGCTTCAGGGCCTTGGCTTCACCAACGCGCTCTTTTTAGGGATCGAGAAGGAAATGCGGGGGGCGAAGCTAATATAAAGATGTCTTGGTGTTTTGGACCTAGCGAGTAGGTAATCCTCTTGTATTAACATCTCAGGCTCAAGGCGCTCTAATCATATTGGTTCCAGCTCTCCTCCTCTAGCGTACCTAAACATTACCGCATCAAGTACTCAAGCTCTATCCGAGCCGCAATACGAATGGAATCAAACATGAGATACATACAGTACGACTGACGTAAGGCGGCAGCTAAGAGCTGTCGCTGATGGGAGATTGCTCACTAACGAGGAACGACAAGTATTAACGATAACGCCGGAAGATATGAGAAAAGAACTTGCTAGCATCCGTGGGCAGCAGATCCAACGAGGATATCAGGACCATTACGATTTACTTTCAGATGCTCTCAGAACAACAGCTACAGACATCCATTTATCACCTTACGCGGCCCCTGATGCGACTGGTAACCAAATTACCGACGGCATTTTGGCCAACTTAATCCATTACACAATCGAAGAAACCAACTCGCCTGCTCTTGCCTTGCAAGCATTCAAGACCGTCCTTAAGAGGATGATCTATTACGATTTTATTTCCACATTCACATCAACAAGCCAAGACACCGTAGCAAGGTTCACCACAACCCCTATCCCCCAATCAACGGTTGGCTATTGGGTAGTAGTGTCAACAATTGTTATTCATATACTTCTTTTCTCGGTCATTAACTTTTTATTTTTACGCACGAAATTTAGCTTGCCCAATAACGCATGGCACACCGTCGCCCAGGCGGCCGGAAGTGTTGAGATGAAAGACCTACTGGTATTCAGTAGGCTCGCATCAGATGATCAGGTTGACGATTGGCTTGAAGGAACCGAACCACCGCGGAATGCTTATGAATCTGCTAAACATGCCATACGGAAGATGGCTGGAATGTTTTCAACGGGTCAAAAGAAGGTGCTTAAGGACCGGTACGTAGTTGACGGAGGAGCCTTCGTCTTGGCCACAGGTTCTGGTTCTGATTCCCTGGCTATGGAATCACGTCGGAGAACGGGTTACATGCAGGCGAATACGGACGATGAGTCTTGAGGCATCAAGCAATTCACTAGTGACGTAAATATAAGCCAAAGAAATTGGAAGCTATATCTGAAGGACTAGGATCTTGTGAAGAGTTTGTACGAACTAATAACTACCTAGTCCTAATGAATGATTTCAAGATATTGAAGTTCTAGTCGTTTCTTCTATACCGCATTTCCTATTAAACGTGAGATTGTCGGACTCCAATTCTACTAAATAGGATAGAATCACATGGTATTCACGCAGTTCTATATGGCCTTTGTCCCACTTCTTAGCGATCCGTGGTAGCTGTGTGATGGGATTTATCAACATTATGGATGCTGCGCGGTAACTGAAACCTTTTCTCCAGTTGGCAGTACCTGGGTTCGCCGCCTTTGATATGCCCGATGATACTTCGAGCATGTGACATGTATGAGTTCGTCCTACAGTTAACGTCATCATTATTATTTAGACCAAGTGATAGGTTTAATGCCATACTTTATGTGAGCTTATTCATGATTTGGTACTGCCGTTGAATATGTTAGAGAGATCAATATGTTGTTGGCAAGGGGCATTCAGGAGAACCCCTTAGCTAGTTCTACAAATACTATGAGAGTGTGGCTAATGTAATGGGGACCCTATCGAGCCCGTCTTTAGAGCGCCGCTTGACAATTAGAGTTGAAATAGTTCGATTCATCATATCTGTGGATTATTTCGCATTCTTTTTTATATTCAGGGCGTGTCGTTTGTTGCATTGGGCGTCGAAACCTGAGGCCTTCCTCCGAAAATACATAGGTCTCATTGGGTGGATCGACGTTCAATGCTGATCATCTGCTCATGGGACCCCAACAACCCGGTCCCAGCCTTGAATTTGGGGGATCTACCCATTGCAGCCGGTCAATCATTTCGTACCTATGTAAATAAATTGATCTCCTTCATTCCAGTATATCAATAATTGGCTATCGCCTTTTATATTGGATTCTGCTAACTGTGCACTTCGGTTGTACGGACTATGGACCTCATCGGAATCATAAGACGATTATGGCCGCCCCGGGGGATTTCGGGAGTTTCCGCCCACTCCAATGTTCATAAGCGTCTATTAGACTTGACCCTTACTAACGAAGTTTCATGAATTTCGCGCACGCCGGACCATACCAAGGAATGGTTGCGTAGGCCTAGATTTCATTATTACAGTAGGCCCGAATTATGCCTTTATGCAGAACTATATCTTGCTGTGGCACACCCGGCGTTACTGTCAATGCTTAACGCAAAGATTCAAGAACATCTCGACGCTTGTTTTAGCCTACGTGCCAATGACAAACAAGTTGGAGAACGCTGCACAGCTCATGATGTGCTTGTGAACTCTGCTGTTATGAAGGGCGAATGCACAAAACGACAAGGCAAGTTGCCTAAATGCATCCGGGCTGGACGGATCGAGAGGATTGCAGATGCAGCATCTCCTGCATGGGTGTCTTCTCGGCGTAGTATGCGATATGCCCCGGTGAAGTCTGATGCTACCTTAACCAGTAACTATTCTGCTATTGGAACTACTCCAAACGGAGAACCAGGAGTTCGCCTCAATGTACGAATGTACGTTGCCAGTACGAAATATCCACTTCTGGTTCTAGATTGCTTATTCAATCCCATGAAGCCTATTGGTTGGCCAGGTGGACAGCAAAATTCGCTTAAGCAACTGACGAGCTTACCAGAACCAACTGGATCTCGAGACCCCATTGCAACGGACCGATCTTGATATTTTACTAGTTACAGCAACGTATCTGTACAATATATAAAGTTTGACAGCCGACCAAGATTGTGATACATAACTAGGTGCATACTCATGGAAGCAGAAGGTGGCTGAACAAACAAAATATTCTTGGAAATTAATAACCACTTGCAGCTGGGAAGAATGTATGCATAGACCCTTGAAGCTACATTGCCATTGAAGGTAATATCTAGTAGGTACGTATATGGGGATTGGGAGGTAGTCGGTCGTTGGATGGTTTGGTTCCAATGGCGAAAAGGGGCTTACCCCTCTTAGCTAAGTAGAGTTTGGGGGGCTCGCCGCACATCTGACGTCTTTTTCCTTCCAGGATCAGATGATTGCTAGGTAGCTTAATAATTAGCGGCTCCAGCGAGACGTAGAGATTGGTAGTGCTTGCGGTTGATTATGAATGAATATTGCTGCTTGGCAATATCTGTAGTTAACGAAATAGACCCTGTTTCCCACGCCTTTTTTGGGACTTCCTTCATTCCTTTCAGTCACTCGACTACTTCGTAGATATCGTCAGAATATCAACAACAATAACAACGACCATATATCATTAACGGTGGTGCGACCTGTTTATGTATATGCTAGAGAGGGAGTGTCTCTATTGATACTATATCCCTCTTTTCAACAGCCTGTTTTCAAGCGTTGTCTCCTTGGGGTCTAACATATACACAAAATCCTGCCACCCCCATACATTGAGCCAAACAAACTTCATCAAGCATTGCGGCATTGTATTGTACACGTCGTTTCGAACGCCGAGCCATCCATCTCACTTACACGTATCGTACCTTGTGACTGTGACGCCGATCCTACTCGTTGCTGGAGGTTTTTGAGGGGACGATATCAAATCGGCAAATATTAAAAATGACTGTTACCATGTGCTTTCGGTAGTCAAGCTCGTTGGGCTGTCTTATGAAATATTGATCAAGGTAAATCCGTAACCAAAAGGCAATTCCGACCCCACTATACAAGCTTCAGGCCTTAACTTAGAAAGTATGCCGGTGCCGGCGTTGACTCGGGCTTTGAATAGGTAGTCGAGGCTAACAATTATACAGAGATATTGCAATTGAGTAGGTATACAAACTCTTTTTTTTACCACTGTTTGGTATGAAATCCTTCGTTACGAACTATCGGAATCCCCATGAATGAAACTCTGGAGTCTGGAATTGGATGTTCATTTGGAGCAAAAGCCGATTCGTCCATCCATTTTTGTTTTACCCCAGACATATGAATAGAGATTGGTGGTAGACGGACCCCCACTATCAGGGCTAACTAGGTTAGGGATCTGTGATATCATATTCTTTCCTTATCAAGTTACCTATCCTACAGAGGCAAGTTGAACCAGACATCTGCTAACTCTAGCGCACAGCTTACATAGCAGCCATACCTATGGTTAGTAACGCTTGCACTACCTGATCACCTGCATACGATATACATACATACACACCACACCATACACCATACACCACATTTCCGACTAAACATTAGTTGAACCCTGAATTCTTATCTTCTAAGTTACCAACCTGTCAAAAACAACCTCCCAAGTTTGTTACACAACATACTGTGCATGCTGCCAGCACAAATGACAGGCACTCAGATGCTCAACATGGAGCAGGTTATGGATGTTAGTTGGATGACCCATGATAAAGGTATATATACGCTTTTCTGCGATCCTACCCAACGAGCCAACTCGATGCGACATAATTATTATTTGCTCTCTCGTTCCTTTACTGTCGTCTTTATATCGGACCTTAACTATCAGTGCTGACTCTGTCTGACCTTGACCTTGTAGATAACGTAGAGAAACACACATCGAAACCTCACTCTTCGACCGTCCCTATCCACCACAATCATACTCCGGAAACCACTACACCCAGTAAGGTGAATGGCAACACTTCATCTGCACCGCCGTCGCCACTGCCTTCCGCTTCCCCAAGCCAGAATGCGAACGTAGCCAAATCGAACACCCAATCGACAGTAACAGAGAAGAATGCCACTCCCCCGTCAATCCAGAGCCAAAGGCGGCCTTCGTGGTTCGCCAATATGGCCTCCAGATTCTCTGTCTCTCCTAACGGTCAAGCTACCCCGCCACCTAGCTCAACCGAACCTGATGCAGATGAAGTGACCCCCTTGCCCAAAATATCACCTAATAAGAATGCCGTCTTACCTCACGCTGTACGACAGACAGGCGATGCACCATACACACCTGCACCTCCAAAATCCTCCCAGCCAGGTTTTCTCGGTGTCTTACGCCGGCTATCGTCTTCCAACGGCGCCCCAATTTCAAGAGCAGGCCATGGGCTCGTCGAGCGTAAAGTGCTGAATGTTGATAAGAATCGGGAAAGGTGTAGGGTGAACGAACTTAGCCAAGCAAAATTGCGCCGTGTCGCTTTTTGTGTCGATGTGGAAATAGCCCCGATGCCCAGGTATCTCGATGAAGACGCAAGCTGTAAGATATCCGTGGACAAGGCCCAGAAGCGTACAATGAAAGAGAAGGGTGAAGCCGAAGCTCTAAAACACCCAGATGAAGTAAAAGAGCAAAAGGAACACGAGGGTATTGTCGAAGCTACCGGCGAATCGCTACCTAAGGAACCAGAGAAAGAAGGTATAGAAGCACCTAAGGCGCAGACGAACGGGCAAGCGGGAGACGTTTCTGTCGGCCAAGGATGCGAGAAAAAGCCAGAACAAGGGATGACACGAAAGAAGGAAAAGAAAAAGAAGAGCGAGGCAGAGAGGAAGGCGAAAAAGGAGCAGAGACGAAAAGAGGCACTGGAGAAAGGGGCCATTCCCATGGAAATCCACCTCGATAGCGATTCGTCCTCGGAAGACGTCGCATCAACTATAGGAACACCGAAGACCCACCTAAAGCCAACAACCAACCCCGTAAGGATATACCGTAGATGTTGTCAGTTGCGGGAAACCGACATTCTTACCAAAATCACTCACCAACTACCAAAGTCGACAGAGGACTCCGTGGATGGTCTGGTGGAAAAGTTAGACCTTACTGATTATCTTTTGCCTCTACGGGATCTCATCACCCTTGGTGATTTCTTGGCTGTCGTGCCAGTTAAGGAAGTCATCTTAGATAACTGTGGTTTATCAGATGAAGGTGTACGTGTAGTCCTCGCTGGGCTTCTTGCAGCTAGAAAGCCGCAAGTGAAATACCGGAAGTCTCTCACCGTACCAGCTGATCTAGTGCCACAAGGTGGTGTGGTGGAGAGGCTTGTGCTGAAAAACAACAAGATCGGTGTTGAAGGTTGGAAACATATTGGCCTCTTCATCCACTTATGTCGCTCTATCAAGTGGATTGATCTCTCCAAAATACCGTTTCCTACTCAAGCTGAGCCTGTCAAAGCGACGCCACTCACGCTCCATCTCCATCTGAGCAATGGTATTCATTATGGAAACCACGGTACGCCGGTTCCCCTTGATATATCAACCCTGCTTTCAAAGGCTATCGGCGAGCGTTTGGCTGGTTCGGAATTAGAGTTGATCAATCTTGGTGCAACTGGTTTGAATGCGCACCAACTCGGAGCTATAGTGGACGGCATGCTGAAGTCAGGCGTGACTAGACTAGGGCTCTCGCATAACAACCTTGATGCACAAGGCGTCCAGCATGTGGCGCGATATTTACATAATGCGAAATGCGAGGGTATTGACCTTGGAGGAAACGACCTAAGACACCAACTGGGGACAATAGCCGGGGCTATTGACGAGCACAACCCCTTATGGGCTATCAGTCTCGCCAATTGCAACTTAGAGCCAGCTTCGCTCTGCAAGATATTCCCGCATCTCACCAAACTATCCGCATTCAAATTTCTCGATCTATCTCACAACCAGGATCTCTTCGAATCCGAACCGAGTGCCCTCGGCCTACTTCGGAGGTGAGTCTTGGAGAACTAGTCATAAGAAGGCCATGCAAATCAACTAACTCTTTTTTCTAGATATCTTCCACAGCTGGGGCAATTACGAAGGCTACATTTAGCCGATGTCTCAATGACTCCTGAACAGGCTATATCGTTAGCTGAAATCTTGCCTGAAAACAAGACTTTGGCGCACATCAACTTGTTAGAGAATCCTGGACTCGAAAGCATAGCCCAGGCCGACACTGAAGCAAAGAAAGAAGAAGCATGCGCACTGTATGCTTCACTAATGGCTGCTGTTAGGGTATCTAGGTCTCTGGTTAAAGTCGACATCGATGAACCTAGCGGCGAAGCTGGCGAGCTGGTGACAGCTTTGGCAAACCAAGTTGTTGCGTACTGCATGCGAAACCTGCAAGGCGTTCCCGATATCCGAGATTCCTCAAGTGATCAGGGTGAGATACCAAAGTATCCAGACGTACTTCGTCACCTGGTCGGCTATGAAGGAAGTAATCCTGCAGAAATTGATGACATCGACGAGACTGCTCCAGATGATGATTACGTTATCGGTGGAACAGGTGTTGTCAAGGCCTTAACTTGCTGCTTGAAGAACATGAGCGATGATACGAAACGCGAACCAGGTGAATTCGTTGATGAGTTGGACGCTGGTACAACTACCTCCTCAACTTCAACTCTACCCTCTAGCAAAGCCAAGGATATGCCGAAGGAGCTGCTCTGGAGCGCAAGGAAGATCCGTGTCCGACTTCAGCCTGCACTGGTACAAGCCAAAGCTTCGGCTTCTCAGGATATGCACAACTACCGTACGTTTCCTTCTAAGTTGTTCGATTACGAGATACTAACTGTATACGCTTTAGATCGCCTCCTTTTCCTTGACCATACCATTGAAGGTATCATAAAACGGTTTGAGAACGAGTTTCCCGAGACTCGCGAGGATGTTCCCACCGGAACTAGCCCGCCGAATCAGATTATTCCCAAACACCGTCGGACGTTTTCAATGTCATCTGGAGAAGGAGATGCCGTATTTTCAGATACTGAGGAGATGGATACAACAATTATCCCACCTGCACGTAGCCGTTCTAACTCTATCTTATCACATACATCGAGAGCACTGGCCGAAGAGGAAGGCCAAACACTTCGAGCTGGCCATAAGTTCCGCCGGAACCTCCTCAGGCCTGAGCACTATGGCCTTCTTACAAGTACCGAAGAGATCAAGAACGACCCTGCACATGCTAGGTTAATCGTAGGATTATTGGAAGAGCTTTGCGAGGACGACGAAGCACTACGGAGCAGAGTCCTCCACCAGGGTGCAGTGAAAACCTTCCAAGAGGAAAGGGAAATGATCATGAGGCTGCTCCGTGACAAGGACCCACAATACTGGGAGACCTTCACCGAAGCGCAGGAGAAAGCTAGGGCCAACCTGAAGGTTGGAACGGATTCAGGACCCCTTGCTAATGGGTTGAAGGATATCAACGACAAAGGGATCGTCATCGACGAGCAAGCTATCGAGGACTAGAAGAACCGAAAGACTCGTCCATGAGATCAACGTCGCTGTTATACTATACCGCTTTATATGTATGTATATGTATTGTTACATTTCTAGGAAACGGGGTGGGGTGGCAGTGTGTGGTGTTGCATCCCCTCTTGGAGTTTCCCACACCTTTGGCCGATAGAAATTAGATGTAGGTGAGGGAAGGTGGCATGGCATGGAAGGAGAGCTGGTGTCGTTCGTTTTTATGTGGTTGCGAGGTAGTTGTGTTGGGGATTGGAACGGAACCATGGTCGACTGCGAAATAGGAAATTACCTGGTTGGATGACGGATCTCCTAACAACCATCCATTTTCTGGCGTTTATTGGTTTTGGTAGTTTAGCATTGGCGTCTAGGAGTTCTGTGTTCAAATTCGAGTTTTCAAATATATGGCGAATATTATACTATACCTTCTCGCGTTTTAGTACTAGACAGAATGGATATTCACCCCCTATCCTTGGTGATGAAGTTGGATACGTCCCGTATTATAATATTGAATAAAGTACACGAAGCCTCAAACCAGTATGATTTGCAATTCCTTTGAATTCACTCCTATGATTATTGAAGTAGTATACCGGCTGGTTAGGTCCAACAACGTGATATTTCCTTATCAGCTCGGAACCTAACCACGTATTGTACTGTCCTGCTTCTCATGTGAAATATATTACCATCTAGGTAGGTATGTAGGTTAGGTAGCTACTGAAGTAAGATGATGCACGCATCCGATTCTTCTTTTCTGGCTCGGAACAAGAGCCAATCCCCCCAAAAAATTAATCAATTCCCCAATGGACGACAACCCGACCTCCTCCTCGCTCGGTTGGTTCATGCATCGTGCAACCCGAAAATTAAACGCCACCTGGGGGTATAAAAACCAACGACTTCCTTCCGGCTCAAACCCTCACTTATCACCTCTTTCTCTCTGTTACTATGTAGATATAAGGCATCATCCCTTCTCATCCAACAACACTAAACCTAAAAATAAAAATAAAATGCTCGCCATATTTATACCGTGGAATTCGCTCCCGAGGGGATATTAAAAAAAACGCCTGAAATGCCCAACGCCCACCCCGACGAACCGCCATTATGATAAAGGTTCAATGCCGTTGCCATGAATGCATTAATCCATGTTCCCCATCCGTGAAAGCATCCATCCATCCGAGCCAGCTAATTAGCTACGTGATAACTCGGGACGGGAAAGATTAGACCTTTTGTTTGAAATCACTCTCTCAAGTACGTACGTACACCATGATTAAATACGTAAAAACAGGTACTTAAGTTTAAGCATACCTCCTCTCCAAATCCACGAAGCCGAGCCCAGCAGAAGGCGAAGCATACACTCCACCCCCTATACCCAGACCCCCCTCCACCGGCGCCATCGCGGGATCCACAATATGGACATTGCCCGAGAAAGCGCAGCGTCCCACCACCATCCCCACGTCTCCATCCGAGCCGTTCAGGCCATCGTTATACGGAATAAACGGGGACGGCGTGGCGGGACTGAGCGGACTCATCGGCGTACTAGCACGCCGCTGCGGCGGCGGCGGTGGTTGAACCCGCGCGGCGACGACGCCCCACGCCACGCAACCCCGTGCGGATCCGTACTCGCCCCGGGGCGCATGGCACGCGGCGCTCAAAACGGCGCTGCACGACCCGCCGCGCAGCGCCTGCGCCAACGGGTTCCCGCGGATCTCACGGCCGCGCTTCTCGTCGTACGCGTTCACGAGGGGGGCGGGCGGGGCGGAGCGCAGGCCGAGCGTTAGAATGAAAAGGAGGAGGACGAAGAGGATCGAGAGGAGGGAGAGGAGGGCTGTGGTGTTGAGGGAGAGGGCGACTGTTGGTTGTTGCTGGGAAGGCGTGGGGGATGAAGGCGAGGAGGAGTTGTTGTTGTTGTCATCGGGGGTGTTGTTAGAAGTGTCGGTGTTGTTCATATACACAACAGGCGCGACCGCCTGACTGGCCAGGAACCCGAGCGCGGCGAACGCCACGAGCAGCACCCACGACACGGGGCGCGGCAGCGTCAGGTACAGGCTCGTGACCTGCTGGCCCGCCGGCGCCGACGACACCCGTAGTGGTCGTGGTTGCAGGCGCGGCATCGGCGCGAACTCGTCCCTGCTGCTCTGCGGTATGACCCCCGCCGCGAACAGCGCGTACTCCTGCCCCAGGAAGTACGTCGTCAGCAGCGCGTTGACCGCCAGGTACAGCACCGCGAGCACCAGCTGCGGCAGCGCCGCGATCAGCGCCGTGCGCACGGCCGCGTCGTCGATCCGCGAGCGCGTTATCGTCGCGGGGAAGGTCGGCTGCGCTGGCGAGGGCAGGTTCGTGTAGGGCGTTCCGAAGACGGGGAAGAGCGTCGAGTCGTTGGAGGTGTCGGGACGGCGAGTGGTGAGCAGCAGCAGGGCTAACCCGGCAGCAGCGGGACCGCACGCGGCAACCCACGCCAGTGCTGTTAGCATCCAGCGCGCGAGCGAAGGCGTGTGCAGCCAGAGGAGGTGCGTCGAAGGCACGAAGGCCATGGGCTGCTCGCGCGTGAGCCCCCACCGCCCCCGCTTGACGTCGTCTTTGGTGAGGAGGCAGGCGCCCGTCGTCGTGCGGTCGGGCTCGCGCAGGAACGAGCGCAGGGCGTCGCCGAGCGTCACGAGGGGCTGGAAGGTCGCGCGGGCTAGGATCGTCGCCGTGCCGAGGAGGAGGGCTAGGTTCAGCAGCATCACGATGCCGAACATGGGACCGTTGATGTTCACGCTGCATGTGTTGTTGTTGTTGTTATCGTTCGTCGATTCGCTCTCGTTTTCGCTTCCTCCTTGGGTTACGTAGATTACTGCATTATATCTGTGTTTTCGGTTGTCAGTTAAGTCGGCCGATGTAGGTAAATGTAAATCTGGGTCTTTTGGCTTTCTCTTCTGTTTTTTTTTTTTTTTTTTGGTATTTATTTTCTTCTTCTGCTTCCCCTAGTGGCTGGTACGTAAAAACCTACATTACTTGTATGGCGATAGCGGTGAATAAGACGATTGTGCCTAGGATGGATCGGAAGCCCGAGATATGTGCGAAGTTCCGTACTGACGTTACACCGATGTCTAGCCAGCGTTTGCTCTCGTGAGCCTTGTCGACCTCCCGCCTCGTCGGGCTCGAGAGGACCTGGAAAACGTAATTGGCTCCGGCCAGGAGGACGGTGCCGAAAACGTTAATCACGACGTGGAGGCCGATGTTAATCCTCTGGGCCTTCCGACATTCACCAGACCAGACGGCCGATTCGCCGGCGAGCAGTTTCGTTTGCGTTAGGACTAGGATTAGGAAAATAATCTCAACGACTAAAATTATCAGGGATATAAGCGTATTGAAGACGACGCCGCCGCGCCACCCGGAAAAGTGCCTCCGGAAGCCGCTATGGCGGCTGTTGCTGCCGCTGAGGCCGTTCAGGCCCCGCGTCAGATCCGTGCTCGACGAGTAGTAGTTGCCGAACTCGACGGGGAACGAAGCGTGGCTGCCCTGCGCGGGCGTGAGGGCGGCATGGCGCTCGCCCCGGTGCTCGCGCTGCTCGCGCTTCTGCGCGAGAGTCTCGGGCGTCTCTCCCCGCATGTAATTTACGATGTAATCGGGGACGATGCTCCTGGACAGGCTCGTCGCATCGTCGGGCGTCATCCGGAGGAAAGACCGGTGCTGCCAGTTGGCCCACCGAAAATTGGAAAATGTAGAGAAAGTGGTCGAGGCCGCCTCGGATCCGGAGCGGCTGTGCCCCGACCGACTGTTCCCTGAACGACTATGGTGGAAAGGCCAGGCCATCGAGCGCCTCGTCCCCCTCGTCGGAGGGGGGCGTGATGAGGACGAGTACTCGGTACTCTCCTGAATCCTGTTTGTCTTGTTAGGCCCGAGATTTATGGCGTACACACAAAAAAGAAAGCCGCACTGCAAACTAGGGGAGGAGATTTTTTTCAATTACATTTCCAAGGGCTCGACATTCCGCATAATCCCATTGTCGTCCATTATATACCGGCCAGCAGCCTGTCCATTATTGCTATTTCTCGACGAAGACTCCATCGTGGGAGGAGCTCACTCGATTGGACACCAGAAACGAAAGACATATACAACATGTATATATATATTTATATATAAAACTTTAAAAAACCAAGCGGATAAACGAATCGTAACGAAGAGAAGGCTAAATTGTTAGAAACAATGAGGGGAAACGAAGGGACACACACAGCGTAAACTGCGTTACTACTACGTGGAAAACGAATGAAAGGCAGGCAAAAACAAGCCGAGAACAAGAAGATCAACCTATGGGAACGGCAGGCGTAGGTATGGTAGGGCGCTGGTGAGTGGTCTTCTAAGTACGTCGGGCAATATCTGACCAACCGCGATCCTTCTCTCCCGCCAACCCGCCCGCCGATGGCTTTCCCGTACCCTGTTCATAATTCGACACAGCTAACGCTCACCCACGACAAGTTGAGATGGGCTTTGCGATGCTGCTGGCTGTACCGTACCGTCTACTCTCTCCGGGATGCCCTGCTTAGAACTTGGACACCAAGGGCTGACAGGGGTCGTGAGGCATTAAGGCCCCTAAATTTACCATGTGGGAGCCAATCAAAGCCAACGCCTCCCACGACCACCCACTAGCATCTGTCTTGAATTTAATTGAAACGGAGGCTTTGTCAAGGTTGCTTGTTCCCACCTTGCTTCCCACCGTAAAATACAACGCTACACACAAATAACTACATAACTACATAAGTAGTTAACCGTATCTGCCTCTACCTACGTAGTTTGCGATAGGGCATGATGCGGATACGTACGTGGCGCAATTGTGCATATGCACGCGTTGCTTGCTTGCGTTGTTCACCCTAACTAGAGCCCGTTACCGGGCTATATACGGTGAGCAAGTCAATACCTATGGTGAGGCCCTACCTCTAACTTATCAAGTTGGCCACGTTGGGCACAGACCTGATCTTCATCAGTCACCCGGGAGGGAGAGAAAGGTCACGGAAGCGAATGGGCTGATGAGATGTGATGGAATGCCACTTAGTTATGCACTGGCTTGGCAGGCCGATGAAAAGCCCTCCCGAATGATTTCTCTTTTACTTTTATTAATATCGAAAGGGCAGGATGGTTAGGTACATAGTTAGATTTCTTCATCCTAGAACGACATCTCCCGCTGGCTAGAAGGCCATCGCACCACCAAATGTCTCCATACAGATCCACTTATGCCGGGTACAGCCTGGCCTTAGCGGCGATGAGCAAGCCTGGAAGCACGACCAGTGTTTCATCACGTTCAGGGAGTAGTTAAAGCCCCCACAATATCCGAGCTGGCACAAAAAGCTGGCTGGTCGTGATCTGTGATCTATGATTTAAAACCTCGGATAACCCCCCTATCTCGACATCTTGACGGCTCAGACTGGAAGCACCACTACGAAATAGTTACATGAAATAACATTGTTCTGTTGCTCTTAACATATGTACATACTTAAATAAGTTCGTCGTGATATTGGACTATCTATATCGATACTTATCGTTCGATCACAAAGTGACAGGCTATTCCCGTCGGGTCCTTGCAGTTCTGTGCTGGGTTCTAACTTATGCTTTAAGTCGTTAATTAACAATCTCAGTAACACGAAGATCAAGACGTTCTCCAGGCCACACCCCGCAGTCAATCTATCTATTCTCCGCGCATGGTATTTAGATCTTGATGCGGGGGTAGAGATCAAGGACTTAAGTAGAAAGAGTTCGTTTACCCCGATGCTGAAGCTGGTGATCACGAAAGCCGTACATATACATGCCTAGACAAGGAAGTAATGTGTGTATAGATGGTGCGTTGGCATCTATACTCGGCCTAAAGCGTCTAGTCCTCAAGTAGTGAAAGAGCGTGTTAAATAAACGTATTTACGTTTCTTAAAAGCATAGAACCCCATGACGATACGAGGCCAGATTTAGTGGCATAATTCGAATTGCTATTTAAAGATTAGCTTCAATCTACCCTCAATGCCTGCTACCTAGCGAAAATGGATGAAAACGAGATCGTGAATGTTAGTGTTGTTTCGGATTGTTTCTCCTCGAGCCGACAGGCCTCATGCAAGTGCACTGAAATGTTTTGAGCTTACGTCAGACATGTACGAAGTAAAACAGAGCAGCGATTATCAAGATAAGATCAGTCAGTCATCATCAGTCCCTTACATGGACCGTTGAGAATTCCAAGGTGGGCATGACGTTGATAAATAAGCGGCTTGGCTTTGAAGAGCCAACATGTCCCCTACAACTGAACATCCGCACTCGTCATATATGTTAACAGTCCGTAGATTATATCAGCTTCGTTTCTCTACATTGTAAATAACTCCTATGAGGCCCAACCTTGATCTCCAGTCAACTCTTGACATAACATGCGTTTTGTACTTCCCTGGAGATCCGCTAGAAGAGCGAAATAGAAGTATCCGTCTAGTAATGTGGTTTTAGGACGTCGAATTAAGCACTATCAATTAATATATGACTAATCACGTAGCTGATAGATGGGGAAAGGAGGAGGATCCTTCACTTGCATACATGTATGCAGTCGGTTTATCAGATCCATTGGTTTTACGAAGTACGGTGGACTAAAATCCCACTCAGACGGACTCGGCAATCCACATATTCATCGGCCGACCGAAGAACGGAACCGAGAGAATGGAATGGTCCGTTCCATTATTAAACCCGACAGTTAGGAGTGATCAATAAAAGGCCACCTAGGCTGGTAACCCAACGTTTGGAAAACATTCCTCTGGATATACCAAAACTTCTTAATTATAACCTGGTGAACACTATCCCTTCGACACACAATAACAGCACAAGCAGCATGGCTTCCGGCCCGAACACCGACCTCGCAGCTTTGAATTCGGCCGTCTTAGGCGCCAAGATGCCCGAGATCACACTACCTGACGGAAGCAAGGTGCAAACCGGGACTGTTGGGTAAGGCGACCTGCATATTAATCCAACTAAACTACACACGCACAAACTTTATATCGTTCTACAACCCCCTATCTTCTCCGCCTAGAGCATCGGTAAGCTAATCGACTTGGGCGCCTATCTGAACAGGGCCCTCCTGATCAACATCCGTGCCTACAACGAGGCGTATGCAGCAGGAGACAAGGGGAAGACGGCGAAGCTAGAGGAGGCCATGGCCGCGACACTGCCGTTGCTGGATCGGGTAGGCATGTTCGACCTCTTCACTCCGGGCGAGTGGATTCAGGGTGCCAACGAGGGTCGGAAGACAGTAGGAAAGCTGTTTAAGGAGTTCAAGGCCCAGCAGAGCTCTTAAAGGGGTTGCTTACCTGGCGATGAAGGGTGAGAATGAGTTTTTAACCCGCATCAGTTGTCTGACATATGCGTAGCTTCGTAGCGTTGACAGACTGGGTTCACTGATAGGTTGTAGGAAGGTGATCTGAAGCTGAGGAAAAAGCCTTGTAGTACTGGAATCTAGCATTGCTCCTGATAGCACTACTATTACATCAGAAATGCCCCTTTAGTAGCCAGTCCCAAGCTGAACATTGCTCACGGATACGCCGAGCCAGATCAATCTGCGTGAGACGGAAACTAGCCCCCACTCCAAATGTTAACACTGCCGTAGGAGAGTTGTTGACACCAAATCGTAAAATATGTAACCCGTACATTCACGGCTCTGGAGCCGAGCTGCTGCTTCATGAGCCTCCCTGCTGCTGGATGTGATTTCCCAAGCCCGTCTAGGTGTGACGACGTTAACTCTCGCTGGCGGACGTCGGCCTTCTACACCACCCCTTCCCATTATTTACATACATTAGGAGTTTAAGTAGAGGGCTGCTCTCCGAAAGAAAATTAAGAAGTCAATTCGGTTGTCAGCTAGCGACAGTCCACATGACCCCTTAGGTGTCGCTTGGTAGTGATCGATTCTCACCTTGATAGATTCAAGATTCGCGATGCTGTACTACTAGGTAGCATATTTCATCCCATAGTCCAGTAGGTCTTAACGAGAGAAAATATACTTATGTAAAGACTTAGCTGGACTATAACCACATGTCTGAGTTATATTCGGAACTTGGTAAAATACATCTTATTCCCCTTTGCGACATTCTTTACCTGTTTCAACCAGAGTCCAGATTGATCATAAAGGGCAGAGGCTGGCTGGTGGAGTGGTCTCAGCTGTTACCAGTTGGCAAACTACCTAACCACAGCACTAAGATAAAAGTTTATCTTATCGAGAGTGGGTACTTTGTCTAGGTACCTGGGAGCTAGCAGCTGCATGGGCAAGGGAAAGGAAAAAAAAAATTCGAGAAATTCTTGAGCTCGTCCAATTGACCTGATAAGGAAAACCAACCTCTGATAGCGACCGATTTTCCATCTTCGAGCGACGGAACCAGACCGCCTCTTATTAATCTTAAACCCGAACCGAATCTTGACTTGTGTGTCTGTTTCGATTACACGAAAATACTATTAGAGTTCTGTCGTTTCATTACCACGTTCACCGGCAGAAAGAATAATACATACATACGCAATGGGGGCGACCAAACCAGAGAAGGCCGAGAAGAAGGAGAAGAAGGACAAGAAGCGAAGCGAGGCTGACGGCGTGACCAAGTCGTCGTCGTCTAAGAAAGACAAGAAGGAGAAGAAGGAAAAGAAGGATAAGCTCAAGAGTGCCGTCACCACCGCGCTCGAGGAGACGAATGGCGATGTTGCCGTGGCTGTTGTGAAGGCTGATGAGGAGGAGGGCCGCAAGACCAAGACCAAGACCACGGTGTTACAGCCTGTTGTTGGCGCGCTCGTGCCTTTCGCGAAACCGCTGGCCGATGAGAAGGGTACCAAGAAGATCATGAAGTCCGTTAGAAAAGGTACGTGTCTGTGTTGTCTATGATTTTGGGTTTCCTTTTTACTTGTCGTTCTCTGCGCACCTATACACTGTCTCCACTCCTTCAACCCAGCCTCCTTCCCTCCTTTCCACCCACGCTAGAAAAGCACCCAAAACCTTTAAAATTCCATAACAAGAAAGAGGAAGAGGAAGAGAAAACAAAAATACTAACCCCCTCACAGCAGCAAAGCACAAGACGCTCAAGCGCGGCGTCAAAGAGGTCGTCAAGTCCCTGCGCAAGTCTCCAGCGTCAGGCCCAGGCAACCTATCATTCCCAGGGGTCGTCATCCTGGCTGGCGACATCAGCCCCCCGGACGTCATCAGCCACATCCCGGTGCTGTGCGAGGACGTCAACGTGCCGTACATCTTCGTGACGTCGCGGGCCGAGCTCGGCGCCGCGGGATCTACGAAGCGGCCCACGAGCGTTGTCATGGTCACGGAGAAGCCGCGCGTCGGCGGCGGCAAGAAGTCCGAGAAGATCGAGGAGGAGGAGGAGGAGGATGGCGAGGACTTCGCTGAGGTCTACAAGGACCTCGTTAAGCTGGTTGAGAAGGAGAGCCGGAATCAGCTCAAGTTCACGTGAGGAGCGGCAGGCAGGAGGGGAAAATGAAAAGAATGCCTCTTGGGAAAAACCAACTCCTTGCCCTTTCCAACTACCCTGCTACCTAACTTGCCGCCTACCACCTTTTCCTGTTTGAAGGGGTGTAAGGAATCAGGGACGGACGGATTAATATAGCAAGGCCGGCATGTAAAGCGAGAGAAAAAGCGATGTCTTCGAAGAACAACTATGTGGCTACCGGGCACTTGATGCAGATGCCATAAGCGTTGTTTTGTTGTGTGGTGGGCATACATACTCAACTAGTTGAGGCTTGGTGGTGATGATGTATCATACATTTAGTTACTTCGGTCTATCAGGCTAACCATCCGGCATATGGTCTCCGGCGTTTTGGGGGAGTTGTTGTTACTTCGTGTCATTTCTACGGGTACTAAAATCAAAAATATATATTGTTCACTCGGAATTGGTGTTTTTGACATTGCTTGCGTTGATGGAAGCTCTTTGAGAGTTTAGGACATGTGATACTGAAACACAGTAGCAGTGCTTTCGTACGAAACCACTGAGCACGTCAACGTCGGAATTAGAACTGCTCATGATTCGCCTTCCTATAGGCAAGAGCAAGATTGGTGTACAGAAAGATGCTGTGTGGTGGGACTCAGCAAACACAGGCCATGATGGAATTCGTTCACCATACACTACCCAACATGAACAACAATCACTTCATCAGTTATAGCAGCGAACACGTAATATTTAACGATGCTTTATTAGCTATAAAATACAGGTCGGTTTCATTCATTTCCCATTCCACGGCGCCATCCGTCCAGCCAGCCAGCCCCCCTATGAAGAAAAGGCGGAGGAAAAACGAAGAATCATAGATTTACAAGACGAGAAAACCCCATCATTCTTCCCCTATTCATTCATGCCGTGGATTTCGTTTCCATCCCATCGTCTCATCCTCTCTTGTATGTTGGTGGCATCTAAGAGAAGGGGTTGGTCCGGGTACCCCACCAGGTCAGGAACAGCGACAGGCCAACCGTCTCGAAGACCTTGGCCGTAGCGCCGACGGCAACGGTGTCGATGGCGCGCTTCTCGGTGAAAATCTGGTTGAGGTACTGGTATAGTATAGTTAGCAACGTCATCCAACAGCTTCTTTCTTATGCATCTCCCTTTCGAATTTTTATTCTTTTTGAAAGGGTGCAGAGGGGACGGTTAGAAGACTTACGGTAGGAGCAGACGTGGCAAGGAAGAGCAAGCTGCCCAGGTAAGCGGCGCCCTTGTAGCTCAGGGTGCCCGTGGCGTTGATGAGGGCGCCGACGCCGTACGACTGCAGCGCCGAGCCGACCAGGGACGTTCCGATGGCGACGGCGGCCCCGGTGGCCTCCTTCGAGCGCAGGAACTCCTCCTTAGTGTTAGCGACCTTAGCGCGCTGGTAGGTCTGGCCGAGGAGGGGGCCTAGGACTGTAGAAGTTGGAAAGAGAGCGTTAGAAAAAAATTCAGATCAGAGCTAAAAAGGTAACTAGAGAATATGGTGGGAAGCAAACGTACCTGCTGTCTCAATAGACTGGTTGAAGACGACGCCGAGGGCGATGGCCGAGGGCTTGACGGGAGGGAGGTCTGGTGGTAGAATATGTTAGCGAGTCTGTTCCGCATATTTGCTAGTAGTGACCAATTGTGGTTTCTAGACAGTATGATGTAGATATCGAACTTCTAACGGGGCCACCAATTGGACAAACCACTCGAGGGGAGCAATAGAAGTCTTACAGTGAAGAGTGGCCATTGTGAAAAGTTTGGTGGTCTACTTAGATCGAGTTCAAAGGAGATGTATGGGTTGTATGAAGTAGAGGTCGAGGTCAAGGTTGAATTATCTTTACTACAAAGTTGTTTGCACGTATGTAATATGGTTGTAAGAGGGAGATAATATTGGGAGAAGGAACGTTTATATTGTAGTTGCACTATGTATGTAGGGACTGGAAGAGCTTTACTGATGACGAAATGTCTGATGAGTATGAACAATAATCCGGGCTCGCTTGTTCTACCTAGGTACCTAATGTTCTCACCCGACTCTAGCTACATAGGTACTCCGTACATGTATGTATGACAACAGGGACCAAGAGCTCTAGCCTGGGAAACACAAGGAACTGCTTCGCTCATTATTCGAGTGGTGATGCCAAAGGGCTTCTTCGGTTCCTTAAAGTTGTCGTTGAAGTGACGTAATAGACTTTACAACATCATTGAGTGAAAGCTTAACTGAGAGCTTTCGCGGGGCAGCTAAGATCCACTCAGCTGCTGCCGGGTCTCTTCTTTTTTTTGTACGTACATAACTACGTACAATCAGACACCGAGAACCACCAGTCGACTTCCAAACAAACATTGAATGTACTGCATGTGTACATACACAGCTACATATGTACACTAGGTACATAAGGTCTAGATGTGGCTGGGGAAACGGGCTCGTGAATTCTAATAACTTCACCACGTGCATGCTCCAGGAGGTCCCCAACTTCAAGGCTTCGCGGCTAGGACCGGCAGATCAGTGGGGGAAGGAAGATCACAGGAGGAGCATACTCTCCTCGCCCGGTCCTGCTATGTACATAATATGTGCTTAAGGGGCTAGTAATAAATATGTTGGGCCATTTGCCGCCAATGTAATAGAAGACACTTTAGAGAAGTGTTAATTTAATATTATAAAGACAAGTAGCAAGCTTAGCACTGAAGGTTTGCTATCGAGGTTTATTGTTATACGAATAGTAGATACACATGTATACAGGGCTCATTCGTGAAAATATGGTCGTATAAAATAGCCTCTAATACCTTGGCGTAGCATCCAGTTAATGGAACTTTTATTAGTAACGGATTTCCTTCCGAGGAATTGAGATTTGTATTAGTGGTTCCTTTTTTGGTGGAGAAAATCGATCTGGAAAGAAATCGAGGGGTATCGGGGAACTTGAGATCATTGATTATCCTCACTTGGGAACTATGACGACCGGTCGGATGATGAAAGGGAAAAACAGGGCAGGAAATACGCATGTAGTTTAACAAAGAACAACATGCAGACGTTCTGGTTGCTGTCAAAAGACGGTTATAGACTGTCAATATACGCTTATACTTAGCTTTTAGCCTCTAGGAAAATCAACATTTCAACAAGAAACAATAAAACAGTACGTCGGTATATTCATTTGCGCCAAAAATGCTGATGTCACTCAAACTTCTTGCATGAACGGGCTTAACATGCACATCTAAGAGTTTGAGAAAGAAAAAAAAGGCTTCTAGCTTTCGAGTAGCTTTCTTCCTTTAACCAGACAAAAAGCAAAAATACTAAAAATTAAAACATCGTAATATTCTGTCCCACTCGTCCCTAGGTCATATGCTGTGTTGCCCGTCCTCTCCACCCCTTAAAGCGAGCAGCGCCCTGACATCTGTAACATACTGCAGCCCTTCTAAGAAGGGCACTAGATGTAGCAGGTCGTTATCGGTAGGATCGCTGATCCATCCTTGTATTGGAATGGCATTATCTGCATTGGTTTGCCTGTTAGTTTGCTTGCTTGTTCTCTCTTCCTGGGGATCTGGAGAGCGGGAAGGATCTGGAGTTGGGAATATGGATTCAGGGCCTTCCATACCTTGATGGAACATGTAGCTCAGCGGACTATTGTCTAGAATCAGGACCTTGCTGAGATCTGGTTCCACCGAGCTAAGATCTTTTATGAATGCCCCGTGCCTGAACGTGCAGTGCTGCCGATAGTATCTCGCTGTGAAGTATTTCCTTTCCGATTCCAGCCAGTCGATGACGGGGTCAGCGTACTCCTGGACGGACGCCGTGAAAACGACTAGGTTGAACCATTTGCAGACCTTGAGACATAGTTAGATACGCACGTTTGGCATTCCATCAACCATGCGGAAAGCCTTACCTTCCGAAGAAACTCGTCACAATGCGGCCGCTTGTGAACGTAGTATAGGATGGGATGTTGTGGGCCTAACGCCTGGTTTCCCCCACTGGCGACGTATGTGGTGTTCAACCGCACTTCCACCATGTGTCCGGATCCCATTCGTCCTCCCTTTGACATGCTGTGAATCAGCGTCTCATCCAAGTCCAGTATCAGCGTTTTCATGTGCTTCGGGTCAACGGGCTCATATGGTATGTATGACGGTTGGCGCCGTGGGATCAAAGGTCGCGGGGGGCAGGGAGTCTTCGGATACTTGGTCAAGGCAGCGTTAGGCGAAGTAGGTGACTTGAGCTGTGCTGATAAATCTGGAGGTGCGAGGGAGTTCTTGGCGCTTAATGATTGCGACTTTTTATGCCTCCGTAGGTTTTCGTCATTGTTCAACTTGATCCGTATCGACCGTCGAGCGGGCCCGGGCTCGTCGTCTGGCTGCAGGGATTTGGATCGCGCGTGTCGGTTCGAAGCTGTGGAGCTACGTCGTCTGCCCTTGCTTCGAGTCCCTATATCGGATTCCGATTCGGAGGACATGCCAGAAGATGATGACCCGGAAGACTGAGGATGCCGGTTGGAATTCCCTCGAGACCCGTGACTGACGCGTCTTGAGGGGAGCCCTCCCTTCTCGCTAACGGCTATGCTTTCATGATAATCAATAGCGAGTTTCCGCGCGTCGCCACCATAGGTGCCATATAGTTTCTTTAGTTGTCGTAAGGGAGCGAAGTTGCCTTGCTCATCGTAAAAACAAGAGATCAGGTAAACACCAGGCGCGGCGATGGTGGATAAGACCCAGCGTACAGATATGATGAGACTATTGGCCATGCGCGCCGGAACGACATGCCAGTAAAATGAACGGACGTTGGGTTCTTTCAGGTTGCCCTTTTCTAATAAGGGCGTCCTTTCGTCTATGTTTCTCGAGTAGTCCATATTGTCGCCATCGCCGAAGGGAAACTCGCTAGGTTCGGACGCGATAGCACGACTGTCGGTGGTCGCGGATCCGTCTCTAGGCGCATGCCCTTCTTTATTCGATGCAGTAGCGAAGTCGATATGACTGAGGGAGTTCGATCGCGAAGGGGTGGGGGAAGATGTTGGAGAAACACGCGCAGATATTATGTTGAGGGAGTTCATCTTCCTATCGCCCCGAAGCCATGAAGGAAACCGTGTTCGCCCAAAAAAAAAACCCAAACACGGCAATCCTTGGTGTACCTAGATGAGAAAGCACAGTAATTATGTAGTAATGTGAACAATAGCTATCCCAGCTCGTAGTCGTAGAGATGCGCCAACCACTCGATCGTTTGTTGTTGTCCTGCTTGTTCTATCTAGATAACCCTGGCCTACAGGTGGGTTTTTGAGGAATAGATAGAGCTCTCGGAAGTAAAGGGGAGAAAGTGATGGCGAGCACCTGCAGCAAAGAGGAGTTGTTGGAGTTGACGTCGTTTCTTCTGCAAGCCTCGGTTGGGGGGTGATTTTCAAGACAATGCAAACGCCGTGGATGGATGAATGGATAGATAGATACGGGTATGCAGATAGATGATGGGTGGATGGATCGATCTGCTTATTACGCTTTCTCTACTTTACGGACACTGACTGCTGCACTACACTGGGTGCGTACCTCATCAAAAATATGATAACTACTTACTAAGTAGGTAGGAGGTAGTTATGTAGAATGAGCAGGAGTTGCATGCATTAGGTATATTGTTTTAACTAGTGCACCCTTATACTTAAGTGGGAATGGGCGCGGGTCTAGAAAAATGCTGAACTTATTAGCTAATAAACGGGCATGAAATATTAATTATTCGAAGGCGATGGAGGGATGGCATGTTGGAAGGTCATTTAACACGAAGAGGCGCCGTTGTAGCGTAAATTGCACTCCCAACAACCTGCAGGAGCTTATCTACAGACAGATGAAGGCCACCACTCAAATGATCAGTTCTGGGGCATCGTAGCGTCAGAAACCCCTGAAGCCACCCCCTGCGGGAGCCTACAATAGGGAAAGCATAGCGCTATCACGTGGACCAATGTTGAGTAACTGGGCTCTGGGTTACTGGACCTTAATTGCTGGGGCTTGCTGGGGATGGGTGCCAAGTGCCACTGCTGCTTGAATTGGAATTGGATTGTGCAGAAGGAATTATTACTTCTACAAGGTACTATCAACTACCCCGCTATGGCCCGTCACTGCACTGCACTCACACTGCATTAGGTCCAGAATTGAACCCTGTCCAAGCCATGTAAGTCATTCTGCTTTCCGATTCTTTTTGGAAAATCCTCGACATTGACTCATACATCACCAGATATCCGCAGCAACTTCTACATATTTTACAAGCGCACCAACTCTCCCACACCACACCACCACATTCAGATAACGATAGTAGATATCTACATAGCTCGGGAATAATTGCTTGTAGAGTTACTGTTGAAATCGGAGTCCGATTAACCCTCTTAACGTTGAGTAGCAATACTTTGTCAAATCAGCAGTGCGGGGCAGATTTAATTTCTGTGATTTAACGTCAAATACCACCCAACGAACATATTGTGCGCCATTACGAATTCCTATTCGCAGACACACATACTTGAAGTTACAGATATCAAGAAATGGCTCCGCCAAAAGGCGGGTTTGCACCTGGCCTAGATAAGTTCCTTGACACCTTAAAAGGCCGGCCCCTTGAATCTTCAGTGGATTTCCTCGTATCGTAAGTAAAACCCCCCCTATCACTATATAAACCAGGCCTCATTCTCCCTGAGATATCTGAAATAACTGGCGGCTAACTGGTATCCTTAGCCTGCTCAAGAGGCGCCAGATCAAAGGTTCCGAAGACTGTGCTATAGCGACAGCGCATATCCTCTTACAGGTTGTCGCAAGAGACAAATGGACCAATATCGATCAACTTATCATTCGAATTCGCTCCGTCGGTAGCCAACTCGTCACCGCGCAACCTCGAGAGATCGTTATTGGGAATATAGTGCGAAGAGTTCTCGGTTTGATACGTGATGAGGCCCTGGAGGACAGGAACGATCCGGGCAGCGATTCCATCTCCGACCTCAACGAGGTCACCCCCCCTTCTCCAGTTCGAGCTGCCGACCCAGGTGACTACAGCCTGGTTGGAAGATTGATTCGCACGCCCGCACTGAATTTACTTGGAGGATCATTCTCTCGTACCCAATCGATGTTTCAGCTGCTCTCAGATCCTGATCATGTCCCTCCCGGTTCACCCCAATTTGGCTCTGGATCCTCGACTCCTCTCGTTAATGCCCAAAACGCGAATGTCTACGCCTTCCGAACAGAGATTATTGAGGGGATAGAGGAAATTATGGACGAGATCAAGCAAGTCGATGAACAAGTCCAAGCCTATTCTGATATCATCATCCACCCGGGAGACTACATACTCATCCACCAACCAACGAGAACCGTGCAGAAGTTCCTTACCAAGGCTGCTTCTAAACGAAGATTTACCGTATTCCTCACAGTCGATCCTACTCAGGCATCAGCCGAAGAAGACCCATATGCCTCTTTCCGAAAGTCGGTAACGTCACATGGATCAGTTGTGGTCAATATCATGAACACAGGCTTGCTGGCGTATATGACAAGGGTGAACAAGGTCATCCTTAGTGCTCGGGCCATCACGGGCAAAGGCGAGGTCGTTGTGGATTCAGGGGCTGCAGTTATAGCCCGCGCTGCTCGTGAGCTTGGCAGAACAGTGATCGTTCTTGGTGGCGTGTATAAGCTTAGTCCAGATAGCCATGAGCTGGAGACGCTTGTAGAATGGGGAGATCCTTCTAAGCATGTCAACTTTTCGGACGGTGCTATGGTTGGACATGTCAAGGTCAAGAATGCTGTGTCCGAGTTTATACCAGCCGAATTTGTCGACACATATCTCACTAACCTGTAAGTTCTCTTATACCCCGTGACTGTATTGTGGTTTTTGTCAAGAGCTAATCGAACCTCCTTGCGATAGTGGAGCGCATTCTCGGGATCATTTACACGGCATCATCAACGACCATTATAAAGAAGAAGACATCAACTTCAATCTTGCTGGCAAGATCGAAAGGTGATGCTAATGTTGATTGCATACAGACATTGCCATATTCTGTGCGTAAGACGACATGCACAACTTCATGCGAATGGCAAACATGTAATGATACAAAGTGTTCGGCATAATCAATAGGCCAACGACTATACTTACCTACTTGCATAAAAGTAATCAAGAATCCGAGGGGGTTCGGATCTTGGGAGTGGATCATACACGGCTTCGGTTTTTTCGGTCAAGTGGGCCGGCCCTCCAGCAAGGTTGAATTCCAGAGCTCTATCTACATTCCCGACAGCGGGCTTACCTTAGCGGGTTGCCTCTTGGCCGCGTCACCAACAGGTCGAGGTTGCATTGAAGCTTACGGGGGGTCACAACGAGGTAGCCAGAAGGGGGGAGTTTACAGGAATTCTATTGGAGCGTGGGTTTTCAGCCCTAGGATAGGCTACACGCTAACATTACCAAGTGGACAGCATTCCTTTCGGGGCTGTTTGGGGCTTGTTTGCAGGTGATAGATTGATTGCCTTGGTTCAAGTATGTAGGTAGCTAATGGTAGGCGAGTGCCGTCAACTTCACCTACCCGGAACCTGATGTTGTGTGACACTTGAGCGCTGTCGCTTACCAAAAGTGAGGGAGCTTTCGTAGCCAATTAAATAGAATACAACCCACCCCAAAATCTTGCTAGGCAGCCGTTTTTCCCATACCTACATACCTACCTAGTCTAGTCCTGTCAACTTTGTGTGGAACGTGGCAGCTTTGTTTGTTAATGATTTAATTCTCGGGTCAGCTATTGAATAGTTATAAGTCTACATAGCTACCCACCACCTCCGTGTGAACCGAAGGATTCAGGTCAACTGATATAACAACTACACACCATTTCGACATCCATATACCTACCTACCTTCTACTAAAACACATATCTACTTGCTGCTTCGTCGTGACAAAACTTAACATAGGTAGCTAGCTAGCTACCCACCCAGAGCTGTCTGCACATCCAAACAAGCAAACAAACAAACGATGGAGCCACACGAAGACATCCCACCCCCTCCATATTCGGAGACGGACATATATTCGCAACCGGGAAGCCACGGTCACCACGCTTCGGTGACATCGGGAACCTCCTCTGGCTCCACCAACGCTAGCGCTCCCGGCACCGGCACCGGCTTTGGCGACGACGCCTCTTCCGTCGCCGCCTCCTCCTCCTCACCGGGAGACGGCGACCACAACATCATCTACACGCCGCCCGAGACGCCCCGGGAAGGGTCCCCACTTCATCGTCATCGCCACTACGACGACAGCACTACCGATTACATCACCAACGCCTCCGCGGAGGCGTACTTCGAATCCCGCCCCGCGCCCTCGCACCTTCTACACCGAGGAGCGCAGTTCGATGGTAGCGGGAATGACAATACCATTACCGTCTATATCTCCATAGCTACAGGGAGAGGAACAGGACAAGCGACTACCTCACCATCACTGCCGCCGTACCCGGCTGACTGGGCCCCCGCCCGCGACGTCACGGAGCAGGACTGGCATACCTTTGTGAACTACCTGATCCCGGACCGCGGCGGCCGCGGTGGAGTCAACGATTTGTCGTCGTCGTCGTCGTCATTCGCTCAAGGGGTAATGCAAGATACGCTCCGCGATTGGAATGTAGGATTCTTTGGGCCAAGGGGCGTGACGGTTCGGATCCGGGACCAGACCCCTACCCCTGCCCGTGACGGTGGTCCGTCGTCTATCGCGGCTGCTGCAGCCGCGCGGGATGCGAAGATGCCTGGTGCTTGGGATGAGGTGGAGGCACCTTCTTCTTCTCCTCCTCCTCCCCCTGCTGCTGCTCCTGGTGGGAATGATGCGCCGCGGGAAGGAGGAGGACCAGGGTGGAACCCCTTCGAGGTCAACAGCCGCGGCGTGCGCATCGGACCTCTGACCATCGATGGCGATAGAGTCTCCATCGGCCAGTCGTTCCAGGTGGATAGTAGAGGTGTACGCTGGGGAGGTCGTACGATCGGTGGTGCTGGACAACCGCCGGTTCCGACCCCCTTTGATGGCCAACACCAGCAGTCTCGTGGTGGGGAGCGTGGGCCCGCGATCGGATGCGGCAGTATGGGGATGAGGGGAGGCTGGGGTAGCGGCCACTTACCCGGAGGTGTGGGAATGGGAATGGGAGCAGGAGTAGGAGGACCAGGTTTCGGGGCTCCTTGGAACCCGTTCGACCATGTTGCTCAAGCTCAACATACCCACGGGTTCCACGCCCCTCACCCCGGTATCCACCGTCCGCGAAGCGCATCTGACGCCTCATTTGCCTCATCGCCCTCGTCCTCCTCGTCCACCTCGGACTCCTCCGATTCCAGCTCCTCCGACTCCTCCATCGGCAGTCTCCCGGCCTACGAAGACCTCCAAGACGCCCAAATCCCCGTAACCCGACAATCGATCACGACGTGGCTCTCGCACCCCGAGCAGCCCGTGACCAGAGCGATGGTCAAAGCGGCACGAGCCGACATCCGCGCTGCTGCGACGACATCGAGGCGGACATCTAACACCACCACCACCACAAACCTCCATCAAGTACAACAGCAACGCCTGGAAGTAAGACAACTCCTCAACCAATTCCAAGCCTTCAAGCGCAGCCAGCGCGACTTGCGACGCGCAGACCACCGCTGCCGCCGCGACGAGAGGAAAGCGGCGCGGCTCGCCCGCAAGGTGGATAAGAAGGTCCGCCGGATGGAGCACAAGGCGAGGCGCACGGCGGATCGCGCGGGACGTAGGGAGAGGAGGACTGCGGAGAGGGAGGTGAGGAGGGCAGAGAGGGAGAATAGGGATCGTGGTGTTGGTGGTGGTAGGAGGAGGGGTGGTGCTGGTGGTGGTGTGCACCAACATCCTTCTCCGCTTGGTGTTCCTGTCGGCATGTCGATGCCGCCTCGCGTGCCAAATATCCACGTACCGCCACCTCACGTTCCGGGTCCCGGCGGGGCGTTCTTCGGACCGAGGTCTGGATTCTTCGGAGGTGGCGGCTTTGGCGGACGCCGTGGTGGTGGTTCCTTTGGGTTTGGAGGTGGACGTGGGTTTGGAGGAAGAGGTGGACGGGGAGGTAATGGTGGTAGGGGTAGTCACCGCTTCCCACCTTGGGCACGTGGCCCTGATGAATACCTGAACCACGGCGAAGAACAACACGACCGCACGACGACGGGCGTCATTTTCGATGCTGATAACATCCCCGGCGCGTGGCCTACCACTGCTACTGCTACTGCTACCGCTGATAGAGACGGACACGATATGGTGCCTCCTGCCCACCTCGGCGCTAAGTACGAGGCTGTCGAACGCCTCGAAGCCGAGATGGAGGCTAGGAAGAACGAGCTGCGGGCGGTGTGGCGGCGTGATGGTAGTAGCGATGGTGGTGATAAGGAGGAGCAGAGGGAGAAGGAAAAGGAGAGTAGTAGCGAGAAGGCTAAGTTGGTCGAGGTCGATAGGCTTGAGGTCGAGATGCGGAGGCTTGCGGCTGAGGTCGAGAGGTTGAGGCTTGAGGCTGATGAGGAGTTTGCTAGGGGCTTTGTTGAGAGGGGGTTGTGATGATGATGAGGATGTTGTAAGCATGGGAGGGAGTAGAGAGGGAGGCAATATGCGAGGTCATGTGGTTAGCCTTATGAGCTGTCTACCACTGAGATAGAGAAGTATCTATTGTAGTTTGACACAGTTGATATGGAGGTCATTCTTAGTATTTGAATTAAAAAAACAAAATATAATGGCAATCGATTGGTGTTAAGGGCGGTGTATAATGACATGGAATGATGAGATTTGCAAGGAACTAATCTGGGATACTTGTCACGGCTGCTCTCATTCGCCTTTTTCTTAATTAACTAGGGGTTTACTTCAAGCGGTGGGCTATGATAGCTTATATTAAGTGCATGCCATAGAACATGTCGGTGGCATGCTTGGTTAGTCAAGTCTCATGATAAGCCTTTTAGCAGGACTGTCCCTTCATTTGTCTTCAGAGAAAATGTAGTTACTTTTGTTTTTTGGCTGGCCCAATAGCTACCCGATGCCCATGCTTTTTTATTCTCTATGCCCTCTAATCGCCTCTCATGAGTAGCGTATCCATCATGATCTCATCAAATCCTACCGCATCCATTTTATTCCATTCCACTCTACCCTACGAACCTGCCTGCCTCGCCCACCCAACTCACGTATGCTTACTCTCATCCTTCTCAACAAGCGCCGAGACACCCAGCGCGCGGCCGACCTTGACCTTGCGCTTCTGCTCCTTCGGCCTGGACGGCAGCGCCTTTCCGGCCTCGCCGACGGGCTCGCCCTCGTCCTCGTGCTCCTCCCCCTCGCCGTCCTCGTCTTCCTTATCGTCGCCCTCCGCGTCTCTGGACTCCTGGATCTGGCGCCGGATCGTCGAGAGGTCCAGGCGCATGCAGAAGGCGTCCTCGGCGTCCGCGTAGTACTTGGACTCGGTCTTCTCCTGGTCGAACCCGAGCGTCTTCGTGTACAGGTGGATGGCGGCGCGGTTCGACACGCGCACGTGCAGCGATACGTACCGTGCGCCGAAGGTCTCGACCATGGCTAGCTCTGTTGTGTGTTTTGTTCATGGCGTTAGCTTCGGAAAAGGAAGCAGGACCGGGACGGCAGAGGAGAGGGGGTTAGCAAAATGTGGGGGGGGGGAAGACGTACGGCTCTGCCGCATGAGCTTCTCGGCGATACCCAGCCGGCGGTGGGTGCGCATGACGCTCAGCGAGGTGATGTGACCGTGGGGGACGCCATCGGAGGGCTCCTCCTCCATCTTGGCGAGCACGTAGCCGACGATCTTGGGGTAGTCGTAGGGGGTCTTCTTGGGCCGCGAGACGTCGACGGCGACGTAGCTCAGCTGCGGCCACGACAGCGCGTGGTATAGGTAGTACTTCATGAAGTAGTTCTCGGGAAGGTTCTCCAGGTTGGCGTGCTGGATCAGCGGGATGTCCCGCGCCTCCAGCCGGCGGATATCCATGGTCTCGTTTGTTTGTTTTTTTGGTGATTAGAAGTAGGTAGGTAGTGGTTAGATGTTCGTTGTGCTGGTGCCCCCCCTTCTTATCGTCTTTCCCTGTTTCCACTTTCTTTTCCTCGACGTGCGGGTACTGTTAGTTGCCCTAGATCTGATCGAAAACCTGGTCTAATTGAGGGTAGTATATTTCGTGGGAATACTGGTATCGTTGTGCTGTCGTTCAACCTGGAGCCGGGCATAGGATCGGAACGATACTACGGAATGTGAATTCAACATTTGATGTGAATGTGGGGGTCCCCCAGTAACTGCATAACATCTACGAGGATCCACTTCTATACCTCTATAATGAATTATACTCTTAAAGGATTGTTCCAACGGAACCCAGAAGCGCGAGGAAATCATAAGGGGTAGGTAACGATTTAAAAGATGTCTTACTTTGGCGTTCATATTTGATGGTTTAGGACTGGATTGATGCTATTTATCTAAAATATGTGATCATATATAACCCCATTACGTCGACGAGACACCACATACTACGACTGCTGTTTCCAACCATTGAAGGACGAGAAACATTAACATGGACTGAAATCCCGTGATGGATGATAAAATGTAGAAGTTCCTGCCATCAGGTATTGAAGGGGTTGCCCAGAACAGTATCTCACCCATGGGGAAGCCTGGCTTAATTGCAAGGCGCGACGACATGATAAATTCGACCGGAGCTAGGAACTTCGGCAACGTATGAAAGAACTCCTGCTGTCTCCCTTGGCGACACCTTAGAGCGCTTCTCATCTACATGGTCCAATAATCGATGTGTAACAAGAATCAACCGTATTTTAAAACCTGCTAACTTTCCTATAGGAACTGCCCCCGAACTTTGTATCCCTATTTCGGAATACTCGATAGCCTAGTACTCCTGCTTTGCATTCTCCCTACTTGATCGACTCGCATCTTTTCTGTTTGCCGAGCCACTCGATCCAACTTGGCTTGTAGGTCCCGTTGGCATCATACATCGTCATCGTGCCCACGAAAAATAATACCGTAGCACTGAAATTGGACAGTAAAAAGAAGTACTTCATAGATTCCATGTGTTTCGTGTCCCACGAAAATAGGTCCCCCGAATAAAACACGCAGGTGCAAAACATGCATGGGGAAATGATGAAGAATGAGGCAATAATGAACTGCCAGGAAGAACCCTCTGCATATAGAGATGCCACGACTGGAGAGAAAGCTATATATCCAGTCCCTATACTACGGAGTATAAGTTTCAGAACGACCAACTCCACAGACGAATAGAGCTTGGTGAGGGGGCTGGTGGCTGATTGGATTATTCTAACGCTCTTGTTTCTAGTTCGCGGATTGGTGGTGTAGTTTGGGGTGACTATACGGAGAAGAACAGCCCAGCATAGTGGCTCGACCAGGACTAAAAGATGGACTAAACGAAAGGTGAAAGCCTTCGCACTTAGCTTCATGTTTATTCGGAAGACTTCGCTCGTAGAAAATGCGGCGTAGGTGAGACATTCGAACAGAGGGATGAATAGAAGGGGAAGCACTGCCCAGGAGACAGGACTATTCAACGTCTCCTCCAGCTTAACTCTGCGCAATGCTAGGTAAGAAGTGTCTATATGATTCAATTTGTGATGAGACGGCGACATAAGCACCAATGTTTGAACTGTGGCCCAGCTAGTTACCATGCACCAAGCTGGGATGCGGATATTTGAGGGGATGGTCAACGCAGCCAGTTTGATAATTACAACGATGACAGAAACAGTGCTGCTGATGTTGATGAGACGCTCCGCACGAGGAAGAATGTTTCGTACAGTAGCTGTCTCATCAAATCGTGAAGCAGGGAGGTGTGGGATAACCGCAAAGTCTGAAGGCCGATCACCAATTCCTTCTTCGGCCTCTACGGCGCTCCTTTGGTACGTGACTGGAATAATTGACTGGCGGTCGGTAATGTCTATGCTGATGTTATGAGTTGATATATTATAATACGGGCGGTGTATACTTGAAGGGCTGGGCCGGCTGGGATTAGGAAGTAACAGCGTTATTGAACCATTGTCACGATTCCCAGGGGCGGGATCGATGGTCACTTCTGTTCCATCATTCTGAGTAGCCCTATCAACAGGATTCGGCCATTCGACAGGCCCTGAGGGCTGTATGCTCTCAGTCCAATGAACCCGTTCCTCATTATCGATAGCTCTATGGTGGGCCGGAAGCTGCTCATGTTCCCGCAGTGATTTAATCGCCATGATATTGAGCTGCAAGTGCTTCCAAAACCCCATCGGGCCCTCCAATGGCATATGCTGTTCCGTGAATGCGACACGAACGCTGTCCAATAGCCCTATGACAAGCAGAAGAGCCTCCATAGCTGAAGCGAGAGGGCTAAGCCGCCAGAAAAAGAATATCGCGCGACCGAAGCTGCTAGGAGGCCAGGTGTAAAGTAGGCTTCCGACGGGTTGAACAAGAAGACAAAAGCTCAGAGTCAGAAATAGACCGAACACATTCGCTCTGGAGAATGCGTTGTTGCCGTCATCTGAAGATGTGCTTTCCGACTGGGTTAGTAGTTCCTGCTGTCCTGATGACATTGTATAGTCTTGGGCTTTTTATTAACGGTCTCGGCAGGGGGTCCCGGTTGGATAGGGGTTGGGTCAAAGGCCAGTTCCGTCTAATTGGATGGTAGTGATGTATATGTGAGACCCAGATTGCCATAACGCTCAGGAATAACAATACAACTTATTACAGGCTTTGCGTACGGAATGGTAAATGGGGCCTTTTATTATTTAAAACACACACATTGACTGAAAGGAAGAAACCTGGAAGTGTGCACACATTGTGGTACTTACGGTGTTGAAAGCATCTAAAATTAAATGCACTTACTCAATAATATATTTTAGGAATGGTAACATACCGACAATTATTTTGGTAGTACTGTGGCGTGCAGGAAGGCTATGTTGACACACTAGTAAGTCGAATCAAAACATCGTTAAGGGGCCCTTTTAGCCCCCTACGGGATATGAGGAAGATTGGGAACTCGGTGGTGGCCATTAGTGCCAAGGAATCCATACAAAAGGTCTACCAATGAGCTCCCACCTTCCCTCACAGGAATAACATTTCACGCCCCCATAGGTAACCACATTCAAACTGTAAGCATACAATCTTACTAATCTAGGCACAAAACTTCAAGAATATATACGCAATTCTCACGTTCCTAGATAAGAATAAAAGCCCGTAGATGCCGTGCTGACGAGACTGTTACTTCCAAAGACTTTGTAGTCCTATCTATATTTTTCTTTTAGCTGGAAAAGAACACATATTGGTTTTTAGACTAGCTTTAGGTGGCTCTTCTAATAGAACGCCGATGGAGCGAAGCTCAGATCTTATGCCACATTCGTCTCGACTCTTCAAAGAGTAGGTAGTTCAAACATAGGTATTTAAATAAAACTCAAAAAATGATTTTAACGCACACCTTCTGGACACATTGGTAGATAGTCTAACCATTTCCTTGCTTGTGTGCTAAGAGCCTAGACTCTAAGTTCTATGTCATGTTGAATCCTAATTAGGCGAAGCGAAATCGATGACGGCGTTGATCACCTCCGGATAGTTCTCATAATCCTCAGTGGCACCAGAAATCACTGTGTAGAGGTGCTATCCCGCTGACACCTATTTTGAAACCCTTTTCCCAGCCAGCATTACGTCTAGATGGGGACTAGAAAAATCGCTAATATCTATGATGTGATTTTCACTGTATTAGCCATGATTTACACCTGCTATTCCTATGTACCGTAATTTTTATACAGCGGCGTTGGTAGGGTGAATATATGCTCATGATGGCGAGGGTCGGCGCGAGTGCAAAGTCTTTGTATATATCGGAGGCGCTAGGTAGGGGTTATATGTCGATGAAATATAATATCGTGAAAGTTCTGCTGAAGGCAGGTGCATGCTGCAGGTTGGGTAGGGTTTCCTGTAGGGAAATATCATAGGTAAGTCTGAAAATTATCATCAACACTAATAGACCATACCTTGAGAACTCACTATCAATTAACACAATGGGTTTCCAATGTGGAATTGATGGTCTCTGTCCTGTAGACTTCCTTTTAACCCTAGAACCGCACTAGTCGTGGTCATCTTATTCAACAAGTCCATCCGAAGAGAACTGGGAAGGGGATTTATTGCCTCTTGACCCTTATTCAATTATGGTAGAAATAAGGGCAATGAACATCTGTCACGCCGGATGACTTGAGTCTTGAAATCCAAAAGTACAGAGCTCTTTACTAGACACCTTGACTTATGTGTGTCCCAGTCCGCGCCCACAGTACTTATTTCAAACTAATATGATACAAATGTGAGCTTTACTAACTTGTTTTGTAGAGAAATATAGACCATGATGGACGGCGAGATAAATATCTTCGAACATGAGTAATCATACGAGAAGTTAGTCAACCCTTTTGATTTTTATAACACCAGGGAACAAGGTTTACCTCAATGGGAGCGGGAGTAGTCCCAGAATGGCAATATAAATCCTGAAAGCCTTCTTGTACTTATATCGGAGCTAGGAAATGGATAGTGCATGTAGCTCTAGATACACAGGTCTACAGCGAGACTGCCCCATTTCATAGATTCTGCAAAATCAATACACACTCTTTCCGACAAACCTGTAATATATTGTCACCATAGCAGGACCCTATTCTAAGTCGTGGAGCAGCTCCACCTGGCCCTATATAAGGTGTGTGCACCCCCCTAGTCCTAGGTGCTCCTTCTTCCCCCCTTTCCTCCTCAGACCTTTAGCAGAGCGAATACAAGGGCTGTTTCTGATGTGATATCTATGCATTGAGTGAATTGGGAAGGGGGACGGGGAGATGGTGTTCTTTTTTTCTCCATTTGCCCATTATAGCAAATAGCAGCAATGTCAGGTCTCCAGCGAACCTCTTACGCCTATAAACACAATAAGCGGGACTGGAGACACCCCAGTGCTGAAGTGAGATGATTAGTTAAAGATAAAGTGCAATGTTTCAAAGCACCGCGGGACCTTTTATATGATCAAGGCTCTTCTAGATCACCCTTTGATCGAGCTGATGTTGAAACTCCACGAGTTACGCTCGCCAGCCTTGCAACCTCGTATACGGCAATCAAGCCATTATATTTAATTAGTTCTATTGCCTTTGGCATCTCAAGAGATCATTTTCGGACATCCTAAGCTATGAACAATTTAATCATTTACTTCTATGCTCATTCCTATTTTAGGGATAATTATGTCATTGTCAGAGGCAGCATGCGCCTCTAGGGCTTCCTTGGGAGCATGATTCGTGTGAAGCTACTTGGCTATCTACCGTAGTTATAATATATGGTGATATAATGTCTACTTTCCATGAACTTACGCGTATTACGTGTCATAAATTCAACCCCAGTGGCATTCGTGTAGTCAAGTCATCTTCGTTAGCCCTCTGAGTTGGACTCGCGCTCGGCGTTGTATGTGAATAATTGACCTGTTTACGACCTGTTTACGAGGGAACAGGCCAGGATCAAGATACAAAAGGAAAAACCAAGGATTGTTAGAGCCGCTGGTTCTCTAACGGGTTCTTGGCCGTTGGAGGCTCGAGCTTTGGAAGTGGGAGGAGTCTAGACTGAAGCCGAAGTTCATTAATATAAAGAGGTTGGAAGATGCGAAGTGGAATAGTAAAAGTCACCACTGAAAAGAAAAAAGAAAAAACTGCCGCCACGACTCTTCGGGGGGTTGAAGACCTGGCCCTAGGTGGATGGCGAGGACAGATCTTGGAGAATTGCGTGTTGTCACAGCGTTTGAGGAATTTAATCTGCTCTGTTAGCAGCCAGGTCCAGTATTTATCCCGGCTCATGCTGCCGCGTCCGCGGTGGTCATTAGGGTGGTCAGGGTAGTGTATCCTGCTCGCCCGAATGTTGCAGCAGTGAACTATGACTATGTGTTTGATGGATTTGGCATAATTTAAAAAGAAAACTGACATGTTTGAACAGTTGATGGTAGTAGCTAAAGTCTTTGTGCCTGGCACAGAGGACCAAGTAGATCTGTAACGTCTGACTTAGCAGATATAATAGTTCCAGGGGAGCTCAAGTAATGCCTTGAGCGTAACTTGGGTACATTTGTCACCGGCAATCCCCTTCCCTGCGTCCCAGAATATTTTGCTCCTAGTCATGGTATTAAACAGGCCTGGATATTGGTCGCTGGCTCCAGGAGTTCGGGTCCCTTTTTAGCCATCTCGTCGGCTTCTTCATTGCCTTCGATTCCTTCGTGACTTAGTACTCAATGTGAGTACATCTCGATTATCGTAGCGATTTAATGGACCTTAAGGAAGTATGTATGTGAGCCGTCCGGGAGCTGTGGGATCTGCGGTGGGGCAGCTGTACATTCCAAAGTCTTCAAAGTGTCGTCCAGGCACCTCTCCACTGCTACTATGTGTTACTATGTGTTACTATGTGTTACTATGTGTTGTTGAATCAGAATATCGATTTGGTTCGAGAAATTCTCAACCAGTGCCGCCTTTAGATTATGTGAGCTACCCTTCATCTGACTGAGCAACTGGTCTTTCATGATTTCGGTATGGTTGGTTCGTGGGGTTGCGGTGTTGTCGAAGTGTGGATCGTAATCTCTGCCTTGTTCAATCCTAGAAGTCTGAGCACGAAGACTAGGTGGTATATTTGTTCGTGAGTTGATTGGAACCTCTCCTTGGAGGTTGGGCGACTTCAGGTTTGTAAGAGGAGAATCTTGGGTAGTGGAAATTGTCAAAGATGACTCGGAAGAAGACTTGGATGTCGCACTTCTTTCTGGAGCCCGTATAGAAGACTCGCGACCAACGAGACGAGGATACCTAGGATACCTAGTTTGCGGTAGAAAGCTCCATGGTTCCGTAAACTCAGTATCTGAAAGTGCATCTAATTAGCGTTTGCAAAGTGTCACGGGGAATGGAGCCAAGAGTGTTGGCTGCAGAATAGCTGCAAAGGATTGCCAACGCACTAACACTTGAAGGTCATACGGCGATCTCAGGAATGCAGAGATGCCTAATAAGAGCCAACAGCTATTATCAGCGTTTAGGACGGCAAAGGGATATTACAGATACGTACCTTTACTTTGTGTATATATATAATATGGACGACCCTACAGGCCGTACAGAGCAGACAAAGGGGACCTCATGGACCTTAGGACCAAAGAAAATTATTAGTTGAATAGAACCTCAGTTCCAAGCCTTCACATCCTTGTCACACAAAGGTTGATGGACAGTCCCGTCACTGCGAACCACCCGTGCAGCCTTGACACTTCACGCTGCAGCGGCATTACCACTGGTCATTCTCGGCATTTCTGGCATTTGTTGCTTCAAGCGTCTAACAAAAATCTTAGATATTTCGAATGAAAAGGCAAGGGGTCAGGCCGGGGGCGAAACTACTGAAGACAAAAAGTTGAAATCGTATGGAGGGATTTCAAACTAATACAGTAAGAGTATATCTGGAGAATACTGCCTGTGCGCAAGTAATAACCGTGAGTTCTTTCTTGTCGATAGGTTGGCAAAGTGGTGGAACTTGTAGTACTAGGAATTAGGCTACCGGTAAACAAACAGTTAGGTTTGGGGTAGTTGCTGTTACGGTGATAGAGAGCTGCATACAAAGAGCAGATTGAACTAGGAGTAGACGATCAGCTCATAACCTATAAGCTGCCCAAGAAACTACCGCCGTGAATATTTAAGGAGCAGAGCTGGATTCTAGTATCAATAGGTGAATACTACTTGCACTTAAATAATACCTGAGGTGAATGGCTGTTTTACATACCCATCAAATACAACTTTTCTCATTTTCTTTCTTGGCTTTCCCAAAAACACTGTTGACTGCGAGGAAGCCACCCTAGTTTTGGGAATTCCTCTCACGTCACTCCGTCCTACTTCTCTGTTCCTGTTAGCGGTTTGAACCAAACCTTATTCCAGTATTGTACTGATGTTTCTGTTTTTCTGTAGCGCCTAGGAGTACATTTATGTCTAGAAGTGATGGCGGGTGCTATGGACCACTAGTATAAGGACGGTCCAGGCTGGTCCCGGACCAGACTGTATCACTTAAAAAATACAACATCTCCCCCCCCCCCAAATCAGAAGCATTAGCTTATTAAAAAAAAGCACTGGGATAATACACCACGGATTATATCGTTATTTGCTAATTCATTGAATTCATAAAGCTTTGCTTGAGTATTCAATATATGTACCTAAGTTAACTCAAGAAATCAAATTATGTATCTATTTGTTTATAGATGTGACTACTGTTGCCGCCAGCATTATCCAGCAATGCTGGATCAGAGCTAGCAGCCTGGATACCACAGATATAATTGCCACGCACGTATGCCGTTATATATGCTTGAGTGACAGTTCTAATTATAACAATGTGTTCGTAATAATTTGTGGATTCAATACAACTTATATCCTTTACCGCCATCTGTAGGTTTTGGAGACTTAACTATAATATATGAATAACATTAAACTTTTGAATAAATGGACACTTAAACACAAGTTAAAACCGTTAAACCCGTAACATGAATATTCCTACACCACTGTCCGGCAACGGATCATCACATGCTTGTAAGCATTAAATCTATGAATAAATGGGATAGTATGCGGTAATGAAGTTACAAACACTAGTTCTACCTTACTCTAATGTTAAAGAAAACAAAGCAAGCTCCCAACGGGATGTTCTTGGAAATAAGATACCCCTGTACTGTAGGAACGTATCAAACAGACAGACTTCACGGTATGGGATAATTCTTTGGCATGTCTGCTCATATTTATTTAAACACTGATGATCACTAGCAGTGACTGAACAGTAGTTTCTGCCACACCCATTCGTCGATCACACATGTCCCAAGCTGGGCCTATGCGGTATCAAATATCTCGACAAAACATATCATATAATAATCAAAAGTTACAGTCGTCATCTAATAAACGGCGGTTCGGGAAATCCGCATTAATAGCTTGCATTGAACCTAACTACATGCTATTAGGAGCACCCGGAGCAAACCGCTGTTGAAGGATCGGACAGAGAATGAACAGTAAAATAGATGTAGGTCCTCGTCAAACGCAACCATTGTTCCGGCAGACACCGTTGCCTAGCCGTCCATACATTTAACAGCATCTAAGACTTGTTCCGGTCAAGGGAGCGTACAAACGAACTCTAAAGCAGGACGTGGGACCCTGTACGTACGTACGTACGCGTATATTTGGTTACAGGCGTGGTTTATACCTTCTCACTACGTATTATCTTTTTGCCCAGGCAACTATTAACTTCTATTTGTCCAGGTAGCAAAGGAAGAATAACAAATAACACATCACTTCATCAGCGTTCATACGTATCTTTCCCTTCTACATCACACCTTCAAGGGATTTACATTTGTATCACAAGTCTCTTTGGGATACTATCGATGTGTGTTCATTAATGCTTGATATACACTGGTAACTATCATAATACTTTGTCCCATCATTGCAACGAAACAACACTTCATCCCCATCATCCAAACAGACCAGAATCCTATCTCCGTCACCACCGGAACTGGAAGCCACTTGGAACAGCAATGGATGACGACAAGGACTTTCTCGAGGAACTTTCAAGAAGCTACTTTACCAGCCCTAACTACAACGAGTTACTTAGTAACGCAGACACAATGGCCAGTAGTCAACCAGAAATCTCGGCGGAGGCCGCCTCGCGTCAAACAGAACTCTCGGTGGAGGCCGCCTCGTGTCAACCAGAAAGCTCGGCGGTGGTCGCCTCGCGTCAACCAAAGGTCCGAGTCCAAAAGCGGGATTGTGTAGCCTGCGGAGACACTAAGGATCCAGTTGACCTTTCTAAGGCTCCATGTGAGCATGAGTACTGTGGTGATTGTCTCACACACTTGTTCCAGGATGCCATGGATACAGAATTCCTGTTTCCACCTCGATGCTGTAAGCATCCTATACCCTTTGAAGAAAACCGCCACTTTCTCGACGCTGAAGTGGCTCGGAAGTTCCCTGAGAAGGAACTGGAGTATTCCACATCCAATCGGACGTATTGCCATAACCCCCTCTGTGTGAGCTTTATCCCACAGAACCGGCATGAGGATTCGGTGGCCGTTTGTAGGGAGTGCGATGCGCGCACATGCATTGCCTGTAAACGGGCTTCTCATGCCGGAGACTGTCCCGACGATGCTGAGCTCCAAGAAGTCCTCCGAATGGCAGAAGCTCAAGGCTGGCAGAGATGCACGAACTGCCGAAACCTGGTTGAACTGAATAGAGGGTGTAATCATGTGATGTAAGTCCCGGTGATACTCTACTGCTTGGACATGGCTTACCATCTATAGCTGTCGGTGCGGTTTCGAATTCTGCTACACGTGTGGTTCTCGATGGAAGACTTGCGACTGCGGCCAATGGGATGAGAATCGTCTCTTTGCAGAAGCTGAGCTATACGCGGGTCACCCAGAGAATATGCCAATGGGGATGGGGCTAAATGAAGAACAAATTCAACAAGAAGCTGACCGACAGATCGCGGAGTTCGAGGCGCAGGCTCAGGTATTCCATGAACGTGCTGAGCTCCTTGAGCGTGCCGAGGAGCTGATGGACGAGAGAGGCCGAATGGATGAAGTAGGAAATCCGCGTCCAGATATGAGAACACTCGTTCGACAAGCAGACGCACGAAGGATCGAGGCGTTTGAGGCTCTGACTGAGGTACTCGAACGTGCTGTGGAGGTAGAGGAGACACTTCGAGAGGATATGAGAAGATTGGCCCGACTGCTACCTCCACCCCAGCACGTGCCAGAACCAGACGAGCAATGGATACGACAGATTCAGATTCAGATTCAGCAACGCCGTCGGCAGCGGCGATTCGAAGCACTCGCCGCCCACCCAAGGGATAATAACCACGAGTGCGACCATGAAGGCTGGTCTCGCATGAGAGGACCGCGTATGTGCGAAGAATGTGGCGATATGATGCCCAGATTCATCTACGAATGCAACCAATGTCACACCACGGCTTGCCGGCGCTGCAGATACCACCACCTCTAACTGCAATACGGAAAAGAGGCCCGAAGATGGATGTGGTAATGGTAGACCAGCGGTCAAGCAGATGTCTCAGCTTAAGAAGTTGCTGTGCATATCAGCAGCATATAGATGTCTCTAGTTGTCGCGGCGTCTAGTCTAGATCTTGTTGCCGCGCGCTTCTACCCCCACGCCTAACCCCAACCCCCACTTGTTCCCCAGCCCTCTTTGAAGCTTACTTATAGGTACCGCTTCCAGGGGTTATTGTTATCAGCTCAGGCCTTAGGCACATTTCATGTTGATGTGGCGGCCAACGGGAGCAACAGGATTCAGCCGCGTTGCATATTAATTGTGGAACATATTTGCTATGGAAAGGTCGCTCATGTAAAGGTAGCAGATTCTTCAAACGCATCGTCGGAGCACGTTGCAACTTGTGAGGGATAGTTCTGGCTTGGTAAGTCGGAAAGGAATTTTGATGAAATCACACCCCGTTTCACTTGTATTATGAGCTCTTAAGTTCAATACGGGGGTAACTGCTGTGGCTTGTTGTTGTATCATGTTAGAACATTAGGGAGAACCTATACCATCAATACAGAGCATATAACCACCTCGATGCAGTCCCTAATAGCCATTCATTCGGATCGCATACAAGTTCTACTAAGTCCGTTCAGTTCAAACCCCATATTCGGTTGCTTGCGGCACGTGCTGACCCAGAAGATGAAAGCGATTTCCGCATCTTGGTTGACGACGAGGTCATCAAAATAGATTACCATCGACGCTACCCTGCATAACATCGATGATATGTGTTTTGAGCCTCCTCTGGTATCCCTGCCACCTCCTCTTCCATCTGGCGTTGGGAATACGGCGCGTACCTCCCGCAATCCCACGAACTGGAGACCTTCGCTTTCCTGCGGTCTCGAAAACACATCTCCCCGGAATCACGAATACTTGGCATCCTACTCAGATGATCATCTTGAGCTTCGTGTAGGATGAACAATCCAGTCCGGCATCTACGAGGTCACCTGTCCTCGCTTGAGTTCAATGGTAGCTGTGAAGATTTATGCGTTTTCCATAGGGGATGCCTTATCTATAAGCGGAGACGATGGCGTGCCAATGGATAGCAGACTGCCAACTCGGCCCTTCTTTCCTCGGCTATATGGCTGAGGAAGGGAATGTCATTGTGTTTATCATGGCCTGCATCATCGACTGTCGTCATGCCAAGGTGGAAGACTTCGCTCCGTACCAACTGGCTTCATCAAACTTGCACAAGTTGGGGATCAAGTACGTGATATCAACAAGCATAACGGATTTCCTCATTCACGACAGGGAAGCAATCTTCATCGATTTTGAATCTGCTTTGCGGCTACCTAGCTAGCGCTGATCAGCTGGATCATGAGCTCAGCATGCTGCAGGATTAGTTAAGAGACACGTCGGGAAGAGCGGGGGGGCTGGGTCGTTAAAGATGGTTCCAATTGAGATCCCAGTGTTGATTTTTACGACGGGCGGTGAAATTATGTCACAATATCATTAAATAATTGATTGTGATGCACATTCATCCCATTGGTTACCTGAAATTCCCAAGGTCAAGAGGAAGGGAAAGAATATCATAATTGGCGGGGGGGATACAGGAGGGCTTAATAAGTCCAGCCCTGCCCTGGGGATAGGGGTATGAACCATGCACTATACAATGACAAATACTTATTTATAGCAATATGCAATAGTTGCGTACCACGGATTATCGTGCGGCTAAGTACCCAAGTATCCAATATTGGATATATTGCATGCAAGGCAATCATTATCCTACCGCAGATGTGGTTTGCCTGATGTTGTTTTTAAGTTAAATGTGCATAACCTCGGATCCAATTGAAATGCCCTTACTTATCACCCCACCCACCCGTGGCTATGTGGCACATTTCATCATCTCACATGCGTTGTAATATGTATGTCCCACCCGATACCTACGCGATACAGTCAGCCTGATCATCCCGTCCCATTTCTTTTCAATATGCAGAGTCTGGTTAGTTCCGAATTCGCACAGAAAACGCCATCTGACTTAGACACCCCAACTCACCGCCACCCGCCTTGTGAATTACTTACTTACCACAGTCATGTCAAGCCACGATAATCGCCGTGTGATATTGAATCTTCCCGGAATTCCGAGGAATGAAAAAAAATTGACATATCGGGCCTTTATGGAAAAGACCTATCCTATTTGCCTATGTAGCTACTTTGGGGGCCAATGGAAGCAAATCAGGTCTTCGGCCCTCCGGAAGCTGTTATTATTTCACCCTTACTTGGGAGGCAGGCAGTGAATGTTGTTTGCAGCCTAAAGTCTGATGTGGCAGGATGAATCAATGAATAACACAGGACAGTGACTTACTAACGTAACTCGTATCCTGCTGTGACAGGTGGCTCGTCACTGTATATGTAGGTAAGAAGTAGGGAACTAGCGCCTACTCTATGCACACAGGTTTGGACCAGCCCGTTCCTTCCCCGCAAAGCAAGGTATATGACGATGTCATCATGAATATAAGTAGGCGGCTTTGTCTGTCTTAGAAATGTGGGAGGACTTCTCTTTTGTCAACAACTTAAGCCTCCCGACGATATTGTTAAGTGGCGGGTTTGTCTACCTGACGGAGAGCCCTACCTTGGTGGTTTCAAACATATTCAATACACCTATCTCAACATACATACTATTATCAAGAATACCCGGCAACGATGGCTCGCATTGGCCTTTCAGTACTTGTTGCGGCGTCAACGGTCTCGCTCGTGACATGCCTATGCCAAAATCTCACGATACCCCTCTCCATATCGGCCCAAAACGCCAAGTTCGCCTTCACCGTGCCGTCTAGCAATATTGAGGTTACGGACTTCATCCTCAACCTCGCACAACAAGGAGGCAGCTTCGCAAGTGATGTCCAAACAGGCGTAAGTCCCGATCACCCAAATCAGGAGACATGAGAAAGGCTGACGTCAGCACAAAATAAAAGTCCGCCATGGTATCTGGTAACTACTCTATCGCGGCACAGTACTGCACGCCGGACTCGGGACTCGTCAAAGGTCTGCAGATTCTGACGCATGGCGTCGGCTTTGACCGGTCGTACTGGGATCTCCCTATCAACAACTACAACTACAGCTATGTGGCCCAGGCACTGGAGCGAGGGTACAGCACTTTCGCTTATGACCGTCTTGGCATTGGGCAATCATCACACGGGGAACCACTCAACGAGATCCAGTCGACATTAGAGGTAGCCGCACTTCGAGCCCTCACCACAGGTTTGCGGGACCTTACGCTCCCCGGTATTGTCGACTCCTACAGCAAGATCTTCCACGTCGGTCACAGTTTCGGTTCCATCCAGGTGAGCACCTAGGATAAATTCTCTTCCCGTTTAACCTGTTTTGGGGGATTCTGGTGTCGGATTACATTATTTGATCAGCCAAGTGCTTCAAGTCGTTTTTGGAGTATACCCACTAACCCGAAACGCAACGCAGTCATACGGTCTTACAGCAGAGGTGGCAGCAGAGGGCAACGGCGAGAATATCTCGGACGGAATCGCGCTCACGGGATTTACCTCGGCGCCCCAGTTCGTCCCATACTTCCTATACGGAGGGCAATTTGTGTCTGCGCCCACACTTCCGGCCCTCCAAGCATCCTACGCCAATGGCTATCTCGCGGCCGGCAGCGAATCGGCCGTGCAGTCCAATTTCTTCGCGCCCGGCACGTTCGAGCCGGAAATGCTGGCATTGGCGATGCAGACGGGCCAGCCCGTCACGGTCGGTGAGCTCCTGACGCTCGCGGCTCCGGCGTCGGCACCGAATGGATATGCGGGACCGGTTCTGGTAGTCACCGGAGGTAAGTTCCTTACCCCCCCTTTCTCCTCACCCCTTAGAATCGCAACCCCACTCCCCTACGTAGGGCGAATCGCTGATAAGAGCCTGTTATTCCCTGGCTTCTGTAGATCGCGATATCCCTTTCTGCGGTGGTAACTGCACGACATCAAACTCTTCATACCCAGCCCTAGTACAGTCGAATTTCGCCAATGCGAGCAATTTTCAGGCAACTGTCGTCCCTGGTGCTGGACACGGCTTGAACCTGGTGAGTTCCTGTGGAAATCTTGCGCTTGTCCCGTTGTTATCATTGGAGATTTTTGCTGATCTGGATGACAGGAGTATACACACCCTATAACCTACGGGGCCATTCTTGACTTCTTCGATAAATACGCCACTTGATAAACGTTGTTTGATGGCTTTGGTTCTAGCAGAACTTCTTTAATTACCTGTACAGAAGTAATCCTAGATTGCGAGTAGTGTCTAAGAAATAGAATAAATTCTTAGTTTTATATGGGCTACTTGGGAAATCCGACGTGCCGTAACTTCCCGACAATAGTGTGGAATGACGGAAGGCTATGTATGGCACCACAGAGAATAATACCCAAGAGGCACGAAGGCTGTTTTGTCGCTTGTAGTATCGCGATTTACCATAAATTGAAAGCTCATATTGCTCATTGCAGCGGGGTAGTTCTAGAATCTTTCATAGTTGTAGCTGTAAGCTTTTCCTAAGAAACCGCGTGCAATCAACGTGAAGTACAAGCGGAATTTGTTAGTATAAGCACGTATTACTTTATATAAAAGTTGAATATAAGTACATGCAAGCTGATGGACATTCCAGAATCTAAATGTTGATGTATGACAAGGTATTATGTATATGTCACGTTCTACGCGAATATTAGGGAGACAAGGCGATAACCACTGTATTATCGATGGTCCGAAACCTAACCTTCCAGGAATTCTAGGAAAGTGACAGCCTTTAGTTAGACCTATATACATATACCCGGCAAACAGGTGATTATACTAAACACCGGCCGTCACCTGACAGTATAAGTCTCATGTTCAGCATATACTGGGGTATATAATAGACCGGAGCTCTAGCTACATGTGACTTGGTACCTCACAGACTTCAGACTCCTTGAAGCCTTCTGGATATTTCTCAACTAGACGCCTCATTTCGACCATTGCCCTAGGAATTATTTAGTACGAAGCAGCTGGAAGGATATGTTATGACCTACGTTGCTCTGAATCTAGGTTCCTTTGGGAAAAGAGCAGAGTGTAGTAAGTCGTATCGCCTTGCATCAAGTTAGTGACAGTGAACTTCTGAGTGTTGGTGTTTCACATACATAGCATATAATGCGAAGCGGTCTTCGAAGTCCTCCTCTGGCTTTGAAGGAAGGATGTTCTTGAAATATTCTTTGACATAGGCTCGACCCATTCGATAACGAGGAGCTCTACAGCATGCTAGATCCGCTTCAGAGAACATTAGCAGAGAGAAAACAGGGTATTGTCTCATAGGAGCACCAACATTCATGATGGCCCCAGAAGGCACAAGAGTCAAACATCATCACCTCATCTGTGGCTGCATCCGGCTTGACATTACCGGGCCAGACATCGGAATGGCAAAGGCAGGGCTCAATGAAGTTTTCTCCGGTCTCCATGGGTCGAAGTAAACGAGGAATCACCTTCTCATACATGGCAAGTTTCAGCTGATTCAACTCCTCGTCCACGCCGTGAGAACGTTCTTCCTCATCAAAAATCTTCTTCATCGCATTAGTAAACCACTCGGTCCAGGTGTCCGTCCAAGTATTGTTGTTTGGCACAAAGGCAAGGTGGGTATTGAGATGAAACCCGTATTTTCCTGTTGGCGATTTCCCCATGCTGTTGTTGTGAAGCTTGGCTAGGACTTGTCCGAACCTAGCTGGATCAGGGAGATCATCTGTCATTTCCACGTATTCGCAGATATAGAAATGCATATTGGGAATCGACTTGTAAGATCCCCAGGCTTGAGGGGTCGGGACATTATCTGGGATAAAGAAATGGACGGTATTCTCGGATTCGAAGGTGCCTTCCATCATTTCGCGGCCTCGATTGCCTGGTGCACCCTGTTTCCCATCGCTGTTAGCACCTATTCTTTGACAGAACATAATTCTGGTTATAATTACCTTCTTGAAGTAAGACTTGAACGTCCCATCGGTCAACTGCATATCGATCTTGATCGTTTTAACCCAGGCACTAGCCCCTGATTCAGTCACACGAAGCAACCGGCTCCCTTCAGGGAGTGCTTGATTCGATCGTGTTAGCCAGGATGAATGCGAGGTACGAGTCTTGGGTTTCATTGGTTATTAATACGTTACAACTCACCGATCATCAAGTTCTCGTCAAGTTTGACATCTTCACCCAATGGATCAATCTCCTTAGCCTCAGCAACACCTTTCGCAATCTCGTCAGCGCTCATTTTTCAGACAAAGTTAACGAAACATGCAATTGCGGATTGAGGGGTCTAGGCCCCCTCCCCCTACAAGAGATTGGTATACCTTTTATAAATCATTTGGAGTAAGGCTACAGGATGTTGTTGGTTGCTCAATGTAACCTATGTGCAGCATCCGACGGTAAGCTGAGTGGCGTCTCATAGGTCAGGGTTGGTATTATGATGCCACCTATATCATCGGCCCGGATCCTAGCGCCTATGTGACAGGGGCTACAGTAGCCGGAAGACATGAAGATCGAGGCAAGCCATGTAATATAGCCAACTTGTTGGCTCCCAACGGCCTTAAGTAGGGTGATCGCCAACCCTGTAATACCACATAACTCCAACCCCGCTCGAGACCAGGATTAGCCATCCACATCTTTGAGGATACTTATTGCGTCCACAGTCATATCACGCATTAAACACAGCGCCTGAAGATGAACTACTATTAAAAATCGCCCTTCGTAGTTGAATCATGATTTTTCCGGATCATAGGAATTGGCGGCCTAGAAAATGAACACAGACTCATACTCTAGGGACTTGACAGAAGTTTTTTTTTTTTTTTTTTTGAAGGGACGCTTCTGAGTGCCCCTTCGCTGGATGCCGCCAATGGACCTGGTTCGTTCTCTAGCAGAAAAGCATACCCGCTTGTCTATTCCTCCCCCTATCACAAATATTGAAACTAACTATGTTAGCAGCGGTCTAACGTTTCGCGAAGTTCGACAAAGCGCTCTAGCCTCTCCTTTCTCGAACGTCGTCTAAGCCGTCTCACAACTTCCCCGCGACAACTTACAGATACGCTCGAAGATGCCAAAGGTGCCCTGGGATTGAATATCCTCTACGAACCTTCTGAGACCTACGTTGATCTTGTGTTTGTCAGTGTATTCCATAGATCTGAATTTGATATCTTACAGACCTAACTCTCGTTTTCGTTGCTAGGTGCATGGGTTAAAAGGAGGGTCCCGTAAAACATGGAGCAAATCTACAAACGCTGCAGAGTTCTGGCCGAAGGAATGGCTTCCATCCGAGCCGGGATTCAAGAACGTTCGCATACATAGCTATGGTTATAACTCAGACTGGGCTGAACGAAAAGGAAATGCCCTCAATGTCCATGACTTTGGCAATGGACTATTAGCCGACCTTAGCAACTGCCCACACTTACGCAGAAATAAGGAGGTTAGTGGTATTCAACCCGGTCCATCTTCTACATGTCGATTATTAACAAAGCAGAGTCCTATAGTCTTAGTCGGACATAGTATGGGTGGCTTGGTGATTAAAAAGGCAAGCTTGCATGCTCTTGAGGGCGTTGTCGCGGAGTAGGCTCTGCTAACTATCATAGGCATACTTATCAGCGACAAGAGATCCAAGTTTTACCGAAGTAGCACAACGGATTCAAGGAATAGTCTTCCTCGGCACACCACACCGAGGTGCAGACTCTGCTCAGTTACTTTCCAATCTGTTGTCTGCCGCGCTGGGAGAGAAAGCATATGTGCAAGACCTGATACCAAACTCTGGGCTGCTTCAGGTAAAATTTCATTCCTAGCTTAATAGCGCCGCTTTCTGACTTTAACCCTAGGCTATTAATGACGACTTTCGACATGTTTATAAATATATACATATCTACTCGTTCTACGAGACGGCAAAGACTAGCCTTGGGTACACACAGGACCTGATAGTCCCGAAGGACTCAGCTGTATTGGGTATGAATGGGTTGACATTACCGTTCGTATCGCCGTTACTAACTAGAGACAGGGCTGCCTCGTGAACGCACCCAGCCTCTAAATGCAGATCATCGTCACGTATGCAAGTTTAGCAGTCCTCAAGATCCAAATTACATCGCGGTCAGGAATGCCTTGGCAACAATTGTTGAAGCCATAGAGCAAGACTGTAAGTTGCTTTCTTAAGTACCTGCGATGTATTATGTTAGCTCCTAAGTGCACTGCTTTCTTTTTATCTGCGTCTGTCAAGGAAACTTTCATAATATTCTAAGTAGTACCTCCTAATGTTCAACAAAGTTAAGAGGAATTTAACGTATAGATCTGACACATTATTATAGGGTCTTCCTCTCAACGTGAAGAGCATCGGACGCAGATGAAGCTGATATCACATTACATCAGCGCCGCGGATCGGCCCGAAGACGAACTGACAAATCTGAATGATCTTCAATTAGATAGATCATGTATTTGGCTGACTGGCAGGCCTTCTTTCCAGGATTGGCAATCAGGCCAGTCCCACGACACATCAATAGGGCCCCCCAAGATGTTTTGGCTCCGTGGAAAACCCGGGACTGGCAAGTCTGTCATGGCAGCCCATGTTATCAGATATCTCGAAAGTTGCAACGCCGACTGCAGCTATTACTTTTTCAAACATAACAATAAGGAGGGCTCCAGCGTTTCTGCGCTTCTTCGCTCGCTAGCCTATCAGATGGCAGAGATCAACTCGTCTGCTCGCCAAGAGCTCATCGCCATGGTCAAGGATTCCGAATACTTCAACAAAAACGACGAGAAGTCTGTTTGGAAGACATTGTTCCTAAACCGTGTCCTGGGTGTCCAATTACACCAGCCACTGTACTGGGTTATTGACGCTTTAGATGAATGTCCAAATTACACTTCACTGTTTCATTTGCTATCTAAAATAGACAAGCTAATCCCGTTGAGAATTTTCATCACCAGTCGGCCTTTACCTTCAGTCGAACGACTCTTTAGCCAAGAGAAGTTAGCTGTTATAGTCGAGTCTATCACGGATGAAGACACGCTTGAAGATATTCGCCATTTCCTTCAAGCTTACGAAGACTTCCTACCGGTTGACGATGCAGAGGCGCGTCAAGACCTCATCAATCGCATTGTGAAGAAGTCCAATGGATCTTTTCTGTGGGCATCCCTAGTTTCAAGGGAGCTTAGTGTAACTCACAGTGAACAACAAATCAAAGAAGTTCTAGCTCAGGTACCATCCGAGATGGATTCAGTTTACCGCCGTATCCTGGCAGGCATCAAAGCTGTGCCTCGAAACGAAGCCCTGGCAAAAGCCATCTTTCGATGGGTAATCTGCGCTGCACGACCCCTCTCAGTTGAAGAACTGAAAGAGGCATTGAAACTGGACATCGGTCATCTTATCCCAAGGCTTGAGAATGTCGTGGGTAACATTACTGGCTACATGGTCGATGTGCGTGCAGACGGCAAAGTGCAGGTAGTGCACGAGACAGTCAGGTCATTCCTTACTCGTCAGGGGTTGGATTCCGAATATGCAATAGAGCGACGAAAAGAGCATTCAAGAATTGCCGAGGTTTGCTTGACTTACCTTTGCGGAGAAGAACTGCAGTCTTCTAAGATAAGGAAAGGGTCGATTGTGAGGACTTCAAAGCCTTCGGAACATTCCGTGTTTGGTAGATACGCAGCGACTTATTTCTCTTACCATCTGACCGAGTCATCATCAGCTATCGATTCACCATTGATATTGCTTGATCGATTCTTTCAGACAAACGTTCTTGGATGGGTAGAATTGGTCGCCCGAGCGAGGTCTCTCGCGACTCTGCTGCAGACATCTAAAAACCTCAAAGCCTACCTAGAACGACGAGCAAAATACCGATCGCCATTGGGTAAAGAGGTCCAAAGAGTGCATGCATGGACGGATGATCTAATTCGCCTAGTGGCAGCGTTTGGTAGGAGTATCACTGCGTTTCCAGGTTCAATTCATCTTCTTGTCCCACCACTGTGTCCGCAAAACTCTATGATTTTTCGAAGTTTTAACGATGTGTCGAGATCCCTTGAAGTGGTTGGTATCTCAGATGAAGACTGGGATGACCGAATTTCCTGCATCGCCTACAACGAGGGACAGGCATTGTCTATTTCGTGTCGAGAGTCTCGTCTTGCGGTTGGACTATCGACAGGAAACATACTAATGTATAAAACCACGACATTCGAGGAGATCAGGACCTTGCGCCATTCAGAGCCTGTTAGGCATGTTGCTTTTTCTAGCAGTGAAAGTTTACTTGCTTCGTGTGGACGGAAAAGGCTCGTCCTGTGGGACACTCATACTGGAGCCCAATTATGGTATATAGAAGTCGATGTGCATATTCTCAGTATATCTTTCGATGCCGAGGATACTGCTGTAATGCTCGCTACTCGATCGAACCGGATTTGTTCGTATGACATAACGACGGGAAGCCAACTACAAGCTTCAGTCTTTTTTGACATGAACGACCATGAAGACGAAAGTATAGCACACCAACGACCACCCACTCATATATCCATATCATCAGAATTGAATCTACTTGGTGTGGCTTATAGGCAGCGCCCTATCAGTTTCTGGGACCTTGAGGATAATTCATGGTTAAGCCACTTTCACAAAGGGGATCCTGGGCAATACCCAGGGCCTCTACTTGTTGGGCTGACGATCAACCCCAACCCCGAACTTGAGCTAGCAGCAGCATCGTATCAAGATGGAGATTTGGTCGTATTCAATCCTTTCGATGGCCAGCAACAGGCCGTCATAGAAGCTTCAGCCCACGTACTTGCATCGTCTCCGGATGGTAAGACATTGGCAACCGGCGACGGCAACGGTATGATTCAGCTGTTCAACTTTGAGACTCTACGGCTCATGTATCGGGTCTCTATGTACGATTACGACATACGGACAATCGCCTGGGCGTCCGACAACCTGCGGTTCTTTGATATTCGCAGCAATCAGTGCAACGTCTGGGAACCTACAGTATTAGTTCGAAATGGAGAAGCCGAGGACACTGCTAGCGAGCCGTATAGCGATGAAGTACCACGGCCAGCCCTTCTCGTTGATTACAAGTCCATGAGCGAAAACCTGACGATAACTGCTGTATGTGAGCACCCTAGTGGAAACTGGATCATTGCAGGTCGAGAGAATGGCTCCGTTTCTATATTCGACGTCCAAACAGGGAAGGAGGCCATTCAAGTAATAAAACCCATGGTTATCGCCGTCAAACTACTTTCATGGGGTGAGGCAACAGACAGCCTCGCGGTGTCTGATACCTCAAGTCGATTCACTGTGAGACCAGCAACTGTGTCGCCAGATAACGAGTGGCAAGTAGGAAAACCAACATTGAACGGGAAAATGAGCCGTCCTATCCAACAGATGATCTTCAGCTCATCGGGGCGACTACTTCTTGTTTCAACAGACACAATCGACGAAATTTGGGATGTGGTGAATGCAACACTGATCGGTGCACGCCCCAGAGAGGACTCAAAATCATGGCGCTGGATTAACCACCCTGCCTCGAAGAACAACTTACTCCTCATTGAGGACGGATGTGCACACGTATTCTCATGGGAAGGCTTTTCTCAACTTTCACGGCCGCACGGTATTGCCCTGTTAGGCAGTGGCAGGTCTGAGGTGATCCTTGACCATATACTTTCTAGTCGGAACAACCGAAATATCTGTATCCGAATTCTCAAGCACCCCGACAAGAAGTTCCCCGAGCTTCAGGTGTATCTTGCTTCTAGTATAAATGTGAAGATCGAATCGGCGAATCCCATTGCCGGGTACACAGCCCTTACGGGGCAGATCAAATCAGTCATTGGAGTATACAAATCCAACCTACTCTTCCTCGATATCCATGGATGGGTATGTTCCTTGAACATCGAGTCATTCGTGGCAGAGTCGGCTTATAGTAGGCATTTCTTCATACCTTTTTCTTGGTATAATGTAGGGGATCTGAACTTTGCCGTCACGCCCAACGGGAGCGTGGCCTTGGCGCGAAGAGATGATATAGTTATCTTCCATAATGGACTTGATTTCTTCGAGGAACATGTTACGTTTGGCTCTGTTAACGAAGGAGATGCTCCAGGAGATAACATCGGGGGATTGAGCGGGGTCAAGTTCTCTCGTCGACGCCGGCCCGGCGCTAGGGCTATCCGCTCCGACCCGGGCCCATCGCACTAACTATTCCGTGGCGGGAGCATCCGAACCCCACGAGGTCAAGCAGGACAGTGAGGAGTTGTAGCATGGTAAACTGTCAATATATTCAAAAAAAAATTATTCGTGTATATACTTTTTCGGTGCTGCAGCATCACATTTTTACCCCTTCGTTAGGTTAAAAAAGCAGTGAATCTGCAGCTTTGTAGTGTGAACCCTGTTGGCTGCAACATCCATGCCGAGCTAAGACCAATTCGTCTTAAATAAATCTATCATAGAAGTCATAAATTTAATTATCCTCACTTGTTGCTGATTTCATTCAGCGTTTTATTCACCAATTATTCATAGAATTAGGCCAAATTAGTCTGTGCTAGGTATAGATCTTAGTATTAATCAGTAAGGGTGAGTCCCCCGCGTTTCTGATCCGTTCATAGAAAGGTTGATCAGAGAAGGCGGTATAGTATTGCCTTATTCACAAGCTACTGCATTAAACCTATACTGGAAATGTAATAAATCCTAAATACAATAGACATGCAGTTGTATTCTGATCAATACAGCCTGCCCTTGCTTCATTGCCTTCACCTTGGTGGCCATCCATTTTTATACTCATCCATGTATACAAATTTCACCACGTGACTCAGACAGTTATTGGAGAACCAATCAACATTAATATTGTCTTGTTATCTACTTAATGTATTCTAAACGTCGTTCACCCGGTGATATCACCTCGCATTATCTTGTCATCTCGACAAGCTAAATTAACTTCTCAGTGATTAACTCCCGCCACGTATTCAGATTACTAACTGCAAGTCTTCCTATAGACATTTAACTTATAATGACCATAATGACTGGAGAGACGGTTCCAAGCGGTGGGGTGGTGCAACCACGAAATCAGCAGATGGCAAGCAGTCTCAATGAGGAGGCTTACTCCGCCTTTAGCAAGTCTAGCAAGCGCGTGATCGCCTTCACAGCATCATTTGCGGCCATGTTCTCAGGCCTTAGCAGCTTCATCTACTATCCCGCTTTACAGCCTCTCGCTACCGATTTAGATGTGTCACTAGAGGCAGTCAATTTGACTATCACCTCCTATCTCATAGTTGCTGGTTTGGCGCCATCAGTCATTGGTGATATGGCAGACTACACAGGTCGTCGGCCAGTCTACATCATCACCTTCCTGCTCTATTCTGCTGCAAATATTGGATTAGCGGTTCAAAGATCATATGCCGCATTGCTAGTTCTTAGGATGCTGCAAAGTGTCGGAGCTTCTGGTGAGTTAAGGTGTCTCTAGATGACGCCGCGGATTCCTAGGCTAATGTATCTGAAGGCACAATAGCTATTGCTTATGGGGTAATAGGTGATATTGCTACTCCTGCGGAAAGAGGATCATATGTGGGCGTACTCATGGGCTTGTTAGATTATTCCTCGCAATGAAAAGGGACAGATCCTTTACTAACCGCTATTTCAGCACGAATGCGGCTCCTAGCATCGGCCCCGTGCTAGGTGGTGTACTTGCTGAAACGGTTGGCTGGAGGTGGATATTCTGGCTACTAAGTATACTATCAAGCCTCATGCTTGTCTGTCTAATACTGTTCTTTCCTGAAACTTGCCGTCACTTGGTCCATGATGGCAGTGTGGCCGCTACTGGAGTTAACGTGACTCTGATAGCGTTCCTAACTCGACATTCCAAGAACCGAAATCCGCATCAAGCACAGCAGGAGAAGCGGCAGTTCCACGTACCGAATCCAATGGCAATCCTAACCGTTTTGGCCGATCGTGGCTCTCTTTTCGTGATTATAGTAGGATCTGTCGTGTACACTGTCTTTGGGTGCCTAGGAGCATCACTATCGGCACAGTGTATAGAGCTCTACGATCTTGACTATCTTCAAGCTGGACTGATATATCTACCATCTGGTATCGGTGGCATACTTGCTGCATATACTACGGGTAAGAATGGCCAGCGATTTACGTATCTATCTCTGTTTTCTTCGAGCCAGTCATATGCTCATTATTCATAGGCCACTTACTAGATCATAATTATGCATTCACAGCAAGAAAGCATGGCTTTGCCATTAGCAAAAGAAAAGGGGATGATATATTTAACTTCCCCATCGAGGAAGCTAGGCTTCGCAGCATTTGGTATCTCATATCAATCGGTACTTTAGCAACAATTGGGTATGGATGGGCACTACAGAGAAAGACAGTAGGTAACCACTGCCGTTGCCTCCGTGAAGAATATCAAAAGAACTAATGGGCGTCAGCATCTCGCCGTACCACTCGTCTTGCAATTTCTGACCGGAAGTACGATGGTTGGCATGTTCACCGTAAGTGTGTATCTGCAAACCAGCATGAGCTTGCTTCTAAGAACATATCAACAGATCCTTAGCACACTTCTTACAGATCTCAATCCTCATCGGACATCTACCTCCCAAGCGGCCTACAATCTGATACGATGTTCCTTGGGGGCAGCTGGTATTGCTGCCCTTCAAGCAATTACAGATGGTGTTGGATTGGGACTCTGTTTCACTATATATGGTATAATGTGTGCTATTACGATCCCATTACTAGTCGTACTGCAAGTGAATGGACTCTCTTGGAGACAGGCAAGAACACAGAGTACGGATGTTGAACCAAAGAGCTGAAACAATTGCATGGTGCGATTCGGCAATATGCAGCATATTACAGTGACCCGAATAGTCAATAGCGGTGGCATTTTCAAAGCTATAACTAAACCCCAAGTCGACTAATAGGGGTTTCGGGGGAAAACATGGAAAAAAGAAAACCAATATCACCGCTCTCAATAAGGGGTACATCCCGCAAAGATACTTGGCGTTTCTAGTACTAGGCGGTATCATAAGTCCTATGAGTGACTTACTACTGTTCAAATAGAGCGCTGTATTACGCTGTCTACTTCCTGTGGGTACTAGCATGGCTCCTTCGCATTATACTCAAGCTTGAATACCCAACAAAATTTATCCGCCTCGACTACGTCCCCGGTGATATCAATCCAGATACCGCCGCCCTCGCTAAGACCCCATTCCAATTCAATCTCCCCATCTATACCCAGAGCGGTGACTCGGTCGCCCTCGAGAGCCGGGATCTTAGCCTGGATCTCCAGACGCCCAGCAACCGGCTCCTGAAAACCCAGAACGTAAAACGCATCATTCGTCTGCGTGAACCTGAGCTCGCCTTCCTCCGGCGTCACAGCCCAATAGGTGGTATTAAAAACAGCCTCGCCGTGAGCATGAATCCAGGAGCCAGCCTCCCTCAGGTTATCGACCTCGACCTGAACGATGGACCCATCGGCACGGGGTCCGATATCGAGGAGGAAGTTGCCGTTCTTGCTGACCATGTCGACGAGGTTGTGCACGATCGTAGTGGCGTTCATGTATTCCTCGTCGGGCGTGGCGCGGTTGTACCCGTAGCTGAAGGGGTCCATCCCCTGGTTGCTCTCCCACTTGCGACGCTGCGGCGTGCTGAAGGTCGCGTATTCCGGGGTGTCGAAGTCGGCGGCCCACGGCGATCCGCACCGGTCATTGATGGTGACCTGGCGGCCCTGCGCGCGCGCCCAGTTGAACCACCGCGCTGCGAAGCCGTCCGTCCCGTTCGACGCCCCCGCGTCGCACCACATGATGTCGGTCTCGTACCGGTAGGCGAGCAGATCCATCTGCGGCACCATGAGGTCCGGGATGAAGTCGTCGACGGGGATGCGGCCCGTGTACGGCTCCTCGAGCCCCGTGTAGGGGTTGCGCGCTATGATGCCCGGATGGGACGTCGATGTCACGCGGTCGAACTGCGTGAACCCGTACTGTCCCCAGTCTGGGTTGAACCACTCGGGCAGCGAGAAGTAGGTGCCTCGCCGGAGATGTGGCTGGTATGTGGCTGCGGCGTCGAATAGCTCGCCTAGGAGGTCCCGTCCCGGGCCGTAATGCATTGACGAACGGTTAGTGATAGCGCCCGTGTCGAAATTGGCGAAGCCATCGTGGTGTTTCGTCGTGAAGACGAAGTACTGCGCTCCCGCATCGGCGAACAAATCGACCCATTCTTTGGGATCCCATGCCGACGCAGTGTAGTTCTCGAAGAAGTCATCGTAATTCAAATCAGGGCCAAATGTCTCAAGTCGGTATTTATTAAAGCCCGCTCTGTCTGCTGCAGCATGCTCGTTGATCCGAGTTGAATACCACCTAGATATAGTTAATTTCGGGCAATTATATCTAAACGTAGGGATTCAAACTTACCAGAACCATTCGGAGTAAGCCTCGTTAGGAGTAGAGTTGCCCCAACCACTTAATGTTCCGCAGTTAGTCACCGGGAGTTATAAGGTATAATTCAGGGGTGGGTGTCTCTGTTGGTACAGGAGAGTGGCCCAAAGCCGCGCCAGGAGGGACATAAATAACATACGGAACAGAGTATGGACCCCAATGAATAAATATACCAAACTTAGCATCATCGTACCATGAAGGTACCTCGTGCTGTACGATACTTGTGGAATCCGCCGTCCACTCCTTAAGACCAATTTCAATATCGTCAAATGAGAATACCTTGCTCCCCTTAGTAAAGTCTAGAACGACCTCGACAGTTCCATTGAACTGGCCGTCTACAGCAACGTCGACCCGTTTTTGATCCCCTGGACAAAGTCTCTTGACGTGTGTTTTCTGGGTAGTCGAGACTCCTGGAGCTTTAATAGATGCAGCCATTCCCGAGACGCACTCGGTTCCAGCATTATTAACAAGTAGCTCAACAATCTGAGAAGCTTCGCCGATCCACTTCTGCGTAGGTCTCACAGACTGGACATGAACATCGGGTCCCTTGTACAGCGAGAGTGCGAAGGCGTGCAACCTCCCAGACGTGGAGTTAGTCGTGTTGGGCAGAATAACGCCGCTGAGCATCTTCTCCGGGTCTAAGATGGCCGTATATTCGTATATATGAGAAGCGTTGTGGTTCGTGTCGTTATGGGTGAAGAAGTACGGGAACGTGATCTCGCCCCGTCTGATGGCGAGGAACCACCAGAACGCGTGGGCCCGCACCTCGGCGATCGAGGTGGTGTTGTCGGCGTACACCAACGTCAGGTTCCCCGACACCGTTGTAGACCGCACGTCCGAGGTGACGAGGACGGAAGCCGACACGTAGCGATCTCGCGGCACCGGGATCTCCTGGGCTGCGCATACGACATTATCCGCAGACGCATTTTGCTGGTAACCCGGAAACTTGAACTGGACACCCGAGTGAGTTGACGTGTAGATGCCGTTCTCGCCAACGACGTCAGCGGGCAACGACTGCCCTAAAGCGTCAAGTGAGGCTTCGCCAGGCCTGGACCCGAACGCTTTATTGTTGAAGTAAGCATCAAGGCCAATGGGGACAGACTATGGAATGATTAGTTTAGAGCAAGGGCACGTCCTAAGATGGGGTAGTATAAACTACCTCTTGTGCAATGACTCTAAGAGCGAGCGTTAAGCCCGACCACCAGGCAGTGGACAGTAGCATCTCGAACGATATGGCATACCCAGAGATCAACGAAAAAGACCAACCTTTCCGGGTAACTGGGACAGACTTATAATAACGATGCCAAGGCAGTCACCGCGATCTCGGTGAAGCTATCCCCTTCCCCCCGCATATCTGATATGACATAGTAGGGCTCAACCGGGTATAAGGCTACAATGCTACCGGGGATGAGTGCTTGCTTCTCCATCGCGTACCTTGAGTTACATTTCTGTCGATTGCCGATCCATAGTAGTTAATGTTCTATCTCGCTAATCAAGATTAGCCAAAGTTGGAGTCGGCGGATGACGTCTAACCTCTCCAGGTGAACCGGCGAATATAGTTACAGGGCTTCCATGTTTTCTTACATGGGACTTTTAGTGGGGGGACTTAACGTTACACTTGGTTATTTGCCTATCTGATCAGTGTTCCCCCTAAGCTCACCCTAAGCCAAGCCCCCCCCCTACTTGGCTTAGCTTCCCTCCAGGACCTAAAACTTACTTGCCCAAAGCTTTGACTTGCTTGGCTTGCAACGCTTGCCAAGGCTGGCACTAAGCCTATTATAAATTAGCCCGCCGCAGGCGTCGCCCAAAAAATAGGTACCTAGATACCTTCCGGAAAAGCTTTCGCCGGTCCTCCGACGCCGACTATATTACTAGCCACACTATCCGTACGGAAGCCACAACACAGCCACAACTTCGTAAGTAAGTCAAGTTTTGGGTCGTCAAATTGGCTTAGCTTAAAAAAAAATAAGGGCTGATTGGCTTGGCTTAAGGTGAGCTTAGCTTGCCAAGGCTTGGCTTGGGGTGAGCTTGGGGGGAACACTGTATCTGATAGAACTTCCACGTCGTACTTCGGACCTCTATCCGACATATTCAAGACCCTTAGTTGAAATAGTCGTCTGGAACCCGATAAGGTTGCACAATAAACATCGGGGCCTGTTCACTAGCGGCCGACCTAGCTAGTAATAAGAATATTAAGCCGCAGAGCCGGTTGAATCTTCTTAATATACTTCGTATTACAATGATGTTACCCGTGGGCCTATGGGCGTGCCGCAGGCCCTATCCACTTCGCATTTAGGCAGGGCTGCCCTAAATCAACCAAGGGCCCGAGGAATCGGAGCTAATGTGGGGTCGAATTTTTACTCAATTGCCCCTCCACTCCGGCGCCTGCAGGTGATGCAATGCGCTGCTGCTTGCTACCTCATCAAAAAAATAATCCGATAATCTTCTAACCAATAATCTCGGACCAAGGGGAACCATCGGCCTATATATAAGAGCAAACCTAAAAATTCACCACGTTAAAGAGGGGGAAAAAGGCGGCACCAGAGAGGTCAAAATCAACATGACGTCTGATGACATCTTCGACGATGTTCTAAACCTCGAGGAGGATTTCTACCAGGAGGGCTATGAGCACGGCTACCGGGACGGGGCCGAAGGGGGGCGGGTCGAGGGCCGCTCCGTAGGCATGAAGCAGGGGTACGAAAAGTTCGTCGAGGCCGGGCGGTTGCAGGGCCGGGCTCTCGTGTGGGCGAACCGGATACCCCGGTTGCGGTCCCTGCCGCCAGCGCAGTCACAGCCATCAAAGGAGGAAGTACCGAAGTCTCCACAGACCGAGTCTCCATCACCATCTACTATTCACACCTCGTCTCACCCCGGAGAGAACGCCGGCAACTCTGTGGACGGCGAAGACAGACACAGTAGGAGTAGGAGTAGGAGACTTCCGGACCTAATGCCGAGCAACAATGCGCGGCTGGAGAAGAACGTGGCGACGCTGTACGGTATGGTGGAGCCGGGCACGCTATCGACGCAGAACGAGGATGAGGCTGTCAATGACTTCGATAGTCGGCTCAAGGGGGCGCAGGGGAAGCTGAAGGTCATTGAGAGGGTCGTCGGCGAAAAGATAACGATGGCCGATTCGGACAGTGGTCTTTCGTCGTCCCCTACTACGACAGGGGGTCCTAAGAACAGCAATATCGAGGACATCGGGAGGATACCGGTGCCAAAGCAGGAATAATCGGATGCGTCTGCGATAACCAAACAACTATGGTGAAACTTGAGACACTATGGAGGGAAGGAGGGCTATTGTATATATTGAGGCCCCGTGGTCATAAGTAATTTTCCGCATTAGTTTTTACAAGGTGGGCAGCTAGATTTCAACGGGGAATTAGAAAGCAGCCACCAAAGCAAGCATCTGCCTCAGCCTTAGACTCCTTGCAAACCCTGACGTCCTTGATATGGAACAATATGCTCACATTCGCCGATAGAAATGGTTCTATGGCCTGAATGGACTGGCTACGTTGTAACCCAAACATGAGCAGCGGAATAGAAATTGTCTGAAATCATCGCCTGTTTGCCATTGCGAATGAATCTTTCATGTTTGAACCGGAGGTGTGTTAAACCCAGCAAATTCAATTCGGCTCAGAATACTAGACAACACGTGGGTGCTTAATTGTAAGAAATGAGGCCCAAAGAGAACTTGAAGTTGAGTCCATCAGGAAACCTAGGTAGGTATATAAGCTCGTGCTTTTTTCTCATTTGTCTGCCCTTTATATGTACAATCGCATCATATTTCCTTCCGCCCTTTCTAAGTCTACCACACCACGACCATCATCGCTCTGCTCTATTTGAAGGTTCGGCACGGGTACCTGTAAAAAGAAAGAGAAAAAAAAAAGTTAGCCTCATGTTTGGTTGCATTCTTTCTTAGGGATCGAATAAGGTAGGGGAAGGGGAAAGAAAGACTCACTCCTCAGGATACGCATTCTCCTCGGTAAGCGCATAATCGTAAACCTTCCAAGTGCCCTCTTCCTCCTTCAGCTTCTGCCCACTCGGCAGGGGCGGTAATCCATTAACGAGCAAGCCAGCCGCGACCTCCTTGCCGCCCTTCCGCTCGGCCAGGGCCGCGAGGCCGCCGTCCTGGCCCTCCTGGGCGACGCTCACGAGGGCCTTCTCGCCCGCCTCGCCGACCAGGTCCTGCTTCGGCGCCGCGGCGCTGCCGACCGACAGGAGCGCCACGGCGTCGCCCTGGTTCACGAAGCTCAGCCGCGGGTACGCCCGCCGCGTGTCCCGCTTCCAGTACGGGTTGTCGGCGATGTCGCCCGCGGGCGCCGTCACGGGGTCGTCGTACGATAGGGGGTCCAGGCCCCCGGGAGTCGGGTTCCGGAAGTACGGGTTCAGCGGCACGCCGTTGGAGCGCTCCGGGTCGACGGCTAGGACGCGGCGCACGCGCTCCCAGATGCCTGTGGATTGGAGGGTTTGTTTCTGTTTTTCGGGGGGGGGGGGGTTAGTTAGTTGTTCGTTTCGGTTAGGGTTTGCCCCTGCTTGAAGGTATTTGAAGATGCGGCTATTTTGCTACAGAGCGGCTGATACATATGCAGTTGTCGTTGTTGGGAAGAGACATTATTATGTACTTAGGTTTGGCGCGGCTGCTCGTAACAAATGGAAAGCCGGGGAAGCGAGGAATGGAGAACGTACTTGATTGATGCTTATCACGCCTCCCGCAACTTTCGCTGCCGCCTTGGAAGCCATGATTGCGGTGTGTGTAATACAATTGCCGTTTCGGTGATGATGTAGTTTGAAGGTCGTGAGGTTTCGAGATTCGGAGGACTTCGGATGACCGAAGTATTTCCGCCTCGAAGCTTCAATGGTGAATGAGAGCTTTCTTTGGGGGTGGGGCGGAGCTTAGCCAATCAGCCTTTAGGGGATACCAATCATTGCCGGGCGCAATGTGAATGAGCACATGAATTGCTGAGACGACTCATATATATGTGAAATAGGAAAATACCATTCAATTGAAACGGATTTGCTATGAATAGCTCTCTAATGAACTAAGTATTTAGGAATTGGTATTGAATTGACCATGTATAACAAAATATGGAAAAAAAATTACGTCAGGAGCGTAGGAGTGTTCCCGTCTTCCGTGTTGTATCGCATCGTATGACTACGTTCAAGTGACTAGATGTAGTTAACCTACCATGGTGCCGTTGTGTATCGATATGCTTCTGCTGTAAATGTTCTTAGGAAACCCATATCTTGACGATGGGATAACAATGCCAGGAGTCGCCACTGAGGAAATCACCCATTCGTAGCATATAGTTATATATACATGCTCCTAAGAGGTTCACGACGAAATGTAATTGAAATATAATTGTATCTTTTGCTAACCGTATCAACACCCCAGTCTATTGATATACAAGGTCGTGTCTACAGATCATATAACCTGCATCACCACCTCCATCTAAGCCTCTCTTGTATTCCCTTATTCAGAGCCAGCATACTCCTTGCGGCCAGCCTTGGAGTTCAGGTATTCGTTTCTAGTCTCCAGTTAGTTTCTAAGTCCGTAGCGCGTTTTAGACTCGTAGGTGTTATCTGCCAAGGACAATATCCCATACCTCTCGATCGCCCATTCCATGGTGTAGTAGAAGAAGACCATGGGAGGAGCCCAGTACAGAACCTGATTCCTGAAGCGTCGCCACGAGTTGAAAACGGCGGCGTGGGCGGCGCCAGCGAGGGGGTTCTGTCGGTTAGGGCTCATGGCGTAGCTGATGATGCCTCTTTGCTTCATGCCGCCTAGATTATTTCACTTTTCGTCAGCCCACTCGATTCTTCGAATATCCATATCCCATCATCGATTTTATGGTCCCATGCCGCAGACTGATCTTCCAGCAAAATCCAGTTCCGCTATTCGTCTCTTTATTATATTGATTATTCCAGTTTCCGATTCGTTTCCCTCTTCGTTAGATACACCTATTTCGAGGTTCGCCGCACTACTGTAGCTAAGGAGACATTGGATTTCGAAATTCACTCACCAAAGTGACCCCAGGTGCCGAGAAACCTATTCACAGAATCCAGTCAGTAATTGATTTCCAGGTGATAACTTCGTATGTTCTAAGAGTGTTATGCACCCCCAGCTTGAACCCGCCAACACCAAAGAAAAGCCGCAGCTCGGTTGTTGGGTTGGGCGCCATGAGAGCGAAAAGACGACTTACTTCTCATATTTGCCGAGGGGGGTCTCGGCGCCGGCCCGGAGGATCTGAGTAGGACGCATTTCGGATGTGGTGATGAGGAAATGACGGGTATGGGATCGTCGTCGTCAATGGGTAGTGTAGTTCGTATGATGTAGAGATCAATCGTTTCGGTCGGAAGCTCGCGACATCAAATTTACAAGCCGGCAAGAGTTCAATTGCACTCAGAAAGTGCACTAATCCCAATATAATTCAATCTACCCGCTTCGGGACTAGTCCGGCTTAGAGCAAGCCCCGCCAGAAAGTTCATCCGCCAGCAAGCATTGACCACTTTGATTTACGATACACCCCGTAAACCTTCGTACAGCTCCAACGATAAGGTGATTAATTGGATTGTTCGATCGAAGCTTCAACCCTGTCAAGAGACGACTTCTACGGTACCTCTACCCGCAACCGCAAACCCCAAGATCTCCAGACGGTATAAGCAATACCCTCAGATCTACGGCATCATTAACCCGAGTAGTTAGAGATTACGCTCTTCATCTCTACCTACGGCCTCGGGTATCCGAACCATCGTGAACCCCACCCGAAAAGAAGAAACAGAAACAGAAACAGAAAGAAAGAAAAAGTCAAAAAAATGGCCAACTCCCTCCTCAACATATACCGGTGGGCGATCCCAGCGGCGGTCAGCGTCGCGGCGGTGCAAGCGTCGCTCTACGACGTGAAGGGCGGGACGCGGGCGGTGATCTTCGACCGGCTGCAGGGGGTGAAGGAGACGGTGGTGGGCGAGGGGACGCACTTCCTGGTGCCGTGGCTGCAGCGGAGCATCGTGTTCGACGTGCGGACGAAGCCGCGGAACATCGCGACGACGACGGGGTCGAAGGACATGCAGATGGTGAGCCTGACGCTGCGGGTGCTGCACCGGCCGGACGTGCCGGCCCTGCCCAAGATCTACCAGAACCTGGGGCCCGACTACGACGAGCGCGTGCTCCCCTCCATCGGCAACGAGGTCCTCAAGGCCATCGTGGCCCAGTTCGACGCCGCCGAGCTCATCACCCAGCGCGAGGCCGTCTCCCAGCGCATCCGCACCGACCTCATGAAGCGCGCCCGCGAGTTCAACATCGCCCTCGAGGACGTCTCCATCACCCACATGACCTTCGGCAAGGAGTTCACCAAGGCCGTCGAGCAGAAGCAGATCGCCCAGCAGGACGCCGAGCGCGCCCGTTTCATCGTCGAGCGCGCCGAGCAGGAGCGCCAGGCCAACGTCATCCGCGCCGAGGGCGAGGCCGAGAGCGCCGAGACCATCGGCCGCGCCGTCGCCAAGTCTGGTGACGGCCTCGTTCAGATCCGCAAGATCGAGGCGTCGCGTGACATCGCCCAGACCCTCGCTTCCAACCCGAATGTCGCTTACTTGCCTGGTGGTCGGCAGGGCGGCCAGTTTCTGCTGAACGTTGGGAAGGCATGAGTTGAGTTGAGGGGATAATGTGATGTGATGGCATGGTGGTAAGGGAGAGAGGACGAGGATGGAGAGCTAGGTAAAGATTAAAAAAAAAGGGCATGATGTAACTCAGGTTCTAATGTCTACATAAGAAAGAGAGAATGAGAAAGGAGGGGCCCATCGGGAATGAAGAACGTATGGGGAGGACAGTGGTGGCAGTAGAAAACAATCATTGTATACTATTACGTCGGAGACAGGCTAGAGGAAAAGACCTGCTCCTCTCCACTTCGGAACATCATGAATAAAAATGTGTCATTATCGCAAGAGCTACCCCATTGCTTATTTGGAACGTCGCGCTTGGGGGAAATTCATGCATCATTACTTGCTCTATATATGCCATCTCTAAAGACAGCTCTTCCTGCAATCGAGAGAGAACGTCTCAGAAGAAAATGCGGCTTGCTTATGCGGAGGCGAAAGCACCACATCATACTTGCCTCACCTAATCTATCTCCCTTTCTCTGCAGCAAATATATAAGAGCTTAGTTCATCGTCGCGTTAAGAACCACCCCCTTTCTTAGCACCGACGATAGTCCAGCCCTCATCTCCGGGCGAAACAAATTCCCCGCTGTCTGACAATTTCCAACCCTCCCATCGCAACTTTCTCCACTCGTCGCGCACCTTGAGCTTGACGAGATCGCCTGCTGCTCGAGCATCCTCAGCACTGTCGTGGCCCTCTGGCACCCCTTTTTCGTCGATGGCATCCAGCTGGATCTTGCGGCCCAGATGCATCTCGGTGAGGGCCTTGAGTCCGTTGCGGACGGGCAGCCCTCGCTTGTGCGGGTATAGGAGTACTGTGTCGATCACGCTTGGGTGGACAATGCGCACGGCATTCAGGTCGTTCTCAGTTCCGTGGCCGATAAGCGGAGTGTCAGGACTCATGAGGGAGAAAAGCAGATCACGCGCAGCTTTTGGAGATGGTACGAGCTTAAGTTTACGCTGAGCAGGCTGAGTGGGATCTGAAGAGGGAACGACAGTAGGTTGAAAGTCGTCACCAGGTTTCCAGCGCTCAGCATTGACCATGTCTTCTGCTCGTACACCGGAGTATCGTGTGTTTAGGTCTAAGGTCTCCCCAACCGGCTGGACAAGAACGTCGAGGAGCTCTTCCCCGTTAGGCCAAGACACAGCAGTCAATCTGATGAGCTCCATTCCATAAACTGTATAGCCCATTTCGCAGTCAAAGCTGATCGCTCTATCGACAGGGACGCCGGGATTAGCCGGAGTTTCTGCAAAGTTAAGTACGCTAGCCAGCCTTTTGGGATCTGTCGTCTTGAATACGTGAGTGTCTGCAGTAGTACAACCTGCCGACTCCTTGTCATCGACATTCTGGTGGCAACAGCGATACTTTTTTGGCCCCATTGGTCTACCATTTGGTAGTCGGTTCCCAAAATACATCTTCCCAGGATGGTGTGTACAGCTCCCATTGCTTGCTAATGCGCCATCTTCTTGTCTTCGACCCGGGAACACTTGGAATCTCCTTGTGCATCTATCGCACGTCTCGGTATTGCCTGATGATTCAACGGCCTCTCTTGAGTTGCGAATATCTTCTTCAGAAGGTATAGATGTGATATAGCCGAACTGTTGCAGATCCTCCAAGTTCCGAATAAGTCTTTTCACAAACACTACCTCCTGGGGGATAGTCAAGCCAGTGACAATTGGTTGAGAGGGATCTAGCTTCTCCTTCACCATCTCTTTGTTTGCCTCCTGGAGGACTTTCGTGCGCTCTTCTTTCCACTGTGCAACTGACATTCTTTTGTATCTCATGATCTGGTTCTTTAAAGAGTTGCCGTAGACTGCAGGCTTTTTAAGAGCTGTGTCTTGCTCTTCATCCAGCACACGAACAATAACTTCCTGTTCAGAGAGCACTAACTTAGACCCTTTGTTGTTTGGGTCCTGCTTTAACTCATTGTTAAGGCGAGTATATTGTTCATGCAAAGCTTTCACCAGCTTCAGTCTCATCTCATGTTGAGCAGGTGATTTCTTAAGCAAGCGCGGATTAAGTGACTCTGGCTTCTTTGGCGCTGCCTTGACAGGTGCTTTCACGGGATCAGATGCTTTTATCGTAGATGCCAGTGACAATGAGGTTTTTGTTAGTGAGCCCTGTGGCTTCGCTTGACTGGAAGAAGCACTGTTCCGATCTACTTGCTCGACTGAGATGTGTGCATGTCTTTCAACAGGTGGCGGGGAGATTGGCTTTGTCGCAGTAGCAGGTTTGCTTTGAGAGAGTAGATTGCTAGTTTCTGCTGTAGATGGCACGTCCCTAAGTGTTTCTTCTTGTTGTCCTTGTCGCAAAAGCGTGGCACCATGAGGAACTGGCGATGCACTTTGACTGAGCTTTAGGCGTTTTCTGGGTCCTTCCTCTCTCTCGAAAGGTGAATTCTCATTCACTTGAGGATGTTGTGCCAACTTGGTGTCAGAAGCTTCTGCGCGGTCGTGGTCGCGATCATGCTTGAATAGACATTGAAACGCCGTGCAATTGTCGCCAGCAGGGCATGGCAGGTGTTTAAGGGATGATAACGGATTGGCCATGTTGAGAATGGCGATAATGACTCCAATGACAATAAGAAATATAGTAGAATAATAGGCAGGCTGATAATAGGGATGATCCAATATCATCCGACTTTAGAATGGGCGCCAGAGACAGTTTTAGCCCAACCCAAGTTGCTGGTTCTAGAGGTATGTACCTAAGTAAGCTGCTAACTAGAGCTGAGCAGTTGTAATTAGTAGGTCGTAATCCTTAGGTAGGTTATCGGTCGATAAGGGATAAGCGTCGGCCCACACAATGTTGTATGTGCCTACTTAACAAGGCCTTCCCAGAGACGGTGAATAGAGAAATCATCAAACCGTAGATATCTTGTAGCTTAAGTGTCACTTGCTGAGATATTGACACAAGTCGATCAGAAGAAAATCCATAAATGTTGCTGAGAACACAGGGAAGGCGTTGTTACTAGGTAAATCGAACTTACCTAGTTAAGAGTAAGCATAAACGTATAATAGTATATATGACGTGGTCCGTGCCCGGCTTTGCGATGGGGATCCATCAGTGTCAGAGCAGAAGGTACGAAGGAACTGCATTCATGTAATTTATGAATGATACTAGGACCATTCCATGCTGTTTTCTATGCTTCAATGTTATTCATTAGTTACGTATCCCATTATTTCCAATGCCATATCAGCAGTAATCCAGGCCCTTAGAGAGTTAAGTTATCATAGCCCACCAATGAGAAGTAATATTCAGGGGTCAAATTGCCTAATTCAGTTCAAATAATTCAACTAAATTAGGTTAACACCTAAAATAGTTCAGATTCTGTGGTCACAAAATATTGTGCTTTTACATAATGTATACCTACATATGTAGTTAGAGCTAGTAGGTATCCTTAAGTATGTCTTTGCTTCGACCTTTCCATGTAAGACCTAGAATAGAGTAACAACACGGAAGGTGCTCTTCAAATTCCATCGACGCCGAATAATTCTTTAAATTATCCAACTTATACAGACACCATATCACATCTTTGCCCCTAGGAAGCTCTTGTCAGGTTTCAACACTAGATTTCTTTCAATAAGGAGTTAGCCATTCAAAGTACTACTTACCCATCAACTATTAAAAGCCAACAATTACCACGGGCAGCTTTTGGACCAATGATAAATAAAAGGTTTAGGAGGTATTCCTCCATCAATATAGAAATCTCAAAACACCAATGATGCCCGTATCTACTGAAAAATATTGGGCATGCGCCTTTTACCAAGCTATTCTCTAAGTCATACCCACGGTATAACCAGGCCAACAACATGAGGTCTATGTGAGATTCTCCGACCCCATTGTGAATTAAGAAGAGTCTCTCAAAGTGGATAGGATACTTGAACCGTATAATCAAAGCAGTGGGTTAAATGCAATGGTTGCTATCCCTTTCCCGACGACATCATCAGGACAGTTCTTTCGTGTGCCATTCCACACTTGTCCTCCTTCAGCCCAGTTAAGTAGTCTAGAATACAAAATAGGGCTTCGGTCCTTGCCATGGGAACAGCTTTGGACGGGCCTTGCCAATGCGGCGTGGAATCCATGTTCCCTGGTCGAGGTTGTCTTCATACGTACTCCCACCCCTCACGTAGAGAATGGCAGCTTGTTGAGCAACCCCACCAAATTCCACTAACTCCGAGTCGTCTGCAATAAAGCATTCATACTCTAACAGCACATCGTAGCTGCGCAGCCGCTTGCCAAGCAGTAGTTCCCAGCCTCCTGTGTTGCATCCATAGGTAACACCTTCGGAAAGCAGAAGATTGTAGAAAAGACCCATAGACAACCCGGAACTAGGGAGGCCAACTTGGTAGTAGTCGACCGTGTCTCTACTGCCATCGGAAGAAGAATAGGTTTTCACTACATCAAGGTGCGTGACTGGAGCGTGGCCGAATGTCAAGCTCAGGGGCCGCCAACTAGCTTCAGGTCGGAGATACGCCGCCCGTCTCACTTCATCCTGCGCCCAAGGAAGTCGGCGAAACGGAAGCATATAGTCCCCGTCCAGGGTGAGATATATGAGTCTTGCCCTATCCCCTTCGGTGAAGCAATCCGCCGAGTTGAAGAGGCCCCTGAACTTAAACTTCCAAAGCGGGTGGATTACGGACTTCTCTTTTGGGTATGACTCGTGCCGCTGGTCCCCATTTTGGATGCTAAGTAGGACATCTCGGACTATGGAATGGAATTGCTTGCTCGTGAGTTGTGATATGATCAATGAATGGATATCAATACGTGCAATCCATTCTAGGATCAAGATGAATGACTCCGTTGGTAAGTCCTGGAGTCTAGCCATTGTTTCAGGATGGTTGACAACCCTGGGCCGTCAAGGCAACTCCCTCAGATCTGTCATGGAGCCAATTGATTTTAGTTAAGTGAATTTAGCAAAGACTACGATGTTAAAGTGGGTCAAAATCGACTGTCTGATGATGTCATAAGTACCAACGTCCATTAAATTTCATGAACCACCACTTATATTGAACATTATTACGGCTCAAACATGAGAGAAAGCGGAAACAGATATTTACGGAGATCTTTTATGTGTATTAACCTCCAAAATATAGTTATGTTGAACAAACATGTTGTTCACCACGATGGTGACGAGCACATATGCAGGGGTGGGTCACGTATGTCGCCGCCTATGGGATCCCTTATTTCATTGTACTAACTAATTCACAATGTAGTCTCAAATTGCATGTGAGGCCTTCATACCATCCTCGTCGACTGTTAAATCGCGCCTAGAATATTGTCTTCGGGGATACTACTCCGTTTCTTTGTGTTGGCATTCTCGATCTTCAAGCCGGAGTTAGTCCTGGCTGTCTTTTAAGTGCTTATGCTTGTCCTTACTTCATATCGAGGTGCGCTAGAGCTAGCATCAACATGCCGTCTCGCCTGCATACCTGGCTCAGTCAAAACGCCTTTGATAGTACCAGTAGACTCGGGGGTATTAGAATCACGTCCTAACAATTACATGGTCGAGTAAGTATATGGCCTACGGGCAAACCAGGGAAATGTACGTACTTCCGATAGCTTTATAACGGACCGTCTGCCCGTCTTTATATTGAGCCATGTTCATGTAATGTAGTCGTGATGTTGGTCGAGGTAGTTTCAATTTTCAAAGTCATTTTTGAAACTGTGACTTTGGGATGTAGAGGCATTGCTATTTATTATAATCAAGTCCAAGGGGATCCTACCTCATATACTTTACGTTTGTTGTCGTCAACCATTAGATCATAGTCCTTCATGATGAAATACACATCACTTATTACCATACCAATTAGACTTTGCCTGGGCATGATGGCTAGGCCCCATATCACTAGGTTCCTATAATTTCATCATCATGGAGGGATACTACGGAAGTCAGATTATTCAAACGCCAACTAGTGAACGCCACAATCTTTTACATAATCATACATAATTAATCACCTCATACAATCGGATTTGGCGCCGTCGACCGCGTTGCCTGCCCGGCTATATACCTAGGCAGCCACTAGTTATACGAAGCAGTCATTAATTTACTAAGCAGAAAATGTATTGTAGTCTCGTCTGCGTTGGCATTGGCTACCTAGACTAATAATGTTTATTTTCGGACCCGGGGTTAACGGATAAGCGCGGTGTTATATGTTACTAAAAGGGGAAATATTTTGTCCGCTCCCATAAAATAAGAGGTAAAAGCTTCACACAATTTCGAATAAACGAGGCGAGCTATAGCTTATCAGCTTGCTATACTTTGCGTCGGGTTTTAGTTAAGGCTACAATATTGATCCTTCAGGACTCTCAAAGATTCGGTCTCCTACGGCCCCCGAAGTCCGGAAGGGATGGGTTACTGCGTGGAGTTACAGTGTTATTTCCTGAATTGTCAATGACTGAACATAACAAACATACTTGATATTGATTAACAATCAGTGTAGAATATATTTTGGATAGTCCGCGGACTATAGGCAACAAGCATAGTTTGGTACTACTATGAAAGATAATTTTGGTAGGTCCGCGGACCGGAAATTTCCAACCGTTCTTCCCTTTTTATTAATATAAATCTAACTTGAGAATTTCCTATTTACTTTCATTATTTGTCCAAGCCCAGAGAACTATTTACAAACACTGGTACCTATTTAGCTAAGCTTACGAGAAGTGGCGGTTTCCAATATAGCTATCAAGAGCTACATACTCCATGTTTAATACTTACCAGAATTAGATCACAAAGTACTAACTAATTCCTCCGCCGTCATGTGGTCCCTACCAAGTGTTTTCGTGCTGTTCAGCACCATGCTGGGCAATTCTCTAGTAGCAGGTTTAGATCACCACGCTATCCTCTCCCGCCAAAACTCCTCCGGCTGGATTCCTCCTAGTAAGGACCCATTCTACACCGCACCCCCGAATTTCGAATCGACTCCACCAGGCACAATACTACGCATCCGCTCAGCTCCCGGGAACATCACTTCTGTAGTGACTAACACCTCTGCGGCATACCATCTCCTCTATAGGACCACAGATACCCGTTATCGACCATCATGGGCTGTCACAACCTTGCTCGTCCCAAAGAAGCCGTTAGAGGATCGCCACGCGGCGGGAAATACAACCCAAGGGCAAACCGCATTGCTCTCCTATCAGATAGCGTACAACTCTGCAGACGTCGATTCCAGTCCTAGCTACCAGCTTTCGGCAAGCTATGATCCGTCGTCGAACATTGTTATCGGGACTTTGGACGACATTAATGGGGCACTCGGCCGGGGCTGGTACGTTAATATACCGGACTTCGAAGGACCGCTTGCAGCTTTTAGTTCAGGCCCCCAGGAAGGGCATGCTGTCTTGGACTCGGTGCGCGCCGTCCTCTCGTTTGACGAGTTCCCCGGCACCAGCGAGCCTCGGTACGCGCTATGGGGCTATTCAGGGGGTTCGATCGCAAGCACGTTTGCGGCCGAACTACAGGCTTCGTACGCGCCTGATCTCAGCTTCGCTGGTGCGGCACTTGGTGGAATGGTGCCTAATATGACTTCGTCGTATGATAGCATCACCGCAACGTCATGGGCTGGGTTGCTCCCAGGATTTCTATGTGAGTAGTAGTTCCGAGGTCTCTTTCGTACTTGTCCTTGCATAACCCATAGAGTTGAAGCTCTAAGCCCAAAAAGGGCGCTCCGTCCATCTTCCCTGTCTCCTTGGAGTATTTTCGGGAAGAGTTATCACTAATTCCAAAATCATGCAGTGGGTGCCACAGCACAATATCCAGACGCCCAGGAAGTCCTCGTTCGTGGGCTGCACACAGATGGACCCTACAACGCAACGGGATTCCTCGCTGCGCTCCACATGACCGTCAATGATGAGCTAGTGGCGTTTCCCGGCCATGACATAAGCGATTACTTCGTTGAGGGGCGTGATATCTTGCGCGCACCGGCTTTGGAGAGGGTTTTTGGGAATACCGTATACGAGGGGTATCACGGTATTCCACAAATGCCCCTTTTCGTATACAAGGCGATCGGAGATGAGTTTTCACCTGTCGAAGATACCGACGCGTTAGTAGAGAAGTATTGTGGAGTGGCAGTCAATATCCTGTATCAAAGGAACACAGTTGGTGGACATCTCGACGAGATCCCGAACGGCGCACCACGAGCAATGGATTGGCTAGTCGAGGTACTAGAAGGATCAACTGAGGGACAACAGCCTAGTGTGGGTTGCGTGGTGGAAAATGTTACTGTGAACGTCACTGCGACCGCATAGTGATGATTCAACCGACCCCTTTGTGTTTAGGAAAATTACTACTCCTTCAATATGTATTATAGAATCAATGAAACTAATAGAATAGAGATTATATTCGGAGATATGGCTGGTAGTAGTATGGGCACCAAGTAGGAACTTCCCTGGATGACAACGATAAGTGAAGGTCCTGAACACAGATATCATTAACTTTCTCCCCTCTGGCGACACGCTCATCAAAGTCAGGCTGTCCATACAATTCAAGAGGTCATTTATAAATATAAGCTAATTTATTATCGATAGTATTACAGACTTTTTACCTACGCCACATATAATCTTAGATATGATCAATCTTGGCAGCCATACCATCGCCTAATACATCCTGCAAGATACACGAGAGCAGATGTTTCTTTAATAAACGTATACCATCTTTTGACCGCACAATCGACCGAATTCCCCATCACTTATCACTAGGGCTTCAAACCAATATTTCTCCCCCTCTACCTTTCTCAATAAACTTCGGTTCACCAGACGGGTTAGCAGCTTCAACCGGCTCATAGCTCTCCCTGAGCTCCGGCTTAGGCGGGGCCATATAGCTAGCAGGGATACCACTCGTGGTTCGAGGGCCAATATCAGGTCGCTTCTTGATCTGGGCCTCGGGCTCGCCGGCGCCCAGCCGCCGGGCGAGGTCCTCGGGGTCGAAGTCAACGCCGATAGGGTTCTCGGCGAACTGCGACGACGCCACTTTTTTTGTTCACCATCAAGAGTCAGCCAACCAGTCCTGGAATCTTGAAAACCTACAATGGGAGAAATTGCTTGGCTCACTGAAGGCGTCGGCCACAACCATGTCGTCGAAGTTGTCGACCTGCGTCTCGAGCAGGTTGCCGTCGGGGTCCTGGTAGTAGATGCTGGTGGTGGGGCCGTGGTTGACGGACCACAGCGGCAGGATGCCGCGCGCGCGCCGCTGCCGGTACGCCGTCACGAGGTCGCTCAGCGTGTCGAAGGTGAAGGCCACGTGCTCGAGCCCCGCCGCCGACCGCACCCGCGGCCCGCACCCCGGGAGCGCGAAGATGGCCACCCGGTGGTGCTCCGCGTCGTAGCTCAGGAACGCCATGTTGTCGTTCTCGTGGACGGCGTGGGCGCCGAGGAACGCCTTGTAGAACGCGACCATCGCCTTGAAGTTGGGCGTCCGGAGCACGATGTGCGCGAGCTTCGACGGCGAAAGCACCTTGCCGCTCAGACTGCTGTCGGCCATTGCGATGGGGAACTCCGGAGAACTTGAGAATAGGTGGTTAGGTCAATATTGGAATGGGGGCCGAGCTTTAGAGAATTTCAGAGACACTTCGTATACATGTATGTGATATTTTCAATTGATCCTGTTGAGTGACGAGAAAGACTGCAGGGCTCGAACATGAATTGGTTGGCACACTTTATATCCTTCGTATCCCTTGGCTCTAACGCATGAGGGCTTTCGACTGTTATCCCCGTCACCTATCAAGAACAAGCACAAAATCATTTCCTTATACTAGTAACTCACGAGACTCAAGCTCAGTGGTTAAATTAGACCGACCGGTAAACATCCAGATCCGATTGGGTGCCACCGGTTCGCATTTCCCCTCCTTTCTCCAGCCTCCAAAAGCTAGTCGGTATTTCTCATCGTGTGACGATGTATAACTTGGTATGAATCAATAATTATGTCATCAGCAGGCGTGATATGGTAAGCAGGAATGTTGTGTTTGGTTTATATTATTAGTAGAAATTAAACCAGCGTCGTGCTCGGCTCTACGACGTCACGGTATTTCGGAGATGCGAATATGTGGCCCCTAAAATGATCTCGGGACGAAAATAGCATCGCGGATGGTCCATCATACGTATACTTCGCTCTAAATGGATGAGGACTTACGACGCCAGTGGAGTAAGGTAGCATAGTATGCATTAAACCAAATATACACGTCCGTGAACATGTTACAGTGTTATGTGGCTCAGGTGCTCGAATTCATTGCCAAAATAATTGATACGACCTCCTGGTAGTATATTACACCGAATATATACACGCAAGTTAGGCTTTAGGCATTAAAAATGAGCAACCCATATTAAGACATCGTATGATCTCAATAACCAGAGGTTCATGCTGCTTTTTACACAATAATCACCAATCATGGATGAATCATCGCCCTTCGGTGTATCCTTCAAGGAAATGCTTTTACGAGTCAAATCTAGATGAATTGGGTAGTACACGGATGAGACTAAACACCTGCTACTCCTGGCGTTTAAAAGCCCATCGCCCCCCCTCGACTTCGACCCATTGGATTGCCGAAGTATGTGTATCTTCATCCTCATTATGCCCATGGCACGCTGCGCTAATAGCAGTACTACAAAGACTAATGGCATTCGGATGACATCCTCATCTAGTTCCCTAGCCAAGGTACGAAATGAACGGCTAGGAAGGTTGGGGAGACCAAAGAATATCAAACATATGAACAACACGGTAATGAGGGCCAGGGACAACACTTGGCCTATCGCTGAATATCCAAGGACCGACGCGTCAAGAGAGGGTGCTCTTGCGAATCCAGCGTCCATGTCTTCCTGCCCAGTGTAGTAGAATCCCCTAGTCTGTATAACGAATAAACTCTGGGACAGCAGCCAATGTAGGAGAATGGAACAGACTAAAAGTGGAAGACTATATCGATAGGGGAGGGATAGGAAGAAAGAGCTCTTTTGCGCACCTTTAGGCACTGAAACGCGGAGACGCTGGGCTTTATAGATGAACTTTCCCCAATAGTGAGAGATGAACATAGAGGTAAATAAGGCATTGCTGAAGTACGAGAAAAGGCTCAGACCAAGCTGGACGCCGTTCGCCATAAAGGCTGTGCCATAAAATGCGCCATCTCCCACGTCAATCCAAGTCTGTGTCATCGAGATGGAGTAGTCTTGTTCCTGGCCTAGACCCATTCTTCCGAGGGATATGAGATCGGTTCGCTGCCCGTAGTTTGCGAGCCCCTGAATTGCTTTGCATAAAACAAAAGCTAGTCCACCGATATAAAAAAGAGCTCTAGGATCATAGTTAGTACGCAATCAGCCGAAGACAGAGGGACAGCGCTTGAGAACTTGCATGATAACGACCAATTCCCACAGGAGCTTTCCTGCACCTCGAAACCACCGTTGTCGAGCTCGAAGCCGCTTCATCCTCGCTGCAATGTCATCCTCGGGAGTCGGTTAACCGCCTTCAGGATCCCGGCTGAGCAATGTTCTTTCTCTACAAACAAAAGATCTCGCGTATTTTCGTCCTCATGGCTGAGGAAACTCGAGAGGGCATCGCCAAGGGTGATGTGAGGCGACTCTTGCCAGTGGCCTGCGGTGATGCCGTTTCGTTGTCGACGGTGAATGAACCAGACAGCGCACATGCAGACCAGTTTGATGAGATTGGCCATAGTAACGACCAGAAGGAGACACAAACTATACCGAATAGCACAACCACCACGAGTGGTATCGATACCAGCAGATAGGCAATAGTCTACCGTTATGGTGGTTTCCCGGGCGACTATATCTTCCTCGTCTCTGTAGATGGATTTCAAGGCCCACGAATCTATCTTTAGCAACAGGAAGTCTCGACTGCACCAGGCCTTGGCATCTGATGTCTCTATGGTGTCGCCCGGTCCCTCAAACCTCGTAAACTCGGAGCACAGCCAGGCTGTTCGCCACATCCATTTTACCCCCGAAGCTACGTTTTGGTATGAGTCTATGAGTGAGGAATGGGTGTTCACGGGGTCCAGACTTTGGCCGTCGGCCATGAATGTGTCAGCTGAAACGACGACGACATCATTATGTCGATATGTTGTGTCAAGATATCGCTCCATGCAGCCATGCTTATCCAAGTGCTCTATAATCCCGTCCCGGAGCAGCTTCTGTGAGTTTCCGTTATACGGACCGCTCGGGACTAGTTGGTTTAGATATCTACGATGGTAATGAGGACTTTCCAACGTATAGTTCCATGATAAATGATTCAATGAAAAGTCATTTGTCACATGAGCGACCCGGTAGTTATCAATCGGTATAGCAGAGAAGAACACAGAGTTCCATCTAACTATCTGTTAGTAGGATGCCTTGCAAGCTTGGCCCCTTCTGGCGGTAAGGGTAGGCTAACAGTAGGTGTAGAGGGACAGAAGTGAGAACTATACCAGCCCAGAGAAGCCGGCGCTCGATGGCAATTCGACTCTTAAAAAGATTGCGAAGGCTTGGGGCACCAATATCGACCCAATCTCTTCTTGACAGAGAGCGCCAACGACTTTTTCGGGGAGCAGACTCGACACCAGGCGGTTCATGGGAAGGCCATTCATAGTAATGCGCCTCACCGGGTTTGGACATATCTCTCAAGAACAGGAAGAAAAACGATAGGCTATTGATCATTTTCCATATAACTATCATTCTCGTGTGTTAATATTCGTATTTAAGAGTGATGAGAATTGAAGTGATTTCATTGGGTAGCAGAGATAAAAGAGCCTCAAAAGTTTCTGGTGATTATGGAGTTCAGCCAGATTTCACGTTGGAAAAAATTACTACCTCCTCATAGGACTCTGCGTCACAGGAGACTTCGGTGAGTCCGCTCCTCCCCTACTTTTGAGTCGCATTGCACGATCTAGAAGGAGGAAGGTAGCGTTGTGAGGTTGTATTGTATATAGGGCATTTGTGGCGCAGAATTTTCTAATTATAGGAAACCACCATCGTACCTTCGAATCTGAGAGAATCATGTTCAGCCTCAACGATCGTCTATCTCACTTAGTTATTGGTTATTAAAGACTGAAGTATACAAATACGCCACCCCCTTACCGTGTCACCAAGGGGATTGATAGGCAAGACTTGGCGGTAAATCTTATTGTTGCGGCGAATTCGTAGGATGAGGAGGATCGAAACCTACCTATATGGCCGCATATGGGCTTCCTTTGTAATACCTACCTGAGTTTCGATTGTTAATAACAGCAGCTTTATTGTATATGCGATGATTAATTGGTGAAATCGGCATTAACATACATACGTGGCTATGGAATACCTTGATCTAAATAATTAGATATACGTACGAATTTCGATTGGTCTGCTATATAGTAGCTTCAATTTGCCATTTTAAGAAGCTGTTAAAATCTAATCACTTATGAGAATGTATTATATGTAGATTATATAGTACTTGAACAATCCAATAAAGCCGTTCACTGAATGCGGATGCTGCTTGCTTCTGATTGATTACACCGTAAGTTCTGAATACTTCATATAGTGGAAGCTATCGTGGCCCTATGGGTGCTGCCAGTAATATATATTCTACCAATGAACTGTAGACTTCATCGTTCAAGCTTACGCTTGAATAAGATTATGGTTTATACGCGGAAACATCGAAGGCAGTGGGTGTTTCGTAATAATTGCCAATATTTTATAGAAAATCCGGCATCTGGATTTAACTCTCCTCTAGAGGTATGGTGCTAAAGGTGGTTATAGGAGACGGCCCGAGAAGCCGATGAGCTTCCCCGCCGCCACCACCAACTTCTCGTTACAATTCATCAGCATATTTATGAGGAACGCCGTCGCCCGGGATGGAACAGATACATTCGTAGATAACAACATCAATATAAGTAATTCCTTTGAGCCTTGCTAGAACTGCAGTGATCTATTTGACGCACCTATACCATTTGCTACCACCCGAGACCCGTTGGCTGTTGCTACTACCTAGACGACGCAGCCAAATTAAAGGGCGAATAGGTTCAAAAAGAGTAACATGAGATGGGTAGGTACATAGGTAGGTATGGCAGCTAGGCGATGACCTGGACTACAAACTATGCAATGACGTAATATAAGTAGTTCTTGATGTTACCTATTGGAAACACTATTCACCTATTTAGCTCATACAAAACTAGGTAACAAGAGATCAAAGTTGGAGACGTGATATTAAGCTGGTGCACTAAATGTAGAGCCACTTGAAAGAGCCTCTTCTTCAGCCCACCACCCTAGAAAGTTCTGCATCCGTTGGGTTCTTTCCTCAGCTAGCTTGCGCCCAGCGTCCGTCTTCATCACATCCTTAAGCCTGAGCAACTTATCGTGGAAGTGCTGGATTGAATCATCCATTGAAGCTTTGGTCCTAGCCCCAGTAAAGGTGAACACTCTCCCGATTCCTATACTACCAATGGCATCTAAGCGGTCTGCGTCTTGGACGATGGCCAATTCCGGATACTCTCCGATCAGCTCCTGTACCCGCGTTGGATCCTTGATCTCACTTGAGTAACTGACACCAAGGCAGACTGCCTGGACCTTCTTCGCTAGCTGCTCGTGGGCACCCAATGAGCGGAGAAGATCGTAGACTAAGGTAGACGAGTCTTCGCCTGGCTTAAGATATTTCTTGTCGCCAACATCGTGGAGAAGGGCACCGAGCACTACAACTTGCGGATCCTGCGGAGGTGTTTCCGGTGACTGAGCATGGATGTGTTGTGCAAGGGCAAGGACTCTTCGGATATGATTGAAATCGTGCGAGCCGTCGTAGTTTGCCATGTACGCCTTCACATAATCTGTAACGGCGTTGACGAGTTGCTGATCTACGGGAGACTGCGCGTCTGTAGCCATGATGCTCCACTAAGAGACTATCCACTGCTTGGAATACGTAGTCAGTAATTAACGCTAAGCGCCGGCTAATACGCTAAACGCGTGTGTTCTACTCACGAGGATAAGTCGATCGCTGTTGGGATGGAGTATCTAGATCACATCTAATAGGGCGACATAGGATATGAATATGGGACGACCTTCTACCGTTGCATTCGAGTTCTACTAGCAACTCACCTGGACTGCCTAGTCAACAGGGATAGATCTTGTACTTCTATAGATCGGACTGCGGAGTATGTATTCTAGGATCTTGCTGCCTGGCTGGACTCTCAGGAACCGGGGATAAGTTCAAGGTCCCGTTGAAGAGGGAGGGCAAAAAAAGAAAGAAAAAAGGTGACAATGGCGATGGTCAATGCATTGCATTGCATACACGCGCCGAAGCTAAGACGGGTCATGTGATCGGCTGGAGAGAAGTAGCCATTTAGGAAGCTGGAATGATTGCGGGCCATCCTTTTTTCAATTTGTATCTCCATTTCACCCCACCATCTTTATCTGTAGTTTACATATCATGACCTTGAACCTGCATACATACCTCCATAGCCGAAGCGAAAGAGAGGGGAATATCAGGACGGCTTGTTACTTTCGGACTCTCCCGCGTAATCCGGTGATGTCTTGTTTCCTTGAGATTTACTTCCGCCGAGACTAGTGATTGCATGCATATGCAGACAGGGCGGTGCTAGTTCTCTAGGTCCTTGAAAGTAGGTATGTCAGGTAGGTATGTAGGCAGGCAGGTGGGCATCTTACCTAGCCTTGCCAAATACAACGTCCAGATGTTGCAGGAACGTGCGTGAACTATGCTACCCTCTACGACGTAAGAAATAGTATAGTAGCATATTACGTCCTCTCGGAAGATAGATCAGAGTTCACGCGACATTGGTATTATTTCACAACTTCTAGAAATGTGACAGAACACCTAACGAAAGCTGACATCAGAAGACGTCACCTCATAACTAGTGCTGAAGAATGGAATACTGCGACGGACTGAGCGAAGACTATTGGTGAAGACTATTGCTAGAATACATTAGCAGATCTTCGCGAATTGTCTACCACGACCATCGGAACCAAGTCCACATCATCTATTACACTACCTAACTACTTCGTACCTAGCTCGCACCTGCTTATTTCGATGATTCTTCAAGACATTTAATTGGGGTCAACCACCTTCACCGAAAGCTAATTCTCATGAAGTCGTGATGGGCTGCATATGTGGAATGCAGCATGCGTGTGGCTGCATAACAAGCGACCGCAGTAAGGCAGTCCTTGCCAGTCTACCTTGCTCCACGATTGGCATCATGAGCATGAGTGCCTATCGTCCTTCATATCTGAGCTACCAGCCAACAAGATTGAGCAGCGAGTGTGCCCCGCTTCCAAATAATATAGGACCAATACCAGCTGGCGCTGTCGCCTGTTTCGCAGGCTGCTTTAAAAGGAAATGTATAGATAAAGGTTAACGTATTTTTAAAATTAAGTGTGTTTTTGCTCGACCTGTCCCGAATAAGCCCGATTAGTTTTAATAAGCCGGATTAATCGTAAATTTTATTATTTAATTTGTAATTTAATTTATTATTACGTAATATATTATATTTAAGTACTTATAACGCCAATTTTAATTTAATTAAATTAACGTAATTTAAGCTTATATTTAAAGTTAATTATAACTTAATTAATTTCGAATTTTTTTTTTTTTTCTTTATTATTATTAAATTAAAAATAAGTTTTATTACTTTTGTATTATATAATTTCGTAATGTTATATTTTATTATTTATTTATATTAATATTTATTTTTTTAAAATTTTAAAAATTTAAATTATTTCGAAAAATTAAAAATTTAAATACTTTTTATATTTAACGTTTTTTAAAGTTTTTATTAATTACTTTTAAGCTTTATAAAAGCTTAATTATATTTAAATTTATTTTAACTTTATTTTAATTATATTTTTTTATATTTTTTTTTTATATTTTTTTTTTATATTTTTTTTATATAATAATTTATTTTTATTTTATTTTTATTTTTATTTTTTTAAATTAATTTTTATTATTTTTTTTTAATTTTTATTATTATTTTTTAAACGATTATTAACGATATCTTTTAAATTTTTTTAAAAGTTTTTATTTTTATACGTATATAATTACGTTTAATTAATATTTAACGAATTTTATTTTATATTATTATAATCGAATATTTATATTCGAAATTAATTATATTTAATTAACTTTTTTTATAACGAATTTAAAAAGTTTTAAAAAAAAATAAATAATAATTATATAATTTTTAAAAAGCGTTTATTTTAAAAATTACGATTAATATTAATAACTTTTTTTTTAACGTAATAGTTTTTATTTTCGATTTTATTTTAATTAATTTCGTAAAAGTTTACGTTTTTGATTTTATTTCGATCGATATTATAAAAGCTTACGTTTTTAATTTTATTTTAATCGATATCGTAAAAGCTTACGTTTTTAATTTTATTTTAATTAATATCGTAAAAGCTTACGTTTTTAATTTTATTTTGACCGATATCGTAAAAGTTTATATTTTTAATTTCGTTTTAATTAATATTATAAAAGCTTATATTTTCGATTTTATTTTAATTAATATCGTAAAAGTTTTTTTTATAATTACGATTAATATCGATTATAATTTTTCGTTTTTATTAAACGATATTTTTTTTATTAATTTTAAAGTATTTAATAAATTTTATTCGTTTTTTTTCGATTTTTATATTAAGCGAAAAAATTCGTTTAAATTTTATAATATAAATTTTTTAAACGATTATAATTTCGACGTTTATTAAGTAAAAAAGCGAGTTTATATATTTCGTTAATTTCGTTAAAAAATTATTAACGATAAAAACTTTAATAATAATTTTAATAAAAATAATTTAATTTTAAATATTTTTATTTTTTAAGTTTAAAAACGTTTAACTTTATTTATAAACTTTAATTAATTTTCGAAAACGATTTAAATTTCGCTTAAAAAGGTTTATTTATATTCGGTTTTATTTAAATAATATAATATTTAAATTATAATCGCGGCCGTTTATTTTTAAAACGAATCGATTTTAATTAATATTAATTTTAATTATTATATATTTAATTATTAAATATTACGTTATATTATTAATTTAAAGATTTCGTTTATTTTCGTTATTATATTAATTAATTTTATTATAAATATTTTTATTAATTTTTTTTAATACTTTATAATTATTAATAAATTTAATAATTTAAAGTTAAATAAAATTTTAATTTAATTTTTATTATTTAAAAAGATATTAATAATTAATAATATAAAAAAGTTAAGTTTTATAATAATATATTATTTAATTATAAAAGTAAATTTTTAATTAATTTTTTTTAATATCGTTTTTTTATTAACGATAATTTTTAATTATATATAACGTAATAATTAAAATCGTTTAATATTTTTTATATATATATAATAATTATTTAAAAAAAAACGATTTTTTTAAAAATTAATATATCGTTATTTTTAATTATTTTTACGGTTTATATATAAATTATTATTATAATAATAAAAGTTTTAAATATTTATTTCGTTTTAATAAATTTTAATTCGTTTTAATTATTATTTTTCGATATCGTTTAATTTTAATATATATCGTTTTATTAAATGTTTAAAAATATACGAAAAAAAGCAAAAAGTTTATTATAACTTTTTTAAATTAAAATAATTCAATTTAAAAGTTTTTTTTTTAATTTTATTTAACGTTTTTTAATTTTCGTTAAGCTCGTTAATTTAATCGATTTTTATCGATTAAGAAATTACTTTTTCGACGTATTATTTAACGTATATTAAATTATTTTTTAAATATAATATTTAATAAGTTTTATTTTATTTTAATCGATATTATTCGATTTTTAACGTATTTTTTTAAATTTAAAAAACTATCGAAAACGATTTCTTTTATAAATAATAAATCGACGTTAAAGCTTTAAAATTAAACGTTATATTTTTTTTTTTCGTTAATTATTTTTTAAACGTTTTTTTAAATAATATAACTTTTTATATAATTATAAACTTCGTTTAATATTTAATAATATTTCTTTAATTATTTATAATATTAAATTATAATTATTTATTATATTATTTTTATTAATAAATAATTCTTTTTTTTAAAAAAAAAAACGTTTAAACTTCGTTTAATATTCGATTTAAAATCTTCTTTTTAATTATAACTTATTTATTTATTTATTTAAAAAACTTTTTATAAATTTATTTATAAAATTTATAATTTTATATCTTTTTTTTTCATTATTATAATTTTTTATATATAATATATATATTTTTATTTTATTTATTAAAACGATTCGTTTTATATAATTTTTTCTTTTTTATTATTATAATTCGTTATTTTATTTAAAAGTATTAAAACATTTTATTATTAAAAAGTTTTTTTATTTATATATTTTTTATAACGAATTTTACTTTTTAATAAATTTATATAATAATATTAAACTTTATTATAAATTATTTAAATCTTATTTAAATAAATACCTTATCTTTTAAAGTTATTTTTAAAATTTATAAACTTATTTTATTATATAATTACTTAATTTTATAATTATTTAACCGTTAAATACAACGAGTTTAAAATACCCGCTTTACGATTTACCTTTAAAATTAAATAATTAATTATTAAAAATTTAAATAAGTTTATTTTATAATACGTAAATTCGTAAAGATTAAATTTTAAGTTAATTAATTCTTTTTTTAATAAAAAAAATCCGCAAAGTAATTTTACTTTTAATTTAATAATTTATTTAAAACATTAATTACTTTATATAAAAAAATAATTAATTTATACGAAAAACTTTTTTTTTTATAAAAAACTTTATTTAAATTTATTTAACATTAATCGTAAAAAAACGTAATAATAAACGTTATTAAACGATTTTATTTTTAAAAAATTAAACTATTAGTTTTTTTAAAACGTAAAGCTTTTTTTTTTTTACTTTTCTTTTTAATAAATTCGTAAAAATTAAATTTATTAAAAAACTTTTTTTTATTTTTCGTTTTATAATTCGTTAAAGACTTATAATTTAAAAACGTATTTTTCCTTAACATTTTTAAATCGATTATATTATAACGATTAAGTTTATTTTAATTAAAAAGAAAAACTTTAATTTATAATTTATTTAAAGCTTTTTCGTAATTAACGTATATAATTTCCTTTTTATATAACTTTTTATTAAAACGAAATTTAACTTTTTAAACGAATAACTTTTCTTTATTATAACGTTAATTATCTTTTAAAATAATTAAAAGTAATTTAAACTTAATAAAAAGCTTTATTATAAACATTTTTAATAATAACGTTATTAAAGAATTTATTACTTTCGTTATAATAACTTTTAAATTTTTTAATAAAAATTAAAATTAAAAATTTATTATTTATAAATAAAAAATTTAATAAATTAATTATTTAAATCTTAATTTAAACTTATTCTTTAACGATAACGATTATATTTAAATCGAATTAAATATTTATTAAAGAAATGTTTTTTTTTTTATAAATTTTATACGTAAATATATATTAAATTTTATTCGATTTAAAGTTTTCGTTAAAAACTTTTCGCAACTTTTTCGCAATAACGCTTAAAGTTAATAAATAATAAAGTTAAATATAAATATTAAAATATTTATATTAAATAATTTCGAAAAACTTTTCGAGAAAATTATTAAACGATTTAAAGTTATAAAATTTAAAGCTTTTAAATTTTTAAAAAACGATAAGTTTAAGTTAAATTATATTTATATAAACGTATTTATTAAAAATTAAATTATTAAATATATTCGTTATTATTAAATAATTAACTTTTTCTTTACATTATAATAAATGTTTTATTTATATAATTTTTTTTATATTTAACTTTAAATTTTCGTATTTTAATTTAATAAAAACATGCGTTTTAATAATTACTTTATTTATTTTAAAAAAAAAGCTTAAGTTTATTAAAATGTAATTTTAATTAAATTAAAGGTTATTTTTTTTCGATTTAATTTTAAAAAGCTTAAATATACTTTTATTAATTAACGTTTATTAAATAAACGTATCGATATCGTTAATCGTTTAATATTATTTACTTTGGTTATATATATATAAAAATTAATTAAAAAATACGAATTTTATAATTAAAATTATAACGAAAACAATTCGTTTTAAATTAATTATTAAAGTTAAAAAAACCGTTTCGAATATTAATTTTTTTAAAGAAATTAAAATTTAAACGTTAATTAATAATTTCGTTAATATTTCCTTTTATATAAAGATTAATATCGCGATTAATTTAATAATAAAAGAAACTTTCGCGAAAATTTTTAAATTAATTATTACGAAAATTTTTAAAGTAAATATAATAACTTATATCGTAAACGTTTTAATAAATATAGTTTTAATCGAAATTTTTAACGTTTTAATTAATAAATCCGTATTAATTATAAAGATTAATTCGTTTATTTTTAAAATAAATAATATGTGTTTATTAATAAATAAAATAAAATTAATATTAAAAAATAATTTATTATTAATAATTATTTTTTTTTAAAAAAAATTATATAAAACGAAAAAAATGCTTATTATTATAAAAAGTTTATAAAGAATTAAAATAAATTTATTTACTTTATTATATTTATTAATATTAATATTCTTTATTTAATCTTTTTCGAAAAAAAAATATATTAAAAATATAAGTTAATATTTCTTTTAAAAAATATTTATATAAATTATATATATTAAAACTTATATTAAAGTATATTTTTTTTTATTTTTTTAATTATTAAAATAAATTTATAAAAACTTTTTAACATAAAAAAAATTAAATTTACTTTTTTTTTAATATTTATTAAAAACGTTTTAAAAAATATTAAATAATAACTTTTATTTTTAATAAAAACTATTTATATTTCGCTTTTTTTTTTAATAAAAAACATTTAAAAAAATATATTACTTTTAAATTTTATTAAAAAAAAAGATAATTAAATAAATAATAACGCTTTTTTTACGAATAATATAAAATAAATCTTTATTTATTTTAAACTTATATTAAATTTAAATTTACTTAAAAAATATATATATATAACTTTTTTTATTATATATAATAATATAATTATTATTATATATATAAATATAAAAGCGTTATATATTATCGCGAATAAAAACTAAATAAAATAAAATTTCCTTAATTAATAAAAAATATTTAATAATATTATTACGTTTAAAGATTTTAATAACTTAATTATTTTTAAAAAAAAAAATATATTCGATATTATTATTTTTATAAAACGAAGTAATAAAAAAATTTAACTTATTATCTTCGTTATAATTTAAATAAAAAACCATTTAAAACTTAACTTTTTTTTCGAAAATAATTAATTAAATAAAAATAAAATAATAATTAACTTTTTTAAAAAATAAATTAAACTTTTATTTTATAAATAAATTATTATATTTATAAAAGTTATTCGTAAAAAAAACTTAATTAAAAAGAAAATAATCGTTAAATATAATATTATTATTTCTTTTTATTTTATAATTATTATATTAATAAAATATATTAACCTTTAAAAATTTAATAAGTTTAATTAAAAACGAATATATTTTTTTTTAACTTTACGAAATAACGCATTAAATATTATCGTAAAAATTAATACTTTAAAATTAATACTTTATATAAAGTTTATTAACTTATTTATTATAATTTTTAAAAATATTAAATTTAAAATAATTTAAAATATAAACGAAAACGGTTTTTTCGTTATAAATTAAACGAAAATTATTATAATATAAACTTTTTAAAAATATAAAAAAAAAATACTTTAAACTTTTATAATTTATAATATAAACGTTATCGAAAAATTAATATATACTTTAATTATAAAAGCTATTATAATAAAAAATATTTAATTAATTATACATTTAAATATTAAAAATTAAAAATTTTTCTTTTTTAATAAAAAATAATATAAAAATAACATTTTAATTAATTTTATAAAACTTTTAAATAAACTTAAAATATATATTAAAAACGAAGTTAACATTATAATTATAAACTTGAACTTCGTAATTAAATTAAAAGAAATCCTTAAAAAATACAACGTATAATAAGATAAAAAAATTATATTTATATTAAAAAAATAAAAAATAAAAGTTAATTTCGTCGAAAATTAATAACGTTAAAAGATCCGTATTAAATATTATCGACTTAGTATAAAAAATTAAATTCTTTTCGATAAAACCTTTAATAATATATATATATTAAAACGTTTAAATTAAATAAAAAAACCTTTCCTTTTTAAATACTTAATTTTCGTTATTTAACGAATAATAAAAAAAAAACGTAAAAATCGTATTATTATTAATTTATAAGCTCTTAACGACTTAATTATATTAAATATTTATCTTATATTATTATAAAACGATATTCTTTTTTATATACGCGAAAAAAAATTTATAATCGTATTTAACGTTATAATATTTTTTTATTAACTTTTTTTATAAAGTTTATATAAAAATAAAATAATTATTATATTTTTAAAAAGTTTAAAAATATTTAACGTTTATTTTATAAATTTTAAAAATAATTTAACGTTTATTTAACGATTTATAAATTAAACTTTATTTTTATATAAAGATTTTTACCGTATATATATTAATAACGTAATAATCTTTAACGATATCGAAAAAAAACATTTTTTTAACGTTAATATAATTTTTAAATACTTCGAAAATATAAACTTTTCTTTATTAATAAAAAAATCATTTTATAAATATACATTAATAAAATTATTAAACCTTAAAGTTAACGATTTCGAGATTATTATTATATAAAATAAAATATAAATTATATAAAAACTTAAATTTTCTTATATTTTAATCGATTTTAAAATATATTTTAAAATAATAACTTAATTTTAAAAATATATTTCTTAGTTTTA